>CM048841.1:67405861-68770640 GCA_026545765.1 Plantago major
GAATGTTCCCTGGGATTGGGTTTGGGCCTTTCCTGCGCAGCTTAGGTGGAAGGCGAAGAAAGGCCTCCTTCCGGGGGGGCCGAGCCATCAGTGAGATACCACTCTGGAAGAGCTAGAATTCTAACCTAGTGTCAGGACCTACGGGCCAAGGGACAGTCTCAGGTAGACAGTTTCTATGGGGCATAGGCCTCCCAAAAGGTAACGGAGGCGTGCAAAGGTTTCCTCGGGCCGGACGGAGATTGGCCCTCGAGTGCAAAGGCAGAAGGGAGCAATTGCTAAAATTTAAAATGGAAGCTCTTTGTGGGAAGACATAAATGGAAAAATGGAAAAATGGAAAACTTGGGATGGGACGAAAGAACTACTTATTACATAATTTATTTTCATTTTAAATTTTATTTCAATTAATATACATAAATTAGTTTGAATTTTAATTGCTGTTACATTACATATACTATATATTTAATGGAAAGACTAGAAATGGGTTGACTTCGATGCTGGGATGTTTAACCGCATGCTATAAGTTTTTTTTCCCATGAAAAAGTAGATATGGATTGATTTCGATGAAGTGACTCCCAACCTAAATTTGTAAAATTGGAGAAGATGAACATAATTCAATGAGACACTCTTAGCATAGCATTAGAAAATCAAACCCCTGGACTGCAATAGCCATCTTTTATTGGTGGGCAAGGTTTTTTTTTTTCTTATTTCCTTAATATTTCGGATCAAATTGGATTAATCTGAAATCCAAAGATTTATCCGATCTGATCCAAAATCTGAAAAATTCTAATTCGAAATCCGATCCTAACACAACGGATCGTACTGGTTCAGACCGGTTTTGGATTCGGACCATATGTGCACCAATATTAAAATTAGAAATGATCATATGACTGAGAGTATTAAAAATGAATTTCACCTGCTGGGAACGAAACACGCCCTTAACATTCACAACTTTTTACCACCCTGTGTAAAATCAACTCTGAGAGTGAGGTATTTTAATGGCACACCAACTCAGTGAATTGGATAGTTACAATTTGAGAATTCTAATCCAAAAGTAAACAACAATATATGTGAAAACATTATCACGGGAAACCCCAACTTGAGAACGCAATGCGAAAGGCAAACCGACTTTAAGAATAAGATAATTACAAATTGGGACTTGATTTGAAGGGTAACACACTACATGAGAAAAATACTCTAAGATATAATAGTTTCAATTTGAGAACTTCATTCGAAGGGTAGACGGACTCTAATTATAAGATAATGACAATATGAGAACTTTATTTGAATAGTAAACTACGCTATATGGGAAATACTCTAGGAGATAAAGGTAAAGTGAATAGTAAAATGAAATTTAAATAAAAGGAAAAATTCTTATGGTAGCCATTAAATTGGGGCTAATAACAGATTCAACCCTTCTATTGAAACAATAACAATCACATCCAAAAAATGAACCGAGTAATTTATGATATTATAAATAGGCCCAAAAGTCAAACCTGCACATGGAATTGCAGTTTGCTTATGTGGCGGTAAAAGTTAGGCTATTCACGAAAACTCCAATGAATATTTGATTTTGAGTTTCTTTAATTATTTCTCTTTATTTTCTTTTATTTCTATTTTTCTTTTTATTTGCTAGGTTTAACCAATTGCAATTCAAGTCCTTCAAAAAGATCTAATTTTCTACTATCCACCCATGGGTTTCCTAAAAACCTCAAACAAGTCCCTTAATTTTTAAATCAAAGTGAACATCAATCAAACACCAAAATCGACTTCAAACATGAAAAATCATCATGGTTCAAAGGTTTTAACTATTAAAACATCTCTGAATTGAAGTTGTATAAACAACTTTGATTGGAGCTTTAAATACAACTCTGATCGGATCGCTGTATTTTGAAGGTTTGAATAAAAAAATAAAAGAAGAGAAGAGGAATATGGGAAGGGAAGAAGATGGGTTTGTGAGTTTTTATTTTACCTTTTCTATAATGAATAAAATATTTTAGTTTCTCTTTTGCTTTTTCTTTAATTTTTCATCCAACAAAGAGGGAGGGAGGGAGGGAGGGAGGGAGAGAGAGAGAGAGAGAGTTGTATTAGGGATTTGGTCAACTGTAGAGGCTTTTTTCTTTTTGGAAGAATTAAAAGTTTTATTAGCCGCACAAATTGGCAGAGGGAACAAGGAATGCCACTAAGCCAAGTTCAGAGTTAATATACAACATTTACATCAACAAAAATCAGATACTTAAAACCCAAACCATAACACGCTTTTCCCCAGCAAAAAACAACTCCTATCAAAATCGATTTTGACCTAAAAAAATACATCAGTTCACACTACTCAGCCCTCAACCGAAGCACTTTTACATGTTGATATTCTGAAATACTCCTATAGGACAGATCTCCCAGTCAAAGAAGACATAGGTTGAGTGTATAGCCATTTTGCTTTTTACCCAAGTCCAGGTGTTGAATTTGATTTGCTCCAATATTTCCGCCCACGATTTGATTTCTCCTCAGGAGCATAAACGAACTTTACACATTGTATAATTCAAACTTGGGAACTCAATTTGAAGAGTAAACTCAACTGTAATTACAACTTGGGAGCTCAGTTTTACGAGATGATTCTAACGTGTGAAATCAATCCGAATGTCAAACTAACTCTAATAATGAGATATTATAACTTGACAACTCAATTTGAGGAATAAACCGCACTACATGGGGATAAACTATAATAAAGGAATGATTCAAGCTTAGGAACTCAATTAGAAGGTAAATAAAAATGAGATCATTAGAATTTGGAAACTCAATTCGAATGGCAAATCGACTATAATCATGAGATAAATCTATTTGAAAACTTAATTTGAATGTCAAACTAACTATAAGAATCAGATAATTCAAACTTGAAACCTTAGTTCGAATGGTAAACTCATCCTTGAGAATTGATCCAACTTGGGAACTCAACTTCAAGGCAAAATGCAAACAAATATTGGAAGAACAATATAATTCCAACTTAGTAACTCAATATGAAGAGTAGACTATTAGCAATGAGATTATTTCAACTAGGAAATTGAATTCAAAGGTTAAACTCAACTTTAAGAATGAAATAATTCTTAATCAAAAACTCCATTTGAAGGGCAAAACAACTCTAAAAATGATATAATTTTAACTTGGGAACTCTAATGAAATGATAAACCATGCTATCTAGAAAATAAAATAAAAATGAGAAATTCTATTTAAGAACTTAATTTGGAGGGAAAATAAACTCTAAGATTGTGATAATTACAAATTGAGAATTATTTATAAATACTAAACCATACTATATGTAGAAAGTACTTTAATGAAATGGTATTTCCAACTCATGGACTCAATTCAAATGTAAACCAAGGATAATAATAAGATCATTTCACTTTAAGAACTAAATTGGTAGGATAAACTCAACTCTAAGACTGTGATAAGTCTAACTTGGAAGCCACTGGTGATGTGGTTTACAAGGAGTCAAGGAGATGTTTAACAATGTTTGGGGGTAGTATTATATTTGCATTATTAAATTATACTCTGTATTATTATATTTCATTTGCTTGATTAATTTAAAAAAATTATACCGTGGCATCGCCACTGGTTAGTGAAAATTACAATTGCTTACGAGAGGTGGGGCAAATACTCTAAAGTGAGGAAACTCTTTTCGATATTCTCTCTACTTTCTTGATTTCTATAACGGGGTTGGGGGGGATATGTTGGCCGGAAAAAAACCGTAACATGTGAAATTATGTTTGTCGAATAATAATCTTTGTATGTGTGGTGAGGTGACCATATACCACCGTGGGGTTGTTAGAAACCAACCCTATTGATTGAGTTGTACACTTTTGTATTTTATTTTGATTCGGATTTAAGTGATACAGTTAAAAAAAAAACATGTATTACTAATTAGCATGTCAGGTACGATATGACCCAATATAAAATATATGTTATCAACCCTTTGGATCCTACCCCAATCGAAGCATATCATTCATGATAGTCGTATTTTTATTTTCGATAGTTAGCATAAAAAAAAAAGACTCGATGATATAATATTGGATGAAGAAGGACTACTCACCGACACCACTACCAACGTTGTTTACAAGTAAGTCTGACTATCTTATTTTCTCGATTAATTTATTTTGTCACCCCCTTTCTATTTATTATTAAAAGTAAACTATACCGTAGCATCGCCACGGGTTAGTACTAGTACCTTATGTAGATAAGTTTTAAAATCTTCTCTAATACTTATATATATACTCTACATAAACTATCAGTTGAATAGACAGAATAACATTCATATTTATTTCTCAACACAACAATATAAAAAGTATTCTTTTATGGCAAAATTTAATAACTATGTTTAGACGAATTTACTCAAATTTTGTTTTTGGCTTAATCCCGATTTGTAATTCGCAAGCAATTCCCTTTGCGTTTTTGGTGGGATTATGTGATTCGGTCTGAATAGGTTTATGTTTGAACCGACAACCGAGTTATCAGTCTGATTTTTCGGTTCGGGTCAGTTGGTGCTCATGTGATAAGCAGGCGGCAAGCTTTGGGCATATCGCCCGCTTCGTCTTCACTCAGAACCTACCTTGTTCATCTAAACTCATTCACTTCACTGCAAAAATCAAAATCAAACTCAAACCAGATTGATTGATTGATTCATCATAAATAAATAAAAAAATACTACGACAATGCAATTTCCAATGTTTGATTCATAACTGATCAAAGAAGAAGAGAAAATGTCACTCACACAGCTTCACTCCATGTTCATTAACAAGTCCACTTCATCCCGTCTTGCTTTTTCACCAGCAAATCCCCTCAAACCCCCCAAATTCGCAATCTCCTCAAAACCCCATTTTACAAATCACATACTATTCACAGCAACTCGCCAATTCCTTTCATCAACAACCACAAAAGCAAAAGCTGCTTCTATCGGCGACCCCTATGAACATCAGCAAGTCAACGCTACTGGGTTCCCTTTCGATGCTTTCTTATCCATTGTTGAATTCCTCAGCCTCACTTCTTCAGTGGCCGTTTCTGTATATGTAGCTGTTTCTGTGAGCAGAGGAGGATTGGGGGTTTTGGGAATCAGGTTTGTGGCGTGGCAATGTGTGGTTCTGGTGACTGGCTTGGTGGTTGGTGCCGTGATTAGGCAACGGCAATGGACTCGGATTTGTGGGGCTAGGGTTTCCAGATCTTCGTCTTCGTCGTTGTATGGGCCTAATTTGTTGGAGAGGGTGGAGAGATTGGAAGAGGCTTTGAGTAGCTCTGCTGCTATTGTTAGGGCTATGTCTAGGCAACTTGGGAAGCTTGGGATTCGGTTTCGGGTCACACGAAGGGCTCTTAAGCAACCAATGGCTGAGGTATTACTTCCATACTATGTTATTAGTGTTTTTCAGTTGGGCGTTTGGTTTGTGAGATGGTAGCTAGGTGCTTTTACTTGCTATTGAAATCGGTTTATTGAGAAATGAATTCGAAGAAATGCTGCTTAGTACATTTATGGTAAGAACCACATATTGTCATGCCTCTTAGATAGTGAGCTTAAAACACTTTTAACTTTATATGTTGGTGTCATGGAGTGGTGTAATGTTGAATTGGTTTTGGGATTTGAGGCTTTGAGCTGCATGACTGTCTAAGAATTACTATAATTTATAAGTTGGATTGGATGTGGCTTATACACTCAGTTTTATTTTCACTTTCGATGATATATTCAGCCTGGATGATCTTTAGTGAAAGTTACATTGTTCTTCTGGATAATGAGTTTGATTTGGGATAGTTTATCAGGAAGTTTATAAGAGGACTAGATAGAATATGGTTTCTTAGTATAACGCAATAACTAGTTAGAATAGGATACAATGCGCTAGTATAAGAGCTATTCATAAGTTTCACATTGTCCTGGTAGTGGTAGGATATGTTCGTGGGTCTGAATGGGGATAGTTTCCCGGGGAGTACATTCAAAGTAGACTAGACAGTATTGATTTCTTGCTATTGGCATGGCTAAAAGTTCAGAGCAGGACATCCATGTAATGGTTAAGGGTGATTTGTACATTTCCTATTGACAATCCTTTCCGGAAGAGGAATTATGAATTTTCGGGAATTCTGCATGTTACATAAGTGGGCAAGACTTTATATTTGGAAATGCTAGTTGTTTGAAATGGATGACTTCTTTTTGGTTCATAAGAAATTTAAGAGCACCTGTTGCACAACATCTTTAATAGTACTTGCTACTCACAATCTTTCAGTTACTATGTAGTATGTACACAGTACATATCATATTTTTATTACATATCGTTTCATTTGAGAACCCTTATCTTTAAAAACCTGACCTTTCCATATAATGTTTCAGGCTGCGGCTTTGGCCCAGAAAAATTCTGAGGCTACTCGTATATTGGCCGAACAAGAAGAGATCCTGGAAAAGGAACTTGGTGAAATTCAAAATGTTCTACTGGCTATGCAGGTAAAGATTGCCTCTAAAAGCTCCAAAGAGTTAGGTTAACACAAATACATCAAAATGTTGATTATATCCATGGTCTGAACAATGCTAGAGTGATTATCCTGTTCTACCCTAAAAACTCCTAAAATGTTATGGTTAGGTTAAAATAATTTCTTTATTTGACATTTTGAAACTTGAACTATCCAGGGTATTCTAACCTCCTGCGAATATTGCCACTATACATTTCATGCTTCTAAAGTATTGGGGCAAGCTTTTACACTCTCTACAACTTTTTAAAAATTGTCTTACCCGAGCATTCGAGTCGTTTGTTAAATATGTTTGAAAATGTGTTGGATAATAGTTGTGTTGTGACTTGTCATATATTTTAACTTGACATGATGCTTTTTTTTTTTTTTTGAAACGGTTGACATGATGCTAATGAAGCAGTAATTTGATAATAATTGTGTTAAATTTACTTATTTATTGGATATATTATGTCAGGAACAACAACAAAAACAACTTGACCTCATTCTTGCTATTGCAAAAGGTGCCAAGTTATGGGAAGCCAATAGTGTAAAATCTCGAGGTGAGAATCCTACGAAGACATCTAAATCATCACCTGATGGAGTAGCAAGTTCGAAAATGAAAACTCCGGAACTGCAGACGAAACTCAACGATGAGTAGCCATAGAGTAAAATCTCCAACAACCTGTCTCTCATTCTTTGCGGTTCATGATGAGCACAGAAGCCCCCGTCATGTTCTTTTCGTGGCTGACATTGGATGATGTCAGTATACTGGTGACCGGGATTGAGAACCGCTGCTTGATGGGGAATATAGAAAAACGTGACAGTGACATTGTGTTTCTGCGGATTGTTAAAATCACGAGTTGTTGTATCTTATGAATGAAATTACTTTCCGTTGTATTTGAATTTCCGGCTTCTGTTGAACGTTTTGTGAGAGCTACACTATGAACAAACAAACAGTATATCTCCTAGGAAAATGTCAATAGAGAAGTTTAGTCTGCAGCTATATATTTTCAACAAGTTATACCTGAAGCTTTTCCCCTGTGCAAGGATGTTTGGCTCCAAACTAAGTCACAATTGAGTTTAAGACTGAATAACGTTCGCAATTTATGTTGTCTGACTATGCATAGTGAAGAGTCTATTTAAGTTTTGTCTAACTATACATGCAATTGACAGACATTCCCTACCATTCAGTTCTTGTTGCTCTTAAACAAAGTTCGCCTGCATTTACCAACTTAATTGTTACTTGCGGAGCTCGGGAATGCATGTTGCTTGCTCCCAAGTTCGTTAAGGCTCATTTCATAGTTACAAACTCGTTAGAACTTTGGTCGGCTGGTGTCAAGTAATGCATTTTTTTCTCATTTTTATCCGGGACTCGAACATGAGCTCGTTTAGTTTCAAACGAGTTGAGTACAAAAGTTAAAACTATGTTTACATATTACATTAACTTGTTAAAATGAAATTATTATCAGACCTTGTGATTGAAAATAAGATAGTGAAACACAGACGAACTCATGAGGGAATATAGTGGGACATTTGACCCCTAAAATTTATAAAAATACATATATTCGACACTTTCATTTCACCCCTCGTTTGAAACAATCTCGTAGTATGTAATTTGGCCCGAACTTGAAGTCAAATCCGTAAGTGAGCATAGTTGTGTTATTGTATACGTTGACTAGAATAACCCTTGATTTTGAGAAACCTCGTTGTGAAACAGACACAGTACACAGCTGGCTCTGTATGAAAGAGTGAATTGGAAGATGGAGGGATTAGAGAAGCTTGAGAAATTGCAGAGGACGATTGAATCGTTGCATTCCCTTGGAATTTCCGACCCTAACCCCCATTCCGAACGCTTCCTCGCTCATTTCGCCTCTTTTCTGGTAAACTCATTAATTACAGTACTAACTTTTTATTCTGTGTCGTGTAAATAGTGACTTGATGATTTCAATGTGCTGATTGCTGAAGATGGATAACTCTAGTGACCAGCTTGATATTGCTGCCAAGTGCCAACTCATCACTACACACATCTCCAAGGTTACACACTTTCCCAATTACTCTCATTTCTTTCAATTTCAACTGCAATTCTGAATTTACTTCATTCATTTACTGCTTTACTTTTTAAGGTGTCCAGTTTACTCCGTGAGGGTAAGATTCAATGCAGCGGAGAAGAAGAAGGTCAGAGGTCGTCTATTCGGTTTTATTCTTTATTGTGATGGATATTAGACCTTCACCATAGTCTCTACTCTCTATAATACTGATGCTCCCTCAAAAGAACAATAGTTTGATAAAGTTGTGTGTTCCGGAATTAAATGATCAACTGCTTTACTTGATCAACCGAGACGAATAATGCTGCTGCATAATATGTGATCGTCTAATTTCAAATGTTTAAAGGACTGACTGATTATTAAACTATTGGCTCACCTCGAGGCTTTGGCAGTTTGCAGCCAGGCACACATTTCTACTGATGACAAATCAATTCTCAATATGGCCCAAAGTTTCCCTAATGATACTGCTGTGATTGGGATGGATGCAATGAGACGCTCAAATTCAACGCTAGAGGATTTTGTAAGAGATACTGTGGTTCATCACGGCAATTGATCATTCCTTATGCAAGCTATTTTCTCTTACATTTTCACTTTTGCCGCTTTACCAAACGATTATCCACTTCTGTTTGTTGAGGCACTAATATGAGAATCTTGTACTCAATCCCTCCCAAAAAAAACGCCTTTACCGCATACAACAAAACATCTTGTATTCTCTCTTCTTTGCTTGGTGTACGTCCTATCTAAGAAAACATCTTTATTTCTTCTGGTGGTGTTGGGTATCTGATTTAGGCCCTACTTTTATCAAAAACAAAGAATCATTGGTGTTGTTGATGGCTCACTGTTCACATTAAACAGTGCAGGTCATATTTTATGTTTCACAATATGGAAGCTAAAGAACCTCAATCGATTTTCAGATATCTGCCCGTGCTTTCATTCACAGAAAGTTATATTTATCAGGTTGTCTGTTTTCTAAGATTTCTAATTAATTAGATGAGAATGGTTTACTACTTGTACAGTTGTAATTTACTTGTGTATCCTAAATAGACATGTTTCTGTTGATGCAGTTAGATGGCTTGAACGAGAACTTATTGCCCAGAAATGTGGTGCCAGTTTCACGAACAATTTTTGAGGTAATAGGACTTCCAAAAATTTTAAATATCAAATTGACGGATGACTCAGACCTTTCTGGGCTGCGGTTCAGGATGATGATCGAAAGCTAACCACTATGTCTGCAATAGCATTGGGGGAGGATCCCTTTAGACCACTCCTTGTTGTACTAGAACGTCATGGGCTTGTGACACCAAGGTTCAGCTTTCATTTTTTCTTCTGTATTTTATGCAATTCTAGTTGTCCTTCTCTGTTGGAATTATAAAGGATCTGAAAGATACCCCTTAGTGTCATATTTCATCATTCATATGATATAATATTTCTTAATCAGTATAACAGAAGAACTGAAGTATGGAGAAGAATACTGGGCTCTTGAAAGAAAGCTATGTTGTGCATTTGCTAGGAACGAGAGGGTAATTATGCCCCTGTACATTATAATTATCGAAAGACATAATTTCTGTTGTGATAAAAATGTAATGTACTCTAAATGTTTTTGCACAGATATCCGTGGAAGACATCACAAGGGCTATCCATCTAAAATCCTTCGATTACAGGGTCCTGAACCTGCTATTATATCAACTAAGAGGAGAAAAGGTATCAAATTAAGCACAATAGAGTAATTTTTGTGCACTGCCAGTATCATGTATCATCTTCTCCCACTCCAAAATATATTATAAATAAAATATCCTATCTGCAGATATTTTGTTTGTGACTTAATACGCTATGCATGTTTGTAAAACCATACATCAATGCGCAGGTAAATAACTTGCATATGGATTTTCTGTCAATCTCAGAACTACTGGTGGAAGTATCCGATGACCTGTAAGTTATTCTTCTTACTTGTATTTTTCTGTCTTTCGGTATGAAAGTTGGTAGTTGATTTATTCTTTTTTTCTTTTAACTAAAGTCCTGGTCGAAAGACATTGTCCTTGGACTTGGGTTTAACAGTATCTTGGCAAACATGTTTTAGAAGAACAATACTAATTCTTTTGCTAATCATTATGCATGTGGGAAGCATAAATTAGATACTCCTGAATGATGGATAGTCGTATGACGCTGCAGGTTTGATTATGAGGCGAGTCTCTCTTCTCTATCATGTAATTTGGTTGCTCAAATTTGCACATGCATATTTAGCTCTTGTTTTTTCGGTAATGATAGGATGACGTTGTAGAGAACAACTTTAACATTCTGCGGATGTTTGTTAAGCATTATGGAGCTTCTACAGCCCCAATCATGCTGGTGAGCAATGAATGGTTAAGATATTAATATTTGTTTTCGGCTAGTAATCCTCGTAGATCAAGATAAGAAAGAATTTACTTTTTGTTTAGAGAACTGTTTCTGTTATGGTGAACGTGGTCTGTTAATGAGAGTATTAATGTACTGTGATCTTGTCATCGCTCAAAAAAGTTAAAATGCTTTTTTCCACAGGCCAAGTTTATAGCAGAATCAGAAGAGAAATACGACGAATTATCTAAAGCGTTAGATCCCGAACTGTGGAACATGTACCGGAAAAGATGTGAAGAAGCTACTAAAGAAGGTACAGTACTGCATTGAGTTTGGCTGTTGATAATGTTCTTCAAAATGCGAACTATAAACTGTTCTAAACCTTTTAGGTGGAAAGACAATAGGCCCTTCTCTTGGAACATGGCAGATACCACCAGTGATCGAAAATGAGAGTGCATATCGGACAGCATGTTCGACATCTACTCCATAACTAGTACCCCCAAGAAAACTCATATATAATTTGTACGAGGTTGAAGAGAAGTCGATGGCTCGCATAGTTCGATGTTTTGTGGCCTCATAGAATTTTAGGTTAGGTCTTATGTTGCCTAATGGCGAGGGCTACTCCCATCCAAGCAACATTTTTATTGCAGTTCTCAATTGATAAACAAACATCACCTATATGCCAGGTTTGTCACAGTTTATGGATCTGCAGCTTTGGTGTATCTGGATAATCGGGGTGTTGGATGACTTGTGATGTAATCATGTTGTTCAAAATTGAAACAGCAGTATTTTCTTTCAAGAATGGCATAGTGAATCTGATACAATTGTATAACCAAACTGCAATCTTGGCAATTTCATGAGTTTCACTTTCATTGTACACTATCTTTAAAACCTTGCAAATTTGTCTACATCTGAGGCCGGAGTTACAACGATATGATATGAATAATGATGAACTGTGTTCTGCAGGTTTCTCATGTTGATATCCTATGTATTGTCTGGGAAAAGAAGTCAGTATGATCATCGCAAAGATGCATCAATGGTTACAAATCTTACAATAATAACAATAATATCGATGTACATTTAAAGTACATACTATATCATTTATTTAGTAATTGCAAATAATTCCTCAGCAGGCCAGGCATTACAAACATACACAGCCAAGTTCCTCATATATAATCACATAAAACTTGCAGATAGACTTAGAAAACAGGTTACACATACTCACTGCATAAACCAGAAGAACAGTCAACATCATACCTCAAGGAGACTGAGGCCAATCATAACCTCCATCAACAGCATTAACATCATCATAAAACCACATTTCAACCTCCTCAATTGAATCTGCATTCTCGGACAAATCATCCGACGTCTCATCAAACTCATCAAATTCATCGTCCATCTCACCTGCTACGAAGTCCCATGCCAAGTAACCCGAAGAAGCAGAATAATCCGACAAATTGTCCCAACCGCTCTTGTCATAACAATCCATAACAAGGGGTCCCACGACTTTTAACTTGGGGAAATTTTTCAGATATGACTCTTCAAGATTCACTTTCCAGCAGCCTCGCACGTCTACTAACTCGAGTTCTTTGCAGTTTTCAATAATTTCGATCATACTGGACGTGTCAACTAGCAAGTAGGCAATCTCGAGCTGCTTCAGCTTTGGCATTGTTGTGGCAATTGCTAGCGCTTCATCGTCTTGGGAAAGCTTGTCAATTACCTCAAGAGGGTGCATTATCCGACGTAAGCTAGTGAGAGATTTGCAGTGCTTCCCAATTGCTTCAAGAGCTTGGGATCCTAAGTGGATGCAATAGCTCAAATCCAAAGAGGTGATGGAGGAAAGTTTTCCCGCAGCATTTGACAGGATGGAGTCGTTGATTTCACTTTTTGGCAGTCGCAAAGTTCGTAGAAATTGAGCACTTGCAAAAGAGAAGTCATGTAAGAGACATTACAGAAAACACATTGCAGTGACACCTGAAATTCTGAATGCTACTATATCCTTTAAAATACTTACTGATTGGCAATGAAGGAAATGCTCTGGTCACTTGCTATGCCACTAACAGCAAGCTTTCGGAGTGAACCACAGCTTCTTGTGATCAAAAGATGAAGCATCCGATCAATAATTTCCGGCTTGCTTTCCCTGCTCCATTCCTCAATATCTATCTCTTGCCAGCAATATGGACCTATAACTGCCCTTTCCCACGACTTGCAGACAGTTGGTATTACCGTCAAGAGCTCATGCAGTGTAAGATTTTTGAATATGAGTCCAAGTGTATCTGGTATTAATTCATCCCATTTTCGAAAATCACCTCCCTCATCCATATATTATTAGTCTTTTTCTTCCCTACAAATTGGTCACAAATAAGAAGATTTAATCATCAAGTTCTCTCCTTTTCTAAAATAACTGGACAAAGAGCAGCACTCAGTTTCCAATTAAAATAAACGTTCATAATTAGTACTATCTGCTAAATCCTGTTTCCAACTTCTAAGTCCAATTTTAAAGAATTCACACAATTGTAACAAATCAGCTCCAAATGAGAATAAGTCTCAGTAAAGGAAATTACAGAAACTCTCCATCACTCATGACAATTTGCAAAATACTGTAAGAAATACTAAGATGTAGTATAATAAATATTACCTTCTCTAACAAATTTTGAAGAGAGAAAACAATAAAACTAAAGACAACCAATTGATGGCAAAATCCTATGCACTATTCAAACTGAATAAGACAATAATCTAAGAGATCTAGAGCAAAGCAATTAAGTAGAGATAAGATAAAATGAGCTGAGCTGAGCTGAGCCCACATCATATTCATATCTAACCTCAATTAACCAGAAGCGTGTAGAATCAGAGAAATTTCATTTCTCATCAAGCATTTGGAAGAGTGTTGACGGAAAAGTTGGTTCTTGGATGGGGTTGATGAGGAGATAGTGAGAAATGCAGTGAAAAGGAAGCAAAAAAGATGAGATCTTTACAATGTCCAGTGGGTGGCAAGAAAGCAAAACGAAATAGCAGTGAGTTTGAGGGGAAAAAGATTGGATTTTTAGATGTTGATGAATTTGAAAATGCAGAAAAGGGTAGTGACTTTGAGCAGACGAATAAAGGGTAGGGAAGGAGGAGAATGAGAAGTGAGAAAGAAAGGTGTGAATGCAGTAGACAGATGAGTACAAGATCAGAAGGAAAAACAATATCCTGTGCCTCTGTGTCTCTATGTGTTAAATCAAGATTCTTTTCTTCCTGCCTTTCCTTTTTTTATTTTTGTTTCTTCATGTCAAAACTGGACAAAACATTTGGGAATTTTTTGGTTGGTTTGGTGGGAACTGGTGTTAATAATTTGTGGGAAGTAATTAGTACATTCAATTACTTTACGTGATTTTCACTGCAAAAAAAAAGAAAGTATGTTGCTTGAAATGAGGAATGAAGAAGGAGGGGGAGGAGGAGGTGAAGAAAGAGATGAGAGGCAATAAAGTAGCAGTAGTTGTTGTTGAACACTATTCAACATTACATTCTCTTTCTATCTTTAGTTTATATTTGAACAATCTCCGATGATTCACCGCATTATTCTGTCACGTCATCATTAAACTCATCTTTCAATCTCGTTAAACACTGCAATTACGTGATCCTGAATCGAAAATCATAGGCATAATCTACCTCTAGAGGTTCTAGGATTGTTCATGCTTTCACAACTCGACGCCGAAACATTCATACTTCTTAATCTTTTCAGAACTTGTAACATTTTTTTAAATTTTTTTATGTATGCGTGTTATTTATTAAAAAATAAAAGGAGAAAGAAAATGATAAGAGAAGAAGAGAGAAAAAGAAGAAGGAAAAACATTAAAATGCCTCCACAATTAAAAGAAAAGTAAAAAGGTTATAAAAAGATTTGAAAAGAAGAAAAGGATAGGAGGGACGGGTTGGATCTTTGTATCTCGATCTCAACTTTCATGGACTACATCACAAGTTACTCTTAGAACTGTATATAATAATTCGACTCATTTATAAAATTTAAAGTTGAATGAATAAAAATATGAAAGGAAGTAAATTAAGTATGCGTGATAGTGGATAAAGAAGTTGAGAATGGGGAAACGAGTATTAACTTACATATTCAATTGTGCTATATTATGCTCATTGTTTTATTATCGTAATTAGACAAAGTGATTGATATTAAAATCAAATTGAGTTTATTCAACTTGAATTGAATTTTACCATTAATTGACTATTACAAATTATTACACCACATAAACAAATAGTATATTACTCCCCCGTTTCTGTAAAAGTGAAACAATTTTTTGTTTTGAACGTTTTATTAAAAGTGTTACATTTCCTTTTATAAAAATTACTTCCATAATACAATTCATTATCAGCCACACATTTTTGAGCCCACGTGTACTTTTTCACTCAATTAATATCTCAAACTCATTCTTAACCACATATTTTTGGGGGACCACACATTTTTCTTAAAAATTGTGCAAATTAAAATTGTTTCACTTTTACAGAAACGAAAGGAGTACTAAACTATATCAAAATCAAAATTTAGTATCAAAGGTGAATTTCATTTAGTACCCCTCTTAGATGTTTTAATTGCACATTGGTACCAGTTAATTCAACAATAACATATAGGTCCATTTTCCCATTGGCCAAAGGATTGATGCCAAACATGGCCTTATTAAGTCAATTAGGAAAATGTATCCCTTATTTCTTCCTAATTCAACTTAAATCTTTCATCTTACAACATTTTTTGTTGAGTGCTCTTATTTATTGTTTATTACTATTAATTAAAAACTTTTAGGGCCATTTAATAATTTTCTACAAAATTATGGACTTAATTGCAAAATCAGAAATAAGTTCAGGGCCAAATTGAAAGCAACTTCCAGTTTATAACTATTCAAACAATTTTAGCCCTTCAGAATTGCAACCCAAGTCCCTGAAACAGCTCTAATTCTCAAAATAAACAGTTTTAAGTTACTAAAACACAAACTAAGAACTAATTAACTTAGACCACAAGCGGCAAAAATCCAAAAAAGGTACTACAGTACAAGGAGAATCGATCATTTTGGTAACACTAAAATGTACCCGTCCAAAAAGATACACTACAATGTGCACCGATCATTTTGGTACCAGTAAAATGTACCCGTCCAAAAATGGTACATTACAATAACATTGTGTCCAAAAAGGATACTCCGGTGATATTTAATCAAAATGATGATGTGGTTATCGGAGATTGACATGTAGTCTTTGTTGATTGTTGACTTTTAATTAAATCGATTTAAATTTATATGAAAAATACACATGTCATTCACCCATAAAATATGAAAATTATAAAATTTAAAATAAAAAAGGATTAATTTATTTAATCAGCATAACTACAGAAAAAATACAAAAAATAAATAAATTTATAATAAAAATTAAAAAAATGCATAAATTCTTCACCGCCAAATGACGGGCGGGTGGCAGGCTGGTTTGGCTTATTAGATATTATTACATTTTTTTTAAGCACGCAGGCTTGTGGATTACTGTTTTCATATGCATTTTTATCATTTTTATTATAAATTTATTTCTTTTTTTGTATTTTTTTTGTAGTTATATTAATTTTATGCTAATTAAATATATTAACCATTTTTATTTTAAATTTTATAATTTTCATATTTTATGGGTATGTGTATTTTTCATATAAATTAAATCAATTTAATAAAAAGTCAACATTCAACAAAGCCTACGTGTAATTCTCCGATTGCCACATCATCATTTTAGTCTTAAAAATCACTGGAGTTTTTTTTTGGACACAATGTTATTAATGTTATTGTAGTGTACCCTTTTTGAACGGTACATTCTACTGGTACCAAAATGGTCTGTGCACATTGTACTGTAACTTTTCTGGATTTTTGCCGACCACAAACTAAGGACTTAGTAATACACGACAACTAAGTACTCCCTCAGTCCCGGAGAACTTCATACATTAGGGTTAGCGCGCAGTTTTATGCGAAAAGTTAAAGTAATGATAGAATATAGAAAATGTGGGAAAAAAGTGTACTTTTAGTGCAAAAGATGTAATTTGAGTGTAAAATTGATATTGTTTATTATTTGTTAGGTGTGGGGTAGCTTCCTTTTTTGTAATGTATGAAGTTCTATGGGACGGCTAAAAATGACAAATGTATGAAGTTCTGCGGGACGGAGGGAATAAGACATTACGCAATTGGATATTAATGACGAATTAGAGATGACAAGTACAATCCACCCATACTCACTTAGAAATCAGAGACGGTTCTCTTTTTCGTCGTTAAATAGCAACGGATTATGGACGGTTTTTTCAACGAATTAGGCCGAACTGACATTCCATCGTCAATCCGCCGCTAGTCATCGAACGAGAAATAAGCGACGGTTGTGTTTCCGTCGTTGTCTGGCGAAATTGTTGAAGCAACTAGAAGCTTTCAGCCGGATTGTTAATAGGTGGTCCCAATTGGAGTTGTTTAACATCTTCGGTTTATGTAGTTTGTTGCTCCGAAGAAAGTTATTTTACACCTGCAAAATAGAGTTGATAGAGCTCCGATCTGGACTACAAAGATTCCAGTTGAATTGTCAGAACTTCGATTTGGACAGTCGGTAATATTTATGGGTTGTATATAATGAATTACGTTGTTAAATTTACACATTATTCTCATAACTTTTATACTCTGTAAAAAGAAATTCATTACTCTCGGTTAACTATTTTTAAAGTGAATAATGTATTACTCTCCCAAGAATCTTGTTTGATCGATCTTTCTACATAATTTATCGGGTTTGTAGCTTCTTGATGTATTTGGAGAAAAAGTTAAATACCAAATGAGAGCGGCATGTGAGATCATTTAGACAGGCCTTGGAAGTGTACTGTGCACGAATTATTGACAAATTGGTCCTCTTCTCCATGGTACACTACATTATTAACATGTGACTAATTATTGACAAATTGGTCCTCTTCTCCATGGTACACTACATTATTAACATGTGACTAATTATTGACAAATTGGTCCTCTTCTCCATGGTACACTACATTATTAACATGTGACTAATTATTGACAAATTGGTCCTCTAGCTTCTTCATTTGTTTGCATTCTGTTTATCCCCAATTCAGAATGCCAAACCATCACATTATTAACTTAGGCTCTGTTATTTTCATCTGAAACTTATTAATTCTAACTCAGTTCAAATTCATTCAGTTCTGTTTTGTTCAGTTTTGCTTAGTTATTTTTTATATTACAATTAAGTTCAGTTCAATTCAGTTCAGACGAAAATAATATATTCTTATACTGCACACTCAATTTTATGATATGGTTACATTTTTAGTTACAACACAATTCCCCAACTTACAAAACCTATCAATTTCATACGTATAAAAAGTAGTACTAAAGTTTTATTTTCTCTCAAGCACCACAAAACTAACAACTTAGTTCAAAATATATTTTTTCAAAACTCCATCTCATTGTAAATCGAAGATGGATTACCAGATAACTAATAACCAGGCCATTGATTCCTTCATTCCGATCTAATCTTCTCACTTTTTTTTTTTTTTTTTTTTTTTTTTAAATCTTATTCTCATATATATTCACATATCTAAAATGAAAAATATATCAATTACTTTATTCAATACCTTAATTTAGAAGGGAGAAAAAGGTTCGGATAATCTCGATCCCGTCCCGACTCTATTATGTAAAATTCCAACGGGGATGGATATTTCAGGATTTGTATATCGTCAAAGTATATTTCCAAACTTTAACTTACATGCGGGTCGGGTTTGGGAACAAATAATTTATTCCCTATACCTGATTAGCACCTGAATATCTACATTATGTTATTTACCCTTGTTAAGTTCAAACAATGAGGAATATGCAACAATGACAGTAAACAATAATCGAATAAATAATGTACCAAAACCAGAAAGCCAGAAACACAAGATTTAACATGGTTCGACAATGCCTACGTCCACGGAGATCAACCAACAACTTTTATTGATACTCAGGTTACAACCACGACGTAATAAGAATAATCTCACATAAAATATAAGACCAACCAAATATGCTATTCTCCGAAATATAATCACTAACTTCCTATCAATCTTCTACTGTTGATATTCTAGTCTGATCTGATCTATGTAACAAACAAGCCCCTTGACTATATATAGAGAACTCAACTACCAAATCCTACTAGAAAAAAAAACTAATTATTAATCCTTCTAGCACAAAAAAACTAATTTAAGTAAACCTTCTTGTATGAGGAAACCACCTAGAACTCCTTCTACAATCAGGAAACTGAATTAGGTAGATGCCTAACTAATTCTTCCACTTTCCAATGACCGATTTAATCATCACCGTTGAGATTTTCATATTTAATTTGAGCCATTCAACAATCAATATTATTATTGAGCTAACACTCTCACACTCCTAATTTCTCACACTCCTAATTGTTATTTCTTTGACAGGCCCACGACTAAATTGTAGCATGCTTCTTTACGATTTTAATTTATGTTGAATGATAGTTGAACTAGTTTGCATTCTAGTTTTGAGCCAAGAGAAGTAATGTTGATTTGTTTTACAATATTTCTAGATAATTTGTTTATCAAATAAATGATAATAATTATGTGATAGGGTGATTTAATCCCAATCCAATCTTTTACGGATACCCGCTGAAAATAAAGACGGGATTGGGATGCATAAATTCGTACTCTAATCCTGTACCCAATCCCCCCCTCATAATTTCATTATGATGGTAAAAAAGTTTTATTATGTCTTAAAATCATCAACCAAATGATTCATGCTAAGTCAGAGTTCTAGGTAATACAATTACTTTTGTGGCGGGGGAGGGGGCTTTTTGTGGCTCAGACCTCTCTAGTATAAATACATATGTGAATAATAAATTAGCAGTTCAAGTGATAACTGGAAACCTTGAGGGGGAGAGTTGTGTTATTTATGACATGAATGTAGTGGATGAATGCCTTTCCAGAAGAGTAACACGTGTTTGGTCGAGATGTACCACGTGGCAGGCGTCTCCTTCTCGGGCCCTCGTGGGTCGGGAAGAGAATCAGTATGATCTTCTGTAATTGATCAAACATCAAGTCGTGTTCAACATCAATAGCTTTTGTAGAGACGATCTTCTGTAATTCATATATAAAGTGTTGTTTGTTGGATTTGAGTCCTCCTCGGAATCATGGGAATTGTCTATTGGACTCTGAATTCGAGCCATGTAATTTACTTCAGGTCGTATACAATTCATGGAGACATGTTTCAACCCATCAAATTTCATAGACTATTAACCTATGTGTTTAATTCAACGGGAAGATGCGATAGGGACGGATGTAGTATTTTGCTTGCCCATCATCTAATGACATTTGTGTGTTTAACTTTGAATTGCATTTCTTTTTCGGTGTTAGGAAGTTATGTTCTGCAAGTGGTTCCGTGTCACATCGGTATCAAAATAAAGAAATTTGAAGACGACTCATAGATATTATTTTGATATGGCAGTGATATATTGTTGAATGAGGAATATTTTTTCGCCACAAGTTTTCAGTACGGGTCATGTGACATATCACACAGGTATCATAATAAAGAAATTCGAACGCGACTCCAAGATTTTTTTAATATGCCAATGATATATTGTCCAATGAGGAATTATTATTTGAAAAAATAAGTTGTATCTGCCATTAGTGTCCCTATCCCATTTTCTCAATATTTATGGGAATATTACAAAAACCACCCCTTAAATATGCCCCCTTTTCACATTCACCCCTAGATTGGCGTATATTACAGATTAGTCCAAAATTAACAAATGCCTAATTTGAGAATTACATCCAAACCAAAAGTCAACTTTTTCTCCTATTTTATCTTTTCTTTATAATTCAACAATTATATTAATTTTACTTATTGCAAAATAAGCCCATAAAGTTTGTAATTCTTGTAAATGAATACCCAAAAGTTCAACTTATTAACATTTCAACCCTTCTTCTTCCACCTTCTTCCCCACCACATCCAACCACCATCTTCTCCACCACACCACTACCTCCGACCATCTTCAAACTTCACCACCACCTCCAACCTCCATCTTCTCCCCCCTCCTTCACTTATTTAAAAAAAAGCTCCGGTGGAAGGCTCCACCGGAGCTGAATTATACACCTTCCACCGTTGAATTATCTGACTCAGATCGGGCGTGTTCTGACTCCATATCGGCTGTACAATAGCTCAAACATTTGACTCCGATATGGAGTTGTTCATGACCCAGATCGAGGCGTTCTACTCTGGTGAGCTATTCTGTCTGAGCTGACTCCGAACCTTTTTGAAGTTGGGAGGAATAATTTTTTTTGAAGGTGGGAGGAAGAAGAAGATGGGGGTTGGAGGTGGTGGAAATGGTGGTTAGAGGTGCTGGAAGATGGTGGTTGGTGGGGTTATTTTGTGAAATTATAAATTTTAGGGAGTATGATTTGGGTGAATAATGTAATTTATAAAATATTTGAGTATAATGTGTAGTAAAATGAAACTTGTAAATTGCAATTGAGTCCAATTCATTTTCTTTTCCATTTAAATTTTAGTTGGTCAACTCAAAATATAGATTTTGGACTTGAATGTAATTGTTTGAGATCGGGGGTTGAATCTGTAATTAGCTCGAATTTAAGGGGTACTTTATTAGGATATTTGTGAACGTGCGTTCAAAAACCAAACTAATATTTTAAGATTTTTTGTAAAAAAATTAAGAATTATTATTTTACAAATTCATGTACTTGGAGTGCTTTTTTTTTTTTTTTTTTTTTTTTTTTTTTTTTTTTTTGAGAAACATCAAAATATATATTAATCAACTCAAGATACATCAGAAAATTCAACGGGTAACACAGTACCATCACTATCCTCCAAAACATCTTTAGCTAATTGATGGGCTATTCCCTTAATCTCTATAATAACAATAGCACCAGCAGGAGATAAGGAAGGTATAGGCTCTTGGATCTGTGATACTATATTCTGGCAGTCCCTTCAAAAATAACTTGGTCATAGTGAAGCACTTGGGGTGCATTTGAAAATTACAAAATAATAAAAGTTTGACATGACATGGAATGTTAAAGTGGGATAAGTGAATAATGTTTTTTTTTTTCTCAAAAAAAAAAAAAGTTTTGTTTTACATTTCAATAATGCGTCAAAATGAATTGAATTTGTAACGCCCCAAAGTTTCAGAGATTGAGAGTGCTATTCGTACCAACAAGATGCACCTTTTTTTGGGAATCCATTCATAATAATTTCAGAGTTAAGCGTGCTTGCTCTGCAACAATTTCAGAATGCGTGAGCAACTGGAAAGTCTTCCGATTCGCGCACGAGTAAGGACATATTGTGCGGGAAAGGACATGTGTTTATATATTGGTATAGTTGGTCATCATATCACCTGGAGTTCAATCGATTAGTGGTCGGATCCTTACAGAATTATTCAAAATTCACTACCTATTTATAGTTTGATTTTAGAAATAGATATTCCATGCATGTATTTGTTTATGTTATGACTTATGACACAGTTACTCCAATTTAAAAAGAATATAATATTAAAGTACACAAATTATAAAAGGTTTTTAATAGAAATAAGTCTATTTAGGTCAATTTGACTAAAATCTTGTGTCGAGCTCGAGTCAAATGTATCTAATCATGAAGTACAAAAAATCCACTAAATCACATTTCTTAGAAATATGTAATAACTTATTTAGTAGTAGTAAGTTTTAGGGGAAATTACGTTTCGTACCCCTTAAATTTGAGCCGATTACAGATTCATCCCTTCTATTCAAACAATTACAGATACATCCAAAATCTGATTTTTGAGTTGACCAGAAATTAAATAAATGGAAAAGAAAATTAGTTGGACTTGGTTGCAATTTACAATCTTTAATTTAATACACATTTGACTCTATTGTTTTATAAATTGCAACAATGCCTCAATATTATTGTAAATTGGACCCCAATAAAATTTATTTTCCAAATTATACCCAATTATTTTCCTTCTTCTTCCTTAAAACTCCGACCAACCGCTCCGGCATATCTCCTTCGACCAAAACATCTCCGACTGACAGCTCCACTAGGAGCTTCGAAACAACTCCGACCGGAGCTGTCAAAAAGCTCCCGATCGGAGCTTTTACAGCTCCGACAGATCGGGTATCAGCCACTTCGATCTGAGCTTTGATACTCAATCGAGCTGTCTTCTGATCCGATGCAGCTGTTTCAAAGCTCCCGATCAAATGCTTTTACTCAACCGAGCTTTTTTTTAGGAGAAGAAGGTTTTTTTTCTTGAAGAAGATGAAGGAGGGATGAAGAAGAAGGAGGTTGGAGGTGGTGGAAATGGTGGTTAGAGGTGGTGGTGTAAAATGGTGGTTAGAGGTGGTGGAAGAAGGTGGTTGGAGGTGGTGGAAGGTGGTTGGAGATGGTGGGTAGTTATTGTGAAGAATAAAAAATGTTGGGCTTTGTTTGTAAGTGTTAAAAATATTTTGGGGTTTATTTTGCAATAAGAGAGAATTAATTAATTTTTGAATTATAAAGAAAAGATAAAATGGGTGAAAAAGTTGACTTTTGGGCCTATCTGTAGTTATATTTTTTTCGTGTGTAAAAATGGGTTAATTTGTAATTGTTTGAATAGAAGGGACTTCATTGAGAAGAGGCTATATTGCAGGGGTGGTATATGTAATTTTCCCTAAGTTTTAACCATATTATTTGGCGGTATACTTTCGTTTGCAATTTGTGAAATGGAGAATTTTCGTGTAATATATTTTGGGTAACTTGTTGGAGAAGAGTTGTAAACTTGTTGAAATTTGGTGAAAGAATGTTGTTTACGTATTTAAGTTTTAACCATATTATCATGAATGTTGTTTACGTACCCATCAAAGGCATAGTAAGCTTTTCCCAAAGTCATGGTTGTTGCCACTTTTTCATCTTCTTCGACCTGATAGTCAAATTGTTTAAATGTCCAAAGAAAAAGGTTATACTAGATTTTAGCACTTTACATTTTAGAAAGCCTTTTACTGTTACACTTATCAAGAAAATGGTTTGGTCTAATAATTGCAAATGGATGGAGTAACTTGCAGTGGGACAATTGATGGTTGATCAAATTTGTAAGGTTTGGACTAGTAGGGTTATTGGTATAAGATTAAAGTTTAAAAAATGGGTTTAAAAATAATTAAATTTTTACACAACCCAAAATTTTAATTCTATACCAATCCATTCCTAAGATATTGAAGTTGATATAAATGATTTTTTTTTTTTTTTTTTTTGCAAGTCATATAAAAAAATCAGTTTGTTTCCAAGCATTTAAAAACTCATTAGAATTTGTCAAACAATTGGACCAAATTCTTGTGAAAAAACTTGATTTCCCAAACAATTGAATAGGTAATCGGTGGCGGAGTCGGATAATGTCTCGTGTGTTTGGCTAATAGATAAGAGGCCTTTAAAATCGTGTCAGAGCTAACAACTTTAACCAACATGTACATCTATTTATTGTATTTTCCGGTGATTTTCATCAGAAGAATGGGCCCACACTGTGGGATCCATCACATAGAGATGATAATGAAGTAGCAAACAAACCCGCTAAATATTAACTCTTCCAAAAGGGTGATTAATCTCTCTATATGGATAATAATTGGTGATTAAAGATTTATTGCTGATAAAAGTTGTCCAAGACTAAGTACTCACTCTGTCCTTTAAAAGCTGTTTAGTTTACTTTTGGTCACGAAAATTAAGGAGATGATTATTATAAGATACTATATTACATTGTGGTTAATCAGTTTGATTAACATGAATTAACAAAACAATTGAAACTTTATTACTTAATCATATTTGTAAATTAACATTCATGAAATAATATAATTAAATTACAAACTATCATTAATCAAAATCGATGCTCCGAACATAATTAAACAATGCCAATGAGACCTAAAATGAGCGAGTCTTCTACTGTAAACACAAAACCTCCTCCCCCACCTAAACCACCTCACTCACCTACTCACTCAAAACCAAAACAGAAAAAATCTTTCTTGCTTTCTCTCCAGAAACAACACCTTCCCACTGCAACCAAAGCAAAAAAACTAAAAAAAATCATGAATAGACTACGAAAAAATCATGCTGAATTTGGCCTCAAATTACTAGAAGAGAAAAAACTTGCAACTCAAACTAAATCAAGACAAGAAAAAGAGGCCAAAGAAAAAGACAGTACCTCTGCACATACTACTTCAAAGCCAGTAACAAAAAATGTCTCTTTCAAGGAAATACTCCAAAAAAACAACTCAATTTCTAGCTCTGGGGAAAATTTACCCACCCGAATGGATCACATCATGCAAGAAGCTGCAATCCCAGAGACAGACACACAGGAAAAACAAGATCACAACCCAGGAGAGGATGAAAGGCCAATCAACTTCAGCCAGGCGGAGCTCACTGAGTTGTATCAACCATGGAGGAAAACTCTAATTATCCAAACGGTGGGATACACGAAATCCATTGTGAATATTGAAAAGCATTTACAAGGCTTATGGAAAATACAGGCGCCTCTGACAACAATAGAACTTGGCAAAGGGTGCTATATCATTAAAACAGAAAGCATTGAGGACTACACAATTGCAATTGCAGGAGGGCCATGGTTCTTGTTCAACTATTATCTAGCAATTCAACAGTGGAAGCCGGATTTTGAACCATCTTCGGATGGTTTCAAAAATATGGCAATTTGGGTACAATTACCCGAATTACCAGTGGAGTACTATGAAACACAAGCACTCCTCAAAATAGGCAGAGGGATTGGCAAACCAATCAAGATAGACTAGCATACATCACAAGCCAAAAGAGGAAAATATGCACGAATGTGCATAGAAATAGACACATCCAAGCCATTGATAAAATCGCTGAAAATCGGAAAAAGGAAACAAAAAATCACGTATGAAATTAGCTCAGAGTTCTGCTATAAGTGTGGCAAATTAGGTCACTTGGACATACATTGCCGAAAAATTGTGCCGGCGAAGGAAAACTCCGGACAAGGAAAGCCGACCGAATCACAGACGGGAGAAGATATTCAACAGAAGAAAGACCCACTGAGAAGCAAAAACGCAGACAACAAAAATGGAGAAGGAGACAAGTGGCACATTGTTCATTCCAGGCCCAGAACCAAGAATTCGGTCCAAATAGGAAAAAAGGCCACAGAAGCCCAACCCCACAATGATCCAAAACCAAGATCATTTGTGACCCAAGGCCCAAAACAAGTGGTACCTAACTCCAATCTTCAAAATCCATCTGCAGCCCAAACTCAGAAAATTAAAAAACAGATCCAAACACAAAAACCCACACAAACTAGGAAAAAAAACGGAAACCCTTCATCTTCCTCAGAAAATTTACAGACCTCTTCACCAATGGAAAAAAACTGTAGCAATCATTGGTTCTGCAACAAAAACTGGAAAAGGAACTGCCCATGCCACACTTAACCAATCGAAGAACAACAATAGACGGCTGAAATCTGAGACACAACCTGACATTGTCAAATTCAAGCCAATGGAAGAAGGGAAAGTTTCCTGCTCTAAGGAAATCGAAAACAACGAAACAAATCCAAGCTTTCCAGGTTCTTTCACTTTCTCTCTTCCACCAAAGCTTCTTCTCCAAAATTATTCCAAACTTTCTTCTCCCAAGCTGGATTCCCGTGGTAAACCGCCAGTCGAATTTGATGATTCACTCTCCCCGTCGGTCCCCCTCTCCCCCACTCTCACCTTTCTCTCCTCTCCCTCCGGTGAGGGAGAGGATCAGCTCTTCGTCGGAGCTTCTAGCACACACACTCTCTGCAAATCTCCAAGCCACAACACACGCACTCTATGTTCCGGTAACGATTCCGGTGTCTCCGACGTCATTACCAGAGATAAACTCCTTTCTACGCACTGCACAACCACTCCAATTTTCCTCAGTCTCACAAGCACAGTCTCAACTACAAAGGACACGTCACTCTCTGGCACAATTACAAAGCCAGTCGGATCGGCTCCGAAGAGTAACCAACCCACATCGCAACTCTCAGGCACGCACACATCTATCCCTGTCTTTGATCCAAGCACTAAATCTGTCACACACATAGACTCCTGCTTTGTCTCCACAACCCCTAACAAACCTTCCACCACTCAATCTGCCACCTGCTCCCTTCCAGGGAAGAGTAGCCCCGTCGCAGGTGGTTGCACAAGCGGACCAAACCTGGAGCTTGGGGGTAACAAGTCAGAGTCGTTTGATTACCCTTCCCCTGTTTCAAACGACCCCAACTTCGATCTCCCATCTCCCGGGACAGAATGGGAGAACCCAGATGATTGGGAACCCCAGATTGACGCTGAGTTTGATGACGGATACTTTGACTTTGGCACTGATGAAGGAGGAGAATGCGAACAAGGGCTGGGAGAGAATATCTCCAAACGAATTCTCGATAAGACCACTGAATCAGGAAACAATGTTGATTCAAGTGGCGAAAATGACAAACAAGGTGACTCTGTTATATCGAGCACACCCGGTAACACAACCCTCGGGGCCTGCTCTCCTACACAATCTGATTCTCCGCCCTCAAGTAAACGGAGTGCTGGCACAGATCACTCCAATTTATCTCCGAAGCGTCATAAACGGGATGCTTCGGAGGCTTGATGGAGGAGATTGGGTCAATGTTTTTGATAAACAATCAATGAAATTCTTATTCTGGAACCTGCGGGGTGGAGTCAGAAATGAGTCCATGCAGGCTATTAAGGCTTACATACGTGAATTTAAACCTATAATGCTTTTATTGATGGATACACGTGCTAATGCAACAAAAACAGCTGAACATATTGCAGGACTTTGCCAAATGGGATACCCCAATGTCCATGTCTCCACTCCACCTGTTGATCACCCGAACATGGGAGGCCATTGGTTCCTGTGGATTGAAACGCAGATTGCTGTAGAACTGAAGATGAGCAATGAACGTTTGGCGCATTTTGAAATCACACTGCCGGATAGGCCGCAGCCTTTGGCGTCGGTGACTTCGGTTTACAACTTTCCACAGCACAACCGTCAGGATGAGGTATGGCGTTTACTAAAAAATTTAAGTTTAACCATTTCCCATCCTTGGTTGGTAGGAGGTGATTTTAACTGTATTCTAAATCCTACCGAAAAAGTTGGAGGAAATTTTCCCTCTTGGAATCGCATGATGAATTTTCAGAACTGTTTGAATTTTTGTGGGCTTAATGATTTAGGTTTCTGTGGACCTTCTTTCACTTGGTCCAATAGACAATATGCTGGAAATTTTATCTGCAGTAGATTAGATCGTGCATGTGGTAATTTAGCTTGGACTAATTTATTTCCAAATTGCATTGTTAGAAATCTGGTTAATGCTTCTTCTGATCATACGGCTTTGCTTGTTGACATTAATCCCCTTGCTAAAACTCCTACTCGTGTTTATCGTTTTGAAAATATTTGGACATAAAATGAGACTTTTATTTCACACTTTAAAACTCTCTGGAAAGAGGAAGTTGGTAAAACTGATTTTGGCCTACAAAAAAGCCTTAACCAGTTAACCCATGCCTTCTCAAAATGGAACCTTACTTCCTTAAGTGATATCAACTTTGAAATAAAACAGTTGAAAAAGAAACTTCATGATACAACAATGATTCTCCACAAAAATCCATCAAGATGGGGTCCTCAAGAGACTGAAATACGAAAGCAGATTAATATTCTGAACAAAAAGAAAGCTATTTTTTGGGCGCAAAGATAAAAAAATAGCTGGATCAAAGACGGAGATGCAAATAGAAATTTTTTTCATGCGTATGCATCTCATCATAACAGGAAAATTTTTATACATGGAATAAAAAATGAGTCGGGAGATTGGATCCTTGACCAAGACAAAATGGTTGAAGAATTTTTCAATTTCTTCAAAAATCAAGCACAAACTCAAAACACGGTGTTAGACCCTTTCTTAGATTTACAAACTCCGACTCTAACATCCGAACAAAATCAGGATCTAATTGCACCAGTTCCAGAAATTGAAATCTGGAATGCACTCAAAACAATCGGATATGATAAAGCACCTGGTCCTGATGGACTAAATAGCAAATTTTTCATTTCTCAATGGGAAAGTTTGAAACCTCAAATTGTTCAAATGGTCAATTCCTTTTTTAAGGATGGTACCATAGAACCAGGACAAAATGATACCATCTTAGCCTTGATACCTAAAAAGTCAAATTCAAGCAGACCCTCGGAGTTTAGACCTATAAGTCTTTGCAATGTTAGCTATAAAATCCTTTCAAAAATCCTAGTTAATAGGCTTAGACCTCTTTTAAATACTATAATTTCCCCTTTTCAAAACGCGTTCGTTCCAGGATGCCAGATAAGTGATAATGTTATGATAGCACATGAAATGCTTCATACCATGGGAAAAAAGAAAAAATCCGCCAGAAACCATTTTATGGCTTTAAAACTTGACATTGAAAAGGCTTATGATAGGCTTGAATGGGATTTTATTATTTTTGCCCTAAAAAAGTTCCAGTTCAGTCATCAGTTTGTCAAACTTGTTTTTCCTTGCATAAGTTCTTGCACTGTGCAAGTTAAAGTCAATCAACAACTTTCTGACAAATGGAAGCCCACCAGAGGTATCAGACAAGGAGACCCTCTCTCTCCCTATCTGTTTATTATTTGTCAAGAATTTTTGGTCCTTCAGTTTTTAGAAAAAACAAAACTTAAGTTGTTTTCGCCCCTTAAAATAACATCTTCTGGTCCTGAAATCCCAATTCTTTGTTTTGCGGATGACTGTCTGGTGTTTGGAAAATCTGACAATAAAACAATGGAGTCTATTGCTGAAACTCTGGAAGAATATGCTCTTGCTTCTGGCCAAAATGTTTGCTGGCAAAAAAGCAGGATTATATTTTCTCCAAACACCCCGATTCAAAAGAAAAAGGAAATAACTGATTATTTGGGAGTCATCCCGAATAGACGTCTTGACAAATATCTTGGGCTACCTTTTCTCATTGGTAAAAAAAAGAGAGATCTTTTTGACCAAATGATAGGTAGAACAATGCATAAAATTAACATATGGTACACAAGATATTTATCTTATGCTGGTAGACTAGTCTTGATTAAGGCAGTTACTAGCGCGATCCCAGCTTATGCAATGTCAATCGCAAAAGTACCAATGACCTGCCTTAATCATCTAGCAACTATTAGTAGAAACTTTCTTTGGAATGGAAATAAAGAAGGAAAAAGCAAAGGAAAAATTAAATGGGAAAAGGTGTGTCAACCAAAATCTTTTGGAGGATTAGGTATTAGAAATCTACATATTCTCAACAACGCATTCTTACTAAAACATCTTTGGAAGCTTACTTTTCAGACTAATACCTTATGGTATAGAGTCTATAAGAATAAGTATTTTCCTAATAACCATTTCCTCCAAACCGAAGTTAATTCGAACCATAGTTGGTTCTGGAGAAACTTAATGAAACTACAAGAAATTTTTAAAAAGGGACTTCTTTTCCAAATAGGAGATGGTAAGTTCACTCTTTTCTGGAAAGATCCTTGGGTCCCACGAACAATCTTGGAGGATTACACATCAGAAAATACACATGAAAATACTAAAGTCCAAAACTTTATTCAAAATCATAATTGGGATTTGGAAAAACTAAAAATGCAAATCCCTACTGAACTTGTAAACACTATTATTGGCATTCCTTTACAAGATGAAGAATTAGGTGATACCGTCACCTGGAATTTCTCGGATAAAGGAAAATTTTCAGTGAAACAAACTTATAACTTCCTTCAAGGAATTGAAAAAATTACACAAGGTCCTGATTGGCCGTGGAAGAAAATTTGGGTCTTACAAGTCCAACCACGAATCAAATTTTTCAGCTGGATGGCAGCTCATGATCGACTTCCAACAGCAGCCAGACTTTTCAAACAAAAAATTATTCAGAATGAAAACTACATTTTTTGCAAAAATCACCCTGAAACCATTCAACACCTCTTCTTTGCTTGTGTCAGACTCAAAAATATCATTCGTTGGGTAACAACTCACAATCATCACCTTCTTTCCTTTTCTAAAATTTTGTTCTACAATAAACTAAACCCTGAACAAAAAATAAAAATCATTCTTACTTGTTGGATGATTTGGAAACACAGGAACTATAAAATCTTCAGAAATGAAGATCTTGATCAACAAAAGTTTCACCACCAACTTCTTGAAACCATAAGTGATCATTTAGCAGCCTTCTTACCTAAAACATAAAAAAATCACTAAACCTCTTCTCTGTAAATGGAAAAGTTCTAATGCTTTCCACACTTTAAATATTGATGGCTCCTGTTTAAACACTGGGATTGCAGGAGCTGGTGCGGTAATTAGAGATACTCAGGGAAAATTTGTGAAAGCAAGTGCTACTTTTCTAGGAAAAATGGATCATAATTTTGCTGAAATTATGGCTCTTAAAATGGGTTTAAGCCTCTGTCAATAAGCAAATATCGATTCAATTGTGATACAAATTGATTCTAAATTTCTCTTATCTTGTATTAACAGGCAGGTTGCAGTCACGCCACACCAACAAATCACACTTGATCACATTAGGAGACAAATGAGGATGCTAAAATATGTGGAGACATCTTTTGTTTATCGTGAAGAAAACTCAGTCGCAGATAGTTTGGCTAAAGAAGCCAGTAACTTAACTTTTGGTACTCCTCGTGAGTATAGCAGTAGTAGTTCTAATGAAGTTTCTTTATATTTTGTCTGGGACATTTGTCCGAAGTGGCTTTCTGATGTAATCACTAAAGACGCGTTTTGTACTATTAGACTCGTACCTATTTAATATTAATGAATTTCCAGTTTCAAAAAAAAAATGCCAATGAGACCTAGCTCATTTGGTTATGTTGAGGTGTCAGTTATGGGTTTAAGTCCCGTCAAGGTGGATTGTGTTATACTGTACTGTAGTTGTGATAGTTGATTCATTTGTAATGGTTGACAGATTGAATGATATATTAATTGATTTGATGTAATACTCCTAGTTGATAGATTGAATGATACATTAATTGATTTTAATGTAATACTCCTATGTAATATTGATATTCTAAAAAAACATAATTAAACAATCACTATTATCATTAATTAAAAGAAATAAAGAATGCTACGAACAAACATGCACCAAAACGTCCAGATTAATACTACTGCCCATATCATATCAAACCAGATGGGTCGGAATCGGAGTATACTGTCGTCCGAGATCCGAGAGTCAAGATGCGAGATTGACATCGAAACAGGTGACGTTGCAACAACAAATTGAAAATCACCTGCTTCCCGTGCGAGATCGAGATGCTTTCTTTGATATGCAAAATCGGAGTTTCTTTGAGATCTAAAATCCGAGAAGCTTTATATTTCTGCGAGATCTAAGCTGCTCTCTTTCTAGATCTGAAAAATCCACTTATCTATTTCTCGAACCCAGAAATATAAAGCTTCTCGGATTTTAGATCTCAAAGAAACTCCGATTTTGCATCTCAAAGAAAGCATCTCGATCTCGCACCGGGAAGCAGCTGATTTTCAATTTGTTGTTGCAACGTCACCTGTTTCAATGTCGATCTCGCATCTTGATTCTCAGATCTAGGACTACAATATACTCCGATTCCGACCGATCTGGTTTGATATGATTTGGGCAGTAGTATTAATCTGGACATTTTGGTGCATGTTTGTTCGTAGCATTCTTTTAATTAATGATAATAGTGATTGTTTAATTATGTTCGGAGCATGGCTTTTGATTAATGATAGTTTGTTTAATCCATATATATTTTAAAAGTGGTGGTCTATTTCGAAGGAGAAGCATGCCACATAGAACAAAATTTTATGTGGCAAATTTTAGCCCAAAACAATTGATTTTTTAATTTTCCTATTTTCTTGAATAAATTCTACTATAAAAAAACCTACATCGAATTTGTATACCCCCAGGAAAAAAATTCGAGTTTGTTATTCTTCATATCCTATTATGTGACTCATATTCACGTTAAACTAACTAACCTATTTATTAATTAAACTCTCAATTTACATCTAACACGTCCCAACACAATCTATTGCCTTATTTTGCGAAACAATTTGTTTAGTTTTATCATCCCTTTAATGTTAGTTACATATTTAAATTAATCAAATCTTATCATATATATCCTATTTTAGTTTGTTACGAACTAAATCCATATATATACATAAACCTACACGAATTTCAGCATAGCAGAAATACGTAAAATTCATTTCATAATACTACTGTACTCAATGGCTAGCTCTTCAAGAATGTGTATGATCGGTTCCAGCCTAATGGACAATCTGCCGGACGAGATACTCATTACCATCATGGAGAAACTTGCATGTCAGTCTCCAAACGCATGGCAAACGCAAGCTGCAGGTAATATTCTTCAATCCGGTTTTATTTGCGATTATCTGTTCTACTGCTCCTATCTGCGTTTGAGTGAAGAATATAACTAAGAATTTTATGCGCCAATGAATGGAGTGTAATTAAAATTTGAAAAAGTGATTTAATTCGGTTTTTGTTGTATTAGCGGATGTAAATTAAGTTCGACTACATATCTGATTACCGGCCGGAACTAAATCACTAAACCCAAATTGTACAAGGCTCAGAAACGAATTAACAGATTACGAGACATCAAGCCAGGCGCATTGTCTGAGAATGTACTTATTAGCTTTTGTGCACACGACTAGAATGGGAAAATGAAACGAAGGAGAATAAGCCTGTCATTTATTAATACACTACAAATTCTAATCTAAGTGATGAGTTCTATCTCAATTCACAATTTTCTTCTATCATTTGTTTCCAGCAGAGATGATATGTCTACACTTCTACTTTTTAAGATTTTAAGATGTGTGAGTGTTGCTGACGTGAAGAAGTGAATATAATTAACACTATTAAATTTGAGGGATTTTGATTAATGAGAGAATATACAACTGTATTGATTTGATAGAGTTTTTCCTGAGTGGAATTGATTGAAAATGTAAAGTGAAGTTGATGAATTTATGATGATGAGTCGAAAAAGTTGTGGTGCAATTACAGAATTAAGGAACACGTGATGGATTTTTGTACAAGGCTCAGTTTATGTTTGTTGTATTTTTTTGTTTACCTATGTAATACATGATACTTATTTAGAAATTAACTATGTGTCTGCAAACCATGAATTATAGTAGAGTATTCATTAATCATTTAACCTGTCTTGATAAAGGAGGGACATATTTGATACGGTTCGGCATGGTTTCTTCTATGCCATCTTTAATTTACTCCAATACGTACACATACTCACTAGAATACCTCTAGCATCCTAAAATTTATAAGAAATGTACACAGGCAGGCAGGCTTATACGTATAACTAGCAAATAGAAGATGTATCTAAATCATTTCTACCGCAATCGACGAGAAACTACGGAAGTAGATCAATTCCCAAGCAATAGAGAGAAATATCGCATTTGTACCAATACATATTATATATTTTTAAGTACTTTTAATGAAATTAACATTGTCTAATTTATAAATTATCAGGAGATGATGAATACGACATGGATTCCCGTGATATAGTACTCGAGCAAAGAGATGGTGATTTCCATAGAATTTCAGAATTGCATCCATGTTACCTTCCGATGCAGTATCCCCTACTTTTCCCATATGGTGAGGATGGATACAGGTAAAATCCATTTTTGGTACTCCAGTGTGAGACATTTCCAATATTTGTACTCTAGAGTGGTCTTGTCCAATTGAGGTACTAGATATCAATGACCAATTACAATTAAGGTACTAATTGTAAATTATAAGACGGACATGCCAATTGGTCCCAAATTACAATTATCATAACCCCAATTTTACGTGAATTTGATCAATTGAAGGTCAATCGATATAAAAATGATGAAAAATGAAAAAGAATATGACAAGGACGAATTTGACGAGTGTGAGTGGGACGGAGTATTGCAAATGATCGATTTTCCATGTCTATCTCCCATCATTTGACATTCACTCATACGTGAATGACACATCCCACATTCTAAATGTAATTAGTATCTTAATTGTAAATAGTCATTGATATTTAGTACCTCAATTGGATACGACCACTCTAGAGTACCAAAATTGGAAATGCCTCACACTGGAGTACCAAAAATGGATTTTACCCGGATGGATACCATACTGAGATATTGCACTCTGATAAGTTCAAAGGAGTAAGGCACACACTTACAATCAAGGAGTTCTTGTCATTTAGGCTTTTTGATCGTGTTGATGATGCTCAGACCATACTGCTTAGTAGAAAGTTATTTAAACAATTTATATATAGTAGATGGTTATATGATGATGGAATCACAGAGACTGTCTTTCATAATGAGGAACCAACCGCTATTGAGGTTTGATAAGTATAGATCACTTGATGATGCCATTCGAACAGGTGATAATGATCCAGCCGATCCACATGGAAATGTTGGTAAACGCTTTGTCCTGCCATCTTCTTTTGTTGGAGGTCCTAGATATATGGTACAAAATTTTCAAGACATTATGGACATATGCAAAAGTATAGGATATCCCGAACTATTCATCACATTCACTTGCAATCCCAAATGACCTGAGATAACACGCTTTGTCGAATCGATGGGTATACGACCGGAGGATAGACCTGATGTTATGAGTCGCATATTCAAAATGAAGTTGCACTAGCTTATAAAAGACTTGAAGACAGAAAACGTTTTTGGCAAGGGAGTCGGAGGTAATTATCTATAAATATAGTTTATTTTATTTATTCATTTGTTAATCAAATAATGTCATAACTTGAATTTAATTGATTATTACTATATTAACTTTCCAGTCGTCTACACCATTGAATTTCAAAAACGCGGGCTTCCTCATGCACATATACTACTATGGGTTGATCGAGCGGATCGAAATATGTCTGGAAGTTCTATAGATGATTTCATCAGTGCTGAGATACCGGATAAGGACCTCAATCCAAAGCTGTACAAAGCTGTATCCGAGTACATGGTGCATGGTCCTTGCAGACCATTGAATTCAACTTCACCTTGCATGCACGATGGAAAGAAATGCTCTAAGAAATTTCCAAAGTCGTTTAATGAGCGGACTATATTTGATGGAAATGGCTATCCTGTTTATAGAAGGCGTGATACCGGCGCCACTACCGAGAAGAATGGCAATATTATTGATAACAGGTGCAATTTATAACTCCTTATCAATACTTAAGTATTAAATTATATTTCATTTATCTTTATCTAACTTGATTCACACGTGTATTTAGAAATAATAAGTTGTTTCACTATCCCTTAATAGGTTTATTGTTCCGTACAATCCCTTCCTGCTGATGAAGTACCAGGCACACATAAATGTTGAATGGTGCAATAATACCAATTCAATCAAGTATATGTTCAAGTATGTCAACAAGGGTGTGGATAGGATAGGCGCAAAATTAATTGTTGATAATGAGGTGAATGATTATGTTGACTGTCGGTACATATCTGTATGTGAGGTTGTATGGCACATTATGGGTTATGATATCCATTACAGAGATCCACCTGTTGAGCGTTAATCATTTCATATGGAAGGTGAACAGTCAATCACATTCAAGGATGGTGATCTCATAACAAATTTCTTGGAAAAGCATACAGTTGTCGAGACGAAGTTCCTTAAATGGATGGAATTCAACAAACATCATCCCAAGGCACGTAAGTATCTATATTCAGAGTTCCCCATACATTACGTGTGGGATCCTAGAGGTAAAACGTGGAGAGATAGGAAGAATTTCAACAATAACGTTGGAATAATATACCATGTTCCAATTAAGACCGATCCACTATATTTCATGCGGATAATGTTGAATCACATAAGGGGTGCCACTTGCTATGAGGATTTGCGGACCGTGGATGGTGTGGTTCATCCAACATACCGCGATGCATGCTACGCTTTGGGTCTGCTCGATGACGACAAGGAATACATCCATGCTATTAAAGAAGCAAGTTTCAGGGGTTCCAGACGCTTCCTTCGACATTTGTTCTCCATGCTCCTCCAGTCTGATAATATGACTAGGCCTGTTCATGTTTGGGAGAATATATGGAATTATCTATCTGATGACATCCAGTACACATGTGAAGGAAGTGGAATAATCCTGGTATAAATTTCAATATTGTATTCGAATTGATTTTTTTCATGATAAAAGTTTATAATTTATTAAATATGCTCACTTTGTTAGGGCTCGAGTTGAATGAAGAACAATTGATGAATTTTGCTCTTGCTGAGATTGAAGAGTTCCTTTCTAGGAACGGCTTCAGCTTGAGTCAGATTGAAGGTATGCCCATGCCCGACAGTGTAGTCATAGATAATGGGTATGAATAATTTGATACTTGAAGAAATGTCGTACGATGTTGATGATATGATTGAGCAGCATAACAGTTTGTATCCGTCTCTCACCGAAAGGACTGTGTACCATACTATTATGGATGCAGTCGATTCTGGTAGTGGTGGAGTTTTCTTTCTCTATGGTTATGGTGGCACTGGAAAGACATTTTTGTGGAAGACACTGTGTTCTGCATTACGTAGTAGACGTGATATTGTTCTCCCAGTTGCATCGAAAGGTATAGTTTCTCTACTTCTTCCTGGTGGTCGTACTGCACACTCCAGATTCAATATTCCTTTGCAGGTCGATGAAACTACTACTTGCAGTAGGATAACTCTAGGCAGCGATCTTACATGACTCTTGAAAAATACAAAATTAATAATCTGGGATGAGGCGCCGATGACTAATAAGTTTTGTTTTGAGGCTCTTGATTGCAGTCTAAGGGATATAATGAGAGGTGAGAATGGTAGAGTATTGAACAAGCCATTTGGTGGATTGGTTGTCGTTTTTTTGTGGGGATTTCAGATAGATATACTGCCGGTCATACCTAAGGGTAGCAGGCAGGACATAGTCCACGCATCTCAATACTCATCGAAGAAGCTTTGGAGTTCGTGTCGTGTGCTGAAGCTCACTAAGAACATGTGTCTACGGGTATTTTTCTAACATTTTATATTTATTATAATTTTTAATATGCAATTTAATTAGTTGACATGCATGTAAATTATTTTTTTATAATAAGTATGTTTATATTATTTTATTCAATTACAGTCTGGACGCTCACATGCTGAGGTTGAGAGTATTAGGGAGTTTGCTAATTGGTTGTTGAAGGTTGGAGATGGTGAGGTTGGGGGTGATAATGATGGTGAGGTAGAATTTAAATTGCCTGATGATATCTTGATTCGTTCTACTAGTGAACCAATTGCTACAATAGTTGAGAGCACATATTCTAGCATATTAGACCATGTGGGCGATGGTCGGTACTTTCAGGATAGAGCTATTCTTGCTCCGACCAATGAGATAGTCCAGGAAGTCTATTATTATATCATGTTTCTTTTACCTGGAGATGCCACCGAGTTCATGAGTTCCGACATCATACGCCCTGATGAATATGATATTGTCAATAGAGAAGATGTGTATTCTGTCGAGTTTCTAAACACTATTAGGACTTCTGGAATACCAAATCATATTATCTGACTTAAGGTGGATTGTCCTATATAATGCTCCTTAGGAACATTGATCAGTCCTCCGAGCTTTGTAATGGGGCTCGGTTGATTGTTATTGCAATTGGCAATCACTTTATTGAGGCGAAGACCATACATGGGAAGAAAACGAGAGTGGAGGTTTTTATACCTAGGATGGTACACACACACCTTCCGACCTTACCAAGTTTCCTATTAGATTTCAGCGAAGGCAATTTCCTATATCAGTTTTTTATGCGATGACTATCAACAAGAGTCAGGGACAATCGTTATCTAATGTTGGACTCTATCTCCCAAAGCCTGTATTCAATCATGTTCAGCTCTATGTGGCATTTTCTAGAGTGACAAGCAAGAAAGGTCTCAAGGTTTAGCTTTGGATAAGGAAGGCAATCCAATAGATACGACGACAAACGTCGTCTACAAAGAGGTGTTTAGAAAGCTTTGAGGTATTTTTATTATATTAAATCACTCTAACTTTAAAGTATCCAGATTCAATTATCTTATTTTCAATATTAACTATTTCCTTATTATGTTGTTTTTCAGTTGTTGATTATTGATATACCTACCGCGATTGTATGAAACATCGACTCTACAGTCTCTTTTCAATAATTCAATGTATTGAACCTTTAAATATATTTATACAACATATATTTTACATGATAATGTTAATTTACAAATATGATTGAGTAATAAAGTTTCAATTGTTTTGTTAATTCATGTTAATCAAACTGAATAATTAGTAGCAATAAAGTAAATTCAACCCAAAATGTAATATACCCCCTCCGTTTCACTAAAAGTGAAACAATTTTGTTGAACACAATTGTTAAGGAAAATATATAAAAGTATGTGGTCCCCAAAAATATATGGTGCAGAATGGGAATGAGATATTAATTGAGGGAAAAAATACATGTGGACCCGAAAATGTGTGGTTAGAAATGAGTTTTATTATAAAACTAATTTCCATGAAAAGAAATGTAACACTTTTATTGAAACATTAAAAACGGAAAATTGTAACAATTTTAGTGAAACGGAGGGAGTAGTACTTTATAATAATCATCTCCTTAATTTTCATGTCCAAAAGTAAACTGAACAGCTTTTAAATGACGGAAGAAGTATGTATATTTGTTATTTGACAAGGTAGAAGAATTAGTAAAACTAACCAGGTAATCACTCAATCTCATGCGTAGTTCGGGTGACTTATGTTTGTGTAAAGTGGTTAGGAATCTTAAAATGGTACCAGTACATTTCACTCCATCACATCTAAGTGCATTTTGTTAGACTCATGCTTCTGTTTGATATAATATGCATCATGTTCTGTGTTCTAAGAGGCAGCAATAACATATAATTTTTTTATGAATGATGAGACTGGTTATTACCAGAAAATGAAATATTGATTGCAGTCTATACATTAACAAAACTATTATCTATTTCATGTATGAGTTTGAGAAATGAGCCGGTAATCATACAAATGATAAGATCTTATATGGCATATGTGAATACTTTTCAATATATCCATCAAAGTGTAATTTGTTTATGAACATTGCTACGTACTTGTGGAATTTATGGCTTCTTTTTAAGTTTAAAATTTATTTTTTTCGTTTATGTCACCCGCCAATCCGTCCGCCATTGTTATCACCCGAACCGCCGCGGGTTGGAAAAATATTTCACCCGCCTCGGATTAAAATTATAATCACTCGTCATAGGTCGGTTGATTTGATTTTTTATAGATATCTGCCAATACCCGCCCGCGCTCACCCATACTTAGTATTCATCAGTCAAAATGCAATTAAAATCCGATGTAACTCTTAGCCTAACAGTCACTAAGAGGAAAACAAATTAAAAAAACTTAGATAAGTTTAAAAATCAAAAGATAATAGTGATAAATTGATTTTGGAAGTCTCGAACACGAGAGACGCACCACAATGTTATTGCCTCACTGCACAATGCCAAGTTCTCATGACAGTAATTTTTCTCCCAGGAGTGTTTAGTTCTCGAAATGGAGGATTGGGTTTCTTCAAATAAAATATTAAGCTAATTAGTTTTTATTAAGGAGGAAAACGGCTTAGAAATATGAATAAAAGAAAATTTTGGGGTTTGCTTGTTGTAATTTGAATGTTTTGGGGTTGGTCCATTTGAATTTAAAAGTTTTGAATATAATTTATTAACATATCTATACTATTATTCTAAGCAAACTCACTTTGATAGTTATAATAACAAAGGGACAAGTTACATTAAAAATAATTTACTAAAAAAGAGAAAAAGAAAAAATAACCTCTAGATCAATTGTACCTCATGATAACAAAACATTACACTTCGAAAAGGTTTTAATTTTTTCTATTTCAATTTTCCCCTTCCCGTTAATTTTTAAACATATACATTAGACTAAGTTTGTCAAAGGATACGTGGGGCTTGACTTCTGCTTCATTTTGTGGTTTTTTCCACTTCGGGGTCTTTTCCGGACGTCTAGACTCCGTTATCTTGAAAAGTGGTCTTCTACAATGTTTTAGTACTTCAAATAAGCTTCGCATTGGTGGGTCACATGCCTTCATTGGATTCTTCTAATTCCTCGTAAGAATTGATGATCGTCTATCGGTATTTTTTCGGATTAAGCGTATTTCTTTGTATTTGCTCCAATAATCGCCATAATCTCTTCATTTTGCATATTTGTACCTTGTTAATCATCAAAACATGTAATTAGGCACAATATGACAATAATATTTAATATTGCACCTAAAACAACGGTCAAAAGTGGCCTTAAATCGCACATTTCATTGGCTCATCACACAAACGTTTAGTTCATGTTAGTTCCAAACAAACAATCGAACAATAAAACAGTAAATAAAAATGCAACTAAGCATGACTAAATCCTATTCTATTAGAACATAAGAATCAATTCCTCGGCAGCGGCGCCAAAATTTGATGGGCTCAAATTTAATACCCGAAAGTATAAAGGCAGGCGTTGCAACGTTCACTTTATTCTCAGGGTCGATTATCTCAAGGAATTGATCAAGCTAGTTCTGTAGACTAGTTTATTCGTGTTTAACTACACAACCTCTTTAAAAAATAATGATTTTACAATTAAGACTTCTACTTCAGACAAAGTAAACAAGTTACATGCACTACTTCAAATACAAACTCGAATTATCCTTACGGAAGTTGTATTGAGGCTATTTGAATCTTTACATATAATCGCGACCAGTTATACTTTAGCAATGAAAATGACAGTAAAACCAATCAGTTGTCACATGCATTCAAGTGTTTCAATGAACTTGATGATTACCCCAACGCCATAAACTATTGCTTAACCCGATGTAGAATAATTCTTCGAATGATGAAAAGTTGATAGAAAATGTTTACAATAACCTTATAGTAGATGAGATAGTTTGAGAATGTACAAAATACAAATGAAAATTGGAGTTATATACAAAAAGGGGAAGTTACAATTCGAAAACGAAGAAAAACTGCTATGTTGGATTTTTTCCGCACAGGGCTAGTTGAAACGAGCTTGCCGAGCTGCTCCATAATTTTTCTGCTTTGGCCGACTGCAGCGAGCTCATTTTGGTGATGGGCTTGCCGCGGCGATGCCAACTTTCCGGATTTGTGAAGTTTCTTCGCTTTTCCTTCCTTGAACTTCCTTAATTCACCTCCAAGCACCCCTTTCGAGTATTTGAGCCATCCAATGCCCTATACACGCGTCTGAGATCCTCCTAATGAAACAAAATGCATATTTTCTCCTTCAAATCCATGCCTTTATACAAAATTTTTATTTCGTTTCGCTGATTTTTTGATTTATTCTGAATTAATCTTATTTAATGTAAAATGTTCAATTTTTTATATAATGAAACTTTATGGGCTAAATTTTCATTATATAAAAAATTGAACATTTTACATTCATGTTTAAGATTAATCAGAAAAAAAAATGATCAAAGACAAAATAATTCGATCTGAAAGAAGAAACAAACATCAGAACACAAGAACATATAAAAAAGCATTAAAACATATACTGAGTATACTAAAGGGATTACAAAATACATTAAAAAAGACTAGATGAATCGTTAATAACGACTCATCAAGTGTTATGCGAACGGCAAGTTATATGGTTAATTAGTTCAGTGAGAAATAATCTTTAATGATAATAACATCTGTGTAATGTAACATTAAATGAAAATGGTCTGGCATTGCTCGACTGAATTATTCGCATATAATGGATACAAGTGATAAATTAAAAAAAGAAAAAGAAAAAAGAGATAAAGTTTTGTGAGGGAGGTAGTGAAAAATGAAAATCATTTAATTTGAAGCATTTTGTAGTAGAAGTATAGATGTATGTTTTTCATTTTGACTGAAAAGGCATGCACGAAAATAGCAAGTTAATTAGTGTACTTGTTAACTTGTCCACCAGAATATTAAATTATAGTAGGATTATTTTGAGATGGTCCATAGCTCGATGAACAGTTCTTGGATGATTCTTCTTCTCTTTATTCATTCAAATGTTTTAATGACTTGCGACTTGTGTTGTTGTGTGACCACCAATAATTGTAACAGTGCCTCTGCAATTATTTCTGTACTACTACTAACCTTTATCATAATCTTAAACTTAATTCTTACCAGAATGTTTCTTCTCATTTCATTATTCATATCCTGCTGCTGCATAACTGTGCCCAATGTTAACTCAGACAAGCCCATCCCAGCCAAATTTCCTTTTGTTTTAATTTTTCCCCTTTTCCTATAACTTTTTTTTTTATTTTTCCTCCCGGATATATTTTTAGTCTGGGGCAGATTAATATTAGAGTTATTACCGATAACTTAGGGAGCTGGAGTGTTTACTTAATAACGTTTGAGCTTTTCATAGATAAAAAAAAAAGTATTTTGTTAATACTATAATGTTATAATTGATCAATGATTTTTTCCAATATAACGCGGTTTATTTTTGAATTATTTATAACGGTATTTCACAAGACTTTGTGACACGGAATTGGCAAGGCCAGGCAATATATAATTAAAGAGTCTCTCCTCCCAGTCGACTGGAGAAGAGCAGATTGCAGTGTGCATGAATCTTCTGATAAACACACAGAGTATGAGTAGTTGCAGAAAATTAATGCTTCTGAATGACAAACTAATTTCAGTCCAATTATTTAGTTATGCTTTTCTCTTTCCCCTGTTTTTGGTACTTCACTTGGGCGACAAGTAAATAAATTCTGCTACAACCATCATTTATTATCCGCAAATAAAGGCCCATAAACTCCCAATTGGGCCGGGTTTTTAATACTTCCTCCGGTCCATTAAAATTTTCCTAACCCCTTACTTTTTCTTTATTTAAGAAATTATAATAAACAAATAGTTTGTAATGGGTATTATATTGATAAAATTGTAAATGGGTAATAAAGTAAGAAAGAGATTGAATAAAGTAGGAAAGATAAATAATAAAGAATTAGTTAGTGGGGGGTAAAAACTTTCTATTTATGGGGTCAGGAAGTTTCTAATAAAACCCCAAAAAAGAAAAGTTAGGAAGTTATTAATGGAACGGAGAGAGTACCAATTACTAGGGCTGTTCAAAATCCGGTCCAGATCGGAAAATGGACCGGATCCGGACCGGTTATTCCGGTTCGGTCTGGACCGGATCCTTACCGGATCGGTTTCCGGTTTATGTAAATCACCATATTCCGGTTCTGGTTCGGTTCCGGTTAAAAACCGACAAATTTGGTCTCGGCCCGGAAAGACCGTAAAATAACTTTTTTATTATTATTCTTCTCTAGAATTCACGTAATATAGTAATTATAATTAATCTAGTTAGTTACAGTGATTATACTATTTTAGTTGCATAACGTTTGGAATTTGGTTTGCATTACTTTATTTACTTTTAGTTCCTAGCTTTGGTTAGTAGGTGGCCATTTGATTTACAATTAATCTGAAAACAACTATGCAGTTTAATTGATTGAAAATTATGTGCAATCAATGTATGACAGTATGAGTATTTGAATTTGATTGTTGTTAATAAACTGGAATTAGGAAGAGTTAGACAAAAAATGGTAGAAAGGGCCACAAATTGCAAGTGCAACAATAGTAATACAGTGAAGAAATTGCGTAATATATATGCTCTAGTAAGTATAAACTATTTCCATCCAATTTGAATTCGACAATAATCATAATACAAGCTCTAATTCGGTCTATACGGTCCAAAACCGGAACCGAACCGGAACAAACGGTTCGGTTCGGTCCGGACCGTATACTTACCGGATCGATTTCCGGGCCATACAAATACATGATTCCGGTCCGGTCCGGTTCGGTTTCGGTTTTGGACCGGCGAACACCCCTACCAATTACCACTCACGTACACAATGACTTGTCAACTTTCACCCATTTCAAGGACAAACGAAGAATTTTTTTATAAAATAAAGTACTCTTTAAAATTTAATAATGAAAATAACTAAATTTTGTGATAAAATTGGAATTTGAGTGAACAATTGAGATTTCAATTTCTTTCTGACATATTGGCCAATTAGGTCTAATAGGTCGGATATAAGCATTTTGTGTCACGTGTAAATAATTATTACTTGTCTAGCTAATCAATAAAATCAAAGGGGTTACTGAAATGAGGAGTGTTTGATCATGCATGAATAAGTTAAGTCAATTTAACATCAGATGTGATAACATTCGTGTTGAAATAGCAGTAAGCGAAAAAAGAAAGGAAAGCCGAAGAACGTTTTTGGTCCCATGCAAGTCTAGATGCGTACATGCATGCCTGAATTGGAACATGTACGAAAGTGACAGAGGGTTGCAAACACTCTCCTAAACATCCTAGATGCATCTCGGATGAATTTCTGGAAGCGTCCATCGGGTTCTAAATGCACATGTTCGTCTTCCTGAGTTTATTTTGTCTTTTCATGAATGGCTATCTCATTTAAAGTGAATGGTTCAGTCCAATCCGATTTTTAACAATAGGATTAACTCACTTTGGAAAGAGAATTAACCTATTAGGAAGGGAATGATTGTGACTATAGCATAAATAGGGGATAGTTTATCTCCAAACACACTTGCAAATACTATCATTCTCTACCCCTGATCTCTTTGCATACTAAGTATCTTATTTGAAATAAGGTTCGACATACTTTACATTAGCAGTGCAACTCTAGCAATTTAGAGGAATTTTTTTTTTTTTTTTTTTTTTTAATTCTGGAAGACGATAGTATACATCAAAGCGGGGCAATTAAATTACAAGGAGAAACATTCATTGTTAACCCTCCTCACCCTTGTTTCTTACTACTTACTCCTACACTTCCTAACTATCCCCTACTTCCATATACTGTCAATGGGAGTTAAGGTTAAAATTTTAACCTTAAAATGACAAGATTTTAACAAAGATTTAACTGAAAAATAGTAGTAACTAAACTTTAATCGAGTTGTTAAAAATTAATCGAGTTAAAATTTTATAGGGTTTTTAGGATTGTTATATAGGGTATGTAAGAGTGAAGTGATATGTACAAAATATTTTAAGATTATTTGATGGATTTAAATTTGTTATAATAAATGAAAATTAATGTGAGAGAAAAAATATGTAGAGAGAGAAGTTTTAATTGAATTGTGAATAGTATCTAGATTGAAAAGGGTATTGTTCTCACTCTATCAAAATTGGTAGACTAATACTCTCTCTATCCCTTAAAATTTGAAGTTGTACACTTTAATGTTCTTGCACATAAATGAAGGAAAGTAATATTATTACATTATATAGTACATGCATGGTTTACTTTATTACTATATATATATATATAGTAGTTGATTTGATTGTTAAAGTTATTTTTTTACTTTTTTTAGGAGTATTGGAGGATATATAATTATATAATTATTTTTAAAATGGTAAATAAATGAAATTGAACAACACTAACGAAACGTCTAAAATAGTAAGATTGCACATTTTATATTGGACGGAGGGAGTAGGATAGTAAATCTAACCGGTCCAGGTTTACTATACCGAAATATGTGCCATCTTCCGTACCATGGTTGTGATTGCGACACGTGGCAATACAAATAAAAGGAGACACAATTCTTTTCATAACTATTTCTCCCATGAAATCTCTCAATCATCTTCTCATCCTAAAATTTAGGAAACGTTAAACACCATCATTTGTCGGCCGGCGGCGGCCAATTCTAAATATCAGTTCTTCGGAAAAAGCTCCAAGTAATCAATCAAGCTTCTAATTAATTAATTATTAATTATGTACACTAACATGAGGGATTAAGAATTTAAGATATCAGTAACTGATAATCTGCTTATTTTCTTGACTTGGTCTATGAAATTAAAGCTTTCATTTTTTCTCGAGAATCATAGTTTTCACTTTTCACTTTTGGTTCAACTGGAAATGCCATTTAACACTAATAATGGATCTTGAACAGGAGAGCATTGCAAAACAAGAGTACATCTTGTTCGATCAAGAGCTTGTAACAGCACGAGGGCATCCGGCCCTGATGCCCATACGGGATGTTCATCCGCACAAGGCCCCGAAATTTTTTGGGCCCCAATTTTTATATCCTGATACTAATAGGGTGTTAAAAGTATGAAAATAAATGATGTGATAAAGAATTTAATCTATAATTTTGCTTCAAAACAATTTTAAGTGTTACATTTTTAAAGTGATATATTTCGTATGCGAATTTATTAGGAAATTAATTCTATTATTATATATTAAAAATTTTATGTTTTTCCATGTATACTGTTATTTGGGGTCATTTAAAATTTTTCGATGGGGCAGTTTTTTTGGGCCGGCCCTGAACAGCATGTACATGGCTGCTAAAAACTTCTCAGCAAAATATTGAGATTAGACAATAGAGCCACTCAAATATGATTAACGGTGCAATAGCTATTCGTTAATATTTCCTAAATTTTAGGATGAGAAGATCATTAGTAGATTTCCTGGGAGAAATAGTAATCAAAAAGAATTTTTCTCCTTTTATTTGTATCGCTACGTGTAGCAATCGCAACGTGGTACGGAAGATGGTACATACTTCGCTAGTAAACCCGGACCGAATTCCAACTCCAAACACTCCGCTAAAGTCTAAAGAACAGAGAAAACTGGAGTTCACTTTTTGACATGCTTTGTCCTGTTGTACGTGTATTTATCGAAATAAGTGAACCTTCAACAGAACTTTTCAGTGAGCTGGATTTGTTAGATCATGAAAGCAGGGGTGGCCCGGCCCAATAGGCGAGTGAGGCGACCGCCTGAGGCCCAAATAATGAGAATGCCCCATATTTACATGCTATTCTTTAACTAGGTTTATTACTACTTTTTTCATTTTTTCCTCTAGATTTGCAAATTCTCCGTATACTACTTAAATAAGTCAGTTAAGTTTGAGTTAATCATGGAGTAAATTTACTTTTAATAGGAAGTTAAGTTTGATTGAATCAAGGAGTAAATTTATTTTTAATAGGCAAAATCTGTTAGAATTAATGATTCTCTTGTCTCTTGTATATTAAATGGTCACAAAAAAAAAGTCTCCTATTTATAGTATGTAAATTACAAACAAATTCACAACACGACTACTGAACTACACATATTCCCTTGTTTCGATCATCCTTGGTTGTTTAGTTCCATAAATCTTGCTCAAATTAGACCTCTTCAGACTTCAATTCCACATTTTCAAACCATTCAATCAGGTGATATTTTTCAATTACTTTAATTTGCATTCATATTTTGGTATTTGTTGCTTTACTTTAGTTATGCAATATTAATCATTCAATTGTTTGTTGCAATTTTTATTATTTTTCTTAGTTGTTTTACATTTGTAGAATGGCTAGCAGAAAATGTGCGAGTGGCTATGAAAAACTCAAGAAAAAAAAAAGAATTGAAAATTTAGTGCAATCTCAAAGAGTGACTTTAAATAAGTTTATTATTCCTAAGGAAAATGTAGAAGTTTCAAATCAAGGGGTGGTTGGTGAAAAATCAACTAATGATGAAACTTCAGAAGGGTTGGATAAGAATGAAGTTGAGGAAAGTGTTGAAGTTACACCATAGTTAGATTCAAATGATAACAATAATATTATGCAGGAAAATATTGAAGTAACATCTACTGATAGTCCAACTATGAAAGTTCATGAGTTAGATAAAGAGTCTAATGTTTCTTATAATCCTGGACAATGGAGAGAAATTGATGTTAAATTAAGATATATATTAGTAGAGAAAGGTCCAATTAGAATTGATGATATTGAGTTCCCTAAGGATGAAACCAATAGACATTTTTCTAAAGAATACTATGTCCGAAGGCTATCAAATATGAAAAAACAAGATAGGATATGATTGGTGTATTCAACAGCTAAAGATAGAGTATTTTGTTTCTGTTGCAAGTTATTTAGCATGAAATATGCAAGTCAATTGGTTAAGGAAGGATGTAGAGATTGGAAAAACCTGAGTAATAGATTGAAATCTCATGAAATTAACAATTAATGAGCATATAATCAATATGACTAAATGGTTTGAGTTAGAAAAACGGTTATGTAAAGGTAAGACCATCGATAATAGCATCCTAGAACAAATTGATAAGGAGAAGGAACATTGGGAAAAAGTGCCTGTGAGAATTATTGATGTGGTAAAAGCATTGGCTAAAAATAATCTTGCTTTTCGAGGGAAGAAAGAAAAAATATATGAAGATAATAATGGAAACTTTTTGGGTATGATAGAGATGCTAGCGGAATTTGACCCTGTTATGCAAGAGCACATCAGACGTATTCAATTGCACAAGATTCATAATCATTATCTTGGTCATAAAATACAAAATGAGTTGATTCTATTGTTGTCCGATGAAGTAAAGAGTATGATCGTTGAGAAAATCAAAAGATCAAAATACTATTCTGTTATACTTGATTGTACGCCTGGTGCAAATCATCAAGAGTAAATGACTGTTATACTACGATTTGTTGACACTTCAGCTGATTCAGTAAAAATTAGTGAGCATTTTTTAGAATTTTTTGTGGTAGATGACACTTCCGAAAAAGGTCTTTTTGACGAACTTTTATCTGTATTAAATAAGTTTGGTCTTAATGTGGATAATATTAGAGGACAGGGATATGATAATGGATCTAACATGAAAGGTAATAAACAAGGTGTGCAAAAAATACTTTTAGATATAAACCCTAGAGCTTTTTATACTCCTTGTGGTTGCCATAGCTTGAATTTAGTTCTTTGTGATATGGCTAACTCGTGCTGCAAAGCAATAACCTTTTTTGGAATTTTGCAACACATATATTCTATATTCGCTTCGTCTTCGAAAAGGTGGAATGTTTTATTGAATCATGTATCTTTAACTCCAAAACCATTGCCTCAAACACGTTGGAAAAGTCGTATTGAAAATGTTAAAGCTCTGAAGTTTCAAGCCACAAAAATTAGGGATGCTTTATTAGAATTGGAAAAGGTTAGTGAAGATGGAAAAACAAAAAGTGAAGCCAATTCCTTAGCTACACATGAACTTGAGAATTTTGAATTTTTATTGGCAATGAATATTTGGTATGATGTGTTGTTTGCCGTAAATTCAGTAAGAGTTTACAATGGGAAAGCATGCGTATAGACCTTGCTATGGAAAAAATAAAAGGACTTGTTTCTTACTTCAAGAGTTATAGAGAAAGTGGTTTTAACTCTGCACTCGAATCATCAAAAAGAGCAGCAATAGGAATGGAAATAGAACCAACCTTTCGTCAAAGGCGTATTATCCATAAAAAGAAGCGATTTGATGAAAATAATGAAGATGCTGATAAGTTGAAATCTGCAGAATAATGTTTAAAAATTGATTATTTTTATTATATCCTAGATCATGCCATCTCTTCAATGCAAGCTAGATTTGAGTTGCTTTCGAAATATGATGATATGTTTGGTTTTTTATTTAACTTTGAGAGATTAAATTCTTATGATGATAATAGTTTAGAAAAAAAATGTCTTGATCTCCAAAAGTATCTTACCCATGATATATGCATTCTGATATTGATGGTTTTGAATTATATTCGGAATTAAAGGTTCTGAAAGAAGTGGCGAAAGTGGAAACTAAAACTCCCATTGAAATATTGAATTTTATAAAAGAACTTGATTGTTTCCCAAATTGTTTTATAGCATACAGAATATTGCTTACTATTTTTGTTACAGTTGCATCTGCAGAAAGAAGTTTTTCCAAATTGAAAATTATAAAAAATTATTTAAGAACAAGTATGTCTCAAGATCGATTGAATGGATTGGCAAATTTATCCATCGAAAGTGATTTATTAAAAAAACTTGAATACAAACATTTAATTAGTAGTTTTGCATCAAAAAAACAAGAAGTTTTACCAAATGAAGGATTCACTTTTATGTTTGTCTTAGGGCCCCCGAAGCAAGTTTGCCTCAGGCCTCCGAAGTAGTTGGGCCGCCCCTGCATGAAAGTAGCCAAGAACACAGGGGCGGTGCTGTGTGTAAGAAGGAACCCCACCCTTGTTTATTAAAAAAAAAAATTATATATGTATTTTTTAGAAAATTTTGAACGTAGTCCTACCCATTTTTTGTTAAATTATACTATAAACAGGATGATTTCAATAGATTAGGTTATTTCATTCATAAATTTGTTAAAAATTTATCCTTGCAAATAAAAAAATTGTCAGTTTTTATATTTACTGAAGAAAAAAATTAATTTAGCCCTACGTTCGACGAGATCCTGGCTTCCCCCCTGCAAGAACAACACTCGAGTATTCAACATCCTTCTCAACTCATGCCTGTGCAAATTTAGATGTGGTTGTCGGCTGTGTCGCTTCCATTGTTAGACCTTTCTCAATGGGTCGTTCAACATGTCATAATCGAGGTGTAAAATGTAATGCTACAGGTTCATGATGAGATTCTGAAAATTACCCTTCAATAGATCGTGGTTACTATTCCATCGTTAAATTTTTTATTTCTGGTAATCGTCTTCCATCGCACGGCCTACCGATTGAGTTTCTTGCATGCACCAACAGTGGTGGATGGTGATGTTGAAGTAGAAATTGATGAATCTAATATAGCTTCTGAGGTACAATTTTGGGAAGATGCCCTTAATATGTATGTTTTAGGTGGTGATCTTACTATGAATGTCGTCAAGCAATACATGATCAAATTTTGGAATTTCGTTGCTTTAATTACCTGAGATGTTTATAATGAAGAAGGGTACTTTTTGCTGAAGTTTAAATCGTTTGTGGATAGAGAGTTGGTGTTGAGTGAAGGCCCTTATACGATTTATAGTATGACCATGTTTCTAAGAGAGTGGAAGGCTAGTTTCTGTCTTAAGAATGATATGCTGTGTAATGTTCCGATTTGGATTAAATTTCCAATCTTCCTTTACATCTCTCGGGAGCTAGGAGTTTAGGAAAAATTGGAAGTTCTCTTGGTAAACCATTATTCACGGACGAATGTACGGCAAACAAGTTGCAAGTATCATATGCACGTATATTGGTTAAAGTAGATATTATGCAGAAATTGCATCATACAGTTAATATAAAAGACATTGTTGGCAGGAGATTGCAACAGGCGGTAGAATACGAGTGGATACCGTTGTTTTGTGAGAGATGTCAAATGGTATGTCATATGTGTAAGACTACTGGGGCTGGTAAAGTTGTTATGGCTGGAAAACAGAAGAAGGGTGAAAAGCAATGGAAACCTCGAGATGATAGTTTTCAAACTGCAGGACCCTCAACGAATAATGTTAATGTGGTACAGACTCAGGGGACGGGCCCAAATGGTAAGATTGGTACATTTGGCACTTCACATAGTATAGGTTCTCCTTCAAATGATCACCGAAATGATGATTGGATCCAAGTCAGTACGACAAGGAAAAATAAAGTCAAGGAGGAGCAAAAGGATCAGGTTTCGCCTATCATTACAGTGGGCAGGATTGAATGCCAAAATGTTTATGGGAGTCTAAGGATTTTGGATGATCCTAGATTATCCCATTGAAAGGTTCCATGATTGTATCATGGAACATTAGGGGACTAAACAAGATGGCCAAAGTTAAGGAGATTAGTTCCCGTCTCCAAGGTTTACATTATGATCTAGCTATCCTTATTGAAACACGGGTTAAAAAAAGAAAGAAAGTCCAGGCATAAGGAATAAATTGCGTATGCAAATTAGTTATTCAGATAATTATTTGCATCACTCTAATGGGAGAATTGGGTTACTGTGGAATTCGGCAAGAATACAAGTCCAAGTGATTAGTAGCTCTTCACAATATATACATTGTGGTGTCTTGTCTGTTGATGGGAAATTTCTCCACTTGTGTACTGCTATTTATGCATTAAATCAGTTGGAAGGGAGGAGGCAACTATGGAAGGATATTGAAGCATTAAGTCATAATACACAAGGGCCTTGGAATTTGTTAGGGGACTTTAACAATGTGTTGAAGTCACAAGATCGAATTGGTGGAATGCCGGTAAACCAACATGAGTACTGTGATTTAGAAGAAATGTGGAGAGAGTGGGTCTTTGTGAGGTGGAGTCAATTGGTGACTATTATACTTGGAGCAATAAGCACACCATAGATCCTATCTATTATAGGATTGATCGAGTTCTGGGAAATGTGGATTGGTTTCAAAACTATTCTAATGCACAGGTTGAAGTACAAGATGCTAGCATTTCTGATCATTCATTTATACAAGTGAATATTTATGAACCAGCGATTAGGAAAAGGAGAATGTTCAAGTTCATTAATTATATAGCATAGAATGATAATCTCTTGCAAAATGTTGAGGAGAGTTGGAATATACCTTTATCTAAGAGAGCCATGTTTTTTAAGTGTGGAGGAAATTACAGCGGCTCTAGCCAATTATAAATCAGTTACAAAAGCAGCAATTCTCGGGCATTCATGAGAAGGTTCAGATAGCTCGAGAAGAGCTAAAGCAAGCACATACCACTTTGCTAATCAATAGAATGGATGTTTCTTTGATTGAACAAGTCAGGAAATGTACAAATGAAGTAATGCACTGGAATGTCATGGAGGAAGCACTTCTTGCGCAAAAAGCAAAAATTGATTGGTTCAGATTAGGTGATGGAAACAACGCGCTCTTTCATGCTTCGGTTAGAGAACGAAATAAGCAATCTGGAATCAATTTTTTGATAAGGGCTGATGGATATACTATTTCTTCACAAGTAGAGATTGAGAATGAAGTTTTGGCTTTCTACAAAGACTTGGTGGGTACTGCTGCTCCTCGACTCGAAGGTATTGATATAACTGTTTTGCGGAATGGACCACAAGTAAGTCGAGTTGCAAGTAACATAATAATTTGGCCTGTAACTCAAGCTGAAAGTTGGGATGCTTTAAGAAGTATCAAATATCTTAAATCTCAAGGAATGGATGGGTATGGTGCTAAATTCTTTAAAGCAGCGTGGGGAGTGATAGGTGGGGATGTGAATTAGGCTGTACATGATTTTTTTCATCTCCAATAGACTATATACATCTGTGAACTGTAGTATAGTGACATTGATCCCGAAAGTGAAAGAGGCAAAAACTATCAAAGAGTACAGACCGATTTCCTGTTGTACAACCTTGTATAAGATCATTTCATGATCTTAACAAAGAGAATGAATGAAGTTTTACCAGAATTAGTGCATATCAGTCAAGCTGCCTTTGTCCCGAACAACATATTCATGATCACATATTTTTTGCTTATAAACTGATCAGAGGTTACAATAGGAAGAATGGAACGCCCAGATATATGTTGCAAATGGTCTTGCAAAAGGCATACGATACAGTAGAATGGTCATATGTGGAGGGTATCTTAAGAGAAGGGGGCTTTCCTACCAAGTTCATTCGTTGGATTATGAAATGTCTGACCACTGTTTCCTATAGATACATGGTAAATGGCGAACCTACTGCCTACTTGAGAGCTAGAAGAGGTTTGTGATAGGGAGATCCTTTATCTCCACTATTGTTTGTGCTAGTTATGGACTATTTGTATAGATCGTTGTAAAAACTTAAGGAGAGGCCTAATTTCAATTTTCATGCCAAATGTGAAAAAATGAATATTATTAACTTGAGGTTTGCGGATGACTTGCTCTTATTCTTCAAAGGGGACGTGAAATCTGTGGAGATGCTGATGGAGGTGTTTCATGGTTTTTCTCGATCCACTGGTTTAGTGGTTAATCCAACTAAATGCAATATCTACTATGGAGGAGTCTCAGCAGAGGTTAAAGCGCAGATGCAGGAGCTAACTGGCTTTGGGGAAGGGCACCTACTGTTTAAATATGGGACAATTACAAATTGGTGTTATCCCCAAATCTTTCCTACTAATTAGTGATACATAATATATTTACTACTTCCTCCGTCCCGGCACAAGTTTCCCACTTTGATTTTTTGCGGTCAAACTTTTTCAACTTTGACTACGAATTAATCTTAAACCGCAAATGTAAAATATTCAATTTTTTTATATAATGAAACTTTAGGGGCTAAATTTTCATTATATAATACTCCCTCCGTTCTTTTACAATGTTTACCTTTTGGTTTTGTGTAAATTTTTAGAAAATGGAATAAAATATTAAGTGAGTGGTAAAAAGTAAGATGGAGAATAGGAAAAGTAAATGAGAGAATAGATAAAGTATGAAAGAGAGTGTTTAAGAAATTAATAAGTAGAGATAGTGGGTTTCCAAAAAAGGAAACGTTAAACTTTAAAAAAAACTCCCGAAATGGCAAAAAGTAAACCTTTAAAAAGAACGTATGGAGTATAATTTAACATTTTACATTTACAGTTTAAGATTAATTCGTAGTCAAAGTTGAAAAAGTTTGACTGTAAAAAGTCAAAGTGGGAAACTTGTGCCGGGATGGAGGAAGTACAATTTAGTGTCTATATATCTAATTCCAAAGATGCCCTCTAACTAAATACTAAATATAGTATATTTAATAATAAAAATTAATCTTCAATTATCAAATCATCTATTAGAATCTGTATAGATTTGGTTTCGTAAGATTAGCCAAGCACCATCAAAATAAATGATCACCCTCATTTACCAACATTTAATTGCAAGCATCATTTAGCATTATATTACAAGCATCATCCAATAAGAAATAAACATCATATTAGTACTGCAAGCATCATTTATTTAGCATTACATTATAAGCATCATCCAATACGAAACAAGCATCATCCAATACGAAACAAGCATCATATTAGTATTGCAAGCATCATTTAGCATTACATTACAAGTATCATATAATATAAGCATCAAATACAAAACAAGCATCATATTAAAACCACAAGCATCATTTAGCATTAAATTACAAACATCATAGAATACAAGCATCCAAACCGAAACAAGCATCATATTAGTTACGCAGGCACCATTGGTACATCAAAGTTTCAAGCATCATTCTTCAATAGTTACAGCGAGCATCATATTAAGAAAGCATCCAAATTTGAATGAGGAAAAAGAAAAATAACTCAATGCAACCCACTAGTTGAACACATACCAATAGAATTAAGTTAAGGATGTACGATGTCAATAAAAAAATATGAAGAGAAAAAAACCCTGATAATGGAGGATGTAGAATGCTAGAAGATTGATTATTGTGATGATGATGCTTGTATCAATTAGCAAATGCTTGGATTAATTAGGGAAAATTACATAGAGCTACCCTCTTAGTGGCTCCTCGCTCATCTGAATCACCATTAGTGGAACAATTACATATAGGTCCAAAAAGTTGTTTTTTGGTTGACCAACTTAAGATTATAAACAAACCAAACATGCCCTAGTTATTTTAAACTATTAAACTATTAACTTCTTCAAAACAATTTAATTATTAAAATTTTAACTCTTCTTCCCCAATCCCCACCACCACCAAAATCACTGCCGGAGCTCCGGTGGAAGCTCCGACCTTTTTTTTTTTTTTTTTTTAATTGAGCTTCCGCCATGGAAGCTCCGATCTGGAGCTTCCACGCCATGGAAGCTCCAGATCGGAGATTCCATGGCGTGGAAGCTTCAGATCGAGCTTCCATGGCGAAGCTCAAAAAATAAAATAAAATAAAAAAGCAGATCGAGCTTCCACCGAGCTCAAGTGGCGTGGTTGAGCAATCCATGGCGGAAGCTCCGATCAATAAGAGAATATTTATTTTATTATTGTTATTTAATTAAGTACATACTATACTAATAGGATTTTCGAATGCTAATAGGTACATTTGTTTAACAAAATACATGAAAAAGCTATTGTACAAAATGATTTTTAGAAACAATACTTATATATAAAATGTACTACATAGTGCTCGACACTCGGCCAACGTAATATATATTAATATGTATATACTTATAGTGAAATTTTTTGAAATAAAATGATAAAATGGCAAGTTTTGGTGTATAAATAGCCTCCAATTAACTTCCAAACGATCAATTTTTTTTTAAAAAAAATAACGGTCATAATTCAATTACATGTAAGCATATAGAAGTTCAGGTTTAATTACATAGAAGTCCACATGTGCAAATTTCTAAAAGCTGATAATTGAACAGGGGCAAAAATGGACTTTCCCGCTTTTAAATCGCCAAAAGTCAAATTCGTGGACTTATATGTAATTGATTTTTATCTAACTGGATTTCAATGTTATTGTTCCACTAACGGGTACCTATCTGTAATTACGAAATCTAACAGGGGGTCCATATGTAATTTGCCCTATTAATTAATATATGCTTGTTTGTTTCAACTGGCGTCTAGCGTGTGAACGTGTTGATAATAATGTGTTTTAAATTAGTGTTTTGATTTAGTTTCCTATAAATAAGGAATTGATTTTTATCAATAATGGTGTATTTAATTTCATATTTACTAAAAATAATAAAATCACTAATTTGTAGGAAGTTTATTACCAATTTGTAGGAAGTTTTTTATGCACTACTAAAGTGTAAAAAGTTTTTGAAAGTTACACTAATTTGTAATTATTCCTTTAAATTTAGGTGTCTCTCTCACTAGTAGGAAATTAACTGTACAACAATGCCAACCACTTATTGATCGTATTGTTGCTAGGATTAGACATTGGAGTGCAAAATTATTGAGTTATGCGGGAAAAATTCATCTCATCAAGAGTGTAATTTTTACGACCATCAATTACTGGCTCAATGTTTTCCTATGCCGAAGAAGGTTTTGAAGATAATTGAGGCCATTTGTCGATCCTTTTTATGGGCTGGAAGTGAAATAATATCAAGGGAATCACCAGTCGCATGGGATAACGTTTGTGCACCTAAAAGAGCTGGACTATTGCATATCATTTCGCTTATAGACTGGAATAAAGCTTCACTACTACTCAAGATGCTTTTGAATCTTTGTCGAAAATCCGATAGTCTATGGATTTTTTGAAGAATTTAAAATTTTCCTCAGAACACCAGTAGTGTTCATAAGAATCCAACAGCCTTCAACAACTGAACTAGACTAGGACCAACAAAACTCTATACCCAACCAGGAGACTAATCGAAAAAGTGAAGAACATGATCTCAATCGACATCCCCCACAGCCAACCGTCACTAATTGCAACCAAGGGATAAAAAACTTGTCCAATCCGGCGTCTAGTATGTCTCAACACCGAAGCGTCAAGCCGAGAGTGAGGGTTGCGAGCAAGCCCCAAGCGGTTAAATACCTCTTTAGAGAGAGAAAGAAGGAGAGATGATTTACCACTAAGGAATCCCAAGGAAGAGAGCAAGCCCCGATATTCTATGGATGAAATGGATACATGAATATTACATTCATGCCTCTCAAATTCTAACTATAGTTATCCCAGAATAGTTCCTGGATTTTGAAGGGAATTTTGAAGTGTCGAAGCTTGGTACAGAATTGTGGAGTGTGGAATAATTTAATGGCTACTGGACTTTTTCAGACAGGCATTATGTAAAAACTAGTACGAGGTGTAAAACCAGAGGTAACTTGGCATACACTTTTTCATGGTTCTATTCCTCGACCAATGATCATGTGGCTAGCTTGCCACGGGCATTTGGCAACAAAAGATCGACTTTATCGCTTTGGCATGATACTTGATGATAGATGTTGTTTCTTCCAACAAAGTGAATAATTGGGGCACTTGTTTTTTTGTTGTTCAGTTACTTTCCATACTTGACAGTATGTATTGGGCTGGCTTAGGATTAAGCAAACTCCTGGTTTGTGGGATAATGAACTCCAATAGGTCATAGCTTGATGCAAAGGTAAAGGATGGTGGCAATGCTTCTGAAACTTGCATTCTCTGAGACGACATATGGCATTTGGCGGTTGAGAAATGAAACTTGTTTTGGAAACCCTGTTAGTAGTACAACTATAGGACCGAGAATTCTTGATATATTGTATATCGAGCTTGGATGGTCCCTAAAATCAAAATCCATATTGGAGAATTGATGATAGGTTGATGATAGTTTTGGGTGTTTGAGTTGGTTTTATCATTTCTTGATTAGGCTGGATCACTTTTGGATCGCCTTTTTGTACATATTTGTTTTGGATAATAGAAGTTGCTCTTGGTTCCAAAAAAAAAAAAAAAATTAAATAAACACAAATTCATTCATTGAAATCATAAAAACAACGATATAAGACAAACATCAGACATGCTAGAAATGAAATAACAACACACGTACATAAACATAGAAACTAAGAACGATCTGCCGCACTATAAAGTCAAAACGTGTTCCATCAAGTCTTTCCGAAGTTTTTCATGTGTTGACAAACTCTGCAAGTCTTTCTTTTTTTCCAGGTAATTTATGACTTGATTGATCATATAATATTCAGAGTGAAGCCATTGGTAAGGTCGACAAATATGCCTAATTCTGCCATCTTCTTCAAATTCTTTGATCACATATTCATAGTTGAGATATGTGGGGCTCTCATCCTCAACTATCATATCGTGTAAGCAAATGCAACATAACATGATCCTAACTAGGTATACTCTGTTATTTGCCATTGCTGAGTTATTGATAATTTTGAAGTATTCTTGGAGAACATCTTTCATGAGCGTTCGACATTTTTCATGCACGCCTCCTGCCGGTTTGCAAACTTAGCATGCTTTTGATTGATTGGACCTTTGATGCACTTTACAAATGTTTCCCACTTTAGATATATGCCATCAGTTAGATAGTGGCCCATGCCGTACTGATGCCCGTTCACTTCGTAGTTACAAGCATGAACTTTTCTTGTAGTACTTCGTCGAATGTCGGTGACCATGCAACCACGGTAAGATTATTCAGTTTTCCTGCAACACCAAAGAACGAATGTCAAATCCAGGTATCTTGGGATACAACTGCCTCTAGACAACTGTTGCTCTCTTGTTTTTTTTCCTTAGAACTGAACTTTCCAAGCCGACGTACAGTTCTTCCATTCCCAGTGCATACAATCGATACTTCCGAGCATGTCAGAAAAACCTCTCCTAGAATTGATGTCGAGAAGCCAACATACATCATCCACGTTGGCCCTCCTCATATACGTTGGACCAAACACCACAATCACACCATCACAAAAATGATTGAGAGTGATCACCAGATGTCTCACTAAGTCAAGTGTATTTATCGATCAATGCATTCACGCGTATATCCCCTTCTTTTGTGGTGGTTCTGATGTTTGGATTTGGTTGATTGTTTCAGGAGAGGCTTCAAGAAGTAGTTTGGTAAATTTGTGATAGTAGTTGAAACTTGATGAACCGGAATCACCATCAACCATAACTTCATCATCATCGGAACTTGGTGAAAAGTTGTTGATGTAGTGGTTAATGAAAGATATGGTTTGAGACGTAGGTGGATAAAAACGAGAAGTGAAATGCGAATTTATATATAGCGTATTGAGTTTAAGAGAGGAAGAAGGGTGAAAGTTGATGTGTGGTGAAATAAATGAATTTTGGTGTCTATTTATAGATCTAGAGAAAATATGACCGTTGATATAATTTTATATTTATTATTTAAATAATACAATAATACAAATAAAATGAAAAGGAAATTAAAAAAAATATATTGTTGGCCCACAATATATCCGTTGGACTGTCCAACTCAACAAATAGTTAAGTTTCTGCCTCAGTGCGATACAATCATACCTTTGTCACAGCTGCGACGGGTCACCCGAGCACTCCCATTGAGAGTTGGAGTGGTCTTGCTTGATTAAGCTTAAATAAGTGGTCTTGCTTGATTAAGCTTAAATAAGGTAAAAAGTGTTATGTAGCTTATGTGTTAAATTAAATTAAAATTGCATTGCGATGATTAATAAACAATTGTAATAACGTTTCAAATTTGAAAAAATAAATATAGGATTATATAATTTGAATAATTACAAAATGGTGTTAGTTTAAAAAACTTCTTATACATTAGTTATACATAGAAAACTTCCTATAAATAATTAGTCAAAAACTTTCTATAAATTAATGATCTTGTTGATTTAAGTAACTTTGAAATGAAATATTACCATTTTTTACATAATTACATAGCTAATGAAATCATCTATTTTGTTAATCAATATTATTTGAAGATCAAACAAACTTAACACATACTCTCTCCGTTCCAAAGAAATCTTTTCATTTTGACTTTAACCGGTCAACTGTCTTCGAATTTGACCGCGAATTACTCTTAAACTATAATAGTAAATAATTTAATAAAATCATATAATTAAAATTTAATAATAAATGAAATTAAAAATATAGGTAATTGTTAATTTTTTTTTATTTATTTGTGAATTTTAGAGGGTAAATTTGGGTATTTTGATAATTATTTGTATTTTTTAAAATTTAAATATTCATTAGGCGGAAGGGCGATCACCAGACGATAGAGTGATTGCCTTGCTGACTTTGGCGATTTGATATGGACCGTTTGATCCAATTGTTTATAATCAATCGCCCGTTGTCAGGCAGAGCGAAGCTTGCCTGACCGTATCAATAAATTAGTCAAAATAGGTGATACTTGTAATGGTATTTTGGAGCAAATACTAAAATAATTGAAGGCAATTCGGAAGATTAGACAAATAGATACTAAATTGTAGGAAATAAAATGTATGACTCACTAATCAGTAGTAAAGATTTCGGGGTGACTACTTTGTAATACACTCTCAATTGGCAAGATGTCATTGTGGTGATTTTTAAAATCAAATTCGAACGGTCAAAATTCTAAAACGAATAATATCATGTGGATTGTCGATCATCGATGAACAGTCGTTCCAGTTCAAGGGTTGTATATCAAGTAGTGTTCGGTAGGTTACAAGTGTAGCCGAATGATCCCATAACTGGATGTCTATAATTGAGCTAAATTGATGTTAGGTGCACAACATTCATCATGGAGAAGGAGAAGTGTCAATTTCAGTGTGGTTCACAAAAAAGCAATAGCAGTCAAACCATATCCTGCACATTCATTACAGAGACACTGATGGAATTGTATGCATTCATTAAATGGCATACTTTAACTACTCTCCTACTTTGATACCGACATCAAATTCACCCATCACAACAACTACACCTATGTTTCTCATTGAACTGCGATAAGCCTAACAAGTAATCTTTATGGTTAAGGAAGTTTGACCGCAACAAAAAAAATAAGTAATGCTGTTTGAATCAGGTTAATAGCCAGTAAGAAGAATGTTAAACGTTAATAAATATTTTGTAAGCTTAACGAAAATGCCTCGAAAAAATAAACTTATGAAATACAAAAAATTAAAAACTCAGATATAAAACACGAAAACATTACGAACATATATATTACTAATTAACATCAGTAAACACAAAATTTCAAAAATTTCGAAATTTCAAAAATTTCGGAAAAAAATGAACAATTTTTTTTTTCCGCAAAATATTTCGTTTGTACAAAAAAATAACATGAATCGGAAAAAATTTAATGATTTTTTCCGGAAAATATTCGTTTTACAAAGTTAAAAAAACAAGTGTGACCATGAAATGGCCGGTTTTAAAACCGGCCAAATCATGAAGTGGCCGGTTTTAAAACCGGCCATATCATGGTCACAGTTTGTTTATTTTTTTATTTATTTATTTTTTTTTTGCTTTTTTGGGTTTTTTTTAACTTTTGTAAAAACGAAATATTTTCCGGAAAAAAATCATTAAATTTTTTTCCCGATTCATGTTTAGTATTGTTATTTTATAAACGAATATTTTAAAAAAATTGTTCATTTTTTCCGATTCATGTTTGTTGTTATTTTGTTCGATCGCATGTTAATGTTTTGTGTTTGTATATACTGGTTATTTCGATTTTTCGTTAACTTTGTAAGTTTGTTTTTTAGTCAGTATTTTGGTCAAGTTACAAATATTTTGTGTATGTTAATTAAAAACGTATGCTTAACATTGCTAAAAGTACCGGATGATTAATAAAAATGAATAAATTAAACTCTTTTCTATAAACTTGAGGGTGTAGATTCAATGGAAGAGGAAATGTTGGTGTTATGAGAACACTGAATAATGAAGAGAGTTAGAAGATTAGTGTTACTGGAACACATAGTGTGTTGTGTTTGGTGTTGCAAAGACATTGGAGAAGACACATATAACACATCAAGAGATGACAAGATGTGTTGACGTGTTATAATCCTATTGGATGTGGTAATGTGAAGAGGGAAAGTTTGTTACTTGCATAAACGTTCTTGGATCAAATTGGAGGCGGTTATCAATGTATTGGAGTATATAAACATCTTGTAACTGTTTTAGCTAACAACAATCATTATCTTCATTGTAATTTTCACTTTCTGGGAAAGCAATTCTCAGTTTTCATTAGAAGACAGTTAGGAAGAAAACAGAGTAGCTTGAAACTCGTTGATTCATCCTTGTAATTTGTTCTTTGTTGGTGATAGTGAAAATCTGGTACTCTCCGTGGATGTAGGTGAAAACCGAACCACGTAAATCGTTGCGTTGTTTGTTCGATTGCTTATTATTGTACAATTGCTTGGTTTCGTATTCATAGTCGATCGGAGATTGTTGATCGAATTGTAGAGGTTACTTGTTACAGGAAGTATATCAACATAAACTTTTTACTCGGACATAAATCTATATTTAAATATCTTTGTTGACAAACTCAGTTTATGATTATTTTCACTCGACATGATATCCCAAAGAGGTTGAACAATCATTTGGCTCAGGGCCAGATCTGGGTTGATTCTCTTTAAATATAGATCTCACACATATTTACCTTTGAATTAAATGTACTTTCAGAATAGGTTGAGCAAGCATTTGGCTCAGATCCAGACTTGTTTTCAAATGTCTCAAGAGACGAACTTTACACACATTTAATTATATAAAACTTAAATTAAAATAGAGAACACTTTTTCAAATCTAAATTTTATCAAACAACCTTTATAATCGTCTAATTACATTCGGATCCCCAATTTACAATTACATCTAATTCTTAATTATATTTCAAAGGTTAAGGATAAAGTCTTCGTCAAAACTTTATGGACTTGCATGTATGGAATAAAACTGCATAGACTTCGATGAGAAATGCTCATTAGTCATTATGCTGCATGAAATTTAAGATTGATATATGATCAAAACTCGAAAAAAATTCAACACTTGAAAATATTTTATTTGGACAGTTGATATCATAACATTACATTTTGAGGTTGTAGCCTGTAATATCCAGTGTGGTCCGAGGTCCAACCTTTTGTGACAACACAATTACTAGCTAATTGCATGGTTGATATGTTGTATCCAGTACCACCATATATCATGTTCTCCTACTTTATACTCAGTCGTGCATACGAAGAAAGATTTTAAATGTATAGATTGGATTAGGTATTGTAAGATTTATGTGGTACAATCAGCATTAAGTTTGAGTGACGGTGTAGCACAAAAACCATGTTGTGATGATATAGAAAAGAATAGACGTTTGAGCTAGTTTGTGCAGAATAATAATGTGAGTCGAAGAAGGCTGGCCTCAGAAAAATTCAACCATAGTCTTATCCAGTTATCTCACCCTCTTACTGTAGTAGTGGGCTCCACACTAACAGTGAAATAGTGAGGGGTAACAAATAGAACCACCTCTAGCCTAAGGCGGTCTCCAGCAGAGTCTGACCCAGCGGCCCAGCGCTATTTCAACCCCTTTTCGTTTTTCTTTTATTTTTTTCTTTTATCTTTTTATTTTAATTGTTTGTTGCTTTTTTGCTGAACCGATTTTGTTCTTCTCTTTTGTTTTCACTCGTTTTTAACTAAATTCTTCCTTTTATTTTAGTTTTCGCTTGTATTTTAATTTTTTTTTAATTATTCAAACTTAAATTACAAGTAATATATATTTTTTCAAATTTCAAATATATTTTCAAATATATTTTCAAGTAATATATTTAAAAAACATTAGTGTGATTTTTTTTATAATTAACTAACAACATTTAAAATCAATTCAATAATAAAGTTTAAAAGGAAATGAAAAAAGAAAAAAAAATAAAAATTAAGTTTGAAAAAAAATGTTAAAAGAAAATAGGTTTGGGCCTCACTGTTAGAGTAGACAATCACAATGAATTATAAAGTGAGTTGCAGTTAGTGGAATGCTGACGTGGTAGAAAGTGGGGTTGAGAGAATTGCGAAAGGAGATGTAATAAAAAAACATACATAACTCTGGGCCACACCCCTGCAGTTTAAGACCCAGGCCATTTCTTTTGTTTTGTTTTAATTTGATTTTTTCTCCTCGTCTTGTTGTTTTCAACCTCAACTCAACTTGACTCCATTTTTCTACTACTAAAGTACTTCTCCTCCTTTTTACACTTTCCTCTCTTCTACTTTTTTCTTCTTCTTCTTCATCTCTCTCTTCTTTTCTCAAGTGTAAAATTAATTTCTATCAACAGCTACTACTACTACTACTCCCCTAGGTAGTGAATTTAATTAGATTATAGGAGTAGTATAAATGTTGATTTTAGTTTGAAAAAATGCAAGTATGCCTGTGAATTTGTTCTCCCTTTCCTCGTCATTCATTTATAGCTCCTCTACCATTCCGTTACTCACCTTATTCTTCTTCTTCTTCATCCTTCTGTCCCCTTCCTTTTCCCAAAATCCTCCTGCAGACTCTTTCCGGGTAATCAACATTCACTCATATTATTATTGTTATATATTGGTATGAAAATGAATTGATTGATTGATAATGTAAATAATTTGGATTTGTTGGATTGTAAAATTGTGATGAAAAACAGGATTTGGTGGTGGAAGAAAAGACAAGATTGGGTTCGACACCACCGAGCTGTCACAACAAGTGCAACCAATGCCACCCGTGCATGGCGGTTCAGGTCCCATCTCTACCCAATCACGACCGAGTCAAACATCCCATGGATTTCTCCGGAAACAGGTACTCCAATTACAAGCCACTCGGGTGGAAATGCCGATGCGATGGTCATTTTTTCAACCCATAATTATCACTAATTACTGTAAGCAGTCAAGTATTAGTATTCTTATTTAGAAATGTCAAGTTTTTAAGATTGTGTGACTTTTATAATTTCAATATATGGAAGAAGTCAGTGGTTGTTGTAGTGGTCCACTTTGTAGAGTGACGAGTCATAATCAATGTGATGAGATTTTTATTTATTACTGTCTTGTTTTTCAAACCTACTACTACCTATCTAGCTGCCTAGCCTACTGTAATCTACATTATTATTCAATACGAGTATCATTTTATCAAAATTTCAGGTAAAATTCATTTTTGGAGCTATTTTCCATTTTGGTATTCTAGATTGACATCTTCTATTACAAATATTATGACTTTTTTTCTTCATTTATATTATGTTATTTTTAACTGAAAAATCATTAATTTCAATTAAGTTTAAGTTTAATTCAGTTCATATTCATTTAGTTGTATTTTATATTACAATTCAGTTCTGTTTTGTTCAGGTGAAGAGAACAGTATTATTCGGGTGATGTTTAAGTTTTTGGATAATGATCAATTCATTTTAAAAGGAGTGACCTACCAATTCGGATTTGGGTCGGTATTGGATCAGGTAGGTTGGAAGTCAATTCCGATTAGTTACTGCTTCGCTTCGGTCATTCGGATATCTCGAACATCATATTAGGGGTTCATATACAAATTTCGGAATTTTAGTCTTAGATCACAAAATTTATTAAAGCTTTGGAGTCGTTTTGGTACAATTGTGTGAGGTATGTCTTGAATGTGATAGAGTTACGGTAGGTTTGTTATGGGTTTTGGACATCCGGTCCTTGTACTATTAGAATAGTGCAAATAAGTCCTTGGTAATGGGATGGAAGAAAACAAAGTGGGTGATGTGAAGTGTCAAGAGAAAAGGGATTTAGATTCTGATTTAGTTACTGCTTCGCTTCGCTGTTTGGTGTCCTTTCTTATCACCTTGGGATTTTCGATGTCTTTTTACTTCTCCAGTCCAGTCTTGTGTTTTTTATACGTCCTTGCTTACGCTATCATTTCGGCACACTGGAAGTTACCACTCGCCCCTTGCCTCATCTTCCACTGCTGGCGTGGTGGGTTTGTTCGACCCCGGGTTTCCGATGTGGAGTTATTGTGAAAATATTTTTATTTTTTTATTTTTTAATTATATATTTTGAAATATTATGATAGTTATAAGATTATTTACAAATTAATAATAATGAAATTGCATTTAATTTGTTTTAGTTTAAACTGAAGAATAAGCACAAATTCGTTCATTTAGATCATAAACACGTTACAAGACAAAGTCATACGATTACAACAAACAACATTGAAATCCAAGATGCATAGAACGAACGAAGATACGGATATAAAGGACAGCACGCAACAAAACACATTGAAACAATCAGACTCGATAAAGTTCAATACGTCTCCCTCCAATGTGTTTGATCAACGTCCTTTTGAAGAGCATGATGGGTGAATTTATTATGCATACATTCCTAAATGGAGTTGATCATAGAAGCTCGGTGCATGAAACGGACGTCGTTAAATAGTCGTCTTCTACTTCTCTAGCCATATCTTTATTATATTCTTTCACATACTTTTCATAAGTCCTAAAGTTCAGATATGTGTGACTATCGTCCTCAACAATCATGTTATGCATACAAATGCACACATTCATTATCCTAATGTTGGATAATCGGTTTGTTAAAGCCAATTTTTTAACTTGTTAGCGTTAAGTGGAGAATTGTGCAGAATTTAAATGGGTTCTACCACATGGCTTGTCATGCTCTTAGCTTGTTGCAAACTAAAAAACGAAGAAAGAATTATTCAAATTGAATCATGGATTGGACACCAGTGTAACAACTTCACCTTAACCTAAATTTGTCAGACCTGGTAAGCTTCAGGCCTTATTCGGACAATCAACTCCCAAGTTACAAAGCTCAATCTCAACAATTACTAGAAGCTCTACTAAAGAAGTTCCGTAGAACTTTAGCGGTGAAGAAACTCCCGAATTAACTAAAGTGCAGAAGAATGAGTGTAGAAGATAAAATATGATGTTTTTTTACCATTTTTTCTTTCTGACATTTTAAAATAACTTCCTCCTATTGGTTCTTTGACAACAAGGTTAAAGTCTGGGGAGCGGGGGTGAAACAAATTTCTCAACATGTACAAGTATCTGCTGGTACTTAAATTTTCAGAGTGCGGAAGTCTGTTAGAATTAAGTGACTGAGCGTGTGCTTTCAGTGGACAAATCTACTTTAAACAGATAGACAAATAAGTTGCTAAAAGTTAATTGCAGTAAGTAAATAATACTTGTTTATAGTGGTATCTGAAGGTGGCGTAATCCTTCAACTAATTCACTTCGCCATTCACAATGACTTGAATTTACTATGATAGAAAATTAAGGTTCCTTACATATCCTTAGCTAAATCCTTTTAACTCTAAGTTTTCAACTTAGTAACCTTGAACCATCTTTCTTTGACTTCCCAAGTGAAATACTCCGGTTCTTTGAAGGGGTTTTCCTTAACTTCTCAAGTTAAGTAGTTCCTCCCTTGATCTTGTTCAAAGGGGTTTTCCTTAATAATCCAACTAAGTAGTTCATCCCTTCTTCTCAACTACTAAGTGTCTCTATTTATGTGCAAATCAGTCCCATTGTGATCTGAATCAGTTGGATACAAATTCAAATTAGGTGTTGAAAAGTCACTATCAAATGTACCTGATTTTTGTCCTTACCTTAAGCAGATATCCGTTAATGGTAGGTTAAAACTTTGTCTTTTCGTTTTACTATAGTACATTTTCAAAACTCCTTTCTAACAAATTTATAACTTAGTTGTCTTGAAAAACTAAGTGACAGTTTATGTCTTTTGAGAGACTATATTCAGCATATAACAATCTTCAGTAGGTAGTTTGGTTTACCTACTATGCTTTACAAATTTTCACTTGACCAAGTAACTCCTGATGTATCACTTGTTGAAAAATGTCTTCTATATCTTAGATCACTTATTTAGTTATGCTAAGTCTTCGGTGACTTGTCTTCTCAACATCTTCTGGTCGCAACGTCAAAGCGCAGGTCTTCAGCAGGTTGATCAAAAATAAAATTACATGCACTAGAAAAACCTGCAATGGTGCACCTCCACAAGCTAATATTTTGCAGCTTTGCTATCGAAATGACGGAATCTCAGGCGTAGTGTCTTCGAGGTCCTGTGTACTTAATTCATCTATGCTTTGTAGATGGAACACAATCGACGGATTTTCCAGGAGAAGAGCTTAGACTTGAACTGTTTGTTGCATATGGTTATACATAAATAAGTGGGGGCAATGTCTAATGGATAAAAAGTTGGTAGGGGTATCCTAGAATTTAGACCACAGAGATTTCGATTTTCGTTCTAGAACTTGTAATCCCTAAATATAATCAAGATTAAATTTATAAGTCGGAAGTCCTCAAATCCACAGTTTATAGCGGAAAGCTAACTCGGGATGTCGTTTTCCACGGACACTTAGCATAGGAATAAGCAAATAACGTTTGTAAATTGTATGCAGAAAAGTAAACAAATTGATCGTAGACAATTAAATCACAGTAAACCCTAAATTGATGAGATGTAATCGATGGTGGGAAGGTGTAAAGGATCCCCGACCTCTCTCTGTTATTCTACTCCCAACTTCCTAGTTAAAATCCTACGTGATTACCTTTAACGACAGCATGGCATAATACTACTGTGCTAAGGCGCAGTCGGCACGAGTACCCCTACCCAGTTCAATTGAACTACTGTGTCACTCAACAGAACATCACACCACAAAGGATGTATAGAGTTGTACAACCACGATTTACGTCTAACAACTATTCCATTAATATATCACGGTCAAAAGCAGAGTTACGGCGGTTTGCCTTTACAAGAGAAAGTTAGCTACTCATAGTATCTAAGCAGAAATCGAAAAACAAGAAAAGAAAGAAGAAGAAGAAGCTTAGTCTCTGGTGTCTTCGTACTGCTTCTAGGGTTTCCTCCTGGGTGCCTGATGGCCATCGGTTTTGGGGTTTCACTTCCCCGAGGAATGGTTCTCTCTCAGGAGAGCTGCTTTATGAGCGGTGTAGAATTATGAAATCCGTGAGGTCTTATTTATACTTGAAAATTCGAGTTCTGGCCGACATTGATCATTATGGAAGATTTAGGAAGGCGGGCTTTAGCTTGATAGGCCAGGAAAAAGCCTGGAAAAAATCAGTTACATGACTGCGGTCACCTGTGGACCGCAGAGAGGCCATCTGTGGTCACCTGGTGGCCGCTTCGATTCCTGCAGATTCGAATCTGTTTTCTTCGTTCTTCGATTTCAGGCTTCGTAGCCTCGTTTCCTAGAAAAGTGGTCTTCTACAAAGTTGTTGCATCTTCAATTATCTTCGCATTGGTTGGTTGCATGACATGTTTTGACTCCTCGAACTCCGTGCAACGGCCAATCCGGCGTATTCGCTTAACTTTCTCGATTTCGCACAATTATGTCGTTTTCGCGCCTGAAATCGTGCAATTCCTCAAAAATGCGATCATGACCTACAAAATACACACGAAGTTGATAATTGACCATAGAAGGATGCAAATATTGAATCTAAGGTAAAAAACGAGGGTCTAAAAGCATGCAATATCGCACATTTCATTGTAACATCAATGGGCTCGGATTTGGAGCTTTTGAAAGCTCAAATTCAGAGCTTTTGAAAGCTCCTTGCAGCTCCAATGGAGCTGTGGAAGAAGGGGATTGAGGGGTGGGGGTGGAGGTGGTAAAGAAGATGGAGCCATGGAGGAGAGGAAGAAGATGAAGTGGGTTTATGCTTTTTTTTTTATTTTTCATTTACTTTAATATTTTTTTTCAATTTTTAATTTATTTTTCCTTTTCCTTTATTCATACATCTATTTAATTCCATGCGGGGAGAGAGATTGTCCATGCTGGCAACTCAGTCAACAGAAATTGACTTCAGGGGGCATATGTAATTCTTGCAAATCTGGGGGGAATATGTAATTGGGCCAAATTTAAGGGGAACCATAGGTAATTCGCCCTAAAATAAGATATTAAAAGTTGAAATGGTTAAATTTGAAAGGGTAAATTTTTGTAGTCCCCCTAATAAAGTTGCTAATAACACTTTGTGTTGGTCCAGATAACGGCAAAGTAAAAGACTAGAGGGGGGGGGGGGGATGGGTGAATAGTCTTTTAAAACTTTTGTCGATAGACACAGTTTCTCAGATATCTGTGAAGATATCTGATACTTATTTTCAGAGAGCGGAAGACTTTTTGTGATAAGTGCACGCTTTTCAAAGATATGTGTAAATACTTAGCAAGGTAAATAAAGCAAGTAATAAATTGCAGAAAGTAAATAACACAAGTCTTTATAGTGGTATCTGAAGGTGGCGTAATCCTTCAACTAATCCACTTCGGCCTTTCTCAGACCTAGAATCCACTAAGACAGATAATTGAGGTAACCTTACAAGTATCTTCTCTCGATTCCTAAATACATAAGGTTCACAACCAAGTGTTCCCCCTAAGTTATTCCCCGACTTTCTCAGCCAAGTACTTCCTGTACTCAGAAACCTTTTGAGCTATTCCTTAGTTTTCCAAACTAAGTACTTCCTATGCTAAGTAACCTTGGAGTTATTCATTAGTTTCCCAAACTAAGTACTTCATGCACTCCACGCCGATTAAGGTGTTGGTTAAGGTAGTTTGTCAGGTGAGCTTCTTTAATAACTTGTTCAGTTATGCAGATAGCTCTATGAATCAAGTATACTTAATACACTTTTCAATGTATGGTATCTTGTTCTTTACTGACCTAAGTCTATGATAAGTGTTTAAGAGAATGAATCTCAGATATGAAATCTTAATTCAACTCCTTCACAAATAACAATGCTTGTTAAGGATCGAGACACTTAGAACTTTTGTGCTACTTAGAATCAAGAGCTTTGGTCGCAACAGAAAGCTTGAAGGTAAGTAGTATGCTTGAGAGAGCTTGTGTGAGTATTCAGTGTTCTTGGTGTAAGTTTTGTGTGTGTATTCTCAAGCATTCTAAGTGTTGATATTTATAGATGAATTTGAGTGTCGTTTGAATAGTATCCGTTAGGCTTAAATCAAATTCAAACTATTGATATCTGAGTATAGTATTGTTGCACGTTTGTCTTCTTCTTCAGAGACTACCGTTTTTGTTCAAACATTTCTGTCCACGCATTTAATGCACTGTACTATAATTTGTCCTGTAGTGCCAACGGAACTATGCATGCTTTCTGGAGCTTTGCGCGTCCTTTTCCAGAGACTATCACAACTCCAGATACCACTTGTTAAAAATATATTGTTTCCCGGAAACATAATCTTTATCCAAGGTATTTGAGTGTAGATATCTGTGGGCATTTTTCCTCGTTCAGAAACCTTGTATTCTCAGATATCTTTTGCAACACTTGTTTATTGAAACACTTGTTTCTTCAAGATATCTGGACATCGGTATCTGATAACCTTTGTCTTCAACAATCTTGTGCAGTCTTCAAATCTTCAAATCCTTTGAACTTCTCCTGCTGGACGCCTTCTTTTTGGTCTTCTTCAGAAAATAAAAATTACATTCAGAGACCTAACATCCTATACAAGATTTTCTAGACTATCATACTTAGTGATTTTTCTCTTTTACAGTGTTCAAGTGAACCAAGAGTACTAACCACCTTTCTGAGCTAAGATAAGTCATTAGGTTGCTGATCAAAATCTAAACAGATATTCCTAATAAATTTCCCCCATTTTGATCAGTCAACGATGACTATCTGACCTATTACAAATCTGGATGAGGAAACAATCCACCACTTAATCAATTCATAAGATCTTTCAATTCTTTCAATTAAGTGCAGAAAGTAAACATCAACCAAATCACAAGGTGTGATCTTTGCTGACAAGTTATCTTTTATAGATTGATATCTGAGAGTAGGTTTATCAGATATGTTACAAAGAAAGTTCATAGATAACTTTTACAAGATAAAACAACATTTTAGCTCAGTCAGCAAGATACAAAATACATAGTAAATTAGGACAATAGGAGTAACCAAGCTCCAAGTAGACATCCTAATAAACTAGTTTTCAAGTCTTCAAAAGCAGTTCCATGGATCAATCTGCAAATTTCCTATCCCCAAACCTTTTGATATCATCAGAGTAGTCATAGAGAAGAGTTCTAACAATCATCTCTGTGTCTCTGGCAAATCCACAGACTTCCTTGTAGGTTTTGGTAGGATTCTTCTTGGCAAAGTGTTTGACTCACATATACTTTCCCCACTTCCAGGCATGCTCGATTCTGATATCTGATAGCTTGAAGTATTCATACATGATCTTCAAATATCTGATGTCACCCTTGTATTGATCTTCAGTCAAGTAGAAGGACTCATAGGATTCCACAGCAAGTCTTACTCTTGTGCCTGTTCCAGTGATATTGGGAATTCTGTGCACATCATCTGGCTTTCCATAAGGACAATCATCAGAGAGGTCCTTTTTCATGGCTTCTATTATCTTGATTACTTCAAAATCCAACCAGGCTTTGATGTGGTTGGTGTTAATCAAGATTGGCTTGTCTTTTCTCCATGCCATGAGCTGTTTATGGATTGGTTCTGCAAATCTTTCATTTACCAATAAATGCTCGAGTTCCAGAATCCAGTAGCTATTCTTCTGATTAATGCACCTGTAGACAGAGGAGTCATTGTTGGTCTTCACATACTCAATCTTGGCTTCTTCAGGCCTGAGTGGTAGTTGAAGTTTTCTTTGTTCAGCTCTCAGCCTGTTCCTCCTTTGTCTTGAATTTTCTCTTGGGGGATTGCTTGAAGAACCACCCTGGATTGACTTGGTATTTCCAGATGGTGTTTTAGCTGCCAAAGGCTTTGCAGCTATGGGCTCAGATAGGCTATCAACCTTTCTTCTTTTTGTGTGAAGAGGAGTTTCATCTTCATCAGTCTCTTCATCATCATCATCAAGATCAATTCTTGTGAAAATTTTGCAGCCTTCTTCATTGCCCTAGGATTTGATTTGGCCTCCTCCTCCTCCTCTCCTTCTCCTTCTCCTTCTCCTCCTTCTTCTTCTTCTTCTTCTTCTTATTATTATTATTATTATTATTATTATTATTCTTCAGAAGACTCATCAATCCCTCTTACTTGTCTTCTCCTTAGAGCCTTGGTACTCCTTGGAGGTCTTTTTGCCATGCCACTTGTTACCATTGTTGTTTCTTCAGTTGGCTGCTGGGAAGTAGCTACTATTTGTAAAGCAGCTTGATCTGATGAGGGCTCATTTATTCTGAGCGGTGGCTGGGAAGTTTTCTTGTTTCCTCTTCCTTTCTGAGCATCACCAACTCTAGATTTCTTCTTACCTTCCCCCTGACCTTGAGGTCCAAATCCTTCCCCCTTAGTCATTGTTGACTGACTAAGTACCACAAAGGATTCTGAGAGAGACTCAAAATTCCCTTGCAAGTAATTGTAGGCAGTAACCAACTTCTGAAGTTCAGCCTTGAGCTCCTGATATTGTTTGATAAGTCCATTTTCCTTATCAGTGAGCTCTGCTAATGGGCCTAGCATGGCATCTGCTTGTCCAGCAGTGTAACTTGCCTCATGAAAAGCTTTTTCAGCTAATTACACATCATCTTCCCTTACCATTCCCAGATCCTTCTGAGCAAGGACCATACTGGTTGTTCTCTGATTGAAGAGCTCAGTGAATTTCTTCATTTCTGAGGGGACGGAGGCAATTGCGGCTTTGTTTTGTGAAGACAACTCCTTTTTAAGATGTGCCAAAACTTGGTATCTATTCATGTATTCTTGGGAGTGGACATTTGGCAGTTTGTTGAATACTTCAGGAGCAATTAGCTTCCTTTTCAGATGAGAAACCGCTAAGTGTTCATTGCGGTGTTCTGCTAATGTCTTGTCTTCTTCATCATCTGAGTCATCAGCCCAGTGATCTTTATCCTCTTGCACTTCTTCATCAAGGTTTCTGAAGGCGACAACCATCTCAGATATGGGTTTCTTGCCTTTGGAGGATGGTTTCTTTGGTGAAGATGCAGCCTGAGCATCATGCTTTTCACGATACTTGTTCAGTATCTAGCTCCTTAGCAATATAATCAACAGCGTCCCGGAGCTCTTTAATATCAGAGTAAGCTTGCATCTCTTTGCGTGTTTGTTCTTCAAGTTTATCTAGCTTGACTCTGGATTCAGCTATCTTTTCTTCCAGTTGAAGATTTAGTTGATGTTCTTCTTCCAACAATTGTTTGAGTTAAGCAACTCTGGTTTGTGCATCCACTATTTTCAGAGTGTTTTCCTCAGAGTGCTCAACTACTTGTTCAGTAATGTCCTTTTGTTGGGAAGATGGATGGGTAGATTTCTGAGGAGATGGAGGAGGGGATTGTTGTGATGTCCTCTCAATGTGCTTTTCAGGAACTGAGGCATTGTTTTCTTGTGCAATTCTTACATCCCACAGTGCGAGGCATCATCATCATCATCCTTTTTGTCATCCTCATCCTTGTGATGGTCAGAAGGAGGTTCTTCATAATCATTCTAATCAGTCTCCTTCTCTTCTTCATCTTCAGAGACCAGATTGATCACTTCTGGAATAGTGACCATTTGCCCATTTACTTCCTCTTGTTCAGAGGGTATGTACTGTAGAGTCTGGGGCAAAGTAGGCTTGAATGCCATCTGCATTCTGGTCTGACCATCTGCTTGGGTGAAAGCTTGGATCAGCTTTCTGGCCACTTCCTTGACAAAATCCTTATCCATCAATGTTCCGAAAGAATATTGTTCAGTGGGGAACATTTCATGTACGTAGTTTTCTAAGTCAAGGGCTCGTGCTCTCCTTGTATGGTGATTAGTCACCTTTAAGATCTCAGATAGATCGGAGCATCGGAGCTTTTGCCATTTCTTGAAGCATTTCAGATTCTTTGGCAAAGTGTGTTCCTTGAAGAAAGGAAGCAAGTCCTCCTTCTCATCAATAGGGACCTTAGTGGCACTTGTTTGCGCCTGAAAGATAGTGTTCTGAATTAATTTCAAAACTATAGTAGATATCTGGGCTTTAGAGTAGAAAGGTATCTGAGTTACCTGTGTGACAAGCTCAGACGACTTGACTACTGAGGTTCCAGGTGCCTCAGATATCTAGATATGAGGAGGAGACTGGGAAGTCTGATCCTCAGTTATCTTTCTTTCTGCTTGAACCTGAGATTAGAAACATAACACTTAGAAAATTTTATCAAGAAAAATTTTATTGACAAATCAGATATCTGAGAGGTCAATTACATCCACTGCTGGAGGCTCAGATACTTGTCTCTCAGAGACTTGTGCAGTCTCTGTAAGTTTTTCTTGTGATGAAGGCTTTGATGCCTCATCAATTTCCATTTGTTGTGGGGATTGAGCGAGCAACTCCCCAGCAACTTCTACTTCTTTTTGAACCTGTTAAGTAGAACGTGTTAGTTTGAGAAAAATGATCAGAGATTTGCTCTTTGAAGAATATAGGTATCTGAATGAAATACCTTCTCTGCAGAAGGTTCAGATACTTGTTCTTCAGAGACCTTGGAAGTCTCTGGATTCTTCTCTGAAGAGATAGACTTTTCAGTCTCTTCAATTTCCTTCTCAGTTGGAGCCTATTAGAAACAAACACTTTATAGTATTAGTAAAGCACATATCTGAGATGTTATATCTTAAGGAACTATCTTCTACCTTTGAGACAGGCTCCTGTTCCTTAAGTGGTGAGGCTATGGAAGCCTCCTTCTCAGATTCTGAGGCAAGCTTTCCAGCTTCCTCTTGTTCTTGTGTTTCTAATTCAGCCTGTAACAAAGAAATTTCATTAAATAACAAGATTTAACAAACACAAAAATATCACAAGTAGAGAGTTAAACCATTCAGCTACCTGAGCAATGTCAGGCTGATTGGTCTCTGGAACTTGTGACTCTTCCATGCGTTGGTCTTGTTGTTCCATTTCAGCTTCTTTGTTTGAAGTTTCAGGTACTTCAGACCTTTCCTGAGTGTGCAACTCAGTTGCCTCCCCTGGTTGATCATTCTGAGCAGATGCCTCAGTTTGATCCCTCTTATTGAGTTGGGGAACCTGTTCTTTTACAGGATTTTCTTCAGCAAGGAAAGATGTTGGTATCTCATGTTGTAACTCAAGTATCATCTCAAAATCATCCACTATTGGCTGTTGTGGTTGTTGTGGTGATTCTGATCTGGATGAAGAAGGTGATGATGTATGGGGCCTATCCAGATCTGCTTGAGACAGACTTTTGAGTGTTGAGGCAATGACAGTATCCTCCAACACTAAATTGCCACTCATCAGAGCATCTTCAATAAACTTAAGTGTTACTTGCTCTGATGGTGTGTTTTGTCCAGTGACTTTGGACACAGTTGCTTCTTCAGCAACCTTTGAAACAGGTGCTTGTTCAGCAACCTGTGGTGTAGGTTCTTCTTCAGATACCTCTACACTTGTTACTTTTTCAGTAACCTTAGCCCTCTTTGATTTATGTAGGACTTGAGAGATGACTAACTCATCATCATCATCGTCAGAGCTCTCATCAGCATTAGGAACTGATTGGTCCATAATCCCTGTGGTTTCTGCAGATAGGGCTTGGTACCTGCCACTATTCTCATTAGCAACATTGATGAGTTCAACAACAAGGCTCTCCTTACCAGCATTGATGAGTTCATCTGTAGTGGCGGCAGATATCTGAGAGTCGACAACCATAATGGGTGTGTCTTCTGATTTGCCAGCAGACTTCTTTGGTGAAGTTCTGGGCTTTTTGGTTGCAACTTTTCCTTCAGATATCTCTACATTTTTTCGCTTCTTGGAACCTTTCTGAGATCCAGTAACCTTTTTCATCATGTTCGTATACTCATATTTGTAGAGTAGATTATTGTTGGCAATGTCTGCCGTCTCTCTGAGCTTAATGCCAAGGCACCCCAGTAAGTAGCAAATTTTCAATCCATAGCTTACTGTGGCTTTTGGCTCAGCAAGTCCCTTAATGATTTTGGGTTTAAAGCCTTGAATCTTCTTCACAAACTTCATAAAGGCGTACTTTCCCCAGTTGAAAGGGTTTTCCAGCCTTTTGTCTTGTTGACTCAACAAGAACATCATTATCCAGCGTTCTTGGCTTATCTGGTCAGCACCTCCTTGTAGACCATCAAAGCATCTGTGAAGAATGCATGCCAACACATCCCAGTGAACCAACAGATGTCTGGTTTTGATGTCAGCATGTTTGAAATCAGTGGGTGTATCTGGTTTTTCAAGATCACACACATCACTGTACAGCTGCTTTACACCTTCAAGGAGATCATCATCCTTGGTGTTTATTTCAAAATCCTTTCCAAGATTTTGAAGTTCAAACAACTTACAGAAAGTTATTAAGTCCAAAAGGATTTTCGTTTCTTGGACCTTTGTTTTTATAGACACTATTTCAGTGCCTTCAGAAACACAGGAAATAATCCTGGATTTGTTGTAGAATTCTAACGCATCCAGTGAGGAAACTCTATTGGGAGTAGCAGACAGGAAACCCTTGATTTGTGCCTTTTCAAGCATGTCAAGAATTAGCTTCCTATCGGCTTGGTTTTCAATTGCAGCCGTGACGTATTCCTCAATCATGGCACCACCCCAAATCATCCTGTGATTTGAAGTCCAATGATGAGGATTAAAGTCTCCTACCAACCGATTGTTTACAACTACCAACTCTGGTGCTTGCTTTTCAGCAGTACCAGTGGTAGTAGATTGGGATTTCTGGGTAGAAGCACGTTTTGGAGCCATCTCTTTATATAGTGTAAGTTTTTGAAAGTCTGTAAGAGATTAGGGTGAGAGATTAGTGATTCTTTGCAGAAAAACTAATTGAGGAACAGAGATTTGCAGAGAAGTTGAAGAAATGTTTTTGCTATTCTTGTGCAAGTCTGAATGTTGGATTAGGCGAGAGTGAATTCTTTTGCCAAAATCCTATATATATAGCAATGTAATCTCAACAGACATATACATACAAATTAATTTTGTGTGTAAGTATCTGTGTACTTGCAGATAGGCGTGGGTAAAGGTTTGTTTGATATTAAATGCTTAGTGGGCCACGTCTGAGTTTTTACAGTCCACTATTTTACAAAGAAATAATCTCGTCCGTTAAGATCAAACTCCCATTTCATCAAGGGTCAATATTGCTTCTTCAGCAATGATCTCAATCAGCAATTGTAATTGTGCACAATTAATGAATTTTGGCAATTTGCTATCTGAATCACATTTCTGTGTGACTTAGAACACTATTTGCATCTGAGTCCATCTCACACTCAGTATCTGTCCAAGTTTTACACAAAGATAGAAATAATACAAATTTCAAGAGATTAGTTGACTGCAGACAGTTGTACTATTCTCTTTTGTGTTCCCTCTCACTGAGTGATCTAGATATCTGAGTGCCTATCTCAGAGATCTTCAAATAGCCATTTTACCCTTTAGCCTTTGGTTTCTAGATACCCGTTCCAGATTCCTCTTTTCTGAATACTCGTTCCAGATACCTTATTTTCTGGATACCCGTTCCAGATTCCTCTTTTCCCTCCGTTGATATCTTCTTCAGATATCTGAACTTTTTCAGTTCTTTGGTAGCTCCATTAGTCCAAGACTATGTCTTAAGGCTAAGAATCTACTTTCTTGTAGTGGCTTAGTGAAGATATCTGCAAGTTGGTCTTCAGTGCCAATCTTGAGTATCTCTGTATTGCCTTTTTCAACATGGTCTCTAATGAAGTGGTGTCTAATATCAATGTGCTTTGTTCTTGCATGGAACTTAGGATTTTGAGTTATGGTAATAGCACTTGTGTTGTCACAGAAAATAGATGTTTTCTCTTCATTGAGTCCATAGTCTCTGAGCTGTTGTTGTATCCATAATATTTGTGAAGCACTACACCCAGCAGTAATATATTCAGCCTCTGTGGTAGATGTAGCAATTGAGTTTTGTTTCTTGCTGAACCATGATATCAATCTGGCACCAAGAAATTGACAAGTTCCTGGGTGCTTTTTCTATCAAGCAATGATCCAGCATAGTCAGCATATGAATAGCCAACCAAACTCAATCCACTGTTTTTTGGATACCATAATCCAACTTCTACAGTACCCTTTACATACCTTAATATTTTCATAGCAATGTTGTAGTGTGTTTGCATTGGATTTGTCTGAAATATAGCACACACTCCAACTGCATATTGAATATCAGGTCTACTTGCAGTTAGGTATAGTAGAGACCCAATCAATTTCCTATACTTGTGCTCTTCAACACTCTTGTCAGATTCAGTATAGGTCATTTTGGTTCCAATGCTCATAGGTATCTTAGCATTCTTTTCAGAGGGCTTTAGATTAAACTTGTTGAGCATGTCATTTGCATACTTTGTTTGACTAATGAATATTCCATCATTGAGTTGCTTGACTTGCAGCCCTAGGAAGTAATTCAATTCTCCCATCATGCTCATCTCAAATTTGCATTTCATGAGTTCAACAAAGTCTTCACAAAGTTGCTTGTCTTTAGATTCAAATATAATATCATCAACATATACTTGAACTAAAAGTAGTTTCCCATCATGGTTCAATGTGAAGAGTGTTTTATCAACATCTCCTTTCTTGAAACCATTTTTTAGTAGGTATCTGGCCAATGTATCATACCATGCTCTTGGAGCTTGTTTCAGTCCATACAGAGCTTTCTGAAGCTTATAGACCATCCTACTTTCTGAGGAAAATTCAAAGCCTGGTGGTTGCTCAACATAGACTTCCTCATCAAGTTCACCATTTAGGAATGCACTCTTGACATCCATTTGATAGACTGTAAAGTCATTACACTACAAGAATACTGGCAAAAAACGACGTTATGGGGCGATGGATTTTATCCGTCGCCCCATAACGACGAATCGGTAATGGGGCGATGGATTTTATCCGTCGCCCCGTTTGGCGACGGATAAGTTATCCGTCGCTAAATTGGGCGACGGATAACAATTATCCGTCGCCCAAGTTTGACTTTAAAAAAAAATGAAATTATTAACGACGGATAATTTTATCCGTCGTTAATATTTTTAATTTAAAAAAAAAATCAAACGGGGCGACAGATAGGGTATCCGTCGCTATGGGGCGACGGATACGTCGCCCCAATTAGCGACTGATCGCCCAACTAGGCCGACGGATACGTGTCCGGCCGGAGGTTTTATCTCGCCGGACGGAGGCGCAATTCATTTTCTTCCTCATTCTTCATTCTTCTTCCTCATTTTCTTCTTCTCCTCTCTTCGATTTCCGGTGAATCATATATGTAATTTGATAGTTAGTTTAGTTAATGATATGTATATATGTTAGGTATGTAGTATGATATGAATATATGTAGTATGTTAAGTTTGATATGTATGAATGTATGTAGTTAGTTTGATTTGTGTGTTAAGTATATATAGTTAGTTTAGTTAATTTGATATGTTTGTTAAGTATAGAAGTATGTAGTTGATTTGATAAATTTGTATGTTAAGTATGTAATTTGATATGAATATATGTAGTAATTCGATATGTATAGAGTAATTAGTTAATTTGATATGTTTGTTAAGTATAGATGTATGTAGTTTTAATTTGATAAATTTGTATGTTAAGTATGTAATTTGATATGAATATATGTAGTAATTCGATATGTATAGAGTAATTAGTTAATTTGATATGTATGTTAAGTATATAATATATGTACTAAGAGGTTGAAATGGTTAAAATATATGCCCAATTTTGTAACATATCGAACACTTAATTAATAATTAATTTATAAGGAACATATACTAATTAACAATTAACCTCCACAATCTTCTTATCCGAATTGAAATCGATCTAATAAATTAAATACGATCTAATAAATTGGAACGTGTCAGGTTAAAAATAAAGTATACAATGAATTCCAATCGTTCATGGATGTACGATCGTACGGCGGTAAATGACAGAGTTTCTAGGAGTTTTGTAGAAGGGGTTAAATGTTTCGTCTCGTTTGCCATGGGACGTTCAGTTTGTGCAACTGGGGGTTGATAAAGTGTCCTTGCACATTGGAAACCTACAGAAACAAGCAATTTATGACGCCTACAGCAGTATTCGAGACCTTCGACGTTACGGATTCATGCCTGAGTATCATGTATGGATTCATCACGGTGAGGAAGCACCGTCCATGGCATACCTCCAATGGAGGGAGAGGCGGGGTTTGGGGCCGCCTATCGAGTGCCTTTCTGCTTGTCGGAACATGTGCATGGTGTATTGGGAGGAGGATGTAGATCTGTTGGAATGCAAGTTCTATGGTAGGGAGCGTCACAAGTGATGAGGAGGATCGTGCATGAGAATGAGGAGTTTCATCCGTTTTGTATCTAGGCTTGTATAACTAGTAATCATTAGTTGATATATATATGAAACCAAACATTATGGTAAAATTGAAGCTGATGTAACTTATATTATGTAATGCCGTAACAATTGACTGGAGCTAATATAACTTATATTACGTAGCAATTGATTGAATTATTGTGAAATTGATTTATTATCGTAAATGAAAGACCTCGATCTAATGAATTCAAACGTGTCAGGTTATTATCTAATTATTCAATGAATACCGATCGTTCATGGATGTATTGTCGTACTCTCAATGGCAGAGTTCAATGGAGTTTTCTGAAAGGGGTTGAAGGTTTCATTGCATTTGCAATGTCAAATCCGGCTTGTGTAAAGGATGGGTTGATAAAGTGCCCTTGTGCAATGAAACAGTGCAGAAACAAGCAATACGTGGCTCCTAAAGCGGTAGTCCAGAACTTGAGGAAAAATGGATTCCTGCCGGGGTATCAGGTATGGAATCATCATGGTGAGGAAGCAGCACCGTCCAATACATGTGACCAATACAGACAGCGTGGAAGGAAGATAAAAAAATGAACAAGCCGGGGAACAAAGTACATCTGAAGGCGATGCTATTCGAGCTCGAGTCGAACAAATGGTGTATGATGCTGCAGGGGCAGAGTTCAGGGACACAACTAACACTGAAACCGAGGTGGAGGTGGAGGAACCACCGAATCCCGAGGATCAGTTGTTCTTTGACTTGTTAGAATCATCAAGGGAGTTGGTTTATCCGGGGTGTAAGCTCACTTAGTTGTCTTTGTTGGCTCGACTAATGAGTTGTAAGGCTAACGGCCAGCAATCTGAAACGAGCTTCAATGAATGGGTTGACGTAATGTTGGACCTTTGTCCTGAAGAAAACCTAGTTCCCACCAACTTTTACCAAACGAAGAAAAAGATGCGGGCTTTAGGTCGCTGTGGTAACCATATCGGCATTGTCCGAAAATGTGCATGATATATTGGGAGGAGGATGCAGATCTAATAGAGTGCAAGTTCTGTGGTAAGGAATGGTACAAACGCTACAAGGAGGGGGCTGCAAAGAAAAAACAGAAGAAAAATCTCCCTCATAAGAAAATGTGGTACTTCCCTCTAGCACCTCGTTTGAAAAGATTGTATGCTTCAAGTGCTTCTGCGGATAAAATGCGGTGGCACAAGGAGCGAGTAATCTTGGATAATGTAGAAGATGGTAGAATGGACCATCCAACAGACTCACCCGCATGGAAATCGTTTGATAAGATATATCCAGAGTTTGCAGCCGAATCTAGAAATGTACGATTGGGACTTTGTACGGATGGTTTTAACTTGCTCGAGTGAACGCGTAAATACTCTTGTTGGCGCTTATGCTCACACCGCATAATCCTTTCGATGAGTGCATGAAGGAGCCATTCATGTTTCTGACTGCGTTGGTGCCTGGGCCGAAAGATCCTGGACTGACGTTTGATGTTTTCTTGCAAGCCCTAATCAAGGAGCTGATCGAGTTGTGGACGGATGGTATCCCTGCATATGATGTGTCAACAAAAAAGAACTTCACCTTGAGAGCAGCTCTTCTTTGGACCGTGAGTGACTTCCCTGCGTACTCCATGCTATCTGGAAGGAAAACCGCAGGGAAATATGCATGTCCACATTGCTTGGAGGATACAGATGCATTTAGACTGAAGGGTAGTGGAAAATTTTGTTGGTTTGATTGTCATCGTAGGTTGCTAGAAAGTGACCATCCGTTCAGGAAGAACAAGGATCAATTCTTGAAAAATAAAGTAAATCGACAAAAAGCCCGACAAGACTTACTTGGTGCACAAATTCTTGCGGAGATTGATAGGTTGGGTCTTATGAAGGTCCCGAACTTGGGTGGATGAAGCATAACGAGAAAATTGGTAAAAATGTGGTTGGAGGAAGAGAAGCATCTTCGGGACTTGCCTTCTTGGAGCGATCTTCTTATCCGTCACAACTTAGATTTCATGCACATTGAGAAGAACGTGTTCGAGAACTTATTCAATACACTTAGCAACATTGAGGGAAAAACAAAGGACCATGCGAAGTCTAGATCCGAGTTGTCCACGTGGTGTAAAAGGCCTGAGTTGACAAAGAAGGATGAGAATGGTAAGTGGCCGAAAGCGTGCTACACAATTGACAACGCTTCTAGGTCAATTGTGTTTGATTGGGTGAGGGCATTGAGTTTCCCAGATAATTACGCCTCAAATTTAGAGAGGTGTGTGGATTTGAAGAAGACAAAGGTTTATGGGATGAAGAGCCACGGTATGTGTGTTCATGGAGAGGCTTATCCCGGTAGCATTTCTAGAGCTGCTGCCGAAACACGTATGGACTGCTATCACCGAGTTGAGCTTATTTTTCAAAAATTTAGGCACAAGGGTGGTTCATGAAAATTGTTGGAAAATCTTGAAAGGAACATACCATTGATTCTATGCAAGCTCGAGCGTATCTTTCCACCGAGCTGGTTTGATTCTATGGAGCACTTGTCGGTTCACCTTCCTCATGAAGCGAGACTTCTTGGAGTTCGATGATCGATGGATGTATCCATTCGAGAGATACTTGGGGAAATTGAAGAAGTATGTCAACAACAAATGTAAACCTGAAGGTTCGATTGCCAATGCCTACATTCGAGAGGAAACTGCAACCTTCTGCTCTTATTACTTTGATGAACACGTCCCTACGAAGACATCAAGGCCGGCTCGAAACGCAGACACATTCGTAGTTCAAGCGGATGATGAGTTTTCCCTATCTGTCTTCAGGGTATCAGGGAGACCTCTTGGTGCAGCTAAGAAAGAATATCTTACGGATAAAGAGTTGAAAGCAACTCAATATTATGTCCTCACGAATTGTGCTGAGGTTGACCAGTATATGGTACTATTTGCGAGGTGAGGAACCATTTATTTAAATTTTAATATAGCTACGCAAGTCTCTACTTCAATTATAGACTTATCATCGAATCAATGTTTGCAGTTTTTTCAAAAAGCGTTGTTTGGAAGAAAATCCTCAGATGACAGAGGATACAATAGAGGAACTACTTGACTCTAAAATTCCTACAGAATTTCCAGATTGGTTACGAGAGTATGTCCGGAATCCAATTAACAATGTCACATGCATATACTTAAAGGCTCTTGCAGAAGGGCTATTCAAAAAGGTCTACACATTCCCAGGTTATATAGTCAATGGCCTTAGGTTCCACACGACTGAATGTAACACGGCCATGGCGACAAGAAACTCCGGGGTGTGTGTTAAGGGTGCAGAAGATTATGGAGACGCTACTTTGTTTGATTTCCACGACAAGCTAAAACGAATTGTGAGGATTGAATATTCTGGCTTGCCATTGAAACGAACCTTCTTGTTTGATGTTGAGTGGTATGATCCTAATCCAGGAGGTACGAGGAAGAACGAGCAGTATGAAATGGTTGATGTTAACCAAAAGAAGAGGTACCGAACCAAGTATGAACCATTTATTCTGGCGACTCAAGCACGACAAGTGGTGTTTCTTGAATATCCAAGCAGGAAACGCGATAAGGGGGAATGGTTAGCTGCGGTACCTATTCGTGCTCGCTCGAAAGTGGAGTACATTGAGAAAGACGACTCAATTACCAACTCGTACCAACAAGAGGATGTCGATAAACAAGCAGAAGATCCCATAGAAGCAGATGATGAGTTGTTTGATCTGCACGAGGACAAATATGTAGACTTAGAGGACGGCGATAACGGTATATTATGTGTATTAATTATAACTAGTTAGTAGTTGATAACATTTGAGTAATTATATGTGTTATTATAATCTGTTCTGTATTATAACTCGTACTAACACATTTTATTGTATTTATTACATGTTTTTGCAGATGCCGCGACAGAGGCCGTCCACCTATTGTCCCCCACCACGCAGCCGGCCGCATGATAGTAGTGGTGGGTCGGGGTGGTCGACGAGGAGGGCTCCGATGGTCGAGGCGTGGTCTCGATTCCTAAGACCCCGGGTAGGAGAGAGCAACCGTGGCTCTACCGGTCGGCCAGACACATCTTTGGAGGACGACCACGACGATTGTCTCTACCTCGTGTTCGATCCAAACCATCCCAACGTCACGTGGGACGGCTTGCCAGTGATTTTCCCTGTTGGTCCTGCCAAGTAAGTATTATACATTCTTCTTAAATATGTAAAATATAACTTATAATGATAGTTGACAAGTATAAATTGTTGTACTAAAGTAATATATATCTGTTTCTTGTATCTTATACATTGACAACAGCTTGTGGCCTCGGGAGGTGCACAACAAACTAAGTGACATCTTCCGGAGCAGGAGAGAGCCACCGGGGCAGGGTGGTGAGTGTTGGAGCCACATCTCGGAGCGCATGAGGGCCGAGTACTTCGATGAGCTGAGGGTAAGTTAAAATATGGCATTCCTTCGTTTGTAATTATAATCGTTTTAATATGAGTGGTATGTTAGCCACTGTATGTGAGTGGTATGTTAGCCACTTTATTTGGGTGATATGTTAGTCACCATTGTGTTAGTAAAATTTAGGACAATGTGAGTGGTATGTTAGCCACTATGTGTGAGTGGTATGTTAGCCACTTTGTTTGGGTGATATGTTAGTCACCATATCTGTTATGTTGTTGTATCTTGTTAAATTGATGTAACATGGTGAGGTTATACATGTATTGACTTTGGATGTTGTATGAAATTGGGAGTGTAGAAGGAGTACTTCATTCTGAAGAGTTGATCCCACAGATCTGGCGTGTTTACGAGACTGTGGGATCCAAACTGTACAGGGATATGGTCTGTTCGTGGAAGGCCATTCGGGATCGGGGTGGCCCAATCCCTCCACAGGTTAATCCAGCAGAGTGGGCCCTTTGGGATGCCTACTGGCGCCGAACTGATGTCCAGGACGTTGCCTGGACCTACAGGAAGAACCGGGTATCCTAGTCTGATACGGCAGGAAGGGCCGTTCACCACCTTGGGAGGCGATCTAGTGTCACTGATTATTATCAATCGATGTGTATATATGTGTTTTTGCAATCTAGCATTACGTGTATGTATTGTGTCTCTGCTGCTCTATTACTTGTAGATGATAAATTGTTGACTAGATCTGGTTTGATTCAGGTGGCACGGGGGGAGGTGACATCCAAGTATGCCATCTTCAAGAAGGCCAAGCAGAAGGGCGGGGTATGGACCGACTGCCGGGCCTCGTCTATTGCGGTATGTTTATGTTGCTTAAAGTTCATATTTGTACACTATTACAAGTTATTTTTTAAAAAGAATGGCGATCATGATATCTGCTATTTACGATTTCAGGCTGAGGTTGATGCTCAGGTGACGAGGCAAGAGGACGAGACGGGTGATGTGTTGTCAACTGAACAAGTTGACAACATCTTCCTAGAGGTCAACAAACCGGACAAGAAAGAACGAATATATGGACTCGGGAGCCTCGGTTTGAGCCTGGCTAGTCCGGGGTGCTCCTCATCATCATCCCAGAAGTCCAGACGTCCGGTTTACACACAGGACCAGGTCTCGGAAATGGTGCGATGCGGTCGACAAAGTTGCTCGACTAACTCAAGAGATGGAGCAACAAAGGACGCGAGATGGAGGCGCAGAGAACGAAGGAGGAGAAAGCGCCTTGATTCTGAGATGGAAGCGATTGATGTCCCAGTTCCGCCATCACCCACACCCGTCTGATAGCTAGTTAGTTATGTATCTGTATGTTCGGATTTTTTTTCATATTTACACTTGTGTGGATAATTTCTCCAGCTCCGGATATTACTTTTTTAATTCAAAATTTATTGAAATATTTTCCGTATTATTCATTTATTATCGAACATTATATTGATTAAATAGGTGAACTACGAAAAACAGGGATTAATATGAAATAAATAATGACGGATTAATAGTGACGGATTCACAGTGACGGAAATTCACAGTGACGGAATTAGTGACGGAATTTCAGATTCCGTCACTAATTCCAATAATATGTTGGACGACGGATAGAATCTATCCGTCGCTAAATATAACGACGGATAGAATCTATCCGTCGCTAAAATGGACGACGGATAGATTCTATCCGTCGTTATATTTCGATTAAAAAAAAAAGTCAAATATATAATCCGTCGTCCAATCCGTCGCGAATTGGACGACGGATTATCTATCCGTCGGCCCAACTCCAGCGGGGCGACGGATTTTTTATCCGTCGCCCGATCCGTCGCCATAGCTGGGGCGATGGATCGTTGGGCTGAAGCGACGGATCTATCCGTTGCCCCAGCCCAGTTTTTTTGTAGTGTTATGAGCTGCAAAGGCTAGATAGAGTCTTATTGCATCCAATCTTGCAACTGGTGCATAAGATTCATCAAAATCTAGTCCTTAAGTCTGGGTGAATCCCTTGGCAACCAGCATTGCTTTGTTTCTGGTTATTTCACCAGACTCATTCATTTTGTTTCTGAAAACCCACTTGGTTCCAATTAAAGATATTCCGTCAACAAATGGAACCAGTTTCCAGACTTTGTTTCTCTCAAATTGATCCAACTCTTCTTGCATTGCAGAGATCCAATCTTGATCCTTTAATGCTTCTTCTATAGTTTTAGGTTCAATATTTGAGATGAAACATCCATAGAGACAATTTGCTTTTTCAGCGATTGCTCTTCTAGTTCTAACTCCTTGGTCTAACGGACCGATTACATCCTTTGCAGGATGATTTCTTATCCATTTCATAATGGGTTTTGAACTATATCATTTTGATCTGAATGTGAATCAATATGATCTTGATGGGATACTTGTGCAGTATCTGAGATATCTGACACATGGGAAATGCCATGGATATCTGACACTTTTTCAGTGTTAGGGATATCTGAAATTTGATTTTCAGCAATCTCATTCTCAGAAACCTCTACATGATGAAGGTTCTCAGTAACCTGTTCCATAGGAAATTCTTCATCATGTCTTAGAGTCATCTGGTTGTTACTAAGCAATGGTTGCTTTTCATCGTCAGACTCATCCCCTAAGTGAATGATAGAATTGTTTCCTTTTGAGGATTCTTTTTCAGAATCTTTAATCATCAGTTCTTTGAACCTATCTGAGAGATCATCATTTAAGGGTATTTTCTTGTTTCTTTCGTAGAAAACTACATGAACAGATTCTTCAATCTTTTGCGTTCTTTTGTTGTAGATTCTATAGGCTTTGCTATTCAGAGAATAACCAAGAAATACTCCTTCATCTGCCTTTGGTTGAAATGTTCTCAAGTACTCTTTTCCATTGTTAAGAACGAAACATCTGCAACCAAACACCCTTAGATGTTTGATACTAGGGGGTCTACCAATCAAAAGTTCATAAGGAGTTTTGTCATGGTGTTTGTTAATCAAACATCTATTTTAGGTGTAGCAGGCTGTGTTAATAGCTTCAACCCAATAGATTTCACTTATTTCAGTGTCAGCGAGCATTGTTCTTGCTGCTTCTTTTAGGGTCCTATTCTTCCTTTCAGTAACACCATTTTTGTTGTGGTGTTCTTACGGAAGATAGTTGATGTTGTATACCTTTGCAGGTACAAAACTGTTTTATGTACTGGTTCACAAACTCAGTACCATGGTCTGTTCTGATTACATATACCTTGTCATTTTTCATGATTTCGAGCTTATTCAGCAAGTTGGGTATCTCAACCCTTGCATCAGATTTGTGTTTAAGAAAGACAACCCAAGTGAATCTTGAGTAATCATCAACAACAACCAGACCATACTTCTTTCCTGCATAACTAGTTACAGAGGATTCAAAAAGATCCATATGTAACATTTGCAGTGGCCTTTCACTGGAGTGTCTAGTTTTAGATTTGAAAGATGTTTTGGATTGTTTTCCCATTTGGCAAGCTGAGCATATACCATCTTTTCTATATGCCATTTTAGGTAAACCAACCACCAACTCTTTCTTGGCTAGCTTGTTCAGAGTTTTGAAATTCAAGTGACTCATTCTTTTATGCCATAGCCAATTTTCTTCAGTGTGGCCAGATTGACTCACCATGAGACATTCTTCAGTTGTGGCAGATGCCCAATCAGCAACATAAAGATTTCCTTTTCGCCTAGCAACCAAGACTGTCTGCTTTGACTCATTGTCAATCACTTTGTATAGTTTTGACTTGATCTTGACAGTATACCCTTTGTCTACTAGTTTACTCATGCTTAGGAGATTATATTTCAATCCCTTTACATGTAGTACTTCAGAGATTGTAAGGGCTCCAAACTTCAGATTGCCAAATCCTATGGTTGGATTTTCATCTCCTCCATCAAATCTAATAATTGGACCATCATAGCATTTTCTGTAGTTAATCAGATTTGCTTTGTCTCCTGTCATGTGCTTCCCACATCCGCTATCAAAATGCCACTTTGGATTGTTCTTTAGAGTGTTCTGCACAAGACAGGAAACAGGAGATTAGGTTCTCATACCAACAATGGAACCATCTGGACTAAAGAATCTTCCAGTAGGAATCCATTTTTAATGAATTTCTTAGGAATATTCTTTTGTCTTATAGGAACATAAGGAGGAATTCTAGTTAAATGATTAGTATCATTGTTATTAAGAACTATTTTCTTCCTTGGTGTGTTCCTTGGTGCTCCATTTGGTGCTTTCAGATACCTGTCAGGTTTCTGAGTCTGCTTCTCAGCAAACTTAGCTTTCCAAGCCAGATTTCTTCTAGCCCTGGCATTCAGATTTTCAGTGGCTTGACTCATCTTCCACTTCTGATAATTGCCGTGAGCAATTCTAGCCTTTAACCATCGTTCTTGCTCTTGTTTATACTCACGAGCAAGTTGTTTCCCTATGACTTTATAGCCAATGCCATTTCGAGCGCCTGGTGCTATCTGAGTTCTCATCTCAGCAGCTTTGCTAGTCTCTGGAACGTCTAGTTTCTTTTCAGAAAACGTGACATAGGAGAATTTGCCAGCTCCTGCAATTCTTCCTTTCTGAGAGACATAGCACTGTGGGTGATTACACTTTTCAGTGTTATGTTTCTTTTAAGAAATATTTCCAACAATTTTCCTTGGGACTTGTTTTTCCCACAAAGGTTTGGTCGCAACTGCCTTTCCTTTGTCAACAACCTTAGTTTTCTGACCAATGCTATAGGTTGTTTGGGAACCACCTTGCTGAGTACTGACAAATGTTTTTCTTTCATCACTCTTATTCAGAGTGGTAGAACTATCTGTTTGTGTGTCCAGCCCAATACTACAAAAACACGGCTCAGAAGCGGATAGATCCGTTTACTCTGGCCATATCCGCCCGGCTACGGCGACGGATAGAAAACCGTCGCCTCGAGCGTGGCGACGGATAACAATCCGTCGTCCAATTCGCGACGGATTGACCAATTTTTTTTTTTTTTAATTCCGAAATATAGCGACGGATAGAATCTATCCGTCGCTATATTTAGCGACGGATAGAATCTATCCGTCGCTAAATATTTTAATTGGACTAGTGACGGAATTTGAAATTCCGTCACTAATTCCGTCACTGTGAATTCCGTCACTAATTCCGTCACTGTGAATTCCGTCACTATTTATTTCATATTAATCCCTATTATTCGTAGTTCACCTATTTAATCAATATAATGTTCGATAATAAATCAATAATACGGAAAATGTTTCAATGAATAAAAAGTAATATTGAATGGAGAAATTATCCAAACAAGTGTAAATATGAAAAAATCCGAACATACGATACATAACTAGCTATCGACGGGTGGGTGTGGGTGATGGCGGGCGGGACATGAATGCTCCATACAGAATCAAGGCGCCGTTCTCCTCCATTCGTTCTCCGTCATGGCGCTCCATCTCGTCCCTTTGTTGCTCCATCTCTTGAGTTAGCGAGCAACTTTGTTCCGGACTTCTTGTTGCACCATTTCGAGACACAGTCACGTGTGTAAACCGGACGTCTGGATGCTTTGGGATGATGATGAGGAGCACCGGACTAGCAGGATGCAAACCGAGGCTCCGAGTCCATATATTCGTCCTTTCTTGTCCGGTTTGTTGACCTCTAGGAAGATGTTGTCAACTTGTTGATTGACAACACATCACCCGTCTCGTCCTCTCGCCACACGAAAGCATCAACCTCAGCCTGAAATCGTAAATAGCAGATATCATGATCAGTTACTGTTTTTAAAAAGTAACTTGTAATAGTGTACAAATATGAACTTTAAGCAACATAAACATACATGATAGGCGAGGCCGGCGATCGGTCCATACCCATATACCTTGGCCTTCTCGAAGATGGTATACTTGGATGTCACCTCCCCCCGTGCCACCTGAATCAAACCAGATCTAGTCAACAATTTATCATCTACAAGTAATAGAGCAGCAGAGACTTCATACATACACGCAATGCTAGATTGCAAAAACACATATATACGCACCGATTGATAATAATCAGTAACAGTAGATCGCCTCCCAAGGTTGTGAACGGCCCTTCTCGTCAGACGATCGGGATGCCGGTTACTGTTGGTCCAAGCAACGTCACGGACATCGATTCGGCGCCGATGAGGCATCCCAAAGGGCCCACTCCGTTGCATCAACCTGTGGAGGGATTGGGCCACCCCGATCCCGAATGGCCTTCCACGTACAGACCATATCCCTGTACAGTTTGGATCCCACAGTCTCGTAAACGCGCCAGATCTGTGGGATCAACCTGCTGGGAATGAAGTACTCCTTCTACATTCCCAATTTCATACAACATCCAAAGTCAATACATGTCCTAACAACATAACAGATATGGTGACTAACATATCACCCAAATAAAGTGGCTAACATACCACTCACATATAGTGGCTAACATACCACTCACATTGTCCTAAAATTTACTAACACAATGGTGACTAATATATCACCCAAATAAAGTGGCTAACATACCACTCACATACAGTGGCTAACATACCACTCACATTGTCCTAAAATTTACTAACACAATGGTGACTAACATATCACCCAAATAAAGTGGCTAACATACCACTCACATACAGTGGCTAACATACCACTCATATTAAAACGATTATAATTACAAACGAAGGAATGCCATATTTTAACTTACCCTCAGCTCATCGAAGTACTCGGCCCTCATGCGCTCCGAGATGTGGCTCCAACACTCACCACCACCTTGGTGGCTCTCTCACCTCCGGAAGATGTCACCTAGTTTGTTGTGCACCTCCCGAGGCCATAAGCTGTTGTCAATGTATAAGATACAAGAAACGAATATGCATTACTTTAGTACAGCAATTTATACTTGTCAACTATCATTATCAGTTATGTTTTACATATTTAAGAAGAATGTATAATACTTACTTGGCAGGACCAATAGGGAAAATCACAGGCAAGCCGTCCCACGTGACGTTGGGATTGTTTGGATCGAACACGAGGTAGGGACAATCGTCGTGGTCGTCCTCCGGTAATGTCTGGCTGTTGGTAGAGCCACTTGCTCTCTCTGCCGGGGGTCTCGGGAATCCGAGACCTTGTCATGATCTTGAGCCCTCCACCGACGGTGTCCCGACCCACCACTATCATGCGGCGGCTGCGTGGGGGACGATAGTGGACGGCCTCTGTCATGGCATCTGCAAAAAATGTAATAAATACAATAAAAATGTGTTAGTACGAGTTATAATACATAACAGATTATAATAACACATATAATTACTCATAATACACATAATATACCGTTATCGCCGTCCTCTAAGACTACATATTGGTCCTCGTGCAGATCAAACAACTCATCATCTGCTTCTATGGGATCTTCTGCTTGTTTATCGACATCCTCTTGTTGGTACGAGTTGGTAATTGAGTCGTCTTTCTCAATGTACTCCACTTTCGGCGAAACACGAATAGGTACCGCAGCTAACCATTCCCCCTTATCGCCTTTTCTGCTTGGATATTCAAGAAACACCACTTGTCGTGCTTGAGTCGCCAGAATAAATGGTTCATACTTGGTTCGGTACCTCTTCTTTTGGTTCACATCAACCATTTCACACCGCTCGTTCTTCCTTGTACCTCCTGGATTAGGATCATACCACTCAACGTCAAACAAGAAGGTTCGTTTCAATGGCAATCCAGAATATTCAATCCTCACAATTCGTTTTAGCTTGCCGTGGAAATCAAACAAAGTAGCATCTCCATACTCTTCTGCACCATTAACACACACCCCGGAGTTGCTTGTCGCCATGGCCGTGTTACATTCAGTCGTGTGGAATCTAAGGCCATTGACTATATAACCTGGGAATGTGTAGACCTTTTTGAATGGACCCTCTGCGAGAGCCTTTAAGTATATGCATGTGACGTTGTTAATAGGATTCCGGACATACTCTCGGAACCAATCTGGAAATTTTGTAGGAATTTTTGAGTCAAGTAGTTCCTCTAGTGTATCCTCTGTCATCTGAGGATTTTCTTCCAAACAACGCTTTTTGAAAAAACTGCAAACATTGATTCGATGATAAGTCTATAATTGAAGTAGAGACTTGCGTAGCTATATTAAAATTTAAATAAATGGTTGCTCACCTCGCAAATAGTACCATATACTGGTCAACCTCAGCACAATTGTGAGGACATAATATTGAGCTGCTTTCAACTCTTTATCCGTAAGATATTCTTTCTTAGCTACACCAAGAGGTCTCCCTGATACCCTAAAGACAGATAGGGAAAACTCATCATCCGCTGGAACTACGAATGTGTCTGCGTTTCGAGCCGGCCTTGCTGTCTTCGTAGGGACGTGTTCATCAAAGTAATAAGAGCAGAAGGTTGCAGTTTCCTCTCGAATGTAGGCATTGGCAATCGAACCTTCAGGTTTACCTTTGCTGTTGACATACTTCTTCAATTTCCCCAAGTACCTCTCGAATGGATACATCCATCGATACTGAACCGGACCAGCAAGTCTCGCTTCATGAGGAAGGTGAACCGACAAGTGCTCCATAGAATCAAACCAGCTCGGTGGAAAGATACGCTCGAGCTTGCATAGAATCAATGGTATGTTCCTTTCAAGATTTTCCAACACTTTATCATGAACCACCCTTGTGCCTAAATTTTTGAAAAATAAGCTCAACTCGGTGATAGCAGTCCATACGTGTTTCGGTAGAAGCTCTCGAAATGCTACCGGGATAAGCCTCTCCATGAACACATGACAGTCGTGGCTCATCATCCCATAAACCTTTGTCTTCTTCAAATCCACACACCTCTCTAAATTTGAGGCGTAATTATCTGGGAAACTCAATGCCCTCACCCAATCAAACAAAATTGACCTAGAAGCGTTGTCAATTGTGTAGCACGCTTTCGGCCACTTACCATTCTCATCCTTCTTTGTCAACTCAGGCCTTTTACACCACGTCGACAACTCGGATCTAGACTTCGCATGGTCCTTTGTTTTTCCCTCAATGTTGCAAAGTGTATTGAATAAGTTCTCGAACACGTTCTTCTCAATGTGCATGAAATCTAAGTTGTGACGGATAAGAAGACTGCTCCAGTAAGGCAAGTCCCAGAAAATGCTTCTCTTCCTCCAACCACATTTTTACCAATTTTCTCGTTATGCTTCATCCACCAAGCTCGACCACCTTCATAAGACCCAATCTATCAATCTCGCAAGAATTTGTGCTCCAATAAGTCTTGTCGGGCTTTTTGTTAGCGACTTTATTTTTCAAGAATTGATCCTTGTTCTTCTGAGCGGATGGTCACAATCTAGCAACCTACGATGACAATCAAACCAACAAGATTTTCCACTACCCTTCAGTCTAAATGCATCTGTATCCTCCAAGCAATGTGGACATGCATATTTCCCTGCAGTTTTCCTTCCAGATAGCATGGAGTACGCAGGGAAGTCACTCACGGTCCAAAGAAGAGCTGCTCTCAAGGTGAAGTTCTTTTTTGTCGACACATCATATCTTGAGGATACCATCCGTCCACAACTCGATCGGCTCCTTGATTAGGGGTTGCAAGAAAACATCCAACGTCGATCCGGATCTTTCGGCCAGCGGAATGCGATCGAAACATGAATGGCTCCTTCATGCACTCACCGGGGGGCATATTGTACGGTGTGAGCATAACTGGCCAACAAGAGTATTTACGTTCACTACCGAACGGGTTAAAACCATCCGTACAAAGTCCCAAATGTACATTTCTAGATTCGGCTGCAAACTCTGGATATGTCTTGTCAAACGATTTCCATGCGGGTGAGTCTGCTGGATGGTCCATTCTACCACCTTCTGCATTATCCGAGATTACTCGCTCCTTGTGCCACCGCATTTTATCCGCATAAGCACTTGAAGCATACAATCTTTTCAAACGAGGTGCTAGAGGGAAGTACCACATTTTCTTATGTGAGAGATTTTTCTTTTGTCGTTTCTTTGCAGCCCCCTCCTTGTAACGCTTGTACCGTTCCTTACCACAGAACTTGCATTCTATTAGATCTGCATCCTCCTCCCAATATATCATGCACATTTTCGACAACGCCTCTATGGTTACCTGAGCCCTAATCCCCGCATCTTTTTCTGCGCTTGGTAAAAGTTGGTGGGAACTAGGTTTTCTTCAGGACAAAGGTCCGACATTACGTCAACCCATTCATTGAAGCTCGTTTCAGATTGTTGGCCATTAGCCTTACAACTCATTAGCCGAGCTAACAAAGACAACTCAGTGAGCTTACACCCCGGGTAAACCGGCTTCCTTGATGATTCTAACAAGTCAAAGAACAAGCGATCCTCGGGATTCGGTGGTTCCTCCACCTCCACCTCGGTTTGGTGTTGGTTGTGTCCACGAACTCCGCCCAAAGATCGTACACCATTTGTTCGACTCGAGCTCGAATAGCATCGCCTTCGGATGTACTTTGTTCCCCGACTTGTTCATTTTTCTCTTCCTTCCACATACGTATTGGTCATATGTATTGGGCGGTCTTGCTTCCTCACCATGATGATTCCATACCTAATCTGTGACGAGAATCCATTTTCCTCAAGTCTTTGGACTACCACATTAGGAGTCACGTATTGCTTGTTTACCTTTGTTTCATTGCACAAGGACACTTTATCAACCCATCCTTTACACAAGCCGGATTTGACATTGCAAATGCAATGAAACCTTCAACCCCTTCGGAAAACTCCATTGAACTACGCCATTGAGAATGCGACAATACATCCATGAACGATCGGTATTCATTGAATAATTAGATAATAACCTGACACGTTTGAATTCATTAGATCGAGGTCTTTCATTTACGATAATAAATCAATTTCACAATAATTCAATCAATTGCTACGTAATATAAGTTATATTAGCTCCAGTCAATTGTTACGGCATTACATAATATAAGTTATGTCAGCTTCAATTTTACCATAATGTTTGGTTTCATATATATATCAACTAATGATTACTAGTTATACAAGCCTAGAGACAAAACGGATGAAACTCCTCATTCTCATGCACCCCCCTCCTCATCACTTGTGACGCTCCCTACTACAGAACTTGCATTCCAACAGATCTACATCCTCCTCCCAATACACCATGCACATGTTCTGACAAGCAGAAAGGCACTCGATAGGCGGCCCCAAAACCCGCCTCTCCCTCCATTGGAGGTATGCCATGGACGGTGCTTCCTCACCGTGATGAATCCATACATGATACTCAGGCATGAATCCATAACGTCGTAAGTGCTCGAATACTACTGTAGGCGTCATAAATTGCTTGTTTCTGCAAGTTTCCAATGTGCAAGGACACTTTATCAACCCCCAATTGCACAAACCGGACGTCCCATGGCAAACGGGATGAAACCTTTAACCTCTTCTACAAAACTCCTAGAAACTCTGCCATTTACCGCCGTACGATCGTACATCCATGAACGGTTGGAATTCATTGTATATATACTTTATTTTTAACCTGAGACGTTCCAATTGATTAGATCGTATTTAATTTATTAGATCGATTCCAATTCGGATAAGAAGATTGTAGAGGTTAATTGTTAATTATTATATGTTGCTTATAAATTAATTATTAATTAAGTGTTCGATATTTACAAAATTGGGCATATAATTTAACCATTTCAACCTCTTAGTACATATATTATATACTTAACATACATATCAAATTAACTAATTACTCTATACATATCGAATTACTACATATATTCATATGAAATTACATACTTAACATACAAATTTATCAAATCAAAACTACATACTTCTATACTTAACAAACATATCAAATTAACTAAACTAACTATATATACTTAACACACAAATCAAACTAACTACATACATTCATACATACCAAACTTAACATACTACATACATTCATATCATTAATTAAACTAACTATCAAATTGAACAAATTACATATAATTGATCAAATTAACTAAACTAACTACTACATACTTATCATATATACATATAATTGCTCAAATTAATCAAAATAAATAAAATCCCCAAATTTTAAAAAACTAGAGTTTTAGCCAAAATACCTTGATTAATCGGTAGAAATCTGAAATTAATCGAAGAAACAAACTCCTTGTCCCACTAGCTTCGATTAGGCACCAAGATTGGCCGGAATAACGAACAATTCACCGGAAACCGAAGAGAGGAGAAGAAGAGAATGAGGAAGAAGAAGGGAGAAGAGAAGAAAATGAGGCACTCTGCCTCTCTGTCCGGGTAAATTAGGAAATTCTGGGCCGACAGACACGTGTCCGTCGGCCCAGAATCAATCCGTCGCCATTTTTGGCGACGGATAGGTATCCGTCGTCCAGTTTTCAAAAAAAAAAAATTTCTTTTTTTTTTTTAATAAAAGTCAAACTTGGGCGACGGATAAATATTTATCCGTCGCCCAAGTTAGCGACGGATAAGTTATCCGTCGCTAATAAGCGACGGATAACTATTATCCGTCGCCAAACTGGGCGACGGATAGATTCCGTCGCCCAGTTTACCGATCCGTCGTTATGGGGCGACGGATAAAATCCGTCGCCCCATAACGTCGTTTTTTCCTGGTTTTCTTGTAGTATATCCTCTCATTTCTGAAGGATTTCTTAAATAAGATTGTACTTCAGTAAGAGTGTCACTAGCTTTGACATAAGATTGAAAAGATAGTTCTTTCTTTTTGAGTTCTTCATTCTCAGAAAGAAGATCTTCACATTTCTTTTGAAGTTTGGCCAATGCTTCTTTATGTGACTTTTATGTCTCAGATATCTGAGCCTTGAGAAATGCATTTTCAGCATCCTTTTTCTCAGATATTTTGAGTAATTGTGAATTTTCCTTTACAAGAAAATTCTTTTCTTCTTCAAGGATTTCGGCTCTAGCTCGGACCATCAGAAATTCTCTTTCGTAGAGATCAAGTTCTCTTCTGAGATGTTCCAGATCTTTGATTCCTTCCTCATCACTTTCATAAGTATAACAAGAAGTATGTGTTACCTCATCAGCCATTAGACAAGGTTCAATGTTGGAGATATCTGGAAAGATTTCTTCAGCCATTCCACACACTTCTTTCTTCTTTTGACCAAAGTTAATCACTTCATGATAACACCGCACATTTCTGGAGAAGGCAGTGTGGAATCAACTGAGTCTTCATCCTCAGAATCAGACTCAATGTCTAGAGCATCCAGTTGGAGTTGAACCTTTTTCCTTTCTTCAGTGAGCATAGCTCTCTACTTCTCTTGAAGTTTCTTCTATCTTTCTTGTCACCTGTCTTTAGTTTGTTGAAGGAAGGGCAATCCTTCTTGAAATGACCAGGTTTATAACAATAGAAACAGATATCGTTTCCGATTTCTGCTTCCTCAGTACTAGATGCTTTCTGAGCCGGCTTGTTCAAATGAGCAGCGATTGCATATTTTTGTACTGGTGATAGTTTGAGCCTAGATGCTTTTTCAGCTTCTCTTTGGCTTTTCTTCTCTCAATCTCTCGACTGACATATTTTCTCATTTGCTTTACAGCAAGAGCATCCTCAGTCACCCCCTTGCCTTCCTTCTTTTCAGAAGTTCCTTGGGCAACTAGAGCAACATTCTGCAACTTTTCAGTTATTTGTTCTCTTTGAGTTGTCTCATAGTCAACAGTGGCAAGGTGAGAGAAAAGTTCCACTGGAGTGATATCTGGCATTCCTTGGTTAAAGTAGAAAAACTTTGTATGCTCCCAGTTATGATTTAGACTTCTCACAATAGTCTTAATCTTTTTTTGTTGGGTATATCTATTACTTTCACCAAGTGCAGCCATGTCACTCATGAGTGTTGTAAACCGGAAATCTAGTTCTTTAAGAGTCTCTGTGGGACCTTGTTTAAAGTTTTGGAATTTGAGCTTCAAAACGTCGAACTTATTTTCCTTCATTTTCTCAGTGCCGGCACAGATTTCTTCAATCAGTTGCCAGGCCACTTTCACCGTTTTGCACCCCCACAGTTTACACTGTATGTGCTCTGGAGTAGAACGTATGATGATATTGCGAGCCTGACCATCCAGTCGATTTCTCTTGGCGTCTTCCGATGTCCAGAGTTCTCTGGGCTTTGGCTCGTAAATAACTTGACTGGTAGGTCTTCCACTGGTTGACGCATCTGTCTGTGAAGACCCATCACTTTGTTCTCTGTCTCTACCATTGGAAACTTCCATGACCTGCTTGAGTTGCTGAATGACTATGGGGCCATTCTTTATCACATCGATCATTTCGTCACTGATCGCTTCTAGGTGGAGCATCATGTTGTTCTTCCATTTCTCATAATTCTCTGGCTTGAGAATTGGGACGTCACTTAAAGACATCCTGCAGCAAACACACTAAACAAACAAATCAAGTGTAGGTGAAAAGCAGTTCGTGGGCACTTATCTGGGATCTAGGTTCAGTGCAGAAGGCTTGGGAACCTCCTGCTCTGATACCACTTATTGGTCCAGATAATGGCAAAGTAAAAGACTAGAGGGGGGGGGGGTGAATATTCTTTTAAAACTTTTGTCGATAAACACAGTTTCTCAGATATCTGATACTTATTTTCAAAGAGGAAGACTTTTTGTGATAAGTGCACGTGCTCAGCAAGATATGTGTAAATACTTAGCAAGGTAAATAAAGCAAGTAATAAATTGCAGAAAGTAAATAACACAAGTCTTTATAGTGGTATCTGAAGGTGGCGTAATCCTCAACTAATCCACTTCGGCCTTTCTCAGACCTAGAATCCACTAAGACAAATAATTGAGGTAACCTTGCAAGTATCTTCTCTCGATTCCTAAATATACAAGGTTCACAACCAAGTGTTCCCCCTGAGTTATTCCCCGGCTTTCTCAGCCAAGTAATTCCTGTACTCAGAAACCTTTTGAGCTATTCCTTAGTTTCCCAAACTAAGTACTTCCTATGCTCAGTAACCTTGGAGTTATTCCTTAGTTTTCCAAACTAAGTACTTCATGCACTCCACGCCGATTAAGGTGTTGGTTAAGGTAGTTTGTCAGGTCAGCTTCTTTAATAACTTGTTCAGTTATGCAGATAGCTCTATGAATTAAGTATACTTAATACACTTTTCAATGTATGGTATCTTGTTCTTTACTGACCCAAGTCTATGATAAGTGTTCAAGAGAATGAATTTCAGATATGAAATCTTAATTCAACTCCTTCACAAATAACAATGCTTGTTAAGGATCAGGACACTTAGAACTTTTGTGCTACTTAGAATCAAGATCTTTGGTCGCAACAGAAAGCTTGAAGGTAAGTAGTATGCTTGAGAGAGCTTGTGTGAGTATTCAGTGTTCTTGGTGTAAGTTCTGTGTGTGTATTCTCAAGCATTCTAAGTGTTGATATTTATAGATGAATTTGAGTGCCATTTGAATAGTACCCGTTAGGCTTAAATCAAATTCAAACTATTGATATCTGAGTATAGTACTGTTGCACGTTTGTCTTCTTCTTCAGAGACTACCATTTTTGTTCAGACATTTCTGTCCGCGCATTTAATGCACTGTACTATACTTTGTCCTGTAGTGCCAACGGAACTATGCATGTTTTCTGGAGCTTTGCACGTCCTTTTCCAGAGACTATCACAACTCCAGATACCACTTGTTAAAAATATATTGTTTCCCGAAAATATAATCTTTATCCAAGGTATCTGAGTGTAGATATCTGTGGGCACTTTTCCTCGTTCAGAAATCTTGTATTCTCAGATATCTTTTGCAACACTTGTTTCTTCAAGATATCTGGACATCGGTATCTGATAACCTTTGTCTTCAGCAATCTTGTGCAGTCTTCAAATCTTCAAATCCTTTGAACTTCTCCTGCTGGACGCCTTCTTTTTTGTCTTCTTCAGAAAATAAAAATTACATTCAGAGACCTAACATCCTATACAAGATTTGCTAGACTATCATACTTAGTGATTTTCCTCTTTTACAGTGTTCAAGTGAGCCAAGAGTACTAACCACCTTTCTGAGTTAAGATAAGTCATTAGGTTGCTGATCAAAATCTAAATAGATATTCCTAACACTTTGGTACCTTTGATTTTAACAATAACATTTTGGTCCATACAATTGTTCAACAAATCAGTCCAAAAGTCAAATTGCGGCCAACCACATCCTTAATTTAAACTCCTACACAATTTACATTTTTGTTATACACTTTTCATTTTATTACAAAATTGATCCAAACAATTTTTGTTTACTCCCCATTATTATTTTTTTCTATTTTCAGATTTACCAACAGAAATTGCAAATAACCCTCTTAAAAAATTAATAATTATTTTAAATATAAAGGATTATTAAGAAATAAAAAAAACTTACAAAAATATAATGATAACAAATATTAACAAATTAAAATTTTAAAAAAATGAAAAAATAAAGCGGTTATCCAATAAAAACCCAAAATTCTTAATAATAAACCAAAATCTCCTATGGGATTTGGCTTACTATAGTGTGCTTATAAATAAATAAAATTGTAATAAATCTAAAAATAAAATATTGATTTGTAATAATTTTTAGATTTTTTTTATAAGTTTTTGCTATTTCTTATGTCCTCCCGAGTCAAGGTTACCACTTGTTTTTATGTCAATAAAATAAACACGAATTATTTTTTTAATGAAATTATATAGTGGTTATATTGTATTGGAACTTGGAAGTTACTAATAATTTTTCTTAAATTTGAAAATTTTAATATTATGGTGGAAGAAAGATTTGCCAAAAATGAAAACGGGAACCTTCACTTGAGACATCAAAAAAAGGCAAGATGGCAACCTTGTTTCAAGACGATGTAAGTATTTTTTTTTAATAATAGTTTTTTGAAGACTATATATTTGAAATTGTTGTGAAAAGAACATATTTCACCAAGGTGAAATGTTTTTATCCTTGGGTGAATGTCCTCATTTTCTTTCCTATAACAATATGTACATTAATTGCATGAAGAAATGTATGATGAAGTTTGCCTATAAAAGGACTTCAGTATGATAAATGAAAAACACAAAGTAAAGATACATGTCAGTCTAAATACTTATTCTTCTATTGTTTCATATTACGTTATCATCACGAGCTGCTCTAAATCAATTCTTAACCGGAAGAAAATTCTAAGAGAAAGTACATTTATTTTTCAGTCAGTATATACTAAATAAAATACTTAAGCTATCTTATTATCTGTCATATTGCAAAATTTAATAGTTAATAACTAGTTAACTTACTGAAGAAATTATTTTGCTTATGTCAGAAATTATTAATTTCAGTTTTTTTTTTACTTGCACCGATTACTTTGTAATTACACGTTGTTACACAAACTCTCACAAAGTTTTGATTACAAAGGTAAACGCGAAAAATTAAATTTTTGATATAATTTACACGACAATGAAATTGAAAATTTTATTCATATCATAACTGAAATACTGTTACACTTGAGTATTAATATGAATGATGAGGGCACACACATATAACATGATCATATAAAAACACAACATTACATATATAGGCTGGTATCTGGGCCAATCAGGCATCTCCACGGCAAACGGTAAAACAACAACAAAAGCAATACAAATGGAAACGAAGTAGAAAAGGAGATTAGACATACTGTGAAAGGATTAAGATGAGAAGAGAATGGTGTGAGTTTTATGTAGAAATGTAGGAGCATTTATAGAGTAAATTTTGGAAGAGTGGCCGTTTATTACCATTGGAACAGTGCCGAAGGACATGATGGTAATTTCATGACTTAATAAAATATGTGTTAAATTTATGACTTAATAAAATGGTTCCCGATAGGTATCGAACCCGCACAATCTAATGGTCATTATACATCTGAACCACTGGGCGAAGTTCGATTTTATTTCATCTTATGTTTTTATATTTTCTAAAATGTTTGCATTTATAGATTTTCAACATGTCAAACATCACGAAACTGCACTTTGATGCATTGGATATCTCTGGAGAAAATTATTTAAGCTGGTTGCTTGATGCGGAGCTCCACTTAAATAGCATGGGACTCGGTGATGCTATTAAGGAAAATAATACAAAAACCGAGCAGGATAAGGCTAAGGCCATGATATTTTTAAGACATCATATTCATGATGGTCTGAAATCGGAATACCTTACTGTAAAAGATCCACTTGAATTGTGGACAAATTTGAAGGAAAGGTATGACCATCAGAAGGCTGTGACACTTCCAGCAGCCAGGTTTGAATGGCTGAACTTGAGATTGCAAGATTTCAAAAGTGTCAATGAGTAGAACTCATCAATGTACAATATCACATCTCGCCTTTTATTGTGTGGGGAGAAATTGTCTGAATATGATATGCTCGAAAAAACATATCAAACAATGCCCCCAGCAAACATGATATTGATGCAAATTTATCGTAACCAAGGGTTTACGAAATACTCACAATTGCTCACCCACTTGTTGGTAGCTGAAAAGAACAATGAGCTGCTTCTAAAAAGCCACCAGATGTGGCCAACAGGCTCCGCCCCACGCCCAGAAATAAATAATACTAGTTCTAATGCCATGCCCCGCGTGATATAAATCCGGCTTCATATAATAGTTATGTACCAAATAATGGTCATGACTCGAGCCGTAGAAATAAACGTGGTGGTCATAGTAACTGGCGTGGAGGCTGTGGGCGTGGAGAAAATGGTCGTGGTCGTGGAAATTTTAGCCAAACACGTGGTCGCGGAATGAAACGTTACCGTGGTAACAATCAAAACAATTATCGTGGTCAAAATAATTCCAGAAATGCTTATAAATGTGAGACCGGTAATAACGAGAGCAGCATTTGTTACCGTTGTGGAGACGCTGGGCATTTTGCGAAAGTTTGTCGCAGCTCACAACAAAGGGTTGACAGGCACCAAGCATCCCTCAAGGGAAAAGCCATTGTGGAGACAAATATTGTCGAAACAGATGATGAGTTCGATGACAGAACTGAGTTTCTGATTGCAGAGAAAACACATGAACTCGAACATGCATTGAACGATTAATATTTGTATGGTGTGATGCATCTATTTTATTATGGTTGTGTGGTTGATTTGTAAAACACTTGTTTGATGTATTTTCTTTATTTTTGTGTGCTTATCAATGTAAGATGATATATTGCTTTTCTGTAAGCAATATATCGTATTTCTAAATAAATCAAGTTTTATGTGTAATCTTACTTATGTTTTCTGTTGCATATAGAAAAATAACATATTTGAAATGACAATTACAAGCATTAAAGGAGAGACATGCCTGGAAGATAGTGTTACCACTCACACAATATTGAATGATGAAAAATATTTCTCCAACTTGGTATTGGGAGAAGCAGATGTGTATACAATCTCTGGAAAATCAAAGATGATTGAAGGCTACGGTAAAGCCAATATTTTGTTGCCGAAAGGAACAAAGTTAAAAATTGAGGTAGCATTATATTCCTCAAAGTCTCAAAGAAATTTATTGAGTTTTAAAGAAATTCAATCGAACGGATATCACATTGAGACAATGAATGAGAAGGGAAAAGAATACTTGTATGTTACAACTTCTCAATCGAGTAAGAAAAACATACTGGAAAAGTTCCCCATATTACCTTCCGGCCTATATTATACAATGATAAGAAAGGCGGAAGTTTATGCCGTAGTAAACCAAGGGGTTACTACTGAATTCAATGTTTGGCATGACCGGTTGGGCCATCCCGGTACAATAATGATGCGAAAAATTATTGAGAATTCATGTGGACATCCTTTGAAAACAAGGAAAATATTACAAGCCCATGAATTAGCATGCACAGCTTGTTCTCAAGGGAAATTGATTACAAGTCCATCACCAAGCAAAGTTCAATTTGAAAATCTCGTATTCTTGGAAAGAATTCAGGGGGATATATGCGGACCAATACATCCACCATGTGGACCGTTTAGGTACTTTATGGTCCTAATCAATGCATCGACTAAATGGTTGCATATATGTTTATTGTCGACTCGCAATATGGCATTTGCAAAATTATTGGGACAAATAATAAGACTGCGAGCTCAATTTCCTGATTATACAATCAAGAACATTCGTATTGATAATGCTGGTGAATTTACGTCGCAAGCCTTCAATGATTATTGCATGCCCATTGGAATCAATATTGAACATCCAGTTCATTCGTATTGATAATGCTGGTGAATTTACGTCGCAAGCCTTCAATGATTATTGCATGTCCATTGGAATCAATATTGAACATCCAGTTGCGCATGTTCACACACAAAATGGCCTCGCCGAATCTTTGATAAAACGTCTGCAATTGATTGCAAGACCATTGTTAATAAAATCAAAGTTGCCAACATCGGCAGGGGGCATGCAATATTACATGTAGCATCGCTTATACGCATCAGGCCATCAAGTTATAATCAAACATCTCCATATCAAATGGTTCGAGGTCAGGAACCAAATATTTCCCATCTAAGAACTTTGGATGTGCGGTATACGTGCCGATTTCACCGCCACAACGCACAAAAATGGGACCCCAAAGGAGACTGGGGATATATGTTGGGTATGATTCTCCAAGTATCATAAGATATTTGGAACCATTAACTGGAGATCAATTTACGGCTAGATTTCCTGACTGTCATTTTGATGAAAGAAATTTTCCAACATTAGGAGGAGAAAGAAAACAGCTGGAAAAGAGTATCTCATGGGAAGATACATCATTGAGAAGTTTGGATCATCGAACAAAACAATGTGAACAACAAGTTCAAAACATAATTCATTTGCAAGCTATTGCAAATCAACTGCCAGATGCATTTACCGACCTTAAAAGGGTAACAAAATTCCATATTCCAGCTGCAAATGCTCCAGTAAGAGTTGATATCCCTAGAGGACAATCTTCCACTGAGAATGAGGCTAAGTCACGCCATAAGCGTGGTAGACCTCTTGGTTCCAAAGATAAAAATCCTCGAAAAAGAAAAGGAGCAATCACAGAAAGTTGCATAAAAGAGGACACAAAAGCTCAAGAAGAGCACTATGACATAATAAATAAGGTTCAAGTTCAAGAAGAACCTCAGGTGCCTGAGAACGAAGAAATATCGATTAATTATGCCTTGTCTGGAAAAAGATGGAACTGAAATGAAATCAACATCAATGATATATTTGCTTATAACATAGCTCTTGATATCATGGGAGAAAATAAGAATCATGAAGATTCAGAGCCTACCTCGGTTGATGAGTGTAAGCGAAGAAAGGATTGGCCTAAGTGGAAGGAGGCAATAAACGCAGAGTTGGAATCTCTCGCGAAGCGAAAGGTATTTGGACATGTGATCCAAGCACCAAAGGATGTAAAACCAGTGAGAAATAAATGGGTATTTGTGCGAAAGAGGAATGATAAGAATGAGATTGTAAGATATAAAGCAAGACTCGTAGCACAAGGTTTTACCCAAAGACCTGGTATTGACTATGAAGAAACATATTCGCCAGTGGTAGATGCAATCACTTTTTGCTATTTGATAAGCTTGGTTGTACATGAAAAGTTGGAAATGCGTCTAATGGATGTGGTCACTGCCTATTTGTATGGCTCATTGGAAAAGGAAATTTACATGAGAATTCCAGATGGATTCGAGATACCTGAAACACACAATGGATCTAGAGAAATGTACTCAATAAAATTGAACAAGTCTTTATACGAATTGAAACAATCTGGTCGAATGTGGTACAATCGTTTGAGTACATTCTTGATAAAAGAAGGTTACAAAAATGATCCCATATGTCCATGTGTGTTTATCAAAAGATCTGCATCTGAGTTCGTCACGATCGTTGCATATGTAGACGACTTGAACATTATTGGAACTCCAGGAGAGTTATCAAAAGTCGTGTGCCTATTAAAAAATGAAAGACCTTGGGAAAACAAAATTTATTTTAGGTCTTCAGATTGAGCATTTAAAGGGCGGTGTTTTTCTGCATCAATCCACATACACAATAAAAGTGTTGGAAAGGTTCAATATGGAAAATGCACATCCGTTGAGTACACCAATGGTTGTACGATCACTGAATGTCAAGAATGATCCATTCCGACCTTGTGACGATGATGAAGAACTTCTAGGCCCCCAAACGCCATATCTAAGTGCAATTGGTGCACTGATGTATCTTGCTACAAATACAAGACCATATATAGCATTTGTTGTAAATTTATTAGCAAGATACAGTTCTTCCCCAACTCAAAGGCATTGGAACGGGATAAAACACCTCTTGCGATACCTTCAAGGAACAAAAGAAATGGGGTTGTATTACCCCGACTCCTCTACCTCAGGATTAACTGGTTATGCAGATGCATGATATTTGTCTGACCCACATAATGGTCGATCTCAAACAGGTTATGTGTTCACCTGTGGAGGTACGATTATTTCTTGGCGGTCTGTAAAACAAACAATGGTTGTTACTTCTTCTAATCATGCAGAACTCCTAGCAATCCATGAAGCAAGTCGTGAATGCATTTGGTTGAGATCCATCACTCATCACATTCGACAAATGTGCGGACTCCCTACAATGGAAAACTCTCCGACTATAATCCACGAAGATAATGCAGCTTGCGTTGCTCAGTTAAAGGAATGTTTCATCAAAGGTGACAGGACAAAACATATCCTACCCAAATTCTTCTTCACTCATGATCTTCAACAGAGTAATCAGATTTATGTGCAACAAATCCGCTCAAGTGAAAATTTGGCAGACTTATTCACGAAATCTCTTCCTACTTCGACATTCGAGAAACTAAGGCATGCAATCGGCATGCGACATCTGAGGAAGGTAAAGTAATGTAACCATGAGGGGGAGTGGAATATGCGCTGTACTCTTTTCCTTCACTAAGGTTTTTTCCCACTGGGTTTTTCTTTAGCAAGGTTTTTAACGAGGCAGCATTACTATGCGTATATCCAAATCTAGTTTCATGATGGACATTCAAGGGGGAGTGTTGTGAAAAGAACATATTTCACCAAGGTTAAATGTTTTTATCCTTGGGTGAATGCCCTCATTTTCTTTCCTATAACAGTATGTACATTAATTGCACTTTAACAGTATGTACATTAATTGCATGAAGAAATGTATGATGAAGTTTGCCTATAAAAGGACTTTAGTATGATAAATGAAAAGCACAAAGCAAAGATACATGTCAGTCTAAATATTTATTCTTCTATTGTTTCATATTAGAAATATCATTTTTCATTTTATAAATCATTTTGTATTTTAACACTAGTTTTACAAATTATTTTTTCATTTAATTTTTTCATTTTTAATGTTTAATAATTTTAAAACAATTTTTTATTTATAAATATTGTATGTTGGACGCTCGTAAAAGGCAAGAAGAAGAAAACTAGAAAATGTGATAGTTAAAAATAAGGCCATGTTCCAGAAAGTAAACATTGAAAGTAGAAAATGGATAAATCTGTTATTGTTGAAATAAGAGGGATCAAAGTGTTATTACCATATATACTGGGGACCTGTGGTAACTTTTTCAAATTTGAAATTAATTTTGATGTATTTAACTCAGGCGAGGTAGCCGGAAGTGTCTCTGATTGTCGGAGTAGTTATGGTGAGGTCACTGATGGCCGGATGGAAAGTCCAAACATGACATTTAATCTGGACGGATGGAGTATTTTTTTAGTATTAAATTTATATCACATGTCAAATTTCGAATGGGTACAAACAATAATACAATGCGAAAGGCTCCTATTTTTAGCTAAGCCTGACATTCTAGGTATTGAAACTCAAGAAGTTGGACCAAATTAACATTGCAAACTTTATTAGTGCCCATACCACCATAACTGTTTTGTTTTTGTTTTTGTTTTTTTTTTTAAGAAAGAATCAATCATATTGAATCACAAAGCTTCAAGTTACATCTGGGTTTTGGAATAGCAGTGTAGAAGAACCAAGACTAGAGCTATCAGAGTCACCAAATTTGGCTAACATGTCTGTCAAACTATTATTACATCGATGAACAAAACGAAAAGAAATGGAGTTGAAAGAGCTAGCTATTATCTTGGCATCTTCGACCAGTCCTCTCGTCACAGCAAAAGACGGATCCCGTTGTTGTAACTTGTTGATTACACCCAGGCAGTCCCCTTCAAGTATAATATCTCGCATTCTCAGGTTGTAGGCTGAATTTAGCGCAAAAATGGCAGCATAACTGTTGTGAGTAAGGCATGATTTTGATTCTTTCTTCCCTCCAGGTGACGTGGTCGACTCTCTCAGACATCCTCCGGATCTGATTTTTCGTGTATAATCCTTTCTTACAGTTTCGCATACACGTAGTTTGTGGATTAGGATTGACATGGAATTTGATCAAAGCTAGCAAAACATTTGAGCAAGAAAGAGTTGAACACAAATACCGCAACTAGGGCTCTTTAGTTTGATTAACAATTTTACAAGTAACATGGTATTATTTGTCTATACAATTGAGTACTAGATTACAATGATATGTATGTTTGAACGAAATTAATAGTGGTAATCATGTCATGGATTACTCATTCAGCATGCCTGATTGATAAAATGGCTTATATTCACGGTAAAAGTTTGTGGAAATATTTAAATATGTTATCCTGCAAGTGTTCGTTTATGTTTATGGAATCATCCAAAAAGTTTTATACCATTGTGAGCATGTGTTTTCTTATTTACAATTTATATTACTCGCTCTTATTTGATTTGCAATGTGGGTACTACATTCTAACCCATAAGGGACCTGGGACCAACCTTCGGATTCCATTTGTAAGGATCCGACCACCCTATGACGCAGTATGGTTATCGTAAATGCGCTATATACATCTTGTTGGTATAATATTGGTCGCTTTGCATCGTAGTCCTCATAGATTTGATTTTGAATTCACCCAAAATAACTCACAACATTTATAAATACACGAGTATACCATTTTTTTCCAACTCGGACTCAACTGAAGTAAAATGTTGCGAATTGCATTTTACCGAGTAACTAAGTTCATGACGTCCTCGTTGAGCCTTGTTGGATGGGGTAGTTACATTATGGGACGGTCACCAACCGTCCACACCCCACTGCTATGAGTTATTCGATGTGTCACAAAACAAATGACAAATTTAATTTGAACATGAAGAATAATAAAAGTAGTAAATATTATACATTAGATTGGTAATATGTGAGTCAAAATGACTGACCTACAATTTATTAAAAATGAAAATGTAAAATTTATATTAAAACATACTTCATCCGTCTCGGAAATAGCTTTTGACTTTGACTTTTTGCAGTCAATTTTTTTCCAACTTTGACTACAAATTAATTTTAAACCGCAAATGTAAAATGTTAATTTTTTTTATATAATGAAACTTTAGGGACTAAATTTTCATTATATAATTTAATTGAACATTTTATATTTACGGTGTAAGATTAATTCGTAGTCAAAGTTAGAAAAGTTTGACATCAAAAAGTCAAAGTGGAAAACTATTTTCGGGACGGATGAAGTACTATAAATATAATATGCGACATTTATTGTTGTTCAAGGAGTAAAAGCTAATGAAACACTAAGTCTCTTTTAAATACAACATAATCGAATCAACTGAATCAATCGAATCTGAATGGAATCGAATCGAATCGAACTGAATCGAATCGAATTGTAGTATAAAATATAACTAAGCAGAACTGAAGTGAACTGAATGGATCTGAACTGAAATTAATGAGTTTTCAGATGAAGAGAACATTACATTTAAAAATACACACTCGAATGTAGTAATAAAATAAATTTACAATAATTAATAAATCACGAAAGACAAAAACAATATTCCAATGTTCAATATGAGCCAGCTAAGGCCAACAGTTTATTCATCCTTTCTTCTTGTTTTGGTGGTGATGGAGAAATTTGTTTATCCTCATTTATTTCTCTTCTTTTTACTGGTAATGAATGATGATGTATATTGATCCTCTTTTTCCTACAAATTTTCCTTTTTTTATTCCCTTGCTGGTAAATAATAATTGCAGATGGAATGGAAACCAGAAGAGAAGACTGGGAGACAATATTTAATAAGTTTTGAAAAATACATACATTAGTGAGATAAGATACGGACTTACATTAATACGTGTATATATAATGTTATTAAATAATATTAGTATTGTTTTATAAGTGGACATTCTATATATATATATATGATTGATGTTTTTAAAAAACTTTCAATATTTTTAAATATAATTATAATGTTTGTCGGTATAGAATGATAAGGTGTCCGTGTCTAATGAGAATTGTTTATTTTTAAACAATAACAGAACAGAACACGCACTCAACGAGACTCACAGTAAAAAAAAAGAAGAAAAAGATAACAGATTTGATAGGTTGGTTAGCAAAGCATGATAAATACAACTTGCAACTTTTTCCCTGTGCTGCTTGCTCATGGACTATTAGTCTCCTTCTTTCTCACCCAACAAAACACGACACTTCTATATCTCCACTGCAAGTGTCAGCTAACATACCCATTTCTGAGTCTGATCCTTCATCAAGGTAACTTCTTTTTCTGCTCCTTTCAATTCGCTAATCATTTCTTGATATGTTGAGCTTCTTCCTCAAAAGGGTTTTCTTTATTTTGCTGAACTGTGTACTCTTACTACTAAAGCTCGGTTCTTTGTGATGTATCGATCATCTTGAATTGCTGTGATGCGAGAATTGACACTGTTCAAGGCAATTTTTTTTAGTTATATGTAAAACGAATTGGTAATGAGATTTGATTGGTTGTTAACTGGTAATTCTGTTTCTAGGGATACATTGAACTTGATTGTATTAGAATCATAATAGCTTGGCGAAAAAAATTGGTACTTGATTGTCAATTATAAATTTAGTGGAAATTTTGGAAGTTACTTTCTCAAGGTGGGGCGGTATGATTTTTCCTTATTGCTGAGTTGTTGAAGTTGCGGGTATCGTTTTTTAGAGAAATTGTTACTTCTCATAATTTATCTAGGTAGATCTGATCATTCACTTGCAAATTGTTGCTCGGAAGATGACCATCGTTATGAAGTTGTGCTTGCTTAAATATCAATGTGAACGATATATAGGCCATCTCCACAGAGCTGATTGTGCAGCAATGGCGCGTGGAGAAAGTATTTAAGTTACTTCGGCTTTCTGTTTCAATAGTAGCCTGTTTGAGTGTGCTGTTACTCGCGATGTGAATGATCGTATACTAAGGCCATCTCACCTAGTCTGGCTGATTGTGCATCAATGGTTAGAAATTCCGTTTCTTTGTCTTTCTGTTTCAATAATAGCTGCTGCTTTCCATTTCTCAAATCAAATTGTAAACCTTCGCTGAACTTTGATCTATGAACTTGCAACTGCCCTTGGTTTGAAAATATGCAGCTCATCATCTATACTTTTTCAACCTTTTGTTCTGACAGATTAGAGTTCATTAGCGACTTTACCTAATAACGGAATCAAAGTTTTATCCACACTGTCTGAATTGTCTGACAGAGTTGTATCTTTCGAAATGTTCGTGGATGCAAAAGGGATGCAAATCTATTATCTCTGGGTGACAGTGCAGAAAAGTATTCTAACTTGATATCCGTATATTCATCTGATATTGGAGATGGGGATGCTTTTTGGAATCTTAGCTTTGGCATTGTTAAATTCTTTCGTCTCTCCTGATCCACAAGGTATTACTCTTACAATAATACTATAAGCAATTATAACCTATAGATCATGTCTATCTATTCTTGTATCCTCTAGAAACTGTTAGCAGCCTAGCGATTACAGCGACCACAATGGTCGGATTTGATCAGCTAGTATAATCCGCTTACATATCCGATTCTAAAGGAGAATAGAAGATATCATACTACTTACTTGAAACTTCTTTACAGGTCCTGCAGTAGCAATGTGGTTGAGTAGTATCATATATTTGTAAGAACTAAGAAATTGTGTGATGAGTATATTCATCTTTCTTGATTTAAAAAATGATCGATAAGAAAGTCTGAAAGTGAACAACTTTAGAGAAAAAAGGAACAAAAAAATGGATGTCTCAATTGTTGAGTTGGAATGCTTGCTTTTACTAAAATTCTGTGTAACGTATGGGCGTATTGGCTGCAAGAATGAAATGGCAATGGAGTATTGTTCTAGTGTAAATAGCATTGTATCCTCTGATGTATGTATCATACCACATGGAAGCTTATGGGCATTTAAAAAATAATTACTATGGTCAGATCTTTTGATGACCTTTATTTACATTTGCTGATAAGTAACATTCATATATTCAGGTCGCTAAGTAATTAGGGCGAAACTAATTTCATATTGACTGTACTTTTCAGGAGATGCTCTGTATGCTCTGTGGACTTCGCTTAATGCCTCCAGTCAGCTCCCAAATTGGAATCCTGATCAAGTTAGCCCTTGTACTTGGTCCAGAGTAACATGTGACAGCAGCAGCGCCAATGTAGTAACAGCATTGTAGGGATCCTTTTTTTTAATTTGTATTTTGTTGTTTTAGATTTTTTGCAATATAACTATTTATTCAAATGGGATTAGTTGTATGTTTTATTCACGTTCCTCTATGGCTTCCCATTGCTTATTTAAGATGTTACATGTCTGGTCCTCTGCTCGTGTGATGTTTCTCACAAATGCCTTTCTACCAGGACTTTGTCTAATATGGGACTTTCTGGAGTTCTCTCACCAAGGATAGGGATCTTGAACATGTTGACATCACTGTAAGTTTCGTAATAGCTGCAATTTTAAGTTATTTTGCTAATATTAATTAACTAGAATGTACGTGTGACAAGCAATACTCCTAAACATTTTTCTCTATTTTTAGTGTGCGGTAATACGGTATTAAGGAATCAAATCTGATAAAGTTTTGAAGTTACAGAAACACTATAACACACACACACACACACACACACACACACACACACACAGATTAAATAGTTTCATCTCGTTCACCACCAAGTTCAATCTGTCTGTTTGGCTTGTCCATCTGTATGAAGCACCAATACAAATACTAATACGATACGAGTAAGAAAAAACGTTAAAACGCAAAATATCAGAATGCGAATACATAAAAAATACGTTTTTGTTTCATACATATTTTTATATATTTTAATATACACCATGAGTAGAAAAACCAAAACAAGATAGTAACTATCATATGTCCCTAATAAGTATTTGGATACATCAATCTTGATACCCATCATCAAATTAGTAAAGAAAACAATACATTAATAAGGAAAACATAAATACAAAAAAAGGAAAAAAAAGAGAATAATAAATAAATACGTATTTCTGGAGTATTCACAAGTACGCGTGCGCCATACGTATTGCATATGCACTCGGTAATGGAAAAAAGTACGCGTGCTCAGCAACCAACAAATCATAAACAGACCCCGAGAACCTGTAAGAATATCTTAACCGTTCCAGAAACAAGTCGATCCTGTCATAAGCTTCCTGTCTGGAGTAACAACATATTATCATTTCAACATCTTCATTACAACTAAAAGGGACTCCAGCTCTTAACATCCTTCAAGCTGAGCACTCCACATCATCCAGTCGATCAGTATCTGCATACATTCGTATAATCGAAGAATACACCAGTGACATGACGTCTTAGATCTGGTTGGAATTTGACAAACCTGCTAGTAAATTTTCTAGATCTTGAATGAATCCCAGCTCATGGTAAATAATCACTACTTTTCTCGCGGCAATCATATCAACATGAATAAGCTTAAAAAAAACTTATCTACTTTACGAGAACTCTTCTGCTGACAATACATCAAGAGCATATCATGCAAAATAATATCATTAGGCTTTATTCCATCTAACATCATTTGTTGGTAGTATTTTCCAGCGTGCTCAAAATTCCTTGATTTGACACAGCAGAATATGACAAGATTACAGGTTTGGGAATTGGGAGAATATGAAACAGCAGAATATGACAAGACCATAATCACCTTGAACTGTCCTGCTTTGTTTTTGCAATTTCTCTAATTTCCATTCTATAACTTGGATAGACACCAGTGTCATAAATCAGGTACAATTTAATCAACTTTGTGACCATGAATCATTAGTTACTCCCTCCATCCCATTAGACTCTCTACATTTCCGATTGGCAAACTTTATATCATATGTTCATTAGTAGCCAGTAGGTCCTACCACTAAACCAAAGAAGGCATACATCCTAAATCCGATCCAGAAGTTGCTGGAGATTGAATTGGGGATGTCGGCTGTTTTTGGCCGTAAATTTCTCCACGCGCTAGTTCACACGCCATTTAGGACCTATTATTATACTTTAATAGTTAGAGAAACTAAATTCTTCTGGTGCACATTTCGAGACAGCTCTTTACCTGTTGAATGGTGTAATACTGCCTGATATATTTCTCGGAACTTGTAAAATGTTTTATGTGGTGAAATGTTTTTCATTGTGGTCGACCTAAAAACCTTTTAAGTGAATCGGTGATTCAGTGAACTTATTGAGCAGTGAACTGATGGAAGTGAACCGATGAACTGATCAAGTGGTTAGTGGATTTAAGTGGGATCATTTTGGGAGTTAACAAGTGAATATAGTGTGTGGATGAGCATTTTCACCATTTCACTTATGCTACTTCAGTTATGAGTGATCCACTTCTGTATGAACAAAGTTGGAATTATTTGAAAAAAATGGTTTTTAAGGTGACTAGGATGTAAAAGATACACCCCGGCCCCGCTAGACTAATGACCTATTTGTGAACTTGAGTTATCTTTACTCTTTAGGCATTCTATGATGTGGATCTTTACTTTTCAATTCAGCCAATTGCAAGGAAATAACATAACGGGCAGGATACCTGAGGAGTTTGGAAATTTGACGAGCATGGTGAATTTGAATCTGGAAAATAACCGTTTAACAGGCGAAATTCCGTCTTCGTTGGGCAATCTCAAGAGGCTAAAATACTTGTAAGATTGAAGCATGATTTTTTTAATCGATTTATTTCTTTGTTTCACTATTAACAGTAAAAAACCTTGTTCATGTTGGCAGGATTTTGAATCAAAACAATCTCTCTGGATCAATTCCTGGATCACTTACAAGTCTTCCGGTTCTGGAGAACCTGTAAGTGTTGTATCATTTAAACGTGTCAGATTATTTGGGCTTTTGGTTATTTAGCATTGATCAAACCTTTCTGCAGCCAGCTAGGTTCGAACAACCTAAGTGATGTAATACCCAAGCAGTTATTTCAGATAAGTACTTACAAGTATGGCCCCTTCCATCTTGGCTATATGTATTTGATCCACGTGTTTAAGGCTATATGCATAAACACGTTTAATGCATTTGTGAAGTTTTAGAAATTAGATACGACCTCTCTTTATTGATCTTTAAGTTGCTTCTTTCAGTTTTACGGGCAACAATTTGGATTGTGGAGGCCGTTATCCTCAACGCTGTGTATCTGATAATGGAGGTAGGTGTAATATGAAAACTCTGTAATTCTCGTTACCGATATCTGATTGAAAAGGTGCCAGATTTTGAGTACAAGACTTGTATATAGAGAAAGTACAGAAACCCCAACTTGCTCCAGACCCCAATGCGCATGTTTTTATCGCTTGGTGGATCCCTTCATGGTTTGAAAGAATTTGCACCAAAGCCCTTCCTTTCCAAATTTCTAACGTCTCGCGCAAATAGAATACTTGCCCAAATTTCGATATATAGAAATTTTGTACTGAATTTTTAAAACATGTGGTGATTATGTGCAGTAAAACTAATATAAGTGGATTTGCTGCAAGCTGCATGTATTACAAAGGGACTAATATGAAATTATCCCACCTGAATATACCCGATTTTTCTGGTCTGGATAATTTGCTTTAAAGGTCACCAAATGTGGACATAAGAAGTCTTTGATATTTTCTTGGCAGGCAATTCGAAGAAACCAAAGACTGGTATGATAGCTGGGATTATTGGAGCACTCATAGTGATTCTTGTTCTTGGCGGGTTGTTACTGTTATTTTTGTGGAAGGGCAAGCATAAAGGATACAGGCGTGAAGTTTTTGTTGATGTTGCAGGTTTGTTCCCCTTAAGCACCAATACCATATTAGAAAACAGCAATTTTATGACCTGAATAGGTGATTTACACATACCTCTCTTAAAGTTTGTGCATGTTATTTGTTCCCGAAAGTTTAAAAATCACAGCAAACATCTTGAGAGGGTATATGTCATGATTTCACAGGGGTGCAAGAAGAATTAATTTGTGCACTCAAACTAAATACTCTATTTAATAGGCATACCTGTTCTTTTGGTGCCAGCAGTAAATAAACCAAAGCAGCAAAAGAAACTTATAGATGTGGTACAGGCACCATCTTTTATACGAAAAAAGATCTTCATATGCTATGCCAGCTAGATTGATGGCATGTCCATTTATTCAACATTTGATAACTACTTTTTGTCATGGTCTTTATCATGTATCAGTGTAAACGCATGTCTAACAATTTAATAAGAAAACTGGATCTCCAAATTGACTATCTCCTAATCTTGCTTCTAAATTGTTGAACTTAAATTGTTAACACTCAGGTGAAGTTGACCGGAGAATTGAGTTTGGCCAATTGAAGAGATTTGCTTGGAGAGAATTGCAACTCGCTACAGAGAGTTTTAGCGAGAAGAATGTCCTTGGACAGGGTGGATTCGGGAAGGTTTATAAAGGAGTGCTTGCTGATAACACCAAGGTTGCTGTTAAACGCTTGACCGATTTCGAGAGTCCTGGTGGAGATAAAGCATTCCAGAGAGAAGTTGAGATGATTAGTGTGGCTGTGCACAGAAATCTTTTAAAGCTCATTGGTTTTTGTACTACCCCAACTGAACGCCTTCTTGTTTACCCTTTCATGCAAAACTTAAGTGTCGCTTCTCGACTTCGAGGTATTACCTTTTACTTGAACCAAAAATAGTTGTGCTGATGATGTTTTATTTTAATTATGATTTTTGACATGCAGAGTTTTAGATGTACATGTTCAATTTTACTTGATTCTGAAATTCATTCTTTTTAAAACTGTATACTGTGAAATTGATTTCAAGTGCAGTTTCCTTTGATGCTTTAGAACTGATCCATGGGGTCACTTAATGGAAAGAGTTTAGGTATTTAACATACACATAACACATCACATCCTGAGTTTTATCATTGGAGCCCCTTCTACTTTTTAAAATAGGTAAAACTACCTCCGGTGTTTATATTTCCTGGTATTACAGTTTGTGTATCCTTTTGAAGAAATATAGTAGGCAGTAGGTAGCCTATTTGCAGAAATGTGGCAAAATGCAATTGGCCAGAAAAAAAAAAGTATATGCGTAATTTTCATTTCATTCTTCAGTCTCTCAATAATCTTATCACTCTGAACTTCAAAAAATACAAAAAGTAAGACATGCTTGTGCTTTGTTCTTTCTCTCTTTCTTCTTTTTTGTTATTTTCTTTGTTATTTTCTGTTTCCTTTTAAATTGAGATGTCCATACAGAGCTTAAACCTGGGGATGCTAGCTTGGATTGGCCTACCAGAATGCGGGTGGCACTCGGCACGGCCCGTGGATTAGAGTACCTCCATGAACATTGCAATCCCAAAATCATTCACCGTGATGTCAAAGCTGCAAATGTCTTACTTGATGAAGATTTTGAAGCAGTAGTTGGTGATTTTGGCTTGGCAAAGTTGGTCGATGTCAGGAAAACTAATGTCACGACACAAGTTCGTGGGACAATGGGCCACATAGCTCCTGAATATTTGTCCACTGGCAGATCATCTGAAAAGACAGATGTTTTTGGATACGGCATCATGCTTTTGGAGCTTGTGACTGGTCAACGAGCGATAGACTTTTCGCGATTGGAAGAAGAAGATGATGTTTTATTGCTTGACCACGTAAGCTTTCAGTCTCGCATCTTGTTGTCTCAAGTAGTATAGTTTAGGCCTTGTGCACTTGTGGTTGTGTCTTAAATTAACTTAATTCTATCATGTTTTAACTGGATAGACACCTAAAAAATTCACTTTTCAATTTAAACACTATGATCCCACCTTAAACTAATCTTTCCAAACCTCCGAGCCACTAAATTAGGATAAAGCCTTAGATTTTTACCATATTGTTCTAATTGAAAAAGGAACTGTTATGTCTGAAGCGGATAAAGGAGACTTAAGCTTCAAAATGGCAACAATTGTGGCTACTACTACTGTAATAACCCGACCACTAATCGATCAAGACCCGACCCTTTGGACCGGTGTGGTTACGCATTACTTGGGCCACACACGTGGCGCTAGTATGATATTGTAAGTTTTGGGCCGGAGTCGGCACGAATTTACTTTTTGTATCACCATAAGTCCTACTAGCTGTGAGTAGTGGTTTACTTATATACCCTTCATCATCCTCGTTCTTAACCGATGTGGGATGTGGGTATTACATTCTACCCGTTAAATTGCCCGACGTCCTCGTTGAGCCTTGGATTGGGGTATCCATGTCCCAAGTCCAACCATCCGCACCCTTGCGGGACGGTTTTGCTCTGATACCATTTTGTAACGTCCCATCCCCTTGTGGGCTGAGATCCGACCATTTAGGCCGACGCGGTTACTCCTAAATTGCTCTCCGGGTGATATGCTAGCCCCACTGTACCAACACATGTCCTTTCACGCACACTTTGTCCTCACTCGTGCACGAACCAGAATACTTCCAGTTGGTCACCAATCCTTTCTAGAACAAAGTTCTTAAGAGTTCTTGTATTTTTCGAAAAGAAAGGTGTACTCTGTTGGTACGATTAGTGTTCACAAACTTTTAAGCTCTCTGAAACTTATCTTGAAACTCTGGGCGCTACATTCACCCCCTTGAATTGTGCGATGTCCCCGTCGCACTTTGCCCGGACCAACCGTCGAATCAGACAATATTATACTAGCGTGATGTGTGTGGTCCACCGGCCCAAAGGTTCTGGTCTTGATCGATTAGTAGTGGTCAAGTCGGTACAACTACTCTTTGCAAGTCTAGTGAGTACTGATAAGTAGTTTACATCCAGACATAGCGTCCAATTTCAAAAAGCAAAAGATATGCACCAAAAATGTGTCCAAATTTGCTTTCGTACCATCATCAATTTGGTAATTCCGATTAAAGAAACTTAATGAGTTAGACAATTTTCAACCGTTTGTTACTTTGCTTATCCGTCTATATTTATAACCCCACTTGCAACATTGTGTTTTAATTCCTCTTTTATTTCCCTATATAGGTCAAGAAACAGCAAATTGAGAAAACATTGGACGCCATTGTAGACCGGAACCTGAATGGAACTTATGACATCCATGAAGTAGAGATGATGATTCAGGTTGCATTACTTTGTACCCAGTCATCACCAGAAGACCGTCCTGCAATGTCTGAGGTGGTCCGGATGCTGGAAGGTGAAGGTCTCGCGGAGAGGTGGGAAGAGTGGCAACATGTTGAAGTGACAAGAAGGCAAGAGTATGAAAGGTTACAGCGAAGATTCGACTGGGGTGAAGATTCAATTCATAACCAGGATGCTATTGAACTGTCTGGAGGTCGATAAGGTATGCTTAGATACTGTTGTGCAAAATGTAGCTGTCGAGTTTTATGTCTATTTCATCTCTTGTAAATTGAATATTTTGGATAGTTATCTACTCGATAATTTATTGAAAGGCCTGATCGGCAGTTTTTAAGCGTCTGTCTTGTACAAGGTTAGACACTTGAATTTCGACTTATTTGGTACTACATGTGATGATCATTGAGGTATGTTGCATTTGGTTTGCACCTTCTTCTTGGCTTTTGCATGTATACAAGATTGTTCGATATGGTTGTGTGATATGCTTAATATAGGCTTATGGTATCCGGATTTAGTTTACTGATTAATATGCAAGTTCAGGTCGAAAGTTGATTCATAAGCCAGACATTCAAAGAGAGAAGTCAAGATTTAATTTTATGTGCCACGACCAGAATGGCTTTCTTTCAAGTATAATTTGTCAAGCTGAAATATGTGATGTTTATTCTGGTACGGAGGGATAGTTGTTTTATTGCAGCAACAGGGCTTCAGATCTACTGCTAATGCATTAAGGAAATCTGCAGACAGGCCATAGACCAAGTAATGCATTAAAATTGAATCCGATATAGTGCAGGATAATAGTAGTAATCTGAAGTGTGTAAGCAATTAGTGATCGTCGGTCTCAAATTTACGAACAGGACAATAATGACTTGTATGACGCCTCGGACGGATAACTGCATTGTAGAAGAGCATGATATTGATGGTGTAATTCGGCTGTGTAAGGTTCGACCTGGAAAGATTCTGCACCTGTGAGCAGCATGTGTATTTTTTTCTCGGCAATCACATATATCCATATCCACCATTGATGCATCCTGAAAGATATGTTTCATGGTCCGCCATGACGATGAAACCAAACCAAATTATGTGTAAAATTGACGTTGCATGAAAGAGAATTTTTCCGGTTTTAATGGTATTCAGTATTCACAACCTGTGTATGGACCTGTAGAGTTGCGCGACCCTAGTCATTGTTTATGTAATCATGTTCTCCTAAAATAGAGACCTAGGCTAACATATGTTTGGGAATTACCACTAACCATTAGCGATTCTGGCAAGCTCAAATCAAAATGAAGTGAAATGGTGTTCCGGTTCCAGTTGAACCCAATAGCGGGATCCTACACTGGAAAACTTCCATTTAACACTGAACAGAGGAATTGAAGATGAGAATGGAAAAAGATCCATTCATCTATGAACAGAGGAAATGAACATGAGAGTGACAGACAAGCTTTCATTGATCAATCAAGAAAACATATCAAACATGGCTACTGCAGAGGAAATGAATCATCATCATCATCTCTAAAACAAGCTAATGCCACTTATTACTTGAAACAACTCAAAGAATACATGCTATCATATGAAATTCATATGTACATGACAATAAAACCGAACATCCATAACACAATACACATTTTCATCATCATCATGATCATCAAAAGTTAAAGAAGCCTTCCATACCTTCCCCCATAGAATTGGGGGAACTGAACCCTTGTTGAAACCAATTGCAATTCTCCATGTTACTATACGAATCTAACAAGCCTTCCAAACCCCCATCCTTACTACTACTACCACCAGTATCCACCAATCCACCCTCGATTCCCATATCCAAATCGTCATCATCCACCGCGACAACCATCTTCTTCTCCCCCACGACAGCCGGCATATGCCCTTCGAACAAGGCCATATGCCCAAAGAGCTTATCCTTCCGCGAAAAACTCGTCCCACAGGAACACTTCCACTTACTCTCCCCACAATGCTTCAGATGGCTCTTCAAATCCGCCATAACCGAAAAACTCTTCTTGTTACACCTATCACACGTATACATCTTAGGGCAATGACTCCTCTTGAAATGATTCTTCACACAAATCGCACTCTTCAATGGCCTAAACTTGGTATGCTGCTTGTTCCTATTACACCCAACGAACGGGCACGAAAACCTAACCTTCCGACTCCGCCCAATCACGCCCTTCTCACCTCTCTCCGGCTTGGCTAGGGCTTGAGGAGTCTTAAACTGGTTGCCGTGAGCTCTCATGTGCATCCTCAAATTGGCGTCTCGTTTGAAACCCTTGCCACAAATCTCGCAGAAATGGACGTGTTCAGCTAGCAATTGGACGGAATCGATCTCGATTATGTCGTAATCGTGTTCGATTGATGCGTGTTCGAGCTTGACCGGATCTAGCGGCGAAGGGGAGAGAAGAGCGGCGGCGTTGACGATGAGGTGGTGGATGGCGGAGGAGATCTGGGCGGAGACGAGGGAGTGTTGGGGGTGAGTGAGAGGAGTGTTGGATTTGAGGGAATCGGAGAGGAGGTTGTGGAGAGTGTCCATTTGGGATTGGATGAGGGTGAGGTTGGTTAAAGGGTGGGTGGCTCCGGGAGGCTTTGTGGCGGCCGGAGTGTGACGTAAGTCGCCGATAAATGACATCATCTATCTATCACCCTGTATATCTCTCTATCTTAATCTTAATTGGGTGGAGAGGAGAAAAAACAATTAAACAAGAGTGGATAGATATGATAGATGGGTTACCTACCTTTTGGTCGCAAAATGGAAGAACAAGTGTTCTTTCTTGGTGCTTAATAAGTATATATTCAGATATGTGTTTACTAGACTCCAATTTGTGGGAGACAAGGTCCATGCCATGGTATCATAATTCTCTTTAACGAAACACGTTTTCGGCTAAACACAATACAAAATATTTGTAACTTGATCAAAATGTCCCAAACTCAAAAACAATCTTACAAACTTAACGAAAAATCGAAATTACTCGTATATGCAAACACAAAAATATTAACATGCACGATCGAACACAAAATAACAACACTAAACATAAATTGGAAAAAAAAGAATGAAATTTTTTTTTCTGGAAAATTTTTCGTTTATACAAAAAAATATTAACATGCACGATCGAACGCAAAATAACAACACTAAACATAAATCGGAAAAAAATGAATGAAATTTTTTTTTCTAGAAAATATTTTGTTTATACAAAAAACATTAACATGCACGATCGAATACAAAATAACAACACTAAACATAAATCGGAAAAAAAAGAATAATTTTTTTTCCGGAAAATATTTCGTTTATACAAAAATTTCTAAAAATATAGAATTAATTAAAAAAGCAACAAAAAAAAATATATGTAAAAAAAAAAACACCGAAATCATGATATGGCCGGTTTTAAACCGGCCATATCATGATTTTAATTTTTTTTTCAATTCTAAATTATTTTTCTGCTTTTTTTAATTAATTATATATTTCCATTTTTTAATTTACAAATTGATTATATATATATCCCGAGTCCGCGAATCATGTTGTAGGGCTTATAACAATTTACGGCATCGAGAATAAGGATCTCGTTGGTTTTTCAAGTTAGGATAAAAAAACTTCGTTTGAAACGATGTGGTAGAAAGCAACGTGTGACTTGAAGGATATGATCCTTTGTGGATTATATATATATATATATATATATATATATATATATATATATATATATATATATATATATATATATATATATATATATATATATATAAATTTTTTTTTTTGCAAATTGAAAATTTACTTTTAATTCTGCAAATTGAAAATTTTAATTTACTTTTGTCATTTATTTTGAAAAGTAAAAGTTAAATTTAACGAAAATTCGAGAAATTAAACGGCAAACGATATCATTACAATATGAATTTTGACTCAGGAATACGCAACATAACATATTGAAAGCTTAATTAATATGATTTCACTACAACGAAAATCATTGACGTAGTCAAACGGAATAATGTTACATTCAATGTCTTGTTCTTTCCTCTGTTTGATGTTGCCAGGTCGGCCATAGTGGTGGAAGTGGACTTCACGGCCAACGCGCAGCCTAATGTAGTGACCGTCATTGACAAACCCAATTGTACTAAAAAATTCTTAGAATGCAAATGATTAGTTCAAGATCACCAAAAAAAACTTCAAACAATTTAACAAAAGCATTATTCTAGAGTAGAAATCGCGTAACGAGTTACTACCTTATTTTAACATAATCTTTTTTTAAAATTTATTTTTCATTTATAAACAATCATATGTATCGAGCATAATGAAATCAAGTAGGAGAACGATTCGACATTTGTTTTTTCTAAAGAAGATTACTACCATTTCATATACTCCATCAATTTCTACTAAAATGCACGGTAATAAAAGAAGATGCAAATAAAATATGAAAGAGTAATGAAAGAAAATTATTAAGTGATATATTTAGGTTTTAACAGATACCGTGATAAAATATTAAGCACACATTGAGTGAAATAATAGGAGTACAAAACTACAATAGTCACTGTTCACCAATTAACTCATAATTTTCAGTACGATAAAATATAAACTTGTTGAGCTTCATTCTAATTTTAAATATAAATCTGTTGGTTTCATTCTAATTTTCACCAATCAGACGTTTTCACTTAAAATCCTCCGTATCCAAACGTACCTCATTGATCCAATCCTGAGGGTCTTCAACACTCCATCTGATCGTGTTATGTCGTGCTCATAGCCCAAAAGAGTCGCACTATAGGACAATCACTGAATATATGGGTGATCATTTCCTCTCCGACATGGAAAATTAAACACGTCACCTCCTTTGCTGAATGACAGCGCACAAGGATATAATGGAGGGGTAGAGCAGATCGAAGTAAGCACCACAATAAAATATTTAAGTCGGTCATTTTTCTTTCTTTAGGGTCGAATTATTGTCTGGTCAGAAACTAAAGTACCCGACAATAAGTTTTAGTTACAGGATAAAATTTAACAGCATTTCATAGGATTAAGTTATCTCCAAACTACTTCATCTTGATGCTGAAATCATTTATGAAAAATAATATAGAAAGCAACCTAAATCCATGAAAGAATATGGGAATGTAAAGAACATACGTATTCTTTAAGTTCTCCGACATTGTCAACTCTATCCATTATCTTGGCTTTGGGAGGAAAGCCCTCAAACCCGACCTACAAAAACCCATTCCCATAAGTTCTAAAAACTGAGACGGGTCATTTTAATGCAAAACATGTCTCTTTCAACCTCAGTTGGTGCATTAATGTATTTGTATGGCAGAGAGTAATAGAGAAATCTAGATAGGAGTTACCTGTAATCTTGTAAGCAGACCACCGTTGTTCCACTGCCTCAATCGGCTCATTCAGTTGCAGGATCTGATCAATATAAGCAAACAAACGTTTACTAAGTTACAGGAATAAGCAAAAACATTAGAGGCAGGGTCATCAAAACCAAACGACAAGTTGGCCCCCAGAATCCACCACTAAGGCTTGCAATAACACAGCAATTTATAAGCTTGTTCCCATTTGTGTCTCATGAAAATTGCACCACTTGCAGGAGTCTTTGTCTTTTACTTGAGGAGATACTGCAATCATACATATGTAATTGGATTTCATGTCAACCAACATATGTAAATAGAATTTGCTCAATTTTGACCATGTACCAAGAAATTCCTATGTGTCTATGTATTCCAGCAACAAGTAACGAAAAATGCAAATAACTCCTTGCTTAAACATTGATATATCTGCTGGAACCAAAGTTCAAGAGCATTCAGATTAGTATATATAACCGGGCCGGCAGACTTGACACAACCCCTGAAGGATAATCCACACAATACTTGATACTCCCAGAAAATGTATGCACATTAAACCACTATGATGGCATCATTACTCTGAACTGAACATTGACTATGGTGAATGTTAGTAGCAAGTTCCAAAAATGATACTAATGAAACTACAAAAGCAATCGAAGAAGCCAATGATTTATGGAAGCTACTTTGTTGGAACAGAGGCTTGACTCCACTTTTAGCTATTTTGTTTTTTAGCAGAAACATCATTCAATCATATTGTAATTCAGAGAACAAATTACATCAGTACAGATAATTCAAAGCAGAAATTCACCAAGTCCCTCAATATCACAAAGACACTTGATGTGATATAACTTAGTTACTATAAACAATTTTCAGCAGATATTCATTCTTACTTGTTCATTAAATTGCTTCCTGTTTTTTATTTAACAGCGCTATCCCTGAACATGTTCTCTTCAAAATAAAACAGACATGAACAAAAGCATGCAATTGGACTTGTACTCTCCAACGATCAGGTTCTTCCAAAGCTGAAACTATAAATCCTAAGCAGTAGAAAGTCCATACCGAGCACCCTTGGCAAATGCATGATGCGGCCTCTCAATATACTACTCAGCCTCAAGTCTATATATACAAATTAGCAACCTCATTCCAGTTCAAGTCTATACAAATCAGCAGCCTCAAGTGCATGATGCTGTTGCATTTTCCATATGTTTTAGCTGCATTTCCATAAGTTTTTCAGCTTCATGTTTATTAATACGTTCAGATCGATCTTTTCAAAACATGGGAAATCAAGAACAAATTGAAAGAGAACTAAAGGAGCAAACATTTATCTCGGGAGAGAGGAGGTGTAGTGCAACCAGCGCAATACACGATAGATAGAGGAGTTGCGGTGGAGAGTGATGTGTAGATAGATGCCAATGTGTTCCTCTCGGTGGAGAGTGGTGAACTAGAGTTGAGCCCTGAGAGAGGAGTGTGAGTATAGAGGTGAGGAGAGATCTCCGTTGAATCTCCCTCCTTCTGAAGAAGAAGATAAGCGAGAGAAAAGAGGCGAGTAGGACTGTAGGAGTTTGAGAATATTGACAAGTACTTTACGCGATTCTCCACGCGCCAGGTTGTGGATTATATACTATTTTTAATATACGCGTGTTTGGTTATCGACTTGAAGTTAAATATTCTTGACTCAAGTTGAGTTTTATAAATTTTTATATTTGTTTTTCTCAATATATATTTGCTAAAATTTACTATTCATGAACTTTAAAATTCAAAATTTCAAAACTACAATACTCCATTATGCCCTATCAAAATTACAATTTAATACCAAATACAAAATTTCATAAATCAGCTTATGTTAAACTACTATTCATCAATTTTGAATTTAAACCGAAGTTGAATTTTGAGTTGAATGCCAAGTGTAATGTTTACAAATTATTTATGTATTTATCTAAAATTGTTTTTCTAAAGATTTACTTGCAAAATAATTATAATATATATTTTTTGTTTAGAAGAAAAAGAATGTATGTGATTCAATAGTACAATCTTGTATGAGTATGTTCGGTATAGCAGAGGATTTAGAGTTAGACTTTTTTTTTTTTTTTCCAGGTGTGAAATTCCTGTAAATGTCAAGGTTGTGGATATTGTTTAGGAAAATCACGACTTTGAAAACTGATTAAAGCAGCGAAGGAAAAGTCGTCGGAGAACAAACACAGGCTCTGTTGCTATCTTCTTCTTCCGCCGTCTCTCTCTCTCTCTCTCTTTCTTGCAGCAGAGGTAGCTAGATCTGGTCGTGGACACAACAGAAGATAAACCGATCTGGTAATCTATTGCCGCGAGAGAGACGATGGCTCCTAAGAAAACTCCAGCCGCCGTCCCACCCTGTCCCCATGGCCGCCCACGAAAATCAGGGCTCACGGAGGCGCCTGGTGGCTCATTCGATCCCTTGGCCGGAGCTGTTGACGTAGAGCCCGTCGTTGACTTGGTTGTCGACCCTGTTTTGGACTCCCAACACCCTTCGACCGCCGCGCCGCCACCGACTCCCCTTCAACCTTCACCCTTTACCGAAGCAGATCCGCCGATCAGACTTCGGGCGTGATCAATTGATTTCAGATCCGCCTGACCATTCTGCTCAATCGATTCAGCCTATAGAGCCCCTTCCTTCTGCTGCGAATCCGACGGTGGACGTGACTGATTTGGCTTCCGGTCCTCCTGACCCTTCTGCTCAATCGATTCAGACTATATGCCCTTCCTTCTTTGGGATTCGGCGGTGGCGAACACCGTATTTGGGTGGGCGTGATTAAAGTAATCGGCTCCCTCAACAGGTCGTGGAATTAAATATATTGCCCGACTATCGTGGATGGAGACACGAAATTGTGATTGATGATAATGATGTTGCTTAGAATTAAAATTCGGGAAAACACCTTGATTTTCTTTGTGCTTGGAGACTTATCGATGAACGTCGCAAGCAATTCATGATAAAAAGCGGCAATTTGTGAAACTACCGGAACTATATTATAACGAAGAAGGCTACTTTCTAGTTCGGTTCCATTCAGCAGAGGACAAGAATGAGGTTTTAAAACGCGAGTCCTACTCGATTTTTGGTATGCATATCTTCCTCCGTCAATGGACGCAAAATTTCTCGTTGAAGGATGACCTAGCTACTTCGGGTTATGCCAGTCTGGGTTAAATTCCCACAATTGCCGCTTCATCTGTGGGGAGATAGAAGCATTGGAAAAATTGCTAGTGCCATTGGAAAGCCATTGTTTACTGACGAGTGTACAGCTCGCAAACTTCGGGTTACCTATGCTCGTGTTTTGATTGAGGTCGACGTTACAAAGGAGCTCTGCAAATTGATACCTATTGTCGATAACAAGGGAAAGAAGATTGTGCAATCTGTCGAATATGAATGGTCTTCGGCTTTCTGTGAGAAGTGTCAGCAAATTGGACATGTTTGCGAACACGAACCAGCAGGGCAGTCTACGGAGCCACCTGCTCCGACTCAAACTACCCGGGCGGCTGCTCCCTGTCCTACTCCCCGTCCTGCTCCTAGGCACCATCACACGGGTACTGGGCAATGGGTGGCCCGCCCTAATGCAGCAGCTAGGCCCCCGAATCAAGACCTGGTCAGCCGCTCCACCTAGGCACGGATTCAGCTACTCGGCACGGGATGACCGTTACACCTTTCGACAGTGGACCCGGATGCATCATCATCGACCTCGGACGACCTCGCTACTAGAGCCAAGAGACATTACGACCAATCTCACCACAGAACGGGTTCGAGGCTTTAAGTCAACTGGATGACACTGAAACGCCTCCAACCCGACACCAATGTTAGCCTGGAATACACAGGGGCTGAATAAAGTAGCAAAACATCATGAGGTTAGCTCCCGCCTCAATTCGCTTAATGTTAATATTGTTGCTTTACTTGAAACTCGGGTCAAGGAACCGAATGCTATACGAATCAGGGCTCGTTTTGGAAATAAATGGACCTACCAGGATAACTATACCCACCACCCGAATGGGCGTATTTGGATTCTCTGGAATGATCTGGATTAAGCTCTGAGTTCACTCGGAATTGGATCAATTCATTCATTGTAGTATCTATGACCTGCAAGATACCCTCATACAGTGGACCACTTTTGTCTATGCACATTATACGCTGGAAAAGCGAAGAGAACTCTGGTCTGACATAGAGAGCATTGCCACGACTGTCTCTGCTGGCCCTTGGATGGTTATTGGGGACTTTAATAATGTGCTGGGACCTTTAGATAGAGTGGGGGGGGGGGGGGGGGTAACCCGGTCACACCTTCTGAGTTTCTTGATTTGGAAGAGACTATGGACTCCACATCTCTCATGGAGAAAGATACGGAGGGGGACTATTTCACTTGGTCTAACAAGCAACATCAGACTACTATTTACTCCCGTATCGACAGAGCATTATGTAATCCGGATTGGTTCCTCAATTTTCCTTCATGGAAGATTCATGTCCTAGAACCTGGAGTCTTGGACCACTCACCCTTGCATGTACTGGATTAGGCCGCCAAACACAACCGAAAGCCCCGACAGTTTCGCTTTATGAACAGTTTGGCATCTCATGATGATTTTCTTGCTACTGTGCAATCTGTTTGGAACCAGGAAGTACACGGCCATCCCATGTATATCTTATGGCGAAAATTGCAATTACTTCAGAGGCACCTCAAGCCTCTTACGAGACAACTCCTTGGCACGACTCAAAATCTTGAGTCTGGACGAGTTGCTCTCTCCCGTGCACAGCAAGAACTTATTCAAGATCGGTGTAATGTGGGTCTCATCCAACAGGTTAAGCAGCTATCTGAGGAGGTCATCAAATGGAATGAAATGGACGAGATGATTGCGCACAAAAAGCCAAAGTCCACTGGCTTCGTACTGGAGATGGAAACAACGCGTTCTTTCATGCCACTGTTCGTGAAAAGAACAGTAAGGTGGTTATAACGAAGCTCATTGCCTCGGATTGCCGGGTTCTGACCTCACCGCATGACCTGGAAGGGGAGATCCTTCGCTTTTATGGCGATCTCGTTGGCACGGCTACCCAGCAACTGCCGAATGTTCATATTGATGCACTAAGATCCGGTAAGCAGCTTAATCGAGTGGAACGGCTGGAACTGATTTCGCCCGTCACCGAGAAAGAAATATGGGAAGCTTTAAATGACATCGGGGATAATAAAGCCCCTGGGATTGATGGTTACAATGCTAAATTTTTCAAATCTGCCTGGGGGATAATTAAGGGGGATGTCATTCGATCTGTTCTGAATTTCTTCCATTCAAATCAGCTATATGCGGCTGCCAACTGTATGTTGGTCACTCTCATCCCGAAAACTGCTAGCGCTTGCACTATGAAGGAGATGAGACCGATTTTGTGTTGCTCTACTGTCTACAAGATCATCTCTAAAATTATCACGAAGAGATTGAGCCGTGTCATTAATTCGGTTGTTGATGAAAGCCAATCTGCGTTCTTGCCAGGAAAGGTAATCCATGATAACATCTTCCTGGCTAGTGAGCGTGTTCGAGGTTATAACCGGAAGGCTATCTCTCCCCGTTGTATGATACAGATGGATCTGCAGAAGGCGTTTGATACTGTTGAATGGAGGGCGTTGCAATCGGTTCTGGAAGAGATGGGATTCCCGGCACAATTTGTGACTTGGATTATGATATGTGTAACGTCGGTCTCCTATCGTTATGTAATTAATGGCTCCCCCTCGAAGCTTTTAAAAGCTAAGCGAGGGCTTCGGCAAGGTGACCCTATTTCCCCACTACTGTTTGTTATTATGATGGAATACCTTCACCGAGTACTTAGCCTTCTTAATTAAGAGGGATCCGGATTTCAATTTCCATCCCCGTTGCGAAGAATTGGGTATAACTAATATGTGCTTCGCTGATGACCTTCTCCTCTTTGCCCGAGGTGATCTTCGATCAGTAGAGCTGCTACTTGACCATTGCCGCATTTTTTCAGCTTCCACGGGTTTATCTGTGAACCCCGGAAAATGTCAGATTTTCCTGGGAGACGTTGCTCGATCTTATAGGGACACAATTGTGCATATGACGGGTTTTACGCTAGGCAAGTTACCTATAAAGTACCTCGGGGTACCTCTATCCACTCGAAAACTTACCATTCGAGATTATCAGCCACTGATTGACCGAATCACATCTCGCATTCGACACTGGACATCTAAGCTGCTTAGCTATGCCGGTAAATTTCAGCTTATTCGTAATGTGCTTCATGCCATGACCAGCTACTGGATACAGGTTTTCCTGCTCCCATCAGCTATCCTCAAGCGCATTGAATCTATCTGTCGCTCTTTTCTGTGGAGTAACACTGATGCTATTACCAGAAAAGCACCTGTTGCATGGGACAAAGTTTGCGATGAGAAGAATCACGGGGGCCTCAATTTGATTTCCCTTGCTGATTGGAATAAGTGCGCCATTGCTAAATTACTCTGGAACCTGTGCATCAAAGCGGACAGGTTGTGGGTGAAATGGATACATTGTTATTACATAAAGGACCGCAATGTCATGGATGTCATGATAAATGCGAATTGCTCCTGGATTATGAAAGCTGTAATGAAGGCACGTTCACTTGTGCAATCCTCTCATATATGGCTGATGACACTGATGGCTCCTAAGCTCCCTACCAGGCTATTATACAAGGAGATTTGAGGTACCAAACATGATGTCAAATGGAAGAAGTTTTGGTTCGGAAACAAGGCAAGGCCTCGGGCTATGTTCTGTACCTGGATGGCTCTCCATGAGCGCTTGGCAACCCGAGACAGGATCCGCATATGGGACCCTGGCATTGACCCATCCTGCATGTTCTGTCCGCAAGCAGAAACCCAACAACACTTATTTTTCGAATGTCCCTATACGAATCGTATCTGGGGCCGGGTGATGAAATGGCTGCATATCAACCGTACACCCCACAGATGGAGCATGGAATTGGACGTGATGTGCAGGCGCTTCGGGGGAAAACATTGGAAAGCAAAGCTCTTGAAAAGCGCCTTTGCGGAAACAATTTATATCGTTTGGATGGAAAGGAATGCGGTCTACTTCCAGAAGCAACCCGCAAATCAACACCTTGAGGAGAAAATTATAGATACTTTAATTACTAGAGCTTGGACTGATCCCCGATTGCGGGCACATTGTGCACGTTTAATGTTAGCTTGATAGATTAGCATTTTACCTTGTCTCTACTAGTCATTTAGAGTATTCTGGATACTTTGCCTGGATCCTTGGATCGGCGTGTACTTAACTGATTGGAAGGAAATAAAAGTTTAATGTTCGTTCCAAAAAAAAAAAAAAAAAAAATCACGACTTTGACAAGATTTACTCTTTTCAGGTTGGTATTGTATCAATCTAATTGTAATCTCTGTTAAATGAAAATCCCATGTCACTGGTACGATATTAACTATTTTATACGATTAATATTGTTTATTATAGAAATGTCAATATACTTTTATACAAATATTTGGTTATTTAAAATAATATAAATCACGAAAATTTGTATAATTTACTTTTAGATATCTAGGCTTATAATCTTGTGGACGCAAGTGTTATACATTTTATCTATCATTTTTTGTTTAGATTTTGTACATATGATTTGGAAAATGTACTAGTTATGCCGTTAATTCTTTTAACAAATTATGAAAGGAAAAACCAACTAGGATGTTGATTTTGACCATGTTTTTTATTTGGTTTAGCACTAATTTATCAGTTCGATAAATGTTTAGTTGTTGAATTATAAACTAATTAATTTGATTCGTTTGTACGTATAGCTTATCTTTAAAATAAGTTAGTTGATTTGATTGACAAATCAACTAGTTTATCAGCTAATTAATTTATTAAACACATACAACAAAATCAATTAGTTTATCAACTACTCCCTCCACCCCAGATCAAATGTCCTATTTTAACTTTTGCAGTCAACAAACTTCAACTTTGACTACGAATTACTCACAAACCATAAATACAAAATGATCAATTAAATTGTATAATGAGACTTTACTTCTAAAAATGTCAATATATAATTTACTTGAACATTTTATTATTACGGTTTAAAATTAATATGTAGTTAAAGTTTAAATTTGTTGACCTTAAAAAGTCAAAACAGGACATTTGATATGTGACGAAGGGAGTAGTTTTGATAAACAAAATCTTGACACTAGCTTATAAGCTCGATGAGCTTATAACATCAAACTTGTACTAGCTTATAAGCTAACTGTTGATACGGAAATGTGTCCAATCCGTTAAGGGTGCCATAGAGCGTGTCCTAGAGCGCATCAAGGCTAAGATAGCCATTCAAAGCTAGTCCGACCTTCGAGTGGTCTGTCCTAAAGGAAACCATCTCAGGTCAACTAGTACTCACAAGTCAGCACGCCATTTCAGCTAGGTCCGACCAAGCTAGATGGATGACTTCTGAGCCTGACAAAAGGTTACCTGGTCCTCCCAAGTACCGCAAACTGTCAGTCCTAAGATGCTAAACGGATCGGACGAGAGAATCTCGGACGCCACCAGTATAGTAAGACCAAACGTATTTGACAGAACCACTGAGATGCTTCCGTGGAACTCTAAGGTCCGGACACCTTGAGTTACCCAAGGCAGAGTCATCCAATCATGCGGATCTGTCCGAGGGACTTACACGGACCCAACGTGCAGAACAGTACTCTCAGAGGGAAAGGACCAAACTACCCTCCCAGCCCATTAATTAGTATTTGATTACTATTCACTAATGGGCCATGGGCCAAAGGTAGCATTGGTGTCCAAATCTGAGGCATACACTTGGCATCATCTTATGAGCTACTTCATAAGTATATGATAACTATAAATATAACACAAGGTCCAATACCTAGAGGTAAGGGAAATCCCCTAGGAAATTGTGTTGTCTCCTAAGTCCTAAACATCCTTGATTTCATTACCTTTTCCACTACTATTTCATAGAGAGATTTCATCTCTCCTTCGAGTAAAGCCTCCTTCCGGATTGACTTAGGCAATCCGGGTAACCCATTCTAACCCCCCCCCCCCCCCACTTAGTCCTTTCAGGTACTCTTGCTCGGACAAGCCTTCTCTCGGACTTCAAGTTGGAGGCGGATCTTAGATTAGGTTACTTGTAGTAGTAGTGTTGGTGTTTGAGGTTTTATCCCTCAACATTTTGGCACCGTCTGTGGGAAGCTGTACAAAAAGATCTGTGTTTGTGTTGTGCTGATGGCTAGAACGAGACGAACAGCTCGGACTAGTGCTGCAGGCGTGGGAACACCACCACCACGCCCACGAGGACGTCCGCCCACCCGGGGATGAAGGGCCGCTGTGGCTGGAAGGAACGCTGGGAGGAGATATCCGAGCGACGGACGGACCGCCAGCCCATCCTCGGAGGAGGGAAGAGATGCCCCGCTTAGAGGAGGCCAAAGCGTCCCTGTGAATATCGTGCCTATGGACCATGGAGAAGGGGTAGCACGAGCTTCTCCGGCAGAAGCTCAAGGCCCTACCACAGGTCAACAGTTTACAATGCCCGATGGTCGCGTTGTCCGCACAAGCGACCTCGGACTAAGCGAAACTCAGTTTGATAGGTTGCTCACGATTATCCAAGGATGCCTAGGGTCTAACAATGCCCACCCTCAGCAAGCCACTCCGCCAGTGGTTACTCCGGTTCAAGCGGAGCCCGCCTTGTCAAGAAACAGACAGCGTCCGATCCAACAGAGGTTGGGAGATCAGCTGCCCCATGAGGATTTGTGAAACCTTCTAGACCAACGGGCCTCTGCTTCGCAAGTTCGGTGTGAGGGAAGTCCGAATGGGAGGAGAGAGTACCAAGAAGGAGGTAACAGGCATTCAGGAGGTCAGCGACAAGCCCCCATGAGGGACAGAGATCATGTAGCAGAGACCATTCCAGTTGTCCGGCTAGACGAACTCCCCGCGGATGTCACAGTCCATCCACGGACAGGAGATGTCATGACAGCGGACGAAATCTACGCCCAACAAAAAGCTTTAGAAACCCAAATTCTGAACCTCGGACGCCTGGTAAAAGACCACGAGCAGATCACTACAAGTGCACCAAACCCTCTGTGTGATGATATCATGAGGGAAAAGGAAAGAAATAGAAACTCGGACCAAGTGATTCCGAACTTGGAATACTACTACGGGGATACTTGTCCCGTGGGTCACCTGATAAGGTACAACAGCAAGATGGATTCCAAGGGGCTGAGTGACAATACTAAAGCCCTTATGTTCTCATCCACCCTCTTCGGCACGGCTATGGATTGGTACACCGCTTTGCCAAACAAGTCAATAAGGTCGTATGCAGATCTATCTTCTAAGTTCTTAGCACGGTTAGGAAAATCAAAAAGAAGAAAACGTACTGTAGAGCACCTGGCCGAAGTCATCCAAAGGGAACAGGAAGATCTTCGAACTTTCCTATGTCGCTTCAATACGGAAGTACTCCGAGTTGAGCCCCATAGTATTAAAGAACGGGTCAGTCACCTGTACGCTAATACTTACAACTCCGAGCTACGGAGGAAGCTCTCTAGTCAGGAAGTGAGGAGCGAAAAGCACTTGGATGACATCAGTGAGGAGGTGATGTATGGAGAAGAATACCGAAGGAACGTACCAGTCCGAGCAGGATCGAAGAAGGGAAAGGAACCACAAAGACAAGAGCAACGCCAGGGGAAGTTTGACCCGATGAAAGATCACAGAGACAATGGCATTTACAGGGAGAGGAGTCCGCCCAGGAGATTCGCGGACTACACGCGCCTCAATAAGCCGAGATCTGACATCTTGGCCACTATTGTTGAGAAAAAATTGGACATCCAATGGCCAAAGCCATCCCATAATCGGAGAAACATAAATGCGAAGGGATACTGCAAATTTCACAAGAGCAGAGGCCATGAGACTGACGACTGTATCCAGTTAAAAACAAAGGTCGAACACCTGGTGAGAGAAGGCAAGTTGAAGGAGCACATATATGCGGACGAGCCCTCCAGGCACGATAGAACGGAGCGGAGGAGGGAGGATAACGCTGCTGACCCACCACCTCGCCCACTATCTTTGCCACCTCCGCCAGTAGGCTATCCGCCATGCATGGAAGGACATCCGTACAGATACGGCGATGAGACGGAAATGGAGAACCCTCCGTACAACGGAGTGATCAACACTATCGCAGGCGGACCCTCTGGAGGTGATAGCAGGAATGCAAGAGAGCGGACCGCCCAAAACCTTCGGAACAATGATAGGGCGTACGGTGGCCCCGCGATTCGAGGAACAAATGCAATATCTTTCGACGATAGCGAAATCCCCCCTCCTACGGCAGGAGGCGAGGAGATTGACGACCCGGACGTTCCTCTTGTAGTTTCATTGACCATCGCGACTTATCGAGGGAACAAAATTCTGGTGGATACCGAGATTTCTTCGAATATCATCTCTAAGAGGACACTAGATCAGATGGAGTTGGGAAGAATCCGCTACGACAGAGTTCACACCTCTATACTAGGGCTTGGAGGAGGAACTGTTCGACCACTAGGAAGTGTTATGTTACACGTTTCACTCGGAACCTTCCCGGCCAGGGTAACACAGTTGGTCCGATTTGTCGTGGTTGATCGGACCTTCGACTATAACGCCATCTTTGGGAGTCCAGGACTCAATCAATTCCGGGCTATTTCATCCACCTTACACAACAGAATGAAATTTCCAACTCCCTTCAGAGTAGGAGAAGAGGTAGGAAACATCCGAGAAGCTTGGGAGTGTTACATTATGTCCACAAGAAGGGCATCTGCCCCCGTTTTGGAAGTCACGGTGACCTCCGATCCGAGAGTTGTTCTCCCGCCCAAACAGGAGAATCCGCAGATAGGGGTAGGAAGCCAGAAGGAGAAGTTCCCTAGAACTGCACGGATCGAGCCTCACGAAACTCTCAAGAAAATCGAGATTGTTGTTGGAAGCCCGGATAAGAAGACTAGAATCGGAACAGAGATGAGCGCAGAAGTGGAGATGAAACTTATTGCTTGTCTCCGAGACAATAGGGATGTATTTGCTTGGAGTACTGATGATTTGAAGGGAATAGATCCGAGAATCACTGTTCACCGTCTGAACATGGATCCCTCGATCAAATATATCCGACAGAAGAGGAAAGACTTTGGCCCAGTCAAGGACGCAATCATATCTCGGAAGTTGAAGCTCTTGAAAGCCGGGCACATTGAAGTTAGATACCGGATTTGGAGTGCGTAATGTACTACGTCGAGAAGGCCCGTGAAAGTGGAGGATGTGCAATGACTTCACAAGGCTCAACAAGTTTTGTCCGAAGGATCCTTATCCCCACCTCGCATAGACCGGTTGGTAGATTCTCTGCGGGATGTGCGCTCCTAAGCTTCATGGGCGCATATCGGGCTTCTATCAAATCCGGATGGCGAGGCGACATCAAGAAAACAGCCTTCTTGGCGCGGGAGGAGTATCTTTCAAGGTGATGCCATTCGGGTTGAAAACGCGGGAGCTACATACCGTGTTGGTGAATAAAATGTTCAAGGAGGAGTTGGGCAAGACTATGGAAGTCTACGTAGATGATATGCTTGTTAAAAGTAAGACTGAAGAAGAGCACATTGAGCATCTCAACAATTGCTTTTCCATTCTTCGGAAGTATGGAATGAAGTTGAACCCCGAAAAGTGTACGTTCGGGGTGAAAGGAGGAAAGTTTCTGGGATACATTGTCACGGAAAGAGGGATAAGTGAAAACCCTGAGAAGATCAAGGCAATCCTAGATTTGCCCCATCCGAAGAACCTCAACGAGGTACAACAGCTTATTGGGCATCTAATGTCCTTAAGTCGTTTCATTTCTCGATCTGCAGAAAAGAACCTTCCGTTCTTCAAAATCCTCCGGAAGGGAGAGAGCTTTGAGTGGACCGCGGAATGTTCTGAGGCTTTTGAAAATTTGAAAAAGTACCTCCATTCCCCTCCGCTGCTCTCCAAACCCTTGGAAGGAGAACCACTCTACCTCTACCTAGCAATCACGGAAGAGGCAATGAGTTCCGTACTGGTGCGGATTCAAGCTAATGATCATTTGCCAATCTACTATCTTAGTAAAGCCCTTGCTGGGGCGGAGACAAGATATGTGAAGATTGAGAAATTTGCGTATGCTCTGGTTTACACCGGTTGAAACCATATTTTAAGTCTCACAAAATAGTGGTACTAATCTGCGGAACCTTTGAAACAGTCCTAGGAAAGCCCGACCAATCGGGGCGACTCTCTAAGTGGGCGTCGAGCTAGCGAATCGACATTTGCTACCAGGCTCCGTCAGCCAGAAAGGCTCAAGTCCTCGCCGACTTCTTAGCGGATTATCCAGAGAAGGATTCAGAGAAAGTCCCTGACAAGCAGGTGCTCGAGTGCTTAATCACCAAGCATATTGTCCGAAAGCCAGTTCCGCCAAAGTTCAACGCGGAAAACCTCGAGGAAGCCCAGTTCATCAATCGGCCCTTTCCTTTGTCAGATGGGGAAACTCGGGTCAACCAAATGTTTCTACTTGATGATGTTCCCAGAAACTCCAGTGCTGACAACATCAGAACGAAAATCACGGAAGGGGATGAACCAAGAGCGGAACCTCGGCTTTCGCAGGAGATCTCCAAACCCAAAAACATCCTTCCGATATCTGGACATTGGAAGTGGATGGTTCTTCCACTGGAAGAGTGGGAGGAATTGGAATCTACCTTAAGAGCCCGGATGGTGTGGAACTCGACTATGCGATTTCCTTGGAGTTCAACGTTACCAATAATGAGGCTGAGTATGAGGCACTTTTAGTGGGGCTGCGTCTAGCCAAGTCACTCTAAGCCCGGAAGGTCAAAGCTTACACGGACTCACAGCTTGTCGAGGCCCAATTTTCAGGAACTTTTGCCACAAAAGGTCCTTCGATGATCAAGTATCTTGAGCTACTCAAGAATGAGGCCTGCCACTTCGAGGAATTCACCTTGGAAAAGTTTGATAGAGCTTGGAACGAAAGAGCTGATGCCTTGGCAAAATCGCGCTACTCTTTCTGACACAAGGAGAGTAATCCTACTCACCATTCTTGACTAATCCGTCATGAGTCCCATTCGTGGTCATGATACTTGACACGGAAGAAAGCTGGATGGTGACATTTTAACTATCTCAAGGACGGATCTTTGCCAGTCGATCCGAAAGAATCAAGGAGTGTGCAATGCCGAGCAAATAGATACTTTATAATGGGTGACGATTTGTACAAGAGATCTTTTTCCGGGACTCACCTGAGATGTTTGAACCCACAAGAAGCACAAACCGTCTTTGGAAGAGATACAACAGGCTGTGGAAGTCATTCAGCGGAGGACTCGCCCGAAAATCATACGGCAAGGCTACTATTGGCCTACCATCGATAAAGATTCCCGACCACGCTTGGGAGATGTCGGATTGCCAATATTATGCAAACATCCCACATCGTCCGACGAACCCTATGATTCCGTCAATCATAGCATCGATTCGATCAGTGGGGTATCGATATTGTCGGACCATTTCCGAGGGGTACCCAACAGAAAAAATTTCTCATTGTGGCGGTGGAATATTTTACCAAGTGGGTAGAAGCGGAGGCTGTAGCGACTATCACGGAAAGTAGAGTGCGGACCTTCATTTGGAAGAACATCATTTGCCGCTTCGGCCTACCAAGAGTTCTAGTCTCGGATAACGGTGCTCAGTTCTCAGGCAGTAGGCTCAAGGAATGGCTTGCCTCCTTCAAAATCGAACAACGTTTCACATCCGTCGGATACCCACAAGCCAATGGTCAGGCTGAATCCACAAACAAGACAATAGTCAAAATCCTGGAGAAGCGTTTGAGAACTTCCCGAGAAAGCTGGGCAGACGACCTGGAAGGCGTGCTATGGGCTCATCGCACCACTGCACGGACTGCGACCAAAGAAACTCCATTCTCCTTGGTATATGGTTCGGAGGCCGTCTGAGATTGCCGTTGAGACTTTAAGGATCCAAAAGTTCGAAGGCAATGCAATCCGAGAAGCTCGGATATCCGACCTAGACATGCTCGAACAGAAAAGGTCTGAGGCACTGGCGAATATCCATAGGTATCGTAACCGCTTTTTGAACCTACAACAGGAATATTCGAGCGGCTAACTTGCAAATCGGAGACCTGGTGCTTCGACGAGCCAACATTTTGAACAATATTGGAAAACTCAAGCCCAAGTGGGAAGGACCCTACAAGATTATCGGCGCAAGAGTGAATGGCAGTTATGAATTAGAAGATGAGAATGGACATCCCCTCAAGCGTCCGTGGAATGCTAGGAACCTTCAGAAGTTCTATGCATAGAGATAACTGTGCGGATCTCCTTCAGATCTATTGGTCATCTCAGTTTCAACAATTTATTACACGGAACTCCGCCAATTCTGTTTTTCGATCCTTTTGTCATTGGCCTTAGAGCCCGCAAGTTGTAATTGAATTTTCGGCAAATCAATACAACCTCTATCTTTCGATTTGTGATTTTTTCGATCCGTGCATATGTGATTTAACGTTCGTTTAATGACAAGGAAATCAAGAGATTTCATTCATACAAAGACAAATTATACATAATCTTGTATGTACAATTTACAATCTCAGATCGATATCCGGACTTACGGACGCAACATGAAAAAGGCAAAAAACGTCTCTGAAGATACGTCATCTCCCAGCAAAGATCGTTCCCCCGTCGGAAAAAGCTTCTTCCATGTCGAGCGGCGAGTCTGGTTTCCGCGGAGGCCAGGAACTCGATCTACCTGCACACAGGTAAATGGTTAAACGTGGTGGAATCCCTCATGATACCACCAAAACGTGGCATTGCCAATCCTGTGCCCGGGGAAAACAAAGTACGGACAGGAAGGGATTTCCGCCTCACCGGCTTTAGAGACTCAAACTCTCTTGAAATTCGGAAACCATTTCCAATATAAGAAAGATTTGAACCACTAAAGTGGGGTTGGAAGAAAGCAGAGGAGACGGACGGATATACATTCAAACCGAGATCTATGCTTTTCTATGACTGATCTTCAACAATTTTCCCCTCTAGACCCACGCCACTCTCAAGCTCAGGATGAACGCCGACTTGAGAGTGGACGGGAGTCAAGAGGGGAAAACTATTCAAGAAATCATCTTCGTGCTAATTGAATAGATATGGAAATTGGAAGTTGGATTTGCACGACCAAGGCTAAGAGGGATCCGGAGTATTTATAGAAGTAACGAACCAATAGGCGTCCTGTTGGTCCAGATAACGGCAAAGTAAAAGACTAGAGGGGGGGGTGAATAGTCTTTTAAAACTTTTGTCGATAAAAACTATTTCTCAGATATCTGAATAGATATCTGATACTTAGAATCAGAGCGCGGAAGACTTAATAAAGATAAGTGCAGAAACAGTTAAAGTGTGTGTGTGTGTGTGTTGCTGAAATGTAAATACAGAAAGGTAAATAACACAGGAAGTATAGTGGTATTTGGAGGTGGCGTAATCCTCCAACTAATCCACTTCGGTCTACCAGAGACCTAGAATTCACTAGAACAGATAATTGAGTTCACCTTACAATAAACCTATTCTAAGATTCTTAACAATTGGTTCCCAAATGTTCCCCTGAGTTGTTCCCGGCTTTCCACCAAGTACTTCTGTACTCGAAACCTTTGAGTTATTCCTAGCTTTCCAAGCTAAGTACTTCCTATACTCAATAACCTTGAGTTATTCCTTAGTTTCCCAAATCAAGTACTTCCTATACTCGGTAACCTTGGAGTTATTCCGATTTTTCAAACTAAGTACTTCTGTACTCCACTTGATTCTGGTGTTGGTTTTGGTTTGAGTTGTCGGATGAGCTTCTTTAATAACTTATTCAGTTATTGAGATAGCTCTGTGAATCAAGTATACTTAATACACTTTTCAATGTATGGTATCTTGTTCTTTTCTTGACCAAGTCTTAGATAAATGTTCAAGAGAATGAATCTCGGATACTTGATCTTTCGTTTCAACTCTTTCACAGATAGCTATGCTTGTTTAGGATCGGGACACTTAGAACTTGGTGTTACTCAAGATCAAAAGCTTTGGTCGCAATGTAAAGCTTTGAGGATAAGTAAGTTGCTTTGAGAGAGTAAGATGTTCAGCGTTTTCAAAGTATGTCGTGTGTCTTGTGTGTCCTCTCAAGCAGTCTAAGTGTTGATATTTATAGATGAATTTGAGTGCCGTTTGAATAGTATCCGTTAGGCTCAAATTCAAACTATTGATATCTGTATAATCTTTATGAGTTTTGTCTTCTTCTTGAAGCTGGTTGCTTTTATTCGACATCTCTGTCCGTGCATTAAATGCATTGTACTATACTTTTTGTCCTGTAGTGCCAACGGAACTATGCTTTGTATCAGAGACTAGTGTTATCTGATTCTTTGCACGTCCTTATCTTCAATTTTCAGATACCACTTATATTGAAACAACTTTGTTTGCAATATATATATTTCTTTTTCAGAAATGTGGTTAAAGCTCAAGGTGTCTGAGAATAGATATCTGTGGACACTTTCCTTGTTTTCAGATAGGCCTTTTATTTCTCAGATATCTCTTGTGACACAGTTTGTTTGAAACTATTCGTGTCTTCAAGATATCTGGCTAAGGTATCTGAACAACAGTTTCAGCAATCTTGTGCAGTTTCTTCAAGTCTTCAATGTCGTTGAGCTTGTTCTGTTTGGATGTCTTCTTCTTGGTCTTCTCTTCATAAAATAAAAATTACATTTTGAGACCTAACATCCTATACAATATTAGCTAGACTATCATACTTAGTGAGTTTCCTCTTTTACAATGTTCAAGTGAACCAAGAGTACTAATCACCTTTCTGAGACTAAGATAAGTCATCATGTTGCTGATCAAAATCTAAACAGATATTTCTAACAAAATATCTAACAAATTTCCTAACAAATTTCCCAACAAATTTCCCAACACGTCCGACACGTCAGAACTTCGACGTTGACAATGGGCTTAAACTATTCACTTGGGTTGAACAGTGTTGGGCCAGACGGGTTTATCCAATCAAGCCTAAACAAGCCCATCAACTACGTCCGAGTTTCTTGGTCATTTTACAAAGATATGTGCGTCAATATAATCCGACGAAGCTTGCACAAGAAAAAGATGGCGATCTCATCCGAGGAAAAATAGTTCGAATTTGATAGACAAAATTATCCGAACATTTACATAATGTACAATGGAAAGATCCAAGGATCAGTACATGCTTCCACGGGGCATACCCCGCCTTGTTCCTTTACCAGATCCCAGAAGTGGAGCCCTGAGATTCCGAGCCACCACCGCGAGCTTCTTGAGCTTGCTGCTGCATTCGGATCATCTTCACAATCCGCTCCCTTTCTGCGGCTAGCCCACTAACTATCCCCGGACACGGAGGAGGGTCCCCTTCGAAGTCGAGGATGATTAGGTCATCCGCGGTCCCCTTTCCGGGATAATATGGGGGATGCTTGACCCAAACCGATCCACCCAGTGAAGGAAGCGATCAAACCTGGAATGGTTTAGTTCTCTGGCTGCAACGGACATTTGGACGGACTCTCTGGAAGGATAGGGAAATCTGATCAGGAGAAAGGGTTAAAAAGTACAACAGTAAGAAAAGGGCACTTACCCCTTTCTTATTTATAGTAGTGACAAACCCGTACGATCTCAACACATGTCACTCATCCGACGGCTCGGAAGTTGATGGGGCCAGAATAATGACAAATTCTTGTTTCACCTTCCTCCCTTCTAGAAGAATCACGCATCCCAAAGGTCGATTGAATTTAGCAATCACGGACGGTATGAAATTCGTGAAACGATGGTTTTGACTTCTACGTCGGACGCCATCTACTGCGATCCGTGTTCTTTAAAGATGTGTTTTATGATAGTAAAACATACGAACGATGAACGGAAGCAAACAAAGCGGAAAACAGGCAATGACTCGGAATTACGCGAAATATTGTTTCTGAGCAGTTAAATACGGATAAAAATAAAGCGGCATTGTTCAAGGCATTGTTCCGTACCACAAGAGATGCGATTCGGACATTACATAAGTTTCACGGGGCATACCCTGGATTCTTCACTGAGGATTAGGCTGGCTCGGACCTGTTTCTTCAATTCGAGGCGGATCGTGATGAGCAATTGGCGGCGACTTGAATGACAAGGGACTCATAGCTCGAACAAGTTGAAGTCTTGACAAGACCAACTACGGAAGGCATGTAATACGGTCCTTGAGAAGGCGGTAATTCTCGAACGAAGCACACCTTTGTAAGGCACCGGCACACACTTCGAAGGAAGGGTCCACCGTTCTTGATCTCCAATTCTCCTTCCTCGGTGCGAGTTCCAAACTCACAAGCGCCAACCGATCGTCCGAGACAACATCCACGGGAACTTCCACGCCGTTAGCATCCGCAGAAGGGTTTAACCCTTCCGCCTTCCAATTGAAATCTTGAGGAAGTAGCCCCTTGGACTGTAGTTGACCGATTGCAGCGGAGAACCCATTCAGCCGAGATTCGTCGGACTTGTCTGCCATGAAGAACTTGAAAGAATCCGACCTCATGAAATCTCGCCTCAAGACGAGAGTATTGGAGGTCTTCAAGCAAGAAATCCTTCATGTCTCGGAAGGCTCTCACTGATTTCTGGGTGAAACCCTCCTGCCAATCCAAGTCCGCCTTGATTGCCTCCCAGCTGGTCTTCAGCTTATGGAACTTCACCTCGTGCTCCTTCAGCTGCATCTCCAACTGCTTCACTTTTTCGGCCTCATCCGCGGACCTGGCCATGGCCTTGAACAACTCGTGCTCAATGGTAGCCCGCTCACTCGCCTTCCACTGCATAGCTCGGATGAAGCACCCAAGCTGCAAAGAATCCGTATAGACATAAGTTGTACGCTTGTCATAAGGACATAATGAAAAAACCATTAGAAGATCACGAACCTGCTGATATAGCACATTGAGGCCACCGACCCGCTCAACCTCGGGAAGTCCGCAGGCACGCTCATACTCCTTGTCGAGAGCGGCCTGGTCAGACGGTAAAACGGCGGCCAGCTGCTGCCTCTTGCTTGATTGGGAGGCCTCCGCGGGAGCTCTTCTCTTCCGCCCAGACGTTATGGCATCCCGCATGAACACTTCTTGTTGAGGCCCGAATCCAGCAGCGGATGGTGGTCTGGAGGTATTAACGCTCCGAGTAACAGGGGCTTTGCCCTTGTCAGGCACGCCGAGGGCTTACGGATCTTCTCCCGCCTTGTATAGCCTCTCCTCCTCTGCGGAGAACACTGCCGCATTCTTGGGATCTCCCATAGGAAGACCAGCGGACGTGTTGATGATCTTGGCCCTCTGACCAGCGGCGACCTCCAGAGATTGTTGCTCTCTCTGCTGCCTCTTCTTTTCAGCGAGTGTCGACATGATATAGTCGAACCAGTGAGCTACATAGCAATGTAAACATTTCAGAACGCGGACGAATAACAGAAAAACAACAGGAATATCGGAGATGAGAAAATTCATAACGAGACATTCAAAACACGGAGTCGCACAAATCATAAGTTAGACTCATCGAATCATCTTTCCTCCGACTTCCACGGCATCGGTCGTCCTCATAGATATGGCGTGGTGACAAATTAGTCCGTGGAACGGGTAGGTAAGCGGATCATTCTTCTTGTGGATCTCGCCACCTGTGGAGCAACGTTCTTGAGCGACGCCAATCGAGATACTCTCTCTAAGGAATTTTGTGGGCAGCCCCATTGTTCCCTCATCTCTCGGACATCCACGGCTTCAAAGCCATCCGTACAAAATGTACCTATCCCACCATTTCGACCCATGACGAGATGGAGTCCGAGATGAAGTTAGGTTTCCTATTCATAAAAGTGTAAAAAGGGATTCCCGATTTGAAAGAGACATGGAAAAGCTGCAAGTTTTCAAAATTCCTTTGTTGCCCTTCTTCTTACAAAAGATTACAAAACAAATAAGGTTACCCAGGGACTTGGGGATAACCTGACTCGGACCTATGCCAATATGGTTGAGGATGTTCTTCAGTTCCGTGGCAATGGGGATCTTCCATCCGCTGGAGAATGCAACCTCGTGCACGCACATATACCCATCGGGTGGGTTATAGAATGCATGCCCGGGATCAGGGATCATTATTTCTACAGACTCAGGGATCTCCCATTTTCGCCTCATTTCCGGAATCTCCTCAGGCCTGACCCTCGATGGACAGGTAGGAAGAAGCCCGTCCGCGTTTAGCTCTCCGAACTCGTCTGCTATCACTACTGCGGATGCGGGACGAGGAAATTTGATCCTTGCCGCCTTGGCACCACGGCCTTCAACCAACGGAAGGCTGGATTGAGCGACTTCTGGTCTGTCTGACCCGACGACCAGCACCTCTCCGAGGACGGACATCGGGAGAACCTTCCTCTTCTTCCTCCCCATCTTCACCTTCTTCCTCTCCGCCTTCTTCCTCCTGACCACCATCAGGTCTCCCAGATGTACCAGGGTTGGACGGACCTGTCTCTATCACAACACGGTCCTCCACTCCGGCCTCGAACATCTCCACGTCATCAGCCTCATGCCCGCTGTCGCCTGCCCGTTCAAGTTGAAGCTCATTCGGATCTATAGACTCTCCCACACCGCCTATAGTCCGAGATTGGACCAACGTTCTCGCCTCATTAACACCTTCTTCGACCACTGGCCCGTCCGTTGGAGGATTGACTGTTTCATGGGTTCCGTGCCTAGCGTCGGAATCTCTGGAAGATAAGACATCCATGAGATAGTCTTCTACGGACACGCTCACGTCCGCGGATTCACCGCCCGAATCTACTCCATCCTGGTAATCCCGCACCTCGTGAACGTTTTGACTATCGCTCTCGGACATCCTAGGGCAGAAGGAAACGGATCAGAAACGATGATTGTTATTGTCCGAGAGTTCATTTATATGTCTTATTAAGTCCAGAGGTCCGGAAAAAAGTTTAAACCCTGAGATTTTCTATACACAAAAGGACAAGGGACCCAAGACCCTGGCACACGAAGCTGTGCCAGTGGCACCACGATCTGCCCCTTATGGCACGACAATAAAAGAAACAATTTACAGGCGAACACCACAACCAATACCAATTTATCATCAAGTAAGCATGCATTGTCAAGACGGGTTGTGTCGGACGGGACGTACCAAATAAAAGTACAAGGCATCAGTGAGGAAAATTGGCATATTATAAGCATGCAGCAGAAACACATCAACTAGCATTTCAACCAAAGGTATCGCAAGAGCCAATTACTAAAGACAAGCACAATTATGAAAGCAGCAAGGGAAGCTATACTAGACATGCAATGGGCGTATAGCGAATACAGGCAACTTTAACAAAGCCAAAAAATGAGGGGTACTTACTTGCTAATATTCAAACAGGAAAGTTCAATGGACGATCGAGTTTGGATAATGTTCCGAGGTTACAGATCTCAGCTGGATACCCCAAAGTCTTACAAGTCTCAGTTGCTCGGATCGATCTTACGTTGTTTGAATTGCTTAAAGATTGCTCAGAGTTTCAATTTAGCTAAAGTGTGAAAGTGACCGATCGCCTAACTATTTATAGGGGCAAAGTGGGAAGGCCAAGCGTCACATCACTTAGGTTTAAACCGCGACCGTTGATCTGTTCAAATCCAACGGTCATGACGATTCACGAATAGATGGCTAACAGCGCATTACGTTTAGTGCCTGACAGAGGAGTCGCGTCACTTGATCTCAACCGTTGAGGCTTTCCAATCCAACGGTCGCATCGTTCCCCTCGGGATCTTACCCCGTGGGCCGGACAAGCAACTCGTTGGACCCCGTTGATTTACTGTTCGGAGGTCCATCAGGACCATTTCACAAATTTGGCCCAACGGATAACCTCCTACTTGATCTTCCTCAAAAGACTTCGTCAGATCCTAACCGTACTCGGACCCATATATCTCGGATACAAATACCTTTTCCATCTACAGTCCCAGTTATGTGATAACTCGGACTGTAGACGGAAAAGGGGGGGGGGAAAGAGATATATTGAATCCTTGAGGACGCGGACGACGGATCCCGACAAAAGGATTTTTTTTCCTTTTTTCTTTTAACTAACGATTCGGACACACTCCACAGACACGACTGATCCCTCATAGTTACCAACTATCTTCTACTAAGATACTTGGAAACTGGGGGGACATATGTTGATGCGGAAATGTGTCCAATCCGTTAAGGGCGCCATAGAGCGTGTCCTAGAGCGCATCAAGGCTAAGATAGCCATTCAAAGCTAGTCCGACCTTCGAGTGGTCCGTCCTAAAGGAAACCATCTCAGGTCAACTAGTACTCCACTACAAAAAAAACAGTTTCCGGTGATGAAATATTTTATCACATAATGGTAAAGTTTTGTCATAATAGAGATCTAGTGACAAATAAATTTGTCACTGCATTGTCACCTATTCCCCCTCATAAAAGACTTTTTGTGATAAAATACTAATTCGTCACAGTAGCTATATCTACCGTGACAAAGTTATTTTGCCACAATAACTCTATTTTCATCATAAAAGCCAATTCCGGCAACAAAAAAAATCATCACTATTAATCCATTTTCTCACAATAGGGTAGCACATTTGTGACTAAATTTCATCACGGAAGATTGGAACATTTGTGAAGACATTTCATCACGAAAGATTGGAACATTTGTGACGCCATTTCATCACGAAAGACTGGAACATTTGTGACGACATTTCATCACGAAGCACTGAAACATTTGTGACGACATTTCATCACGATAGACTGGAACATTTGTGACTAAATTTCATCACATAAAGTACTTTCTAAGTGACAAATTATTTTGTCACCGTGAACCATTTTTTTCACAAAAGTCGATTTTTGATGCCAAAGTTCACCACATATGTTCAATTTTCCTCACATAAGACTTCAGAATTGTGACAAAGTATCATCACGATATGTTCAATTTTCATCACATAAAACTAACATTGTGACAAAATGTCATCACATATAGCGTATAGTACAATTTTACAACCATCAATTTTTCATAAAATTAAATAGTACAAAACTAAAAAATAATCAAAATACAAACAAGAAGCATTGAAATGATAATAATTGTCAAATAGATCAGTATTGATAAGTATTGATAGACTAATTGAGTTTGCAAAATAAGATAAGAGTTAATAAGTACGAAAACTTGTCCAACACCAACTTTCACATAAAATTCTAAATATAATGATAACAAACTACATGCTCCTCTTCAATTATACGCCATTCCACTCAAAAAATTCAATGCTCCATCTCTCTAAGTTTCTCATGCCTCATCGAGATCACCATCCGTATAAGAGGGGAAAAAAATTCAACACTTCAACATACATATATGAGATGATCACATAATGCTAAATTGGTTTATAGGTTAAATTAGTTTGTCTCGACTCATCCAACACATCATCAGTACAAAATAACAAATCCAACATTCAACAACCTATTTGTACACATAACACCAAACTGGTTTGTTTATCATTTACATAAGAAAACAATATAAGGAAAGCATGCCGGATGTTGTTAGGCAATAAATACATAAACAAAAAATACTAATAAGAAAACTTAACACGTATAGGTAATCAATTCAGCAATACCAGGCAGCTTTTCCAGAATCTTCTCCCACTTCAACATTTGAGTTTTCATGAAGTTCACACTATTTCCTTGTTCCTCACATTTATTAGTTAGATAAAGTATCTTTTCATTGGCTTTGTCCAACTCAGATAGTTTCTCCTTGATGTCAATTCCAATAGTCATACTTGATGTAATTCCACGAGATGCTTGCAATCCATGCCCCATCCCCTTGATATATCCGGACTTGTGACCAAGTGTTGCCTTTACAATTTGAGACTCAGAAATTGGCTCTTCGTCATTTTCTGTACCTTTGTTTCGCATATCAACCATCTCCTCCTGCATTTATTTAACACATCAACTAATGAAACATGAAACGTGTAAAATTAGGTAGCTATAGAACAAATTAGAGTCTGCTTACATATTTTAACTTTGCAGCAGGACTCACGAAGTCACCTCCTTTTTTGCTCCGAGTCAATTTGAAGAACTCAATCTCACTTTTCTCTTTCTTCAAGTCAAAATACAAAATGAATCAGTTGGAAAAGAAGACAATAACGAAACTGATGCATGCAAGCTAACTAGCATAATGTTATGCTTACATCTGAATTGACTCGAAAAGAAAAGAAGAAATATATACATTGATATATTTTTTTTAAAAAGCTCAAAATGTTACAAGCATAAATATACTAGATATTATCAAATGTCTTGAAATTGAGAATTCTAGAAATGTACCATATTTTTGAATCTGCGAAGAAAAGGTGTTCTTCCAGTGGTTTGTTCGAATAGCATTTTACCTCGATTCTGAATGTTGATACTTGATCTTTTCTGCAAATACCACAAATGTTGACTAAAAATATGTTAAAGATTGATTTGTTCCGAATATCCATCAACCACTTATATGCAAAATACTAAGAGATCATCATAAAAGCAATTTACATCACAATCTCACATGCAAATTACCTCAGACTCACATTCAAGACTAGATAATATGTTCAGTTAGAGTGGTATGGAGTATCGAAATAATTTAATTAGTTTTACCTCTCGCATGCCATTTATCCATATTTTCGATAAATAACAGACTACAAAACCCAGAATTTACTAACAATATCATGAGTTATAATGTAATGAAAATAAGAGTTATACATTATTTGAGCTACCAAAAAATGCAAAACCAGCACCGGAACTTAATGGAGAAGCGTAGATACAATTGTCAGATTCACTAGAGCAAAAATTTCATCCACGGATTTTTCTAACTTCCAAAAACATGCATTATCGAGACAAAATCAGAAAGTAATAATAAATATAAAACATTTTACCGATTTTGAAGATAATGACCTGGTATTTTTCATCTTCAATGAAGTCACATGCCAATTGCCACTTCTCTAGAGTAACATCGTTTCTAGGAGAGACACTCCTCGGACTAATGCCTTTAGCTTTTATGGATTTGTATGCATTATGCAAAACATACCTCCACCTTGTATATGCGGTTTGAAACTTAAGTTCAATGATTTGTTGAACACGTAGAGTCTCTTGATCTTCAATATCAAACAAGTGCTGCAAATATATTTAATGTTTTTGTCATGTACAAAGGCAACTGAAATCCAATCTGAATTTAAAAAAAAAAAAACAAAATGTAGTTTGAAATATTAACAAAATATTAAGACTGTACTTACACTGCCTAGCATATAAAAGTCTTTGCTAAAAGCGAAACATCCTCCCAACCATGAACTTCTTTTCCAATATCAGCATGCACCCTCACTATGACTCCAATTGCGAGCTAAATTGTTCATCATTATTCATGGACACACTTCTCCGTAAAACAATATCTTCAACTTCCCATGCTAGATAGCACCAGGATAATAAAATACAATGTTCAGGTTCCAAAATAGTTATTTATTAATAATATAATTAGCAGTAACTTACCTTTTCAACAAGTTTCTCCAATGATTCGCCCCGGGCCACACCACGAACTGCCCTCTTTAACTCTAACAAATAAAATAATTCAATACAAACAAATAAAACAATCAAAACTGACAATCATAACATAGTGTGTGAAAGACATTCAAATGTACTCACTTGGAGCTACAGTGATCTTTGGAGCTACAGTGGTATTCCGTGCTGGAGCTACATTCAAGTTTGGTGGTTCAGTGCTAGTGATCTTTGGAGCTGGAGCTTCAGATTCTACAACTACTGGAGTTTCGGTGATCTTAGGTAAAGCTTCATGTTCTGTAATTGTCATAGTAGCTCTACGAGCAGTAGTAGTTGCAGAACGAGAAGACGAGTTCTGTAGTTTCTCTATACCATTCAAAGAAAAATTGAACTCAAATGTCTATGGAAAGTAGATAGTCAACAAGTTGAATATAAAAATTATCAGCATAGGAAATAAAATTATGTAAATGTTTATTTTTAAAGCAAGTTTACTCGTACCCAACAAAAGTGACCAGCGGAGAGCTGCTGCCTCTTCATCTAACAAAAGTAAAGCCGAAATCAGAAGTTTAAACTCATATCTTACAAATTAATTCAAAGGTAAGGATACGAACCTATATTTGTGATATTTTTACTTGTAGAACCTCCTTGTTCATGCAAGTTTGATGTTGAATCTTTAGAGTTACTACTTGAGCCTCCATGCCCGTTCAAATTCATTGCTAGTTCTTTTGTCTGATGAGGGTCTAAACTAAAACAACGTTTCTTCCCAACAGACCCTTAAAATAAAACATAGTATGTTAATGAAATGAAATGAATTTAATATAGAAACAAGATTCAATTAATAAATTTTGTACCATTTGAAATCTTGCCAACATAATCCTCTTTTTCATCTAGCACACGTGATGCTGACACCGGAGCAGATGCTCTAGTGATTCGTTTGGACACAATTTTGCTTGAATTTTGACATTCTTCGCCCAATAAACGTCTAATCCTCTTTGACCCGGTAATACACGGGCACGACATCGCACCACAATGTGAAATGCATTGTTTAATTATTTTGATAGTTCTTGTTGCCTCAAAAAAAATAAACAAAAATAAAAGTTAAGACGTTGTTGGACCAATACAAACAACACTATCTGCTACACTATAATAATATCACCAATAACATCCTGGATAAATCAAGCAAACATCAACATATAGGATACTGTGAAAGTTCTATATTATAAAATATGGGGATGCACTACTCAGCACTATATATCAGTTGATTGTTGAGCCTGGGGTGTATAAAAATAAATATAGGTAGTGTAAGTACATACATTCATGTCTTGATTCAAGACAAAAATCAACATAAACTTACATCATAACTCTGAAACGTGGGATACTTAATTCATAAATTTTTTTTTGGAAGAATTTAAATTTATTCCAACGATTGAACACTACACAAGATGTGTAGGTCCAACAAAGTTAAATAAAATTACGAAAGGTACACTAACAGATAATCACCAAAACAGCAAAAACTAACTCCCTAAACAAGGAAACTAAAACGCAGACCATACTCCTCACAAAGACATTACACAAAACACCGAAGAACGATAAAAAAGGATGGAGATTTGGCCGCCCCGTCGTCTAGTATGTTTCGACAACGGAAGTGGCAATCAGTTCTTCGGGAATGCGCATATATCAATATAAAGAAGCAAAGCCATGATACAAAACAAGTCGACTAAAACCACAAATGAACCACACTCATACACACCAGCAGGAACACCATGCACATAGCAGAGACACAACAGCCCAGCAGCAAGCAACAACTTTTGGCGAAGTCATGAAGTTGTTTCAACCAAATAAAGAATAAAGTATATGAATTCTTTCTAAAACGCAAGGGGCAGGAGTAGAATTTCAAGTATCTCGAGAAAGAGAAAAGAGTGAGAATTAAGAGCAAAGCAGTAAAACAAAAGACTTCTTCTACAAGTGATTCCTACAATAACTATAATAAGGCGGAATCCCCCCAGCTTGCCTAAGAAACGACTGTGTTTATGCTTTAAATTTGTTGGATTCAAGAGAGAAGTACAAACGAAGCTCATAATATATTTTTCACCATTCCAGTCCAAACAAACTGTTAAAATCTCAAGGAAATGGAAGAAAAGATGAAAAGTTAGAGTACCTTTTACCTGATTTCGTGAAGGAACTTAGGATTTGATGGTGAGATCTGAGGGTGGAGGCGATCTGAGGTGGAGGCGGGAAGGTTAAAGGTTCTTCTTCTTTCTTTATTCTTTATGTAATTGTGAAGTCACTTTAGTAGGGTAAAATAATTTGGGATAGGCAAATAAATGTTATTTCCTCCCATTTGACTTTTTCGGTTAACATCGTTCAATTTTTTGGTCAACACCGTTCAACTTTCAATTAAAATGTAAATATTTATAATGCGAATTTTTATTTTTCCATCAACATTATTTATGAGTAATTCGCAGACGAAGTTTATAAGCATTGACTGGAAAAAATCAAATAGGAAGATGAAACGGACGGAGGAGTATGAAAGGTTTATGTAGCGGTGAAATACTTTCCAAAGGTTTATATGTCAAGTGAAATAATTTTCAAAGGTTTATGTGTTGGTATAACACTTCCAAAGTTTCCAAGACAAAATGACCATTTTTCCCTTACTAGGCGGTCTCACGAGACGGTCCAGATCTATGATAACATAGACATTTTGATTAATAACATGGATGGTCTTATTGATAACATGTAATCGCTTTAGATAAGTTATCTATCGACCGTCTCTCATTAGACTTTGTGTTATTATTGTTGTTGTTGTTGTTGTTGTTGTATCTTCATACACACATCTTTTGGTGGATCGTATTTAAAAGACTTAATTTATAGTTTTTTTTCTTCAAAATATACACCGCGTTGGTTGTCGTATCATGTATCATAATCTTACTATATAATATTGTGAATTGTATAATCCCACCCGATATGGTCGACCCGCCACCATTAGGCAAAAAACAACAACCACAACAACAATAATAATAACACAAAGTCTCATGAGAGACGGTCTATAGATAACTTATCTAGAGACGGTCTATGTTATCAATAAGACTATCTATGTTATTAATCAAAATGTCTATGCTGTTAACGAAATAAGTCTCGTTGCAATGTGAAAAAACACCAATGTTGAGAACATAGGTGTTTTGATTAATAATATCGATGATTTATTGTAAATATAGGTACGTCTCTATATAAATTATCTAGAGACCGTCTCTCAGGAGTCCACTATATATATATATATATATATATATATATATATATAGTACAACTACTACTACTATTGACAAGTAGAGTGGCGGATCGATCAGATGGGATTATTACTCAATAATTAAAAGCAACATTATGATACAATATGCGACAGCCAACTCGGTGTATATATATAACCTCCAACTCAATGACGGATCTTAAAATCCCTTGTTAAACGCATGACATATTTTACGTACTACGTGCACTTAATTTGTGAAAACATAATTTCAATTCAACTAGAGTGAAAATTGTATGTTTTGACAGTTTTGAGCAGTTTTAGTAAAATTGACGTAGATTCTTCATCCGATATGCAAATTATAAAATTCAAAATTCCTAAGAAACTAGACTCGTATATCTTCGAATCGGAATATCCCATGATGTCTAGTTATGTCCGAGATAAAACAGATTTTCGGTTCAACTAGAGTGAAAATTGTGTGTTTTGGCAGTTTTGAGCAGTTTTAGTAAAATTGACGTAGATTCTTCATCCGATATGCAAATCATAAAATTCAAAATTCCTAAAAAACTAGACTCGTATATATTCAAAACGGTATAGCCCATGAGGTCTAGTTATGTCCGAGAGAAAACAGATTTTCAGTTCAGCTTGAGTGAAAATTGTATGTTCTGACGGTTTTGAGCAGTTTTAGTAAAATTGACGTAGATTCTTCATCCGATATGCAAATCATAAAATTCAAAATTCCTAAAAAACTAGACTCGTATATATTCAAAACGGTATAGCCCATGAGGTCTAGTTATGTCCGAGAGAAAACAGATTTTCAGTTCAGCTAGAGTGAAAATTGTATGTTCTGACGGTTTTGAGCAGTTTTATAAAAATTGACGTAGATTCTTCACCCGATATGCAAATTATAAAATTCAAAATTCCTAAGAAACTAGAATCGTATATCTTCGAAACGACATAGCCCATGATGTCTAATTATGTCCGAGAGAAAACAGATTTTCAGTTCAGCTAGAGTGAAAATTGTATGTTCTGACGGTTTTGAGCAGTTTTAGTAAAATTGACGTAGATTCTTCACCCGATATGCAAATTATAAAATTCAAAATTCCTATAAAAATAGACTCGTATATATTCACAACAATGTATCCCATGATGTCTATTTATGTCCGAGAAAACAGAATTTCATTTCAACTAGAGTGAAAATTGTGTGTTCAAACCAGAATATTAGGCCTAATTCCAAATAACAGGACAAAATTCTGAATGATGTCCTTGTCTTCTAGTGATTTAAAATCTTTGTAATGGCATAATATTTAGATCTTACAAAACATAACAAAATTTCAGTGAATAAACTATAATAAGAACAGAAAAAGAAAGTGAAAAGAACTCTTAATTAAATCTAAAAAAGCAGAAAATTGACATAAACAAAAGAAAAATGGCCTGCCTACAGGTCCATTACACCATTAGTCATGTGTTTAGTTGAAAGGAGCTTGTAGAAGTACTTGAGTACATAGAACTGAGTTACTGGGCAAAAGGAATGCAATTAAAACAACTCAAACATGACCCAAAAAATTGACAAATTAAATAACAGAAAAATGAAAAATGGAGAGCCTAGAGGTCCATTTTCTGTTGTGCTATGTATGATGTTGAAATGATAGTCGAGATTCGTTTTATACATAAAAACAAAGATATTGAAGCAAAGAAATGAATAAAATGATAACTGATATAAAAGAACAAAATATAGCATGAAATTAGAAAAAGGAGTGTTGAAAGGTCAAAGTTAAGTTGTCAATGTTGCAGAGATATTCAAAACAATCTCTTACTCATATAACAATGTTAATCAAACTCAATATAGTAGGAAAAGGCTAAACTGAACTATATCAAAACGAAGATCAAAACTCCTATTCCTCATCACTATTATATTCATAATATTCATCACCATTATATGATAGAAATGGCAGAGTAGTTCAGCAAGTCTCAATGAGAACAAACACATTAAGGAGAGAATAGTAAAATCCATCACAAGGTGACAAGAATCTGGTGGTTAAGAAGCAACGATATCCAATGACGAATCTGCTAACTCTGCATGACACACCTGATTAAGGTTAGAAACCACATAAACATATCAGAACATATGAATATATATATGTAAAGACCTATATAAAACATATGGAAGACACGATATATATTACTTTTCTTGCCTCTTATAACTAAAAATGACATTTGCATCTTCTTCGTTTTGGTTTATCATAATCGTCCTCTTCACTATCATTTGAGTCCATGGTCTCTTTCTCACTGCAGTCCAATTCATCAAAATCACCCATGTCATCTCCATCAAGGAAATGGTCCAACTTCTCTCTTTCTTCGAGTTCAGCATGTTTCTCATCATCATATTCTTCTTCCTCATCAACTAGTGAATTACTCTCCTGCCTAAGTTTAAGAAATTCTTGCATATCAATTTCATCCGGCTCAAGATCTTCCCTCACAAGGCCAGCTACAACATCATCATCACTAACTTCAGTAACCCCCTCTGATTCGAACTGTTGCATTGGAGTCTGTGAACTAGATCTCCTGACATCATCTTCTTTTGCTACATCCACAGGAAGGTCCCATAAATGTCTATGTTGCACTCTCTGTACTACTTGCCAATTGTTACCCAATTTAGTATCATTAACGTAAAGACACGCTGAACATGGACAGGTAATACAAAAGGATCTTGCTCGTACCATCGGGACCTTGTGTCAATGCTAATGAAGTGTTTATCATCATGTATGGTTTTTCGACTACCAGTATGTTTCCCTGTATCAAACCACTCACATCGAAACAATACTACTTCGACTACCAAGATACACCAACTCAACGACACTACTTAAAAATCCAAAAATCCATCTTTTCCTTTTATGCTCACCTTCAACCACCAACCCACTATTTTGTGTTCTACGACGCCTCATGATCCTTTGTATGGAAACGCATTCATTCACCATGCAACCATTATAGTAGTTTGTCAAATCAAATGGTCCATTAGCAAGTGCCCACAATCCCTCTGTAGCTTCAACATCTCCATTATGACGTAAAACATTAATCTACGATAGAAAATTATTATCTTAGCATCTGATATAGTTCTGGATATTATGACCAATGTAATACAATTAAATCCATCTTACATGATTTTTAAACCATCTTGGGACCGATTCATTTACGCATCACCAAGTTCGAAATGTTGGCTTCTTGTATTGTAATACCTCGAATTTCAACCATGTATAACCTACAAAATGAAGAGCAGTACATCACATGCATATAAGTAAAAATTAAAACAAATAAATAATGTATTTCTCACATAATGCAAGCTTGAAATAATCTTACTTTAGATACTCCTCTACTTCTTCACAATTCCTTAGAATGAAGAGATGCCTTTTCAAGTATTCATCCCCAATACAAGTCTGGACTGAGTGAATTACGTTTAACGTGTCCAAATGGACGTAGTCTCATTGAGAAAAGCGAGAGGTCATCCATTTCATCCGAGACACCATCGTGATTCACTTCGTTGATTAAATCTAGTCGAAATCTCGGTAAGATACATCGATATAAATGTCAAAAGCTCCTTTACAATGTACCCATACGCAATTGAAGCTTACGGATGAGCTCTATTACGGACAAAAGCGTTTTAGAGCCCATCATCCTTCAAAAAATGAAAAGAACTATATAAGTCTATATACAACACAACAACTTAATAAATAATTTTTGCTACAATATATTCTATTTACCTCTCAATTGGGTACATCCAGCGTGGATGTACAGGTCCTGCAATTCTAGCCTGTCGAGGCAAGTGAACAGCTAAGTGTACCATGACTGTAAAGAAAGCTGGAGGAAATATCTTCTCTAGTTTGCACAAGATTAAAGGTATATTCTTTTCTAGTTTATCTATATCCTCCGTTCTTAGAGTCTTTGAGCACAGTTCCTTGAAAAAATTACCCAATTCATATAAAGCATCAACAACTTCCTTGTTCAGAAATCCACGTACACCTGCTGGGATGAGCCGTTGAAGTAAAACATGGCAATCATGTGATTTCAAACCACATATCTTTTTATCCTTTATACATCTTGAAATGTTTGCAGCATAACCATCAGGAAATTTCACAGATTTTAGGAATTCACAAAACCCACTCTTTTCAGTGGGAAGATAGTTTATAACATGCCACTGGCTTCACAGGCTTGTTGTCACTTGCACGTACTCTCATGTGAAGCTCATATCTGATCCCCATATCACGTAAATCTTCACGTGCCTTTTCCGTATCTTTTGTTTTGCCTTTGATGTCGAACATGGTTCCTATTATGTTATCACATATGTTTTTCTCGATATGCATAGAATCGAGATTATGCACGATCAACAAATATTCCCAATAAGGTAATTCGAAAAAAATACTCACTTTCACCCAATTAGCTTCTTCAGGAGTTCTTTTTCTCTTTTTCTTTGATGGGTGCTTTCCTAGTCCATCGAACAAATGAGCTAAACTTTTCTGCCAAAGAAACACATCCCTACCGGATAAATCCTTCGGTTCTGATCGATGATCCACCTTACCATTAAATGACTTCTTGTCTTTGCGCCACGAATGATTCTTACCTAGAAAACACCTATGCCCCAAGAATGCCGTTTTGGATCTTATTTGTATGGATCGAGTTTCATCAAAGCAACAAGGCAAGCCATTTTACCCATTGTAACCCATCCTGAAATTGAGCCATACGCGGGAAAATCGCTAATAGTCCACAATAGCGAAGCATGCAACTGGAATCTTTCTTGAGCATATGCATCATAAGTCTCGACTCCTGTATGCCAAAATTCTTTCAACTCATCTATCAAAGGCCTAAGGTAGACATCAATATCCTTTCCCGGACTTTTTGGACCTGGAATTAGTAGTGACATGATCTGAAATTCTTCTTTCATGAACTGAAAAGATGGTAAATTGTAAGGTATGAGTATAACCGGCCACATGCTATAAGAATTTCCCATATCTGACCAGGGAGTGAAGCCGTCAGTTGCTAATCCAAACTTCACATTGCGAGGATCTTGAGCTATGTTAGGGTATAGTTTATCGAAGTGCTTCCATGCAGGTGAGTCAGCAGGATGTCTCATAACGCCTTCCTCTTCCACGCGTTTGTCTTTATGCCACCTCATATCGGAAGCTACTTCACTAGACATAAACAATCTTTGCAATCGTGGCTTCAGTGGAAAATGCCTCAATATTTTATGAGGAATCCTATTGCCCTTACCATCATCAAATTCCCACCTCGATTCTCCGCATATGGGACAATTTTCAATTGATTCATTCTCCTTGTAGAATAAAGCACAATCATTTTTGCAGACATCAATTTCATTATATCCCGTCCCAATCTCATCTAAAAACTTCTTAGCTGCATAATATGAAGTTGGAAGTGTATGACCTTCTGGTAAGATATCTTTCAATAACACGAGTAACATCTCAAAACTTTTATTGCTCCACTTATTCATCACTTTGATGTGCAACAATTCAGTAACCACACTTAGCAAAGATTTACCACAACCTGGATAAAGTTCACAGGTTGAGTTCTTCCGCAGCTTCCTAAAACTTTCTGTTTCACCTTTTTCGTGGTGCATTGCTGCCATGTCAGTCAACAAGTCATCTAAACCACCGTTTAGTTCAGGCACTATGTTCGAATCACCTCCTACTTCATCATCACTATAAAAATTCTTTTTCTCATTTCCCTCTCCATGAAATATCCAGTCCTCATAACTGTAACTATACGAGAAACCAAATTCATGTAAATCTTTCCAAACTTGGTGAAATGATTTACGTCTTGTGTTGTTGCAGAAACCACATGGACATTGAATCAAGTTATCTTGTGATGCTGAATTTTCCATGGCAAAGAGAAGAAATGACTTGACTCCTTTTTCAAATGATTCGGATAGCTTATTAGCTTCTCTAGTCCAACTCTTATCCATGACCCAGAACCTACAAGATAGCAACAAGGAAGAAATTTTTGAAAGTAATGTACCGAACCCAACTGTGTAATTGGACAGACCTTTAATGAAGAATAAAAAAAGAACTGGATCAACAAATTAACAACACAATAGAATCCAAAGAAGAGAGACGAGCATGACTTAGGCATGAAATTGGGCGCACAACACAACTACTTCACATAAACACTCATCTATACACAACAATAAAACTCAAAATCCACCAGCCCTTGAACAAAAGAAACAAAAGAAAATTGATGAATGGTGCTTGATCAGACTTACCTCGTCAATTGTCTATTTCTTTGGGTGAAATTGCTGTGGCAATCAGAATTGACGAAAGAAGGGGATGCGTTAGGTTGTAATGAAGAAGGGAAAAGGGCGCAAGGTATTCGCGCGGAATATGATTGATTCATAGCCTCTGTTGTTTCTGGTATCGACCAAAGTAATCTGTTTAACATTGTTTTTCGGTTTTAACATTTAATATAAGGCGCTGTGATGAAATGTCATCGAAATAAGCTGTAGCCTAGTGGTAGCAGGGTTGTTGCACAATTGGAGCAGCCTGGGTTCAAACCTTTTCAACCCCTTCTTCATTTTCACAACTTATTTGATTTTCCTAGTTTTACTTCTCTCCCAACTCTATTTCATATAAGCTATAATGTTTTACTTTCCTAATTTTTATTCTTTCATTTTCAATAATATTTTTAAAATGCATATAATAAAGATTTATGTTAATTTCATATAAGAGAGATTTATGTTAATATCATATAAGAGAGATATATGTTTTGTCATTGTCAAAAATTTTCCAAATATTATTTTATGGTTATTTAATTTAATCTCCATGTAGTAATTAAGAATCTTGGTAGTTTTTTTTCCTTTATTAAATGTCGGAAACAAATGAGGAATTTACTTTCTCACAAAAAGTATCCATCTGTGATGAAATTTAAATGTTCTCACAAAAACCATAGTATCCGTGACAAGAGCACTTTTCGTCACAAATGATGTCATATTTAGTGACAAGTGCAAAATTCATCACTGAATTAGGTTTATAGTGACAAAATTATATCTTGTCACTTGTTTTTTATCACAATAGATAGCATTTTTTGTAGTGCTCACAAGTCAGCACGCCATTTCAGCTAGGTCCGACCAAGCTAGATGGATGACTTCCGAGCCTGACAAAAGGTTACCTGGTCCTCCCAAGTACCGCAAACTGTCAGTCCTAAGATGCTAAACGGACCGGACGAGAGAATCTCGGACGCCACCAGTACAGTAAGACCAAACGTATTTGACAGAACCACTGAGATGCTTCCGTGGAACTCTAAGGTCCGGACACCTTGAGTTACCCAAGGCAGAGTCATCCAATCATGCGGATCTGTCCGAGGGACTTACACGGACCCAACGTCGAAAGTACTCTCAGAGAAAGGACCAAACTACCCTCCCATTTCATTAATTAGTATTTGATTACTATTCACTAATGGGCCAGTAAAAGGTAGCGTTGGTCAAATCTGAGGCATACACTTGGCATCATCTTATGATTTCTTAAGTATATGATAACTATAAATATAACACAAAGTCCAATACCTAGAGGTAAGGGAAATCCCCTAGGAAATTGTGTTGTCTCCTAAGTCCTAAACATCCTTGATTTCATTACCTTTTCCACTACTATTTCATAGAGATCTTTCATCTCTCCTTCGAGTAAAGCCTCCTTCCGGATTGACTTAGACAATCCGGGTAACCCATTCTATCCCCCACTTAGTCCTTTCAGGTACTCTTGCTCGGACAAGCCTTCTCTCGGACTTCAAGTTGGAGGCGGATCTTAGATTAGGTTACTTGTAGTAGTAGTGTTGGTGTTTGAGGTTTTATCCCTCAACACTAACTATCCTAACTTATTAAAAAATAAGCTAGTTTATCTGATTTTATAAGTATATATTTCACAAAGCAACTAATTTATTAGTTAAGTAATTTGCTAAACATTTTCATAAACATCAAATACTTAATTAGTCACCTAATAAACTACCATCTACCTTCTCGATTATTTTTTATTGAAAGGTTGAAGTTCACAATGGAAGCGTGCATTCGTGCTTTGTGACCACAAGAAACATGCCTGGGAACGTTTTTGAGATTGCTAATTCGTGCTTTTAACTCTACTAATCGGAGTTTTCAATTCCAGTTGAAGTTTAAAAGGTGATTATAAAGCTGTAGTCCACTCTGTATGTGAGATGACTAAAGCTTGATGTCGTTGTTTGTATATTCGTACCCGATCTAGAGGATTACCAGTAACTTAATATTTTCACTCGGGTGATATTCACTCGCATGGCCCTAAATTTCCAGGCCCCAAATTTTATGTCATCATATGTTTACAATGATGCGCCTTGCACATAATTTCCCCATGAGAAGCAAATAGCAGTTTGACCATCAGCTTCACTCATATCCATCACCGAACGCTTTTGTCTCTTTAATCTGTAACCTTCTTTTCACCATCTTTGAACACTCCTTCGAGAACAGATAAAGTCTTAAGTTGTTGGGTGAATTTCTCATATATCATTGTCAGGGGTGGCTAATATCATGCGCGGAAAGCCCGCCCGCACAGGGCCCCGAAAATTTAGGGGCCCCAAATTTTAATTTTATAGTAGTATTCTTATATGATATCTAGAAATGGGCTGGTGGTAGAATATTTTGATGGAAAAATCAATTTCTCAAATTTAAATATGGTCTGCATTACCTTACTCATCGTCATGTTATTATTTAAAGTATGATTATTTTTACTTTGTATTTTTTGAACTTTTTAATTTTCTTAGTAATAAGATTTTCTTCATATTAATTTTGTGGAGCCAATTATAGTATGCCGTGCCTTTTTTGTATTGTTTATTCATTTTAGATTTTTTTTCGGGTCTAATCTTACAAATTCGTACAGGGCCCTGAAATATGTGAGACGCCCCTGATCACTATGGGTAGGTAATGTATCGAAGATAGATATCTGAAACACAACACAAGAACAAAACAATATTTATACTGCTGAGCAAAGGGTTAACCTCGGTCCTTAAGACTTTATTTGTCCCGCTCTGGTGTTCACGCTTATGTAACAAATAGTCTCCCAAGATAGAACAACAGAGATAAATTAGATTCTAGCACTTAGAACTCTAACTTCGGCAAATTACTACAATAAAGAAAGAACGGAAGAACATTCCAACACCCCACAATTCTCCTAAAAGAGAATATGGACTTGCATTGATTTGGATGGATTATAATCCGGATGTATTTGGTTTATGATCCTTAAAACGAAGTAGGGGAGACCTATATATAGATATCCAAAGTTCGCAAGGAAAATATGCAATTGTTGAACCACAAGTGTCTGTATCCGAACAGACACATACGAGTCGGCTCCAGAACTTTAGATGAGGAGCTACCTAGCTCAACTGGAGAGATGCCTCAACTATGAATAAGCAGGTTATGTGTTTGAACCTCAACAACCATAACTTTTGGCAATTTTTCTTTTCCTTTTCAACAACCTTCCAAGGTTCCATAGGGTACAAGTTTAAACCTCTTCTTCCACACCTTTTTATTTATATGTTTACATTTATTTTGTCGGAATTTATCGCAACCTCATTGCTAATACCTTCATATTAATAATTATAAGCGGTCTATTTGTGCATTAATTTCACATTCATATTCAATTCGAGTTGAGTAATTAAAGACACTGAACACAATTTAATTAAAAATTCCAACATCAATTTTCGCCGATGGTAATTTTGATGTGTATCTTTGAGTCTTTGACTGATTTTGAGAGTTTGGGCTGTATTGGATCAGAGTGGACTGTGGAGCCACCTAAGAAACTTAATCGAACACTTGTCGATGCCTAGTTTGTGCTGGCAAAGAAGAAATCAGTAATGGATTACGTAGGCACTTACGAGAGCACAATTAGCAGCTTCTTCCTTGCTCACACTTTTCAACTATTAATAACATCAATTGTGGGGAATTGTATTTTAACTAGAGTAGAAGTAGTGTGTGTATATATATATATATTATCAACACACCAATTTGACTTCCTCTACATTTTTAAACATGGGAAATTCATTTTTGGTAGTACTTAAATGATAACAGTTACGATTTTAGATCTTAGTATCTTTAATTGTAATCGTCCAATTTTAATATCTTTGATTTCGTATTTGTTCAATTTTAGTATTCCATTAATCGTTAATTTTAATTGAGAATTACCGTAAATTAGTCAATTTTACGTCAATTCGGTGAGTGAACTACACGTGATTTTAATAGAATATTAATAAATTCTAAATAAGAAAATAATCCTTTACAATTTAACCACTTGTAACCAGGAATTATGAATGGATTATTGATTGCAAATTTGCAATACTACTTTCTTGTAACCTGGAATTCGATTTATGCATGATTTACTCAGAATACCAAATCAATCATGAAACACAACAAAACAGTTTCATCAGAACAGGGACCGAACACGACACAAACACAAACACAGGAACATTGTCAAATTTTTAGAAACTTGTGTAGGCATAGACCTAGTCAATCGCGATGATCAAGCGGACTCGAGGTCGGCCACGCAAAAAGGTGGCGTCGAGATCCCCACCACGAGATCGATTGCCGTTGGTCTCAAACCACGGTATGCCGGCGGAGCAAACAGAACTGGCAATTGCGGAGGAGGGGAATCACGAGCAGACGACGGAGGATGGGCATACTGAGCAGACGATGGAATCACAGCAAGATTCAGAATCAGGTTGTGATGGTGACGATGAGGAGCAACAAACGGCAAGGGACCAATCGGTTGACATTCCGGCAACTACGCCGTCAGCTACGGCGGTGAGGGGAACCAATTCTTCACCGGAACCTAATGGCGTTGGGCATATTGTGGCGGTGACTACAGCGGTTGATAAAGTTGTTTCACCAAACTCGAATGGGATTGGAATTACCCAATCGGAAAACCTGTGGACTGATATCATAAGGGGTAACAGGGACAAATCCAGGGGCCTAGCAATTAATTTTACGGCACCAATTATTGTTGATGGGGAGGTGGAAATCGAAATTGAGGAAGATGATGTAGCCTCAGAGATCGAATACTGGCAATCTTCGCTGATCATGTATGTTTTGGGCGGGGATTTGACAATGAACGCTGTCAAACAGTATATGGAAAAATACTGGAATTTTGTTCGATTACCTGAGATGTTTTACAATGAGGAAGGATATTTTATTCTAAAATTCAAAACAGTGGAGGATAGAGATTTAGTGATGACGAAGGGACCTTATACAATTTAAAATATGGCAATGTTCTTACGGGAATGGGTCACAGGTTTCTCCCTCAAGGAAGATATGTTACGTGATGTCCCTATCTAGGTTAAATTTCCCCAGCTTCCATTACATCTATGGGGATCGAAAAGCCTTGGCAAAATTGGGAGCGCTCTAGGCAAACCATTGTACACGGATGAATGTACGGCTCATAAGCTGAGGGTCTCGTATGCTAGAATTATGGTGGAAGTAGATATTACTAAGCCATTGAGGAATCGTGTCATAATAAAGGACCTGAAGAAGAAGGTGCTAAAACAACCTGTGGAGTATGAATGGAAACCTCTTTATTGTGATAAATGTCAGAAACTAGGCCATGTCTGCACCCCCCACGGTTAGGAAAGCAGCCCCACAAGCACCGCAGAAGCAGTGGCGTGTCAATAATGACCGCCGTGTGAGGACACAGGGACAGAACACGGCACAAACACAGGAACATGCGAGACCGAGTACTGCAGTAGTGGCACCACAATGCACCACTGTCCTTGAACAGGGCAGTAGCTCGAATGTGAATCTGGAACTTGGGCAGATGGGCCGAGGACAACAACAGTCTGGGTGGCAGCAAGTGACGGGTTCTCATAGGGCTCCGGATAAAGGGAAAAGTCCTATGGTCACACAACAGGAGAGTGGTTTGGAACAGAATCTACCTTGTCGTAACGGTTTTGAGGCATTGAGGAATGCGAATGATCCTCTCTTGCCCCCGGAACCGGGACAATGATTATCTCCTGGAATGTGAGGGGGTGTAATAGTATAGCCAAGCTTCGTGAGATTAACTCTCGTCTCTCTGAATTAAAGTGTACTCTGGCTATACTAGTAGAGACAAGGATTAAGCAAGAGAAAAGTTTAGATAGTAGGGGTCGACTGGGTACTAGATGGAGCTACCTTGATAATTATGCATACCACCCTAATGGTCGAATTTGGCTACTCTGGGACCCGAATCGAGTTGATGTGCGATTAGTAGCTGGAAGTGCTCAATATCTTCACTGTGAAGTATATGACAGGACTGGAAATCTCATCACATAGTTAACAGCGGTGTATGCTCTCAATCAATTGGAAGAGAGACGTGTGCTATGGCAGGATGTGGAGAGAATTAGCCCACGGGTACAGGGGAACTGGCTTCTCATTGGTGACTTTAATAATGTTTTGACATCGCAGGATAGGATTGGCGGAACCATTGTTCATCCTTCTAAATACTGTGATCTCGTGCATATGATGGATACAGTGGGACTTTTTGAACTTGATAGTATAGGCGACCACTTCACCTGGCATAATAAGCAGTCGCGAGACCCTATTTACTCAAGAATTGATCATTCTATTGGGAATATGAATTGGTTCCAAACTTTTAGTCATGCCCAGGTGGAAGTATTGGAACCCAGCATCTCTGACCATGCGATGCTAGCAGTATGATTGTGGGAAGAGACAAGGTTACCGAGGCGGGCCCAATTCTGTTTCATTAATGCTGCTGTTGATGCGCCAGATTTTCTGGCACGGATCCGACAGAGCTGGTCTGATCCTGCGAATGGACGCGACATGGTTAGATGCTGGGAGAAGCTCAAACGGCTGCAACCTACGGTTAGGACCTTGCAAACTCGGTATATGGCAGCCCGGAAACAACTTGAGTTAGCAAGAGCCCGTCTTCTTGTAGCTCAAAGAGAACTCATCCAAGATCGATGGAATATAAATCTGATTGATAGAGTGAAAGACCTCACAAAAGACGTGATGCACTAGAATGAGGTAGATGAGAGTACTGCAACAGAAGTCCAAAGTAGACTGGATTCGACTCGGTGATGGAAACAATGTGTATTTCCACGCTATTGTGAAGGCGAAAAACCGAAACCTGGGCATCACACAGCTTCGCAGAGTGGATGGGCAATTAATTACTGAACAAGCTGACATTGAGCTGGAAGTCTTGGGGTTCTATGAGCGACTTTGGGGTCTCTAGTCGAATCCGTGGGCTCGATATCGTGGTATTGCGGTGGCGCATGACTCGAACTTGGCTGTTGACACTCTAATTGCCCCTGTTGCAATGAAGAAAATTATAGAAGCATCGAATGATATAGGAGACCTAAAATCCCCGGGTATCGATGGGTTCAATGCAAAGTTCTTTAAAGCATCGTGGAGTGTGGTTGGGGATGATACAATTAAAGCAGTCCAGGAGTTCTTTGTGCATGATAGAATGTACATGGCGGTTAACTGTAGTGTGGTTACTTTGATACCCAAGATTGCGGATGCAACCGAGGTAAAGGATTATCGACCGATCTCATGCTGCACTACACTTTATAAGATTATTTCTAAAGTGCTGACTAATCGATTGAACAAGGTGATTGGTGATGTGGTTCATGAAAGTCAAGCTACTTTTATCCCAGGACAACAGATACATAACCATATCTTATTAGCTTATGAGCTCCTACGGGGATATAGTAGAACAGGAGGGACACCCAGATGTATGCTACAGATGGACTTATAAAAGGCATATGACACAGTAGAATGGTCTGCACTTGAGGGTATACTACAGGAGCTGAACTTCCCACCTCGATTTATTCGGTGGATTATGATATGTGTCATCACGGTGTCTTATCGTTATATGGTCAATGGTAAACCCACGAAGATTCTCAAAGCTATGAGATGTTTACGACAGGGTGACCCACTTTCACCACTACTGTTTGTCCTAGTTATGGAGTATATGCATAGACTGATGCAGGATTTAAAGGATGAGCCGGAGCAAAGTGTGAGAGACTATCGATTGTAAATCTTAGCTTCGCGGATGACCTGCTCCTTTTTTCCAGAGGAGACTCGAAATCTGTGGAGATGGTGATGGGCAAATTCGAAAGCTTTTCTCAATCGACAGGACTGCGGATTAACCCAGCAAAGTGCAAGGTTTACTTCGGGTCGGTTCCCGATGATATCCAGGGCGAGATCCGGCTGCTCTCCGGGTTTGACACGGGGATCCTGCCTTTTCGCTACCTCGGCGTCCCTCTCAGTAGCAAGAAGCTCACAATTGCGCAATGCCAACCTCTCATTGATAAGATAGTTGCAAGAATAAGACACTGGAGTGCTAGATTACTTAGCTACGGAGGGCGACTACAGTTGATAAAAAAGTGTGCTATTTGCAGTCACTAATTATTGGCTTCAGTGCTTTCCACTGCCACAAGGAGTACTGCATAAGATTGAAGCGGTTTGTAGATCCTTTCTGTGGTCAAACAGTGACACCGTTACCAGGAAAGCACCGGTGGCTTGGGAACAGGTTTGTGCCCCGACAAGCCAAGGAGGATTACAGGTTATTGATTTACCACTTTGGAGTAAGGCATGCCTCTTGAAACTACTCTGGAACTTATGTAATAAAGAGGATAGCCTATGGGTCAAATGGATTCATGCGTACTATATGACAAGGGAGAAAGTTATGTCACAACCGGTACCCCCCTCTAGTTCATGGTTTATGAAGGGAATTATGCTTTGCAGGACATTGACCATTGGTAATAGCACATGGGATTCGATGTGAGGGCTACCTAAGTTCAAGACTGGAGTCATGTACATGGCACTCCAAATTGAGAGGTCGGAGGTGGAATGGAAGACCCTAATGTATGGGAATTTGGCGAGACCTAGAGCAAAAATGATTATGTGGATGGCATGCCATGATCGCTTACCCACCAGAGCACGTTTGCATCGATTTGGACTCCTGGATTCGGCCACTTGCTGTTTCTGCCCGGATATGGAGACCAAGGAGCACCTCCTTTTTGATTGTGGAGAAACCAAGCGTATTTGGAAGGGAGTACTATAGTGGATCGGTGCACATGACCGGTAATTTGGACAAATGAGATCGTGGGTCCTGCGACAATCGAAAGGGAAACACTGGAGGAAGCGACTTCTGAAGCTAGCTTTTATAGAAACCATTTATGAAGTCTGGAAACATAGAAATAATACTTGTTTTGGTAATGATAGAATAGTACATGTAGAACAGCAGATTATTACAGTAGTTATTTATAGAGCTTGGATGGTGCCTAGACTCAGACCCCATGTTGGGAGTCTTACGGTAGTTTAGTTTTTCTGTGTTTCTTCGTATACTTCAGGCTGGATCTCTGGATCGCCTTCCGTTTTGTACTGTTTTTGGAGATTGATAATATATTCTTGTTCCAAAAAAAAAAAAAAAAAGAACAGGGTACATATGCAATACCAGTTTTTACAACCCACTCGTTCTGTCACGTCAGCATTCCATTCACTGCAACCTTCTTTGCAACTCTCTGTAATTCTCTACTTCAACAGTTGAGGTCCAAATTTATTTTATTTTTGCATTTCTTTCAAACTTAAATTTTCATTTCATTTTCTTTTCTCATTTCCTTTTAAACTTTATTCTTAAATTTATTTAAAATGTTGTTAATTAATTATAACAAAATCACATTAATTTTTTTAAATACATTACTTGAAAATAAAAATTACATTACTTAAAAAAAATTACAATTCTTGAAATTAAATTTTAAAAGTAATGTTTTATGTATAAGTATGTTTCTATTATTTGATATTATTATCATACTATGAAAATATTCAATAATATTTTAAATTGAAAAAAGGTACATTACTTGAAATAAAAATTACAATATAAGAAAAATAGAAAACAATAAAAGGGACAAAAGTGGGGAAGAAATAGAAATAAAAAAGAAAAACAAAACAAAACGACACTCCATTCCACAAAACAAAACAAAGGTAGAAAAGAAAATAAAAACATAAAACTTTTTTAAAAATAGGAAAATGGCGTTGGGCGAGGCCCAACACCCCAGCACTCCAAACTCAGTTGCAACTCATTTTGCAACAGAGCTAGAGATCGTCTAAGGACAAATTACGTTGACTATGTTAAAATTTAACACAGGGGCACCGGAAAATATATCATTTCTGTATAACTTATGATTCGTTTTTTGTCAACTGAATTACGATGTAAATAATGTTTAGTAAAAATTGAATGGAAATTTTTTTTTTTTTTTTAACTAAAATTGAATGAAAAATTGTTATCAGTAAAAAGTGGTTGAGCTTGTCATGATTATAGCATTTGAAATAGGGCTGGAGTCGAACGAGATATTTGGGATTGGGACATATTTTTCACGTTCCAATCCCATCCCAAATAAAGTCGGAATTTTTCGGGTTTGGGACTTTGGGCGGGATCGGGCGGGATTTCGGGATCCCATATATTTTGAAAAAAATTTACAATACTCTTGATAATTTTGCACAAGCATTTATAATTTCACAAATACTAGTTTACATTAAACATAATTATATAATCCTACTTTTGAATAACTTTAAAAAACTAACTTACACCTCTATATGCACAAACCAAACAATCTACAAGTTAGTACGAATTCAACTCGTATCACAAACTAACTTGTTTTGTTTGTTTTTTCATAGGTTAAACATACAATGGATAGTTAGATAAACAAATGCCACCCAACATCAATCTTAATGATATAATTAAAGAAGAAAAAAAGTTGTATCATAAAAGAGTTGGTCGTTTTTGTGTAAATATAGTAGTATTAATTATTTATTGATTTATTCATTATCTCATTTGGAATCCCAAAATCCCATTTGGGATGCAAAATCAATCTCAATCCCGTCCCAAAATTATATATGGAAATTCGGAATTTATCCCAATTGGGATCGGAATTTTCTCAATATCCCATACCAAACCCCACCCCTAATTTGAAAGGATTATTTCCGATTTTGCAGTGAACTGTGTGGTCTGTGGCCCAAGTCCAACTGTCTCCACATATCGACGAACGGACATGCAACCCGGTTTAATTGCAAATACTACCACTAATTTTTGCAAAATGCAGAGTCAGAAAAAACTAAAAATTGATTTTAATAATCACTTCTTAAGTTGATTCTCACAATCAGTTTTGTTAGCTTATGCTTTTCAGTCTTCAGAATCTCAGATTATTTTCCAGATTTCTTCTTCTTCTTCTTACAGTTGCATTCAAATTTCGAGTATAAAACACAAGTGCCACCACATCTTGGGACAGGAAGAATGCTTAGTAATTTATGTAGTTACTAACTACATCAAGTTGGTTCACATTTCATCCACCAAAACAATACATCATCAAAACATAAACCCGAACTTACTATCCGCGCAATCGAATGCAGTACAAAACCTCCTTAAGCCAAGCCACAAAAACTCTACTGGCCAAGATGACTCACACGTGATTCCATTAAATGAACGGGACAATTCAAACAACATTCTATTTGTTCATCCAACCACACCTCAAACCTTCCAATCTGTCTCTCTTAACCTTAAACTAAACATGAAAGCAACTGTGTTGACTGTGTTCCCCAAGACATTCGACTCAACAACCTATTTATTGACAGCATCTTTCAACCACAAAATAGCATCTCACATTTAATTACTCTTGGCCCGCACATTTTCTTAACCTTAAGAAATGCACACAGCCTACCACTATGCAGGAACTGCCCCAGACACAATTAGACAAATACCATGAACCCTTCCGTTCGGCTTGACCAGACTGAAAGCCCGATAAATTCTCATGAAGCCTATGACGTTGCAAGCCAAAGTATCGTGGTCCCAGAAAAACCCACTGTCAGAGCAGATGGTTTCGAGAAGAAAGAGCGGTCATGGTAAGAGGCTTTGCTAAGCTGAGCACACCATCTTTCTCAACACCATATAACTCACTTTTATGCATTTCTCAAATAACTCCATCCTGGTTGGGAGCTGCGCTTGCAGTCTTTTTTCATCATATCAGAAAACCGCTGAGCATTGTTCTCAATGCTAAATACATCAATGTATTGTTGAATACTTGAATTTGTCGTTTTCGTTTCTGCACTCTTTTGGGATGAATAACAAATGTCGTTATGGTCGTGCAGGTTTGCCATGTCTCAAATTCCAACAGACCTGTCAATACAAGTTCAAGACATCACTTTCTACATTCACAAGGTACATTAACGTAATTGTAACTGGACAACAATGAATCTATGTGTCTAAACTCTAAAGAGTTGATATTCCAGATAATCTATGCATAGGACACTATATTTAACAAATGCATAAACATATTTGATGTGATGTGACAAATCAAGAAAATATAAAACAGCATAACTAAGATTCCTTTTGGTGAAACATAAGTGAAGTTAATTTTCTCTTGCTCAATAAACAATCCGTAATTAAGTAATCAAATGATTTTCTGCTTTACTATTTAGAGCGAGCTTGAGTTTTCACAATTCAACTAAATTTACGATAATTTTTTAGACTATATACCCTGTAGAGAATAAACCCACCAGTATATGTGCATAGACAAGAAAATCACGAGCAATTGTGCAAGGGAAAGTAAAAGCTAAGACACAATTCACCGAATAAGCTGATCATCTTAAGTAGAGAAACATCAAACAAAGAAAGCTGCAAATGTAAGATTACCTGGAAGTGAGGCTGCATCCTATACCAGTAAACCTAGACTGTTAGCCATGGAACTATAGATGTATGAAGTATTAGCTTTCTACATAAACTGATGTTACTTTGCGCCTCGAGATTAAGCTGCAATAAAAGTTGTTCATTGGATTTTTTTTCTCAACTCAACTCATTGGTTATTTCACAAATGAAACAGCATCAACTGGTTTCAAGGTGCGGATACTTTAGCAGGTTCAAACTTGAGCCCCTGAAACCAAATTCACCCTGTGAACTCAAGATTAATAACCTTCCCGGCGGTCCGGAAGCATTTGAGACCATATTGAGATTTTGTTATGGTCTTCCGATAACCTTGAACCCGAATAATGTTGCGGCAATAAGATGTGCATCAGAATTCCTAGAAATGACAGAAGCACTGGAAGATGGGAACCTCATCTCCAAGGCCGAAGCATTCTTCACATTTGTAGTCCTCTCTTCATGGAGAAACTCCATAACTGTTCTCAAATCATGTGAAAATCTATCTCCATTGGCTGAGAACCTTCAAATTGTTCGAAGATGCTGTGATTCAATTGCTTGGAAGATTTTTCCAGAAAGTCCAACTACAATATCAACAGTGTCAAGTGGAGAGAGGTAATTATGGGAATCAAGAGCAGATTTATAATAAATGGTTTCTCCGGATATTCCAATATATTTCTTGGTCTAGTCAGATAATGATGCTAAATTGCTAAAATTTTGTGGTCTAAATTCCAGTATGATTCTGATTTCTTCATAATTCAGTTGAACTATTTTGTACCTACCAAAATAGAATGATTTGTTGGTTTTTAAGTTATGATTTACTTACAATTTTCTCTGATGATCTCTACTATTGTCAAATTCTATAACTCCAAATGAAGTCTGAATGAGGAAAATGCATGAAACCAACTGTGTCATTTTATTGTGTATGATACAAAACCAGGCTCCATTCAATCCTTCCCTAATTGCCACTTATCCATACTTGCTACCAGGTGGTGGTTTGAGGACATGGCCACCCTTCGAATTGATCATTTTGCAAGAATTGTGACAGCTTTGATAGTAAAAGGTACAGAACCTGAAATTTTAGGTTCATGTATCATGCAGTATGCAGAGAAATGGTTCCCGAGTGCAGAATCAGAGAAAGGCGTAGTCGGAAATGATAATTACTGTAGAAATGAGTTGCAGTGGAATGTTACGAGTGGTAGGATACAAGATGTTGATAGTGGGCAGACAAGGGAGCAACGTAAACTGGTAGAAACCCTAGTGAGCATACTACCTCCCCAGAAAGAAGCAGTTTCTTGTAAGTTCCTTCTAAAAATGTTAAAGATGGCAACGCTTTATTCTGCATCTGCAGCTTTAGTATCTGAGCTTGAAAAGAGAGTTGGAATGATGTTGGAAAGTGCAAGTGTTAACGATCTTCTAATTCCAAGTTATGCAGCAGCTGATCAAGAGAAGCTTCTAAAGTACGTTTTCTTCTACTTCTAATTCCAAGTTATACATAGATTGGTTCTGCTGACATCATTACCTTGGCATGTGATGATGGTCCAGTTCGTGTGAAGAACTCACCATGCACAACACAGATGTGGTGCAAAGGATTTTAGAATACTACATGTTGTATGAACAACAGCAGCAGCCACTGCAATTTCGTGGACTAGTGGCAGTTGGTAAGCTTCTTGACAGTTACTTGGCAGAAATAGCAAGAGATCCTGGGCTACCAGTCTCCAAATTTCAACTATTAGCTCAGACCCTACCCGAAAATGCCCGGACTTCCGATGACGGCCTCTACAGAGCCATTGATACATATCTCAAGGTCATCTCCTATGTATGATGAAAACTATATTAATTAAACCTGTTCTATTTGTAGTACAAAGATCAAGTGTCGGACATGTCACTGGAAAATGCATGTGGCATTAATTTTTCTGAGTGACATGAATATCAACATATATATCAGTCACAAAATCTAATAAACCCGTTTACATAATATAACCGGATAATTGATGTTTAAATTTTAAATTTTGTATATAGACTCACCCATCACTATCAGAGCACGAAAGGAGGAGGCTGTGCAAAGTTATGAACTGTGGGAAGCTTTCACTAGATGCGTGCGCTCATGCTGCACAAAACGATAGGTTGCCACTTAGGACAACGATTCAGGTAAGTTATACAATTGACTATGTCCACATGCATGTCACTCTTACAAGTACTACAGAAACACATACATCTTTTTTTTTTTGAAACAGTGTAATTTTTTTATAAAATCATTTTGTTCTCCGGAACCATTACATAACAAATTAAGAGGACTCAGAAAGCATGCAACACAATTGAACAACAGCAATAAAATATTACTTCAGATTTACTTATCGAAGAGATTGGCACAAGAAACAGGCTCACGAGTAGGACATGCATTAGACAACCAAGTTTTTCAATTCAGCTAAAATGAACCGGGAAAAAAAAAACCAACAGCTGCACTAACAATTCTGGAACATCTCAAACTAAACAATGCAGTCGTTAGTTAACTTCTAGAGAACTTCTTTTCCTTGCAATTTTCCAGTATTATCACAGAGTATAAGAAGAAGATCATGCATTAAAAAGTATGTAGAATTGGCATCCATCCACGACCAGCAACACAAAAACATTATTATGAAGAAATGCCCAACTTAGATTTACGTTATTTGTAGATTTATGACAAGTAAAGATGCTCACAGGTCCTATTCTCAGAGCAAGGGAAACTAAGAGCATCAATACAAGGAGTAAGCCAAACAGAAACTGCTGAAAATGAGACACAAGAACGTAGTAGGTCTGCCACAAACACAGAGGTCAGAGCCCTCAAACTAGAACTTGAGCAGATAAGAATGCAGATGGCTGAGCTACAGAGGAATTACTCTGACTTGCAACAAGACAATGAAAAGACCAGGCGAGGGAGCTCAACAGGCTGGTCACTAGGATGGGCAAAATTGAGAAAGTCTGGTGTTTTCCATGTAAAGGTAGACGGGGAAGAAATTGAAGAACGACGAAAGTCACAGAACCGGAGCCGGAGAAATAGCTTAAATCAAAGGTAACCATTTACCTAAGATCATCCCAAATAGAGACCCTCCAAAAACAACCTATTATTACCGGTCTGTTTTAGTGCGACTGTGGAGGTGTTTTTCGTACAAATTCATCTTATGTACTACAATTACTCTCTTTGGCCGAACAAGTTCTTGTAAGTGTATCAGTTCCTCTTAACTGCTAGATTAAAAGGTTATAGCTTGGAAGGAAGGAACTTGAAAAGAGGCTACATTTTGAAATTCTGGATTAGATATTCATTAAAATGTCATCCATTCCATCCCTTTGTTTACTGATTCTACAGTTAAGAAGCTAAATGTATTTACTCAAGTCAAGAATCAAATAGTAGCATCACCAATCAGAGAAGTATATGGAATGAAATCTTCAAGATAGAAAAATTATTTAGTGAAATTATGGAAGCAGGTAGGCGAAAGGGGAATGTGAAATCGAGAGCAAATATCCCATTAAAAACCATAAGTCCATAATAAGAAAAAACGAAGATCGAATGTTGCAAAGTGACAATGAAATTAGGCACATAGAAGAAGCTCGAAAACTAAAATTACCTCCCAAACGATATGTGATGTGAAGCTTTGGCCCTAAAAAGCGACGTCGCTGAGGCGCCTTTGACAGTCTAGCACTCTAGCTTGAGCGATTGTCCACTCGAGCTCAGCGTCTAGTCTACAGGAGCACAGGTATGCGAATCAACCGATCGATCACTTGGCTCACCTCTCATAGTTACCCGCTCACTTCCATTGCCAACTCATTGGAAAGCCTCACCACACTCCCACCATACCATCAAAGCATTTCATTTTGAAACGTCATGATTTCAACTTTCTCTAACTTTTTTCCCTATTTTTCGCAGTCTAAATTAAAAAATACATCTCATATTTTATTCATAAGCATTAGGGGTGATCATAAAATCCAAAAATCCGATCCGATCTGGTATATTCGGATCGGATTACGGATTATGATATTTTAGATTCGAAGATTTTCTGATTAATCCGATCCGATCCGTCGTCCGAAAATCCGAATTAATTAAAAAAATATGTATATTTTTTCCCTTATTCAGCCAAACAAAATACAATATACAAAATACTTAGGATGCTGGGAAGTTGAATTTTGGCTGTTGGAAATATGCACTTTCTATTTTTACTTCAAAGAATGTAATCGACTAGTCGTTATTCTAGAACATGAACTCCAAACTTTTCGTATTTGTTGTTTTGGACTTGAATTAAACGTGTGAACTTTATTTTGTTTATTTTGAATGTGGAATTACTGAACTAGTATTTAATTTGGCTACGAAATGTTATTTCAGTTTTTTTTTTAATTAAAGTTCGGATTATTCGGATTAAATCCGATTCAATACGAACTTTTTCGGATTGAGCCTTTAGTGGTCCGAAACTTCGGATCGGATTAATCCGAACGTGCACCCCTAATAATTAAGCATACTATAATGTATTCACTCACTATAACACATACTAAGTAGACTAAGGCTCTGCTCTCTTCGTCTTATTCAGTTCAGTTCAGTTTTGTTTAGTTATATTTTATACTATAATTCAGTTATATTCAGTTCAATTCCATTCAATTCAGACGAAGAGAACAGAGCCCAAGTATGTAAACCTTTTCCTTCCTTTGGTTCGAGGAAAAAATGAAAAAGAGAGAAAATATGAGAAAATATTGTTTTCCACCTTTGGTAGTCGTTAGCAAATCCTGAAAATTTTTAGAGAAAACTTTATAATTTATATATCTCCACAGAATATTGAAAGTTGTTTTTTTTCCCTAAAACATTATCCTGAAAAATCTTGTTTTCCCCTATTTTCTCGCAAATCAAATGAAGCCTAATCACTTACAAAATATGGTAAAAAAGACTAGATGAATCGTTAAAATAACGATTCATCAACAATACTCCCCCGCCACCGTCTAATCATATACATGTACTTCTGATACAAACAGATTTAAATTACGGTAGAAACCCTCTAAAGGAACGCTTCATAAATGAATAAATTCGTTATAGTAATAAAAAAAATTAGGTGACAACTTGAGAATTGTTATGTAATAATATAATGAATGTCTATTAACCTCCTCCACTCCTCCATGAATACTTTTTGTAACTCTTGTAAGTTACAACACCAATAAATCACCCCACTAATGTGTATACATTATGATGAGATTAAATCTACTCCTACTTGTAGCCTATAAATAGTGGCTCATAATGTGTATACATTATGATGAGATTAAATCTACTCCTACTTGTAGCCTATAAATAGTGGCTCATGATGTACGTTGTAGATATACTTGTAACACTTGAAAGATGAATGAAATACTCTTCTATACTCTACTCTCTTTTCTTATTATTTTTCTTTTCTTTCCTATTAGTTCTATATAATTTCTAACACGTTATCAGCACGATAGTGCTCAAGAGTCCAAAGCCATCCCTCCATAAAATAACTCTACAGTGAAAGACAAACAAACCTTTTCTTCCGCCCAGATCCAAATTCATACATGTTATGACTTGCGTATATGTCCTCTAGGAATGAAGAAAAGAGGCAAGTTGGAGAAATCAAGATGGCATGGCAACAAACTGGCAAATGGAAGCAGCATGCAAATGCAATCTGGGATGATGCATCATAAACTACATATTAATCCACTTGCTTCACCCATTTAAAATTATGAGTTCCGTTTTATCACTTTATGTATGTTTAAACTAATGGTACTGTATATTTTTGTTGCATGATGGAACATCGTAATTATCGATCAATCCGGAGTAACTACCGATCAAGCTATATGTGTTTGGAATCAAAGGTATTGGTGAGGATAAGTTTTATTTGGTTTATTGAATTCTTTATTCTTATTGTATGTTGTTATATTGAAGACAATTTACCATATTCTTTGAAGTGAATATGTGATACAAGTATAAAGCCAAGATAAGGCTTAAGCAATATATTTCTTCACCATCATCGATGAAAGCTAAAAAGGTTGAATACCTTTCCATCAAAGATCCGCTGATCTTATATTTTAAAATAGAACCACCGGAAGTGGTACAATAATTGATGGTTGGTAAAATATATATCCGCAAACATATTATGGACCATGATAAATCCATCAACATATGGATCAAGTATTATAGCTTTGATTAGCTAGCCAAATATGGAGTGCCCACATATATTAAGAAGGAAAAAAAAAGGCATTATTGATGGTGATGCAAATAAAGTGTAAAATAACCAACCGTACGTTATTGGGTAAGGATGGTGATCTGAGTTTACGCTTAGTTTTTGTCTAATCTTCACTTATTGTAGTGATTACTAACCTAATATTGATACTAAGTGAATAGTATATCAAGTAATGAAGTTGGTTTCAACACACTATTTTATACTACAAGTTCAAGACATTGTGAGATGACTTTTGATACTAATTCTTTACCGGTCATACTTTCATGATCACACTACTACGACCTGAAGTTCGTAATCTCCTAAACGTTCAAAGACTTAGATTACTCATTATAATTGAGCGAAGTATTACTCAATAAAATGTGACGTATGACGTTGAGTTATCATGAATTCATGATCGTGTTACCATGCACATAAATAGTATCAAATATTCTCCAACCTGAAGTTGGAAGAAGTATATATGTGATAATTATTTGAAAATTGAGCATTTTGTCTCAAGAGATACATATAATGTATCAAGTTTTGATGTATGAGCATTAAGCGTTGGAACTAGCTAAGAATTCCAACTAATAAGATTTGACATCTAAAATAAATAACAAATACCATTCGATTTTTCTAAAAAGAAGAGTGAAAGCCAATCAATTTTTGCACGTTATATGGTTTATGTTGAATGCTCTTGAAAGTAAAATTGTATATGTCCAACAAACATATGAGAAGCTTGTCATATCTCGTGAGTAGCAGATAATTGAAATGATCTCCCAGCCTGAATTTGGTAAATTGTAGCACTCTCATATAAAATTGCAAAGTTGATTACCCAACTTGTAGTTGGAATAGGACAACATATTGGTGCTATAAGCATTCAAGTGGATTATAAACATGGACTTTGTTAACCTGATTGTTCATTAGTCTGATGGTATTTTATCTACGTGTCTATTCATGTATCCTTACAGATACATTTACAAGTAATTACTCATTACTTATCCAACATGAAGTTGGTAGTATTAATCTTATAACTTGTCCAACTGTTGGAATCATATGTGTGCAAGTGTACTTAAAGTCATTCTCCTAAAAGCACAATTTCTTATAATTGCTCCCGAAGTAGCAATCGTGTGCATACTAATGGATCTTGAAAACCACTATAAATTTGAAATGTATGTGGTAAAGATCTACCCCTAGCTCACAAGAACAATGTTTGGTCTCGTAGACCATAGTACTGTAATTTGAGTGCAACTATTGTTGTTCATAGATATTTTACATGAAAATGAACTGCAAGTTCAGTTTATTTGTAAAAGTTCTCATGCTATATGATGAATAACAAATACAAATGATGTTTCTCCTTTCCCCGAAGTGATTTGAGATACTTGAAAAATTAAGAGGGTTGAAAAATGAGCTAATGCCAATTTGGTATATTGGAAATATCTATACTCAAGTTTATCCATGATCACACCACAATTGGTGATTGAAAAATAATAAAGTTTTAAAACTTTAATTGCAAGATCATGATCAACCTCAAGTTGAGAGAATTACACGAGTGATCAAATATACCTCATCAACTTGAAGTTGGGGGATGAGAATTGAGCATTTTATTCTCAAAAAGAATTTATGTGATATGATAAATTATGTTGTCCGAGCATTTGGGTAGAAACCTGACATGTCCTTTAAACTCTCCAAATGGAGTGTTGGGGCTAAGTTGGTGTAACAATTCCCACAGCAAAGACTTCTAAAAACAGATTTAAGAAATTACGTGTGCATATAACTATCACTCATGACAAGTATATTATAAGCAATATGTTTAACAACCATATTATAATGCATATTTACAAGCTAAATTTGTGCACCATAAGAGCACATATTAGACTCATTGAATGAGTACTTATAAGTCTTGCCAAATAGAAAAAGACAAAGATTTGTGTATTTATGTCACATCATTCTGGCCAGTTTAATTTGCAATACTTTTGTATACATGTCAAAAGTTATAATATAGACGTATATTGACATATGCAAATTGATGTGACAAATTAGGCCATCCGGTTATAACATAACCGTAGCTGTGAAGCCTGAAGTTTCCATATAAATTATGTGTTGAAAGTTATCTCGTGTTATAATTATTATTATTATGGCAAGACACAACATTGAGATTAAGCATGGAAAATGGAGATCTTGAAATGAGCAAAAGTCACACTTTTAAAGTTGACAATGAATGAAATATAAGTGGTCAAAAACCCACAAATATGATCTCCAATTTGAGGGCAAATTTATTTTCAGCACAAGAAAATTCAACTGTGCAAATATATTGACTCCCTATCATACTGTTCTCCGCAGAGAACTAATGCTTGAAGCATACAAAAGTTGTATGAATACATTAATTTCTAAGTTGGGCATTATATTATCATAAGCCCTAGTTTTCCCAGCTTAGGGGATGAAGAACATGAATAAGCTGGTAAAAACAAGTTCGTAGAGCGAAATGATCCCATATATTTGAAAGTTCAGACTTGAACTAAAGCTTCAGCTTCATGTTACTATATCAAGATATGTTCGAACATAAAGTTCTATGATTTGAATGTTAACCCGCTATGACTCTATTTTGAGGCGTACAGAGTTACATATCAATTGTAGAATGGCATGTGGTGGACATTGAGATATCTTGCCAATTGTACTAATTATTTATTCACCTCAATGAAATACGGTTCTGGTGCTAAGTACAATACAAGAAAATGGCAAGATAAAACAGTTGGTACTCTTGAAGAGTAATGTATACCATAAAAGCATAGATATCTGAACTATAATAGATGGTCTATATGAAATGAAATGGTACCTCCAAAAATATTCAGATATCAATTATCAGTACTGACTTGAAAAATCTAAGAAAGAGATTTGATACCGGTATATACTTGGAACCGAAATATTTTATAAGCATATGCAAGATCGATGGACAAAAAATGATTTGACATGTAAATGGGGATCTTACATGTAAGTCCATTCGATAACATCATCATCATAATGATAGTAAATGAGCTCATGGACCAGAAGTCCAATTGATTAACGAATTCGAAATACGTACGATACCATTGCATTATCGAGCCAAATTTCATGTGCATATAAATACTAAGCATTGCATTATAATATGTTTATTCTTTCATAGTTTGCATTATTTAGTTTTTTTTTCTAGAATCCTTAGGTATCATGTTGCATACTCACATGTTTGTTCTTTTATTGTGAATGTTATCATACACAACCCTCAGGTTGTTCACATGAATAATGATTAATTTGACTTATAAGTCATATTATTTGAGAAGTTCAATGAGGGAAGATAATATCTCCAGAAGGAGACTAAAAGTATCATGTTTACAAACATGGATTGAATGCGGAAAGTTCTTGAAGAACTAATTTTTCCTATATCTACACTCATTCTATAATCAACTTCACATTGATGACATGAAAATGTATATTCACCACATCGAACAAGTAAAGTATGAGATTGATATGGTCCAGAAGTACCTTAATCGAGCATATGTCAAATAAGAATTCACATGTCTAACCTTTAGCAAAAATTTTATTCTTTACTATACCTCCTGAAGAAGGTATATATCTTGTCAAGCAAATTGAAATGGCGATTGCAAAGCAATGAGTACTTTTGCGCATTCCATGAAGCAATTGTTGCACTCTTTTTCCTTCGACTAGGTTTTTATCCCATTGGATTTTTCCTAGTGAGGTTTTTAAGGAGGCAACATTTTAAGCATGGTGACTTATCTCCATACTTTGTAAAGACAAGGTTATATAACCTGATAGTTATCTTTTCATTTAAAAATATGATGGAGATTTAGAATTCATTTACTTGTGACAAGATCTTTTGCAAAGTTTTCAAAGTGAACACTATATCCTATTGAAGAAAACTTAAAATATAATTTGAAGAAATGTAATTCTTCATGTGCTCGAGACGTTCTTCTCATGAAGATAAGCGTATATATCGACAAATTTTGTGTTCTTATTATAACCATGCAGAAACACTTGAGGACTTATGTGATGAACAATATATGGAGGGACATCGTTGCTCATTAAAGGTAATTCAAATACATGATGGATGAAGTTCGCCATGAAGCACTTTACATTCAACATATAATGTTGATAATGTCGATCAACAAATTGTCCAGAAGACAATATGAATATGGTGGATATAAATGAAATGATGCACTCATGAGGGGGAGCAAATACGCACTGTACTCTTTTCCTTGACTAAGGTTTTTCCCACTGGGTTTTTCTTAGTAAGGTTTTTAACGAGGCAGTATTACCAAAGCGTATTTTCTTTTAATAAGAATGTTGTACTCTTTTTCCTTCGCTAGACTTTTTCCCACACGGTTTTTGCTAGTAAGGTTTTAACGTGGCACATTATCAAGTCAATGGACATTCAAGGGGAGTGTTATGTAATAATATAATGAATGTCCATTAACCTCCTCCACTCCTCCATGAATCCTTTTTGTAACTCTTGTAAGTTACAACACCAATAAATCACCCAACTAATGTGTATACATTATGATGAGATTAAATCTCCTCCTACTTGTAGCCTATAAATAGTGGCTCATGATATATGTTTTAGATATACTTGTAACATTTGAAAGATGAATGAAATACTCTTCTATACTCTACTCTCTTTTCTTATTATTTTTCTTTTATTTCCTATTAGTTCTATATATAATTTCTAACAAGAATAGATTTTTAAAAAGCTCTTCATAAGAATAGTTTTTGTTGGTCCATGCATGGAGTTTCTACCATACATTACTCTGGTCAATCTTATTACGTAACATACTTACACAATGTTTTCCAATTCATTTTTACCTTATAATAATTTATTAAAGTTTCTCTTTAGTAATAATAATGTTGGTCATTGAATGACTGTGGTTTGTATTCAAATTTTTACATATTTACCGTTTTACAAAAGGGGAAAAAAGAAAATATAAGAGACAAAATAACCAAAAAAAATTCTCGAAAAAGTTGACAACCAAACTTAACTACCAATTTTCTTGGAAAACCGAAAAATTTATGAAACAAATAAATAAAGGAAAATTGATGAGCTTCCTTTAACATTTTCCCAAAGATTTGATTTTCCTCCAAATTATTTTATTTTCTCCCGAAATTCCTTAAGCCAAAAGTCCAAGTGTGATTAAAGAGTCCATAATAATTCCCTATGTTGTGGTACTAGAGTTCGAAAACTTATAAATTCCCTCAACGATATAGAGAAATTAATAAAAACAGTAGAAATGACATCGAGATTTTAATGAGGAAAGACACTCGTAAATAGAGGTAAAAAACCAACGACGAGAGAGCCAAAAATTTCCACTATAATGGTGTTGGTACTACAAGAAATTCCCCAACTACTTGTAAAATAAATCTCTACGGGTTTATACTTGTACCCAAACGGAAGTAGAGAATACAAGAGAGAAATGAGGGAATTTGGGAGAAGTGTTTGTGAGAATGTGGTGTGTAAATGTCTTGTGATGGGATGATATTGAGATGTATGTGCAAAGCCTTTTTATAGGCTCGCTTGGAGTCAACCATGGATAACCTTAACCAAGTGTCGAAAGATTAGACTCAAAATGAACACATCTAAATTGCAAACTATTAACACATTTAACTTGGACAAAAAATTGGTCACATGTGCACCGGCCAACCCTACGGTAAAATAGTAGAGTAGTATATCACAAGAAATTGATGGATATATATATATATATATATATATATATATATATATATATATATATATATATATATATATATATATATATATATATATATATATATATTTTAGAAGTAATAAAAATGGCAATGAAAATGTCCTTTGGGATCTAATCTGAGCCAAAATTCGGAAATTACAAACTTTGGGATAGACGGTCTCTCCTATAGTTAATGAGAGACCGATCCATATTAGACATTATTGGATTATAGTTATAATTTTGCGGATCCAGATCTAGTATACAATAGAATCTAGGTCTAATAGTTAATTTTCGTCAAATCCAGATCCAATAATTATAATCGTAACATCATAAATTTTGACTAAAACATCATATATAAAAATCATAACATCATATATTCTGAATATTTAATTGAGCTTGTATATTTAATTTCGACCAAATTCGGATACAAAAGTTATAATCATAGCATCATATACTTTGACTAAAACATCATATATATTAACCATAAAATCATATATTCTGCTATTACAACATTCACATGTTTTAACTTATTACAACAATATTGTATTAACCGTAACATCAATATTTTATGACATAAACATCTCTGTATCTGGTACTTATAACATCATTCATTGAATCCCACCAGAATAGTGCACATGATTTTCCTTCTCCGCCCAACTTTGGTATAAAGAAAAATTTTGGATCATCATTTCTAATTCTTTTTAGCGCATCCAACACAATTTGAGCATCAGCACCATCGAAACGCTTTGTTCTTGGTCGGCTAATATAGTTAATGTGATCTGTTAATGTGTGATCGACATTCTCCTCTCCACTCACGGATGAACATCTTGTCAATGTATGTACGAAACTACATATATAATATAAGTTTATTAAGTAAACATAATACGTTTCAAGTAAAACATCATATAATTTATGACAGACATCATATGGTATATATGTTGCTTGAATTATGTATCAATGAGACTCAAATCAACATTATTAACTGCTGATTTTTACAACATGTTAAAACTCATATAATTAAAGTCAAACATCATATTTCAAGAGCCAAACATCACATGTGCATATCCACAACGGAATACATGCATCATATTACCAATAAATTAACATCATGTCATTCACCACAAACATCATATTTCAAGAGTTAAACATCACATTTGCAGTAACATCTTCATGAATAAGTGTTGAATTTTACCAATACATTAGCATCATGCCATTCACCATAAACATCATATTGCACGAGTCAAACATCACATTTGCAAACAACATCTTCATGAAAAAAATGTTGGACGTTACCAATACATTAGCATCATGTCATTCACCACAAACATCATATTCCATGAGTCAAACATCACATTGTAGACAACATCTTCACGAATAAATGTTGGACGTTACCAATACATTGACATCATGTCATGCATTCTCAATAAACATCACATACCAAGAGTGAAACATCACATTTGCAGACAACATCTTCATGAATAAATCATGGACCTTACCAATATATTAACATCATGTTGTTGACAACAAACATCACATTTCGAGAGTAAAACATCACATTTGCAGACAACATCTTCATGAATTAATCCTGGTCCTTACCGATGTATTAACATCATATCGTTCACAATAAACATCACATTTCGAGATAAAAACATCACATTTTTGGGATCTGAAATTATGTGTACGGTAAGAAATAGTAAAAAATTGATGAAATCATACCTAGTTGTGGATCAACAATATGTAAAGGTTCATCAGTCGAAATTTCAACAATACTTCGATATGCAACTTCGCCGGAAATTTAACCATAGCTTCGGTTTCCCTAGTTCTATCAATACCTCCATTTTAGGTGGATTCAACTCGATTTATAAGCTCGGGAGATTGAATCAGATAGATTAAACAAATATCACCACGATATAATGGATTTGGTGCGCGGGTGAGGTAGTGGTCATGGCGGCGATGGTGGTGTTTATAACGGTGTTGATTGGTTGCCGAGGTGTTGGTGAAAGCTATGTAGGCAATGGTGATGGATATGGTGGTTACGGCGAATTTTTTGTGTGAAACTGTCTAGTTGTTACATTATATTGTCTATTTTTTACGTCATATTGTCTAGTTTATGCGAGGAATATGGATGCGGTGGTGGAAGGTGACAGTGGATATGGTGGTGATAGCGGTGGCTAAGGTGGCGGCGGCTATGGTGATGGTGGTGTTGGAGGTTACTTTTCTGAAAGTGAAGGCAGTGGTGGTGGAGATTTCTATTTGTTAGAGATAGAAGCGTGAAGAAGTGCTAGATTGATTTTATATATACGATCCAAATAGACTTGGATTATACATAGTTTATATATTTGAATTGGTCTCTCGATCTATCACTATAGCAGATCTCTCCCAAAAGTTACTCTTGGTAAATATACTAGCTAGACTAGATGGTGGACCTACTAAATCAAGTGGGAACCTTAGGCCAAATAAAAGGTACTAGTACTACTCTACTAGTGCTTAAACCCTAATTAAATGAAGGGAATCCACCTTTTAACACAAAACCAGAATCTTTCGAAAACAAGCCAAGTCTAGCCCACTCCATATAACCACCAGCTGCCATTACTGGCAGCCAATCTCCAAAACACATCACATTTTTTTCCAGTAAACACTCACAACCATGTGTGGGATTCTCGCTGTGCTCGGTATCGCCGATAACTCTCAGCTCAAACGCTCCAGAATCATCGAACTCTCCAGGAGGTAAACTGTTCATTGCTTTTGCCAATTCAATCCGATTTTTGTTGTGCCTCAAATCAAATGTTGATTTAGTGTGTTACTGTTCTTCAATTCATATGTTGGGAACGATGATTATATTGTTATATGTTCTGTTAATGTCATTTTAGCAAGTCATTTCAGATCTTCTCTTCACTATGTGTGTATTGTATCCTCTTGTCTTACTGCAGAACAAATTAACTCGATTATACATCAACACATATTGCGGAACCAATATTACTTCCGTTTTGTTTTTCGTAAAACACATTAATTTATTTGAGATATTGGGCTACTTATGTTTAATGTAGAATTAGCTTTCTTTCAATTATGCCTCTTCATTTGTCTGGGGAAATGATGTTATTTGGCAAATGTATAAAAACTTTATCTATGTCAAATATATGGGTTATGTATCGGGTGAATGTTGATGAATCTTTGCAATTTGGACATGTAGGTTGCGACACCGAGGTCCTGATTGGAGTGGATTGTACAACCATCAGGATTGTTACCTTACTCATCAACGTTTGGCTATTATAGATCCCACCTCTGGAGATCAGCCACTTTTCAATAAAGATAAAACTGTTGTTGTCACAGTATGTAACAGAATTAATCACCATCTTTCTTTTTAGTGAAGCATTTTATATTATTTCTTCCTTCTTCATCTATGTCTCGGATAGTAGGAATCGTTGAACTGGTTTATAAGAAAAACTGCATGGCAACTTGCTGACTTCAATGCATTTCTGTAGATAAAACATTTACTCCAGTAGCAATGCAACCTTTTTCAGAATCCCTGTACTTCTATGAGTACAGTGGATGCTACTGTTACATTTGGATACTGGAAAGTTATTATAGTGTTTCTTGGTTGGTGTCTTATTCTAGTTTATTTAGAAAGAAGGATGATATGCCCTTTTCGGCATTGTTGGAAAGAGTGCCGACATCAAGCCAGCAATGCCATCATAAACAATTATTGCAGTTTACTGTACAAGTGCCCTGATACCTGCTTGCATATCACCAACAATTTCATCCTATGACACTAAATTCACATTTTCATAAATTTATACTACTATTACATTGATAGTATATGATACTAGCGAGGTTGTTTTAGAGGCACTGGCATTTATGCTCTACCTTCTCTCATAAAATAAAATATTTTCTGTTGGGTTAAACAGTATCACTCCTGGGTGATTGGTATGGGTCCGTGTTTCATATGATGGTTGCACACAACATGACACTCACTATTTTGGATTTAAATAGAATGTTGATTGATAGGATGATCTTTGTGTTGGTGCGTGTGCGCGCACTTGTATGTGTTTCCTCGTTTAAGAACTCAGGTTAAATTTAAGTTCCTCATGTTAGAGTTTATTATGTCATGGTATAATAGTTATGAACTCAGTCATTTGTTTTACATGCATGCTTTAGGTTAATGGGGAAATTTATAACCATAAGGAACTAAGGGAGAAGCTCAAGTCGCACGAGTTCAGAACTGGAAGTGATTGTGAAGTTATAGCTCATCTGGTATGCACTTCAACAATTTATTGATACAATAAACTACAAACTTTACTCTCTAGTGACTCGTCTTATATATCCTGACTCAACAAATTGTTTTTCCAGTATGAAGAATATGGAGAAGAATTTGTCGATATGTTGGATGGAATGTTCTCTTTTGTGCTTCTTGACACTCGTGATAATAGTTTCATTGCTGCTCGGGATGCCATTGGCATTACTCCCCTTTATGTGGGCTGGGGTCTTGATGGTATAGACATTTTTTTCTCTGCGTTAATTCTTAGCAAGTTTATATATTCACTCTGGGCAAGCAGTGAAATTGTTCAGGAGTTACTTTTTGAAATCATTTTTCATGCTAAAAGGTTTGTTGTTAGCCCCCTGCCGTCTTGTGTCCCAGAACATATTGCATTAATATCAATTCTGTCTCTAGGATTGGATTGACTGTCAGTCTCATTCTGTCAAAGTTATTTTTGACCCTGTCATCCTAAGGTTCTGTTCCATTGAACTTTGCACTTTCTGCAGGATCTACGTGGTTTGCTTCAGAAATGAAAGCTCTGAGCGATGATTGTGAAAGATTCGAGTCTTTTCTTCCCGGCCACATATATTCTAGCAAAACCGGTAATTATCTATTGTTTGTCATATTGCAGTTCAGTTTACAAAAACTATGCGTCATGCATCTAGGTATTCTTTGTCATAGTTCTGTAAATTCTCTGATGTGCAATGACCTTTGGTAGTGGATATAAAACAAATTGGGGAACCTAGCAATACAGAAAAAGAGTAAAACAAACTATCGTGTTTATTTTATTTGAATGTGGACAATTTATTACATTCAAAATGTATTACTACTATTTATCAATATCTCTAGTCTTGTTGAATGCTTAACCAATGCTACAGTTTAATGTATTAGAAAAGTTTTATACTTTCTCTTCCCCTATATTCTTCAGCATATGCTGCAATATGATAGCAATGTCAATGATAGCTGAAACTGGTCTCAAGCTACTTGACTTTGGGGATACAATGTTGATAGATTGTCTGAACATGCAAATATTCTTTTCTGTTTCATTAGCATTCTACTTACTGATATACACTAACATTTTTGCCTGATCAAATAATGGTAACAGGAGGAATGAGAAGATGGTACAACCCACCATGGTACTCGGAACAAATCCCATCTTCTCCGTATGAACCCCTTGTACTGCGCAAGGCCTTTGAGAAGGTTGTTTTGAATAAATGTTTTGTCGTCTCTAGAGTCTAGATTGATGTTGAGTGCGTGATTATTGTTTCTGAACTCCGATGTGCTTTCTCTTGCAGGCTGTTTGTAAGCGACTTATGACTGATGTGCCATTTGGTGTGCTTTTATCTGGGGGCCTTGACTCATCACTAGTTGCTTCAGTGGCTTCTCGCTATATGGCTGATTCCGCAGCAGCCTGCCAATGGGGGTCCCAGTTACATACCTTTTGCATTGGTTTAAAGGTAATAATTCTTAATATGTCTTCAGATTTCACTGTTGGTTAAAGTTGTTTTGGCCCATTGAAGGCGTTCGGTTATTGGAGAAACTTGTGCTAAATCTTCATTGTCATGTATTGCATTGCTATTTCCACTTGCCTTTTGCACTGCTAACTTTTTCTGTTGCACATAATCCTTGGCTTGCTTAGCTAATCTATCAAACGAGTGCTAAACCTTTATCGTCATGCAAATCCAACTTCTAGTATGATTTAACTGCTTCATCACTTCAATTTTCATTCCCTTCCAGGGTTCCCCTGACCTGAGAGCAGCCAAAGAAGTCGCAGATTATCTTGGAACTCGTCACCATGAGTTTCACTTTACAGTACAGGTAAAATATTCGCAAGCTTATGGTTCAGTCTGCTTTAATACTGCTCCTCATCTGATTGGTCTTTATGTTTGCTTTGTTCTTTTTGTTGCCAAATCAGGAAGGTATAGATGCAATTGAGGAGGTCATCTATCATGTTGAAACTTATGATGTGACAACTATCAGAGCCAGCACACCAATGTTTCTTATGTCCCGAAAGATAAAATCTCTTGGAGTTAAGATGGTTCTTTCTGGTGAAGGCTCTGACGAAATTTTTGGGGGCTATTTGTATTTTCACAAGGCACCCAATAAGGAGGAGCTTCACCAGGAAACATGTAGAAAGGTACTTGATGGTAACTTGTTCTGACTTACTAATTAGGCTACTTGATTGTCTTCATAGACATGCCCCTATAACTTTTAGAAAAAGTCATAACAAAATTTCTCCTTTGATTGTAATGCCAGATCAAAGCTCTTCATCTTTATGACTGCTTGAGAGCTAATAAATCAACTTCAGCATGGGGTGTCGAAGCACGTGTTCCATTCTTGGACAAGGAATTTATCAATATCGCAATGGATATTGATCCAGAATGGAAAATGGTAACTGGTTATCTTCTTTTTTAAAATTGTTCCTTCTTTTCCACACCGCCTGAACTTCTAGTTATTATGCATGGAAACCACTAAAATTGGTCTTAAGAAGACCCTGGATTTCTTCTTCTTTTTTTCTTTTTCTTTCTTCTTTGTTTAATGTTTACTTGATAAGAGAATCCAGGACCGAGTGTGTCTCCTTATTTTGTACTTTCTGGTTACTCCCATGATTGGGCTGCAATTTGGAATAGTTGATGAATGAACTTGGAGTCTTTGTTGTTATTAGTGACAAGCACCAGTGATATGGAAATTGAAGATACCTTGTAGCGAATAGATCCACACTTTTTCCCAATTGATCGATAAGTTTTAACATTTACCTTTATTTAAGGTAAATTGTGTTGGTAGAAAGATGAACCACATGTGCTGTATACATTTCCATGAAATTTGCCAAAAACTGTTGCTCAGTAATTGATATGCCTTTTCTTTTGGTCGTCTTACTAACATTGGCAGATAAGACCTGACCTTAAGAGAATTGAGAAGTGGGTCTTGCGTAATGCCTTCGATGATGAGCAGAATCCTTATTTGCCCAAGGTTTGTGGCTTTGTTGTTATAAGTTATGACCCTTCTTAATGAGTTATTTTTAACATGTTCCCTACAAGTCCATCAAGAATAAATATGGTTTTGCTGAGTTGTGGAGATCCTTACCCTTTTCTATGCATTTCCAGCACATTTTGTACCGACAGAAGGAACAGTTCAGTGATGGAGTTGGATACAGTTGGATTGATGGCTTGAAAGAACATGCTAACCAGCAGGCAAATCCACCTCTCTAGTTTCCAATTTCATTCAATCTCTCATTTCTGGAGTTAAATGCATAACACCCCCTGAGTTATTAATAATGTGCGCAAAACCCCCCTGAGTTAACGAATTAGTATCAAACCCCCTCGAGTTATTAAAAATGTGCACAAAACCCCCCACCCTTTATTTTTAAAGTGTGTTAGGTACACTCTCATTAGGTGCGACTATATATGTTTGTCTATGTTATCTTACACCAAATCAATGCAAAAAAAATAAAAAATCATAGTTATTAAAAACAATCGCAAAATTCCATGGAATTCTTATAAAGTTATTGCAATACCCCTTTTACATGAATACTAAATATACATGATGAATTCGTATTGTGTGCAGTTTGACTCGTTTGTCCAAATTTTCGAAAATATTAAAATGACTTAAATTTGAGCTATTAAAAATAGTAAAACTCTATTTTTTTTCCTGGTTAAATGAACAACAAAAATCGATCACACACTACTGGTTATATAGTGCTGAAATATATAAATAACAACCATAGATAACACTACTTAAAATTGTCACTACATATCAACAACATATACCAATTAGTCATGTAAACGGAAAAAAGTGAAGGCAAAGGATAATAAACTGAAACTATGAATGTCTAGTCCACCTAGTTGCGTTAATTTGGAGTAAGAAAACCTAAAAGAACATCCATTATCGCACCTAACACGAGCACGCCGAAAAAAAAAAGGCTGAGGGGGTTCCACGCACATGTTTTAATAACTCATTCGCGCACATTTTTCATAACTCAGGGGAGTTTCGCGCACATTTTTTAATAACTCGGGGGGTTTGGTACTAATTTGTTAACTCAAGGGGGTTTTGCGCACATTTACAATAACTTAGGGGGGTATTTTGCATTTAACCCCTCATTTCTGTTCTATATTGTTGCTACATGATGCTGATACATATCCGTTCATGACTCACAGGTTACAGATGCAATGCTAGCCAATGCAAGTTTTGTTTACCCAGAGAATACCCCAACAACCAAAGAGGGTTACCATTATAGGACTATCTTTGAACGGTTTTTCCCCAAGGTAATACCTAACTTAAAAGGCTGGTAATACTTCTTATATCATCTTTTGACTGTATTCCAAGAGAAACACCTTTAGTATGCTTCAATAACTCACCTGACATGGGTAACTTGAGCCACATATGCACCAATACCTCACAAAGACCCTGTCACTTTTGATTACACAATCATCTTATATATCACATGACAAATAAGCTCCTCCAAGAAAAGAAAAAAAGAAGTTACTGATCTTTACAATTTGAGAGTTTTTTTTTTTTTTTTTTGGGAAAGAAACTCACTGCAGAATGTTATTACTAAATGAAACCTTTTGAGTTGGTAAATTCTTAAACTTCTAGTTTGCGATCCAACTAAATGAGACCTTTTTCATTTCAATCAGAATGCGGCAAGATCAACTGTTCCAGGTGGTCCAACTGTGGCATGCAGTACGGCAAAGGCTGTTGAATGGGATGCTGCTTGGTCCAAGAATCTAGACCCCTCCGGCCGAGCTGCCCTAGGTGTCCATGTTGCTGCATATGATGATGATGCAAAGACAGCTACTGCGGATGCCACAGTGAACGGCACCCCTCAATAGTGTACAAAAAGACCTGAATGGTCATGCTTGACTGTAGCTCTTCTAGGTTGAAATTTTATTCCTGTGTAGATTAGTACAGACATGCAATCACAAATCTGTCTGTGGAATCTAATAATGTTTATCTGCGTCTCTCTAGTTATAAACCTTGTTTCTCTAGCCCAACGTTTTGCCTGGAAAAGAAGGGCATCCTTTCTTGTTATGTTTGATTCTTCACTTATTTTAGCTGTATGCATTTGATAGATTTACTGCAACATGCTGTATTCATATAAATATTGATCTTTACATTGAGTCTTAAGACATGTTTATCATCTGTATAGACAATTACTCCGTCCAATTCAGACTACACATTTATATTCTTATATCACATCTAACATTATATTACTCCATTCCGGATTGAAGGTCTCATTTGCTTATCTACTTTTGAGCGGCCTTCAATTTTTCAGCACAATGGGCAAAGTATTTGCAAAATATTGTACTACATCCGTTCTGCTGCATCATTCCATACATTTTTAATTTTTAATTATCCCATAAAACTTCATGCATTATTGAAAAATGAAAGTTACCCCACACTTAACAAATACTCTAATAAGTAATGTTACCTTCATAGTACTAAAAATTCATTTTAACCAACAAAAAATACACTTTTACTTGCATTTTTATCTTATATTATTATCTTAACTTTTCATCTAAAAATACGCGCCAAGCTTAATTTATAAAGTTCTTCGTTTCGGAGGAGGGAGTATATAAATTACTACTACTATATACTAATGTTGGACATATATATTCAATCCAAAAATGACAAGTTGTCCAAGAAACTATATACTACAAGTTGTTCAATTTCAAGCGGTAAAATGTTGTAGTACATATTTTACCGTTTGAAATTAATTCGTATTTAAATTCATTAAGCCAAAGTCTTGGAAAATGTAATATTTTCCTAAAAAATAGAAAAGTCAAGGTTTTTTTGTGGTTTTTCACGGTTTTTGGGTTTTAGCGGTCTGACCGGCTGAGTTTCTTAAAAAACCGTCGAGACAGACCTTTTTCGTTATGCTTTTAATAGATTATGTTATGGTTTTAAGTTGTTATCATTGAAAGTTTAGTTACATTTTTAACGCATTTTGTTAATATTTTAAGAGATGATGTGATGGTTTTAATGCGTCGATATAGTATGATTCAATTATAGTTTTAACCTCTTGTGTTAATTTTTTAAGAGATTGTGTGATGATTTTAAGGAGCTACATGATAGTTTTAAGATGGGTTGTTATAGCTTTAAATTACAATCTAATATCATTAAACCACTATTAAACAAGTGTAAAAGTTTCAGAGATGCAAACTGAGTTGTTAAAATAGGTTTTTTCCGATTAAACTCGTTGGTGAACTTCGACTTCCTAGCTTTTGTTGATTGTGCTTGTGCTTGTTGCTTCAATACTGCAGTGACACCTTTGAGAGACCTACCATCAAACTCGATGTCATCATCAGCACCTGCTTAAAACATTCACTAAATGGGTTAAAACGATAACAATTCTCATCAAAACTATCACATTGGTGCTTAAAAATAAAAAAGGAACATGCAACACAAACTAAAACGGTAACATTTATGCTAAAAACCATAACGGTGCATCTTAAAACTATGACAAAGCAGGAACATGCAACACAAGCTAAAAACAGTAACATTGATACAAAAAACCATAACAATGCCTCTTAAAACTATAACAAAACATTTGCAAAAAATCAAATCATAAATATTTCTCAAAAGCTAAAACACTAACGTTGATGCTTAAAGCTACAACAATAGGTCTTAAAACTATTACATATGCGCTAAAAACAATAACATACAAAAATATTCAACATAAGCTAAATGTAGTAATATTAATGCTTAAAACCATACCAGTGTATCTTAAAACTATAACACTGCCTCTTAAAACGATAAAAAAACACGAACATGCAACACAAGCTAAACACAGTAACATTGATGCTTAAAACCATAATAGTGCATCTTAAAACTATAACAATGTCTCTTAAACCTATAACAAAGCATTTGCAAAAAAATCAAATTATAAATATTTCACCAGAGGCTAAAAACACTAACGTTGCTGCTTAAAATTACAATAATAGGTCTTGAAACTATAACATATGCGCTAAAACAATAATAGGCGAAAACATTCAACACAAGCTAAAAACCATAACAATGATGCTTAAAACTATAACATCAGCTCTTAAAACCATAACAAAGCACCAGATAACATGATTCGATTTTCACTGTACGAATTTCAGATCTGGAAACATCAGATTGTAAAATCAACGAAAAACGAAAAGTAAAAGGTCAAATTTCACTTTCAAATGAGCTTTTAACGAAAAAAGCGAGATGAATTTGTTGATTTGATTTTAGCAACTGGATCTGAAAATCCGGTGGAAATCCAGCAAGATCCGTCAGAAATCCGGCAAAACCGCGCGTGAGAGAGGGAGATTGACCAGTACGATTTGATTGCCGCCATGTTGGAGCACTATAATTTCCGGCGGAGGACATGAAGAGAGTGATGAGAAAGAGAGAGGGATAAATGTTTCTCTCACTAAGGCTTTTGTAGAGAGAGAAAGATAGTTGGGTTGTGTGACTTTTGTGACAGTGTGTTGTTTATTTGAGTATTTATATAAAAGCTACTGACCGTTTTGTAGTATTTCTTACCGATTCTTTATTGTAAAAACCGAATTTTTCTATATATTAGGAAAATATTTCCTTTTACTATACTTGACAACTTATTTGAGGCAGATGAAGTACCTCCATTAAATAGGTAAGTATGTTGGACAGTATTTAGAAATGCATTAAAAGGAGACACATACATTATTGTTGCATAACATTAGTATTTTTTTGAGAAAATTTTATTTTACACTGAAAACTTGTTGCCGACTTTGAAGTAGCACCATCAACTTTTATTTTTTAGATGTTGCACTAAACACTTTATAAAAACTTTGAATTTACATAAAAGTTGGATGGACATTAGCCTAGCACTTCTGCTTGTTAAAATGCATCTTTTTTTTGTCTTCTTGGATGTATACTATTGTTCAATGAGATAAATTCATATAAATATTATTGAAATCAAACAATACATGAGTAAGGATTAAAAAATAAGGCATGAAAACAAGTACACATGCAAGTATAAACCCCAAATAGACTTCAATCTCAATACTATCCTCCATGTATAATGCTACTGAAGAAATTAATAATAAAAACACAGAATAATGAGAGGAAAATATAATGTCATCAACCAAGAGTAAAATAGAGCAAATTTACATACAACATTTGTGTAAAGTCAAAGTTTTTATAAAGGTTTTAGTGTAACTTCTAAAAAATAAAAGTTAATGGTGTAATTTTAAATACGACGAAAATGTTATAGTGCAAAATAAAATTTACTCTATTTTTTAATTTAGAATCTATGGTATATATACACTATACATAAAAAAAAAGGGTGTTTTTTAAGTAATAAGTTGAGGTTTTATGTTAATACAACAATGTTCAAATGTAAAATAGTAGTACAAAATAACATTCAATGAAGAATACAAGAAATGTTCAGTTATAGTAAAAGATAGTTGATCCTACTAGAAGAACTCTACGCAGCCATTCTTGCAGAACTATGTTTCAGTTCACAACACTTGGGCCAATTTGGAACATCCCTCCTCCAAAGGACAGGATAAAATCAAATTGGTTCCAAATTGAAATTGAATTATATCAATTCAAATTGAATTTTAGTGTAGTTTTTAACACAAAAATGCAACTTGAATTGAGATAACTCAATTCCAATTTGAAACCAGACATTCCGAACAAGTTTACAATTCCTTGAATAGAAAATTGGCAGTTCCTTGAATAGAAAATAGGCAGGTAAATTCAACCTTAGAAAATTACCGAAATACGCAGCTAAACACCAACCATCAGGTAGGAACTCAGAAAAATCCAATCAATGTCTCAATTGTCTACTAAAATATCCAATCAATATATCAATTTTCCCCCACCCTTTATGGAGGTGAAAGTTTGTATGTATGACTCTGAATTCATCTCTACCATCTAAGAACATTTAGGAGGAAAATGTTTCACCGAGTCAGATCAAATGAGTAAACCAACAGAAAAAGATTACAATGTTCATTAAAAACAACAATAACAAACGTACAAACATGTACGATGAAGCTCTATTTTATTCGATTCCTCCAACCCCGACAGTATGGACTTCCACAACGACACTGAAAAGCCTTGATTGGATGCTCATGATCATCGAAGTCGATTCCATAATCCTGAAATTTTATCATATGGAATGAACATTTATATTAGTCTGATCCGCAACAAGTTAATAGCAAATAAGGAAATAGGAACAGTTTCAAAAGATAGAAATAGAGACATTGCTATTTCTAAAAGTGACAGTATGAGATAAACAAACTCACCCAAGTAAGTTCTTCTAGAGCATCTACTTCCCTTTTTGTAAAGAAAGCAAGCTACATTAAGGTAAAACCAAAGTGAAAACACTTTAGACAAACAAAAAATTAACTCTCAGCAAGTGGGAAATAAACTTGGGTCATTCAGTAATCAGTACATACATGATAATAATGCCGATCAAGAGTCTCCACCTGCACTGGAATCTCAAGTAAGTTTCCATCATGACATCTGTGGTTAAGAAAGAAATAACTTAGTAGGCTATTCGGATAGAAAAATGTAAAACTAAACTACAGATAAAGAGCTCACCGGTGATTCATAAACCGAGCAACATTCCCATAGTCTGTTGCATCCAAGCAGAGTGCTTCTTCATCCTTTAGAACTGATTCTGTGGTCCAATCTGCATCAAGGAGCACAGGATATACATGTCTGCCCTGCGAGCATCTCTGTAAGTTCCTCTCGTACAACTCAGTGTTCGTCATAATCTCTCCCGCATATTCACAAATGAAAGCACCGGCTGGTAACTTTTCAAGTGTTCGAACACCCCATCCTTTACCTTCACCTGCGCAGAAAACCTAATATGCATATATAACAAAGGTATTAAGGAACTATAAGCCACAGTTGAAAGAAATATACATGCTTAAATATCAATCTTTCTACACACCCACCTGCAATTTACGAGACATGCCTCGTTGTACAACTCGATTTCCACAATCCATTGTGCAGCCACATTTTCTCCAGCATTCTTTAATGAACTTTCTCAAAAGATGGCCTTGGCATTTTCTAGGTGGCCTCCCCTCATTATTCCTCTCCAAAGGGCAATCATGACAATATGACAGGTGGTGACTTTGCGGCTCTCTTTTCATGGAAATACAAGATTCTAAGAACCTTGGATTTAACAGTCCTTCAGGTGTGTAAGCAAATTCGCCCCCTGTGTCCCGAGCACAAGCACAGGGTAAGGAAGAGGAAATACAATTGCCCTTACACCCCGGACAACAATCCTCATCTGAAATTCGAGCTAATGAGGTGTGTACATATGCAGATTGATAAACCTCGCTTTTCGGCATATAAGTAAATTGTGGCAGATCCTCCCCGCCACACCCTTGTAATAGAGAAATCTTTACTTTCTCTGAACCATTTGTTATGTCATCTTTATGGACAGACCCTTTAACCTGCTCGGCCATACTAGATGCGTTAGTAGGTCGTAACAAATGATGAGAACTTCCAGGTACTCCGTTTGTAGGAGATATATTCAAAGAACCATTTCCCATTTCCAAGTATTTTTCACATATGTCATTTAAAACTTTTTGAAGAGAAAACTGCCCATCAGCTTTTCTGTAAAGCTTACTTAAATCACGTTCAACAAAGTTCAGAACTTCATCTATACTCGGATGGTGGAAATTCTGCTTCTCTACATCATTGTGACAGGTCAAGGAAACTTTCACCAATCCACGAGTTGATGAGCCAATATCTTGAATCCTTTGGATCATATTCTGCTGATGACGGGATGAACCAGACTCGCAATCTTTCCTTTTTTCATGTGAGCTTTGTGAGATTTCAATAGCACCTAGAAGTTCCATTTATTATCCATCAGGAAACGGCATAAATCCATTTAATAACAAACATAACATAAGAAGATATTCATGAAAAGCTTAAATGTGTAACTTGCCTTTATTCGATTTACTTGCATGGCGACCAAACTGATCAGGCTCAATGATAGGATCTCTTGATAATGATTTAGAAGATTCTGCAGGCCTTGTCTTTCTAGTGCTTCTTACTTGCTCATTCAGCTTTTCTCCATCCAATGTAGAAGGACCATGATGTCCTGAGTGACCTTTGTGGGATTTCTTGCGTGGAGGTTCATCTTCAGCACATTTTTCAGCCTTAAGCAAAAAGAGAAAGAAACATTAATAAAAAAAATTAGCTAACGCTACAATATATTAGCATAACTACATAAGGCAGAAGCTTCACCTTCAATTACAGAGCAACATCGGCAGTTGATCTAGGGGCAGTATAGTATAAAAGACAAACGCATGAAAGTTATGGCCAAATTTGATGGGACACACGCAACTTAGTTGGACTAAGGAGGACAGCTTCAGGCCCAGCCTAGAAACCTTGAGGTAATTCTTCCAACTACGTCAAGTATGATACTTGACTCCAAGCCTATATATATGTCAGTAGTGATTTTCCAAGTAACTAATAAACAGCTCCACCTCCCTCTCTCTTTCAATATCTTATTTTCTTTTCAACTTTTATTTCATAATAAAATTACACATCATTCTGTTCACATATATTACAGACCTAGTTTGTTTGTTTACTTGTTATATTACACTCTAAGGCTTGTTCTTTTATATTCGCTATCTTCTTTAACATCAAACACCTACGTACAATCTTACGCCCTATTCTTTCCCAACAATGAATACACCATATTCTTAACCAACTTACCTAGTTTATTCCACCAAATTACAAACTACTTCAATCCAAAACTGGACTTCTTCAAGCGCCTGAATTTGAGTAATTAAAATTATAAGCATTTTACATGTGTATGATAATATTGCGGGAGCACTACCTAGATTTACCATAGATCTCAATCCTGCAATAGAAAATGAAATTAATATTTAATCATATGCACCATTCATCCTACCAAGTTTTTGAATGATTTGAGTCCACATCCGACTCTACTCGATCCAATTCACCCAACTAAAAGCACCTCAATGAGTCTCACCCCCAATGTTGAGTTACTTGCTCTTCCCATAGATGCGGGTAGACATATCATAAGGCCAACCATTTGTGCAGTTTAATCCTGCAACCCATGACCCAGATCCAACCTTAGTAGAGCACAATAAGCTACCCGCATCTCATTGGTATGACTAAGAACATATGGTTTTGTTTTAAATTCCTAAAATGTCCTCAAACCCATTGAGTTTGTGTATGCATGTACGATGTGAGATGGGGTATGAATTTACCACCCACCTCCCACCCTTTAATGCATGACCGTATTGTCATGTCAGGCCCATGTTGAGAAGAAACCATCATCGCATTTTACATCTCACACAATTTTTTCCTCGTTGGGTGGTGTAGCCACTAGCCATATTCCAGCTCAATGGATATCATTTGCCACAGTCCAAGTCCAACATTAACTGAGCAGACTAAGTAATGAGTCCTTATAATGAACAACACACATCTCATTAGTATGATATTGTCCACTATAGGTCCGAACCCGTATAGTTTTGTTTTTGAGTTCCCCAAAAGTCCATATACCATGATTTTTTTTACTTATAACACCTATTTATGTTCATGTGTATATTCTGTGGCGGAGTTAAGGCACCATGAACATCAATTATAATAGAACATGTAATGAAAACACAAACAAAAAATGGTAAGACCATGAATTAAGAACCTTATCTTCCGTATGAATTTTTTTAACTTTATAACTCCTATTTATGTTCATGTATATATCCTGTGGCGGACGAGTTATGGCACCATGAACATCAATTATAATAGAACACGTAATGAAAACACAAACAAAAAATGGTAAAACCATGAATTAAGAACCTTATCTTCCGCGGATTCAATTATAGCAAGAGCAAGGTTCTGATAATTGTCTTCTTCAATAAGTGTCCATTCATCATTATACAGCTCCAATAGTCTCTTGAGAACTGGTTTTACGGAGTCCGCACCAATACCCAAACTCTTCATTGCTTTAAAGGCATTTGAAACCTTCTCCTTGTATGATTTATCTGACTTCATTACTGATCCTTTTCCCTTTTCCTTTCCCTTCCCCATTTGACGATTCATGATTCACGCAAACTGTAAAATTTCAGCATTTAAAAAAAATGGTTTCAAAACTTCACATGACAAGCTAGCCAATAAATACCTGACAAAGAAATCCACTATAACAAACAAAATAGAGACCATAAACAAACATATAAAGATGAATGATAAATAATAAAAAATTGTATATTTGTGTTTAGAATGCATATCATATAGAGTCATATCATTGATATAGGAAAATATAGAAGCCAGGAACCAATATCCCAAAGAGCATTCTAAATTACTACCTCCATTTTTTGGCAGCACTACATTTGGTTTTGACACAAACACGAAGATTTATAAATAATTAGTTGTAATTGCGTGATTAAAGTATGAGAGAACGGATAAAGTGGACAGAATGCAGATTGGTATCATATGACTACAACATCACTTCTAACTAAACAATATCTTTGATCATTATGTTTATCAAAATCTTAAATGGAAAACAGACTATATTATTAAACAAAGTAAAGTGGGGTAACATTTATGTAAAGAAACAAGTAAAATTTGGTATAAATTGATTGAGAATAAAATAATACTGTTAATGATAGAATAAGTTAAAAGTTGTGAATATACATTCCCCCTTTTCCAAGCAATTCACATTTCAAACCCTATATGATATCAACAACTAATCACTCTTAAATTACAAAAGATAACATTCTAATTCTAATAAAATTAACAAGATTGTGATAAATTAAGAACAACAAAATGTGTTTTTTGAAAGTATTGAAGTAAGTTTGTGGATAAAAGATTATAGTGTGACAGCCCAATTCCCAAAATTAAAGTGTAGGGTAGGGCCACCAAACAAACACACCAGACCAGAGCAAGTAACAATGCAATAGTAAACGAATTACAAGAATTCTCAAGGAAAATCAAATAAATCGCTGGAGTTGGAGAAATTCACCAATGATTAAACCTTCTTGCAAATGGAGGAATTGACAAGCGATTATGTCGATGAAAATCAAGTAGAAATGTAGAATAACTAGCAAAGGACTGGAATAAAAGACTTACATGGCAAAGACTAGATGTTTTCCACAGGTGCCATAGACATTGCTGGTCTTCAAGGAGAAGAAGAAAGAGAATATTATTATTATTATTATTATTATTATTATTATTATTATTATGTGAATATTTGATGAAAGGTGACACGGAAACTGGAAGCTTAAGAGTCGAGTGTGTGTTGACTGTGCAGAGACATTTATAGACTTTCTGTTTCTGGTGAACTATTTGCTTTTTTCCTTCTCGCCATTTCCCCCTTTCCGTTTCATTCTACGTCTCGTGTGTTTTACAATACTAAATACTATAATTTAGTATAATCAATGAATATCTTTTTTATGATAAAAACATCTCACTTTTTAAGCATAAAGATTTTAAAGTGTTTGAGAATTTACGCTTTATCATTATACACTAAATCTATTTGAAATATCATGTAACAAAAGTTTATTATGAAATAACAAAAGTTTACAAAACATAATGAAAAAATAGAACACGTTAATATTTTCATGCTCCATATGAAAATAGCTTCTATATGGATACTATGATTAGGTATGATTTTTTTTAATATTATGGGGAATAAATATTTGTAAAAATGAATCTGGAAATGTTTACTTGAGACATAAAAAAAGGGTTAAACGGCAACTATGTTTCAAGACTAAGTAAGTGTTAGTATATTTTAATATTTTTATTATTTTTAGCAAGATTATATTTGAAATATCATTTTCGTAAATAAGTTCATATTTTTAGAACTAGTTTTAAAAATTAGATTTTCATTTAATTTATTTTAATTTTAACGTTAAATGATTTGAAAATATTTTTTTATTTATTAATATTGCATATTGGACCCTCGTGAAAGGGAAGAGACGAAAACTAGAAAATGTGACGGTTAAAAATAAGGCCATGTTTGGAAATCACACTTTCAAAGTATAAAATGGACCAAAATGTTATTGTTGAAAACATAGAGACTTTCTTGTTAATAGGGTGTTTATTGGGGGGACTTGGTGTAATTTTCCCTAGAAATAATAAAGTAAGAAGAATAATGGTTAGTGGGTTTTATTTTTTACTATTTTGGATAAGAACGAACATTCATAAAAGGAAAGTGAGACAACAATGCCGTACGGAGGGAGTATATCGTATATTCATATGATAGATACCATAAATAGGAAATACTAGAAAACACAGAGAGATTGATTGAGATGGCAAATGCAAATAGTAAAGAGTGAGCTTGGGGTAAGAAGATGATTATTCGAAGTCTGTCAGACAAGAAGGTCACATAAACTACCACTAAGAGTGAATGACCCCGTTCGGTGCAACTCATAATATATTGGTCGGAGGCCCAGCTTTAGATCAAATATTGCTACAAAATTCACTCTCAAAAACCCAAAAATATTACTTTCAGGTCTAAATATTGACATTTGTGCCCTTTTATATTTTAATAACTTAATTATTAAATAAAACATATGGAAACTAACTCCCTAATTATAGTATCCTATTTTTAGGAAAAAATTACCTCAATATAACTAATTCAGTAAATTTCACCAAAAAGGTAAAATAACGTATTCTTCACCATAGATGCATTAAACACAAACATGGTACCATAGTGGCACAAATAAATACATTATTTAATTTATGAACAAGTAACTGGTACCGAATAACTATAACTAAAAAAACATTAGTTGGTGATGATTCAATATTCTATAATGGCTTATGCCATTCATAGTACCTAATGTTGGTGCCTTGTGTTATTATTTATTGAACCAAAGCATGGTGCAATATATATTAACATTGTACTATCAGATGATACAACCAAATAAATTATGAATATGAACTAGAGCATGGTGCAGTAAATTTAGTATTGGTATCACTATGTGGTACGCTATATTTATTGGTGTGTTGAGATGGTACATTATTTTTATTTTTTGTACAATGATGTGGTACCATATATATAATGCTTTTTTATTCTATATATAGTTTGCATAATACTTTAGTTACATGTTTGTATATCGTGATTTATGAATTGATTTAAAATTTGATGCACCATTTGATGGTTCCATATCAAAATTTTAGTAGATAATGATATTAATAATAAATATTTAATTAATTTAATTTTTAGGGTATAATTGATAAACACTAATATCTATTTTTAGTTTGGGTCCTAAAGTAATTTAGTTCCATAATATGGACTTTGAAGAATTTATCCCTAATATAAAACCTCCTCCAGCTCTAAAACCAGCCAACGTTCTCCATATAACGGTCTTTCCCAGGACCCAAATAAGAAGTATCCTCATCTATTGCTCCCATTAATGGCATTACACATTTGCTGATTTATCACATGTGGGCTAAAAGCCTAAAACCATCATGTTCTACTCTTATTATCTCTATCATAGAAAAACAAAAACAAAAACAAAACAATCTCATTCAAAATGAACTAGTTTGTAGCTTCAACATCAAGCATGATATTTTTCATAGAATCCACGTTGCTTATTTTTGTGAGAAGTGTTGTAGTGTGTACAAACCATTAAATTCTGCTCTCATTGCATCTCTACCATAGATAATATCATCCAAAATGTACTAACTTGTAATTCCTCCGTCCCGAAAATGTTTTCCATTTGCTTTATTGTTTTATTGGTCGGGATCGCACGGATTTGCTTTTACAATCACCCAAATATCTCATACTATTTTAGAGTGATAGTCTAGTTATATAGTACCCTCTCGTTCTTAATCGATGTGGGATGTGTGGTATTACATTAAATGGATGGATCTCCGAAAATAAATGTATGAATAATGTTCTCAATTCCCTTAAGAGCTATGATACTTATTTAAAACTTTGGGATATTGCATAATTATTATTTATACTGATAACATATTAAATTCAGTAAGTCCATTGAGAGACAGTTTCTAGATAATTATCTAAAGACGAACTTATGTTATTAATGTTGTTAAGAAAATAATTTTTTTTATTTGTGAAGGACACTAATATTAACAATATAGAAATTTTCATTGACAACATGAATATTTTTATTAACAATATAGGTCCGTCTCTAGAGACCTTCTCTTTAAATACTTTGTGTATTAATTTTTAAGTTAAGACACTAATATAAAATTGTTCAAAACTTAAGGTTTTTAAGTTAAGACACGTTCTATAAGGTTATAGAAATATAGTTTGGTTTGAATCTTTGTATTTTTATCTATCACTTCTACTATATTTCACATCTAATAGCTGAAGACTTTTGGTAAAATATGTACACGAATTTATTTATTTCGAATTTTGTAAAACTATATTACTTAATTTATAAAGTATAATATAAATATCCAAAGTCTTGGAAAATGTAAGATTTTCTTAAAATATAGGAAAGTCAAGGATTTTTGGGGTTTTTCGCGATTTTTGGGTTTTAGCGGTCTGACCGGCCGAGTTTCTTAAAAAAATCGCGGAGACACACGTTTTTAATGGATTATGTTATGGTTTTAAGTTATTAGCATTGAAAGTTACAGTTATAGTTTTAACGTATTTTGTTAATGTTCTAAGAGGTGATGTGAAGATTTTAATACGTCAGTATTGTATGTTTCAATTATAGTTTTAACCTCTTTTGTTATTTTTTTTAACAGTTGGTGTGATGGTTTTAAGGAGCTACATGATAGTTTTAAGATGGCTTGTTATAGTTTTAAGTGACACTCTAATATCATTAAACCACCATTAAACAAGTATAAAAGTTTCACGTATGCCATTAAAACATCAATAAACAAGCTTAAAATAAGCTACTTGCAACATTCAGTTATTACACTATTGAAACATTCAATCATCCAAAGGTTTAAAATATCTATTCTCATAAGAAAAAAGTTACAATAAACGTTCATTCGGTGTTTTTTTTATGCAAATGCAATCTGAGTTGTTAAAATGGGATTTTTTTCGATTAAACTTCTTGTTGAACTTCGGCGTCCTGTCTAATTTGTTGCTTTGAGAGTACTATCATCAAACTCGATGTCATCATCAGCACCTGCTTAAAAGATTCACTTACTGGGTTAAAATCATAACAACCCTCATAAAAACTATCACATTGGTGCTTAAAAACAAATAAGTAACATGCAACAGAAGCTAAAAACAATTACATTAATCCTTAAAACCATAACAGTGCATCTTAAAACTATAACAAAGTAGGAACATGCAACACAAGCTAAGGACAGTAACATTGATACATAAAATCATAACAGTGCCTCTTAAATCTATAACAAAACATTTGCAAAAAATCAAATGATAAATATTTCACAAAAGCTAAAACACTAACGTTGATGCTTAAAACTACAACATTAGGTTTTAAAATTATAACGTATGCGCTAAAAACAATAACAAGCAGAAATATTCAATAAACTAAATATAATAACATTAATGTTTAAAATCATTACAGTGCATCTTAAAACTATAACAAAGCCCGAACATGCAACACAAGCTAAAACGGTAATATTTGTACTTAAAACCATAATAGTACATCTTAAAACTATAACAATGCCTTTTAAAACTATGATAAAATATTTGTAAAAATTCAGACCAGAAATATTTCACCAGAGGCTAAAAATTTCATTTTCAATTGAGAATTTAACGAAAAAAACAAGATGAATTTGTTGATTTGAACATTTTAGCAATTGGATCTGAAAATTCGGTGGAAATCCGGCAAGATCCAACATAAATCCGGCGAAACTAGAGAGAGAGAGAGAGGGGGGGGGGGGGGGGGCGGAAGGGAGAGAGATAAATGGGTTTGAATGTTTCTCTCTCTAGGGTTTTTATAGAGAGAGAAAAATTGTTGAGTTTTGTGAATTTTGTGAGAGAGTGTGTTATTATTTGGGTATTTATATTAAAGCTATTAACCGGTTTGTAGTATTTCTGACCGGTTCTTTATTGTAAAAACTGAATTTTTCTATAGATTAGGAAAATCTTCCCTTTTACTATACTTACTGATATAAATAATTATCCGAATACATTTTATGTAAATTATGTAAATATAATTTTACTTTATTTGCCAACTAAAACATTGAATTTAAACTTGATCGCACATACAAATCATTTTTAAATTCAATAATTAAATATGTATTAAACTATAATATAACTAATTATTAAATTTTAATTATATTATTTTATCAAATCATTTAAAATTATATTTTAAAAGTAATTTGGGTCAAAATTTGAATTAAAAAAGCCTATAATGATTTATTTGTATGTGAAATGATATAACTTGTTTTTTTTTAGAAGATTTAAATTCTACTTTGGTAAGCAAGATTAAGTGCATCAAGTAAATGGTGGGAATTGTGAAGTTCCCATCATTCTGTTACCATTGAATAAAATTACAAATTCTTGAATAGAAAAAGATTTTCTGAATTTCTTCTTTAGGAAAATCACACATAACTAATGCATTTACACAAGATTATAGACCAATCAAAGAGTTTTATACTGCCAACTGGGTGAATAAACCAACCAATCACAATGTCAGAATATGCCAAATCAACAATACACATGGCTACATGAGAGGCTTGGAAATTATATTCACTTAATGGATATACTAGTTAATGGCCCGTCGATACTCGACGGGGCATGAAAAACAATTAAAATAAGAAATGAATAAATGTATATAATAACATGTTAAAGTTGAGAAACATATAAAAATTGTAAGGTGATAAAATGCAAGATCTAATCGCTTCAACATTGCATCGGAAGTAACCCCTACATGTTGAAAAGTGCATAATATAAATTAGTGAAATTGAACAAAACCATATATATAAACACGAATACTAAACGCATGACATAAAATACTAAATACATGACAACTTAAAAACATTTACACATTAAATCTCTATTTTATATTATTAAAGTATCTACATTTATTTTTTAAATTATCATTTCAGTCATAAATTTTCGAAACCCCTAATTAGTAAATACAGTCAGTCACAAAACCCCTAAAACAATAGACGCTTCCAAGTTCCAACACCCAAAAAACCACAAAAGCTTTAATCAATTAAGAAGATGAGCAATTCACCAAGAAGAAGAGGGAAGAATTAGGTTAGTGTTGCTTCAAGTTTTATTCACCGCCTAAAACAATCAAAGCCATCAGCCACATGTGGCTATGGATCTCGCCGCCATCTCACTGTAGGTAGCGATGTATTTGATCGCGGATTCCCGTCTCTTGGCGCTACATCTCAACGCTATATAGACTTGGGCGACATTTTGTTCAGCCGTTCCTGCTTAATGGCGCTTACTTTCGGCGCCATGTAGTACAACCGGCCATGAATATGGGCGCGGGTTAGCTGATGAAGGCGCTAGGGTTCGGCGCCAATATCCAGTTACGGTTTGGCGGCATCAACTCGAAAAATACCCTCTTTTTCTCGAATTTTTCTGTAAAAATTGCTTAAAACAAAACATATAAGTACATAAATACTTGAAAATAACCATCTTCATACCATGGTGGTTCTTCTTCACTTTCTTTGTCACTCACATTAAGATGGGGCTCTTCTTCACTTAGATTTTCGCTCATGTTTGATTTCATCAACGTACAAACCATCAACCTTGTTATTTTAATTTATTTGTATTAAAAGTGTTTCTTGTTGTAATTATTCAAAATATGAAGTCTATGTAATGCAAATTTGGCTATGTATGGACTTCACGTGTAATTAAGTTTAAGTTGTCCTGCGTTTAGTATTTTATTGTCCTACGTGTAACATCTCTCTATAAAAAACACACATAAAAGATAAAATCAACTTATAACTTGTCGAACACTTCTTTATAAATTACGTTTGTTGCCGTATCATATATATGTATCACCCTCTACGTCGCAAATTACTACGTTCAAGCCCTTCCCGGTGGTAACTCTAGAAAGAGCAACATTTAACTGATCACGGTTGAATACATGTGTGGGGAGGTAGAGGCCAACGTGTGAGAGAGAGTGTCACTTACTTTTATTTATGGTCATAGCAAGGCAGACGAATATAGGGAGTTGTCTCCAGTCAATTGATAGGGAACTACATCCCGTCGGATGGCTCATCATCATCCTCATAATGAAAACCGTTTGGCATGCATTGATTACATATATCATCTTTGCCTCGATGATATGCTTCCCAAGATTAGTAACTATAAGCCTTGTTCCGTTGCACAACTCGAAAGTTTGATCTATATTTCTCAGAAGCATTGCCATACACACAACCTTTAGTATGATCCTGAGATTAGTCAATCTAGATCAATTAATGTTGTTGAAAAATTCTACAGTGAAAACATATTCGAGACCGTTCTCAAAATTATCTTCCGTAGCAATGCTATATGCGCTCAAATATTCAATGTTATCTATTGACATCTTCGACATGAAAAATTGATTTATATCATCAAATATTTCATTTGCAGGTGCAAGAACATCCCGGTGATGAAATATACAGGGTCAAGTGATGGATCGCCTAAGTGATACAACAACGAAAGATATGTACTATCTATAATAGTTTGAATTGGATGACTCACTTCTCAAATATGTAAAACTTCGGGATCTTGATATGAACCCACAATTATTAGGTCCAGCGGTAATGCCTTCACCAACATGTGTTATCCACTCAGCAAATTCTTTCAACTCTTTAATTTTGAACGATGACGAATCAGTCTGTATAGGATTGAATTGGACGTAAACAATGATAAGTTAAATACTCCCTCCATCTCAATTTCAACTTCCCGCATTCCATTTTGGGACGTCTCAATTTCAACTTCTCATCCATTAAATGGAAAACCTCTCTCTTACTTTATTCACTATATCTCCTACTCTATTCAATATTTGTCATACTTTATTCACTCTTTTCATACTTTATCACCATCTTTCCTACTTTATTCATTTTAATCTTAAAACTTGTGGCCGGGCCTACGGGAAGATGAACCCGCGACGGAGGGAGTATGATATAAGTATGTGGTATATAGATAAAACGGGTCATTTACCTGCAATCTCATGTTCTTTGTCAGTTGAAGCACCTCACAACAACTCATATCCTAGAGGAGCATATAGAGGCATTCACAATATTATAACTATTCCTCCGGGAACAACGGGCAAAATATGTTGGAAGTTCCCGCCGAAGACAATCACCACTCCCACCAAATGGCTCATCTGAACGGCCCATCACATCCTTCAAGCTCCTATTGATCGCTTCAAACAATGTTGGTTTGTCATGAAAGCCTTATCCCAAATAATAAGCCGAGCATCCTTGAGCATTCCCGTGACCTCTGAATCATGAGCTTATTGAATGTTGAGTCCTCGTGATATGCAATGGTATTCTGAAACTTGAATATGCCGGACTACTGTCCTACCTTTATAAAGAATGAGTGATGCAAGCCCACTGGACGACGCAACTGGAATTACAATATCTTCTCTAGCCCTAAAAAACAGGGGACATCGTCTCTATATAAAGGTTTTTGTGGCCCATCCGCAGATGTATAAGAAGAATATTTCGCCATTTTGACCATCGACAATAGACATAATTTCATATATGGCACGTTATCCATCGGTCAATTGTGGGTATAAACCATCGTGCTATGCTCCATTGCAACTCTAACATAGAACATCTAATACAAAATGAATGGATTTGTAGCATTTTATATAACAGACTCATCCGGCACGGGTATATCATCAAATGAACTGAGATTGTTGTAGTTTTTCTTCGATAACTTCTGTACTTGCATAATAGCAATGTTTTTTATTTGTTCATTAGTGAATTTCAAACCTGGCTTAAGAGTTCTATATCGTTACATGACAATTACATAGAAAATTTAAACTGATTGTCATTGTATGTGGGAATGTGTAATATAGTATTTAAATTTAGTGTACCAGGATTGTTGAGTAACCTTTGTTGATTGTACATAATGTCGTCTGATAATAAAATCCATGTTTTGTTCCAAACTTACTCAAGCCTCGACATGCTGCGTGATTACAACATGGTTACGAAAAGGTGACGTAAAAAACTCGCAAATTCCCATAGACTTCCACCTTCCAAACCACTAATATACTCTTCACTAAATTTCCAAATTTTGGATGAGCATATTGTTATATTAACAATGACGGATCTAGACCCTCGCGAAACCCTTTGGCGATGTCATCTAAAGTCTCCGCCAAATACAATAATCAAACCACCAAATATGGTGTGGCTAGTCGATGCATAACATTTCTCAAACTCCTATCACGCGCTTCAAAACAATGCATATTGGTCACTGTACGTAGCCTCGTCCCATATAATAAGCTTTGTTTCTTTGAGTAGACATGTTACATCAAAATCAAGCATAATCTTACTGCTCAAGTAAGGATAGATATGTACTTTTGACAATGGTAGGAATAGGATCTCTCACTTCTTGAAAAAGAATGTCCTCTGGCATCTTGATATCAACCTCATTGTCATTATCACAGTCGGCAACTCCATCACCAACTCATAGTATCCACTTTGCGAATTCTCTAGTCTCATGAATCTCAATTGTTAACGTACCAGCTTAAAAACACAAAACACACTTTAAAAAATATAAAGAAAGATACAAATTACTAAAATCATACCATAAGTGAAACAAACATTTAGTTACCTACAGTCGCATGTTCTTTGTAAGTATGAGGACCTCACACGAATTCCAAATTTTGGATGAGCATATTGTTGCATCAACAATCTCAGATCTAGACCCTCCCGCAACCACTGGCGATATATGTCTAAATTCTCCGACAAATACAATAACCAAACCCTCGAATGGTGAAATTTGGTTTGCATAAAATCCTCCAAACTCCTATCAAGCGCTTCAAAACAACGCATATAGGTCATTGTAGCCCGTTCCCATATAATAACCTTCATTTCCTTGAGTAGACAGGTTGCATCAGAATCAAGCTTAATCTTACTGCATACAAAGTCTAAATGGATCTTCAATGGTATATCGAATCTTGATTGAGCAGTTCAGACCATCGGAAGCATCAATGATATGATATCTAGGGAATCCATTGGGAGAATTGTATCTCTTCTAGCTCTCAAAACGGAACATAAAGTCCTCCAAATATAATATCTCCTCTAGAATCAATCATGATTGTAATAATGACGTCCTGCTGAGTATGAATTGATGACCTTCATTCTCCCTATCTTGTATCCGAAAAGCTAATTAAGAACTCCATAAAAATAAGATTTGGCATCTTACTCACAATAATATATCGATATACCATCCTTCTTCTCCATGGACGAAAAGTAATGGATATTGAAAAATAAGGTAGCATCGAAACTCAGTTATGTGCTTCAAGTCCCCATTCCTCATCTGATCAACCATAATATGATATTTTGCATGTAAGTTATCACATCACCCTCTACTATAGCATCAGTTACTTCAGATGCAGTAAGCAAATTGTAAGTTCGCTCATCCCCTGGCGTCTTGCATTAAGTTGAAGGCTTACCTTACTGGCATTATCAAGGGAGATGCGATATCTGGCCGTCTTGTATACTTTTGTATATGAATTGTACTCTTCCACCATAGTTTTGATCAATGTTGTAGTAGCATTTTTCACACCAGCCTCATTGGTTTGGCTTTACCATAATAATAAAATAAATTATTTATCATAGAGTATCTATAATTCTAATGGATACTAAATGATGTATAACTAATAATTTGTTTGAAACGAAATATGTGAAAGATACATAAAATTGAGTGTAGATGTTTAATGAAACGAACCCGAGAGCATTGATCATGTTGTCAACTCCGTGTCCAGTGTCATATATGCAACGTTGGGCGAATTTTTGGAGTTTGTCCTTGGATGGGCAAGAGTGGGCCAATCTTGTGATCATTTTAGCCACCTATCTGACAACAATAAGGACATTTTCGTTTATTCACTTCCTTTATTTTCCATCCATTGAAGTAAATGCAAGGATATTATTGTGTGCACGGATGATAGAACAGTTATATGAACTGAGTGAGTACCTAATGAATAAACAATTAATACATGTAGAATATATTTTCTAAATAGTATAATTTTGAACATTTCCGCTCATTCAAATTTATTCAATCTCGTGGAGTCTGATCTTGAGACTGTAAACGCTTACTCGATTTAGACGATTTGTTATCCATCACTACAAGAAAATCCGACGTTATGGGGCGACGGATTTTATCCGTCGCCCCATAACGACGGATCGCTAATTGGGGCGACGGATTCTATCCGTCGCCCCAATCGGCGACGGATAATAGTTATCCGTCGCTTATTAGCGACAGATAACTTATCCGTCGCTAAATTGGGCGACGTATAATAATTATCCATCGCCCAAGTTTGACTTTTTTTTTAAAAAAAAAAGGAAATTATTAACGACGGATAATTTTATCCGTCGTTAATATTTTAATTTTAAAAAAAAAAACAAACTGGGCGACGGATAGATTATCCGTCGCTATAGGGCGACGGATACCTATCCGTTGCCCACTGGGCCGACGGATACGTGTCCGTCGGCCCAGTTTTCATATGTTCGGACAGAGAGTAGAATCTCTCATTTTCTTCATCTTCTTCATTCTTCCATCCTCATTTTCTTCTTCTCCTCAATCCGTTTTCCGGCCAATCATCCGTTATTCCGGCCAATCTTGGTGCCTAATCGAAGCCCGTGTGACAAGGAGTTTGATTCTTCGATCAATTTCATATTTCTACCGATTAATCAAGGTATTTTGGCTAAAACCCTAGTTTTTAAAAATTTGGGAATTTTATATTTTGATTAATTTGAGCAATTATATGTATATATGATAAGTATGTAGTAGTTAGTTTAGTTAATTTCATCAATTATATGTAATTTGTTCAATTTGATATATATATCTATCCGTCGGCCCAACTCCAGCGGGGCGACGGATTTTTTATCCGTCGCCCGATCCGTCGCCAGGGCTGGGGCAACGGATCGTTGGGCTGAAGCGACGGATAGATCCGTCGCCCCAGTCCAGTTTTTTTGTAGTGCATCAGGAGTTTAAAATGTAACCAATTCCAAGCAAGAACTATGCATGTTTATCAAATAAATAAAGCTTACAATCATATGTCCCATTTCACAACTAAAGGTAATAGTTGAGATTTGAGAATATAGGAAACATTTCAACATCTAGGTGTTGTTCGAAAACAAATATGTAATTGAAAAATAGTTCGAAAGATTGATCATGAAAAAAAACAAAAATAAAATTAGAGCATAGCGACTACTAATGGATAAAATTCTACATCAAATGCCCCGGTTTCTTCTATAATGGAAAAAAGATGCAAATCTATAATATGTAGACTCAAGAGATTTAATCCCCAAAGAGAAATCCCCTTCAATTAATTACTACATGTTGCCACTCAGAATTTCGAACCAATTCAGTTGCTAATATTTGTCAGTTAAACCTTCCGCACTTTCTAGAAAAAACCATATGATAGAAATTTTGACGCCAAGCAATAACATTGACCCGGTTTATGCCTAGCAACAACACTAATTAATACCACCCCTATGCAGGCTCTACGTACTCAACCGTAGCATCAAAATTAGCTAATATGATACCAAGATTAGGCGGCAACCAATCTGCTGCCACAGTTGGCTATGCAACACCTAAGATCTTTTACCGACTTTACTTAATTATTTTATCCTTAAAATAATGTATTAATAATTTAATAAAGTTAATTTTCAATCATAACAACCTCAATATATATAAATTGAAATTTATGGGTCATATACAAATAGACCCCCTGTAAGATTGTCCAATTACAAATTCATAGCCGATGTTTGAACAATTACGTCCAAACCCAAAATCGTTGACCAACATTAAAGTTTCATTTTTGAGAAAAAAGAAAAGATAAAATACATAGTAAAACAAAACTTAATGGAAAAATAAAATTACAATTGTAAGTTTTATTACAGTAGAGCCCCTTATATTTTAAACTTAACAAAATATACCCAATTATAAATTTTGCTCATATTATCATCCAAAAACATATTTGAAATCAACCCTCAAATTATTCGAAAATTCAACAAACTCCCACATTTAATTATTAAAAAAAACATTTTAAAAAAAATGTCTGGAGCTCCGGCCAGAGCTTCCATCTTCCATGGAAGCTCTGTTCGGAGCTTCCATAGAATTTTTTTAACAAATTAAAATTAAAAAACATAAAAATAGAAAAAGAAGATGTAGGAGAAGAGCTTCCATGGAAACTCGAATTGAGCTTCCATGGAAGCTTGGACAGAGCTTCATGTCCATGGAAGCTCGTCAATTTGAGCTTCCATGGACATGAAGCTCTCTTGAAGCTTCCATGGAAGCTCAATTTCGAGCATCCATGGTGGTTCGTGGTGGTGGACTGGTGATGAAGATTCCATGGTATTTGTGCGTGGTGGTGGTGAAGAAGGGTGGAGCCGTGGAGGAGATGATGGTGGAAGTAGAGGTGAGGAGTTTTGGAGAAGAAGAAAAATGGGGGTTTAAAATATGAAGTAATGAAATATTTAAATGGAATGATTAAAAATAAATGATAAAATAGAAAGTGAAAATAAAGGTAATGGTAAAAATAAAATAAAAATAGGGAATTTTTGACTTTTTGGGTTTATATGTAATTACTTTAAAAATGTAAGGGCGGATTTTGTAATTGTTCAAACATCAGGTATCAATCTGCAAAGTTGCCATCTTGGAGGGATGGGTTTTGTAAATATCTGTGAAATTTATATTCAAAATGTTTCATATAGTGAGTATATAAGATAGAAGGTAATATTTGAATAAATAATGAGTAAAAAGTAGAAAACGTGTGAGAATTCACGTAAATGCTGATAAGATGATGGTTTTTATTTAATCAAATACGTTTCTTTATTGCTAATTTTTAAAGTATACATTTGTAATTGTATACCTAAATAAATATTGATTTCTTTGATAAATAGAGGGAGTATTAAGTATTTAATAAATGTTCTATTTTTTAAATTTTATTATTTCTATCATTTATTAAACCTACATAATATTTAATTTAATATATGAATAATTTAATTAATTATTAAAATATTCAAGTTTGGTGTCTATGGATTCATCTTGTCGCGGTGAATCTATATATACGTTCAAAATATTTTTTGGAGTTTTGTAGATAAATATATATGAGATTAAATAAAAATTATATATAGATTCAACGTACTAAAAATAAATCATGGGAGTTATATGGTGCACTACGTCTTAAATACTTAAAATGTTCCACCACCAACATACCAAATTTGAAATTCTAACAACCAATCAAAATACATTTGGAAAAAAAACTGACCAATAGGAATGTTCAATAGTGCCACGTCAGCATGACACATGGCTTAACCACAAGGCTTGAAATAGGCTTCTTTTCATATAAATATAGATAGATAGATAGACAGACTAGTATTGAAATTATTACTAGTACTAAGTACTAACATGCGGATCAAATTCAACTTCCCGCGGCTCGAACACAAGTAAAAGAATGATGACGAAAGTAGGAGAAATAGTCAATAAAATAATAAATAGATTGAACAAAGTATGATAGATGATGAATAAAGTAGGAGATAGATTTTACATTTGATAGATGAGAAGTTAAAATTGAGAAGTCCCAAACTGGAACGCCGGAAATTGAATTCGCGACGAAGAGTGTAAATAGAAAGGGGAGGACATAATAAATTAATCGTGAATATAGTCAGACTTTCTTGCAGCAGCATTGAAGATGATGTTAGGCCGTCCTTCTTCATGCAATACTATATCACTGAATCTTTTTTCATGGTTACTATAGAAAATGTAAAAATACAACTCACCATAACATGTATGATTTTAAAGGGATAGGTTCCAACACGAACCCGAACCCGTTCAAGATCCAACAGGTTGATAACATACTCCCTCCGATCCGGAGAATCTGTCAAGTTCTAACTTTTTACAATCAACGAGATCCCACTTTGCCACGAATTAATCTCAAACCGTAATGGTAAAATATTCAATTGAATGATATAATGAAAATTTATGGGTGACCAATAAACAATGCACCTTAGCACTCTTCAAACTATAATATATCATCTTTTACGACTAGGTTAGCAAGCATCACTAGTCAATGACTATTGACCAAGACAAAAGATAAGTCTCAATCAGTTAGCGATCAATGGTGATACGCCTTGGGTAAAAAAATTGATCACAACAAAATTCCAATTATAAACGAGTTAAACCCAACGCTCATAATCATGAGGTGTCATTTTCAAATCCTAAAATGCATAATGCAAGTAACAATGAAATACAACATCAACATATATATCCTGCATGGGGCCGATTTCTGATGACAGTGATTACACACTTCAACATGGACTCCAGTGACACTTTTGGGCTATAACCACTCTTAGAACCCGTTTATTAGATCAAAGTGAACGGGCGTAACCACCCACTGTAACACCTAATACACAATGTGGGTCCCACAAAACCCCCCAATTAGATACTCCAATAGCATGAGCCCACAACAGCAGACCGTGCATGCCAATTACAAAGCTTCTGTTACAAGACACTTTGCGAAGTTAGCAAAACAAACAACACATGTCCGAGCTAGCTCGTGATTATGTACAACATGTTATGTGAGCTGTACAAGTATAAACGTCATCAGAAAATGTGTGAAATACACCACATTTCCTGTTTGTTTGGAACGCAGAATTAGAGCAACTGTACGTGGGACCATTAGAATTGCAGCATCCCATATAATGGATCATAGTTACCAATGGCAGATACCAGACGCCTCTGTTTGTAAAGAAACAAGCAACTCCTCATACTTGGAAGCGTATACAAAGCCCCATAACTGCAGAATTAATCAAATTAGTTAGAAACAAGCTGTTGGGCACTGATCACAATCACACCAAATTTGAGCCATTATAAGAACATGTTGGAAGTTAGCAGAAACTGAGACATGAGAGTCTGCTCATCATACAGTTATAAGAATGTACAAATAATTGAGAATGTCTCAACTTAACCACAATGACAGAGTAAATCACCATCAAGTTATCTAAAATGCTTCCTATTTTAATAGTACCTCAACTTCCTTGACTTGAAAATCCTGTGAGCGGGCCAAACAAGGGTTTCCATAGGTATCTGAGGATGAACTGGATCCAGACAACCTGAGGTGACAACAGACAAGACAAGGTGTAGGTAGAGAAATGGAAACGCCACATGAAGTTTTCAATGGAAGGGGATTTAAAAGAAAGAAAAGATTAGAGGAAAGCTTACAGATCTTCATCCAAATAAAGTGCAAAGTGATTTCCACCACCCAAGGCCAAATATCCCGGGCAGCATAAAGTGAAATAACGATTCATTCCTATATTGAAGACAGCATTATAATAGGAATAAAAAAGTAGGCATGTTTGATTATGAATGTATCGAGATAAACTCATTTAACTAGATCAAAATGTCAAGTAAAATTTCAACATACAGCCCCTATGAACTATTTTCAGAATAGTAGTAGTAATACTGATACGAATAACGAATAATATTAATACTAATACTAATACAAATAATTTAATAATAATATTAATAATAATACTAATAATAACAAAAATAACAATGACGACGACGACGACCACCACCACCACCACCACAAAAACAACAACAACAACAACAACAACAACAACAACAATAATAATAATAATAATAATAATAATAGTAAAAAAGAAACAAATCCTTGAAGTAAAGAAATGTAATTGGAGCAAAGGTACCTGTAGGGCGATATATGAGCGGATGGCCAGAGACATTCGTGAAAAGGAATGAATCCTTTGTCCCCTACAAAAGTTTCAGTTTTAAGCAGGGGGTACTCAATATAATTACTGCTTTTAAGTCTGTAAAAAATAGCTAGCATTACCTGATACCTTCTTGTACTTGTAGCTTTTAAGGGTGCTTCGACCAAACCACCAAATATCGCACCGTTACGTTCACCAACAACCTGAGAAAATATGAAAGATTATGATCTGAATTACTAGTAAAAATATTGTGAATGGAATTATGCTGCCACCGAAAATTCACTTGGATAAGGTGACCACTACTATAGGATGCATGTTAATGAATGTAGAGGTAGAAAAGAATAACTATGTTCTCTTTCACGACCAGCAGTTGTTTTGACTTCAGTGTATATTATATTAAAAAAACAATACTTCAAAATGGCAGCTAATAATATCCAAAGATCAGAGAATTGTGAAAATTTAGGCAACGACTCAACAATGTATATACCATATTGATAGCTGTTCCGGATGCTTCACTCAGAAATAGTACCGTTTTTAAGTGCATAGCAGCTATCGAACATATCATATAGTATCTATTAATTGGAGAAACAGAGACATTAAGCATGTTGAAATGATACCAGCAGACTAGGTCCAGGGTAGAGCATACTTCTTCTGTACAATGTTGAAAGAGATATCCCATGCCTCCAGGTGCTGAAAGAAACAGGACAGATTGATTGAACAGTCGGACAAGTTTGTGAATAAAGCTCAAATACACAGCCTACATGTGCAAGAACAAATTTAATAAAATGTTATCGAACCTGTATAATAAAACCCACTTCAGCCCCTTGACAACCACAGGAAGGGCAGTGTAGAGAACACTCCGATTCTTCTCAGACAGAAGCAGTGAAGACTCAGAAGTATCTGGAAGATTCTCCACAGGTGGTTCTTCTTTCAAAGTTATCAAACGAATTCCTCCATCGTCAGAGGCCATGGTATTACTCTCATTGCCAATCACGATGCCAGGGCTGCTTTTAAGGGGTTGATTACGGAAACCTCCTAATTTAGCAGCTTGATTGAATGCTTTACCAAGCGACTGTTTACCCCTTGAAAACAAACTTTTTCTTTTGGTATTTTCTCTCGTTGAGGGCTCAGACGAAGGTTCAAGCTCATCCTCATGCGAATCAACTTTTGAGTTACTCTGGGATTCCGAAGGTGCTAAAAGAGAGTAAAGAAATGCAGAAAAAGAAGATGTATCTGGACCCTCGATGGAGTCTCCAGGTCCCTCCTCTGAATCTGACTGGCCATGCCCGGAGTTACCCAGCTCATTCTAGGAATATAAAAGAATATGGCAAGATTAGCGATCACCACAGCAGCCCAATGAAAGCAACTGATTGAGCAGACAATACAATCTAAATCCAAGTTATATTTTTATAAACATGTAGGGGAAGGAGTAGAAAATGATGAAAAATAGAAGAAAGGCTCCACCATTCAAATTTTAACCCCAATCTGTAGTTAATAGCTTCATATCTCAATCAAACGAAAACCTAGGTATGATAATAATGCAGACAAAAGGACAACATGAAAGCATTATAAGCTAGTGAGACCACAGAATAATCACTGATTCCATTCGCAATAATCAAGAAATACTAACTCCTAAATATGAAACAATCGATATAACCAATGATCGTTGGCCAAAGTGGAGAAGAAACTAAGTTTTCCTCAAGCAAGGTTGTGCACCAAAAAACACAGCCCTGGAGAACACCCAATGCTCAAACTGGATATACAAGAGTCGAACCAAAGAAAACATATAGCATAGTCCATTCACTTAGCTCAACTCGTATACTTAAAGACGAGACCTATATACATAAAGGCAATACAAAACCCCATAATCCAACTTCAAAATTCATACAGAACACTTGAAAACTAAAAAAAATTGGCAAACAGCAAAAACCCAAAAAGCAAGTCAACAATGAATACAGACAACTGATCATACTAAATAACAATTAATGAATAAGGCAAAGGTAATAAAAGAAAGAAATATTACATGATGTGAAGAAGAGGGTTTGGTATGATGAGTGTGAGAGGGTTTATCAGAGATGGGGTTTAGCAAGACGGTAGTGAGATCAGATACAAGATGAGCTGCTTTACTCCTCAGTGATTTTGACGGATTTCTGTGCTCCAACACTGGTGGACCTTCTTCTGGGTCATGTTGCAATTTCCGCCCCATTTTCTGCTATTCTTCCTCTGTAGGTATAAAAATGATTGAATCGATTTTCCCGAGTTTTGGAATTGAATTGGACATGCAAACTTGGGTGACTAGTGTCAATCCATCACCTAAAGATGTGCTGATTTGCACTCTGTGAGATGATGAACAATACTACAATTATGGATGGGTGGGCGAGATGAGATGAGATGAAGAGAAAGAAGACTTGCTATTGGACTCAGTAATGTTCAGGTCACCATTTACATATTCATCAGGGACCAAACTGAAAAACAAAAGGACTACTTTTCATACATTATTTTAAGTAAATATTACTAGTATGGAGAGTGGAGAACATACAGGACTCTGTGGCCCAATGGATAAGGCGCTGGTCTACGAAACCAGAGATTCTGGGTTCGATCCCCAGCAGAGTCGATTTTTTATCTTCCTCGGGTGATCCTTTAAAAGTCATTGCAATGAGGAGCAGTTTGGGATCGCCATTGACTTTATCCTCCTCGTGTCTTTCATTTCCTCTTTATTTATGTACTTAATGTTATAATTCTATACGATGTTGGAACCCAACGTAAGCTTTGTGACTAACTCACCCCAGATGCTTTATTTTTGGACATGACCCATGTCCTAGCAGTAGCATGCATCTAGAGACTGACGCGACAATTTGAGAATGTGAGATTGTTATTCATTACTATTTAACTGGCACGGACAACTAACTACCTAGCAAAAATCGCAAGTGCAGAGTTCAAGGTTCTGGAATACCCCTCTTTACACGTTTTTCATACTGTTTGTCTAGGACTGAGAACCCAATCGGTTAAAAGTGAACCACTTTTGTTGTCCAATATGTATTCTAAACAAGAATGTTAAACGCAGAACAATTTTTACTAAACGCAGAACAAATTTTTACATATTACATATAATACCACTATTATTATAATTTACAAAATGGTTTAATAATTTGAAAAAATTATTATTTTACCTAAAAAAATATCAAACAAGTTTATTCGAATTAATTTTATCATCCGAATGAATAAATCGAAAAAACTTAAAAAGAAAAACACAAAGAACACGAAGGTGATTTTAACCAAAAACACTTTTATTTATGCATTTCAACTCTCTAACATACATCTTTGTCTTCGAATCTTCAAACAAACATAATTAAAATTTAAGAGCAATGTTATAAATAAATAAAAAAAATAAATTTAATCAAATCATACACAGTAAAACAATATTTTTAATTACTTAAAAAAAAACCGAAAAAAACTCACGGACAAAATTTAATCTGGTAGACCTCAAGGCTGCCACACGGGCCGTATGGCAGCCTTGAGGGCTGCCAGAACAGCCCGTCTGGCAGCCCAGCCCGCCTGGTAGCCCTCAAGGCTGCCAGGCGCTAATCTGGCAGCCTTCACTGGGGGCTGCCGGAACCAAACGTGTTTTTTGTCCTTTTTTATTTTTTTTTTTGAAATTTTGGTGAAATATTAGTTAATTTAAATATACAAATGCAATAAAATAATTATAAACAATATAAATATTAAATTAAAAAAATATACTTCTTCATTATCGTCATAATATGGCTAATGATTGTACGACATTGATTTTTATTGTGTTATGATACCGTAGTGTATATACGTTTATATATCTTTGAAAATGTGATAATTTGAGAAATTTTTCGAAAAATGGGACTAATTATATATTTTTATCAGTTGAAGGGCCTTTTACAATATATAAAAAAAAGTGTTCTACGTTTAGTAAAAAGTGTATTGCGTTTAACAAGACTCATTCTAAAACTAGAACTATTAAGATGGTTAATGGTCAGCAGCTCATGTAACTCTCCAACTTTATGCATTGAACTTGAATGAAAAAATAGATCAGACACACTTCTAATTCATTTTTCAATGCGTCGAAGATAAAGGAGACAAATTATTTCCAAGTATTTCAGTTGATCACTTGTTTGTGTAATAGTAACACAGTAGTAAAAAACAACTCAGATATCTAAATCTCATTTTCCTAACATCAAACTACTTCGAGGGTAATAAAAAGTCCTTCCATTGCGGCATTAAATTAGTAAATTTTTGTTTCGCAACAATCATTCCTCTATACTACATGTATAACATAAGCTACAAAATTTAATATCAGAGGCCCAGAATGAAACAGACGACTTCACCGTCCAGTTGTGCACGACAGTGTGTCAAAATATCTCTGCATCTTTTGTTCACACATTTCTTCATGCAGATACCGAAACTGGCACATCTTCCCCCGAAATCCACACCGGCTGTAAAAGAAAGACTATTCCAACTTCCAGGCTACAATCTTTGGTGTGAAAGGAAGTTAGGTTTCTGCTATATCTTGCATGAATAATCTTCTCGCCAATTCGATAAATTCCAGCAACTTTGCATGGATAATCCAGAGGCCACTGATGCGTATAGGAGATAAAAATAAATAAACCAAACATCAAGATATTGTATTCTCGACATACTCCATTGCCTTCTTCTTCACTGCCTCGATTTGTTCTTCATCGCCAATGGACTTCTCATACTCGAGGTACTTCTTAAATAAGAACTGCAATAAACAAAGGTGATGCATTATATATGTACACAACTTTGCCAGCGTAAAGAACAACAAATATGAGTTTTAGTTTTTTGTATACACACCTTCATCTTCTTCGGGGGGAGGCTCAAACTTATCGCTCTCTCAAACAAGGCACGAATAACATCAACATCCCCAACTCGTATTTCCTGTAGTTCGTAAGTGTTATAATTTATAAAGAATACTAAAGGACAAATATTAATAACGTACCAAAATGTGGTCCCTTTTTTTTTCTTGTTTGTCTCACTACAAAAGCATCATTAAATTTTATGTGCATTTCAAACTACAGGAAACCGAAAGGTTTCAAGAATTTTCAGAGACATTTCACAATGTTCTGAAATCTACCGCAAATATTTTTAAGAGTGTAAAATAGTTAAAAGAATTTTAAAACAAGATACTCCCATTTCAACTAAATGAACATGGAAACTTTTCAAAGTATTTAAGAAACTTGCACAATTTCCAACTTCATAGGTTCATAAGAGGTGAGTGCAAGACTTACTTGATCAAGATAAATACTCCACAGATCTGTCCTCTTCGGATACTCCCTAAGAACTTTTTCAAACATAGATCTTCCCCTATTAGGAACACCACACTTAAACTCCAGGATAGCAGTCTGAGAAATGAATTTTATATGCTTGTGTTTTGGTAGGCATTCAAGAGCACGAGTTACAACAGACTGAACTTCATCGTTTTGTTTCAAAAGAAACTGAACCTTTCTTAACCACACCTGAATGAAAGAAAGGATGAACTGAGAAAAACAGCAGTCGATAACGATATGGTGAAAAAGTAACATACCATACAAACACTATAAATACCTTAGTCGAATGCTTGAACTTCTTCATCATCTTGTGAAGCAGCTCATCCGCCATTTTTGGTTGTTCTGTTCTCTCATACATCCCAAGGAGAGCCAGATACGCTTTTTTAGGATCACAGTACTGCAATGCTCTTTGAAATATTTTTGAAACAGCCTCCTGGTTAAGGGATAAAAAAAGGAAGACTTTAAACCTCCTGTTTTCTTGTTTATAATAGATTTTAAGAATAACTCAGAGGGGGTCGTTTAAAAAGTACCTCAGGAGGATTACCATGCTCATTTTCCAAGTTGAAATAAGCAACCCAGATATTCAACTTCTCTGACTCTTCTCGCATATTTATCATTTTTAAGGCCCTAATTTAAAACAATAAATTGATGAATCAAATTTAATTGGGTTGACAATTCAAATTTGCCTATTGTTGTATAATAATATAACTCGACCAGTGAACAGGCAGACACAGAAGGAAGAAAAACTCAGCCAACATGTTAGGAATCAAGCCAGGGCGAAGCAGTGTCTTTTCACACTACCAAACAGATTCCAAAGTGCATAATCACTATCCAATTGATCATTTCCAGGGTAAAATGATTACAATATTGTGGCAACGCGTTTTAGTCAGAAATCCAAGTATAAAACCAAAGGAAAAAATTAGAGGAAATGTGGCTGGTGCCTGGAAATCTGAAACATCATGGAAAGCTTGATGCTTTATACTTGTGCACAATAATCAAATCACGGTACTCATCAAACATGAGAAATCAACTATTATGTCAGTCCTAGTACTCCTTGAACTACTAGAAGAAATGAATTCCAGCCAAAGCATATGGGTAAAAACAAGGCTATGAGTGAAAATTTAAACGCCTGATAAGCAAAATTGTGAGCATACAAAAAGATTCACATGCTGATTTCAACAATAAGTGAATATACCTTTCAGCAATTTCTCGTGCCTTGTCAATTTGCGCCAAAGAAAGCATAAATGCCATGTACTGTATCCATACAAAGCTGCTATTAGGTGAATTTCTAACAAGTTTCTCAAATTCATCAGCATTCCTTGGAATGTCTTTCTCAAGTAATCTTTCCTCGGCAGCTCTTATTTCCCGTTCCCTGTACACGGACTACGAAGTTACTTACCATAAAAAGCCAATTTTCTGAATGGAAAAAATAAAGCATTTACCAGATGCAACAACATTTAGTTTCCAAAAATATCCAGAAGAGCTATATTTAGTATCTTCAGCAAAACAGTAAATAACATTTGAAATATTACCTCTCTTCTTTAGCTTTCTTTTTCGTCCTCCTCTTGCCTTTCTCTTCAGTGTTGTCTGCTACAGTTGTATCTGCTACACTTTGACCAGCATCATCTTCAACATCTAAGATGTCTATATCATCCAGCGGAACCTCGAGCGCTGGAACGAGTGCCCTAGATTCGACTTCAGCTAGTATAGACCCATTATCAAATTCATCAGTGTGCTTGGGCAATGCTGAGCTGCTATGGGGCATTACTGTAGGCTTAAGTACTGACACATAATCATCATCCCCCATGGCATAATCAGGGGTTTGTCTTGAAGTTGTTTCAGATACTTCATCATGAAAATAAGAACTCTTCATTCCAAGGGACACTCGATTTCTGTCTTTCTCCACCTGGAACAAATAATATGAAAGATGTAAATCATTTTAGATCCGATCATTGACAGTTCTTTTTTTTTTTTTTTGGCCAAAGTACTTGCCATTGCAATGGAACAACATAACTGGATCACTAGTCATTTTATTAGAACCAAAAAAGTACAAATTTTGTCAATGAGTTAACTGAGTGCATCTTTGGTTGCCATGACAATATTCACGATTTCAACCCGACTTGCCTTCAAAACTTTTGCCTTTATTTTGTCCCCTGCTTTGTACTTCGACTCTATGTCATCTGTATGCTCATCAGAAAGTTCCGAGACATGGCATAGCCCGACCTAGGAAGAAAAAAAGCATCATAAGCACAGGCTGGGTCCAGAGAAGAGAAATCACCCAAACATGAATCATATTCTACCAACAAGCTCACTTATAGAACAATAATTGTGACCAGTAAAGTGAACACTATCACAGAAGCGCCCAGCAGCCTAGCTCATGCACATTTGACGGCATCAGGTTGTCAAAAATTACGGATATACATTAAAAAAATATATCAGTTACTAGTTGTGGTTGGGCAGTTAAACTTGTTTAGATGGTCTACGACCATGATTATATATGACAGACTCTAGGATTTAATGTTACAAATTCGAGAAGTTAATTAAAATATAAGTAGATGGGGTAAGAGGTACAATTCATTATATTGCAAAGCCTCCACCATAACGGGCCAGTCATTTCAAATACGGTTATTTTCCTTCCAGGTAACCCATCAAGTGCACATCGTGAACCAACAGATGCTTTATGCACGCAAGAGCTTGTGTAAGAATATAACAATCTCAACATTTTCTGTACTCACCACATTTGTGCGATCAATGTAAATGAACAAGCCGAACGACTCCACTCGTTTTATTTTTCCAGAAATAATCTCTCCAACAACAATACTATTGAAAGAATTAGAGTCAGACTTTGGGACAGCGCTCATGTTTGAAGTCCTCAGAGTCACCTCGACACGCTTAGATAATGGTTCAATGGCAAGCACCCTACAACAACAGATTAGTGATTGCATGCTGGTACCAACAAGGACATGAATCAGAACGCAGAAAGTACAGTACACACACCTGCCCTTTACCAGTTTCCCAACAGGAAATTCATGCTCTGGTTTCTCCAGAAAATCGTCTGATAAATTGGAAATGAGTATCTTTGCATCTATCTTCCGCGAAATCACAATAAAGCATCCCTTTGAAGAAATATTCTTAACATAACCCTGCGGTAGCCAGAGCAGGAAAAAAATGTAAAATTCATTCAGAGAATATTGACCTTTCTAATTTCTGATGGGAAATCCGCATATACTTGTCGACTTTGCATGGAAATCGAAACATGAGGAGGGATTGAATTTTTTCTTTACTAGGGAGACAGGCCCATACACAATCCATTAACAGAAATGGTGTTAAGAGTTCAACATTAAGGGATTTGTAACATCACTACTCGATATACTAGGAGAAACAAATTATTTAGGAGTATACAAGAAGGAATCTGCACCTGGACAACCATATTAGGTTGCAGATCAGTAATTTTGTCCGCACGCCGGTTCGAAGAATTCCTGAATGTAAATTATATGGGTATTAGAAACTGTGTGAATGTTAAAAAAAAAAAAGCAGTATATGGAAAAACTGTTAGGGACAGCCCTCAAAAACATTGTTTAGTCGACGATGACGACCACAACAACCACCAACAAGAACAACTTCTTTGTTCCTAAACTTAACTAGCACGGTAGAGAAGTTGTAAACATAAATGCAACAGAACTCGACCTGACAGATATATCCAAAATGGCCTTGAACCACATGATACTAACAAGCTAGCATGAGTTTAAAGTTCAAATCACTTTTAACAAGGTTGGAGTTGGTCTCTCAGAAGCCAAGGCATACTTACATTCTACAATTAGGGTCACTGAGTCTCAGCGACAGATCAATGTGTACTTTGCCTTCAACAGCACGATCAACTTCGATCACTTTGCATTTCACAAACTGTCCTTCATGGTAATCAGAAAGTGGATTGGAGACCCATGAGTTTGTCAGCTCAGTAAAATGAACTCTTCCATACAGATGCTGATCAATTTGGACTAACAACCCACCAACACCAGGAAGGATTTTAGAGATTCTGCCACCAACTAGAGCATTATCGGCTATATGGGGCATTAGGGGACGACCACCATCATTTTCATTGAGGTCCAAAGTGTCAATAGCTAGTGGATGCAAAGCCATGCGGAGTAACTTTTTCTCTTTATTCACACTAATGGTGTAACCTGTAAGTGCTTTTCCCACATAGAATCGCTTCTGGAAGTCTGCAAGTTCGGAAGGCTCAGATGAACTGTCAAGAATATACAACTGTGCATTTACATCTCTTGTTATTGTCACCCAGGCCCAGTCGTGATCAATCTTGTATACAAATCCAGAAACATGTTGGCCAACGGAATAGTTAAATTCTTCAGCCGACAGAGAGCCATTTGTTTCACAAGATCCTGCATATCAATGCAATTATGAATCATTCTGCCATCAGTTATGAGTTAACATATAGGATGTTGAAGCTTTTGTGGTAAATGATAAATTAGCCATGGCACAGAAGGAAATTTTTTCCAGTTTAAACATATTGAAAATAGAGGGCCAAGTGCAGAAGTTATGAGAGACCACACAGCGTGAAATCAGCAAACTTGCTCGTAATTAGAAATATAAAGTAAAATTGGGGGGGTGGGGGGTGGGGGGGGGGGGGTTGGGGGGGGGGGTTCAAGAGGGAAACTAACAGAAAGGCCGCTGGTAACATCTTCAGCAGATCACTAGTATTTGATCAAGAGCATGGCACATAACTGGGGGTTCAGCATGAAAGCATAATGCAAGTGGACATATACAATTGGCACTAATTTCATGTGCAGAACTGTATGTCACACAAGGCACAAGCATTTTGGGATGTTAACAACTCAGCAGATGAAAGCAAGTTAAATGCTCCTCACATACTTTATTTTACTATTACGCCAGCAGCAGTAAAATGGATGTAGTACAATATACATAGATTATGATAGATAAGAGTAAACTTTTTGTTGCAAGAGCCATGCACACCTCCGTCCAATTACAATCTTCAATTTTCCTTTTTTGGCTCCCATAGTCCCATTAGAAACTTCACATGCCAAAAAGTGAACTATACCTACTTTATCAATTATTCATTCATTCTTTACTTGAACAATACCCCACTTACAATTCCATTAACAACTTCTATCCATTTTTGTTTAAAGATGATATCATGAATATATTATTAAGGGGTAACTAGCTACCCATTGAACCAGTAAAGTGCATTCCAAAGAATATCTTTAGTCTTTGCAATGTTCCAGTTTGGGCTTTAACATCCTCAGAGCATCTCTTGTTTCTTTCCTCCCAAATGCACACAACAACACAACCAGGGATAAGATTCCAAAGAATCTTTTTGTTTTTACCTGTAGTTTCCTTCTCCATTCCATGTCCTAGGCATCCATCACTTCACTTGGAATTGGTCAAGACAAATTAGAGATCCCAAAAATAGATGGTCAATGGATACCCCAAAACGTAGAAACCATGGTGCCATAAATTATCAGTGGTTAACCCCTTCCCCAGAGCCACTGTCCATAAAAAGAATGCCACTTGAGGGGGCAGCTTAATCTCAAAATAGGCCTCCAAGGAAATTTACTTCTAAAGTAGGTACCAGAGAGTTATAATAGCTCTTTTGTTAGTGAGAGACCATCTACTGCTATGCAACTCCCCAACTCTGACATGCACTCCATAGATGCAGGTCATCATAGCATCTAAACAATACCCCCACTTTCACAAAATATGTGCCATCGCTTTGATGTTCAAAAAGGGATAGACGGCAGGAGTACTGATTATTTTTATTTAGGTAAAACAAGACTCCCAGCAAAGATATATAAGCAGCCTTATAAGTACAATAAAGACTTGTATACGATTGGCAGGTTAAATCATTGAATTAACACAAAAAAGGTCAGGTTGAACAATTTTTCATAATCTTACCTTTAAGGAAGGAAGGTTTGATAGATAATTCCCACCGGTGGCTTCCTTTAGCATTTTCAGGCCTACTGCCCTTTGACACAATCCTTGCTGCCATCGTTTGCCCAATTCTGTAATTGCTGAAAGGGCTTTCAGTAGAATCACCATCAGTTGCCTGTTGACGAAGATCCAAATTACTTTCAACCACAATCTATTCAAACGAAACGCTAAAAGAAACAGCGGAAAAGAATAAAATGGCAAGGACAAAGACTGGCTGTTCTCTGCAATTAAAGCAATAATTATTATGCTCACGGACTCCCAACCTCTGTTACGTGAATTCTTCCATGAAATCCAGAACCGAATTTCACTCTGAGTTCAATGGGCTTTATTTCAATAATCTGATTTTACAAACAAACAAAAAAGGGTCAAACATCGAACATTAAAGGGTAGAAGAATCAGAACGTCAGTGCACTGGTGAAGCAAGTGTTGGAATCTACTAAGTTTTCAATGCAGGGAGAGGAGAAGAAGCTCACCTCTGCTTGAACAAGTGCCCCAACATCATAGCCAGATTTCTTCTTCGCCCTTTTAGAACTGGATGTGTCAACCCCATCAGTTAAAGATTTTAAAAGCAGCAGCAACCTCCCACATGTCTCAGGAGCTGGAAGAGCCACCACTGTGGCAGTGACACTGACGAACAAACATTTGAGTCAGACGCTAACTGATATTATCAAGAATCTGTAGGCTGTAGCGCCATATTGTAGACGCAGTTGATATATTAACGGTCTCAGTTAATAAAATAACGTGCAACAGAAAAGGAGAAAAGTTACAAATAAAAATAATATTCCCTCCGTCCCAAATTCAACTTCCCGCATTCCATTTTGGGACGTCCCAATTTCAACTTCCCATCCCTTAATGGAAAATCAATCTCCTACTTTATTCACTATCTCTCCTACTTTATCACTATCCCTCATACTTTATTCACTCTTTTTCCTGCTTTATTCACTATTTTCTCCTACTTTATTCACCCTTCTCTTAAAACTTGTGCCCGGCCCGCAGGAAGTTCAATCCGGGACGGAGGGAGTATTAGAGAAAAACACTATAACAAGAGAAGAGTACTGCAAATTGAACTGCGTAGCTTTTGAACCCCAGCAAGTACTTTACTTGGTGTTTGAAGCACCATAAGACATCAAACTATGCATGCGATAGCGCTTGTTTATTGTTGGATTTCAAGATTAACAAACTCCCTCATGTGAGCAAATGTAACCATGCTCAGGAGAATGTTTGTCACCATGACAAGTTCACCTATTAAAATGATGACCCATATAAAACTCACCTGTTTAGGCCTATACATTATGTAGGTGAGTTATAATAATTTCCAATCTAGATAGGTATAGGTGGGTTAGTAGTTTCTCACCCATTTTGACAGCAATTATTCATTATTTTCCTAGATGACATAAAACTTAAGAACACCAAACCACATAAAAAATCCTGAGGTTGTATAAGTCAACCAGTTCTGGAAAAGCCAATTACGAAGTTACCTTTGTCCATGGCTAAATTGCATAGGAGGCAATTTCTGAGTGTTGTAATCAGTCACTGATGCATAGCCTAAAGTGTGATCATAAGCTGGAACAGAGAGAACCTGCTCGCAAAAACAAGGAAATATAATAAGATATGCAGGGAGAAAAATCCCTGACATAAAATAAACTAGTACCTCTAAATCGCACTCTTACCAAGTAATTATCCTTTACGATCTCAACTGTTGCGGTCACAACTTGGTTAACTTCCAAGTCTTTATGAGCAAATCTTTTGCGTTTCTGTAACTAGACAACAAATCAAACACCAAAGGGAAAGTTAACACAGGAGAACTTCTAAAATAAACTCCCAAAAAATAGAAACAGTTTGTCACAGCCTCAGACACAAAAGAATGAGAATCCAGTAAAATAGCCAATGGCATAAAGTTGTGTAGACCATGGCTGAAGTTCATGACAAAACAATGCAGCAATTTAAACATGAATTATAATCTCAGTTTCCAAATATTTGAATAAGTGAGACATTTCGAGTTTTTTAAGACGTTTTGGTGCTTTTGGAATGTCTTGTAAAATTTTAAAACTGAAGTGAAAAAATTAGTATGAGGGACAGTTTTTAAAACAGTTTAGAATTCCATGGTCATTTTATATCGCTGATATTTTAAGCCATTAATATAACGCTGACCTTTTTTGGAGTCTGAGAACTAGAACTCTCTCTCTTTGATCTCTGATTGATTAATTCCGGCTTTAAAGATAGATCGACCAGGCGATCAATCTTCGAAACATCGAGAACCGCAGCTCGAACAACAGAGTTGGACTCCATGGTGATGTTAGCCACTGCAGGAATATCACGTAGAATATTGCATTAACAAGTCAAGACTCAAGACTAAAGTCTGATTCTGATGAAGTTTCATACGATGACTTACACTGATAATGGGAAATGAATCCATAGACATTACTGTAATTTTCAAAGCTTATAACGACACCAAATTCCTTAATCTCATGGACTTTTCCTTCAACAATGCTGCCAATACTAAATCCACTGTTCCAACTCAATCCATTTTCTTCAGTGTCAGACAACTGCAGCTCTGCAACCTGCGGAATGCAAAGCGCGAGTCCATCAAACATAATCGTTCGTAACAAGTTAAATCAAATACTACTCCATGAAGGCAGTGAGCAAGTTAAGTATCCAGTGCCAGATCCAAACAATAATATTTAAAGACCATATCGACTTCTATGGCGCCTAACCTATGCGTATGACACCACAATGGTAGAATGAAAATGAAAAAAAAAATCCAGAGGACAATAATAACTACGTTTTTGAAATACCTTAAAAAGAGAAGTATATAAATCAATGAAGAAAACAAATTTCTCAGATAAGTATTTGATAAGGTCATAAGATTTTATCTAGAAAAGAACCAGCTGACTATTGACAGAATACAAGTATATGTACTTGCAAAACCTGTCAAGTCAGTTTCTAAAAATAAAAACAATTTCCAGTGCTTACCTTCTCTTCCAGAAGAAAATATCCCCGGATGAATGATGCATCAGTTGAACAGCACAATGACTGCCTTAATGATAACGTTATTCTTCCTTTTTCACTACTAATCTGAGTAGATATTGGAGAGAAATGAGAAGATTAAGACATTATATTTCTGAAGTCTTAAATACAGTAATAAATACTTTATCATGAACCTACATCCAGCACGTTGCTTCTAACTGACTGGCCAATGTAGAAGGTCTCGGATAGATCTGAGGTCCAGTCATCAGTAGCCTTCAAACAAAAATCCCCAAAAGATTGAGATTATGATAACGATCATAGCTTACTTACGACAAGGAAATAATGTAAAGATCAAATAGATGATACCTTGCTTTTTGGAGCAAAGCCAGTCAGCCGCCCAATATAGCGAACAAAACAGCCAGTTTCAATCACGTTACATATGTAACCCTGATAATATAAAATTAAAATACAAACAAAGGAAAACAAGACAATGAAAATGTCAGACTATTTTTTTTTATGGATGTGCACTATTCTAGTAAAAAGAAACCGACAAAAGCAAAGTAAGGAGGGAGGGGCATATAGCACCTTGTGCATTTTTTAGGAGAACACATGACATGAAGGATCATAAACATCTTACATGCACCACGGAGTGAGGATGGATTTGGCCAATATCAACTGGAAGCTGTTGGGCTGACGTAACGAATGAATGCTTAGCTGTGAGGATGAGATTGCTTCCTTCAACATCTGCACGATTTAAACAGTAAGACTCTCAAACTCTACACATGTTTCCAATGACAAAAATATGATTTGCTGGATGTTACTCACTCCTAAACTTGTAAAGATGACTACAAAATTTACTCGATACTGTGTTATTATTTACTGATAAAATTGCACTATTAGACCTAGGTTGCATGGGTAAGGGTATGGCAACGCGGGTATTGTATGACACAGTACAGGGGGCACGAATTCGACCAAAAAAAAAAAAAAGGATAAGATACGGCAGGGATGAGGGTATAAATTTTATATTTCTGATGTTACTAATATAGCATAAAATTTTGTACATTTAAAGTGAACGTTTACAGGATATATTAACCACAAGCTTACTTAAAGGACATTACAAAGTATTGGCGATCTTCATATATTCATAAGAAATATGGAGATATGAATAAGAAATATCAAGATATGTAAAGAAAATAGAGATCGGAGGCTTTTATTTTCATTACTTGTTTATTTCAAACTTCTAGGTAAACTATAACTATGCCAAGATTTATAAAATTATAACATTTCTGCACCAACCCCCCCCCCCCCCCCCCCCCCTTTCCAATTTTGGTAATTGTGTGCTGGATAATGCATCTCACCTGGTACGTGTATACTTGTCTCTTAATATTGTCCTCGCACAAATGTCACATATTTCATTTATATTTGTCCCAACATAAATGTCCTGTTTCCATTTTTGACAAATTGTAAACCCATGTTCACCAACTAATTTGGAGCCACATTCTACAAATACACGTCACCTTTGATCTGGGACAGAGGGAGTCTTTATTACTCACAAAGATTTTCCAAGCTTTGCAAAAATTGTTAATGACTTTTTCCAATTATCATGTGAATAGTAATGTGCCACTAAACTATGGAATAGAGACATTAATCAGTCATGGCAAGCATAGATATCTTTTTTTCCTTTCTGAAGCTAAATGTGTATGGCAGTCATAGATACCATTTTCCTCGAAATGGATTGTTATCATGAAAAAAGGCAGTGCACAAGGGCGTAGATGGTAATCATCAAAATTCAAAAGGTTTCATAGGAGAATTACTATAGCGAAGGGTACTAAGTGTCAAACCTGAAGTTGCAAGGGGCGTGGAGGGGAAGTAAAGTGAAGATGGGGTGTATGATCAATTTTGGAATAGTTCCTCTAAACACACCCTTGCTAGAGGCTACCACTACACTACCATGCTGATGCTTATTGTTCAGAACTCTACGTCTGCAACACTAATCTAGAGTGGAGTTTCTAAATATGGAAACGGTGTCCTTGGTTTGGACTTGCACATGCCACCCCCACCACCGCCTGTCCACTTTCCCTTATGAGCCAGCCAACTCTGAAGTACCTAATGTGCACACAGAACTCTATGTTCTACCTACCATCAGAGCCCTTTCGTGCAATCAAACAAAAAGGAGTTTCCTAGCATATGAAAAACTAAAATAAAGAAATAAACTTATGGAGAATAATTAATTTGAAGATTACCGAGAACCAATAACTCATCAAATTTGTATCCTGGCTTCAAGCAAGAGATCAGCAAAGAAGCAAGGCCTGTTGCATCGTGAAATCAAATTAAATCAATTGTCACAAAAATAAGAGGGGAAATGGGCAAGGGAATCTAACACGATACTGTAACTGAAGAAACATAACAAGAAATCTATTTTACTACTCAATAAACTCTATATTAGCAGGCAAGTACTCCCTCCATTCCATCTAAAGCTTTTTATTTAGTTTTGGCACAACTTTTAAGGAGTTGAGTAAAAAAATGGTTTATATTGATAAAGTAGAAAGTGGATGGTAAAAAGTAGGAGAAACAATTGATAAAGTATGAAAAAGAGTGATTAAAAAATTAATAAGTGGAGATAGTGGGTTTCCATAAAAAGAAATGGAAATCTTTTAGTGAAACGTCCGAAATGGAAAAATGGAAAGCTTTTAATGGAATGGGAGTACTTAAGATGAACTCCTGAGAGTCTATGCAAAATAAGGTTGTTTCTACTAAAAATAAATAAAGAAAGGAAGACAAGGAGACAGATATATGGATAAATTAAGAAACGCATGGGGGTGTGTAAGAACAAATAAGGTCGTTGAATACCATGGTGGTCGGCCAAATGTTCAAGAGCAATCGTGCCTTTCATGCGACTCAGGGAATTGATGTTCACCACAACCGTATCCGGCATTATCTGTTCAACCACTCCTGACACCAGGCTTCCTGGTTTCACATGGTCATCCCCTGATGCCCTATCAAATTTTAGAGGAAAAAGGAATAAGAACATGTAACTGTCTCTAGGTGAAATTCATTCTTTTTCTTCTGCCCCGGGTAAATTTGGAGAATGCAGTTGCCTATGGTAGAAAAATATCTCGAAAGGAATCAACATGGTACACAAAAGCTTGATCAAACTGAAGTCCCAAGAATGAATTCGGCCAAGATATAAAACAGAGATTGGACCATTGACAAGAAAATTTGTGCCATAATAATGTACATTTCGAGTTGGCCATAAATCATATAACTAGCACATTAATGAATCCATCCCATCAGACCTAAGTTACCAGGACTTGGGTACGGGTATCGGGTACGGGTTCATATCTAAGTGTCGGGTGCATATGTTTCTAAAAGTTAGGATACGGGGACACATACCCATATTCGGGCACGGTACGTCGTTACGGATGTCAACTTATTATATATAAATTATATTGAATAATTTTATCACTAATTAAGAAAAATAGTAGTAATAATTTCCAAGAGCCATTGTCTTTTTCAAGATATATGTAATTATAACAACATAGGGATCTAAAATGTACTTAATTGATAATTAAAGTTACATTAAATTCCCCTCCTTGTTATAATACAATGGTGTATATACATATGGGCAGCCCAAAAGCCCAGATGAAAATGTAATAGTAAACCCACTAGCCCAAATCCCGTTACTCTACTAAATCTCCCAGAGCTCCTGGAGAAGAAAAAGCTTTAGGCTCAAGGATAGCACGATCTCGCCAGTATATACAACACTGAAAAACAAATTCTACTCGGAGAACATCACGTTAACGAGACTCAGGCATACATAAAGAATATTTAAATTGAATATGAGATTTAGTCAAATCTATCGTGTTAGTATATTACCTAAATTAATGTATTGATTATATAATCTCTTTAAATTAATAAAATCTTCTGCTCTCGACATTATCAATTTATAGGGTTTTATTGTATTTTTGTTGTTCGACTGAAGTAGCCACGAATTGAATGATACGTAGTTCATAGACAAACCTTATAGGAGTCATATTGAAACTGAGGCTTATTCGATGTGAAGCTGGGATACATTTTACTACTCTGCACTTGATAACTTGCTCAACATGATACGTGGAACCTATATCAGCCCCTGGATCCAAACCAAGCTCGGACCTGCAATAAGGTTACGGGTATTTTCATACAATATGAGACACGGGTGACATATGCACACAAAAATATACAATGTGATGAACAATGAAGGGATATAAAGTGAATAATGAGCAAGCGAACAAGCTTTCTTGAACCATCTGATAACATTTTTGTGACAGGCAGCTTTGATCCTAAGACAGAAAGGACACACAAGCAGGTAGTGGAGTATCACGGTCACAAATGTAAATCGATTCAATGAGTAAAATTGCTCCTGTTGTTAGTCAAAAGATTTGAAGGCGATGGGTTGTTGTCAAAATCAAGCAACCGGCCCTGCATGGATATGCTGCGCTGAAATTCACTTAATTCAATAATGGTAGCCTGAATCATTTAGAAAGTCCCGCAACCTGATCCTCCCAGTATCATATTACTAACTTTGTATAGTGGAGAAACGTACAGATGAAAGAATATTGTGTTGCCTTCTGACATGAAGTTAATGCAGCCAGCCCGGAGAGGTTCGAGACACTTTTGTTTCTTAAACCAGGGTAAAGATAATTCTAGCTCCAAAGAATCACGATGCGGGATTTAACACATATCTTGTTCATGCATGCACATAAAGACTGCATTTAATTTAAGTTTATGGGTTCTAGTACCACGCCAGCCATGTTGTATTTGCTACTTTGATATAATACACACCTAACGATAAAATATCAACAAAGCACAGAACTAAAAGATTTAGCACAAACATTAAAACACCAAAAGGTTTTTGTATGGGCAAATAACCAACCTGGGGGCAAATCCATGTACACCATTGTAGAAATGAACAAAGCATCCGTGGCTCTCAATTTTTGTAATCCACCCATGTGTGACTAATCCTTCAGTTGCATCGGTATACAAGCTTAGAATCTTTAGATTTGACCTTATCTGGAAGTATCCCCAATGAAAATTTTAAATAAGGGCATAACAGAGCCAATCTCATAGAAAAATCTTTTTTTTAAATGAACAAAAGTAAAGCTTATACAATCTACTACAAGTATTCGTACTGATAAGGGGCCCAATTAAAGCAACTAATAAAAAAATACATAGTGCCTCAGTATGAAACATAGCAGGTACAAAATACATATGCTACCAGTTGTTGGATATGCTACCCAAAGTACGGTCCATCGACCAATCCCTCCCATCCCCTACCAGACAGAAATTTGGTCACCAATGATATGTTTCAGTAGCTCAAATAAACTTATATATCTTCACTACAGAACAGATCCCAGGAAGAAATGTTAAATTAAACAAAAATAAGTTCAACAGTACAGCAGAACTGCATCTGTATCCTTCTCTCCACAACTACAAATGTGCTTCCATTAAGTATAAGCAATCTAAATTAGAACTTAGTGTCCAAGATTTTCCAGTAAGATGAACACCCACAGTATTATTGGAACTAAACCATGCAGGTAATATATGTGAGGACAGAAAACCAGAGGAAGGTATAAGCTAATATGATAAAATTAATGGCCAGGTGAAAGTATACCAGAGTTTTTTTTTGTGTAACAGTAATCCGCTTGGATTTGCAACCAAGAACACGGAATGACATCTCAGCTCCAACCTGCAAAAGAGTAACAGATGAATCAATAGGCAGAAAACTTGAATAAGGAAATTATCAATAAATTCATCTGCAGGTATGAAAAGGACAAATTTCATAAAACACTCTTCTAACCTGGAACTTTTTTCGAGGCTTTGATATTTCAAACTCAGACATGTGTCGAAGGGGGCAGAGAGCTTTCAGGCCACTGGCAAGTTGCACAATGGCACCAAAACTATCAACTGAAATGACTTTAGCTTTTACCACCATACCAGGTTTGATATCGGAGTGAGTGAAAACTACACCTTCGAATGTACTAGTCTGCTCATAAAAAGATGATCATGTTAGGAGTCAGGCAGACTATGTTATCGAACAAATAAAGGTGTAGGCAGGAAACAAATTGCAAATTTCCTGTTGCTCCTGGAAAAAGGAAAGAAAAAACTCCTAGAACCAAAGAAGCACACTAGGTTACATGCAGATTATTTACGTTTCCAAAAGATTTTGGTAGTGATAAAGTACTTTAAAATGAAAACAAACCCAGAAAAATTCTTTTAGTCGCCCTAAGAAACTGTTTTTTTACACCGTAGCTGGGTTACAGCTAGTCTGCCCATAAAATGAATATCATAATAGGATCAGGCAGATTATGTTCGAACAAATAAAAATGCAATCTCCTGGAGCTCCTAGGGAAGAAAAAAGCTCCAGGGCCTGTAGCTGGGTTATATCTAGTCCGCCCATAAAATGAATATCATATTAGAAATCAGGCAGATTATGTAGATGATTTAAGCTGGTGTTGACTAATTTATGAAAGACTTTGTCAGTGATAAGGTACTTCATTAAAATGACAATCAAACCCCAAACAGAATTGCTTCTAGTCACCCTAAGCAACTTATTATACCATGTGTGTGTGTGTTTTTGTTTGGGGGGGGGGGGGGTTGTGGCATGAATGAAACATGTGTAACTACATCTTAATGATTGATAGATGAAGCATGAGGACCTTCAAACTGCCTGTAGCAATCCCTTCAAGCTGCCTAAAACCAAGCACCCTTACACGGAGATGTGCTCCTTCCTTAAAGTTCTTCTCTAGTTTCCGGACTTCTTTGTCAGACACATCAGCGCCCTGAAATCAACAAAACCAATCGCTAATTTAGATATCAAATGCATGGATGGATAGAATTTCTAGGCACGTTCCCAAGTAAAAGACAAGTTCTTACATAGACATAAGCTGGTGTTGGAACTGGTAAAGTGGGAACTTCCAGAAGAAGGCCTGATCCTTTATCAATCCTGACTACTTTTGCTTGATCAAAAATCTCACCAGCTTTAACAAGCTGCACCACGTATAATAAGAACATATTAGGATTGGAAAAGCATCCCTTGATGCAACATAAAACAGACATGGTTCAGAACACAGAGGGAACTATAGTAACCTACGAATTGAAGAGCATACATCAAATACTACTGACGGGTTGAAAATACAGTGTATATTAGTGCTGTACAAGGATAATAGAACTTACAGATGGTGGAGCCTTGTTGCTAACTAGGTGAGGATTCAACGTTAAACCCACAGCCCTGGTTAAAGGATCAATGAACAATATACGGGCATTCAACTGTATAAAAGAATATGAAAAAGATGTCAAACGTGAACCTCGTTAAAGCTATTAATAAAAGAAAAAGAAAAAAAAAGGAAAAATGATTAAGGCGGAATATCCACTCCTTACAATATACTTTAAAGTAATTGGTGAATAGGATTGTGTTCAATCATTACAGTGTGATTTACAGTAAATGTGCCTTATAAAAAAGAGCTTAAAGTACCCACTTCAAATTCAAATCCATTAGTAATCAACCCCAATCTTAATCAGGATCAACGGCACAGTTTTGCTGCTTATTCAATGGGTGTTCTGGAACTTGTATAGCACCGAAAGGAGAAAAGTATTCCAGCATATTTATACCTTCATATTTTTAGCATAAACATCCTTCCAGCTTGAAGAGGGAAATACTTTATCTAAATTGAATATGTCAGCCTGAAAATAAAGAGACAATCACATCAAGTATTAGCATTAAACAAGTTACATAAGTGTAACACTGATCATTACAGAATTAAGGCACATACAGTTCCAGTGAAATAAGTGAGGAAAGATAACATGATGCCATTTTCAAGTGTTGACTCCACAATAGTATTGACCAGCATTCCTGGAACGAGAAGATCAACTGAAACACCTTTATGCTCCTTGATCTGCACGGTTACCAGTACACAAGGAAGATGACAATTATTAGCAGCAAAATACAGTCAATATTGCCATTTCTGGGTAAGAGGAGACATACCACGGATTTTGAGATCAAGCCAGCATCAGAACTCAAATGAACTTCTTTACGATTTCTATCTACAAATTTAACAACCCCCTGTAGAAGCTGGCCCTTACTTACTTCGCTGGCTCTGTTTTCTGTGGCATAGGAAACAAAAAATGAATACTCCACAGAGAAAAAGAAGTTTGCTGGCATTCCATCCTCAGAGGTTTAACCCGCCGAGTTGGGTTGCAAAAGAAAAGATAGAGAGAGAATGCACTATCCAGGGACCATGCCTCAATTCTAATCCTCCTCCGTACGGAGAACAGAACTACTGAACATGTACTGAACACACACATATGTGTGTGTGTGTGTGCCAACTAAAAAGCGGAAGATGCATAACTTGCATCCTACTGCTTGGCAATGTTAAGTATCTCCCTATAATATCTCCCTCAGGCAATAGCCCAAAATACCCTAATCAAGTTCATGGGTCATGGCAACTTCATCATGAATATACATTCAAAACAATTGAAAGATGTATGGTGGCTAGTGATTACCAGATGGGTTGTGTTTCATAAATCCTGTAAAAGACTTTGATCCAAACTGTAGTAAAAACCCGCGGTCTTCAATGCTCCTTACGTAAGCACTTAGCACCTGCAAAACAAGCAAATTAACAATCCACCAGTCAGAGGGTTAAAAAAAAACCAAAAAAGTAAATAATTGAAATATAAAGGTCATTCTATTAATAGTTCAAAATGTTGCAGGTTTTTCAATAAAAAACATACCATTCCCTCCTGAATAACATCAAGTGTTAAGCTCTTATGCAACAACGAAAGACGGAGAGAAAGCCAGATCTTCCTTTTTGTGATTTCCTTTTTATCATCATCTATTTGCAACACAATGCAAGACACAAGTTGTCCTACATGATACACCCTCGACAGAAAGTTGTGCTCTGAATCCTGAGTGCAATGAGATTAACAAAAAAAGAATCAATAATGAACTGCTTGCTTTAAATGTATATATTGAAAGCAAAAAGAAAAAAGAAAAAGGAAGGAGGATCAGCCTAAATCTAATTAATTGATGACACTTGGATCTGAGATGAAGTAAAAAGGTTACCCCTTTTGCTTCGTCATCCACAATTGAGTCAAAGGCATCATGTGCACGGACTAGTCCTAGCAAACCCCCTGGGAGACTAACTACGATATCTTTCTTGTTCACTTCGGCAACCACACCCCATAATTTCATTCCTGGGCCAATATTCTGAAACATGAACAGAAGCATAAATAGGGTACTCGCATGCATACTAATTTATTCAGCTCCTAATAGGCAATTTGGACATGGAAAATGATAAAAGATAAACATATTGATTGTCATTTGTGAGTATAAGAAATTTAGTCAAACTAATTAGTAATTACTCCATCATCTGTGTGCGTTACCCTAAAAAAATATCAATAACAAAGAGGAAGAGAGAGAGAAAAAAGAAGAAGCTAAATATTGATCCGGTGACAAAGTATCCAAATTTAGAAGGCAAACAAGGTAAAGACCTACAAAAACCATGCATGTGCAATATTTTCAGCCTCATTGTATCCCACGAAGTTTAAAATTGTAATTTTCTAACCAAGCAACAGTAAAACTCCGAAAAAGTACATGTAAATAAGATAATGCAATTTTTTATACGCAAAAACTCATGCATATCTGATTTCCACGGGTAACATGCTAGCGTTAAATGTTCTGCAAATAATGTGTATGTTTGGCAAAACAACCCGATAAGATAATTGGTAGTTCATCAGACACCTTATTTTCTGACAACTTAGAAAACGTACATATAATTTTCTTATACATAAAAACTCATGCATATCTTATGTCCACGGTTAACATGCTAGCACCAAAGGTTCTGCAAATAATGTGTCTGTTTGACAAAACAACATGATAAGTTAATTGGAAGTTGATCAGTCACCTTATTTTCTGAAAACTTAGATGGAATAACTTTTCAAATAAATCACCTTAAACCACTTTAGTTTGGTCAAATAAGGTGGAATCCCCTGATAAGGTGAGTGATTGGGTCATGCCCAACAAACAACATCATCAAATGAAAGGACATGACGCACTATTGTGAAATAGTAATTCAAATTCTCGTTTCATGTATGGGGGACTTGTAAGAGGTATTTTTTATGCTAAAAATATAGCTAGAGGATAACGTCAGTATGAATTCAGTGCCATGCAAACGCCAGGAAGGAATCTGATAAGAATAACCAATAAACTGATTGATCTTACTCTGCGTCAAAACGATGACAGGAAAACTTATTGAAGGAATAGTTAAGGGCATTTTAATGAAAGGGGGAAAAAACAAGAAAGACACTTGTATAATTCTTAGCACCCAGACTAGGCTCACGTCACTACTTCACTATCTTTATTTAATTCTTACGTGAATTCTAGTCAAGCATGCTCCCAAGTGTACATAGAATGTAACTCATAGCATACATAAATATGAAATTAGAAAAATTAGGTTCCATTGCTATGTGCAGACAGTCCTTGCGAATGAGTTTCTGCTTCCTATAAAGGATGGATGATAGTGATGCTTATTTGAATATGCTGTTGATGTGAAGTCTATCATTTCACAGCTGTAAAAATGGCTAAGAAGCTTAACCCACATAAAATTCCACATTACCATATCAGAGTGTGCAATTTCAATCACATTTCCATTGAAGAGTAGTCTCTTTAGGTGCACAAACAAACATAACAACAAAAAAAACAATTGGCAGAACAACAAGGAAAAGCAGCAAACGAAAATGCCACCTTAAGTGTGATTCTATTGGCGAATCTTGGCAATTTGCCAACAAGTCCAGCCCCAAAGAGTGAACCACCATCGTCGTCGTCTTGGTTAAACTTATCATCCTTACCCTGCTTCCTCCTGTCCTTATTATACCCTTTCTTCAAAACTCTATGCTCAGCCGCAAACTCTTCAGTAGCAGATGCCCTTACATCATCCCTCTCTTCCCTACTCAACGAACTCGCTCCACCTAGCAAAATTGGCATCCAATTTTTTAGTACAAAAATCAACCAAAATAACAACTAGCGAACAAGAGCTCAATTTAAATGAAAAATGACGAATTCGAAGGAAACCTCGTGGGAAGTCGGGGACATCGTCGTGGTCAGGAAAAGGCAGTTTGGGCTTCGGTTTAGCAGCCTTCGTGATTGGCTTTTGCTGTATTTGTGGTTGAGGCTTCGAATTCGATTTAGATTTCTTCTTCTGATGAGGAGCCATCGTTACTGACAGAACTACTAGTCGGAGAAGTGAGCTTCAGCTGGTGGCGGAAAGTGAAGAAGAAGAAGAAGAAGAAGAAAACAACGGCCAGAGGTTTTACAGGGTTTAAGATTTTTCGCTAGTATGGGCTGCTTCAATCTCGTGAGAGCCTCATGAATTGGGCCGAACCTAGATGGATGGAGTAGAGTTGAGAATGTCAATTGGGTAGACAAAGCCCGGAGCAAAGTAGGCCCGTACCCACTTGAATTTTTATGCAAAAATATGTCTAACAAATTTAATTGTATTTCTTTACTCTATTTATACAGTTAACCGTTGTATTTTTCATTATAGATATACTAGTAATTACATAACATGCGTAATGTTTAGGATTGTGTGATACTACTGTTTATAATTAATTTAAAAGGAATCGACATATGTTATTAAGAAAACATCAACACTTTTAAAAAGAATGTCTATGTTCTTTAAAGAAATCTTATTTTTAAATGAAAAACAACCAGGTTCTTAACTAAATAGTTTGAAGTTATTAGTTATAATGTTGAAGAGAGCTAGTTTAGATGTTCTTTTTTCATGGACAGTTGTGGATTGATAGGTGAGTCGGATTTTGAAAAGAAAAATTTATGCAGAGTAGGTTCAAGCGGTCTAGGGTTTTTAATCATTCATCTTTATGTTGTTCAATTATGTCATTGTGAAGCTCTAAGCAAGATGAATAAATTGATATATATTGCTTCGTCATTTAATTTGTTCAATAGATGTTGAAATGGAAATTAGATTTGGGGGGAGAAGATTAAAGAGAGTGAAGAAAACGAAGAGAGCTCGGAAAAGAAAGTTTAGATGGTTTTGTTCGTATATGGGCTTCTCTGTTCGTACTTCTCACGCGCTTTCTGTTTGAGACTGGGCAACTTCATGATTCCAGATAAATTTGTACAGACATTGTTCAATTGAGAAAAAATGGGGACTCCCCACACGCTTTCTATTGGGTTATATCATTACTCTGAAATATTGAATTGATGTGGACTTTGTTTTTATTTGATTTGATTTTACCAAGTCTTTCTCATATTTTGAATCGTGGGTAAAAATGGTCATTTGCTAGAATTTTCCTACAAATAAGGGCAAGGGTGCTAGAATGATAATAAAACTTGAGTAGCATTAACAACACAAGGTGCAGATGTATCATGTACTTATATGGAGCACCTGCTATACAATAACACAGTGATTAAAGTCCGAAGGATATTGCGGTCATAACCATTTTGCACCAAAACATGGAAAGTAGGCATAGTTATATCTCCATCTAATTTCAAACATACTATCGCGATTTTTCTGAGCAATTGTCCTTACTTCCATTGAAAGCACTAAATAAAATCGAAGTTTAATCATCCTCCAACATGTCTAAATGTAAAACTTGTATTTTGTACCGAATCAGTGTTTTAACGCAAAAACATAAATATATTGCGCGAGGATTTAATTGATTCTTCCTTCCAACACATCATTGTGGCAAAGAACTGATACAATCACACTAGTGGTATAAAGGAGTCTTAGGGTAAAAAAGACATACACTGTATATTTTAAATTGACTATATTGTTAAAGCATTTTTTCAAACATAAATATACCAAAAGCACAACAGATACCCCCAAGTAAAATTAGTAACATGTTATTGAGTTAATTTGTCACGCCCCAAAACCAAAATACTTTGACGTGACCGGCCGTCTATTGTGAGATGAGCTCACACCAAGACAAAATCTCAATTTTTATAAATCATTTTGAAAAGATTGGTATAGCAGCAGAGCAACTACAACTCAAATACTATAATTACAATTTTAGAAATTACAAGACCTTTTCTATACAACACTACTTGCTCTAACTCGCCCTGTCTCCACTAGCAACCTCTTCAAAAACCGCAATCACTCTCTCAACTGAAAAAAAGGTGGAAGGGTGAATTTCAAGCCACTTCTACCGGATCAATCAGAGTGATAAAGATACATACATATACAAGCAATAATATCACATCATAGTCAAAATTGTTTGCATGGATCAGTTGTCAAAACAATAACATTACACTTTTAGCTCAATCAAATATACACTATGGCCACACAAACTGTGGTGGCACACAATACGGCTTTCACATAACATATCTCATACCACAGGGATAACACACATATAACACTGGGAGTACTCCGAAGCACGATAATCCTCCGAAAGGGTCACACACTTCATAGGCATATCGATGTGCTTAAACATACACTTTTAAACCATGCTTTTAAACAAATCACTTTTTATCGCACATCACACATGCATCGTAAAAATACACTTTTGGGTTTCACATACTTGATCCTTCACGAATAAACTATTATAACAAGTACCATATCTTGATATAATAAACATAAGTTATTTGTCAAACATTAATACTATACATATATAGTAATACGAAGAAAAAAAAGCAGAAGTGTTGATAAATCCCTTTACCTCAAAGTCGACTCGAATTCAAGCTCAACCTAGCTAAACCACCAAGGCACCACTAACTTGCACCTCGAATTATCCGAAAACACCACTATAAGAACCCAAATAAAACAATATTAAAATCTCATACTGAAATCCAGCAATGATCGAACTCAAATATATTTAATAGACCAAATAAATAGTTAAGACTACCTAGATAGGAGATAAAATAATAAAGGTTTGAAGCAAATAACATTGAAGTTGATAAGGTAATTAGTTTACTGCGTCAAAGATAATTTCGAATTGACGTACGGTGATAGAAACAAAACTTGGTGGCTATAATTTAATAATGAGAAGAACTTCTAAATAGCAATAAAACATAAGAATGGTGTTTAAGGCTTGGAAACAAATGCCAGACTTGAATTTGCAAAGATATTTTGAAGAAAAGATTAAGAGATAAACTTGCCAAGAACTTTGGTACGGCAAAGAAAAGAACAATTTAGGTTTCTGTAAACTGAATTAGGGAAACAGGTAATTTTATATACTAATTAATATGGGCTCGGACAAAATGAGTTTTGAAAGTATTATTAAGTCCGGTCCACTGTATAGATTAAAATATAAAGTAACTAAAATAATATAATAAAATTTACGGGTTCTTACATAATTATGGTCCATATGCAAATGTATTAATAATGTGAAATCGCAAAAACATAAAATTTGAAAATAAACCCACACGAATTGGGTTCAAGCTAAGCATACATACCCCCTTTGAAGATTCTAAATCACATGTGACCTTGCGTACATAACCCAAACTCGTCATGTATGGCTCTACAAATGCACCAACTCTGGTAGTGATTATTTTTCTACCAGATGTTTGGAGGCTCTGTGCAAGATGATTATCGAGAGACAGTGAGGGGGGTGTTAGGAATATCTGTTTAGATTTTGATCAGTAAACCCTAATAACTTATCTTAGCTCAGAAAGTTAACTAGTACTCTTAGTTCACTTGAACATTGTAAAAGAGGAAGTTTATTGAGTATGTTAGTCTAGCAAATCTTGTATAGGATGTTAGATCTCTGAATGTAATTTTTATATCTTTAAATAAGACCAATAAGTAAGCATCCGGCAGAAGGAACTCATTAATTATTGAAGATCAGAAGACTGCACAAGATTGTTGAAGACTAAGGAGAAATGTCTCATCAGATACCTTGGCTCAAATACCTTAAAGAAATTGAGTATCTTTGGAAGATAAGTATTTCAATAGGTCTCTGACGCATAATAGTCACTGAGTAAGGACTTGCAAAGCCTCATGAAGCTTGCATTGTTCCATTAAGACTACAGGACAAAAGTTAGTACAATGCATTAATTACGCAGATAAAGATGTCTGAACAAAAGAGGAAATCTCTGTAAAGAGACAAAGCTCATTGCCATACTATATTCATATATATATATCAGTAGTTTGAATTTCACTATGACTAACAGATACTATTCAAAGGGCATAATTTTCAACTATAAATATCACCACTTAGAATGCTTGAAAACACACATTAGACTGAACATCAGTTGCGATATACTTTCAAGCATACAAGCCTTCTACCTACTTACTCTCTAGCTTACTGTTGCGATTAAAGCTCTTGAATTCTAAGTAGCACGAAAGTTCTCAGTGTTCTGATCCTTAAATAAGAATTGCTTATTGTGAAAGAGTTGAATCTAGAAGATATAGTTGCGACTGATATTTGAGATTTATTCTCTTAAACAACATCAAGACTTGGATCAGTAAAGAACAACTTACCATACATTGAAAAGTGTATTAAGTAAGCTCTTAAAGCAGCTCTCCCGAGAGAGAACCAGTCCTCGGGGAAGTGAAACCCCAAAACCGCCAGCCGTCAGACACCCAGAAGGAGGAAACCCTAGAAGCAGCACGAAGACATCAGAGACTAAGCTTCTTCTTCTTCTTCTTCTTTTCTTTACTGTTTTCGATTTCTGTCAAATAGATTACTATGAGTAGCTAACTTTCTCTTGTAAAGGCGAACCGCCGTAACTCTGCACTTGCTACTTCTTTATATACCGTGATATATTGATGGAATAGTTATTAGACGTAAACCGTGGTTATGCAACTCTATACATCCTTCGTGGTGTGATGCTTTGCTGAGTGACACAGTAGTTTCATTGAACTGAGTAGGGGTACTCGTGCCCCTGCACCATAGTATTATGCCCTGCTGTTGTTAGAGGTAATCGCGTAGGATTTGAACTAGGAAGTTGAGAGTAGCATAGCAGAGGGAGGTCGGGGATCTTTTACACTTTCACACCATCGATTTCATCTCATCAATTAAGGTTTACTACGATTAAATCAATCCGTCTGCAATCATTTTGTTTACTTTCTCCATACAATTTACATCCGATACTTACTTGTTCCTATGCTAAGTGTCCGTGGAGAATGAGATCCCGCGTCAGCTTTCCGCTATAAATTGTGGATTTGATGACTTCCGACATATAAATTTAATATTTGATTGTATTTAGAGATTACAGGTTCTACAACGAAAATCAAAATCTCTAAGTGCACATCAATGGTCATCATCATGTTTGTCTATAAACTTGCTCTTGTTCAATGATGTTTCCACAAATAGTTGCGAAAATAGCTATATCTCTTTAGAACGTCTCTAACGTAATGAGATTGCAACAATGTACAAACCTTGAGTGTCTTATATATCTTAGTTTATAAGATCACATCGTCACACCCAAGTCTCACTACAAGAAATTCCTGGAAAAACGACGTTATGGGGCGACGGATCGCTAATTGGGGCGACGGATAAGTGTGACTTAAAAAAAAAATGAAATTATTAACGACGGATAATTTTATCCGTCGTTAATATTTTTAATTAAAATAAAAAAAATAAAAAATGGCGACGGATAGATTATCCGTCGCCACTTAGCGACGGATATCTATTCGTCGCACCACCTGGCGACGGATCGCCCTTCTGGGCCGACGGATACGTGTCCGTCGGCCCAGAAGGGTTTATCCGGACAAACGACAAAGCGGTTTAATCACTTCTTCATTCTTCTTCCTCATTCTCTTCTTCTCCTCTCTTCGATTCCGGTGAATTCTTCGTTATTCCAGCCAATCTTGGTGCCTAATCGAAGCTCGTGGGACCAGGAGTTTGGTTCTTCGATCAATTTCAGATTTCTACCGATTAATCAAGGTATTTTGGCTAAAACCCTAGTTTTTTAAAATTTGGGGATTTTGTTTATTTTGATTAATTTGAGCAATTATATGTATATATGATAAGTATGTAGTAGTTAGTTTAGTTAATTTGATTAATTATATGTAATTTGATATGTAATTTGTTTAATTTGATATATATATATATATGTGTGTGTAATTTGATAGTTAGTTTAGTTAATGATATGTATATATGTTAGGTATGTAGTATGATATAAATGTATGTAGTATGTTAAGTTTGGTATGTATGAATGTATGTAGTTAGTTTGATTTGTGTGTTAAGTATATATAGTTAGTTTAGTTAATTTGATATGTTTGTTAAGTATAGAAGTATGTAGTTTTGATTTGATAAATTTGTATGTTAAGTATGTAATTTGATATGAATATATGTAGTAATTCGATATGTATAGAGTAATTAGTTAATTTGATATGTATGTTAAGTATATAATATATGTACTAAGAGGTTGAAATGGTTAAAATATATGCCCAATTTTGTAACATATCGAACACCTAATTAATAATTAATTTATAATGAACATATAATAATTAACAATTAACCTCCACAATCTTCTTATCCGAATTGGATTCGATCTAATAAATTAAATACGATCTAATAAATTGGAACGTGTCAGGTTAAAAATGAAGTTTTTGCAGATGCCGCGACAGAGGCCGTCCACCTATCGTCCCCCACCACGCAGCCGGCCGCAGGATAGTAGTGGTGGGTCGGGGACAGTCGAATTGACGAGGAGGCTCGATGGTCGTGGCACCAGTCTCGGATTGAGACCCCGTGAGAGAGCAGCCGTGGCTCTACCAGTCAGCACAGACACATGCTGGAGGACGACCACGATGATTGTCCCTACCTCGAGTTCGATCCAAACCATCCCAACGTCACGTGGGACGGCTTGCCAGTGATTTTCCCTGTTGGTCCTGCCAAGTAAGTATTATACATTCTTCTTAAATATGTAAAACATAACTTATAATGATAGTTGACAAGTATAAATTGTTGTACTAAAGTAATATATATTCGTTTCTTGTATCTTATACATTGACAACAGCTTATGGCCTCGGGAGGTGCACAACAAACTAGGTGACATCTTAGGAGCGAGAGAGAGCCACCAAGGCGGTGGTGAGTGTTGGAGCCACATCTCGGGCGCATGAGGCCGAGTACTTGATGGTGAGGGTAAGTTAAAATATGGCATTCATTCGTTTGTAATTATAATCGTTTTAATATGAGTAGTATGTTAGCCACTGTATGTGAGTGGTATGTTAGCCACTTTATTTGGGTGATATGTTAGTCACCATTGTGTTAGTAAAATTTAGGACAGTGTGAGTGGTATGTTAGCCACTATATGTGAGTAGTATGTTAGCCACTTTGTTTGGGTGATAGTTAAACTGATGAAACATGGTGAGGTTATACATGTATTGACTTTGGATGTTGTATGAAATTGGGAGTGTAGAAGGAGTACTTCATTCCCAGCAGGTTGATCCCACAGATCTGGCGTGTTTACGAGACTGTGGGATCCAAACTGTACATGGAAATGGTCTGTTCGTGGAAGGCCATTCGGGATCGGGGTGGCGAAATCCCTCCACAGGTTGATGCAGCGGAGTGGGCCCTTTGGGATGCTTACTGGCGCCGAACTGATGTCCAGGACGTTGCCTACACCAACAAAGTGAACCGGCATCCCGATCGTCTGGCAGAAGGGCCGTTCACCACCTTGGGAGGCGATCTACTGTCACTGATTATTATCAATCGGTGCGTATATATGTGTTTTTGCAATCTAGCATTACGTGTATGTATGAAGTCTCACGCTCTATTACTTGTAGATGATAAATTGTTGACTAGATCGGTTTGATTCGGTGGCACGGGAGGTGACATTCAAGTATGCCATCTTCAAGAAGGCCAAGGCGGGTATGGACCATTACGGGCCTCGTCTATTGCGGTATGTTTATGTTGCTTAAAGTTCATATTTGTACACTATTACAAGTTAATTTTTAAAAACAGTAACTGATCATGATATCTGCTATTTACGATTTCAGGCTGAGGTTGATGCTCGGTGGCGGGGAGGGCAGGGCAGGCGATGTGTTGTCAACTGAACAAGTTGACAACATCTTCCTGGAGGTCAACAAACCGGACAAGAAAGGACGAATATATGGACTCGGGAGCCTCGGTTTGAGCCTGGCTAGTCTGGGGTGCTCCTCATCATCATCCCAGCAGTCCAGACGTCCTGTTTACACAGGACTGTGTCTCGAAATGGTGCGATCGCAGTCGAGAACAGTTGCGGCTAACTCAAGAGATGCAGCGTGCCGCCCAATAATAAAGGGAGGAGAACGAGCGCCTTCGGTTACAGATGGAATAGTTCATGTCCCAGTTCCGCCATCACCCACCCCCGTCTGATAGCTAATTAGTTATGTATCTGTATGTTCGGATTTTTTTTTCATATTTACACTTGTGTGGATAATTTCTCAAGCTCCGGATATTACTTTTTTTATTCAAAATTTATTGAAATATTTTCCGTACTATTCATTTATTATCGAACATTATATTGATTAAATAGGTGAACTACGAAAAACAGGGATTAATATAAAATAAATAGTGACGGATTAATAGTGACGGAATTAGTGACGGATTCACAGTGACGGAATTAGAGACGGAAATTCACAGTGACGGAATTAGTGACGGAATTTCAGATTCCGTCACTAATTCCAATAAAATGTTGGAAGACGGATAGAATCTATCCGTCGCTAAATATAACGACGGATAGAATCTATCCGTCGTCCGGTTTAGCGACGAATAGATTTTATCCGTCGCTAAAGGTAACGACGGATAGAATCTATCCGTCGTTATATGTAACGACGGATAGATTCTATCCGTCGTTATATTTCGATTTTAAAAAAAATGTTAAATATATAATCTGTCGCGAATTGGACGACGGATTATCTATCTGTCGGCCCAACTCCAGCGGGGCGACGAATTTTTTATCCGTCGCCCGATCCGTCGCCAGGGCTGGGGCGACGGATCGTTGGGCTGAAGCGACGGATCTATCCGTCGCCCCAGCCCAGTTTTTTTGTAGTGTCTTAAATTCTCTCTCAACCGACCTACATTATTTGTAAAAAACCTCGAAGTGTAACACGTACATAGGAGTGATGCATCAAGAGTTAGGTTTGCAATTGAATTGAAATGGGACGAAGTCATCATGTCAACAAATGTTTTATAACTTATTTTCCTACCGAAGAAGATGTATGTAGCAATACGAGAGGATTTGAGTGCATTTTACAACCATTCATGTACCACAACCAGATTACAAATTGAATGCAACAGTTGGGTTGATATATACCGGAAAAAATTCCAATAACAGAGGGGCAAATTGAGATTCATTTCATGGCTCGTTACCATCTTATGCACCAATTGTTAGTGACTTAGACCAACATTATCTATGACCTTCACACCCAACCCAACCTTCCACTATTCCAATAAATAATTAATTTCTCTTTCATCCACATACCCACCCTTCCACCCACCCACCACAACAAAAATTAAGTTTATCCATGACCCCCACCCACCCACCCACCCATTTCATTTAATATCATTATTTTTTTATTATCATGAAATATTTATAATACTCGAAATTAGATATAATATTATAATACTCAAAATAATTATAATAGTTGAGTATAATAATTAATTATAATTGATAAAACTCAAAATTAGATATAAAAATAAAATTTTAAATTGAAGTAGCAATTTAATACTACATTATCATAATACAACTTTATCTAAAAACACACATTTTACAATACTTCAAATTCATTAAAAAATAACAGCATTGCAGGATGAAAAATTACAACATTTAGTTCTCATCACTATAATTCTCCCAGATATGCTCAATCAAATCGTTCAAAAGTTCCTTGTGAGCTATTTTGTTGTGAAGTTGGTCCCTATTGGTCATATATTGGGCTAAACTTGCAACTCGTTCAGTGGAGAAGTCGAAAATTGGATCAACAGTGTCTTCGTCAACCTCATGTTGATTCACATGGCTATTTGTAGGTCGATCTTTCATAAATTCAGTGGGATCGGTATAGTTCAGGTAAGTGTCTCTCTCATCCTCCACTATCATATTATGGAGGATGATGCAAGCAATCATAATTTATCCCATGGCATGTCGATCCCATAAAAAACATGGACGCTTAATAAATTGGAAACGGGCTTGTAGAACACCAAATGCTCGCTCAACATCTTTCCTAACAGCCTCCTGATGTTGAGCAAATAACTTATGCTTACGAAGAATTGGTGCCTTAATAGTTTTGACAAATACAACCCATTTTGGATAAATACCATCAGTGAGGTAATATCCCATATTTCTTTCATGACCATTCATAGTGTAACTTACTTTCGGCGCTCGACCTGCTAAAATATCATCGAAAACAGGTGATTTTTGTAACACATTAATATCATTATTCGAACCTGGGGATCCAAAAAAATGCATGCCAGATCCATAAGTCTTCTGATGCAACAGCTTCCAAAATGATTGTTGGCTTCCCACGTCGTCGTTGATATTGCCCTGCCCAAGAACTAGGACAATTCTTCCATTCCCAGTGCATGCAATCTATACTGCCCATCATGCCTGGAAACCCGCGTTGTTCACCAATATGTAGAAGTCGCGCCATGTCTTCATCAGTTGGACTTCTAAGATATTCATGCCCAAAGTTGGCAATCACACCTTCTACGAACTTCATAACTGATTCTCTTATCACTTGTTTGCTCATTCGCAAGCACTCATCATGCACGTCTGGGGGTGTTCCGTAGGTTAGCACTCTTATAGCAGCAGTACATTTTTGAATCAAAGACATACCTAGTCAACCAGTGGCATCACGCTTTTGCTAGAAATATTCATCTGAACTGACCTTTTCCATTATACGCTCGAACACGTGCTTTCGCATTCGAAACCTCCGGCGAAACTTTTCTCCAGGATAGATTGGTTCCGAAAAGACTGAGAAATACATTTTGAACAAGTTTTGGTGACCTTCCTCACGAACTCGTTCAATGTGCCTCCTCTTAACTCTAATATTGTGGTTTGTAGGTTGTAACGACATGGTAGGATTTTGGATGACAGCATCCTCGATAATGCGGTTAAGGGAATGATTTTGCTGAGCAACTTGTTCTTTCCATTCATCTAGTTCGATGAAACTAGAAGAATCATCACCTGAATAAGAACCATGAAATAGGTACTCGTTCGATGACATTGTTTTGATTAGTGTAAGTTTGGTAATGGTCAATCATACAAATGTAAAGAGGGGGTATGGATGGATATGTACGAAAGTAGAATAGACCACACTGAATAAAGTAGTGGTTAAATTGACTCTACTGGAAGAAGCATGTGAGAGATCTTAAAAAATTGAAAGTAGAATTGACTACTCGAGTGACAGAAGCATGTGAGAGATATTGAAAGAAACGAAAGTAGAATAGACTACACACTGACTAGTCAATAATGGATGCAACAAGTCTTAGATCTGAAAAATAATTCAAAGTAGAATAGACTACCCAAATGACAAACGCATGTGAGATATATTGAAAATAACGAAAGTAGATTAGACCACACACTGACAAAAGTAGTGGTAAAATAGACTCTACTAGAAGAAGCATGTGAGAGATATTGAAAGAAACGAAAGTAGATTATACCACACACTGACAAAAGTAAATAGTTTCGCTTACAAACATTACCATACATGATAGAACTAAATCAAACATAGTAATACATTACGAAAACTTAAATACATAATTGAAATGACACAAATACATAGTAATACATTACGAATACAATCCTTCAGGAAATGTACTCTCCCAACAAGCGATTCTTTAGATCTTCTTCTTGTGGCGATAGATTTGCTTTACCCAACAACATAGCCAACAAATTTGCATTTAACTTCTTCTTCTCCAATTCAATCCTTTCATTCCCGAACTTGTTCATTGATTCGAGTTCTTTCTCACGTGTGATCCTCATTGCATGCAGTTCAGCAGTGAATTCATCTGGAATAGTAGGTTGTGGTGGTGGTGCGACGGCTTTTCCCTTTGCCTTCCTTTTAGCTTTGGCAGCTTCTCTACCGGTAGGACGGTTTATCGATGAAGAACCACTCACAGGAGTTTCTGGAACAACTTATGTTGCACCATAATCATCGTCAGTTCTTGATCTTTTTGAACTGCCATAACCTTCTCCATCGGAATCGGGTTCATCTGGACGAGGCCTTTTGTGATCACCACCCAAATTCAACTCCCACTTGGGTGCGTGGCGCATAACTTCATTAAACACAATAGTATGCGGAAATCCCTTCTTCTTATCATAAAGCTTACTGGCTGCCTCCTCAACATCTGCCATACTCATTCCACTCGTTTTGTTGTGATAGGCTTCCTTGTATACACCTATCCACTTGGAAATATTTGTGTTGAGCCTCTTATAACGAGATTTCATTGAATCCAAGGATCGCTTTGAGAGTTTATCAGGGTTTTCCATACGAGCTTGCTCATACATCTTCAAAATTGCATCCCATAAGTTGTCACCTTTTCGATTGGTGCCTTTAGTTGCATCTCCACTCACGAAAACAAAAGCTGACATTAGGGCTACGTCTTCTATGGGTTCCCAAATTACAGGTGCACTAGGGGTATCTCGACACCTTCAGGGGTAGGATCGGGGGTATCTTGAGCGAGATTCAGAGGAAATTGGGTGTTCATATTTGCTTCAAAAGAGAATTCTTGGGGGTTTTGGGTATTCTCAAAACTAGGATAATAACCGAATGAGTAGTGTGGGTAAAATTGATCGTTTGGATTCATTTGGAGAAAATTGATATGAGATATGTAATTGGGGTTTAAGATGAATATGAAAGAGGAGTATTTTAGATGTGTGTAAAATATAGAAATATTGGTCTCTATATATAGATGGTAAAAATTGATAAATTATTATTTTTTTTATAAAAGATATTAAAGAAGATAAGTAAAAGATAAATATAAAATAAAAAAAATTAACCAATAGGTTGGGGACCACGAGGGCTGTGGTCCCCAACCTATCTCAAAATCTTGAGCCACCACGAGGGCTGTGGTGGCTCATCCCTTAAGAGAAATGGACCATGGATAATAATGGTCTTAGTGGTAATAAAGTCATAAAAAAGGGCAACAAAACTTTTCGTTTGTTTTCCTTTATGAAGTAAGTATTCTTATAGACGGTTTCTAAATAATTTACTTAGAGATGGACAAATATTTTCAAGAAATCATTAATGTTAGGCTCTGTTTAGCAAAACTAGCTGGTAGCTGGTTAGGTAGCTGGAAAGCTAGCTGGTTTTAAATGTAGGTGTTTAGCAAATTAGCTGAAAAGCTAGCTGGTATTTTGTAAAATGACATAAAAGGGCATTACTCTTATTTTTCTTGTCTTTAACCTTTCTTATTGTATTATTAGTCTATAGTTTTTTAAATAATAATATATCATATTTTGTCCAATAATTATAATATATATTTAATATACTTTACATCGCCACTTTAATAACATCATCAAAATTATCAGAAGTTGAAAGAAATAATCGTTGATCATTTTAACTTAGTAATGAAAAAAATCAGTATTTGATGTGTACTACATGTATGCATTTTAAAGAGGTGCGGATACATTAATCCTTATCTTAGTTCGAAAAAGACACAAATGTATAAAAGGATTCTACATGTATGCATTTTAAAGAGTTTCTTATTTTCTTTATTTTAATTTAGGTTAATATAGGTTAGAGATATTTTGAATGAAAAGATAAGTTTCTCTTTAAAAAAAAATCGTTATTGAACTTCTTTTTCCAAATTTAGTTAAAGAAGCTGAGCGTTCACGTAACGAACTTTTTATTAGTCAATGATAAAAAAAAGCTCATGGAGCTGGAAAGTTAGTGGTAAACAATATAATTTCTTGACAATATAAATCTGTCGTCTCTAGATGAGTTGTCTAGAAACCGAAACCGTGTTCTTTTTGTTCTCAAATTCCGAGGACATTTGGGGTAAAGTGCAAATTTGCGAAAGCTACATGTCCAAACAGCAATTAGGCAGGCATCTGTGTATTGTTTTGGTCTGATGGTTCTTGATTTTGAAGTATTATTAGCTAGCTCACAGCATTGGCTTTCAGTAATTCTTGGAGGAAAAGAAAACCCGCCTCTAGTTTCCGTCTTTGTGCCCTTTAAAACTAGTCCTCAAATCATCAAATGCAATTTTTGCAGAATATATCTTCCTCTTCAAGCTAAAGATGTCAAGAATCATTCACTCTCTGAAAAATAATTCACAAGCTCCTCGTCAGATTCTCAGACGGTAATATCTCTTTCGTTGCTGCATTATATGTGGAGTAGAAGTAGCTTCTAGAGAAATTTCAGAATTACTGAGAGCTTGCGTGAGGTTAGGGATTTGTGTTCATTTTCACATATAGTTAACTGAGCACCTTATTCAGCGTTCGATGTAATTTAGTTACATTGTTTCCTTATTTTACCCCCCCCCCCAAAAAAAAAAAAAAAAAAAAAAACTGAGCACCTAGAGCTGAACAAACAGAGATACCAATTCTGAAGTATTTTAGGTGGATGCTGGGATCTATCTCCATGCTAGTATGCTTGAATAGTTCCGTACATCTTGTTGGATATCAACATTTTGGAGAAGAAGTTTAGCTCCTTGTAATCGGAAAGTTAGGCTGTACCGCTGTACAATAGCAGTACACAATTGTGGTTAAATGAGGTAGCTCGAAATACTGAATGGTAATGGAGAAGATTTGTAATTGCTGCCTGGTTATAAAGCCGTATGCAAGATGAGTCGATGAAGAGATATTTCAGATTTTGACTGAAGTTTTCGAGTTTAAGTGAATCTGGATATTTTGCTACAGATAGTTCTATTGCTGTGTACTGTCACCGTTTTAGTGTCCGTGTGTCTGTCATTTACTATTATTATCTCTGTTTAGATGTAGTCTATGAGTGTCTATCAGTGGCTGGGAAATTGTGTCTATTAATTGTATATATCTTTGTGAATTGTGGATAACAATGGGGTTTGTTGTTAATGTTGTCTTGTATAGGTTTGGTGCCTCTAATGGATTCTCCTCTTCGTTCTACACAAAGTCTGGCTTCAGCAGTACACCTCATCATCTAACCGGCCAAAGAATACTTCGGGATCCTGAATGCCTAAATAGCTTCAAGAAGTACGAATGTTCTTTATTATCTTCTACAAAAGTGGGGTTTAAATAGGTTTTCTACTTGAATTTAATATTGGATAATGGTTGTTAGTGCAAACATGATACAAGTCATCAGTGGGAACAGATTCTGTGTTTGGCAACTATACTTCAATCCGTACTCCTACAGTCGTACGCTACACATTTCTAGTGTTTCCAAATGAGTAGCGTACTAGCGTTTGTTATACTTGTTATATCTCGTGCATGTTTCTTTGCCTAGTCATGTAGCATTTGGTAGAAGGAATGCTGTCAAAACCTGCTAATGAATTGTTGGATTCAGTACCAAATCTTTCACAATCATCTTTCAGAAAGGAAAATGGATATATATGTATGGTGAAGAAGTGCATGATAGTTGGTTTTTACCAACGTACTATGTCTTTATGTTACTCTTGATTACCAAAATTAATATGCCTTTCCACCGACCATTTTGCATAGGTTTGGTTCATCCAAAGTATACTACTCTTCCGGTACAAACAATGCTAAGCGTTGCCTGCCATTACCTGAAAAGGCTACTTCCTCCATTTCTTTGGGATCTTTTCTATTTGTACGACACAATGACTTCATCTGATGAGGATTCTTCAAACACTTATGTTATATACGATCGCTCTAGCCACTTTTTCCCTCCTTTATTTCTTTTATTCTCTTGATATCAGATTTATAATTGCAGCCTGCTGTTTTAGTTGGATTGTTTGGTGGGTTGGTCTTCTTCATTCACAAGAATGATGAAAAGAGAGCAAGTCTTAAAGGTAATTTTGATTATATATGTCATTAATATATTTGGCTGTGAGGTAACATCTACCTTTTGGTCTCCCGTCTCTGGTTATGAAGCCAAATTACTACAAAGTTTGGTACCATACCACCCCACATAACCCTGGAGCATTGTAAGTGGCGTGGCTATAACATATTAGAATGATAATGTTATTACACTAATCCACTAAATGATACATAAATCTTGACTCGGAAAAGGTACTCTATGGAATGGTCTATTAGCTGTGGTCCAACGCTTTTGAATATCCAAAATTTGGTGTTGAGATGGTAAGCATCAATGTATCTGTAATCGTTTAGCTTGTACACTAATATTTGAAAGACAACAAAAGTAAAGGGAATTCTTGGTTGCTTGTGACTCTGCATTGCCTTTTCTTCAAATTGATGGAAAGTAGGAAGTAGTTTTAATGTTAGCATATTAGTATTTTAGGATATTATTGGTTGCTTCAGGCTTATGACTCTGCATTGTCTTCCTTATTTAGTTTAAAATCCTACCTATAAATACAGGTTAAGAGTTGGGCTATTTTAGAGGTTGATTATTGATTATAATAAGACTAAGATTTTTCAGTTTTCTCCAAGTTATCAATGAGATATTGAGTTTTCGTTTCAATCCATTGTCGTTCGCTATAACATATTCTCGTGTCTATATTCTTCGTTTTCTATTGGCATTAATCTATATCTGATATGATGAGAATCAAAATTGGTCTACTGAGGTGAAATTGGTCTACTTCTCGGTCATAATGATATGATGAGAATCAAAATTTAATTCACAATTCAGTTATGACCCATCACATATTGCAAGATAAGTTTACATTCACCAGCACGTCTGTGGATATTTACTGGAGTCTTGTGACTCAGATATATGAGATTCATGAATACTGCTGACATTTCTCAGTTTATCTCAATGTGATTCAAATGCTTAAGACAGCCTTCATGCAAATAAGTGTCCAACAAATGTTTAAGACCAATCGAATTGCCTCATGCTGTCCTGCGTGCTTTCTCTACAAACTTATGCTCGGTGGTGATGCAGTATTGCTGTCTCTTGTCTTTCATTTTTTTCTGTGCTGTATGTGCCTATAATCGTTCTTGAATTTTATTGGCGCCTATGTACTGTGTGTGTGTGTGTGCGTGCATGACTTCTTCTGTATCCAATCGAATTGCCTCATGCTGTCCTGCGTGCTTTCTTTACAAACTTATGCTCGGTGGTGATGCAGTATTGCTGTCTCTTGTCTTTCATTTTTTTCTGTGCTGTATGTGCCTATAATCGTTCTTGAATTTTATTGGCGCCTATGTACTGTGTGTGTGTGTGTGTGTGCATGACTTCTTCTGTATCCAATCGAATTGCCTCATGCGGTCCTGCGTGCTTTCTCTACAAACTTATGCTCGGTGGTGATGCAGTATTGCTGTCTCTTGTCTTTCATTTTTTCTGTGCTGTATGTGCCCTATAATCATTCTTGAATTTTATTGGCGCCTATGTACTCTAATGATTTGGACTTAATGTGGATATTTAATGGAGTCTGGTGACTCAGATATATGGGGTTCATGAATACTGCTGACATTTCTCAGTTATCTCAATGTGATTTAAAATGTTTAAGACAGCCTTCATGCAAATAAGTGTCCAACTAATGTTTAAGACTTCCAGTACTCGTTAATTTCTCTCTCTGGTTTTTTTTTTTTTGGTTGCATGACTTCTTTATCCAATCGAATTGCCTCATGCTGTCCTGCGTGCTTTCTCAACAAACTTACATTCTCAGGGGTGATGCAGTATTGCTGTCTCTTGTCTTTCATTTTTTCTGCTAACCAGACTGCTGTAAACTAGAGGAAAGAGAATTGGATATAGGCATGCTATTTGCTAATTTTCCTTTAAACATGCTCATTTATTTTATATGTTGTCAAACACCACTCATTTTATGTTTGGCTGGAATAGACCAAGGTGAAAAATTTCAAAGAAGTGCCATTCATGGACAGATTATTGGTGGTCCTTTCAGTCTAATTAGCACAGAAGGTCAGGTGGTAAATGAAAAGAATCTTCTGGGGAATTGGGTTCTGTTGTACTTCGGCTATACTTCCTCTCCTGATGTTGGGCCTGCAGAAGTTCAAAAAATGGCCAAGGCAATTGACATTCTAGGTTCTGCTCTTCAACTTCCTCAAATTGTTTTTTATCCATTTGCTTTCTCAGTTCAATTACTGAATTATTGTCATCGTCTTCTGATTGAGAAGAATCAAAACAGAATCTCAAGGTGTTTCCCATTTTTGTTACAATTGATCCTCAGCGGGACACACCTTCTCAACTTCGTGCTTATATCAGTGGTGAGTCCATGTTTACTTGGTATTCCTGTGTAATTGTGCAATTCAATGGAGTATTTGATAGTCATAGACAACAACATTATGGCCTTGATGTTCAACTTCAAGGTTCGATATGATTATGTTTTGCAGACGATGAAAGTTTTCTTTTGGATGAAGGATAGTAAAATGTGCAATTTCATCTTTCAGAAAGAGTGAATGAAATTTAAATCTTACATTTCTAAATTGTGTTCTACAATATTTGCTTGTTCCATTAGAACTTACCTTGCGCACATAGTATGTGATTCTTTTGCAATTTAAGCTATGTTCTTTGATTGTTCTGATGCTCAACTTTCAGCTAATGTCTCATCGTGGATTAATAAAAGTCATCTCACAAGTTTCTTGATCCTAGTTAATGTTCCACACAGAACCAACCGTTGAGCCACATCAATATAAGGTTTCTTATTTATGTTATTTCATATTCTCAGTATGTAATTTGAGGCTTAAGGGGTTCTAGAACCTAGGGGTGTACATAAAAAATAACCTTCGCCTCCCGCCATTTGCCCGTCAACTACCATGCCGACGGTTAGCGTTTTGCAAAACCGCCATGTTAAAAAATTGTTACCCGCCTTTAGGCGGGTGGGCGGTTGGAAACCGCCTACCCGCCCAACCCGCCCGCCTATATATGCATATATGTATTTTTTATATATAATAGATTAATAGTACTATATAAACTAACAAAAACCCAACTCCACTAGTTTTCGCTCAATTCTTTCCATCATATCTCTCTAGTACACTGTCTTATTGGATTTGCATATCTATTAGCTTTGAATTGTTTCTTCCTTATTATTTTTTCACATTGCTTAGCCTTTTCCATCAAAGGATCAGAGGAAAATATTGTTTTGCTTCTTGGCATTAGTTTGCAATCTTAGTTTTTGTCTGGACCTTCATAATTTAAATACTCATGGAATTATATTTGGAATTTATGTACTTAAATTACTTGTATTAAAGCTTCGAATTATGTTGATGTTTCCTTTACTGTTGTGGGTTAGTTTATTAAGCTTATGAAGTCTAATGTCTCTTTCTTTAATGCGTCATATATGTCCTTGTTTTGATGCGTTAAACCGCCAATCCGCCCGCCTCAAGTAGTCAACTGACCCGCGGCGGTTGAGAGAAAATTCCACCCGCCGCGGTTAATGATTTGGGCTACCCGCTATAGGCGGGTCGGTTAGAACTTTGGCAAATAACCGCCTGCGTACACCCCTACTAGAACCCCAAACAATTAACGTTATGCCTTAACATGTAACTGTGCTAGCTGGATTTGGGCCTGTTGAGGTACTGAGGAGTCGGTGGATTGAGAAAGAAATACATTCATAAAGCTGTTCATTTGGAGTTTGTTTAAAATTTCAATTTCCATGGTATTCCAGAAGCTAAATAAGGCAAGGTTTTGTGGTAATATAGTAAAATTTTATATTAAAAGATAACTGCAGTTGGCCTCCGCCGGACGGACCTAGTGCTAATAGCTTTCTTTCTCTTATAGTTTGTTTCTCTTCTCACATTGGTGTATTGAACATAATCAATCATGCACGCAAGTACGATATAAATGGACAGTCCATCTCCTGTTTTCTTCTGCACAACATGCATATAGAATTATTTTGCTGAATCTTGCTTCTTGAAAGTCATCTTAGCCAAGTAATCTTTTCCTTTGTTCTATGCTTAGAACTAACTCCACTTCACGATTTGGTGCAGAGTTTGACACCAGAATAATGGGATTAACTGGACCAGTTACTGCAGTAAGGCAAATGGCGCAAGAATACAGAGTATTCTTCAGAAAAGTTGAGGAAGTAGGAGACGATTATCTGGTCGAGTCTTCTCACAACATGTAATATCGATATGCTTTCCCTTGTATGCTAAACTGCAAATACACCTCCACAAAGAAATTGATCCATCTTATCAAAATCACAAACAGGTACTTGATGAATCCAAACATGCAAGTGGCTCTGTCGTTTGGTCAAGAGTACAATGCAGAGGAACTGGCTGAAGCAATAACTAAAGAGATTCAGAAAAATAAAGATAAGGGTATATGACCGTTCCACATAATTGACGACTTGACGTTCCCTCAGCAGAGTGCCATCATGTTGGTTAGTTCCCTCTGGAAACTTTTGATCTCCAATCAACAAGAATATAGATTTAGCCCCATAAGCAAGCTACCATGACGAGTTCAGTGAGGTTTGAGGTCCAGTTTAGGGCTCAGTTCGTATAAATAAACTTGTTCGACTCAATGTTAACGATGCTGATTGATTTGATTCATAGACTAAAGTCACTAAACGATAGTTTTGTTTTGCAATTTATCTAGTTCGATTTAGTCTTTACTACATCACGTTACTATAGGACATGATCACCATGACGTCCCATTTTGTTAAAAGATTATCTGAACATCTATTCGAAAGTTAGAGAAGTTGAAATAATTCGATGCAACACATCCTTACACGATATTTCCACCCCATAGTCGTGTATAGACCAGCACCAGAAAGTAAATCAATTGATGAAATTACACAATCATTCATCACAGATTTAGTTTATTGATTGATTTATGTTTATAACAATACAATACTATTTCTCCAATCAAGTTGACGGGAATCTTGTTTGGGTAATGGAATGGTACTACCAGCCATGACATGTTATTGATCATACTACTACTACTGTCTTTTATCCCAGAGGGAGAGTCAAACAAGTAATAAGAGATTTATGATTGGCATCTGGCAAACAGCTGTTGAAGCCCAAGGGGTGAGAATATAATCTTGATCCTTCATACTTAAACAAGACGTGACATGCTCTATGGGAAGGCACTATCTATTCATTGTGTTTTCCTACGCTCTAACATTTTCAACCAAAGGAAATGGAACATAGAATCTTCTCCCCTTTTCGGTTGGTTAAAATGGTGATAATATGGCGCAGATCTAGAAATTTTAGTTCGGGGATGAAATTACATACTATATATGAACTTCTTTTCAAGATTAGAGGTCAAAATATGAAATTATCGAAAGTGTTATGTATAATTTTTTCTTTTGTAATATTTAGCGGGGAACGCCCCACTATGCCCCTTCTGGCTCCGTCCCTAGTGATGATTTATCTGGGTTTTGGATTTCACTTTACATAACTTGAGTTGAGTTTTGAAGTTATGAATAGTAAATCACTGGAGCTGAGTTTTCAAAATTTGTATACATAGTGTAGAGTAGAGAGATAGAATAAAAAAATTGACAAAAATTAAATTAAAGTTTAAAAAATTGAACTCTAATGTAAAGCTAAACACGCAATTTGTATACGTTGAAAGTTATATGCTACTACTACTATTTATTTGTTCTCTTACCATGTACTAGTAGACTAGTAGTAGCTGATAAATTTGTCTTCATCTACCCTACTACAAGTTCCCTTCCAAACAATGCATCTGTGATAGGTTTCAGACTTTCAGTGATGTATACATCTATCATTATTCTCGTTTTCATTCGAGAATCTGTTTTTTAAATTTTAGAACCTCATTTTCTTACATGCATGTTTCCCTCTTAACCACACAAAAAACCAACAAATCAACATAAATATAGTAATTTCACTTTTTTTCCAATTATTTTGATGTCCTAACAACCTTAGACTCCTTTTTACCCAAAGGAAAAAAGAAATCTAAAAAAAATTGGGAAAAAAAAGTCAAATTACAAGATTAAAAAAAGAAAGGTCGTCTTCATACAGACTAAAAGCCAACATTTTCTCAATCTTTTTTTTTTTTTTTTCCAATTTTTTTTTTTCCACTTTCATGCCATTGTTCCTTCATCTCCATAACTCTGCAGACAAAAGGGGAGAGATTGATTGGCCAATTGGAAACACCAACAATCTCTCTTCCTCAATGTCTGTATTCATTTCATTTTAGATTTTCTGTTTCCTTTTCCTCCCATCAAACCCTTCTTCAGTTTAGGTGAAATTGGATTGATCACATTTTGTTTTCTTATTTCAACTTGAATTACAAAATTATCAAACCTGTTTGGTAGCAACATAACTTCATTGCTTTTTATCTAAAAAAATACCCCTTATGAAACTTTTGCTCATGAATCACAAATAAAGATTGCATTCCTTTAATCAGATATCAATCTGCATTGTTCACCATATTTTCTCCCAAGAATCTGAGGTGATATGGGAGACCTTTCTCCTGAGAGAAGATCAGGCTGTGGCATATTGAACGCAGTTTTCGGCCGCCATAGTATTTGGCCTAGAAGATCAACCTCCACAGGTTCTCTCCAAAACTCCACCCCCAGAAATGTCACCCGAGTTCCAAGCACACCGATATCCAAAAGGCGGAAGAACGGCCCTGACGATGTTTTTCTCGACCCGCCCAATGGAAAATTGGACCACAAACAGGTAGACAGGATCATAGAACGCCCTGGCCAAAACTACGCCAAGTCTCCGCCTGTTTACCACCAACCTCCGGCCATACACGCGCAGCCTCCGGCCGTACACACCCACCAACTGAACCCTGTGAAGAACGAGCCCCCGAAAACCCAACAGGCATATAACCAGACACGAAAAGTCCCTCAGGGATCGATCGGGCTATCAGGCGAACTGGATAGCATGATCCAGGATCATCAGAGGGCAAAAGGTGCAGGATCAGTGTATGGAAATTTGGGGAATTTGAGGCAATCAGGGGCTGCAAATGGCGGTAGTAGCGTTCTTGATTATCTCCCAAAGACCGCAAAAGAGACACCTTTGTCGAATAACCAGAAGTATCCAACTAGTGTTATGGGGAACGTAGTTGCCAAGAAGAATGAACAAGCAGCTGAAAAGCCGGTTTCACTCTGCAGGGCTCTTTCGACTCGAATGGATCCTGAGGAGTTGAAGATTTTGGGAAATGAAGATTACAAGAATGGAAGGTTTGCTGAAGCATTGGCCTTGTATGATGCAGCTATCTCCATTGACCCAAATAAGGCTGCTTATCGGAGCAACAAAAGTGCGGCGCTTACTGCTTTAGGACAGCTTCTTGAAGCGGCTTTTGAATGTCGTGAAGCTATTCGTATTGATCCGTATTACCAACGTGCCCATAATAGATTAGCAATGCTTTACGTCAGGTAAATAATGTCATCTGTCATGGTTTCAAGTATTTTGCTACTTGTGTTGTTTGATATTCATCTCTGGATGTTATCTGTTGTCTTTGGATTTGACAGATTAGGAGAAGCAGAGAAAGCTGCATATCATTTCAAGCAGTCAGGACCAGAAGCCGATCCTGATGCCATGAACAAGGCAAAGAAAGTTCAAATTCATTTAAGCAAATGCACGGAGGCGAAAAGACATCGAGATTGGAACTCCGTCTTGAAAGAAACTGAACTGTCTATATCAGTTGGTGCCGATTCCGCCCCACTGGTAAGCCACTCATATGCGAAAACTAGCATATCAGCAACTGGTTATAACCTGATATTGATACGACTATTGGTTGATGAAGGTATTTGCTCTAAAAGCTGAGGCCTTACTGAAGATCAATAGGCACCAAGAAGCTATTGAAACTATGGCAAAAGGTCCCAACTTTGACATTGATGATTGCACGAAATTCTTCGGTCCTATTGGAAGTGCAAGCCTTTTAATCGTCCATGCTCAAGTCAACTTGGTCTCGGGAAGGTTGATTTTATCTTTAATCACCTCCTGGAATAGTTTTTTGATGATCTTCTAACTTAACTGCAAAACAGATTTGATGATGCTATGGAAGCAGCACAACGAGCGGTGAGGCTTGACGCCAACAACAAGGACGTAAACACTGTGTTAAGGAGGACGAAAGCTGTTGTGACAGCTAGATCAAACGGCAACGAACTTTTTAAGACAGGGAGATACTCTGAGGCATGCATTGCATACGGTGTGGGGCTCAACCAAGACCCTCACAACGCAGTCCTGTTATGCAACAGGGCAGCTTGCAGGTCGAAACTTGGAAATTATGAGAAGGCCATCGAAGACTGCAACGCTGCGCTTAATGTCCGCCCGACCTTCAGTAAGGCCAGACTAAGAAGAGCTGATTGTTATGCCAAGGTTAGTATATTGTTAATTTTTAGCAACCATCATGTCTAGTACCACTTAAATATGTTGCACCGTACATCACATAACAACATAAAAGTAAATGTATATTTGCAATGTTGGCATTGTGGTTGTAGACGGAAAAATGGGAAGGGTGCGTACAAGATTGTGAAGTCTTGCTAACAGAAAACCGGGATGATGAAGAGGTGGCGAAGATGTTGAATGGGGCTAAGGCAAAGCTTGGTCAAGGAGTCGAGCAGTGAGCGTATAAAGCCATTATTTAACATCTCCCGGTCGATTATGAAGATGAAAAGAGAACTCCAACGAGTAAAATTAAGCTTGATCTTGGGCGAACAAGTTGCGCTATGTAGCTAGTTGTGGCGATTTTTTGTTCAAAAAGTTCAAACTTGTAGAGCTGAAGAGAGTTTACCTTCATTGTCCCTAGTTAGAATAGGTTCAATTGTTGCACATGGCAACTTCAATTTTTAAGAGCTGTGTTCCTGAAGTTCAATTTAATGACTCTTTTTTTTCTGTTTTTTGCTCATTTAGGTGTGTGTTTCTGTGTTGTTCAATTAAAAAACATGATTATTAGACTTGGAGGATTTCAATGCAGCTCATGAAAACAAGTCCACTGGAACTGAGACGAGAAACTGGGGTAACAGAACGGGTACTAACCACTAAATATATTCACCAATTTGTAATGATTAAATTAACCATATGTTAAATTTGTACACCCCGACTAAGTTTTACACCTGATATGGTATAAAAACGGTTAAGCCATTTAGCATAGAAATACTGACGGAGAGCTTAGCTCGGGCTCCCGCTCCTTTTTATGGTTGGGTCGGTCTCCTCTATTCCTTGCCTTTCATTCACTTGATAAGTTCATAATCTTATGGTGAGTCAAGGCAAGTAACAGAGGTCACCGGTCCAACGATTGTTCCGGGCCTAACTTACGTACCAAGGTAAGTCTTATGTCACATGTTTGGGTGAGGTTGGTTTCGACAGACCTTACCCCTCCAATGCAAGTGAAAATTATTATTCATGCCCCGCGGTCTTTGATCTTGGCTCGGTGCCCACATGTTCCTTGGTTGCAACTTTGTAGAACTATCTTCTCCTTTTATTATTACCGAAGTGTTTCTTGTCGGTCTCTAACTCTTATCTTTCCTAGTCGGCCCTTGCCATACTATCCTCCCTCAAGTGCTTAGTTTACTTGAAAAGTAAAGTGAGGACTTTGAGTAAAGGCAATTAGGACCGACCTTGCGACAGTTGGAGTCCAAGTTTCGACATCAGAGGAAATTTTGAATTTCAGTATTTTTTTTACGAATCGAACTAGGAAGGACTAAGACGAACTAGTTCACAATGATGGCGAACCTCACGAGAAACGAGGCGACAGTTTGAATTCCGGCCCATGGCCTGGTCGAACCGGCGCACTACTCCTATAAATAGTAGGAATCAACCGTCACTTTTGCACTTTTGTGAATCTTGACTTTTAGAGATAAAGTAGCAGACCAAGCAGACTTAGAGAGAGCGGTTAGAGAGAGCGGTCGTCCAGTGTTCCGAGAAACTAGAAAAGTGCGGTCTTCTTTAGTTGAGTAAATGCTTCTTCCTCCTCCTCCTCCTCCGGTTTCTTTATAAGTAAAATGTAAAATGTATGCCGAAATAAAATTGAATAAGATTGGAATAAACAACATGCACCGTGTGTTACGTGGTTAAATACTTACGCGTATGGCTTTTCTATTATAGAATAATAGAAAATGTCATATTGTCTTAAACCTGTGCAAGTTCATTGTTCGTATTCATATGGCAAGCATATCATAGCAAATAATTTCGAGTGTAACAAGAAGAAATGATCGAGTTATATTTCGTTTAAAATCTCAAGAAGCAACTGTACCGTATGTGTATTTCTTTCATCTTACATTTGTATTTCGTTTAAGCTCCATCAAATTTATATTTACTTCTGTTCGATTTCAAGAACGAAGACAGACAATAACACTAAAATTCTAGAAAACATATTTACCCATATAGCTTGAAAAGGAAACTTTAGATACATTCTATATATTAGCTAGCTAGGGTAGTTGTTAACTTATGAATCCATATAGACTTGCCCAACAATATATTAGACCAAGGCTCTGTTATTTTCAACTGAACTAAACCGAATCGAATCAACTAAGTGAATCGAATTGAATGAATCGAATCGAATGAAGCCAAATATAAGCAGCAAAGTATTTTGTTAGACCGTGCACAATGAAGATAAAAGACAAAAAATGACGAACAATCATTGAAGTTATTATCTAGAACTCAGGTTGTTTAGTCAAGATTCAAGAACATTGGTAGTTTTTATAAACAAAAAATGCATTTTGTTAATAACATAAACGTTTTACTTAAAAATATAAATATTTTTTTAACAACAGAAGTCGATATATTTTCAAATTAAGTAAAAATGCTATGTAAAAGTAATACCTTAAAATTTATATGGTACATCATATTGTGTTGTATCATTATCAAATTGATGCTGAAATGTTTCGTACAGTTCTGTAGCGCACTTTACGGTCTATTAATATGTACATTACAGAAAACTTGCAACATTTTCATGTGAGGAAAAAATAGATATAAACTTGATTTATTAAAATAGTTCACTACGAAGGGGTGTTTTTTTTTGAAATGCCAACTAGGCTATATTTATTAGAAACTAAAAAATCATTGAGGGAATTTATAAGAACCCATAAAGTCAAAATGCAAGATTACATGGTCATTTTTTGTCCAAAGACTACCACAACAAGTCAGTCCAATACACACTCGGCTACGAAGGGTATGTTGGTAGTATAAAAAGGTGAAACCCTACATCTAAAAAATAAAAAAGAGTTGATGCCCAAAATCATCGTATGTCACCAAGTCTTACTTATACTAACATTTCTCTCTAAAGGCTATTAGCTTTGACGGAGTTGAATCTTTACCAAGCCACTGCTCGACTCGGAATGTCGTCTGGGAACACGGTTTTTGTAGCCTTGCACTTGTCACCTCGACGGAGCTACAATACCATCTGTGGTGCGCGCCTGACCCATCAGACGTGAGGTTCATTTTACATATCGGTCCGTTTAAACATGGGCCTTTTACACTGAAGATATCGGTATTATCTTGCTCGAAATAGTTCCAGTCCGGACCCATTATCTCATTATATGTTCCGAGATCTTGGATACAAACTGCATTTCGATCTTTATCATAAAATGTTACCGAAATTTTGGAATCAGTTCCACTAATAGGGTCCAATCCTGTTTTCACGTAAATCATGTATACACATAGTTCCTGCATTCACAATCATTAAACGAATTTCCATTTATTGTATAAGTTAAAAAAAAAAAAATGAACATCAGACAAACTGAAAACTGGATACATACATATTTTGAATAAAGATTGTTAGGAAAAATTACCGATCTGCAAATTGTGAAGATGGATATTAGGAGGAGGAAACAAGCATATATATGGTTGACGGCCATAGTTTCTTTATATGTAAAGACAATTAAATATATGTAAGCCATTTGAGTAATGAATATGATTTATATACTTGAAACCTACAAAAAGAGATGGACCAAAATATACCAGATGTTATCATTAATAACAAAATGCTATGTTTGGAGGTACATCTTTTTACAAGTACCGAAAGTTTAGCTTTACCCACTACATACACATTCTTGTTAATATTCTGATTTCTGAAACAATTCTTCTGTGTAATTCTAGCCTTAATATTAATTACTAGAACCATCAACATTATGATATAATATATGCAGGAAAAAAAACTCTACTTACACTAAAATATTGATGTGTAAATTAATACATATACTTTGCAGCATAAATGTATTGTAGTTGAAAAACCATATGTATATGTTGAGAACTTTTGGGATTCCATGGATACGCTTACTATTGTTAAACATGAACCATCCGGTATCTGACATAATACAAAAAAATTAGCTTTGAGTGTTGGGCAGAAAAGTATAAAATATGGTTTTTGAGTGAGTAGATTATATGGTCAAAAGAGTTGATAATGAATGTCTCCCTCAAGATTTATTTGCATTAGTAGGTTTTTGGGATAAAACTTTTGTAAGATACTATATGATCACTCTAAATGCCAAATCTAACAAACTTTGAATGTAGTTGGATGTAAGAAAGTTGAGAGCAAGAGAATGTAAAATATAAAGAATGACTTGTGTATGTATCGAAGTGCATTCTATCATTCTATTTATATTTTTCAATAGTTCCATGAACTTGCCTTGAGAAAAGATACATGGAATTGTTACCCAACACTTCAGAATTGTGACATACACTTTCATATTATGCTATGTTTAGCAAAACTAGCTAATAAGGCGGATGGTAACTGATAGTTTATTGGATTGTCGATGAGAAAGTTAATTTTATAAAAGTGTTTAATAAATTAATTAGTTGATATATAAGCTAGCTAATTTGTTAAATATGTTTTGTATTTACAAATCGGATACCTTATTTTTTAATAAGTTTCATGAACAAGTTTATCCGCTACCTGTTAAGCGTTCACGTAACATAACTATTTAACATATAAGCTTATGGAACTGATAAGCTAGCTGATAATTTAGTTCCTATTGCAAACAAATTTTGGGAGGCAATTTTGCAACCAAGTGAACTAGATAAAATCGACAAAATCCAAGACGACTCATGGTTTAAAGAGAACATTCTGAATAAAATCTTCAAACTAAACTCAAGTTGAAATCAGGGGCGGAGATACTTAATAGATGCAAAATACCATCACTTGCCCTACCCTTTTCGAAAAGCACAAAGTCTCGTGAAAAAGAGTATTTAGATAATTTATCTAGAGACGGCCTATAATTTTAGAAAAATTATTCATCTTATTAATTAAAATGTATATGTTATTCACGAAATTCATTTCTTTTGTAGTATGAAAAATACCAATGTTGAGAACATAGACGTTTTGATGAGTTAAATGCATAACACCCCCCATGAGTTTTTAATAATGTGCGCGAAACCCTTTTGAGTTAACGAATTGGTATCAAACACCATTGAGTTATTAAAAATGGGCACCAAACCCCCCACCCTTTATTTTTAAAGTGTGTGAGGTATACTCTCATTAGGTGCGACTATACATGTTTGTTTATGTTATCTTACACCAAATCAATGCAAAAAAATAAAAACAAAAAAAATCATAGTTATTTTGGAGTTAGAAAACCTAAAAGAACATCCATTGTCGCACCCAACACGAGCACGCTGTAAAAAAAAAAAGGCTGAGGGGGTTCCACGCACATGTTTTAATAACTCAGGGGGTTTCGCGCACATTTTTTAATAACTCAAGGGGTTTTGGTACTAATTTGTTAACTCAATGGGGTTTTGCGCACATTTACAATAACTTAGGGGGGTATTTTGCATTTAACCCACGTTTTGATTGATAACATTGATAATTTTCATGAAAATATATGTTATCTAAAGACCATTTTTCAGGATACTTACTCTTCTAAAATATGTAAAATATTTTGGTGTATTTTTATAATACCATCACATTTTGCACTACCTTTTATTAACATGTTATTTTTGTTTGGTCTAGGTACTAAAAATGGTAAAACTTGCAATTTTTTTAGTATGATTGCATTAACAATAATATAAAAAAATCTATCTTTTAGTAAATTAAATTATATGCGTATTAGTCCGTTTGTAATCCTGGTTCCGTCCTTGATGAAATGATTGCGGTTGCTTAACCACAGATAATCGATGTGGTATAGGTGGGATTCCTAAAAAGTATCCCCCAACCGGACAGTAGACAAATTGGAAGCTCGGAGTATGCTCAAAGGGCTGGAAATTGCTTGGGAGCACAGGATTTGGAAGATCGTAGTCAAGTGGATAGAGAGAATATGCCATTGGCGACGGATTCAAATCCACCACTGCCGATCTAGAGAAGAAATAATAGGAGATGTCAAGCTTTGCTCGGAAATCCATGTGAACATGTGTGCAATGTGACTTAGATTAGAGGTGTTGTCCTAACGGATTAAAGCCATTATAGTGTAATGTTTTCCCCAACTAATCAACTATAATATAATTTTAATTTTGGGTGAAGTACTTAAGGTATTATTAAATTGGACCTAATTACAGATTCAACCCTAGATTACAACAATTAAATTCAAGTTCAAAATTTATTTTTTGAGTTGACCAACTAAAATTTAAATACAAAGTCTTAGGAAAGACCAAGTATATAGAGACTATAAAAGGCAGATTACATTTGCGATTCTACTTATTTGCATTTTCACAGGTCATTGGGTCGGTCAATTCATTTTCGCGGGTCATTGGGTCGGGTCATTTCATTTTCGCGGGTCTATTTACCAGGCTTGGTTACAAACATTACTTATATAGTTATGAACATTAAATATGTAAGAACATTACTTAAATATATGACAACATTTGAAGATACAATAACATATTATTACACTAATTCATATTCAATTACTCGATTTGAGTTAATGTTCTTCGTTGATTGGATAAGTTTCCGACTTAACTGAGTAATGCTCATAATTATTCATGTAAGGTTTCTACTTAACTCAGCAATGTTGTTAACATTACTTAAATAGTTAAGTACATTACTTAAATATTTTAAAATATTGTGTAAATATATAAAATATCGTTTCTGATAATATTATATAAATTCCTAAGAACATTACTCAAATAGTTGAGAACATTACCCAAATAGTTGAGAATATTCAAACACTACAAGAAAGCCTGTTAATAGCCACGGAAGAATAGCGACGGAGCTAGCGATTCGTCGCTAGCTCTAGCGACGGATTTCGCTAGGTTTATCGACGGATAGGCTTATCCGTCTTTAGTTAACGACGGATACGACTATCCGTCGTTAAACCTAGTGATGGATAATCTATCCGTCGCTAGATTCGTTGACCAAGAAAAAAAAGGGAAAATAAATTAAAAAAAAAAAGGAACTATAGCGACGGATAGGCTTATCCGTCGTTATTAGCGACGGATAGGCTATCCGTCGCTAGAATTCCAATTTTTTACGGGAAGCAGAATGCTTCCTTCCCCATTTTCTCTTCTTCCTCATTCTTCTTCCTTTCTTCTCCTTATTTCGCCCAAAGCCATTCCGGTCCAAATCTCAACCATTTTGTCCATTCTTCGTGTACATTCGAAGCTCGTGAATCAAGGAGGTCAATTCTGCCGTCAATTTCAAATTCCATCCGCTCATTTCTCCGGATTCGAAGGTAAACCCTAATTTTTTATATTTGGGAATTTTGTTACTTTGGACTAATTTGAGCAATTGAATGTAAATGGAGAGTATATAGTACTTAGTTTAGATGTAATTAGGTAATGTTTTACCTTTGAGATGTGCAATTGATATATATTGATTGTGAATTTGAATTTTTAGTATAGTATGTTTGTAAGTATGTTGGACTTTTAATTAATTTGATATTGGTGTATATTTAGTAAAATTATGAAGATTTAGTACCTCATTTTGAAACCCTAACTTTTTGACATATTTGGAAAATTTAGTTAATTTAGACTAATTTAAGCAATTGTAATTGTATGTAATTAACTTTGAGATGTGAAATTATTTGAATTGTTAATTAGTATAATGTTAAGTATGTCGTAGTTTTGATTTAAGTATGTTAAGTATGTTAATTAAGATTTGCAATTGTTTCATTTGATAAATTTATACATGTACTAGATTATAAATTATGAGAATTTAATTAATGAAGTGTGTTGATATAATTTGGTGATTACATTCGTAAAATGCATGTAATTTATAATTTATAAATTCGCATTAAAGGGTTGGAATGCTTTATTTGTAATGGAAATTTTGGTGAGAGACATAAACTTTATAACATGCAAGAAATGGGAAAATGGGAATCGAGTTGAAAAAATACGATCTAATCAATTCAAACGTGTCAGGTTATATAATCATCCAATGAACATCGATCGTTCATGGATGTACCAAAGGATAGTTAATGGGAGAGTTTTACCTAGTTTTGTGGAAGGGGTTGATGTCTTCGTTACATTTGCACTGACACAGACTAATTGTTTGAGTGGGGGATGATGAAGTGTCCTTGCACCCAGTATAAATGTAGAAATAAGCAATTTTTATCTCCAGAAACGGTAGTGGAACACTTGAAACGTAAGGGGTTTGTAGCTGAGTATGACGTATGGACTTCTCATGGTGAGACATACAAGCCGTTCATGAATTATGAGAATTTGGGGAAGCGTAAAAGCAGAAGCTGTGATAGGAAGTACTCAAAATACTTCTACATCTGATGCTAATAATGATCATGAACGGGTTGAGCAAATGGTATATGATATTGCGGGTCCAGAGTTCATGGACACCAGGGAGCCGATGTAGGGGATGCGGAGGAGCCTCGAATCTCGAGGATCGGTCTTCTTGACTTGATGGAATTCGAAAAGCGGTTTATCCGGGTGTAAGCACACCGAATTGTCATTGTTGGCTCGGATAATGAGTTGTAAGGCTAATGGCCAACAATCAATCGAGCTTCAATGAATGGGTACAAGTAATGTCGAGCTTTGTCCGTAACAAACCTAGTTCCCACCAACTTTTACCAGTGAAGAAAAGATGCGAGGGATGGGGTTGCTCATGGAAACCATAGATTGTTGTGAGGGTATGTGCATGATTTATTGGGAGGAGGATAAAGATCTCTTGAAGTGCAAGTTACGTGGTAAGGACCGGCAAGTTACAAGGAGGGCGCCAAAGAAACGTCGAAGAAAAATCTCCCACATAAGAAAATGTGGTATTTCCCTCTAGCACCTCGTTTGAAGAGGTTGTACGCTTCAAGTGCTTGTGCTGATAAAATACGGTGGCACAAGGAGAGAGTAATCCCGTTAGAGGGTAGAATGGAGCATCCATCAGACTCACCGCATGGAAACACTTGACGAGAGCTATCCGAGTTTGCGGTGAACCTAGAAATGTACGATTGGGCCTTTATGCGGATGGTTTTAACCCTTGGAAGTGACGGAAGTACTCTTGTTGGCGATTATGCCGACACCGCATAATCGCCCCAGGTGAGTGCATGAAGGAACCGTTCATGTTCTTGATCGCTTGGTGCCAGTCCATATGATCCAGATGGAAGGTGGATGTGTTCTTGCCCCTAATCAAGGAGCTGATCGAGTTGTGGGAAAAAGGTATCCCAAAGATATGATGTGTCAACGAAGAAGAACTTCAACTTGAGAGCAAAGACTATTGTGGACCGTGAGTGATTTTCCACTTACTCCATGCTATCTGGAAGGAAAACCGCGGGCTTTAATGCTTGTCCACATTGTTTGACGATGAGTGCATTTAGATGAAGGAGAGCGGAAAGGAATGTTGGTTTGATCATCGAGATTTCTACCAAAAGATCATCCGTTCAGAAGAACAAGACTCAATTCTTGAAGGGTCGAGTAGAAATGAAAGGGCCCCGACAAAACTTCTTGGCGCATGATACTTGCAGAGATAGAAAGGGGGTCTTATGAAAGTAATGAACTTGGGCGGAGAAGCATAACGATAAAATTAGAAAAATTGTGGATGGAAGAAGAGAAGCATCTTCGGGACTTGCCTTATTGAGCACTCTTCTTATCCGTCACAACTTGGATTTCATGCACATTGAGAAGAACGTGTTCGAAAACTGCTTCAACACGATTTGCAACATTACAGGGAAAACAAAGGATACAGTTAAATCTAGATCTGAGTTGGATACATTTTGTAATAGGCCAGAGTTGACAAAGCGGAATGATAAGGGACTGTGGCCCAAGGCAGCCTACACAATTGACATTGAAGCTAGGAACAAGCTGTTTGATTGGGTGAGGGGATTGAAGTTCCCCGACGGTTATGCATCGAACTTGGGAGGGGTTGTGGATTTGAAGAAGACAAAGATGTATGGGATGAAGAGCCACGATTGCCATGTGTTCATGGAGAGGCTTCTCCCTGTTGCATTTCGAGAACTACTACCTAAGCCTATATGGAGCGCTCTCGCCGATCAGAGCTTATTTTTCAAGAATTTATGCTCAAGGGTGCTTGAGGATGAAGTGTTAGCAAATCTTGAAAGCAACATACCATTGATTCTATGCAAGCTTGAGCATATCTTTCCACCGAGCTTCTTTGATTCTATGGAGCACTTGCCGGTTCACCTCCCACATGAAGCGAGACTTGCTGGACCGGTTCAGTATCGATGGATGTATCCATTCGAGAGGTGTGTAATAAAGGCATCCATTTACTTAAAATGTTCTATTTTTCCGAAGGAACATTATCTTACCTAAATATATATACAACTTACATGTATTTGGGAAAATTGAAGAAGTACGTCAGCAACAAAGGTAAGCCTGAGGGGTCGATGGCCAATGCATACGTGAGAAAGGAAGCTGCCATCTTCTGCAGCTATTACTTTGGAGACTACGTGCCCACTAAGGCATCTAGGACGGCCAGAAATGCAGACACGTATGAAGTTCAAGAGGATGATGAAGTTACACTTTCAACATTTAGGATCTCAGGTAGACCTATGGGCGAAAGGAATACAGAATGGCTGATAGATAAGGAGGTGAAGGCAGCCCACTATCATGTCCTCTCGAACTGTGCTGAAGTTGATGAAGTTATGAAGATCTTTGCTAGGTGAGCAGCTTACTTATTATAACACATAAATTTGAACTTCTAACTATTATCTAATCATGTCATCATGTCCACAACGTTTTCAAAAAGTGTTGTCTGAAGATGGATCCAAATATGGCAGATGACACACTTGAAGAACTGCTTGAAGAAAAGTTGCCAATTGAATTTCCTGATTGGTTCGGGGACTATGTCCGAGATCCTGTAAACTAAGTCACATGTCCTTACTTACAGTCTTTAGCAGAGGGGCCATTCAATCGAGTATCCGTTTTTCCATCGTATATAGTAAATGGTCTTAGATTTCACATAATGGATTCTGACACGTCCAAGTCTACTAGCAATTGTGGGGTGTGTGTGAAAGGGGCTGATCAAAATGGAGGTGATGATTTGTTTGATTTCAATGGAAAACTTAAACAAATTGTGAGGCTTGAATATGTCGGTGTGCCTTTGAAAAGAACCGTTCTGCTTGATGTCGACTGGTATGATCCCGGTCAAAATGGTACGAGGGTGCACGAGCAATATCAAATGGTTGAGATTAACCATAGGAGGAGGTACCGTACTAAGTACGAACCTTTTATCTTGGCAGATCAGGCACGTCAAGTGATGTTCATTGAATATCCAAGCCTAAAACGCGATAAGGCAGACAGGTTGGCAGCGATACACATATAAGCCCGCTCCAGAGTTGAGTACGTTCATAAGGACAAATCAACTACCAACTCGTACCAAGAAGAGGTTGTCGATGAACAATGAGAAATCTCAGACGCTCGTGATGAGTACATTGACCTGCACGAAGACATATATGTAGACTTAACCATTGGTGACGAGGATCAGAGTATGTGTGTAGTGTAGAGTAGTATATGTATCTTAATTGTTAAATGCTTACTTTTCCCATTACATGCCAATTCATGTCTTCATTTATACTAATACAATTTGTTTGTGTTTGTCATGTGCTTTTTGCAGATGCCCCGGCAAAGAAAGTGTAGTTACCAGATTTCCAGCTCTAGTGGGACCCAGGGTTCACCACTGACTGATGAGAGTAGCCCAGGTGGATCGGGCAGCTACTCTCATGTTAGTCAGACTCCCAGTGGATCGAGCATGGGGACGTCTAGTGGTGGTTATGGGCCAGGACAGTACCCACCTGACGGGTGTCCATATACCGAGATCGTCGATGGGGCTATGTGGGAGGGGAAGTTGGTGTTGTTCCCTAATGGCAGGAGGAAGTAAGTATTATATATACATTTGTAGAACATAACTTAAGATAAGTGTTTATATATGTCACATGAATTGTCTAATAAATATATGTACTCTTCTATATGTCATTCATAATTGCAGGTTGTGGCCTCCGCAATCTTCAGACGACCTGCATGAGATATTCAAGCTTAGGAGGGAGTTGCCGGGCCAGGGAGGCGAAAAGTGGAGCACACTGAAGGCTGAGACGAAGCACTTCTACTTTGATGAGCTTAGGGTAAGCTTAAATGTTACAATTTGTTGTGGTAAATGTTACAATGCTTTATTTGTAGAGAGAATCGATTAATGAACTAGTTTGACAATTTGTGTGGTATGTTAGCCACTTAATTGGGTGATATGTTAGTCACCATTGTGTTAGTAAATTCTAGGACAATTTGTGTGGTATGTTAGCCACTTACTTGGGTGATATGTTAGTCACCATTGTGTTAGTAAATTCTAGGACAATTTGTGTGGTATGTTAGCCACTTACTTGGGTGATATGTTAGTCACCATTGTGTTAGCAAATTCTAGGACAATTTGTGTGGTATGTTAGCCACTTACTTGGGTGATATGTTAGTCACCATTGTGTTAGTAAATTCTAGGACAATTTGTGTGGTATGTTAGCCACTTACTTGGGTGATATGTTAGTCACCATTGTTTATCTTGAAATTGTGACCTTGGGGCATTAATTTTTACTTTGAATGAAATTGGAATGTAGAAAAAATACTACATTCCGACTGGCCTTATTCCCCAGATGTGGCCTGTTTTCGAGAGTTTGGGCTCTGACCTGTATAGGCATATGGTGGCTGACATGAAAAAATACCGAGACAAAGGAAAGCCGCCACAGTACAGGCATATTGCACTACAAAAAAAACGAGTTTTAGCGACTGAATTATCCGTCGCTAAAACTGGGCCGATCCGTCGCTAAATCCTTAGCGACGGATAACCCTCCGTCTCCAAAACAGCCGTCACAATTTTTATTGGCGACGGATAGATATTCCGTCGCTAAATAACGACGAACTGGCGACGGACTAATCCGTTGACCAGTCCGTCCGCATTGGCGACGGATTTCGTATCCGTCGTTAATTAGAGACGGGATTTAGCGATGGATTTGTTCCGTCGCTAAATCCCAACACTAAGCCGACTTAGTTCGGTTGACTTTTAGCGACTCTAAATTTCAACGGGCTAATTCGCCTTAGTTCGTGAATTTAGCGACAGATTTTTTTCCGTCGCTAAATCACTGTTTTAAATTTTTTTTTAAAAATATTTCTGTTTCACCTGTTTTTTCACATAATATAGTCATAGATAATATACCCGAAACAATTAAATTGCATTAATATATCCGAAATAATATACATTATCTACAAATAATCCGAAACAAGAATTAGAAGGTGAAATAGTGTCAAATTATCCATAACAAGTCTGATGTAACTAAGAATAATCGGGAGGATAATCGGGAGGAGGCGGTGGGTGAGACTGGGAAGAGCTACTGAACATCTGGGTCAAAGCGTCCATCCGCTGGGCCATACGAGCCTGTTCCTCAAGCACTTGCTCGTAAGCTGCCTTGGTCGCAGCTATTTCCTGTTGGAGAGGAGTCATCATCTCGTTAACCTGCTGCTGCGTGTAGAGGTTAGATCGCGATCCTGATCCCTGGGACACTGAAAAGCTACCAGAACTCATGGAAGGGCCCAAACTTCCCAATCCATACATTCGACCCTTGCTGTCCATTGGGTTGACCTCGAAGAAGATCTGGTCTTGCTCTTCAATTGACAGCTCATGACCGTCGATCATCCTCTCGACCTCACTCTGCAATTGTTGGTTGCATACGAAATGAGATGCAATTTTAGGAATCACTTTAAAATACTCAAATACACATGTTAACCTTAAGAAAGAAACGTACCGCAATACGCTCGGCCCTCATGTCAGTCCATATGCCATTCTTCAGCTTAGCCTTCTTGAAGTGGTACAGAGCACTCTTCGGCTGTCCTCTATTGGCCTAAAAAAACATATGTGCAAACAAGTAGTTAGTTGATTGAAATGAAAGCTAAAAACTGTTATGTATCATATTCCAAGTCATAAACAACATATTTACTAACCTCCATCACGTGATCTGTAACAACAGCTCGCGACCCATAGTGATGTCTGGCAGTGCATTATCATGCGGCTCGCATAAACGGTTTTGTCTGTTCTTGTACGCTTGATCCTGGACGAAGGGATCATTCCAGTACGTCAACCACAGTGCCCACTCGTCATCCCCCACCCAAGTTGGCTGCCTGCGTGTCTCCTTCATTTTGTAGACCATTTTCTTGTAGATGTCGGACCCTAAAGTCTCGAAAACGGTGTACAACTGGGACACCAGCGCATTGGGAATGAAATAGTCCTTCTACAACAATTCCATTCAAAGTAAAAATTACACAAGTATAAAGAAAGATAACAATTTAAATATAACACTCAAATGAAACTGAAATGTAGTAGTCCTACAACAATTCAATTCAGTGGCTAACATACCACTCAAACAACACAACAAGTTCATAAATGGTGACTAACACATCAAAACAAGCTCAGTGGCTAACATACCACTCAAATTGTCCTAAAATTGACTAACACAATGGTGACTAACATATCACCCAAGTTCAGTGGCTAACATACCACTCAAACAACACAACAAGTTCATAAATGGTGACTAACACATCAAAACAAGCTTAGTGGCTAACATACCACTCACAGATATAGTGGCTAACATACCACACACATTAACACAATGATTAAAAGAACAAATAAAGCATTCATTGTAACATTTAAGCTTACGCGCAGTTCGTCGAAGTAAAAGTGCTTCATCCGGTCCGGGACGTTTGACCACTTCTCGCCTCCCTGTCCCGGCATCTCCCGCCTCCCCCTGAAGATTTTGCCTAGTTTGTCCGAGGCATCCGGAGGCCAAAACCTGTTATCAATGAGACAAAACAAGAAACAAATATTCATTAGTAAAATCATGTAACATATATTTATCTTAAGTGTATGTTCTACAACTCCATAATACGTACTTGTTCCTGCCATTGGGGAACAACACCCGTTTCCTCTGAAATGTAGCACCGTCAAGTACGGACACCCGTCAGAGGGGTAGTCACCAGGAGCAGAAGCCGTGTAGGCCGGTGGAGTCTCTGGTACCTGAGTGCAGTCTTGCTCCCCCAATGTCGTATCCAACGAGAGGACTACCATGACTAGCTGGGGTACTACTAGAACCCGCTGGACTAGCACCCCTAAACCCGGGAGGAAGGTATGTGGACTTCCTTTGGCGCGGCATCTGCAAATAAGAAATTGCAAGAAAAAATGAGTTAGTAAAGAATGTGTTTCTTATAACATGCATTTTACGTTAACATAATCACCAACTAGTCTCAAAACACTTAATTAAATCTTGATAATCTAGTGTATATATACGAATTTATCGAATCAAAATTACTACGTACTTACAAACATCCTAACATTATACTAATTAACAATACAAATTCACAATCAATATATCAATTGCACAAAGTTAACTAGCTAGTATACTATAGCTCCCATAAACATACAATTGATCTAATTAGTCGAAATTAACAAAATTCCCAATTTTGACAACAAGTAAGGGTTCCAAAACACTCAACTAAATCATTCTAATCCTACTACATATACGAAAATATCAAATTAACAACCCTACATACTTCCAAACATCTTAACATTATACTAAAAATCCAAATTCACAATCAATATATCAATTGAACATCTCAAAGTTAACACACTACGTAATATAAGCTTAACTAACTACTACATACTTACAATAAACATGCAATTGCTCAAATTAGTCGAAATTAACAAAATCCCCAAATTTGGCAAAGTTAGGGTTTTAGCCAAAATACCTTCGATTTAGTTGAAAAAAGATGAAATTTGTTGACCACACGAGCTCCTTGTCCCACAGGCTTCGAGAAGACTCCGAAATTGGCCGGAACGGTCGAGATTTGGCCGGAAAGAGAGATTTGGCGAATGAAGAAATGAAGAGAAGAAACGCGCAGAAATGGTTCTGCTGGAGACGAAGGCCAATAGTATATTGATTTTAGCGACGGATCGCTATCCGTCGCTATTTAGCAACGGATCGAGATCCGTCGCTATTTACAATTTTAATTTTTTTTCTGTTTTTTTTTTAATCCGGTCAACTTATTTAGGGACGGATTTAATATCCGTCCCTAAATAGCGACGGATTTTTTTATCCGTCGCTATTTGGCGACGGAAAAACATCCGTCGCTAAAATTAGCGATTCGTCGCTAAATAGCGACGGAATATATCTGTCGCTATCTTCCGTCGCTAAATGCCGGATTTCTTGTAGTGTTGGGGACGAAGAGTGGGCTATGTGGCATGAGTATTGGAGCATTAATCACGTCGAGGATCAGTCCTACAAGAACAGGCAGAACCGGCTGACTGAGCCGCGAGATGGCAAGGGCTCTTCCAGGCACCACTACGGGTCACGAGCTGTTGTCACTGATCGCCAGATGTTGGTAAGGATATATGTGTGCTTTCATTTATACCAATTTACCACTTGTTTGCATTCCTACCAACTTACTAACTACTTGTTGCAATATATAATGTTCTTTAGCTGAACCTGAACCAACCCAAGACTTGCCTAGAGCAAATGAAGATGGGGAAGTTCAAGAACGGCGTTTGGGTGGACCAGAAGTCCGAGCTTATTGCGGTATGTGTATTTGCTAAGTGTTACAGTTGTATATGCATGTGTATTATAAATTAAATATGAAATTGTAGCTCATTTCGTATACACTTGACTATTACAGAGTGAGGTGGAGCGGATCATTGCGGAGAGGCTGCTCGAGGGTGAGGAGTTGTCCGTGGAAGAACAAGACCGGATCTTTCTACAGGTCAACCCACACGACAACAAGGGTCGGGTTTATGGTCTTGGTAGTTATGGCGAGACACTGACACAGAGCTTCTCCGTGTCCCAGCAGCAATCTCAGGGACATGGTGGTGTTTACACACACGGGCAGGTCGAGCAAATGGTGAATCAAGCTGTGACTCCTCTCCAGACTGAGATTGGAAATCTCAGGGATGAGCAGGCTCGTATGAATCAGAGGATGGAAGAGCTGTGCCGCTTGTATATGAGCGTAATAACCCTACTGCCTTAGTGATGTTATGATGTTTTGGATAATATGCTACTTTTTACTTTGTTGGATATTTGGATTTATATTCGGATATGTATACTTTATTTTGGATAATTTATTTTTTGGACGAATCGTTGTTGTTAATTAATGCAATTTCCCCTTTGTGACATATCACTATTATATTGGTTGGAAAAACATGTTTTTAAATTATAAAATAATTTAATTTTTTTTAAAAAAATAGTAGTTTAGCGACGAATAATTATCCGTCGCTAAACTACGAATTAGGGCTAGAATGCCCTAATTCGTTGTTTAGCGACGGATAACTAATTAGGGTAGCACTCCCTAATTCGTAGTTTAGCGACGGATAATTATCCGTCGCTAAACAACGAATTAGGGCGTCCTAGCCCTAATTCGATTAGAGACGGATAATTATCCGTCTCTAATGGCGACGGAGGGTCAACGCCCTATCCGTCGCCACATCCGTGGCTATTAGCGACGGATAAAAATCCGTCGCTAATACGCCTTAGAGACGCCCGTCTTCTATCCGTCGCTAAGGCCTTAGCGACGGATCGGCAGGGGGTTTAGCGATGGATAATTCCGTCGCTAAACCCCTATATTCTTGTAGTGAAATATAGTTAAGAACATTATACCCTAGGTCATTACTCATATACCTAATAACATTTTACTCAAATAGTTCATAACACTGTCAACATAATTAAGAACATTATACTCTATACATCATTCATATAAATAAGAACATTACACAAATAGTTAAGAACATTACACAAATATGGAAAAATATTTCTCAGAATCGTAATATATGGAGTGTCACACATATGAATATGTAAGAACATTGTTTTGATATAAAATAGACAATATAAGCTAATACATTGTCTTTTCTTTTATCACATTTAGAGTTTCCTCAGTTCTTCATTTGCCTCGTCAACTATGTCATTGGTTGCATTGTTATCTCCATCATTTTATGCTCATCTTCTCCGTACAATGTCCTTCTCCAGTTGATCCCAAATCTGACGTTGATGAGAACATAATAGTTAAATACAGGAACATAGGTTATATAAGTGATAACATTGATTATATAAGCACTAACATCGGAGATATAACCAATAACATTTATTTCCCAACCTAAATGAGAAGATAGTTATAACATTTTGCATATGGAATAATAATGAAAACATTACAGGCATTTTCCAGGAACGTTATAGTCATAACTCAGAACATTTCATATATATTTTCTAATATTAATGGCATGATACTTAACTTTGTAGTCATGCAGTTCCATAAACATTGTAGCCATATGTTGAGAACATAACAGAAATAACGTACAACATTGTAGAAAACAAATAGAACATTGATGTAACAACGTACACTGCACATTTGCGAAAACATTACATTGATACATATAGAACATTACACAAATAACGTAGAACATTGTAGACAACACATAACACATTGATGTAACACTACACACAACACATTTACGAAAACATTACAGAGATACGTTAATTATAACATTACACGAATAACGTAGAACATTGTAGACAACACATAACACATATTATTAGCAACATTACACGTATTACATGCTCCATATCACATATAACATTACATACATAAGACACAACATTGTACAAATTAGCTAAAACATTTGAACGGTTTTCTACGCGATTTTTTTCAGATCTGTTTTCAAATTTCAACTTCTATTGTGAAAAAATTCATTCATCAATTAATATTTGGATCAAAACATTGTTAAAACTTAAATACGAGCATATTTTGAGTAGATCGGTGGATAAACAACCAAATCATAGTAGAAACACCAATTTTTAAGCATATTTTTATGTACTCTGTTTAGTTGAACATCCTACATATAAGCAAGAACATTACAGAAATAAGCCAAAACATAACACATATTAGCTAGAACACTTGAAACAAAAATTATGCGATTTTCAGATCTGATTCGAAATTTCAACTACAATTGCAAAATAAACACCGATTTTACATAAATTATGTCGAGATCTAGTTGTTCGTACCTTCATGATGTTATTTCCGGTGAGATCGGGCCATTTTTTAGCTTTTTCCGGTGAGTTCGAGCTTTTTCCGAGCTTGATTACATAGAAACCACGTCGAGATAGAGGTTTTCGAGTTGTTTTCCGGTGGTTTCCGACGATTTCGAGCTGTTTCCGGTGAGAGAGTGGATTTCTAGAGAGATAATTTTTGCTTGTTATGTTTTCTAGGGTTTTGAAGAGAATTATGAGGAATGTGGGTTGGGTTGTGCTATATATAGTTACCCGTATACCCGTTTACAAAGACCCACCTTCTGGCCCTTGGTTGGGTTGGGGTGTTTTTGTAGTTGCCTTTTTGTTTGGTGCTTATATATAATTAATGAAAGTATGTCTTTCTAGTCTTTCTCTAGGGATGGTCTCTCCTAAGACCACCTCAAATTTAAATGGAAAAGAATATCAATTAGACTTAATTGCAATTTACATGTTTCATTTTACTACACATTTGACTCAAATATTTTATAACTTACAAAAATAACCCAAAAATATTTTTAAATAATCCATATAATTTCATAACTCACATAATTAACCCACAAAATAATTTTTCATTTAAAAAAAAATAAAAAAAAAACTCCCTTCCCTCACCGCCTCGTTGAAGCTCCGACAAAGTTCACGGGAAGCTCCGATCTGGAGCTTCCCAGTGGAAGCTCTGTGATAGAGCTTCCGCCATGGAAGCTCTGTAAGAGCCTCCATTGATGGAAGCTCTTTAGAGCTTCTGCGATGGAAGTTCTGTGACGGAGCTTCCATGGCGATGGAAGTTCTGTGACGGAGCTTCCATGGCGATGGAAGCTCAGAGCGTCCATGGCGATGGAAGCTCAGAGCTTCCATGGCGGAAGCTCCATACCGGAAATTCCCATGAAATTCTTCGGTTTTTGGGATGTGGTGTGCGAGTGGTGGTGGTGGGGAAGAAGATGGATGAAGCAGGGTAAGAATTTTAATAAGTAAAATATTTAGTGATTTATTTATAAGAATATGAAATTGTTGGGGCTTACTTTGCAATGAAATAAAATTAATAATTATGAAATTATAAAAAAAGATAAAAAATGTGAAAAAGTTGACTTTTGGGGTAGTTGTAATGCTCAAATTAGACCTTTGTTAATTTTAGACTAATCTGTAATACTCGCCAATGTAGGGAAGAAATTGAAAAAGGGACATATTTAAGGGGTAATTTATGTAATTTTCCTCTTAATTTTTGGTATATCGGGATTCCCGGGTTGAATTGACCACGGACAAGCTGTAGCTCGGATCAACTATGGAATACGTGACACCTATAGGCCCAATAAAATATTTGTTTGGCCTTGGAGCCGGTTACACACCTATTTATTATTTAAAAGTGCCGTTAGGCTTGTATTTCTACGGGCCTGGTCGGGCGGGCCGGTCAATGAATGGGCCCATTAACGTAGGGTTAAAATAAAGCTTGAAGTAATGGGTTGTAATTTTGGTTGGTAATAATTTTGAGCAATCAACATCTCTTATACTCATATCTTGTGTTACAACAAGCATTTTAATGCTTCAAATAAAATAAATTCTATTACAAAGCAATTCTGATCTAGCCGGATCAGGCGCCATTGATGATAAGCAACAAGGAATGAAATCGGCCTCTCATTATTTAGGGTAAACATCCATACAAACACAATCTTTCAGACATTCTGGTCGTCATGTCGTATTATTCCTTCACCAAAACCTTTTGCCTAATAAATTCCTACTACATGGTCATATCCATCCAAAAGATCATGAAAAAAATGAACAAAACGGTAGAAACTCAACAACACTTGAGCCAAGTAGTAGGTTACGTAAAAAGACACTAAAAACCACACATCTGGCATGGGTCGTAGCCTCATAGCTTACATCACGGCGACCTTAGGCTGCAACTCCGAACCGTTTATCAAACTTTTCTTACTTTCCGATGAACATTCATCCCTAACAGCCGTAAGTTCATATGGTGAGGCATCTGTAGCCAACCACTGCTCCACGGTGAACTGCCTCTGCGCGCACTGCTTGTGCACCCCTGTGGTGGTTACCTCAACATAGTTACAATACCATCCGTGACCTGAACCGGTCCCATCAGACGTGAGGTTCATTTTACAGGCCGGTCCAGTCAAACATGGGCCTCTCCCACTAAAGATGTCCAAATTTCCTCGCTCGAAGTAGTTGTAGCCCGAGCCCATAAGCCCTCCCCAAGACTCGAGGTTGTTGATCCGGATCCCATATCCATCGGCATCGTAAAGGGTTAGAGAAATAATAGAGTCGGTTCCACCCTTTATGATTGATCCAGTCCTTATATATACTGAATACACACAATCTGGATCATCCTGTTGGCACACAAATAATAATTACTCCCTTCTTAATATGAAGAACTTTTTGTGATAACTTCGGAGAGACAAGATCAAACATCACATGTTTTGTTACAGACATCACTTGACATCACATGTTTAGAATTGCAGATAATGCAATTATAATGCAGGTTTAGCATACACACGATGTTTCAAGTTTTTTTTTTTTGAAACAGCAAATTTTTATTAATTATAAGAGTCATGAAGAGCACAAGGAATGCTCAAAAACGTAATTACATGGTCAATTGACCGAATCCAACACCGAAGTCCAAACCAATACAACTATGAACCTCCAAAAGATTTTACACGATCTTTCAAGTTATTCATATGATGTTTGTAATTAAATATGTGATCGATGTTGATCTGGTCTCTCCGAGAGACAGTCCTTGCAAAAGTTTGTATTATATATTTACCCTTCTAGGACTTTTTAAATGCTAGGGGCGTAACCACTAGTACATAGGATTAACCACCACACATGAACTCCACACATTCTATTAGGTGTACCGGTACTTACACCACTAGCATCTAAAACACTCCCTTGGATGGAAAAATTGAGAAAACACGTACACAGTGGCAGTCAAACTTTCTAACATTAATTTTCTTTATTTGACCAACTCTCCCAGGATACACACTTTGTAAAAGGGAGTAGAAATACGAATAAACATTTTTGTTACAGTCATAAACATCAAGGATTTTATTAAAAAATTCTGTTTTAACTATACTTAAAATTAAAAATGACATAAGATGTTTATTTATAAAATGTTATTGTCACTCCCATTAATTAATTATTATGTTAGATATATGTCGGTAACTACTATGAATATATATCATTTATAACAAACCTAACCTATGGGGGATTAGGTTGACTATATCCATCACAATAATTTATCACACAAAAAATCGTCACCACCATCGTAGTTCATGAAACTATTTTGATTGTAAATTTGTTATATATGTGAATATTTAGTTTAGTTGGTAGTTTATAAGCTTGCCGAGTAATGAGCCTTTTAATGTAGCATATTAAAAAAAAAATGAGTTAGATTAATTTGTTTTGATATACTACTTTTATAAAATCATTTAACTTATCGATTAAAATTAATTTACTAAACAATTCTAAACAATCAACTACTTTATCACAATGATGTTCTAACTAAAGACTTATATTGACTGTTTGGTAGATGACAAAAAAAATTCTATTGGTCACTATTCACGAGTTTTAACGTTGCCATATAACGGGTAAAATTCATTTTTGGTACTCTACGGTGATACATTTTCGATTTTGATACTCCAGAGTGGCCGCGTCCAATTTAGGTACTATTTATCAATAACTATTTATAATTTAGGTACTAAATGTAAATTAGATAGTGGGTGTGCAAATCAGTACAAAGTTACAATTAACCTAACTCCAATTTCACGTGAATTCGATTAATTGAAAGTCGATTGAAACAAAATTGATGAAAAAGCCTACAAAAAATAATATGCCGAGGAAGAATTTGACGCTTGTGAGTGGGACGAAGTCCACGATATCTTGCGAATGGTTAATTTTCTATGTCTATCTTTCAGCGTTTGACATTCGCTCGAACGTTAATGCGACCGTGCACATCATAAATCCAATTAGTACCTAAATTGTACATAGTTATTGATAATTAATACCTAAATTGAACGCGACCACTCTATAGTACCAAAATCGAAAATGTTCACGCTGGAGTATCAAAAATGGATTTTACCCTCATATAACTAAAAAAACACACGGTTAAGTCACTATTGTACTAACATAAAATGGAGTTATTATTCATGTTGTCGCATGTGGTTTTGGGCTGGTCATGGAAAGTCCCTTGTTATAGATTTGGGCTGGACCCTTGGTGTTTCAACTTGTATGCATTTGGTTCGGATAGTAGGAAAGGTTTAAGCTTGTTTTTGGCAAAGATGATGTATATTTCTAGTTTTGTATTTCGAGACTCTCTTATGCTTCGTAAATGCTTGGATTTTAATATATTTTGTTGTTTGGAAAAAAAAATCATCTGTAAAAGATTTGTTTAAATCGGTTCTATTAAACTATTATGACAAACAAACGGTCCGGTAATATTTTTGGCCATGATATGGTCACTTTTAGTACCTATAAAGGCGGTAATCAGGACACTTTACTCCTAACAGAAAGAGTTTTGCAAAAACAAGCTGTAAAATTGGTTTGATTGGCAATTGAATGGCCAATCTCATCAATTATACGAAGCAACCAGTTTTATCATGTTGTAAAACAGTTTTCCACAAGATTTTATATATTTCTTAATTCAATATAAATTGAAAGAGTGAAAGTTATGATTTGAGTACAATTTGCAGCATGAGTTATTATCAGTACCCTTGCAATGTTACCAGAATCCCATATAGTACATAAACACATTAGTGATTATCGATATTCTATACCAATCCCAAAATGGCATGGAACATCGTCGATCACAATGCATTACTAACTCTTAAACAAAGGGTTTTAGGCTCTGTTCTCTCTTAGTTATATTTTATACTACAATTCAGTTCAGAAAATTACAGTTGAAAAGAACAACAGAGCCTTAATTAATTCAAATAAAAACCGATACAGCTATAATGAAGATAATCACAATATTTACGACATCATCAATAGAAATTAAATCAAAAGCACTAAAATACAAAACATAAATTAATCAGATGGATTATCGAACAAAAACGTACCGATCTGCAAATGGTAAAGATGGATAGGAGGATGAAGAGATGGAAGAGATTGCTGACCACTACCATTGGGGATTATAATTTTCTTTACTTTGGATATAAAACACACACTCTCTCTCTTTCTTGTCTATGCCTGCAAATCAAATTATTTGTGTGGTTATATATATTTGTGTTTGGAAAAAAGGAATGGACCAAAATGCACCAGATACTATTTTCTGTTTTATTTCTTATACTATTAATTAATATAATAATCTTTGGTTTTGATCATTGATGTTGACTATTTGGGGTGGTGTGGTCAATGGTTACGTGGCTACAGTTTTTAAAAAATATCATTCAGAATTATATGGTGTTGCTATTTAAATTGATCGGATTTTAATCGGGTTTAATTTGTGTAAATAGTCACAGGATTTAGTTGGGTTATTAAACACGTTGAGTTTGTGATAGAGTTAAAATTTTATAGGGTTATTATATATGGTGTCTAATAGTGACGTGATGTGTATAAAAGTTTTAAAATTATTTAATTGGTTTAAAATTGTTATTATAAATGAAAAAAGTAAATAGAGAGATAAATCGTAGGTAGATAGATAAAATCTAATTAAATTATGAATAGTTTGTGGATTAAAAACTAATAATGTTAAATGCGATTAAAGTCGTATAAAAAATAAAAGGGCAAAGCTAAAGAGTATTACAACTATTATACGCACAACTATCCGCCTGTTTGGTATACAACTAAGGCGACTATTCATCCGTTAAAATGGTTCATGGTATTTGTTTTGCATCTTCTACAGTAAAAAATTGAACTCAATTTTTTCTCCACTAAACAATCATCAACCTACTCTTACTTCTTCTTTATTTTTTCAATCAAACTAACAATCTTAAACCAATCAAATAACCTTAAAAAACTATCAAACACATCACTTCTTGTTCTTCTGTTTTTTTTTTTTTTTTTTTTTTTTTTGAGAATAACACATTACTTCTTCTTACACACCCTATATAACAACCCTATAAACCCTAACTCTATTCCAACACTACAAGAATTCTGGTATTTAACAACGGATCCGTCGTCCCATAGCGACGAATCGCTAAGGTTGGCGACGGATAAAATCTGTCGCCAACCTTAGCGACGGATAAAATTATCCGTCGCTAGATAGCGACAGATAGATTTATCCGTCGCTAATTTTGTTGACCATAATAAAAAGAAAAAAAATAAAAAAAATTTAGCGACGGATAGATCTATCCGTCGCTAAATGACCGGAAAATAAAAAAAAAATAGAAAAGTTAGTGACGGATAGATCTATCCGTCGCTAAAAGCCTAAAAAACCTTAATATATATCCACCACCACCACCTCTCCTCTCCTCCTCCACCACCATCTCCACCACCACCACCTCTCTTCCTTCACCACCACCATCTCCTCCACCACTTGCTCTCCTCCTCTTCCTCCCACCAGCACCGCACCACACCGACCACCACCGCACCACACCCACCACCACTGCCACCACCACCTTTCTCCTCCCACCACACTGCTACCACCTCCCACCACCACCGCACCACACCCACCACCACTGCCACCACCACCTTTCTCCTCCCACCACACTGCCACCACCACCGCTCTTCCTCCTCCACTCCACCACCCGCCTCTCACCACCACCATCCGCCTCTCACCACCACCCGTCTCTCCACGCCACCACTGCATCCGGATCTCATCGCCACCACCTCCACAGAATCTCCACCGTCCACCTCCGGATCTTCGATTTATCTTTTTGTACATTTTCGGTATTTTAGGTATTTTAGTTTGTACATTTTAGGTATTTTAGGTATTTATCTTTTATCTTTTTGTACATTTTCGGTATTTTAGTTTGTATTGTATTCTTGTATAATGAATTTGTATTATTGTCATTGTATAAAATTTTCGATTTATTGTATAATCGTATTGAATATTGTAGTTTCGATTTGAATATCAACCGAATTATTGTCCGATTTGAATATTGTAGTTTCGATAAATCAATATCTCGTATACGAATACAAATTGGATACGAATTAATCCGTATACGAATATAAAAATTCGAATATGAATTTTATTATTATTTTTTTAAAAATAGCTTTTCAGCGACGGATAGATCTATCCGTCGCCCCATGTATCGACAGATAGAATCTATCTGTCGCTACACTGGGCGACGGATAGAATCTATCCGTCGCCAATAATCAATTTTTTTTTTTTAAAAAAAAGTCAAACAGGATAATCCGTCGCGAATTGGACGACGGATTATCTATCCGTCACCAGAGCTGGGGCGACGGATCGTTGGTCTGTAGCGACGGATCTATTCGTCGCTACAGACCAGTATTTTTGTAGTGCAAACACCATTTTTTATAACTCACCTTTAACTCAGTTACTATTCATCAACTAAATTTTTTCTTTAATTCAATTTTTTAATTCTATATCAAACAGCCTGTATGTTTTTGAATGTTATGCCAGGAACAAGGAGCAACATGGACAAACCATCATTTAGCTCAGAAAGTTAAAGCACTAGTTGTAGGATGCATATATTTTTCTCTAAATATTACCCCTAAATGATGTATTATGTTAATTATAGTCTCCCTATATTTTTTACAAGACCTCAAGTGACCTATTTCTATTATAAAAGTATGAAATAAACTAGTGGCCCCCACTAAATTCATCTTCAAAATAATTTGAGGAGTCCTCAAATTTGTGCAATATGTTAGGGAGCCCAAAATTATTTTATGGGCCAACACTTAAATATGATTCATGAAGTTTTGATGTTTTAGCCTACAATTCATTGTTTTTATCCTAAATATAAACAATGGAATCCATTATGAAATACCTACAAGTAGTGCTCTTAGAAATCTAATTCGAGGGATGGGAGATGTACAACTGCAGCTGGTTTACGAACTGCAATGGAGCTGCCGATCTTTTAGTGATTTTTTTTTTGAATATTTGGAGTGATTTGTGCTTAATCTATGATGTGAACAAAGTGACCCTTCATGTATTTCACATAGAGAGTCATGAGAACAATGTATTTTGACTAGTTACTAATATAGTTCGTTTTATGTTTTAAAAATATATTACAACCTTGATAAATTTTAAGTTACGTATATACATGAGATATTCTGATAATTGCGACTTCTAATCAATCATCAATCTTGATATTAATTTGTGTGTCACTCTCTATGTGGTTGATCGGGTTACTTGATTCGACTAATATTTCATTATCATGAACTTGCAGGTTGTTTAAAAAAACAAGTGTTATTGAATATTGTATATTAATATATAGTAAAATGAGTTTTTAGGTGAATTGATTATTGGTACTATATGTTGATTAAGAAGTTTGATGATTGGACAAACAAGACATTCGATATTTTTTATTTAGCGAGTATGTTCAATGGTGAATCTAGAACGAAATTTTAGGTTTTTTTTGGGGGGGGGGCGGAATTTAAAATGAAATTCTGGGAGAGTAAAAGAGAAGAGGGAAAAAATAAAAGTATGGTAAAAACAATGCAAAAATAGGGAATATGGGGTATAGAACGGCTGACATCTCACAAGAAAAACTAGCTCCTTAACGAGTTGGATAAACATAAACCTTCTTACCATATTATCTTAGAGTACATACATTTGTGGGAGGGTAGAACTAAAAACTTGAGTTATGTTAAAATTTAAGTGTTTTTAATCCAGGGCTTCAAGTGAAGAAATGATTGATCAACCAATCAATCAAATATCATATTAATGGTCAAATTTGCAACGATGGATATTAGATAATAGACATATGGCATATTCCTATGGAGAAGCCTAATGATTCTCATACAAACATGTACAAATTAATACATTGTTGCTAGCTGGCTTGAAATCGTCATATTGTGAAAGTGATAGCTTTACAATAATGATTCTTATACCACCTTCTAATAAGGTGATTTCAACTTACTTGAATATCTCGTCGTTTTAAACTCCGGTAGATTCTAACTTCTCTATACATGATCACTTCCCTCATCTGATTTGGAGATTGGGTTGAGGTAAACTCCGTTTTTCTAAACTTAAAACACTGCTACTTTGTGAGAAGGAATAAGAAGAATAATTTGGAGTTAAATCCACCTTAATGAACAGTGGTGTAGACTTAGTATTAAAAGTAATAATATAATTGTGAACCCGGTTAGTTTAATATTAAAGGAAGTAATGGAACATGGTGTACTGAAAACACTGATGACAAGGATAATGCTGTGTGGTGTGGTGTAGCGAAAAATACTGGAATAACACTGAAGACACATGACAGTTAGAAGTCGAATCTAACTTGGTTTTCTTTTGCTTAGTGATCAAAAATTCGTTTCTTATTAGGAGTGGAATTCGAATCTTGCTAGGAAAAGGAATGTACGTTGATTTCTCTAGTATATATACACATGTAGGTACTAGAATAAATCGATGAGAACATAGAGAGAATACATTGAGATTTCTTGAGAGAAACACGGTGATGAATAGAGAACGAAGCTCGATATAGCTTGATAGGTTGATTCCTTGTAAACTGCGTTTTGGTTCTTGGTTAATAGAAGTCTTGGTTATCCCGTGGACGTAGACAATTGTCGAACCACGTTAAATCTTGTGTCTCTGGCTTTCTGGTTTTGGTTCATTGTTTGTTCGATTATTGTTTTTTGTCATTGTTGCATTATTCCTCATTGTTTGAACTTAACAACTGGCGCCGTCTGTGGGAAGAGAATCAACTGGTATCTATTCATCAATGGCGTCTCCAAAGTTCGACCTCAAACCGTTGGAAGGAAAGACAGACTTTGCTCTGTGGAAGAGAAGGATGAAAGCTCTGTTAATGCAGCAGGGTGTGATCGATGCACTGACGGAGGAGTTTGATAAAACCATGTCTGATGCTGACAAAACGTCGATAAAAAACAAGGCGTACAGTTCTTTGTTATTAGCTTTGGGAGATAATGCCCTTATTGAAATTGGTGATCTTTCATCGGCAAAAGCAATATGGGAGAAGCTAGAAGAATTGTACAACGACAAGTCTGATGCAAATAAAATCTATGCCAAGCAACGACTATTTGCATTCAAGATGGTTGAAGGAAAATCAATTATGAGTCAGTTGGATTTGTTCAAGAAGATGGTTGCACACCATGACAATCTGGAAACTGATGAGAAGAATAGGATGAGGAGCCAAGACAAGGCAATTATCTTGTTGAATTCACTCCCTAGGTCTCTTGTTCCATTCAAGGATGCTTTGGTGTATGGGAGGACAGAAGCATTGACAATGGAGGCTATTGAATCTGCATTAAGATAAAGGGAGCAGGATCAGGATGGTGTTCCACCAACACTTAGTACTGGTGAAAGCCTTATGGTGAAACAATATCACAAGTTTCCACCAAAGAAGAAGCAATATCCAGATCAAAGGAAAGCTCAGTATAACAAGGATGGCCCTGAAACAAGGAAGTGTTATTATTGCAAGAAGCAAGGACACTTGAAGAAGGATTGTATGAGTCTAAAGACGCAGAAAGGCAAGGGTGTGGCGACAACACCGAATACTAATTATGGCACATATATTACAAACCAATCAGAGGCTTATCATACTGCGGAAGCTCTTGTTACTGAGGTACTTTCAGTCACTCAAACTAGTCAATCAACTGAATGGGTTATGGATTCAGGCTGTTCGTTTCATATGACACCTATTAGAGAATGGTTTTCAACTTTTGAGCATAGAAACTGTGGATCAGTTGTTCTTGGTGATGATAGACCATGCATAATAAAGGGTATGGGAACAGTGATAATTGAGATGTTTTATGGAGTGGTAAGGGATTTGCTTAATGTGAGATATGTACCACACTTGAAGAGAAACTTGATATCTTTAGGATTGATGGATACTAAGGGTTATAAGTATTCAGGTGAGAATGGTGTCCTTCAGGTCAAGAAGGGTGATAAGGTGGTTATGCAGGCTCTTAAAAGGAGAGAATTGTATTATCTACAAGGTGAAATCAGAATCGGTGAAGTTTCCATGTTGTTCAGGAACACCCGATGTTGTTCTGACAACACCGTTCTATGGCATAGAAGACTAGCACATGTTGGAGAGAAAGGTCTTATGGATTTATCTAAGAAGGAACTCTTAGGTGGAGACAAGATACATAAGATGGAACTTTGTGAGCTCTGTGTGTTAGGGAAGTCCAAGAAGAACAATTATGGTGTTGGGAAACACACCACACAGGACATACTTGAGTATGTGCATGCAGATTTATGGGGACCGGCGAGAACCACCACTAGGAATGGAGGTAGATATTTTATGTCCATTATTGATGATCTGTCAAGGAAAGTGTGGGTATTTGTATTGAAGTCCAAGGATGTGACTTTCCATGAAAATGTGATGCCATTATTGAGGAATACTGACAGTGTTGAGAGAACACTCAGTCAGGTGGAGCCTGTTGAAGATGGTGTGTCAGGAACACTGAATATGGAGCGCAGACCTTTGGTGTGGTGATAACACCGCCAGCACCATGGTGTTCTGACAACATCGCATGCTGAATCTCAGGAAAATACTGACATACATGATCAGGTGGAGCCTGAATCGAATAATCAGGTGGAGAGGCATGTGATCAGAAGAAGGACAGGGATAGAGCTCAATAATCCAGATGATGTTGTGGATTATCAACTCATCAGAGATAGAGAACCAAGAGTTAATTAGAACCTCTATTGCAGATCCAGATATGGTGTACTTTGCACTGAATATTGCCGAGGATATTGATTGTTATGAGCCTGAGAACTATCAAAGAGCTATAAGTTACTCAGAGAAGAATAGTTGGTGCATTGCTATACAACAAGAACTCTTGTCACTTGAAAAGAATCATACATGGGATATTGTAGCTATACCTAAAGGAAAGAAGCTTGTCAGTTGTAAGTGGATCTTTAAGAAGAAACTTGGAGTTGATGGTGAGCAAAGGTGAAATACAAAGCCAGACTAGTTGCTAGAGGTTTCACACAAAGAGAGGGTATTGATTGCAATGAGATCTTTTCTCCAGTGGTGAAGCATAGCTCAAACAGGATCTTGATTGCTATGGTAGCTAAATTTAAGCTACACTTACATCCGATGGATGTTACTACTGCATTCTTGCATGGGAAGCTGGATGAAGAGATTTACATGAGGATACCTGGGGGTATTGAGGTAGATGACAAGGAGCATAAGGATTGTTTATTGTTGAGATCACTATACGGTCTTAAACAGAGTCCAAGGCAATGGTATAGAAGATTTGACAAGTTTATGTTGAGTCACAAGTTCAGGCGGTGTGACTACGACACCTATGTTTACTTCTATGGTGAGAATGTTGAAGACATGATATATTTGCTTATTTATGTGGATGACATGCTTATAGCAAGCAAGCATATGAAAGGAATCACTCATGTAAAGAATTTCTTGAAGTCAGAATTTGAGATGAAAGACTTGGGAATAGCTAAGAGGATACTGGGCATTGATATTATTCATAGAAGTGATGGAAAGATCATTATGAATCAAAGTGCTTACTTGGAGAAGGTGTTAAGGAGATTTAACATGCACAAATCCAAGCATGATGCAACACCTCTGGGGTCTCAGTTCAAGTTATCTAAGAAGTCTTGTCCTAATACTGATGAAGAGAAGAGGTGTATGGAGAACACACCGTATGCTAATGCTATAGGGTCGATTATGTATTCCATGGTATGTTGCAGGCCGGATTTGGCTCATGCAATGAGCTCAGTAAGCAGGTATATGGATAATCCTGGCAAGGACCATTGGGAGCGATTAAGTGTCGCTTCGGTATATTGGTGGTTCGATTAGACTGGGATTGGTGTTTGAGCAACACCAGACGAGGAATGATGCACTGATTGGGTATGTCGACTCGGATTATGCTGCAAACTTGGATACAAGGAAGTCTTTAACTTGATATGTATTCACATTATTTGGTACATCAGTAAGTTGGAAGTCTACTCATCAACCTGTGGTTGCATTATCAACTACAGAGTCAGAATTTATGGCCATGACGGAAGCTGTGAAAGAAGCTATTTGGCTCAAGGGAATTCTGGGGCAGTTCGGTGTGTTGCAAACACCGATGACTATATTCTGTGATAGTCAAAGTGCAATTCATTTGTCAAAACATCAAGCTTACTATGACAGGTCCAAACACATTGATATAAAGTTTCACTTTGTCAGAGATGAAGTTGAGAAGGGTACTATCAAGGTTGAGAAGATTAGCACATATGTTAATCCGGCGGATGGATTTACTAAGTCAATTTCTGTGGTGAAGTTTGGATCGTGTCTAAGTTCTATCAAGTTGATGGAAGGAAGGATTGTGTCCTAACTCTAGGGACATGAATGGTGTGGTATACTGTGGTTACATTAATATGAAGCTAAGGTGGAGAATTGTGAAGCCGGTTAGCTTAATATTAAAGGAAGTAATGGAACATGGTGTTCTGAAAACACTGATGACAAGGATAATGTTGTGTGGTGTGGTGTAGCGAAAAATACTGGAATAACACTGAAGACACAGGACAGTTAGAAGTCGAATCTAACTTGGTTTTGTTTTGCTTAGTGATCAAGAATTCATTTCTTATTAGGAGTGGAATTCGAATCTTGCTAGGAAAAGGAATGTATGTTGATTTCTCTAGTATATATACACATGTAGGTACTAGAATAAATCGATGAGAACATAGAGAGAATACATTGAGATTTATTGAGAGAAACACGGTGAGGAATAGAGAACGGAGTTCGATATAGCTTGGTAGGTTGATTCCTTGTAAACTGCATTTTGGTTCTTGGTTAATAGAAATCTTGGTTATCTCGTGGACGTAGACAATTGTCGAACCACGTTAAATCTTGTGTCTCTGGCTTTCTGTTTTTGGTTCATTGTTTGTTCGATTATTGTTTTTTGTCATTGTTACATTATTCCTCATTGTTTGAACTTAACAATAATAACCAAGCACTAAGCGCGTGGAGAGACTTAATTTGAGTTCCAATTGAAGACCAATTTATACTGTAAGTACATGTTAGTTAGGTATGATGACCAGTGTGAAGATCAGAGCGTGTGATATACACATGACCCAAAACAAACACAGTTGATAATATATACCCAAAATCCAATTTCCCATCTCGACAACACTGACAAATTCATTAGGTGAAACGATCTTATATCAATTTTCTGATCTTACTTCGAGCTTCATGTAGATATAGGGATATTTTTTTATTCGGAGATCTAATCTTTGATCCATAAGTATGGATCTAACAGTCCCCAGCTTGGTGATAGAGATGTTGCTTAGCAACGAGTATCGATCCAAACTAGCACCCTCTTTCTCCTCGAATTTCGCCGCTCTCTATGCCTCTTTACTATTAGGAACGGCGTTTGGGATCTATGGTGGCGGCGCTTAATTGAGTAAACAACTATCGGAGTTGGTACAATTGAGTACTTAATTTAAGTTAAATTGGACTTACTTGTAATATATATGTAAATGGACTTTAATTGTAAAAAATCAAATGTCTTCTCATATTAAATTACAAGCTCTAATTCCTCCCGAACAAAATCAATTCATCATTAAAAAAACTCAATATGTCTTCTCCAATTAAATTTCAAGTCATAATTCGACCACAACAAAATTAATTCATCTATAAAAAAACAACGATAATCAATCTTTGTTCTACATGTTCTTCAATTAAATTAAAAAAAGATCATTTTTGCACTAACCTAAAGTCCTAAACCTTAATTCCACTTGAAGGAAGTCATCAACAATCAGAAGCTGTTACTTATCTTCATATACTTATTAACTAGGTGCCACAATAACACGCGTAGAGTGTTTTTATGTTCTAGTATATTGTTGAGGGTGAAGTCCCCCAACTACTTAATGAGTTCTCCTTAAATCGTCCACGTCCAAATCACCGTATATCGTCCAAAGCAGGCGAAGGTCCAAAGCACCCCCAAGAACTAACAGGGAAAGACCTGCACAAGTAACTCGGGGGGGGGGGGGGGGGGGGGTTAGAACTGAAGACCCGGTTTGCGTAGTGTCAAACCGGGTAAAGACTTCACTTGAGAGAGACTGAAGATCTACTTTGTATAGTGTTTGGGATTAGTTCGTAAAGATGACTTGACTTACCTCCTTTATCATGGGAATGTGTGTCATATATATAGAGATCTCCCAATGATGAAGGGCTCCGTTGGATCGTGCTAAGTGTAAGGCTCGAATTGCGCCAACAATGCTCTATTAGGCCCATGGCCCATTACGAAGACTTAACCCATTTCCCTTTTGGGCTTTCGAGGGTAGTTTAGTCATTCTCCGATAGAAATAAAAGACTTTTGAAGTCCGTCCCGGACCTTCATCCAGAGAGTAGGTCCGAGGGTCTGGTTCGGGTCACAATTTCATGACTGAGCTCAACTCCCATAAACTACAAGGCATAGTGGTTCGGACCTTGATAGCCCCGGATCCTACTTTCTCTCTTGGTGCCAGTTCACTTGGTTCCTTATGAGGTTAGAGATTTATGTCCGGACCATCGTCCGGGTCGGACCCCCATGGTCTCGGACCATGGTTTGGGTCGGACCTACTGTCTTTAAGGTCTAGTTCATTGTTTTACTCAGGAGGGTCGGACCAGAGGCAGCCTTAGGGTTGGACCTTGAGGCCTTGGACCTTAGACGACATGAAACGCCCTAGGATTCGTTCCAAAGGCGTCGTGTCTATGAAGGATTGGACATATTTTCGTATCAACATATAATGTAAGAATACAAAATCAGTACAAATAATATAGAGAAAACTAAGGAGACTAATCTACAATAATTCTACAACATAACAATGACTATATTAAGCAAACAAAAAGCAACTAGGAGTCTTGTAAGTCGGCAGTAGTATCTCCAGAAGACTCCTTAATACTTTATAAATAGTAAATAACTTTTCTTTCTATTCTGACCTCTTAACCTACCGAATTCAGTTCTGATGGTGAATACTTTGTGAAAATCAAGATTTTGGAATGAATATAAAATTGTGAAGAAAAGGAGGACTGAAGTGAAATTTGAATATAAGTTGTTAGCCTTTGTTCTCTTCATCTGAACATAACTGAACTTATTTACAGTATAAAAAAACAACTAAGTAAATCTGAACTGAATTGAACTGAAATTAATGATTTTTCAGATGAAGATAACAGAGCTTTACTCAGATAACAACTTTTTTTTTTGAACAATTAAATTTTTTTATTCCATCATAATCATCACAATACAACATCAGATAATACCTCAGTACACAAGAAGTGTTCCAAATACTGTTCGATGCAACTAAGCCCAGAAAACAGCAAGCCCTATAGACATAACTAATTACCAGCAAATAGATACGAATAACTTTGGAAAATAAAGCAGCATGAATACCCCTCAAAACCTCTAACTACCCATATTCGGATGAAATTTTGGCTACCCCGTCGTCTAGCTAGTATGTCTCAATACCAAAGTATCCGAGCCAAGAGTGAGGGGTCGCAACCAAAACCCAAATGGTGGAATACCAGCCGAGATAGAAAGAAAGAGAGGCTGTTGATGTCCCAAATAGGCATCCAAATACACGCAACAAGAGGAAGAAGGAAAACGATAAGCAATTACAGCCCACAGCTCATTTAATCAGTCAATCCCAACTTCAATGAACTAGATTTAAAACTCCCAAAGGACACAATTCCCAGCTAGTGTAATCGTATGGCACAAACCCAGGCACTGATCTGTTCTTAACCCATTGCCAAATATTGAACTTAATCCTTTCAAAGATTTCTCTGTTATTCCTTTTACCATTTTGAAAAATCCCTTCATTCCTTGAGCGCCACAACATCCAAATATTGCAGTTCCAAAAGAGTTGCCACACCTTCCTCGCTTTCCCGCATGCCATCTTTGAGAAATTCATTACAGTGTCTTGTATGTTACCATTCACTGGAAAATTAACTCCGAGCCAATTACCCATCAAATCCCAGATTTCGACCGCATGCTTGCACTTGAAAAATATGTGTTCAACATTTTCCTCCTTATCTTCACGGCAGCTTCTACACCACACCGGTTCATCCGCCATTAGAACATGTCGATCACGCAGATTTGTCAACGTTGGGATCCGATTTTGCATCGCCTTCTATATGAATGTGTTGATCTTCAGTGGTGACCAACTTTAAGAGCGTGTTTCTTTCTTAAACGTTGGATACAATTTAGTTATGGAAGATAAATCCTCAAAATCACAATTTGAAAATCTATGGGATTATTAACTGTAATTTTTAAGGAAGATAAATCCTCAAATCATAATTCATTAGCATAATATGTGGGATTGTTAATTAGTGTTGTAATTATCATGACTATTTATACCTTTTGTACATTGTATATCTTGTATATATTTGGGCCTTTTTCCACTATGAAAGAATAACTTAATGCAATATAATATTCACAATATACTAATCTTAATATGGTATCAGAGCTGCTTACGCAGTGAGATGGATGACCCAACCGTGCATTCCAATTCTCAACAGAAGTACACAATCTCAAAAGATTAAAATGTGCAGAAGACTTTAATTAAAATTATGGAACTTGTAAGTGATAAACACATTTCTCACATTTGCCTCGAGCAATTGATGAACCGACAACTAGTTTTGTTCAGCAGAGGGAACACACAAAACATTCGGTAATGTAAACTATAAATGGATATACCAGTACGTGAGATTGACATAGAAGACCTATCAGTGAGTGAGACTTCTTCAGTTCCGTCATACTCAGAGTGAAGAGATAAGTTCCCGAGATCAGAAGTCAAGTTGTGAGACGCACCAGAGTCCATAAACCAGGAATTAGGAGGATCCTGAACATTTGTAGAACGTGCCAAGTTGGCTGAGGCACCATATACGCCCGAACACAATGGGTTGCTTGAGCGTCTTCATCGTCACATTGTTGAAACAGGAAAGACCTTACTACATTTTTTGAAATTACCTCCTTCATGCGTCAAATCAAGTCTTTAATTTTTACAAGCCAAATGCACTAATCACAATCACTAGGAAATTGTAGTGAAGTGACATGTTTCCCCAAGTGTCGTTTCCAAAGGACTCGATTAGGCTTGTTTGAATTTTGATAAAACTAGTTTCCAACTCAGAAACACTCAATCAAACACGAATGACATTAAAAACGGAGTATTTAATCAATCAAAGGGAGTATGGGTCGGTGGTTACAATTCCAGCTAGCTAGTCGAAGGTATATGTTGATACGGCATTTTAAAGTGAACCCATTTTTAATGAATATGGTGTAGTCGTCAATTTCACCAATTCTAGCGTCTACGGATATAATGAGTTCAACAACCGAATTCAACCTCGATGTGTGAATTCTTCTAGAAGATTTTGGTGTTAGCTTTTGATCACACCCCACACAACACCGTAGTACTAATTCATAAAGATTAAACCCGCAGTGACATTTTGTATCAACATTCATACCCATTGTGTCATATGGTTTAATCTTCACCACCATCCCATAGCTAGTTATACCTATTGTGTCATAATCAATAAATATGAATAAACATATACAATCGATGGAAGAAATGACTAAATCAAAGCAAAGGAAGAAGGTGATAAAAATTTACCCAAACTGCTGAAAAATGTTAAAACCTTCAATTGAATCCAATGTGAAATCAATATCCAAGCTCCAATTGATGTTACAATCGACGATCGAAACCAATTACAAGGAATCCCAGAGATTGGAAGATGTAAAACGATAAAAACCTAGCCAATTGCTCTAGAATATGAGTCTTAGTGTATGAAAATGCGAATGTCTGAAGAAAATCGCAGAAATAGAGTTTAAAACATTCTGATGTGTTGTAACAGTCCCAAGAGATCACTTGGAACTCGCGGGCTATCTCCCGCCTCTATGCACGATGCGAGCTGGAAATAGTCATTCTGATGGCAGCGTACATGCCCTCACGTAACCACTTGCCATCTTTTGAGTTCAACAAGACAACTTTTATTCTCCTTGTACCCGTTGGACCTCTCGTAAACCCTCGTGGTGGCTTGTTGAGACCTTGAAGATTGCTCCCTCTGATAAAATGCATAGTAATGCATCTTTTTTGCCCCATTTCTTCACAGAAACACCTAGAACCTGGATACAAGGTGGAAACACAATACAATAAACTATACACAAATATAAACAAATCACGACTAAAGCTCAGTAAAAAGACTAGTAAAAAGAACCATATGAGTGTCCTGAAAATGCCTCATCAAAACTCCCCAAACCGAACCCTTGCAAAGATTGTTATAACATATGTGTTTTCTACTTGATTTTTGTTTGTATGCCCCAGTAGAATTCCGTTCACGAAGTCACCTCTTTCTTCCATTTAGTTCCCAAAATATCTTAGTTCTTCTAGTTTGATTATAGATTTCACACTTGATAAATTGTGTGAGAAGTTACAATTGACTTCATCTAAGGTAAAAAAAAAAAAAAAGATGATGTAGATGTATGGCAAATGAGTACCACTGATAATGTGTTGTGTCTCGTAGGTTGAGTTTCAAACCGTTTGTGAATTTATATGTTAAGTGGTTGATGACGCAAACCCCTCGTTAAAAGTAAACACCCTTCAAGTTTGCTAATGCTAGCACTGTAACGCCCCAAATTTTGAGTTTTTAAAAGGAGTGAATTTCATTCGGGACTTTGGGCGAAAACAGAGCCGAAATGTTTGTTGAAACAAAATATTTTATTGAGCTAATAAAACTTAATGATTTTAAACATTCTTGTCTTTTAAAGATACACAATATAACATGAAATGACTTGAGTGTTTGAAATAAACAATAAGACATCAATTTCATTTCACAAAAATCCCAAATCCCAAACACTCTCTTTGTTCGCTGAGTTTATCGGTCGTTCATTCTTCGTGCCATCTCACCTACAAGGAAGGGAATAGAAACAAGTGTGAGAAAAACCTCAATGAGTGTTCGAAAATTTTCGTGTGAAACTTTCATTAAAATCATAACAATAAACATTGAAGAACATAAAATAGAAAATACTTTCAATAACATGTACTTTTCGGAAAAATATTATTTCATGCCGCTCCTTATAACCCCACAGTAAAACAGGCCTTATGTCTCCCTAGCTAATAACTATCCAGTCAGGACCCTGCCATGGTACAGGGGTGGAATTCTACGACCCAACTAAATCAGTGAAGGCTTCTATCACTCGATTTAAAGGGAATGGGCAAAGGAAACCGACAAGTAGCTACTTGAACCCGACCAAACTACAAGCCAATTAACCTGAACCAAACGTACGTATCTTTCTTGAACCGTCAATCAAAATAAAATAACAATCATGTATATAAAAAATATATATATAGTTTTGTAGAACACTCACCTTTTTGAAGGCTGTGAAGAGCAAAACTTTGAAAGTACTTGCAAAAAGAATTTGCTACTAAATTGACAATAATATGTCATATTTGGTACGTTCAAACATTCCAGACCACTAGGAACTTGTTGAATTTTTAAGGCAAACACCTAGAACGTTTTTGGATGAATGAGGGCTGCAAAAGAAGGGTATTTATAGGGTGAATTATGGGAAGGTGAAGGGTTGAACAACTAAGATTAAATGACAATTTGAAAGGCCTAAAAGCACTTTAAAACTCATAATAAAATCAAAAATAAAGGTGCCAAATTAAGAGAGACCTTTTACATTTTTTTCCAAACATTTAAACTCAATAACTAATTATAAATAATCAGATTTTACTTGGGAAAAAGTTCAAAAATGATTTTCGTATCACATAGGGTCAATTGTACACAAAAATAAAATGTGAAACACAAAAAATGCAACACTTAGAGCAATTAAATTGAACTCACAATTAGACATGCATATGTAACAATTAAACTCAAAATATTGAACATGCATAGGCAATATCACACTAGACATGCATAAGTAACATGAAAATAAACATTAAAGACAAATGAAAATAAAAACAGAAGGCTGATCGAAACAAAGCTGAAACATAGCATGAAACATTAGACGTTACTGGCAACCTTTCGGACCGTTACATGAAAAAGAAATAAAAATATGTTATTCATTAAAGAAACCTCAAGTTACCAAACTCTTGTATTTTGAAATATATGAATATAAAATAACACTTTAATTTCTAAACATTAAGAGAGTCACACACACATAAAGACTTGCATGTAAATTACATAATTTAAAAGTGACTCTTCACATTTTACATTAATCAAAGCAAACAAATAATGACTTGTATTGAATTAGTTAATTAATTAAAAGGAAGACTCTTCACATAAATCACCAATAAAGCACATGCATAAAGACTTGTGTTCATTAGAGAATTAACACTTCACATTATTCTTCAATAAAGCACATACATAAAGACTTACATTTAAATAAGATAATTAAAAAGACTCTTAGACTTCTTCTAACCTAACTGCCATTATTATAACATATAATGAACGCACATGAAGGCAATTGAAGTTAATCTTTAAATCTAATCAAGCCACACGAATAATGACATACATTAAAATACATAATTAAAATGGCACTCTTCACATTATACATCATTCAAAGCAAACAGATAAAGTATTGAATTAAGCTAGACAATTAAAAAGAAGTCTTGGCACATTATTCATTCATAAAGATAAATTTAAGAGATGACTATAAAATTATTTCAAATAGTTACACCAACAAATTAAAGGATAAAATAATCAGATTTTTAAGTTGGAAAAATACACCAAAAATAATTTCTCTTCTTTTAAGAAAGTACAAAATAAATAACCACACATATTACAAACTGACAAGTTATATTGACTTCTAAAACAAATAATGAACTTTTAAAACAAACTTCACCAACATACTATAATAATTCTAATATACTTCGAGACAAATAAAGTAACACTAATAAATCATGCAAGGATAAAAAGTACTAAGGTATGTCAAAATCTGGGGTGTCACAAGCACTAAGTAGCAGTTTGGCCAAATTTCCCTATTTAAATACACGTAGTGTAATGATAAGACGATCCGAGTGTCGGTCTCTCAAGGAACAATTACTTTGAGCTACGTACTTTCTCGAAAACAAATTACGTGCAAGTTTTAAACATAAAAGTAAACAATCAATACTTGGGAGTTGTTGATTATGAAATAAAAACAATGAAAAAAAACTTACCAAAAGTAAATTTAAAGAAACAAGGGATCTACAGTAGTTGTATGCCCAAAACTGGTATTGAATCTCCATACTAGTGTAAGGATAACTAAAGATTAGCTTGTCCGACTAATCTATCCTACTATTAACCTGGAATAGATATGAGCGTATACTAAGCAGTATGTAGAATTCTCTAGATGATACTTACTTTGATCGCGATTAATTGATCAACAAATTGGTATGAATACGAATATTATAGCATGCAAAAGGTAACTATGGAGTAGGTGCGAGAACCTATGGTAAAATCACCCCTTAGAGTAATATGGATTTAATCAACGCATAACAGATAGTTAACAAATATTCATCATGAAATCATATAACTCATATACACATCCCATAGATATCAAACAACCCTAATTAGTTAATTCATACACCCACAATATTCTATTATGAGTTTGACTACTCACAATTTTGCAAACAATATCAAATATAATTGTGAACAGATAAAAACACACATCGATTGACTCTAACCAATATATTTAGGGGTATGTTAAACGCATAACACTTTTTACTAAACGTAGAACACTTTTTTATATATTACAAAAGGCCCTTCAACTGATAAAAATATAGAATTAGTCCCATTTCTCCGGAAAATTTCTCAAATTATCACATTTTCAAAAATATATAGACGTATATACACTAAGGTATCATAACACAACAAAAATCAATGTCGTACAATCATTAGCCATATTATGCCGACAATGAAGAAGTATAATTTTTTTTTAATTTGATATTATATTGTTTATAATTATTTTATTGCGTTCGTATATTTAAATTAACTAATATTTCACCGAAATTTAAAAAAAATATAAAAGGACAAAAAACACGTTTGGTAGCCCTCAAGGCTGCCGGAATAGCCGTCCGACATTTGTGGTCGCTAGTCCGTAGCGACCTTGAGGGTCATGAGACCAAATTTCAAGGCCGCTTATATGGCCCAATTTAGCGAGGTCTACCAGATTAAATTTTGTTCATTTCGTGAGTTTTTTCGGTTTTTTTTAGTAATTAAAAATATTGTTTTACTGTGTATAATTTGATTAAATTTGTTTTTTTTTAATTTATAACATTGCTCTTAAATTTTAATTATGTTTGTTTGAAGATCATAATCACCTTCGTGTTCTTCAATTATGTTTGTTTGAAGATTCGAAGACAAAGATGTATGTTAGAGAGTTGAAATGCATAAATAAAAGTGTTTTTGGATAAACTCACCTTCGTGTTCTTCGTGTTTTTCTTTTTAATTAGTTTTTTTCGATTTATTCATTTGGATGATAAAATTAATACGAATAAACTTGTTTGATGTTTTTTTAGGTAAAATAGTAATTTTTCAAATTATTGAACCATTTTGTAAATTATAATAATAGTGGTATTTATATGTAATATGTAAAAATTTGTTCTGCGTTTAGTAAAAAGTGTTATGCGTTTAACATTCTGTATATTTACTATAAAATCGGTGAATTACAACATGGCAAAGTAAATAGCCAAACGATCAAACCTAACTATTGGATCGACAATCAAAGATAAACGCCATGATTGATATGATGATTCTCTCAATCGAAGAAGAAGATGATAACCTAGGGTTATTCTCTCTCTATCTCCCTTATGTTCAGCGTATTCTTAGCATATATCTAATAAAACACGAAGAAGAACTATGTATACAAGTTTCGACAAAACTAAAAGAATCCAGGAAGATCCAGGCTTCTTCTTGGGAATATCGACATCGGTGCTGCAACGCCACTCCCTTGTTTCTTCAAATTGTTGTTGCTCGCAACGAGAAAAACCCCTTTGCAACCATATTAGTCCAGGAGATAATGGTTGTCGTTTTCCATCCTTTCTTCTTCGTTCCATCTTTCTTCTCATACGTCTAGCCTTCTTCTGACCCTGAAATCATCGTCTGGCTAAACACAACCAAAAGTAGTATTTTACCTACAAAACGACAAAAGTAAACAAGTATCAGGACTATAAAAATATAAGGAATTAGATGCAAAATGGTAACAAAAGCACATGAATATAGACTTAAAATGATGCATTACCCTGCATCATCAAACCCCCATACCGAACCTTTGCTTGTCCCAAAGCAAATCATACATTATTGAATCTACTTTGAGAAGGTTGGCAAGTTACGAGACCACAATTGCATGGAACAAACTAAAAACCGCTAAGGTCCCTAGCTTGCAAATACTTTGGCAATTGATTGGCAACTCATGCACCTCTCCAAACTCACAAGTAATTAAGCAAAGACACAATGAACATGGTAGCCCCAAATAAAAATCAAAGCACGAAGTAACTCCAAATCATATTCAAGTAACCACACATGTTCAACAATTCTAACACAAATTAAAAGGACTTGGTTCATTGGTCAAATAAAGAATGCTAGCATAAACAAGTAATATGGAGCAAGACGATAGAACAAAGACAAACTTCAAGAAGCAATTATTCTAACGCTCCCTAAAACTACTCCTACGTGGATCCATATGAGATTAAGCTTTCAAACTCCAACATCTTTTCTTTAGATTCTTGCAACTTCATTTTTTCCCTCATTGGATTCTTTTATACACATTGGTATCTTTTAGTGTCCTTATTGGGATCTTTTGATGTCCTCATTGGGATCTTATGTCTCTTATTTTGCAAGTGTGCTCCAATGAGTTATCGAGGTCCGTACTTTTGCACGTATTGATTTGGTCATGCCATCAACCCTCACGAACATATGAACATTACGCCACATTGATTTATAGGCAGTATTTGAATCATATGGAAAAAGAATTATTTCAATTAGGGGAGATTACATCTAGGTACCCAATTAAATGTCCTAATTACATCTGGATCCCAGTTACTCAAAGTACTACACAAGTTACCTAGTTAGCCTAATCAATCACATCTGAATTCACGAATTTGACTTTTTTCAAACTAAAAGCTGGAAAATACATTTCTACCCCTATCAAATTATTGAATTATGGGAGAGTCCAAACAACCTTAGTTTTTTACCTTTCTTTTGATTTTCGAAAAACAACCTATAATCTTTAAACTGTTCAATTTGGTCTAAAATAGTTTTCAAAAAAAATTATCAAGTCCAAATAATCTCCAAAATTAAAATTAAAATTATTTTATTTTATTTTTATTTTTCTTACTTTCTTCCATGGAAGCTCCATTATGGAGTTTCAATGGCTGAAGCTCCAGATCGGAGCTTCCTGCCATGGAAGTTCAGGCTTCCATTGAAGCTCGGAGCTTAAATGGAAGGAAGAAGTAAAAAATAAAAATAATAAATTAAATGAAGATAATTTTGGAGAAGAAGATGAATAGAATAAGGCTATTTGCTTGGCAAAGTAAAATAAGTTGGTCACTATCAAACAACTTTTTGGACCAAATGTAATTGTTTGACTAAAGGGATGAGAATAAAAAGTGGGTCCCTAATAACATAGCTAGATGTAATAAACCTTTTCAGTTATTTAACATTAATTTAGAATATTACATTGAAATGACTTGTGTTAAGCGGTCAAAGATTTAGACCGGACGTAGTTAAGTGAGAGAGTCATGCACTTGATGTATGGTGGTATGATTTTAAGCCATGTCCACGGTTAATATCATTATTATTTTTTTTTCCGGCTAGTTAACCACTAAATAAAATTTTGTTGAAATAAAAGATCAAATAAGATTAAAATATTACTCACTCTATATATTAAAAGGTTAAGGCTACATTTCTAAACTTTTTCAACGTGAAACTTTTTTTTGACCATCGACTAATAAAAAGCTGTTCATTGAGCAGCGACTTCTTAAATCGAACTTAGCGGCGATTAGCTAGTTAAGAAGCTACCCAAGTTAGCTTTTTTTTTAAAAAAAAACTACTTCTTATCTTTTTCATTCCGAAAATATCTCTGAGCTAAATTAGGAAAAAAAAAAGGAAGGAAAAACTACCCGTTTTTATTATTTATTATTCTCGACTTATATTTTATATTGTTGGATCCTTTGTTATACATTTTGTGTACTTGTTTGCAACTAGCATAAGAATTAATGCATTCGCATCTCTTTAAAATGCATACATGTAGTACATATCAATTATTGATTTTTTTCCATTTAAGTTAAAATGCTCAACGAATATTTTTTTTCAACTTCTGATAATTTTGATGATGTTATTAAAGTGGCGATGTAAAGTACATTGAATATATATTAGAATAATTGGACAAAATGTGATGTACTATTATTTAAAAACTATAGACTAATAATACGATGAGAAAGGTAAATAAAATAAAAATAAGAGTAATGCCCTTTTATGTCATTTTACAAAATACCAGCTAGCTTATCAGCTAATTTGTTAAACACCTATATTTAAAATCAACTAGCTTCTCAGCTAGTTAATCTTATAAGCTATCTAACCAAATTTCTGAAATTTTTCAATTTATTTTCTTTAACCTAACACTACAAACGTTTTGGTTAGGGCCTATTTTTGGTAAACTAATTCCAATTTTTATCAAGAATCAACATTAAACGATAATGGTAACATATTTAAGAAAATTATATTATAATATATCATTTTATTCATTTACTATTAACGAATCCATAATTTCCAAAAAGTGCTCAACATGTTTGTTATCTAAGTTGTAAGTATTTCACAAAATTAGAAGCATTACCTTTACTTGCTATAAAAACAAAACCACCATCCATTTGGCACTGTTTCTTCTTCTTCTCTTCTCTTCTTCTTCTACATTCACATTCAAATTCCTCCCCCCCCCCCCCCCCTCTCTCTCTCTCTCTCTCTCTCTCTCTCTCTCTCTCCCTCTTCTCTCTGTTTCTTTCAAATAGATTCAGATTTGATCATTTTCGCCATAATTGCATAAAATGGCGGTGGTGTCACCTTTAGCTAAGTACAAGCTGGTCTTCCTTGGCGATCAATCCGTCGGAAAAACTAGTATCATCACCCGTTTTATGTACGATAAATTCGACACCACCTATCAGGTATGTATGTCCATGCATTGTTTCCTCTTTACTTCCTCTGCAATTGAATTATATTTCTCCTTACAATTTTGATTTCATCTGAATAAACAGAACATATATAATCATGTTGTATTGTATATATCTCGCCAATTACTAGATGGATTCTGATTAGCACGTTTGATTAATGTACATAGTTTCATTATGCTCGAAGGACGTTTCAACATTACTTATTCTGAATCGAATGGATCAATTACTAATCAGATTAGTTAAGATTTAGAAATTATACTATGGTTTTTGAAGAAAATATGAATAAATGAACAACTTATTATTACATATATGAGATAATCAGTCTATTACAATTTCAAGATCTCTGAAGTTTTGTTTATGGTGAGTGATTTGTTCAAATGGTTAAAAATAGACAAGTTAGGAGACCAGGTGATAGGTTAGATCCTGAAATATATCATAACTTGATTACTTAAAACTTAACAACAGAGAAGATACATCTTCAACATTTGGTTTAAAATTAAAGCAATTTAGTTGTATCAATATTTCTAAAGATTGATAGAATTCCACCTTATCTAAAAGCTCGAACTTATAAAGAGGTGTGTAACTAATCCACTTATATTAATTTATCTAACAAATATATCTTTTCATGGACGTGCAGGCAACAATTGGAATAGACTTCTTGTCGAAAACTATGTACCTTGAGGATCGAACAGTTCGCTTACAGCTTTGGTATACCTTTTCTTCATAGTTCCAGAGTGTTACTTGGTTGTTTCTGCTTCTCTTATGTTCCATTGTATTTAGTCTTCTTGATTTGTAGATATTAGAATTGGGACATGATCATTACTTTAAAATGATCTTGTTAAGCAAAGAAGGTTATCCAACTTACAGGTTGAGTCTAGTAGAATGCTAAGAGATGACCAAATTATGGAAATAACAGTTTGTTTCGAAAGGACCGACTAACAGTTTTAGCATGATCTTGGTGTAGTCGTGTCCTTCACTGCAGTTCAATGCTTGTTTTGTTACATAAAATTGATGGGCTCGGACTATTGTTCTGCTATATGGACATTACTATAACTTAACTAATACATAATAAAGACTTTTATACGAGAGTAAATTTTGACACATTTTACTAGTCACCATATCTTTACGCATGACTAGAATGTGATCTCTGTAATAATCACAACGATAATCTTAGATTTTGGTATTGCAATATTAGTTAGTGCTTGTTATTCAGGGCAATGATCAGTATATTAGTACTCCAAAATTTACTTTAGGTTTTTCCCAAAGATGAATATTTTTTTCCATATGAACTTATTTGCTCTCATTATTGACTGAAATAAAGCAATTACTGTCACAGGGATACTGCTGGTCAAGAGAGATTCAGAAGTCTTATACCAAGCTACATTAGAGATTCTTCTGTTGCAGTGATTGTTTACGATGTTGCAAGTAAGTAATTGACATATGATGGTATTCTTTTCACAAGTTCTCTCTTGTTTCATACCCTCATGTTCCTCAGAGGCTCAAATAATTACTATGTTCAAGGACATGAGGCAAAAACTACGCAACTCAAAGTTATCTATTTATGTCTTACGTGGTCATAATTCAGGATTTATGATTTTCTAGTTATTTGATGTTATGCTAAAGTACTCAATTTGCAGATCGCCAGTCATTTTTGAACACTTCAAAATGGATTGAGGAAGTAAGAACAGAACGAGGAAGTGATGTCATAATAGTTCTTGTTGGAAATAAAACTGATCTTGTTGACAAAAGGTAAAATAAACAAATGCATGTTCTGTTTCCTTTTTCCCTAAATGTAGTCGTGAGAGGCTCATGTAGGTACATTTGTAAATCAAATGCTAGTGATCATTTTTAATTCCTTGAAAATATTAGAATCACATTTGATATATGAGATGCTTTCAAAAGTATTGTTTATTCAAATTCATGTTATGACGCGTTATGTTATTTGATAATTGTCGAGTGATTTCCCTGCCTGGAGTTATTCATTTGTAAATTTACATTATGTATGAGCGAAATGAATGTTCTAGGGCTTAATGCAGATTAGCTTGACCAATTTATAGGCTGAAAAGTTGAACAACATCATCATTGAAAACTTTTCTTACTCTTTATTGCATTCCCATACAATGGCAAACATACAGAAGCAAGTTTCAAATGTTCTTATACTGTTGTCCATCTACTTTTCATGGCATCATTATACAGACAAGTTTCAATAGAGGAAGGAGATGGCAAAGCTCGTGAATTCGGTGTCATGTTTATAGAAACAAGTGCTAAAGCAGGATTCAATATAAAGGTGTGATGGGGGCCTTTCATGGAACTAATTTTGACCTTCATGTACCTGAAAATATATATGAACTTCATTGCTAGGAATCTTACTCTAACTTTCTATTGCAGCCTCTATTCCGAAAAATAGCTTCTGCATTGCCGGGAATGGAAACACTTTCCTCCACAAAACAGGAGGATATGGTTGATGTGAACTTAAGGTCAACCACAAATGCATCTCATCAAGAACAACAAGGAGGAGGCTGCTCATGCTAGATCTCATAACAAAAATTGAGAAAAAGGGGCATATGGTGGGGAGAATCGATGAATCTTTTTAGTATGTAGAGATAAGCTTATGCTAATATGGCTTGATCAAGCTGCTGGTGTATTTGGTTTTCAGTTGATAAATCGATTAAACTGAAAATTGATGAAACTGTTAAGAACCTTTTCAGATGTTTCCTTAGCATAATTAGTGTACTTTGGGATTTGGGATTTGATTTGTGACAGATTTATGAATCCCGATCCGTTGAAGATGTTATTTGATGAGATGATTCTAATTTATTACACCAAACAATTTGTAAAACTTAAAATGCTCATTTCATTAGTAAGTTTTGTTTTAACGCATTTGGACCACCCTAAATTTTTAAATATTATTTGATCTCATGTATCTCATTTTTCCATCCGTACTAGGATGGCAATTGCTCGGGGCCGGGCTTTTGGAGGCCTGTCCAGGCCCGATCATTTTTTAAAGGCCAGGCCTGGAATTTGGACCCGGGCCCGGGTCTACATTTTGTGTTTGTTTTTTTTAATGTTGTGATAAATTGTTGTTTATTATGCATAATTGATGACACATTTACATGTATCCCAATTGGTTATAAGTAATATCTTTAGTGCCCAAGTTTATTATCAATGGTCGCTAGTTTTTTTTTTTTTTTTTTTCTTTTTGAAGAAGTAAAAATTTTATTACTCAATCAGGAACATCAGGGATGTTCCAAAGTTCTAATCTGACTCAAAAAAGCCAAGCAGACAGACAGACACACAAAGCGACCACAAAAACACAAGGCAGACAAATGAGGACCTCACACAACAGCCCCAGACAAATGATCGCTAGTTGTTTCAATCTTTTTTTTACATATTTACCTACATTTTATAGAAAACGGTTCTACAAGTATCGTTTTATTTCATTACTCAAAATCACTTTTATTTTATTCATTTCAAGTTTTGAAGAAGATAATTATTTTTATTTTATTGTATTTAATGTATCATGTAGTATTTGATATCATTCATAATCACATATAGTTGACTACATGTGTGTGTCTTGGGTCGGATCTCGTCCATGGGCCTAAATTTATGTCCAAGACCGATGCTAAATGTCCTATGGGACGGGTCAAACGGGCTTTGGCCGGGCCGGTTCGGAAGGGCCATATTGCCATCCCTATTCCTGACTTGAGCTAAGTGTGTCTCCAACTGCAGTCCATTTCTCACTTTTAACTTATAGTTATTGTATTCCTATAAAATTTCACGTAAATCTTTATTTTTAGTATGCATTACTTTTATCAAGTCCATGTTTGATATATTCGCTTGTAAGAAGGAAAAAAAACTATGCCAATAATTTTGGTATTTTTAGATTTTGGTAACATAGATTTTCCATGAAGCTTATCCATTATTGGTCCCACATCATTTCGAATATTGATTTCCTCTTTGGTACGGGTAAAGTATCATACACATTTTTTTCTAGTGGAGAGAAGGTGCACTAATGTTAAACGCATATCACTTTTTATTAAGTTGGACCATCATCCCTTTAAAAGGTCTTATTAAGGGAGAGGGTTATCCTCCTTATATGTTGTTTGGATGATCTACTCGCAAGTGATGTGAGATATTCTAACGCCTGGGTAAGTAGCGGTTAGTCATTTCACGTGGAATCATAATACCTCTTTGGGCAATTGGAATTATCATCAATTTAGAGAACCATCATCAACTTGGGCCGCTACGTCTATATCAAGATGGACCATCATCCCCTTAAAAAGACTTATTAAGGGGAGAAGGTTATCCACCTTATATGTTGTTTGCATGATCTACTCACAAGTGATATGGAATATTCTAACACGCCCCCTCACGGGTAGGCCGAGGTTAGTCGGCTCTACACGTGAAATCATAATTGCCTCTTGCCCAAGCCGGAATTATCATCGGCTGGAGCAACCATCATTTTGGAGTATTAATATAAATGACTAGATTTCACACCTCTCTACAAGTTCGAGCTTGTAGATGAGATGGAATTTTATCATGGTATCAGAGCCTCTGGCTCACGCCCAACCTGGGTTCGAATCTCCACGGAAACAATCCGTCCCATATTAAATTTCCATTCGAATGGCCTACCCAAAGAGGTTGAATCGACCACGAGTGCGGGGAGTATTGGAGTATTAATATAAATGACTAGATTCCACACCTCTCTACAAGTTCGAGATTGTAGATGAGATGGAATTTTATCTCTTTTTACTAAGTTGCAATTAATTTCACAAATATAGTAATTTACAAATTAGTCCATTAACTTAAAAAAATACTACTATTTTACCCCAAAAACTTTGAAGTATGTATATTCAAATCGATTTCATCATTCAAACAAACAAATAGAAGAAACTTCTATCCAAGGATAGTTTAATTTTCTCGCATCCCACTCCGACCGGAGCTCCCATAATGAAGCTTTGTCATTTAGAGCTTAAACAGCTTTATATCGGTCAGAGCTTCTCCCGAATTTGCTGATCCATTCTGCAATTGGTTCTGGGAGAACACGGTTTCTATGCACAAAAATGGTTTATCTTTCTATTTCTTTTTTACTTTTTTCTTTAATAATTTGAACTACTTTTGTAACGACCTAAAAATTCGTGTGACGATTTAACTCACTCTAACACGAATTAGTTAGAGCGTACGATTTAGCTTTCTCCAAATTCTCGAACTAAACCATTCAAATTCCCTACTCAATTACCCCATTTAATCTCTTTTATGACAAGGCCTTAAAATTCATTATTATTACCATGAGTTAACAAGAAGTGAAAGGTCATATCTTCTCATAACTTACCCGGCAGTGTAATGCAAGTATCATTTCATTTCCTTTGTGAGTTCTCTCCAAGGTCCTGCACCATTTCTAAAAAGGAAAAGCCAATTGTTCTTTGACCTATCAATACTCACCAAGAATAAAATAGTAAATAAGAAGGAAGGATCAAGGGTACGCTAGCTAGGACGGGGATCAAGTTCGCGGTTCGTAAGTGAAGGATTGTGCCACTAGCTAGTTAGGGAGATTTGACAAAGGCAAGTTTCTTTAGTTTCATATAGCCTAAGATCGCATAGACGAATGGTTTATAGCATGTTTATACGTGTATATATATATATATATATATATATGATCTCTAACAAGTCATGTTCATATCAAGTTTATACATATAGTTCATGTCTTATTCAAGTTTATGTTCTCTAGCATGTCAAATTTATATAATCTTCCCCAAATTTATATGCAAGCTTCTATTTTTCATATGGTGTATGGTTGGTTTGAGCTAACGTCTTATACCATGTTATATGCTAACTTATGACGTTCTAAGAAGGTCATGTTTATATGAAGTGTAATTTTATGCAGGATTCTGTAGTAGCTAGTGTAACTAGTGACAAGTCATAATTTATTTATTATACATGTTATTGTGCAATAAAAATATCCCCCGCCTTAGTTTCTGTTAACCATTTAAGTCTGATCTTGTTGTCCTACCGTGTGAATTTTAAAGAGCTAGTCCTTCATTACTTTAGACAATTCATTCTGTTGTTGTTATTGTCATTTGAAATGGAGATGTAAATCGTTTGTACCATAACATGCTCAATTGTTTATTACTGAACATGGGGTTGATTAGTGACTTATAGACTATTATATCATACCTGATTTTTTTTTTTTTTTTTTTTTTGGATATCTACCTGAACTTGAATGACTAGCATTCTGTAACTTCATTTTTATGGCCAGTGTTACATGTTTTAGTGATAGCTACTGCTTTTCTAAATGTGTTCGTATGTTATTCACATTCACTTAGGATTCATGCATGTTAGGAGAGATCACTTTAATAAAATGTAAGTCATAGGATCAAGTTAAAGATCATGTAATAATTAACGGGCTCATAGGGGATACCTTAGCACCACGTGGCCCAAGTCAAGTATTCAAGTTATTTATGTTATTCACCGCTTGTTAGGAATATCTGTTAGTATTTTGATCACTCATCACATGTTCTTAGCCAGAAAGGTGATTAAGTACTCTTGGTTCACTTGAACATTGTAAAAGAGGAAATCACTGAGTATGATTAGTCTAGTAAATCTTGTATTAGGATTATAGGTCTCTGAGTGTAATTTTGTATTTTAAGAAGATCATGAAGATCAATCCTAGCAATTGAGCTTTTCTGAAGATTAGAAGACTGAAGATTGCACAAGGTTTATGAAGACACAAAGGTTTAGTCTAACTCAGAAAGACTATGTCCTTAATCATTTCTTAAGTACATTAACTTACTTTGGAAATATGATTCTGGACATATGACATCATGAGTATGGAGCATGCAAGCCATCAGAAAGGCTCATGTATCCGTTGAGACTAAAGGACAATGAATAGTACTATGCATTAAATGCATCGGCAGAAATGCTGCAAAAAGCAAGTCCTCTCTGAAACAAGAGATAGTGACTTCTGAGTACATAGTTCAAGATATAAACGGATATAATTTGATAGAGAGCACAACGGATACAATTCAAACGCCTCTCAAATTTATCTATATATATCACACACTTAGATGCTTGAAGAACACACCTTAGAACGCTCTATCTTGCAAACTTACCATCAAGCAAAGGATTCTCTCAAGCACTCTACTACCCTTTATGAAAGCTTTCTGTTGCTTGAAGAATCACTAGTAGTTCTAAGTTGTCCTGAACCTTAACAAGAGATTGTTGTTCGTGAAAGAGTTGAACTATCAGATACCCTTTCTGAAGCTCATTCTCCAGAACGGACACCAATTACTTGGGTCAGTAAAGAGCAGACTGTCATCCACTGAACAAGTGTATTAAGTAGTCTTGTTCTATTAGGCTCTCTGAAAACATAACTGAAAAGTTATACGAGAAGTCTCTCTGACAAACCTTATAACGAACACCATCAAGGCGTGGAGTAGAGGAAGTACTTGATTTGGGAAATCAGGGAATAACTCCAAGGTTATCTGAGTAGAGGAAGTACTTAGCTCTAGGAGCTGGGGAATAACTCAGGGGGAACATTTGGTTGGGAACCATTTGTTTAGGAATCTTAGAATAGGATTATTGTAAGGTGAACTCAATTATCTGTTCTAGTGAATTCTAGGTCTCAGAAAGACCGAAGTGGATTAGTTGGAGGATTACGCCACCTCCAGATACCACTATACTTGCTGTGTTATTTACCTTTCTGTATTTACATTTCAGCAAAGCACACACACACACTTACCTATCTTAATGGTTTCTGAGAAACTGTGTTTATCGACAAAAATTTTAAAAGACTATTCACCCCCCCCCCCCCCCACACTCTAACAAGTGGTATCAGAGCATGAGGTTCACAAGCTTTCTGCACTGAACCTAGATCCCCAGATAGGTGAAGGAACTTTGTCCCTTTCTGAGGACTATATAATTTGTGTGTTAAGCGTGCAGGTATGTCTCTGAGTGATGCTCCCGTTCTAAAGCCAGAAAACTACGAGAAATGGAAGAACAACATGATGCTCCATCTGGAGGCCATTAGTGATGAGATGATCTATGTCATTAATGAAGGGCCTATCAAAATCAGACAACTCAAACAAGTTACTGAGGTGTCTGATGGAAGAAAAGCCTCAGACAAGGAAGATGGAAGCGAGGACATGGCTGCTAGTGATAGTGGTCATGTTGCTCGTGGAAGCATTATATATGAAGACAAGCCAAGAGAGCTCTGGACATCTGAAGATGCCAAGAGACACAGATTGGATGGTCAAGCTCGTAATATAATCATCAGATCGACACTTGAGCACATATAGTGTAAACTGTGGGGTGCTAAAGCGGCGAAAGTTGCCTGGCAATTGATTGAAGAAATCTGTGCCGGAACAGAGAAAACCAAAGAAAACAAGTTCGAAGTTCTTAAATTGACGTTCCAAAACTTCAAACAAGGTCCCACTGAAACTCTGGAAGAACTTGATTTCAGATTTACTACACTTATGAGTGATATTACTGCACTTGGTGAAAGCAATATATACTCCCAGTCAGAAAAGATTAAGACTATTGTCAGAAGTCTCAATCACAACTGGGAACACACTAAGTTCTTTTATTTCAATCAAGGGATGCCAAATATTACTCCAGTAGAGCTCTGCTCTCATCTTGCTACTGTAGACTATGAGACAACTCAGAGAGAACAAACAGCTGAAAAATTGCAAAGTGTTGCTCTAGTTTCTCAAGGCACTTCTGAAAAGAAGGATACCAAATAAGCATCTGAAGAAAATTCTCTTGCAGTAAGACACATGAAGAAATTTGTGAGTCAAGAGATTGAGAGAAGAAAAGCAAAAGAAAAGCTGAAAAAGCATCTTGGCCCAAACTATCATCAGTACAAGAACATACAAGTGAACAACTCTCTGAACACCCCCATTCAGAAAGGTGTTAGTCTCGCAAAATAGGAAATTATATCTGCTTCTATTGTCAAAAGCCTGGTCACTTCAAGAGAGATTGTCCTGCTATAAACAAGCTCAAGACAGGTGACAAGAAGGACAGAAGAAATTTCAAGAGAAATCAAAGGGCCTTACTGACTGAAGAAAGGAAGAAGATTCAAATTCAACTTGATGCTCTAGACTTTGAGATGATTCAAGATGGAGATTCGGATGACTCAAACCTACCATCACCAATTGTGTGGAATCACCCGATGTAATTGACTTGACTGAAGAAGAAAGAAATGTGTGGAGTTCTTTGAGATTCTTTGGTCCAGACATCTCCAACATTGAAATGTGTCTTATGGCTGATGAGGTAACTAACAATTCACAATTTCTGTACTATGAGAGTGATGATGGAATTGAGGATCTGGAGTTGGTCAAGAGTGAATTGGATCGTTATGAGAAAGAATTTCTGGAAGCACAATCCAAAACCAGAATTCTAGAGGAAAGCAAAGAAAATCTTGAAAAAGAGGTTACAAAACCAGAGTATCTGAAAACAAGAACGCTGAAATAGTCTTTCTGAAATCTCAGATATCTGAGAAGGAAAATTCTCACAAACTAGCCTTGAATGAACTTACCGAGAAAATGATGAAGCTGCTTTCTGAGAATGAAGAACTCAGAAAGAAAGAGCTATCCTTCCAATCTTATGCAAAGGCTAGTGACACTCTCACTGAGGTTCAATCCTATCTAAGAGATCCCTCTGAGAAAGGTGGACTTGGACTCGATGAACAATCGAGTAATTCATCTCCTCTGAAGAAGAGTGATAAAAGGTTGACCTTTGTAAAAAGTCAAAAGAATGGTTCTTCAACCACCTATAGCATTGGTCAGAAAGCTAGGGTAGCTGACAAAGGAAAAGGAGTAGCAACCCAACCTTTGAAAGAACAACAAGTTCACAAGAAACTTGTGGATGAGGTTTCTGAAAAGAAATACAACCCTCAGACATGTAACCATCCACATTGCTATATTACTAGGAAAGGAAGAATTGCTGGAATAGGCAAATTCTCTACTGTACCATTTTATGAAAATAAAGACGGTGCAGAAACTAGTAAGGCTTCAAGAACGTGAGAAAGCCAAAGGTGTTCGAAATGGCATTGGCTATCGTGCTATTGGAAAAGTTCTTCTGCAACAATATAAGGAAGGACAAGAACAATGGCGCAAGGCTGATATTGCACGTAGCAATAGACAGAAGTGGAAGAAATCTCAAGCCACTGAAAAACTGAATGCCAGAGCTAGAAGGAACCTGGCCAGAAAGGCAGAAAGGCTAAGTTTGCTGAAAAGCAATCCCAGAAACCCAGGGTCCAGAAAGCACCAAAAGGAACACCTAGAAACACCACAAGAAGGAAAATTGAGATCAAAATTACTAATTTTATTGCATCTCCTTCTGATCAAGTTAGACAAAAACAAACTCCCAAGAAATTCACTAAAATGTGGATTCCTACTGGAAGAATGTTTAGTCTAAATGGTTCTATCTCTGAAGCAAGAACCTAACTCCTGTTTCCTGTTTTGTGCAGAACACCTCTTGGACTAAGGCTCAATGGCTATTTGATAGTGGATGCGGAAAGCACATGACAGGAGACAAAGCAAATCTGGTCAATTACAAAGCTTGCAACAATGGACCAGACATCAGATTTGCTGGAGGAGAATTAAATCCCTCTCTGGGATTTGGCAACGTCAAATTAGGATCATTAACTATCACTGACGTATTACATGTTAAGGGTTTGAAATATAATCTATTTAGCATGAGCCAGTTTGCAGACAAGGGATTTACTGTGAAATTCAAAGCAAAGTATTGCAAACTTATTGACAATGAGTCAAAGCGCATGTCTTGGTTGCTCGTGAAAAGCGATCTTTATGTTGCCGATCGGGCATCGCCACAATGAAGAATGTCTCATGGTGAGTCAATCAGTCACCTGAGAGAAACCTTGGTTATGGCACAAAAGAATGAGTCACTTGAATTTCAAAACTCTGAACAAACTTGCCAAGAAAGAGTTAGTGGTTGGCCTTCCCAAAACATCTTTCATAAAGGATGGTATCTGTTCTGCCTGTCAGATGGGGAAACAATCTAAGATCTCTTTCAAGTCCAAAATCAGACACTCTAGTGTTAGACCACTGCAACTATTACACATGGATCTTTTTGAATCATATGTAACTAGTTATGCAGGAAAGAAGTATGGTCTTGTTGTTGTAGAGGACTTCTCAAGATTCACTTGGGTTATCTTTCTGAAGCAAAAATCTGATGCTAGGGTGGAGATACCAAACTTGCTGAATAAGCTTGAAGTCATGAAAAAGGACAAGGTATTTGCAATCAGAACAGGCCATGGTACTGAGTTTGTCAACCAGTACATAAAGGAGTTTTGTACCAGCAAAGGTATACAACACCAACTTTCCTCTGTAAGAACACCACAACAAAATGGTGTTGCAGAAAGGAAAAATAGAACACTTAAAGAAGCAGCAAGGACAATGCTAGCTGACACTGAGATAAGTGAAGTTTATTGGGTTGAAGTCAGAAACACAAAGATGCTACACTCAGAACAGATGCTTGATAAACAAACACCATGACAAGACCCCATATGAACTCTTGGTTGGTAGAACCCCTAATATCAAACATCTTAAAGTGTTTGGTTGTAGATGTTTTGTCCTTAACAATGGAAAAGAGTATCTAAGAACATTTCAACCAAAGGCAGATGAAGGTGTGTTTCTTGGTTATTCTATGAATAGCAAAGCTTACAGAGTTTACAACAAAAGAACAAAGAAGATTGAAGAATCAGTTCATGTTGTATTCTATGAAGGAAGCAAGAAAACACCCCTTGCTGATGAACTCTCAGAAAAGTTCAAGGAACTAATGATAAAGGATTCTGAAGAGGAACTCTCAGAAAGGAAAAACATCATTGTGGAAAGAGAGGATGAATCTGACGAAGAAAAGCATGAAATGCCTAGTAACAACCAGATGATTCTCAGACATGATGAAGAATTTCCTATGAGAATTCCAGAAATGGAAACTGAAGATGTTCATCAGAGAGATAACTCTGGAAATGACCTCTCTGACAGGCATGTCCCAGAAATCTCTCACACTGAGCAAGTGTCAGACATTCACCGCCCTTCTGAGGTGCAAAATGTCACAGATACTAAAGAAGTATCAAGTCATAGTGATTCACATTCAGATCACATAGATGTTGACCCTACTAGCCCTAAACCCATGATGAGATGGATCAAGGATCATCCTGCAAAAGACGTGATTGGACCAATCAATCAAGGTGTTAGGACTAGGAGAGCAATAGCTGAAAATGCGAACTCTCTCTTTGGATGTTTTATCTCAAACATCGAACCAAAAATTATAGAAGAAGCATTAAGAGACCAAGACTGGATCTCAGCAATGCAAGAAGAGTTGGATCAGTTTGAAAGAAACAAAGTCTGGAAACTAGTTCCATTTGTAGAAGGAATATCTGTGATTGGAACTAAGTGGGTTTTCAGAAACAAGATGAATGAATCTGGTGAAATAACCAGAAACAAAGCAAGGTTGGTTGCCAAGGGATTCACCCAGACTGAAGGTTTAGATTTTAATGAGTCATATGCACCAGTTGCCAGATTGGATGCAAAGACTTTAAAGTTTATCAGATGGATGTCAAGAGTGCATTCTTGAATGGTGAACTTGCTGAGGAAGTCTATGCTGAACAACCACCTGGCTTTGAAGTTTCCTCAGAAAGTAGAATGGTCTATAAGCTCTGAAGCTCTTTATGGATCAAATGGGCAGCTCCAAGAGCATGGTATGACACTTTGGCTAAATACCTTCTGGAAAGTGGTTTCAAGAAAGGTGAAGTTGATAAAACTTTATTTACTTTAAACCATGATGGGAAACTACTCTTAGTTCAAGTATATGTTGATGACATCATATTTGGATCTAAGGACAAGCAACTTTGTGATGACTTTGCAAATCTCATGAAAAGTAAGTTCGAGATGAGCATGATGGGAGAATTGAACTATTTCCTAGGATTGTAAGTCAAGCAACTCAATGATGGAATATTCATTAGTCAGACAAAGTATGCAAGAGACATGCTCACAAAGTTCAATCTTAAGCCTTCTGAAAAGAATGCTAAGATACCTATGAGCATAGGAACCAAGATGACCTATACTGAATCAGATAAGAGTGTTGATGAACACAAGTATAGGAAATTGATAGGTTCACTACTCTACCTTACTGCAAGCAGACCTTATATTCAATATGCAGTTGGAGTGTGTGCTAGATTTCAAACAAATCCAATGCAATCACACTACAACATTGCTATGAAAATATTAAGGTATGTAAAAGGTACAGTAGATGTAGGTTTGTGGTATCCTAAAGAAAGTGGATTGAGTTTGGCTGGTTACTCAGATGCTGATTATGTTGGATCAATGCTTGAAAGGAAAAGTACATCAGGAACTTGTCAGTTTCTGGGAACTAGACTTATCTCATGGTTTAGCAAGAAACAAAACTCAATTGCAACTTCTACCAGAGAGGCTGAATATATTGTTGCTGGTTGTTGTTCAACACAAATTCTGTGGATTCAACAACAACTCAGAGATTATGGACTTAATGAAGAGAAAACTCCCATTTTCTGTGATAACACAAGTGCTATTGCAATCACACAGAACCCCAAGTTCCATGCCAGAACAAAGCACATTGATGTTAGACACCACTTCATCAGAGACCATGTTGAGAAAGGCAATATAGAGATACTCAAGATTGGCACAGAAGACCAACTTGCAGATATCTTCACTAAGCCCTTACAAGAAAGCCGGTTCTTGACCTTAAGACATAATCTTGGATTAATGGAGTTGCCTAAGGACTGAAAAATTGTCCTGAATCTCTAAAGGCTGAATAAGTGAGTAAGCCTCTGAGAACAGGTTCTCAGAAAGCCAAGTTGATAAGAAGTGATGCAAAGGTTTCTGAGTAGCAATACTCAGAAAGACAAAACATTTCTGGAACGGGTATCCAGAAAGGCAAAGGTCGGTACACACTTAATAAGTAAATAAAACTAGAACTTACTTACTGAGATTGGGACAAATACATTCAAACGACTGAAGCTTCTGACACTTGAATTCAGAAAGCTATTTAGTCATAAAGAGAAATGGACACACAAAGCCCAAAAAGTATAAGTTCTGAAAGTAAAACATGTGCAATGTCTTGTATTTTTACCATTTTCATGATAAACAATATATAGATAAGGACTTGACACTCAGAATGATAAGCTCAAACGATTAAGTGTTCCAACTCTTTACTAAGTGACACAATGAATGTAGCATATTAAAAAACCATCAAGTCGGCACATTACCATTTGTTGATTGATATCATTACAAGATATTCAATATAAGCCCTTGATGAATAAACGTTTGATCTCAACGGGTGAGATCAAAACAAAGGAAGTAATGTCTGTTGAGAAATGCAGACATGGCCCACTAAGCATTTAATGAAGTACAAAGGACGTACCACGCCTATGCAGATGCAAAGACACGCATTCATATTCAGCTATATGTATGTTGTATCTATGTACATTTTGTCTGCTATATATATAGGATTTGGGCAAAAGACAAACACTTTTACCAATTACGAAATTTTCAAACTTGCATCAAAATAGCAAAATCTCTCAAGATTTCTGCAAAACCCTTCTACAAAACTCAACTTCTTGTGCTTAGTCTTCTGAAAAGATAGACTAATCTCGATTAATTATGCAATATTCATCTGAAAAACACTCACTCTAAACTCTATATAAGAGATGGCACCCAAGAAGATGACCACCAAGAACCCCAAGGCAACATCCTCTGCTCCTGCTGAAAAGCAAGGAGGAAAGGAACTTAAGGTGTTGAATAAACGCCTTCTGGGAAAGTTTACCCCATCGGACTGGAACCCTAAACACAAAATGAATTGGGGAGCCTTTCTAGTAAAGAGATGTGTACTAGTAGTTATATCTTCAAAACCAGAAAGAAAACTGATATTGGGAATGCTGAAGAATTCCCATATCTACAAGTTTCTATCTGCTGCACCCAGTGGACTATCCACACTGGATGTACTGGAGTTCTATAACAACTCCAAAATCTTCACAAAAGTTGTGAATGATGAAGAAGAAAAATACATGCAGACTGAAGTCCAAGGACAAGAAATTGTTCTAGACTGCAAGACTTTCTGCAAGATATTCCGATTGAAAAATCGAGGAACATTTGAAGACATCAACATCAAGGACGCTTCCATGATTCAAGGCGTCAAAGAGCTATTTGAAGCAATCCAGTTAGAAAATGCAAAGGTTGCCGGAGACTTTGTTCAAGGCCATCGAACTAGTCATCTCGTAAACACTGGAGTACTTTAGCTCTTCCCGTTGCTTTGATGGAAACAAAGGTGGAGTAGACCAGATAAGCATGGAGAGATGGATGATGATGCATCTTCTGAACAAGAAGCATGAAGGGCAGGAAACCCACTTCAATTGGGGGAAGTACGCCTTCAACAAATTCCTTGGACATATTGAGGAATTTGAGCCCAAAATCATCAATGGCCTTGCTGAGCCAAAGGCCAATTTGCACTTTGGTCTCAGGATCTGTTACATTCTGGAAACAATGGGAATCACTCTCAGAGAGAGGCAGAAATCGATCACCAACTCCCTTTTCAGACACGCTTTTGAAGAAAAGGAGAAACTTGCTGCTGAGAATGCACTCAGAAAGGCAGAAGAAGAAGAAACTGCACAGCAAGGTGAGGTCTCTGAGCAAGCCAAAGCTAAACCTCCAGTTGCCAAGAGAAAGAGGACTCATAGCAAAAGATCCTCCAAGCCCCTAATCATACAAGAGGCACAACCTTCTGGAGACAAGGTCTCAGAAGATGTTGGACGCTCAGAAAGGCAAATCCAGAATCCCCCAAGAGTCCTGAACCAGAATGCTCCAGAACTCTCCAGAGATGATAGAAATATCATAGATGGGTCTGCACCAACACAGAATAGTGATTTTGAGGATGATGAAGTACTTGCAAAAGTACTCAAAAGGTTCAAGTATGAGACCCATGGAGGAGCTTCAAGCTCAGCTCTTCAGAAAGACAAGAGCCCCTCTGCCCAGCAGGAAGAAGAAGGCCTGGGTGAGGAAGATAGAATGATGGAAGATGTTGCCATTGCTTCCACATTCACAATGCCATCATTTAATATTGCTGAAGAAAACCCTGTTCTTGAACAGGTTCCTCAACCTTCTGAGAGAGCTCAACTCTCAGAAAGGGATCAAACTAAGATGGAAACTCAGAATGATACTGCAGAGGAGATCAATTATGAGCACAGAGAGACTGTGGATTCACCACAAGTTCAAGAGATCAATGATCAGCCTGACTCTATTCAGGTAACAAAGATAGTTTGTATCTAACATGTCAACATAATTGTATGTTAACTTCTTACTCATAAGCTGTATTTGTTACAGGCCAACTTGGAGACACACTTTCAGGGCGGAAGAAAAATTGTCCACCCACTTGAATCAGGAAGAGGTTCCTCCAACCTCAGAACATCAAGAAGAGCCTGTCCCACAGGTAGTAAAAGTTATCTCTGAACAAGGAATAACTAACTAAAATTGCTCTTATGTTCTAATATTCTTAATGTCTCTTCTTAGGCTCCAACTGAGGAAGTAGTGGTGGTGGAACCAACACCCCAAAACTTAGAGATTCCAGAAGCTGAAAAGCTTTCTGAGGAAGTATTTACTGAGCCTTCTGCTGAGAAGGTAAGTAATCAGTAATAATCTTCTTTAACGAATGCTCTAGAGAACCCACTACTAAAATCTCTTATGTTTGTTCTTACAGGCTCAGTCAGAAGAACAATTGGATGGAGAAACAGTTGTGTCATCTCCTCCAAAAGAAACTAAAACTGCTGAACAAGCAGTATCTGCAGAAAAGGTGCCAGAAACCCCCAAGGTTTCTGAGGAACTTGCTACTGAGCTTCCTCACTTGGAAGAAAATGAAGTCTCAGAAAGCACTTTTCCATCTATCTTTTACATTAGTTTCTAAACATATTTGATTGTAATTCTCAGGTTCAAGCAGAAAGAAAGGTTGATGAGGATAAAACTTCTCCTCACATCAAAGTATCTGAGGCCTCTGTGCCCAAGCAAGTAAAAATCCAAGTAGATGAGCCTAGTGTTTCTACACAGGTATGCTCAGAAAGCTCACTTCTGCACACATATACTAACACAAGTAGTTTGAACAAAACTAACTTGAACACTTTCTTTCAGGCTCAAAGTCTAGTGCCAGTTGATTTACTCAAGGCCTTCCAGAAGCACACCTTAAAGAAACATCTCAAGTGCTTCAGACAATGGCAGAAACTCAGAAAGGCTGACCTTTCTGAAGTAGCCAGAGTAATCGATGTCCCAGAAAAGAGAGCAATTGCCCTAAATCTGGAGGATTATATCCATGCATTGTTCCCTACAGAGTCCTACTCATTTGCCACTCTAATGCATGAAGACTTCATTCATGAAGTAGCACAAAGACTTATAGCATATTTCAAGTCTGCGGATGCTCAAACCCAAGAGCAGATGGTTATCCATCCTGCCCTTGCCCAACAAGCTCACTACTTATCCTGCTGAACATGAAGAAATTAATGGGAGGATGATTACATTCCCAAATGTGATCAACCTGGTTTCAGAAGATGACGAGGAGATGGACGAAAATAATTATCAAGAATCTCCCTCTGAGCATCCAAACCAAGAAACAAAGAACAAGAGTGATGATGATGATGATCAGAATGATGATCCCCAACCTAGACAAGGCGGGATTCAGAAAGCTAGCAAAGAGAGTGGAGAAAAGGCTACTCCCTCAATTGCTCAGAAAGCTCCATCATCATCACATCCCAAGTCTCATCAAGATACCCAACAAGCTGAACTCAATGATGCCATAGAAGAAATTTCAGCTGCTGAGTTTAGGATTGAACAACTCAGAAAGGTATTGGAAGAAGAAAAGAGAATCAACATTGAGACTCAAGCTCTTGTTGATGAAAAGGAAGCCAAAATCAAAAAGCTCGAAGAAGCTAATGCCAAAGAATTTGCACTCCTAGATGAGCAAAGAAATTTGAAGAATGCCATTGTTGTCACAGCTGCTGAAATAGATGCAATGGATGACAATGATGATGAAGAGCATGATGCTGCGACTGCATCAGAAAGACCTTCTACATCTTCTCAGAAGGCCAGCACACTTGATGGAAAGCAGGAGAAGATTGTCAATCAGCAAACAATCCAAGAAAAAGATTATGACAGTGATGCTGAAACCCACAACTTGATCACTGAAGCAGAAGATGAGAGACTTGTTACTCAGCACAAAAGAGCCCTACTTGCTCCTCATATATTCTCTGCACCAAGTAGTTCAAGAAGTGAAGAGCACTGCAAGGAAGTGTCTTTTAGAACTCAGAAAGACACTAGTTACCCAAGACACAGAAGTGCTAAAAACCGTCCCAGAAGAGATGAAGCCTTTGGCTGCTGCTTTACTCAACAGAGCAACCAGCATCGCTCTCTCTCAGAAAGACCTAGGGTTGGTCAGGGATGAGGATTGTAACAATGCTAATGCAGCATTGAATGAAGCGATCATCTTTATCCTGCAAAGCGCCATCCTAAGGCCGCTTGAAGAGCTCAACAGAAGGAGCTGGTTAAGCGGAACAACGGTGAAGAAATAACTTCAAGAATTAGTCGGGTGCACAATCTCCGAAAAACTTTGAAACTCTCTGAAGCTTATGCTATCATGAGTCAGTCATTCATGACTAAGGGGGAAGAAGAGATGCCTCAGAAAGGCAGAGGAAGAAAAAGAAAACAATCAAATCCTCCCTCCTCAAGTCAACTTGTCATTTAGGACACCACTTGAGACACCCTTGCTGAAGAAGTTGTTCCGGATCAACCAAAGTAAGGTTGAGAAGTATGGTCACTAGGGGAACCAAGTCCCTTAGAATCTCAGAAGAGAAGAAGACTTCTGAAGAAGAAGAAAAGGAAGAAGGAGAAGTAAGAGGCCAAGAAAGCTGCAAGTCTCCAATTTTGGACTACAATGATGATGAGGATGATTCTGATGAACATCCACTTCACAAGAAAAGGAGACAAGCAACTACTTCACAACCTCCTCTGGCAGCAAAGCCCTTAGCAGCCATAACTCCTTCTGGAAATACCAAGTCAATACAAGGAACATCCACCAGCACAGCCCCAAGGCAGAAAGAAAAGGTTAGAGGATCTCCTGACAGAAGGCCACCAAACAGAAAAACAAGAAGGGATTTCCAGTTTGGCAGAATAAACAATGAAACACATCAAGAAAGGCCAACTAATGCCCACATTGAGTATATGAAGACCAGTAATGAAGAATCTTCATATAGGTGCATTCTGAACAAGAGAGGGTATTGGATTCTGGAACTACAACATCTACTTGTCAATGATAAGTTTCAAACTCCCATCCTCAACCAGATCCTGAAATGGAGAGAAGGCAAGCCAGAATTGCTAAAACCTGAGCACCTTCATGCCTGGTTAAACTTTGAAGTAGAAAAGAGGAATGAAGCCAGAAAAATGGATCTTTCTTTTGCCTGTCCTTACCCAAAACCTGATGATGTACACAAGGTAAGAAAACTAGATGGTAGCTACAGCAGGAAGAGCAAACTAGGTGTTTCAACCTATGAGTCATTCTATATGACATTGGATGAATACCTAGATGATATACACTATCTGGAAGAAATTTACAAGTATTTCAACCTATCTCAGCTGCAAGTAGACCATGCCTGGGTCTGGGGAAAGTACTTCTGGGTCAAACATTTTCTGCGGAAGAATCACAAGCTTGGTAAGAGTTTCCATGAAATATGTGACTTATCCCGAAAGACAGAGCTCTCTGTTAGAAGGAATCTTTATGACTATGTCCAAGAATGCAGAAAAGTGGATGATCATGTCAACTGATCCAGAAAGGGTGCTGAAGAACTTGAGGTATCTGAACCCAAGTTGTGTTTCTGAAGACTTGAAGACTAGTAACATTAGAATACTCTCTTGGAGCTTGGACTCTCCTATGTTCTAATTTACTTAGTTTGTTTTATTACTTTTTGTAATCTTGCTGATTGTTTCTGAAATTCTCTATCTGTAAAAGTTGCATCTTACTCTATAAACTGTACCTATCTGAAGATCATACTCTCAGATACATTTTAATAGATGACAACTTATCAGCAGAGATCACTTCTTGTGATTTGGTTGATGTTTACTTTCTGCACTTAATTCAACTAAAATTGAATATCATTTGAAATGATTAAGTGGTGGATTGTTTTCTCTTCCAGGATTACGACTTTGTAATAGGACTTGAAAGATAGTCATGGATGACTGATCAAAAAGGGGGAAATTTGTTAGGAATATCTGTTAGTATTTTGATCACTCATCACATGTTCTTAGCCAGAAAGGTGATTAAGTACTCTTGGTTCACTTGAACATTGTAAAAGAGGAAATCACTGAGTATGATTAGTCTAGTAAATCTTGTATTAGGATTATAGGTCTCTGAGTGTATGCTTCAGATTTGGACACCAATGCTACCTTTGGCCCATGGTGCAATAGTGAACAGTAATCCAAGATTACTAATTCGGGCCCGGAGGTAGTTTGGACCTTTCCTCCGAAATCTTGTTCCGCTCGTTGGGTCCGTGTAAGTCCTTCGGATAGATCCGTCTTTTTGGTTGATCTATCCTTAGGTAACTCACGGCGTCCGAGCCTAGAGTTCCACGGAAGTATTTCAGTGGTTCTGTTATGTACGTTTGGTCTTATTGCGATGGTGGTGTCCGAGATTCTCTCATCCGGTCCGTTTAGCATCCTCGGACTGACAGTTTGTGGTACTTGGAAGGACCATATGACCTTTTGTCAGGTTCGGAAGTCATCCACCTAGCTTGGTCGGACCTAGTTGTGAAGGTGTGTTGACTTGTGAGTACCAGTTGACCTGGAATGGTTTCCCTTAGGTCGGACCATTCGAAGGTCGGACTAGTACTGGATTGGCTATCTCAGCCTTGATGCACTCTAGGACACGCTCTATGGCGCCCTTAATGGATTGGACACACGTCCGTATCAACATATGTCCCCCTAGTTTCCAAGTATCTTAGTAGAAGATAGTTGGTAACTATGAAAAGAACAAGTGTATTGTGGAGCGTGTCCGAATCGTTAACTGTAGGAAAAAATTCCTTTTTGGGAGATCCGTTGTCCGTGTTCTTAGGAATTCAATATATCTCCCCCCCCCCCCCCTTTCCTTCTACAGTCCGAGTTATGTAATAGCTTGGACTGTAGATGGAAAAGGTATTTGTATCCGAGATATATAGATCCGAGTACGGTTAGGATCTGAAGAAGTCCTCTGTGGAGGAGTGTAAAAGAAGCGATCCGTTGGGCCAAACATGTGGAATGGTTCGCTTGGGCTGATGAGCAGTGGTTCAAAAGGCCCAATATGTCATCTATACGGCCCACTGGAAAGGATTCCGAAGGGAACGATGCAACCGTTGGATTTGAGGAGATCAACGGTGGGGATAGAAACTCAAGTGATGTGACATTTTTGAGGAGAATTAATTGGGGAGTACTGTCATTGCGCCTTTTGCGAATCGCAATGAACGTTGAATTAAAAGATCAACGGTTGGGATTAGAATCCGGTGATGCGACTTCCCCAATTGTTCCTTATAAATAATTACCTAATCTGTCGCTTTCATACGTTAGCCACCTCGAATACTCAGAGCGATTCTCAAGCGATCCGAGCAATCAAAGATCAATCCGAGCAACTGAAACTCGCAAAATCTTGGAATTTCCACCTCAGATTTGTACCCTCGGAGAGCTAGCAAGGCTTCGTCGTCCGTCCAAACTTATCAATTCAACTTTGTCAAGTAAGTACACCTCAATTCTTTCTGAAGTTTCTTGTCTTTGCGATATGCCTGCTGCATGCTAGTATGTTTTTGCCTTGGTTGAGTATCAATTTGTTGATTCCATGATTGCCAATGTTGCTAGTGGTAGGTTTCAGCAGTATACTTAGTTGGAATACTCCTCCATTGTGCTATAGCGTACTAATCTCCTTCATTGGTAGCTTGTTGATTCGTCTCGTATGTCATGTCCAATGTAACCAAAACTTGATAATGCATGCTTATTTGGTGATGTGTTGGTGCCGATTGGCACAGTCTCTTATAAGTTATCCCGCCATACTGTTGCATAGATGATGATAGTGTCATCGGCGCGTCTTTGTGTGCCGAGTTTAGTGCCCATATCATTGTGAGACTAAGTCATGTAGAAAATCTAATAGGGTAGGATTTCCTCGGACCTCTTGACATAATAAGATATATAAATGAACTCTCGGACAATCACAATCGTCGTTTCTGATCCGTTTCCTTCTGCCCTAGGATGTATGGGAGCGATAGTCAAAACGTTCACGAGGCTCAAGGTTACAATGACGGAGCAAATTTGGAGATTGAGTCTGCGGACTTAACCACATCCGTCGGAGACTATCTGGTCGTGGATCTCGTGTCTTCCAGGGACTCCGACGCTGGACAGAGAGTCTGTGATGCAGCAGGACCTCAGGCGTACGTAGCACTGGGCCAGGGAAATGTTGCTAGGACGAGGTTGCTAGTCCAATCTCGGACCATAGGTGGTGTTGGGCCGTCCGTGGATCCGAATGAGCCTCAAACTGAACGGGAAGGCGACAGTGGTCGGGAGGCTGACGATGTGGAAATGTTCGAGGCTAGGGAAGTGGACCGTGTTGTGGCGGAAATAGGTCTGTCCAACCCTAGCACATCTGGGAGACCCGAGGGTGGTGAGGAGGAGGAGGAGGAAGATGGTGAAGAAGAAGAGGATGATGATGAGGAGGAAGGGGAGGAAGCCTCTCCAGTCGCTCGCCCGCGGAGATGTACTGGTCATCGGATTGTGTTGCATCCTTTGGTGCCCGTTCGATCTCCTCTTCCGCTGATTGAGGGTCATGGGGCCAAGGCGGCGCAAATCAAATTCCCTCGTCCTGCGTCCGCCGTTGTGATAGCGGATGAATACGGAGAGTTGAATGCAGACGGGCTACTCCCCACTTGTCCGTCTAAAGTAAAACCTGAGGACATTCCTGAGTGGAGGCGGAAGTGGGAGATCCCGGAGTCCGTTGAAATCATGGTTCCAGAGCCCGGGCATGCCTTTTACAATCCGCCCGCTGGGTACATGTGCGTGCGTGCATGAAGTGGCCTTCGCCAGGATGGAAGGTCCTATTACCGAGCTAAAGCATATCTTGAACCACATCGATCGGTCCGAGTCGTTATCCCAAAGTCTTTGGGTAACCTCATTTGTTTCGTTTTGTAAAAAGAAGGGCAATGGTGAATTTTGAGAACTTTAGGCTTTCTTCCACGTTACTTTTAGTCCGGAATCCGCTTTATACTTTTGTAGCTAGAAAACCATACAACTTCATTTCCGACTCCATTTCTTCCTTGGGGTCGAAGTGGTGGGATAAGTACATTTTTGTGCGGATGGCCCTGAAACCTGGGATGTCCGCGAGGAGGCAAGTGCAGTGGGGGCTGCCAAAAAAGTTCTTAAGGGAGAGAATCCCGGACTGGCGCCCCCTTCCGAAGAATGTGGCTCCGTGGGTGGCGGAGATCCATAAAAAGAACGATCCACCTACGTATCCGTTCCACGGACTGATCTGTCAGCCGCTGCCCTACTTGTGTAGACTGACTGGCGCCGTGGAAGTTGGGGGAAAGACCGACTTCAATAAGGATCCTTAACTTAGGATTTATGCTTTTCTGTATCTTGAATGCCCTGTTGTGAATTTTTCATTTCCGAGATTCCTGTCGTTCTCCCGTTATGTGTCCGTGGCTGATACGTTTATTTTGTTATGCAGCTCACTGGTTCGATTATATCATGTCGACACTTCGGGAGAAGAAGAGACTGCCCTTGAGCTTGCTACTGGCCAAAGGGCCAAGATCATCAATACGTCCGCGGATCTTCCAATGGCGGACCCAAAAAATGCGACAGTGTTCGCTGCGGAGGAGGAGAGGCGGAACAAGGCTGGAGAAGATCCGCAGGCCTTGGTGGTGCCCGACAAGGGCAAAGGCCCTGCGACTCGCAGAACCACTGCCTCTAGGCCACCAGCTTCCGCTGCATCCGCACCTCAGCGGGAGGTGTTGATGCGAGATGCCATAACCTCGGGGAGGAAGAGGGTAGCAACCTCGGATGCCTCTCTCGCAGCTAAGAGGCAGCAGCTGTCCGCTATCCTGCCATCCGACCAAGCTGCTCTCGATAAGGAATATGAGCGGGCTCGCAGACTCCCTGAGGTCGAGCGGGTTGGAGAGCTCCATGAGCTATACCAGCGGGTAAGTAACTCGTTCATGTTTTCCTTGCCGTGTTCTTAGTATGATAGAAATATAACTTATATTTGTGTGGATTTCTTGCAGCTCGGATGTTTCGTCAGGGCCATGCAGTGGAAGGCCAGTGATCGTGCCACCATTGAAGAGGATCTGCACAAGGCCATGGCCACTTCCACGGATGAGGCGGAGAAGGTGAAGCAGGCGGAGGCTCAACTAAAGGAGAAGGATACACTGATCAATAAGTTAAAGACTAGCTGGGAGGAGATAAAATCGGATTTGGATTGGCAGGAGAGTTTTATCAGTAGGTCGATCAAGGCCTTCCTGGACTCAAAGGATATCCTCCTTGAGGACCTCCAATTTGCCCGCCTTGAGGCTGGCCGAGACTTTATGAAGTCGGACTCCTTCAAGTTTTTCATGGCGGACAAGTCCGACGCTTCTCGCCTGGATGGGTTTTCATCCGCTATCGGCCAGTTGCAGTCCAAGGGATTACTTCTGCAAAACTTCGACTGGAAGGTGGAAGGATTGATTCCTTCTGCGGATGCTAATTGAGTGGAGGTCCCTGTGGACAATGTGTCGGATGAACGGTTGGCCGCGTGTGAATTTGCGGAGCTGGTCACCGAGGAAGGTGAAATTGACGTCAATAATGGCGGACCCTTCCTCCCGAAGTGTGTCCCGGATGCCCTCAGAAAGGTCTATTTTGTACCTTTTGATAACTACAGGACTTTCCTAAGGGACTGGTACTTTATGCCTGCTCGGGTCGTTGGCCATGACGCGGATTTCAACCTGTTCGGAATTGTTGAATCCCTTGCAGCACGTGCCACTGCCAACCCGTCTTCCACCAATCCGCCCCAAGCCGAAGAAGTTGGTCCAAGCCAACCTACCCCCCAGTGAGAAGTCCGGGGTATGCCCCGTGAGTAATCTGTAATACTTTGAATTGTAATCTTTTGATGGAACGGAATGTTGCCATGTACAATATTTTCTCTCTTTCATTCGTAGTAACTATCTACGGAGCAATGCTTTCCGCATTTTAAATCATTACTTGCTTTCCTCTTTATTTCCTTCTATCCGTCGTTCGTATGCTGGGTTATCATAAAATACGCATCTCTTACAAACACGGATCGCTTTGGATGGCGTCTGATGCAGAATAATCAAACGATTATCTTTCTGATCCGCGGTCCGTTCGTCTTCACTATATCAAATTATTTTTCGGGGTGCGTAATCTTCTAGAAGGAGGAAGGTGAAGCAGCGAAATAGTGATTATTACTGTGCCCTTCCATCTTCCGAGCCGTCGGATGATTGACATGCGGTGTGATCGTAAAGATCCATCGCTATTATAAATAAGACTATGATAGTTTCTCCTCTCTTGCTACTTCATTTTTTGCCAACATCTTCTTGTCTAGAACTCTTAATCTTCAAAAAACCCAGATTTCTCCAGGATGTCGGAATCTGCTCGAGAAAAATCAGTCCGAGCTAGGCAGCTTCACCTTACTGCCGGTGCAGTGGTTCCCCGCCTGGGAAACCCCATCGTTGGAGACCCGGACGATCCCAAGTACGATTGCTATCGGTATTGGGTAAATTGTGCTTGCAGGAACATGCACCCTCCGATTTATCCCGGTAAAGGGACCACGGACGACCCAAGCATCCTTGACCTAGAAGGTGACCCCCCTCTATGTCTGGCGATTGCCAGGAGGCTAGCCGAGGAAGAAAGGGAGCGGACGCTGAAGATGATCCGTAAGAGGATTCGAATGCAAAGAAGAGTTCGCTTGCTCGAGATGGTGGCTCGGAGCCTCTAGGTTCAACCTCAGGAATCCGCCGAAGGGACGAGGCGGGGTATGCCCCGCAGAAGTAAGTATGGTCCTCGGACCTTGGCAAATTGTAATGTCCTTGTTTATATGCTCGGATGATTTTCTAATAAAATTCGGACTGCCCTTATTAGATGAGATCGTCACCTTTTTCTTATCCTTACTTTGTCGGATTATATTCCTGTGAATGTCCTTGTAAGATGACCATCCAGTACGAATTCGGACGTGGTTAATGGGCTTGCTGCCTGGATCAGGTAGGGTAAGCCCAATCAATCCAACACTGTTCTGCCCTAACGGGTGACTCAAGCCCATTGCTGACGTCAATCTTGTATGACGCTGATTGGTTGGAGTGCTCTATAAAAAGACACGACCCAAGTACCAAAACCGTACAAACTGATCCCAAATTCTTCTTTTTCTATCTCCGCCGTTTTGGCTTGTCTGCCTTTTAGGACTCCTGTCTCTTTTCTAGGAAAGGTGATCTTGGATGATAGGTTGCTCAAAGTAAACCATTAAAGCCGGACCTCTACTCCTTTCTTCCAATCCTACTTTAGTGGCTCGAATCTCTCTTGAATTGGTACGCCTCCTAATTTCAAGAGAGTTGGAGTCTCTAAAGACGGATAAGCGAGATCTAGTCGCTATGACTTGTATATACCATTGTTGTTACTTTGTTCTTCCTGCATAATCGGATCTATATCATCATGGTACGGTGATATCATGAAAGATTCTGTCATATCTAACCATTTTTCCATGTGCAGGTAGATCAAGTTCCTGGTTTCCACGGAAACTATACTTTCCGATTGATATGGAAAAAGCTTTTCCTGACGGAGGAATAGTCTCGACGGGAGATGACGTATCTCCAGAGACTTTCTCTATAGATTATTTATCATATCTTGTAGGTCCGGATAAAGATCCGAGATTTGTAGACTGCAAAGACAGTGTTATGTATACTTTGTCTCATGTATGAATAAAATTCATTGCTTAACTTGTCACCGTGAACGCTAAACTTCGAATTTACGAATTGAAAGGTAAGAGTTGTATTGATTTGCCGGAAATTCAGTTACAACTTGTGGGCTACATGGCCAATGACAAAAGGGTTAACAAAAACAGAACTGGCGGAGTTCCGTGTAATAGATAGTTTAAGCCCAAAATATCCAAATGATGGATAAGGGTCCGATCAATCATCATTTTGTGTAAAACGAGGTTCCTAGCATTCCATGTACGCTTGAGTGGATGTCCGTACTCATCTTCCAATTCGTAACTCCCGTTCACTCTTGCACTGACAATCTTGTAAGGTCCTTCCCATTTAGGCTTGAGTTTTCCAACATTGCTCAAAATGTCAGCCCGACGAAGCACTAGGTCTCCGACCTGCAAGTTTTTTGCTCGAACATTCCTGTTATAGGCTTGAGCAGCAGTTGCTTGGTACTTGTGGATATTAGCCAGTGCTTCAGTTCTTTTCTGTTCCAACATGTCTAGATCGAATATCCGAGCTTCACGATTGGCGGAATTATCGAACTCTTGGACCCTCATAGTCTCGACAGCAATCTCTGCTGGTATAACTGCTTCTGAGCCATAAACCAAGGCAAATGAATCCTTATCAACGTTAGGCCAGTAGTAGCCTTGTCGAATGATTTTCTGAGCAAGAGTTCGTCCCCCGGAATGACTTCCGCAGCTTCCGCTGTGAATTTCTTCCACCACAGTCTTTGCTTCTTGCGGTCCCAAACACCTCAAATGAGTCCTAGCAAAAGATCTCTTGTACAAATCTTCTCCCAGTATAAAGTATCTGTTCACTCGGCATTGCATCCTCCTTGACTCCTTCGGATCAGCTGGTAGTGACCCGTCTTTGAGATAACTAAAGATGTCGGTCATCCAGTTTCTTCCCGCATCAGTTATCATGACGGTTGGGTTGGGACTCATGACGGATGAGTCAGTAATAGTGAGTAGGATTACTCTCCTCGTGTCTAGAAGCATTGCTATGGATGCGTATTTTGCCGAGCGTCCGCTCTTCGCCTGCACTGCCAAACTTTTCTAGGGTAAAGTCCTCAAAGAGGTCGACTTCTTGCTTGAGTAGTTCAAGATACTTGATCATCGAAGGACCTTTTGTGGCAAAAGTTCCTGAAAATTGGGCTTCAACTAACTGTGAGTCCGTGTAAGCCTTGAGTTTCCGGACCTGCAGGGACTTGGCCAGACGTAGCCCCGACTAACAACGCTTCATACTCAGCCTCATTATTGGTGACTTTGAATTCTAAGGATATCGCGTAGTCAAGTTCCGCGCCATCAGGGCTTTTAAGATAGATTCCAATCCCTCCCACTCTTCCAGTGGAGGAACCATCCACTTCCAATGTCCAAACATCAGAGGGATGTTTTTTGGTTTGGAGATCTTCTGTAAGCTCCCGAGATTCCAACTTTTGTTCCTCCTTCTCTTTGATATTCGGATCAGAGTTGTCAGTGCCAGATCTCCTTGTGATATCGTCAAGAAGGAACATTTGGTTGACCCGACGCTAAATTGCTCGCACCGTGAAGGGAGTTTACGCATCCTAATGAGAGGCCTTCCTCATACGATACAGACATGGACTGATTTATAAACTGAGCATCCTCGAGATTTTCTGGGTTGATCATTGGCGGAACTGGCTTCTGGACAATCTTCTTGGTGATTAGGCATTCAAATGCCTGTTTGTCCGGGACTTTCTCTGAATCCACTTCAGGGTACTCCGCTAAGAAATCGACGACGACTTGAGCCTTCTTGGCTGACGGAGCCTGGTAGCAAATGTCGTATTCGCTCAGCTCGATCGCCCACTTAGAGAGTCGTCCGGATTGATCGGGCTTTCCCAGGACCTGTTTCAAAGGTTCCGCAGTTAGTACCACTATTTTATGAGACTTGAAGTATGGCTTTAACCGTCTTGCAGTGTAAACCAAAGCATATGCAAATTTCTCAATCTTCACGTATCTTGTCTCCGCCCCAGCAAGGGCTTTACTAAGATAGTAGATTGACAAGTGATCATTTGCTTGAATCCGTACTAATACGAAACTCATTGCCTCTTCCGTAATTGCTAGGTAGAGGTAGAGTGGTTCTCCTTCAACGGGTTTGGAGAGCAGTGGAGGGGAATGGAGGTACTTTTTCAAATTTCCAAAAGCCTCAGAACATTCCGCGGTCCATTCAAAGCTCTCTCCTTTCCGGAGGATTTTGAAGAACGGGAGGTTCTTCTCCGCGGATCGCGAAATAAAGCGACTTAAGGACATAAGACGTCCAATAAGCTGTTGTACCTCATTGAGGTTCTTCGGATGCGGCAGATCTAGGATTGCCTTGATCTTCTCGGGATTCGCGCTTATCCCTCTCTCTGTGACCATGTATCCGAGGAACTTTCCTCCTTTCACTCCGAAGGTGCACTTTTCCGATTCGCCATGTCGCATTCCTAAGGATAGCAAAGCACTTGTTCAAATGATCCACATGTTGTTCTTCAGTTTTGCTCTTAACGAGCATGTCATCCACATACACTTCCATGGTTTTTCCAATTTCTTCCTTGAACATCTGATTCACCAGTCGTTGGTAAGTAGCCCCCACATTTTTTAATCCGAAGGGCATCACCTTGAAACAGTATACTCCCCTTGCAGCGAAGAAAGCTGTTTTCTTGATGTCCTCCTTGGCCATCCGAATTTGGTAAAAACCTTGGTATGCGTCCATGAAACTCAGTAACGCACATCCGGACGTGGAGTCAACTAATTGATCTATCCGTGGCAAAGGGTACGGATCTTTTGGGCATAACTTGTTTAGCCTGGTGAAATCATTACACATCCGCCATTTGCCTGGCGATTTCTATACTAGAACTACGTTGCAAACCCAATCAGAATAACGGACCTATTCGATATGCCCTACTTTCAGGAGTCGATCAACTTCAGCGGATATGATGGCATCCTTGATCGGACCGAAATCCTTTCTCTTTTGACGGATGTATTTAATCGAGGGATCCATGTTCAGACGGTGAACAGTTATCCTCGGATCTATCCCCTTTAGGTCATCGGTACTCCAAGAAAACACATCACTGTTATCTCAGAGACAAGCAATAAGCTTCATTTCCACCTCCGCATTCATCTCTGTTCCGATTGTAGTCTTCTTATCCGGGCTTCCAATAACAAGCTCAACTTCCTTGAGAGTTTCATGAGGCTCGATTAAACAGCTTTTCTGAAACTTCCTTCTCGCTCCCTACTCCAATATGCGGATTCTCCTTTTAGCCTAAGAACAATCATGGTCAGGGGTCACCGTTACGGCCAACACAGGCGCAGATGCTCTCCTTGTGGACATAATATAGCACTCCCAAGCTTCTCGGATGTTCCCTACCTCCTCTCCAACTCCGCACGGGGTCGAGAATTTCATCCTATTATGGAGAGTGGAAGGTATAGCTCGGAATTAATTAAGCCCCGGACGACCGAAGATAGCATTGTAGTCGAAAGTTCGGTCCATCACTACAAAACGGACTTGCTGTGTCACTCTTGCAGGATGCGTCCCAAGTGAAACGTGAAGTATGACACTTCCTAAAGGACGGACAGTACCTCCTCCGAACCCTAATATGGAGGTGTTGACTCTCTCATATCGGATTCTTCCCAGATTCATCTGATCTATTGTCGATTTGGAGATGATGTTCGAGGAACTCCCCGTGTATACCAGGATCTTGTTTACCCGATAAGTTGCGATGGTTAAAGAAACCACCAGCGGAACATGCGGATCGTCAATGTCTTCTACTCCTGCCGTAGGAGGAGGGATCTCGCTATCATCAAAGGATATGGCGTTTGTCCCTCGAATTGCTGGAGCAGCATACGATCTGTCATTGTTCCGGAGATTCGATTTTCCTTCTCGCGTTCCTACTATCGCCCCCAGTTGGTCCGCCTGCGATGGTGTTGATCACTCCGCTGTATGGAGCGTTCTCCATTTCAACGTCATCAGCGTACCTGTATGGGTGTCGGTCCGTGCGAGGCGGATGGTTGGGTGGCGGAGGTGGCAAGAATAGGGGACGAGGTGGTGGCTCTGTATCTCTATCATGCCTTTTTCGTTCCGTCTTATCATGTCTAGAAGGTTCATCCGTATAGATGTGATCTTCCAGTTTTCCCTCTCTTATCAGATGTTCAACCTCCGTTTTCAGTTGAATGCATTCGTCCGTCTCGTGACCACGACACTTGTGGAACTTGCAGTACCCATTTGCACTCTTATTCTTCCGGTTGTTGTGAGAGGGATTTGGCCATTGGACATCCAGCTTCTTCTCAATGATAGTCGCCAAGATGTCGGATCTTGGTCTATTGAGACAGGTATAATCCTCATATCTCCTCGGTGGACTCCTTTCTCTGTGGAAGCCCTTATCTCTGTGATCCTTCCTCGGGTCAAGTTTCCCCTGGCGTTGCTCTTGTTTCATCGGCTCCTTTCCTTTCTTGGAACCAGCTCTCATTGGAACATTCCTTCGGTACTCCTCTCCATACATCACTTCTTCACAGATGTCATCCAAATGCTTTTCACTCCTCACTTCCTGACTAGAGAGTTTTCTGCGGAGCTCTGAGTTGAAAGTATTAGCATTCAGGTGACGGACCCGTTCCTTAATACTGTGTGGCTCAACTCGAAGAACTTCCGCGTGAAAGCGATCTAGGAAGGTCCTTAGATCCTCTTGCTCCCGCTGTATAACTTCTGCCAGGTGCTCGACGGTATGCTTTCTTCTTTTCGAGTTTCCAAACCCTCCCAGAAACTTGGAGGAGAGGTCCGCATATGACCTTATCGACTTGTTTGGTAAAGCAGTGTACCAATCCATGGCCGTTCCAAAGAGAGTAGATGAGAACGTGAGAGCTTTTGTATATATTGTCACTCATCCCTTTCGAATCCATCTTACTATTGTACCTTGTCAGGTGACCAACGGGACAGGTATCCCCGTAATAGTATTCCAAGTTTGGAATGACCTGATCCGAGTTCCTGTTCCTTTCCTTTTCTCTCATGATTTCATCGCACAAAGGGTTTGGTGCACTAGTAGCTATCTGCTCATGATTGTTTACCAGGCGTCCGAGATTTAGAATCTGGGCCTCCAAAACTTTTTGTTGAGCATAGATTTCTTCCGCAGTCATTATCTCCCCCGTCCTTGGATGATCTGCTACATTCGCGGGGAGTTCATCTAGGCGGACCACTGGAATGGTTTTCGCTACGTGATCCCTGGCCCTCAGAGGTGCTTGTTGCGGAGCTCTAGGCTGCCTGTTATCATCCTCCTGATGGTCTCTCCTTCCATTCAAACTTCCTTCACCCTGGATTTGGGAAGCGGATGCTCTCCGATCTAGAAGGTTCCGCAGATCCTCTTGGGGTAGCTGATTCCCCAACCTCTGTTGGATCGGACGTTGCCTGTTTCTTGATAGGGCAGGCTCTGCTTGAGCCGGAGTAGTCACTGGCGGAGTGGCCTGTTGAGGATGGGCATTGTTAGACCCTAGAAAACCATGGATTATCGTGAGCAATCTATCGAACTGAGTTTCACTTAGTCCGAGGTCACTAGTCCGGACTACACGACCATCAGGCATAGTAAATTGTTGACCAGTAGTGGGGCCTTGAGCTTCTGTCGGAGAAACTCGTACGGTCCCCTCTCCATGGTCCGCAAGTACAACGTTCTCAGGAACATTTCGGACTCCCATGGGCGGAACGTCTCTTCCTTCATATGAGGATGGGCTGGCTGTGCGACCGTCGCTCGGATATCCTCTTCCAACATTCCTTTCAGCCACAGTGGCCCTTCGTCCCCGGGTGGGCAAGCATCCGCGTGGACGTGGTGGTGGAGTCCCTAAGCCTGCAGCACTAGTCCTTGCTGTCTGTCTTTTTATTGCCATCAGCCTAACTCAGTTGTGAAACTTTTTTGTAAAGATTCCCACAGACAGCGCCAAAATGTTGAGGGGTGAAACCTCGAACACTAACTAACTAAACTATTACAAGCAACCTAGACTAAGACCCGCCTCCTACTTGAAGTTCGAAGCAGTATCCGCCCGTGCAAGAGTACCTGAAAGGATTAAGTGGGGGGGGGGGGGTTAGAAATGGTTACCCGGATTGCTTATGTCAATCCGGTAAGAGACTTTACTCAAGAGTGAGTTGGGAGCTCTCAATGTAATAGTTATGAGGAAGGTTATGGTATCAACAAGACTTAGTGATTATTGCTTACGGTTGTCACTTACCCTAAGGTCTTGGACCTTGGGCTATATTTATAGTTATCATATGCTTATGAGGCGACTCACAAGATGATGCCAAGTGTATGCTTCAGATTCGGACACCAATGCTACCTTTGGCCCATGGTCCAATAGTGACAGTAATCCAGTACTAATTACTGGGCCTGGGAGGGTAGTTTGGACCTTTCCCTCTGAGAGTATTGTTCCGCTCGTTGGGTCCGTGTAAGTCCTTCGGATAGATCCGTCTGCTTGGTTGATCTATCCTTAGGTAACTCACGACGTCCGAGCCTAGAGTTCCACGGAAGTATCTCAATGGTTCTGTTATGTACGTTTGGTCTTATTGCGATGGTGGCGTCCGAGATTCTCTCGTCCGGTCCGTTTAGCATCCTCGGACTGACAGTTTGTGGTAATTGGAAGGACCATGTGACCTTTTGTCAGGTTCGGAAGTCATCCACCTAGCTTGGTCGGACCTAGTTGTGAAGGTGTGTTGACTTGTGAGTACCAGTTGACCTGGAATGGTTTCCCTTAGGTCGGACCATTCGAAGGTCGGACTAGTACTGGATTGACTATCTCAGCCTTGATGCGCTATAGGACACGCTCTATGGCGCCCTTAACGGATTGAACACACGTCCGTATCAACAGCTGGAAGGGGTATTAATACTCCGACCGGTAATTCATGTCATGCCATGTATGGCCACCATAGGCGACGGTAGAACCTACGAAGCCAACTGAGCTCGCGATTAAAAGACAAGAATCATGTCAAGTTAACGCCAAGCCAAGTAATGTTTTAAAAGGTTAAGACAAGTCAAGTTATGTTAAGGGTCAAGTCATAGGTCAAGTTGCATTGCATTTAAGCCAAGACTAAAAGATGTAAAAGACGCAAAGATAGAATCCCTAGGTCATGGCACATGCATGAAACTTGCTTAGTCGGTGGTTTGACTAACCCTTTATTTATAAACAATTTTAGGTTATGAGTTGGAGCTACCTGGAGCAGGGACTGGCGTTCCGGAGCAGTGATCATGGCCTACATCCATTCATCATTACCATTGTTCTTCTTTTACATTTAAATCATGCATCGTGTTATCACTTCAAACTTTGTTTCTAGCGCGGCTTGCGCAAGACGTTTGCACGTTTCTGTTTCCGCATTTTCACGGATTATGTTCACGGATTTCATGCATGGACGATTGGCTTGTTTTGCATTGTTTCACAATTTAAGTTCAAATAAAGTTGAAGTCATCGATTTTACAAGTTTACGAGTTAGCGCGAATTATATATTTCATGGTTCGTCAATTAAAAATTGAGCGCTACAACTTTAATGTAAAGTTGTATTTTATCTAAAATGGTACAAACATTTGTTTATGATATATCATTATCTTCTAATTTTCTAGCTATCATCATTTTTTAATGCATGTTGAATAGTTTTTTTTTTTTTAACGAAAAACTCTACTTTTTTTAATGCATGTTGAATAGTTCTTTCATCATTAGTTCTGTATTTCTTCTTTGTTAGTTTTAATCCTACATCATAAATAGAAGGCCCTTGTTAAACGCACGACACATTTTACGCAGGACACTTTTTGAAAAATTATAATAATAGTCCAAAGTTTAATAAATTTACAATTAAGTCCCAAAAGACTTATAAATTACAAAAAAAAAAAATTCTAACAACATAAACTAAATTACCCAACACCTACATTCTTCAATCTTCATCTTCACTAAAGATTAAACAATTCGAATGGATTAAGGTTAATTTCTACTTATTCTTTTACAAATTGACATACCATTTTGTTAGATCCACCATTTAATTAGATAATTCGACACAATGCAAGGAGTGACTGCTCCTAGAAGGAGGCAGGAAGAGAGCTGTGCAGCCTGCCAAGTTGTAAGCCGCAGCAGATTCGTCGGCAGGCGGCTACGCTGCTGCTGCAGCTTAGTAGGCGGCCGACCCTATTTGGGTCGGCGGGGCGATACCGTTTTGAAGATGTACGAGTCTAGTTTTATAGGAATTTTGAATTTTATGATTTTCACATCGGATGAAGAATCTACATCAATTTTACTAAAACTGCTTAAAATCGTCAAAACACACAATTTTCACTCTTGTTGAACTGAAAATCAGTTTTTTCTCGGACATAACTATACCTCTTGGGCTATATAGTTTCGAAGATGTACGAGTCTAGTTTTATAGGAATTTTGAATTTTATGATTTACATATCGGATGAATAATCTACATCAATTTTACTAAAACTGCTCAAAACCGTCAAAACACACAATTTTAACTCTTGTTGAACTGAAAATCAGTTTTTTCTTGGACATACCTAGACCTCTTGGGCTATATCGTTTCGAAGATATACGAGTCTAGTGTTATGGGAATTTTGAATTGGGGAATGTTATATGAAGTGCAACTTTGTAAATGAATATTGATTGAGGGACAATTCAAACAAATTTTGATGATTCTAGTACAAATCCACAAATCTCAACATGTCCAAATTCCGGCATCAGTTTGGAATATTAATGTTATCAACAATGTTCTTTGTTTGGTTGGTAGAGTGTTAACCAGAAAATCAATCAATTTGGAGGCCTTTGAACGTACCATGATAGGTGGGTGGAATCCGGCTCATGCGGTTTCTATGCATAAGGTTGGGGAAGATCGTATTCTTGTCAAATTTGATCATGTCGCTGATAAAAATCGTGTTGTGTCAAAAGGACCATGGGCGTTTGATAAAAATTTGGTGGTCTTCCACAAGATCGATGATGGTGATGATCCTCTTCAAGTTGATTTAAATGAATGTGAGATTCATGTTCAAGCATTTGATTTACCAGTTCAGTTGATGCATATGTCTATGGCAAAGGAATTAGGAAATGCTATGGGTGTCTTTTTGGGTGTTGACAATTCGCATGTCAAAGGTTTTCTGGGAGCATCGCTTCAATTTCCTGTAAGGATTGACATTACTCAACCTTTGCGTAGAGTAATTCAAATCATGGGTCCGAATAATGAAGAAATTGTTGTGAGACTTGCTTACGAACGCCTCCCAAACTTCTGTTATTATTGTGGTTTATTGGGTCATTTAGTGAAGGAGTGCAATGCTTGCATTGATGTTGCAGGAGAAAATGGTGAAGTTTCAGATGATCTTTTAACCTATGGTGTTTGGTTAAGAACGCACGTCAATGTCCAGCAACCGAAATATCTGAAAGGAAGTCTACACAAGCAATTTACTTGTTCTTCTCTGCATAATTTTGTCCGGTCGAGTGATCAAAATATAAATACGTGTCAAAGTGTTAATTCTGGTAATTTGATAGGTAGGAAGGAAGATGAGTCTAAGCAATCCTTGGTTAATTCCTCTGGGCAGAATCGGAAATCTTGCAGAAACGGTTACAACTTTTCTGGAGCAGTTATTGGGGAAACCAGTGGAATAGATAAGGGTAAGGCGGTTGTTGTGGATGTGGAGCAATTTCAGGAAAACAGTTATATGGATTGTTCAGATACACTAGCCTATGTGGAACATGAAGTTGATGCTAGTCCAGCTGAATCCTATCCTTTCCCTACCCAACCGAACTCTCTCTCTTTAGTCCCATTAACCGATACTCCAAGCCCATTACCCATCAAGACCATTAGTCCACAAAATATGCTTACCCCTGTTGAAGCCCATATTCCATCTACTATTTCCCAAATCCCGGAGCAGCCCAATAAACATCATTTCCACTTAGCCCAATCTGAACCTGTACAAGATGTAATCCAAAAAGCCAAACAATGTTTTATTAATCATCTCACACATACTCCTCTAGTTAAACATCAGATTAAGCCAAAACCAAAGAATCCAACCCGTAATCCACCAAAAATAAATCGAAGAAAGAACCATTCTTCCATATTTGATTGTGCTGCTAATTCACCGATTAAGAAGAGACGTGGTCGACCATTAGGAAGTGGTTTGAAAAATTCGAAGACTACTCTTCTTATTCATGGTAATGAAGTTTCTAACGAGTTATCTTTTGATCCTAATTCCAAAAAATTAAAGACTGAAGGGGTTCTTTCTATTGTACCAGAGGCGGAGGATGCTCAGCATCCCCGCCTATCTCAATGAGTTGCCTAAGTTGGAACTGTCGAGGTTTGGGGAACCTTTGGACAGTTCGTGCTTTGGGATATCTTTTAAGAGATTTCCGCCCCGTTGTTGTCTTTCTCATGGAAACGAAACTAACTGAACATGGGATTGACAAAGTGAAGGAGAAGTTTAATTTATTTGGTGTAGGAGTTTCTTGTATTGGACGTTCTGGTGGCCTTGCTTTACTATGGGATTAACAAGTTTCGGTCTCGCTTATCAATTTGAGTAAAAATCATATTGACGCCAATATTCAATTGGAAGGCAGTGGTCCAATTTGGAGGTTTACTGAATTTTATGGGGAACCTGACAATGCTAAGCGCAAGATTATGTGGAATTTATTAAAGAGGTTGGGATCTCATTTGGGTCGTCCATGGTTGGTAATGGGTGATTTTAATGAAATTTTGCATCATAGAGAAAAATTAAGAGGACCCCAGACTCCGGAGTGGCGCTTACGAGATTTTAGGGAAACTTTAGAAGATACTGATTTAATAGATTTGGGTTTTAATGGATATCCATTCACCTGGAGTAATAATCGTGAAGATAGTTGTAATACCAAATTACGACTTGACCGAGCAGTGGCTAGTCAAAGCTTAATGGAATTATTTCCCCAAATATCAGTGGACTATCTCATTTGTCGGTGTTCAGACCATATCCTAATCCTCACTCGCTTTTCTCCTCATTTGCGGCGACCTTTCTGTACTAAAAAACGATTTCGATTTGAGGCTGTTTGGTTGCGCTCTCCGGTGTGTCAGCAGATTATCAGGGATGTATGGAAAGATGATGAAGCTGTTGAGGTTAATTTGGAAAATTGTGTTGTTGGTTTAGCTAATTGGAGTCGCGCCAATTTCTCGAATATTCAGAAAGAAATTCGTCGTGTTAATAGAGAATTGGAAAGGATTCGGCACTTACCCTACACAAAATCAGTTAAAGAAGAGGAAGGTAAGTTGAAAATGGACCTTGAAAAACTACTGGATAGTGAGGAAGTGCTTTAGCGTCAGAGATCGAAAACACAGTGGATGATTGAAGGAGACCAGAACACCAAATTCTTCCATGCTCACGTATCAAAAAGAGCAAATAAGAATTTTATTGAAGAACTGAGGGATTCAGATGGGGAACTAAAGAATACTGTTGGTGATATGGGTAAAATTGTTGTGTACTATTTTCACTCGATTTTTGCTAGTAGTAAACCTTCTGAGGAGAATATTGCTGAGGTGGTAGATACTATGAGCACTAAAGTGGACGATGCTATTAATCGGGATCTCACTCGCGAATTCACTCCATGTGAGGTAAAAACTGCTCTCTTTGATATGTTTCCTACTAAATCTCCTGGTCCAGATGGTTTACCTGCATTATTTTATCAAAAATTATGGCATGTCATAGGTAAAAATGTTACTGACAGTATTCTGGCCATTCTTAATCAGCGTACCCTCTGTCCTAAGCTCCTAAGCTTAACTATACACATATAATCCTTATTCCTAAATGCCAAGCACCAGATCAAATGACCCAATTCAGACCCATTAGTTTGAGTAATGTCATTTTTAAAGTTGCTTCTAAAGCATTAACAAATAGACTCAAACCTCATATGCATAAAATCATAGCCGAAACCCAGTCTGCCTTTGTGCCAAATCGCTTGATTACTGGCAATGTTTTGGTTTCTTATGAGATTAATCATTTTTTAAAACGAAAAACTTCAGGCAAAGATATGTTTATAGCTTTGAAACTTGATATGAGTAAGGCGTATGATAGGGTTGAATGGTCTTTCCTTGAAAGTGTTTTAGTTAAGTTAGGTTTTGAGCATACTTTCATTCAATTGATTATGCTTTGTGTGAAAACCGTCTCTTACTCTGTTAACATAAATGGTGATTTATTTGGTCCTATCCAGCCTGAGAGAGGTTTGCATCAAGGGGATCCTTTATCCCCTTATTTGTTTCTCTTTGTAACTGAGGCTTTTAGTTCTTTGATTGTCGATGCGGAAGGAAGGGGTCTGTTAAGGGGGGTTGCTGTTAGTCCTGTTGCTCCTAGAGTTTCACATTTGCTTTTTGCTGATGATACTCTAATCTTTTGTGATGCTACTAGAAGGGCAGTGGAGTCAATTAGTCGTATTCTTCTGAGTTATAGTTTGGCTTCTGGTCAAGTCATTAATTTGGATAAGTCTACAGCTGTTTTTAGTAGGAATGTGGGAAGGGATAGGGTTGCTGAGGTCAGGGATTTTCTTCCAATTCGAGTAGTTGAAAAACATGAAAAGTGCTTAGGCCTTGCTACTACAATGGGTCGGTCGAAAAGAGAGATCTTTGGTTGGATTAGGGGGAGAGTTTGGATTAAAACTCAGCGGGAAAAAAATTTGTCGAAAGCAGGAAAGGAGGTCATGATTAAGTCTGTTCTTCAGTCTATTCCAACATATGTTATGGGCTGTTTTAAACTACCTGAATATCTCCTTCGTGAACTTGAATCAATTATTTCGAGATTTTGGTGGGGTAGTGGGGATCAGAAAAAGACACATTGGACGAAGTGGGATAATCTTTGTGATAGTAAAAGAGATGGGGGTATGGGATTTCGTGATCTGAGTTCTTTTAATTTAGCTATGCTTGGGAAACAAGTTTGGCGTATTATTCAGAATCCTAACTCCCTGTTTAGTCGTGTTTTAAAGGCGAAGTATTTTCCTACTTGTGATATCTTAGAGGCTGCTCCTAATAAAAATTCTTCTTTTACTTGGAAGAGTATTTTGTCTTCTGTGGCTTTGATTAAGAAGGGTATTATTTGGAGGATAGGAGATGGTGAAAATGTTAGTGTTTGGACTGATGAGTGGATTCCTAGAGATGGTTGTCGTAGACCGGTTACTCCAGATTTATTTAATGTGGGTGACATTCCAGTTTCTTCTTTCTTAAATGAACAGGGGAGAGGTTGGAATGTAGAGGCTTTACGGTTTATTTTCTGGAATAATGATATCGATGATATTCTGAAAATACCAGTGAACAGTAACACAAGGGATATTCGACGATTGTACTATTCATCAAATGGTTATTATTCAATTAAATCTGGGTATAAAGTTGCACGCAATATGAAGAAGAATATACGGCAGTAACTTCGAACTCTCAAGGCAAAAACTGGAATTTTGTTTGGAATATTGATATTCCCAACAAATTGAAGATTTTTCTTTGGAGATTGCTTAAAAATGGCCTTCCCGTTGCTATAAATTTAATTAAGAGACAGATTAATCTTGATCCTGTTTGTGTGTTGTGTAAAGAATCTGAGGAATTTGTTCGTCATGTGTTTCATTCGTGTCCTTTTACTCGGATTGTTTGGGCGTTCTCTCAATTACCTGAGTGTGTCTTTATGAATCCAGTGTATGATATTTGGGATTGGATTTCCTTTGTCAAGCAGGAGTTGGATTGGAATCAGTTTGCAAGATTTATTTGCTTTTGCTGATATATTTGGAATAATAGAAATGGAGTGGTCCATGGTGCACCGTGTCGAGATCCAAAAGAACTAGCACAGTCTGCTGTTGATTATCTACAGAGATTCCAAGAGGCTAAGTTACAGTTTGCAGTTTCCCGTCCAACGGAATCTCAAGCTAATTGGATTCCTCCAGTTCAGCCTTTTGTTAAAATAAATGTAGATGCCGCTGTTACTGGAACATTGTTGACTGTTGGACTTTGTGTGGTAGCAAGGGATCACACAATGGACATGTTGTAGCCTGGCGCCGACGGATTCTTTCTCATGTTCTTAATCCAGAGACGGCAGAGACTTTAGCTATGGCTTCTGGTGTTGAATTGGGGGTAGAAAAAGGATGGACTCATGTTATCTTTGAAGGAGATTGCCTTTCCGTAATTCGGGCGATTCTTTCTTATGAATCTTGCTTATCTGTGGCTGGGAATTTCATTGATGATATTAAGCTTCAAAGTAGTAATTTTATTAGCTGTAGGTTCCAACATGTTTGCCGATCTGGAAACACTTTGGCTCATGATTTGGCACATAATATTGTTAGGAATAGTGATGGTTCTGTAACTTTACCTTTCTGAACTTTGTAACTTTGCTGTTGCAGTTTGAATGAATGTGATATCTACTTCTCAAAAAAAAAAAAAACAATATAGACAATTTCTACTAAAACCTAGTATATTTATACAAAAAAACTAGACAATTTGTACTAAAACTAGAACATAGGACATTTATACAAAAAACTAGTTAATTTATACTAAAACATAGGACATTTATACAAAAAACTAGACAATTCATACTAAAACATAGAAAATTACTAAACCAGTAACGCATAACAACATAGAGAATTTGTGCTAAAACATAGTCCATTTATAAAAAAAAACTAAACCATTCAAACTGGACCATCAACATGTAACATAAAAACATAGACCATTTATACAAAAAAAAAACTAGACGATTTGTAGTAAAACATAGACAATTTATACAAAAAAAACTAAACCAGCAACAATGAACATAGACAAGTTTTACTAAAACATAGACAATTTCTACTAAAACATAGACCATTTATACAAAAAAAATTAAACTATTTATAATAAAACATAGACAATTTATACAAAAAACTAAACCTGCAACATAGACAATTATATTTCTACTAAAACATACACGATTTATACAAAAAAACTAGACAATTTATAGTAAAATATAGACAATTTATAAAAAACAAAACTAAACCAGCAACAACGAACAACATAGACAATTTCTTCTAAAACATAGACAATTTCTACTCATAGACCATTTATACAAAAAAAATAAAAATAGACAATTTATACTAAAATATAGATAATTTATACAAAAATATGAAGAAACACACCAATTTATTATTTGTTACGTACCAAATCCTGAAGGAGGTGTCTTGATCCCAATATTCGTCAGCATAAACAACTCCCTATCTTCCGCCGTCTTAATCACTTCAAGCTTTGCCCCCAATCAGCTCCACACCATACTTTTCAAGTGCAGCACTTTCGGCCAAAGCTACAGGCAAATTAATGTTGCCTAACCTCTCATAGTGAGTGGGCAACAAAGCATTAGGCCTTTCCTTCTCAATCACCTGCTCAACAAACTCAGGCATTAACGATTCAATGTAAGTCTTGTGCGCCATCTCAGGGCCAGTCATTATAGTTGCAGGATTGGAATTAATCAAAAAAACCTAAACAATAGAAATATGCAAAATACAACAAAACAACTTCAATGAGAACTGAGGATCAACAACAAATCGAACAAAAAAATAACGAAATTAACTCAAAAACAAACAAAAATCAACTTAACCTAACCAGATCCAACATTACGATGCAAAAGGATACTCTATGTTAACTTTCGGAGGAACAACGATAGTATTTCCACCACCGGAATCTCCATCGGCACCAGCAACATCAACATTCAAGCTCGATTCGGCCATTGAAGAAACTAAAAATCGAAACCGAAATTAAAAAAAACTCAAAAACAGATAAACAACAACTAGAACAACTTTAAAACACTGAAAATCGAAGAGAAACGAAACAAACCTGATGATCGCGAGTGAAAATGAGCAGATTAGGGTTCTTCGCCAAATTTGAGAGAAAACGGACGGTTTACTAGAAGAAACGGGAGAGAAATAGAAAAATGAGAAGAAAAGGGGGAAATGGGGCTTCTTATACTAATTTCGGTTAAAATAATCGCTCGACCTGGATCCATATTTTAAAGATCAAACCCGGTTAAGTGGATCCGCGAAAAATGTCAAATGGGTCAATGTAATGGACTCTTTGGACTCTCCAAATGGACAAGGACTTTTATGAGACTTAGTATTATATATTTAGGTCTAAACATAATTTTTTTCATATAATTTAGTGACGACATCATATGGTTTGAGGATGTCATCGAATGTTTTATGGGTCGGCAAAAGAAAATAAAATGCACTTTTAACATGTTTGTTTCAACGGAAAATGAAAACGGGACAAAGGTAAATGTAGGTAATTTTGGAAACGTAGAAAATACAAAAAATAAATAAAAAGGAAAACGAAAGCTTATCTCTTTATATCGGAAAATTTTACAAAAACTTATATATTGTGAAGCTTCTAAAAGAAAAAAATTGTGAAAACATTATATTTCCTATAAATATGATTTCCATCAACATCGATCTGTACATATTGTATACAAATTATTTTATTCATCACAATTATTTAAACTCATTCATGTCTTTGTTTTGTTAGCAACTTCTATAACCATAATCAATAATCAATATATAGCCAGGACCCCATGAATAAAGAAACTACCTTGGTTAACGTATGTGATTTACGATGTGTGTAAATTGAATTAATGTATTAATCATACTGCCTTGGCGACTCGTTTACCTTGCAATTTGGTAAACACATTCATAGATTATGTGAGTCGATCTATGAATGAGTCTTTTGTGGGAAACACTTGTGCAAAAATTTAAAAATGTCACCATGCACACGATCCATGATGCGATTTCGCCGATCAATAATAACAATAATTATAATAATCATAATAATAAATGAGGGTGACAATCTCGCTGAAATGATATTCAGGCGAGGGTGACAACCTCGCAACCTCGCGTAAAAAGAGATTCAGACGAGGGTAAAAACCTCGCGTAAAAATAGATTTAGACGAGGGTGGCAACCTCGCGTAAAAAGAGTCCTAAATTTAAATTTGGGCAGTAGCTCACGTAAAAAGAGTCCTAAATTTAAATTTGGAGCAAAGCTAAGTGCCATGCGGACCGATGAGCTAAATCACCTATTTGCGGTGGGAGCCACCTCTCAAGTTCATAGGGGCCACCTCTTGAGGACTGACCTATAATGTTTGTAATGATCCTTAATTTGAATTAGGCCAGTTGCTAAGTGTCATGCGTAATGAAGTGCTACATCGCACATTTACGGTGAGAGCCACCTCTAGAGGATTGACTCTTAATGACTGCAATAATTCAATATATCTTGCTGGAATAAAAATTCCGATTAGGATGTTAAATCGAAGTTTATAAGTGAAACACCACAAGTATATGACAATATATAAGTTTGTTAAAGCGGAAAATATGTGCATTTAAGATTTTGCTCGATCCTAACAAATCTTAATTGGTTGATCTTCAACATGCATTTATTGCTGTATACTACACATGTGTTCGGACAAATCCAGCATTTTCTTACAATAAAGACTCCACCACGCTACCCACTGGGCTCGTTTGGCTCACAACATTTTCCTAAAAATCTTTCAGATGAACCGGGTTTGGTGGAATTTGCTATATGTGTCGTCAAGTAAAGGATATCAGAGAACACAAGAAGAAGTCTTTCGCCGATGAATCAAGAAGTTTACATGTAGTGTTTATTGTAAAGAATGTTAATTAAATGTTTTTGAAAGTAGTACCTTGCCAGACAACGAGATGTGTTGTATGTTAACTTCTTTGAATTATGTTATTTAATATTTAATATGGTGTATATTATTAGTTGCATCGTATCACCTCTCGGATATCCGGGGTGTTACAGTAATATTTTGGCAAGAGGACCAATCTCTTAAACTTTAGGGTCTTGTCCTTTTGTGACACGTGTTCCGTACGGAGGGTCCAGAGTGTCCGGGTCCCAAGGTGACTTGGGCTTGGACTCAAACCCTTGACAGTGTCCCTCAGACTCGAACCCACCATGTAGTCCAAGGCATCTTATAGCAGAATCCCTTAAGTCTGTGATAGTTTGATATACCAATTTGCCTAAAATTAGTTGATTGGTTTCGACCGAGCGGTCGAAGACATAATATTATTTGTAATTATTATTATCAATTTTGATTTTCATATTTATAGTATATAGTTGAAATGTGGGAAGTTGTTTTCTTCCTTTTAAGGAGTAACCGTTTTATTCAAACCCACAAAATATTGTATAAAGAGTGATTTCTGGTGGTGCATGATTTCCCGATTCGCGCCCACATGTTCATTCAAATGCATACATTCTGCAAGCAAAAAAGGTACAACATCTCAAATATTAATCAACTTCCTAAGGGGTACATGAACTGGGGGAGGGGGACTACTTGCCGAAAATCCAAACTAGCCATCCGGACGAGGAAGTCTGCCATCGTAATTGCTTCCCGAAAAATATTTGTATTTATACTTTGTCAAATCGTATTTGCTTCCCGGAAAATAATTTGTACTTATACTTTGTCAAGTTCCTATGTGTGCGTTTGCAAATGATTTTACTGATATTTTTTTGTCCATAGGAATCAAAAGCTTCATCAGTAGACCATATAAAAATGGAAAAGATGGCAGCAACTGCAGGAACCGCATGAGGTTTAACTGCAGGATCAGACAGTTCATTAATAGTAACTCATTTGGAATGATGAGTAGAGCAGCTCAATTTCGGCGATGGTAGCAATGTGAAAACCAGTTTCCTTTCGAATCGATCCTCTTATATTTATTCCATTCTCCACTTTCCACATTTCCTCTTCTATCTCTGTATACACCCAAAACCACTCCCAATTTTCTTCCCAAATGCTGAACTTAGAGCGCCATTTCAGTCGATTGATCGTTGAGAACAGCGATTTTTCGCGAAACAGTCCAAATCCTTCGATCGGAGGTCTGTTTCTCGATGAATCGGTACCGGCATCTTTCGTTTCCCTTGTGTCTCCTCAGAGCCAATCCGCCGCAGTTTCGTGTCGGCGGCTGAGATTGGTCGGCGGCGCTAGGCGGCGGCGCCACGGAGGGTTTTTGTCCGTGACGCTTTCTTCGGTGACGGACGGTGGTGAGATTGAGGGTATTTTGGGAAATGAAGGTGAGAAGACCGGTGAGAGCGAGGTGGAGGAGGAGAAAGAGGTACGCCGTGGCGGTGGAACTCTCAACGCTGCGAATCATCTCTGGGCAGGTGCTGTTGCTGCCATGGTTTCTAGGTTTGTCAATTTCTACCTTACTCAGACTCAATATCCCACTAACTCTCGAGTGGAGTTTTGCATTTGTTGTTTATCCCACTCCTTATGTGTGTAGTTTAACTCCGTAATAAACATACATATACATTTTCGGGAAAGAACTAGAATAATAAAAAGTCCAAAGAAAGCTTCTGGTGTCCTGGCGAAACAATATTTTATGAGTATAGAAATGAGTATAAGTCTACTAAGCTATGTCTTATAAAAAGTGGAATACTCAGTCGATTTAATCGTTCAACATATGCTTGCTATTAACTTCATATACTACATTCTTATGCTTCTGTTCTGAACTTGTGATGGGATAATGAAAATGCTTGTATCTATTGTTTGGATCCCATTGAGTAGTCTTCTGTCACGATCTGGTGATATAATCATGTTATTGAGTTTTAACTTTGCATATAACTACTATGCATCAGAACTGTTGTTGCGCCATTGGAGAGACTAAAGCTGGAATATATAGTTCGTGGCGAACAGAAGAATCTGTTTGAACTCATTAAGGCAATAGCGACATCTCAAGGGATACGGGGATTTTGGAAAGGGAACTTCGTGAATATATTACGAACTGCACCATTTAAGTCCATCAATTTCTATGCCTATGACACATACAGGAATCAACTTCTTAAATTGACTGGCAAGGAAGAATCAACGAATCTTGAGAGATTTGTTGCTGGTGCTGCAGCGGGGATCACTGCTACTATTCTCTGCATACCCATGGACACTGTGAGTGCCATTTAAACATTATTCTGGTGTTTTACTGTAAGATTTTATTGAACGGGGTTAGACATAAGATAGTTCCTAAACTAATCATTACTATATTAGAACTTATTTGCTTCAAAGTGAAGGATGATATGGACTGCAGCAAGTTCCTATGGTGAAAATCTTCTGATGGGTGCCTCAGTTCTGAGACATCCAGAATCCCTGATAGTATTGGAACCCAATCTCTGATTTTACAGAACTTTCAAGTTTCAACTAATACTATCCTTACCCGCATTTTGCCACGTTGTAGCAGAGAGGCGCGCCTCACCTTTTTTCGTTTTTCTAATTTGCAATTATGCCATTGTCCTTTTTCTTATTTTTTTTTTCCTTTTCTTTTGTTTCCCTTCTCTTTTGTTTGTTTTATTATTTTTTTAAAATTTTGTTTCTTTAGGTGTATGCTAAATATACATAGATTTCCAAAAATATTAATACTTGAAATTGCGAAGCACACTTGTAAAACAAAACATCACATGCAAAATTTATTAAAAAATCCTAGCAACTAAAAGCACACTTGCAAAAATAAAAAACTACCCAACGAGGTTGAAACAACGTTTTACAAGGAAGTGTGTGCGTCTTTGTGTATTAAACAGGGGCGAAGGTTTAATTTTTTTGCCTTGTATACTACTTAGTATTTTTTTTCAATTTGCCCCCTATTGGATTTCTTTTTGCTCCCTCTCCGATTTCAAATTAACGTCAACTCCTCAAACTTTTCGAATTTTGTAGATTTTAAAAAGTATATTTAGTATATTTTTCATATAAAAATAGAAACAAGGGAATTTTTTATTTCCGAAATTTTGCTATCTTGGTACCGAGCTTGGAACAAGAAGTTTACTTGGCAAAGAAGAGAAAATAAACAAATGACCTCACTTATGGTTAAAAATTTTACCGATCTTGGTTTTGATATTGACCATAAAATTTCTTAATGCTTCAATCTCACACATTTTTCCATTACATACATTTAATAATGAAATTCGTTCAATGTGTTTGGAACTATCACTCGAAATAAAAATATTTAGTACACGGAGTTTTCACATAAAACTAGTTCTTCAATATTGCAAAATTTGTACTAAAAGAATTAATTTCTTTTGCCCCCTCTAAGCATTTTTGCTGGCTTCGACCTTGGTATTAAGAATAGGATTTGTAGTGTTTTAATTTATTGTTGTATCTTTTAATTTACGCATTTGTGCTTTAAATTTCTATTTCCTCCATCCTAGGAATAGCTTCCCGTTTACTTTTGGATAATATAAATCTAGTAGGTCCCTCAAATTGATTTGTGAAGTTGGAAGTTGGATACGATAATGTTAGTGGGTTTACTTTTGAATATTTTTAATGCTAAAGTTGAAGTAGTGATTGAAAAAAAGAAAATGAAAAGTTTTGTTTGGAATGCCAAAAATGGCAAAAGCTATTCCCGGGACGGAGGAAGTAGGATTTATTGTAATTTTTGTTCTCGAGTATTTTTTTTTTTTTTTTTTGAAAATTAATGTGATTTTATTATAAATAATTAGTGGCATTTAAAATTGAATGAAGAATGGAGTTTAAAAAGAAATGAGAAAATAAAATGAAAATGTGGGTTTTAATGGCAGAGGAGAGTGTGTTTAGGTTTGACTTAGTCGAATGCTGATGTCACGGAAGAGAGTGTTTTACCTGGTTTTACTGGTAAAGATGGTCTAAGAAAGCTACTTACATTGAATTAATGAAAATTTCTTACCTTTCACAATTTAAGTGCCACTTTGAATGAGTGAATATACACCTTTGTCGTTGTCCATTTGATTATGCAAGATTGCCAGCTCTTGTTAATTTACAAAAATTGATGCCTGCATGAAGAGTTTACTCTGAAATTTTTCTTCCTTATTTGGATTGTCAAACTTGTGGTGATGTTTGATGATGATGACTACGAGATTTATTCTCCAAAGAGCATTAATTTCTCAGTGTTAAAGAAATCAATCAGCAATCAAATACATTTTAGTTTCTCCTTTTTCTCCATAAGGTCTTGTTCAAGTCCAAGTTTTGACAGTTCTCAGTGTTTGCACTTGCTCCTTCGCTTCCAAAGAGCGCACCATTTCTCTTGTTCTAGATGTTTCAAAGATTGCATTTACAATTGCCAATCCATGCTTATTATCTCCAACGGAATGCCAATAAGTCTTAAAACTGTCATGAATTTTGCTCTAGATTTGCTTGAGTGCCCCTGTTGTTTTGAGAAAGAGCATTCAGATCCATGTGGAAACTTGCACTAGTAGATTGTACTGTGGTGCAGTATGTCTTATTACAAATGTTTAAGATGATCTATCATTTTAATTTTTCAGATCAGGACAGTTATGGTGGCTCCTGGAGGAGAAGCATTGGGTGGATTAATTGGTACCTTCCGGCACATGATCCAAACTGAAGGATTCTTTTCTCTGTACAAGGGTCTAGTTCCTTCAATCATTAGCATGGCACCCTCTGGTGCAGTTTTTTATGGAGTCTATGACATATTGAAGTCCGCTTATCTTCATTCACCAGAAGGAAGAAAAAGGCTTCAACATATGAAGCAACAAGGTGGTGAATTGACTGCTATGGAGCAACTTGAGTTGGGCCCCATGAGAACTTTGATATATGGTGCTATTGCCGGTGCATGTGCTGAGGCTGCAACATACCCTTTTGAAGTAGTACGAAGACAGCTTCAGATGCAAGTTCGGGCTACAAAGATGGGTGCACTGCAAACATGTATGAAGATAGTTGAGCAGGGTGGCGTTCCAGCTCTCTATGCTGGAGTAGTCCCTAGTTTATTACAGGTATTCTAGAAACCCTTTGCAAGTGATTTTTCAATTGTAGAGCTCTCTTTTCAACTTCTTGAAGTGATCACTTCGGAACTATATGGCTGTACCTAAATACAAGGCTACCTGTTAGACGCCGTAAATTTGCTGAATAGGAAGTGTAGTTTGTAGTCAATGTCCAATAGAGTAGTTTAACTATAAAGTATTGGGATTAATAGTACTCTGAATAACTTGAATTCCCTCTGAAATCTGAACCTGCTTGCAGATAATGTCCAATAGAGTAGTTTAACTATAAAGTATTGGGATTAATACTCTGAATAACTTGAATTCCCTCTGAAATCTGAATCTGCTTGCAGATAATGTCCAATAGAGTAGTTTAACTATAAAGTATTGGGATTAATAGTACTCTGAATAACTTGAATTCCCTCTGAAATCTGAATCTGCTTACAGATAATGTGCCTTTGTAGTACTCTTCTAGGGACCATTGAGAAAGTTCCTCTTTCCTTTCCTGTGTACGATGAATACAGCCTGTTCTGTTTTATCATGCAATTCCAAATATTCACTTAGTTTTGCAAGCTTGTGCATGCTTGGTTCTGCCAGAGAGAAGAGGTGTACTTTGATAGAATGATAACATCTTCACGGATGAAACGAGCAATTGCTAGATTCATGCTTGATGCTTCATCATACTGATAATTTATTATGAATGCTTCCAGCACGATTTGTTCACATATCATTTGTTTCTGTTCTACAGTCCCTATGCTAATATTGTTCCCTGTTCCTGATTTTCTTCAGGTCCTGCCATCAGCTGCCATAAGTTACTTGGTGTATGAGTTCATGAAGATAGCTCTTAAGGTGGAATAGAAGTTGGACCAAACTATCTCGAGGGAGGCAGAGGCTTGTACTAGTTTTGGAAGATCCTTGGCAGCTCTGCCCCGAAAAACACACCGACAACTTTTCTAGACTATATTATGTTGAAGTAGTAAACTGTGAGTAGGCATTTTCTTGGACTCTTGTTATTTGGTAGTCTGCTTGATATGAGTAGATTTACGCAGAAACCCGTAATACCGGGGCTGTGGGATCTCTCTGTCATACGGGTTAGAGGGAGACTCTACCAAATCAAAATGATTAGGGAGCTGGTTGGACGATGAAATGTCCCAGAGTATCTAGTAGTAGTAGGAATGGAAACGCGTTTTGAACGTTAGAGGAAAAAGGGCATTTTTGGAGTTGTGGAGTCAATTCCAAGTCAATGGACCTGTGATGGACTAATGGTGGATTGAACTTTAGAGCACCGAGCCACCGACTTTTCTAGACTTTATAAGACATTTCACATTAGTGAGTGTTCGTTTACCTTTTGTCAAAAAGCAAAAGGGAATTTTATCACATGATCTAACTTAAGAAGTGATCACCCACCCTTCAACTTGCTTTTGCATTTTGGGAGCACGAAGAATGTTTTCATAGTGATTTTTACTTCTTAATTTTCACTCTAAAGGCACAAGAATATTCTATTTGTACCATAATGGTATGCGTGGAAATTTTCTGTCTTTTTTAACCTGTTGGATATATGATGTAGTCCTTAGATTTCTAGGTTGTTTGTATGCAACTTTGACTCACCCAATTTTACAATTTTAATAGATCTTTAACAGATTAAATAGTTGAGTTGTGAAATAATGCAGTGTATTGATTGAAGCATATAGTAGAATGACTTAAACCATATAGGTGAGCACCATGGTTGATTGATGCATATAGTAGAATGACTTAAACCATATAGGTGAGCACCATGGTAGTAAAATCCATGAGAACGAACAAATTGATTTAAATAATGCAACCAATTTGAAGAAAATGCATCGAAGAATCCGTTCATGAGAATTCAAGTAAGGTCGTTGGCACGTTGCAGCTAACCCACGCACTCACCTCAACGAGCTTTATGCAGCATCATACGATTCTTCATGTGAGCGGCTCATCACGACGAGTTTTATAAAGTAGTCGTTCCTACTACAACATAATGTGCGCACCACGACGAATTTGAAATGTTAGTATCCCTTTAGATTCTTTATATTTTGGTGATGTGGTTGCTTTTTAAATTGTATGATTCCATGTAAATTGCAAAAACAAATAAGCTATTATATTAAGGTTTTAATTAAAATGAATAATCCATCTATATTGTAACACCCCAAAGTTTCAAGTCAAGTCCAAAGAGCTTAAATGGATTGAGAACGCTACTCATACCAATAAGGTGCACTTTTCTTCTAGGGAATCAATCCATAAGAACTCTAAAGTTGAGTGCTTGCTTCCTCTGGAGCCATCTTAGGATGGATGATCAACTGGGAAGTATCCCGGTATACAATGGGATCAACATATCACTCGGAGAGCTGCCTATAAATAATCGGGTCGAAGCTCGACCCATTAGTGATATATATTGTATTGGAAAATAATACACCTACTTGTGAATCTAATCCAAGTGTAAATTGTAATCCTAGGATAATAATGAAAATAATTAAGAACGATAAGGAAAAACAGGTCAAAAGACCAAAATCCCACACTGAGCGTGTCGCTGTCTCAAGTATAATTAACTGTCTTCCATTTCGGCGGCTTCCTTTCACTTTCTTGGCAGCTTCCTTCACCAATTCACCTTTTTTCATCTTCTTCTCCAATCATCCCATTGCCCTAGTTTAGATTCACTACTGAACAATTTTTCTGCTTTTTACGTAGCTTCTTTCTCGTGCTTCTGCTTTGATCTCAAGTCAACTACCTGTAGATACTAACTTTACAAGGATTTGCTTGGTCGACAAGTAATCACGGTGTTTTCATGGCGGAGAGTCGGCGGTATGCTCTCAATGCTCAATTAGGTGAGCTCCCGAGCTGTTTTCACTTTTTCTTTTTTTTTTTTCACTTGGTAGATGAGCGTTCACTGTTTTGTTTTTTAGCTCGATTGTTTTTGAGAAATTCTTCAGGAGATGGTTAAGTGTGAATTACTGTATGAGTTAGGGTTTTTTGATTTTCGGAGGAGCGTAATCTAGCTTCGCTATAGTGTGTATTACAGTTACTCCACATGTGTGAACGCAAGCTCGAGTGGTTTGAGATTGGTGTTCGTGGTTGATTGGTTATGTACTTTAATTTACTGGAGTTTGGAAGTTGATTTGTGTATATTGTTAAGTTATTTCGCTAGTGTGAAATCGGACCCCCATGAGCTAGACCTTTGCCTCTAGTTGAGAAGGTAGCTTGTTATATTTATGGAGTCAATTTAGTAGCAGACTGCAATGTTTTTGAATTTCAATTAAAGGAGTAGTTGCATTCTTTTGGTTTGAACTGCAGAATAGGATGTTGCTTTTTGAGTTATGTGATATATTGAGATAGAATGGCACTTATGGTCTTTGGATCATTCTAGCACTACGCAACTCAGATTTGCATATTAATTTGCTTCTTTGGTAGGAATCTAAAATCTCATATTTCTCTGTCCATGAAATATTCAAATGGCTTGCTATTGTATTTATGCAGATATTGAGCAGATACTCCAGGAAGCACAACATCGCTGGCTCCGACCTGCTGAAATATGTGCCATTCTACAGAATCACGCAAAGTTTCGAATTTCCCCGGAGCCTCCTAATAGGCCACCAAGTATAGTGGCATTCTTACCTTTTCTCATTTGATTTCTGTATGAATTATATTAACAGCAGATTAGCGTCTAATTTGAAGATTTATGGTACATAAGCAGTAGGCATGAACTGTCTTCTGATTAGATTACAAGAACTCAACAGCACTAACTTTGTCCTTCATCTCAGTAAATTACTTGACTTGTTTTATGTGTGACTTCCACACATTTGTCGTGTTGAGTTGATTGCTGGGATTGGCCTTTTCTGTGTGTTCCGTTCAGATACGGACATGATACATTAAGTGCCTTGACCTCTTTATCTTTATTTATTGCATTTAATGTATTCATCTTTAGTTGCCTGTTTACTCCTTCAAAACTACCCAACTGATGGACTTTTATCAGAGAGCAAGTCATTTTATATCCCCATTTACATGGCGAAACCATTTAAGTGATTTTCTAGAATCTTGTCTTCATCGTGAGCTTACCCAACCATAGTATGAATGCCACCACCCCTCAGTTTATGTTTTTTCATTATCACCACACATCCAATGAAGTACATTAAGGTTACAGGCATACTTCTCTTAGGAGCCTAACATTTCTTCACATCTAACAAAGCTGGTCTTTCTGTCGAGATGTTTATGATTAAGACACCTGACACTCCATTTGCGCTATAGCCGATGTCTATTCATGACCTGTCAATTGACGAGTAATGACATGTAGTAAATTAGTAATGTTTAGTATTTTACTCTCCGTCCCAGACCAAATGTCATATTTTGTTTTGGACATGGAGATTAAACTATGAAGTAAAAGCAGTTGGGATCAAGTGGATTTGTAGCATGTGGCACCAAACTTGATAGCGCACATGGGTGTGCAATTTGCCAAAAATGGAAATATGACATTTGCATGACTTATATAAATGGAATATGTGACATTTGGTCTAGGACAGAGAGAGTAGTAATTAGTAGAGAATGTGAACTTTTAAAAAAGGCCAATACATATTCGTAGAAGGTTACCAATTTACAACCTGTGCATGGAAGTTACATCATGGATACAACAACAAAACTCAAAATTTCTTAATGCCGTTATTTTCCAAGTAGTGAGTAGCTTTTTGAATCTGTTGAAATTAACTGATTACACTGTGTTTGACAATAAGTGCATGGAATTGAGTAATGTCAAATTTATCTCATGATCTTATGCAGAGTGTTGTTGAGTATGAATGGCATATAATTCCTTAAACAATAATTGTCCATTTCTAAGATGAGTTTGTAAATTTCAGATCGAAGTGATATCTCCATCCTAGACTGCAATGTTGCAAAGAATATCCAGATTCCAGAAGTTACATTTTTTTTTCATCTCCATTCATTTGTATTCCCACACGGCAGAGTTCTCTTGAGTCGGAATGGCATGTAATTCTTAGGAAAGGTCTTTCCCATTTATAAGAAGCATTTAGAGCATAGTGATTTCTACTTCCTTGATTACATTGTTGCAAAGATTTCTCCAGAAGTTATAATTTTTAATCTCCCCCTGTACCCCATTCACTTGTCCAGTGCAATAAAGATACTTTCTGCAAACTGTTGTAGGACCTACCTAATAGGAGTGTGTTATTGAATGCCAAACTGGCAATTTGGCATATAATCAAGAAATCAAGATTTTTTAAAGGTTACCGGCAGAGTGATTTTGTTTTGCTTGTAATATGCTTATTCACATTTTTCCAGGTCGAATATACCAATATATTTGTTGAGTATGCATACCTTGTCACAGTTCCTTAAGAATAGGGATGGAAATTAAGATCCTAACGTGGAACCTGGCAAAGGATGTCGGTTCATGTCATCTAGTGCAGTATCATTGATCTGTATAATTATCGCCTCTTTCAGCTTTATGTTTTTACGTTTTTATTGTTCTCTCATGTGTGCTTAGGTGGTTCACTCTTTCTCTTTGACCGGAAGGTACTGAGATACTTCCGAAAAGATGGCCATAACTGGAGAAAAAAGAAAGATGGGAAGACAGTAAAGGAAGCTCATGAAAGACTCAAGGTTTGTGCTCTATGGTTTCCACTGTATGCAAAGCCTTCTAAATGAGTGAGATTAAAGATTCCATTGCGATCCTTTATTTAATTTTTTTTTTCCTTTTGAGATATAAGGAGTAGAAGTATGTCATATCTGTCACCAAGTGCCCCATCCTTTTTAGAAAGTTCTTGTACTGCTTCTAAGATGACAAACTTTCTTGTTTAACACCTTTTTCAGTCTGGAAGCATTGATGTACTGCATTGCTACTATGCTCATGGAGAAGAGGACGAGCACTTTCAGAGGCGTAGCTATTGGATGCTTGAAGAGTAAGTTTTATACTTGAAAGCCTTTCATGTTTACTGTCAATGGCTTATGATACTGGCTCCGTGATATGTGCAGTTCAAATATTGTTTGTGCTAAAGCTTTTCTAACTTGATTATGCATTCAGAGTTCACAGATGATATACTGTATATCACTAGCATGAAAATACATCACAATTTCTATTTCTTGTTCTTTTTGGTTGAACTCCTTCTAAGTTAGAACTGATTTCTTTTTTATGTGGTTAATTCTGCTCCAGGGTATTATCTCACATAGTTCTTGTTCACTACCGGGAGGTTAAGGTAATGAATCCTTGTGTACTTTGTCTGACTGCTCAAGTCAACACTTGCGATTGTGTTTACAAAACCGGCTCTTGATTAATTTTTTTTCTAAATCTTCTTATGTTAAAATATAGGGTGGTATTAAATTGAGAGCAACTATTTTATATAGAGAGCATGTTTATTGATTTTTTTTCAATCTTTCAATTGCTCTCAATATAACAAAAGATGCTCTCGATATAACACCACCCTAAAATATAATGTAAGGTTTATTTGCATTGGTCCTTTTGACAGTTTTTGTTAATATTTTGGCATTTGTACCCATCTTTAAACTTAGTTTTATAAATTTTAGGCAAAAAAGCGATCTGCCTCCTTAAGTTTGACTGTTTGTGCGATTGCTCACTGATCTTTGCTAGGTTGCGATATGCCCCCCTTAACTTCTAAATGTGTTTCTATGTGCCCCCTAAAGTATAATTTCCAGAGTATTTATTAGTCAGTTAGTCGGAACGTGTGATACACATCAGACGGAAAGCATTTATAAGGAGCATGTAGCAACACATTTTAAAGTTTGGGGGCAAATCGCAACCTATCAAAGATCAGGGGGCAAACTGCACAAATAGATAAACTTCAGGAGGCAAAATGCTTTTTTGCCTAAATTTTATAAACCTGAAAGAAGCTCTTTTTCCTGAATTTATTTATGTCTGGATAGATTTGGTCTCCCATGTTTGTTGCGTCTAAGTATTTCTCATCGAGCTTCTTACTATGATGCTATCATGCTTCCACAGATTTGACCTTACCAAGTCTTTGTTTGTCACATTTTTTTTTTTTTTTTTGTTCCTAGGGAAGCAGAACTTCGTTCAACCGAATCAGGGAGTCTGATCTTATTCCTGATGGTAGACAAACTGAGCCAGCCATGTCCAACTCTGAGGTCGACAGTTATTCAGTTTCCAGATTTCAACATTATGATCAACGAGCGTCACAGTTCACCACATCAAGCCTTCACAGTACCCAGGCATCAGAGTATGAGGATGCTGAATCAGGTTTATTTGCTAGACACGACTCCTGGTTACATACTTTTTTCTTGCCTGTAAACTTCTAGTCGCACAATCACTAAATATATTTTCTTACTGCTGCAGCATATAGGCGTCAAGCAAGTCCTGGATCTCAGTCTACTCATGAGCTACAATCACCTGTGATGCAAAAGATGGAAGCTGCTTCAGTCCCTTATTATTTAGCCCCTTCACTGCAAGGTCTTCTACACCATTTCTTTTGTTCTTTATACTAATTATGTCTACCCACGAATAAATTGCTGATCAACTCATAATTGAACAAGCTACCTCTTCCATCTCTATTTCACCTGTTTATGTTCAAATTTAGTTTCTATAAAAAAAAATCATGAATAATGCAAGTGAATCTGCTGTTAGGAAGGTCTATGAACTGTCAAATGCAGATGAACTCTCAAAATTATACACAGGAATTAGCATATTTTGAGGGCATGTTCTGTTGTATCTCTTACAATTCGATACTTTGACAGATAGCTATAAAGGGCAATTTTCAGCTAGTCCTGATATGAGCTTCGGATCAGTTACCCAAGGCGGAAAGGATAAAATTCGGTTGGATAATGGTTTGACATATGAACTTCATCAAGATCTGGGGTTTCAATCTTGGGAAAATCTAGTCGAAAGCAGTAGTTCTGGGCATCGATCTTCTACTTTTCAGCCATCACTTCCTTCCAGCCAACCTTGTACAATGAGCATGATGGGTGGCCAAGAAAATGAATTTCTAGGGCAAGTTCCAGTTGGTACCTTTGGCAATTCAGGGCAGTTTGAAAGACATTCTAATGGCATGGAACAGTGGCAGGTACTTTAATTGTCAAGTCATGTTCCTTTATTCACTTTAATCTCTGGAACATGACTGCCTTATGAACCATGAAGTTGTTATTTTAGAACAATTCTTTGTCATCTTCCCTTGCAATGTGATCAATATAGTAGTTTCTCTAGTTGTGTGACCGTCTTCTTGATGCAAGTATGTTGATCTCTAATTTACTCAATACCTATGGCAATTTCTATCTGAATCGTTCCACACAGGAATTAGTTTGTACCTCCTTGTAGAAAGAAATACTCGAGATATTAGTTCAGGATCTATGGAAATCATTTTTTCTAGTTACAATTTACTTGGTGGTTAATTTAATGATTTTCTATTACTGTTCAACTTTCAATTCTCACTAGGCTATCAATTATCTCTAAGTGGGATGTTTTGTAAATTGTCTAAGTTCTATTACCAATTGAAGCTTTAGAAAGCATGTAAAATTGACGATTTGTTTATCCACATATCATCTGCCTGCAACTTCTGATACTCTCTCTGTGAATTTCTAGCAGGCTTCTAATCATGGATCCGACACCTTGCAATGGCCTGTGGATAAGATTCCAGATGGCAACCTAAACTTAGTGGAAAAAGTCAACCAACCACCCTCAAGAGAGCCTCTATTTTATGATCTTTCTACTGAAGTGAATGATGCTAATCAAGGGGTAGGCAACTCAGCTGGATTTTGCACTGCGTATCCAACTGAACAGTTTGAATACACCATGCAAAATAATTATCAAATGCCGGCTTCAATTGGTACAGGAAGTACTCTTAAAGCAGAGTCTGCTGTAAACCCTGTAGAGGATAAAACCTGTTACCCGACTTTAAAGCAGCCTCTGTTGGATGGTGTTATGAAAGAAGGCCTGAAAAAGCTTGATAGCTTTGACCGGTGGATGAGTAAAGAACTGGGAGACATGGCCGAACCAAATACACAGTCAGGTTTAGGGGTGTATTGGGACGACGTCCGAAGTGAAGATGGTGTAAATGATTCTGGTATTAGAAATGAAGTCCCATTAGACAACTATGTTCTCTCCCCTGCTCTCTCACAAGACCAGTTCTTTACCGTTCTGGATTTCTCACCAAATTGGGCTTATTCTGGATCAGAAATAAAGGTATATATTTATTATTTCCGCCCATAAAGATATTTCGATTGTATATGATCGCTGAACTTGTCACAGTTATGAATTACTAGCTGTTCTTTTTATAGTAGTCAAAACACGTATGCTGTAATCTTAATTTTTACTGTTAACTGCAGGTGCTTATTACAGGGAAATTCTTGAAGAGTCGAGAGGAGGTGGAGAAGCACAATTGGGCTTGCATGTTTGGGGAACTGGAAGTTCCTGCAGAAATTGTTGCAAATGGTGTCATCCGCTGCCATACTCCCTTGCATGAAGCTGGAAGAGTCCCATTTTATGTGACATGTTCCAATAGGTTAGCGTGCAGTGAAGTGCGAGAATTTGAGTTCCGGTCTGGTGCTATTCAAGATGAGAATATTCCAGATGTTGGAAGCATCGGCTCTGATGAAACACTACTTCATATGAGATTTGGGAAGCTACTGACTTTGAAACCAGGGAGTCCTGAAAGCTCTTCCGAGAGAAATGTAGCAGAAACCTCGTATATGTGTAGTAAAATCAATGAATTGCTGAAAGATGACACTGAGTGGGAACAAATGTTAAACCTCACTAGACAGGATGATTTTTCAGCAGACAAGGTGAAAGATCAGCTACTACAAAAGCTTTTAAAGGAGAAGCTGCAGGCTTGGCTTCTTCAGAAGGTTACTGAAGGTGGGAAAGGCCCTAGTGTCCTGGATGATGGAGGCCAAGGTGTTTTGCATTTTGCAGCAGCTCTTAGTTATGACTGGGCAATACCACCAACAATAACTGCTGGAGTTAGTGTCAATTTCCGGGATGTGAATGGATGGACAGCTCTTCATTGGGCCGCATATTATGGCAGGTAGAAGTTATGAAACTTTGATATTTAAGATTTCTTGTTTTGCTGCTTCCAAAAGTTTCTTCTTCTCCTGTGATTATGTATGTTAGCGACATTAGCATTGGCAAAACCTCCTTATTTGGTTGCGGTTATTCTTAATTTTACTTGCTCAAGGCTGGTTACAACTTACAAGGCCTCATTTCCGAGAGCACTTCATACCTGCTTTCGCTGAATATAAGAACTTGCTTTTGAGTTTTTGCACAATAGTCATATTTTTTTGTTATTTTTCTTCTATGTTTGAAAACCTTATCTAGCTATGAAGTCTACACTTATTTCTTTGATCTGATCTATGTCTTTGAACACACATAACAGAGAGCATACAGTGGCTTTCCTCATATCTCTTGGCGCAAATCCGGGAGCATTGACGGATCCCACACCAAGATATCCGGGAAGAACTCCAGCAGCCCTGGCATCAAGCAACGGACACAAAGGTATTTCTGGTTATCTTTCCGAGTGTGAATTGACCTCGCAGCTGTCAACACTCAACCTGAAGGACTCCAAGAATAACAACAGTAAAGTGAAAGCTGTGGAAACATCTTCTGAGAGGGTTGCAACTCCACTTCGTGATGGCGATTTACCCCAAGGGCTTTCAATGAAGGACTCACTAGCTGCCCTTCGTAATGCCACTCAAGCTGCAGCTCGCATTCATCAAGTCTTCAGAGTCCAGTCATTCCAAAGGAAGCAATTGAAAGAGTATGGTGACAGGGAGTTAGGATTGTCAGATGAGCGTGCTCTTTCTCGTATTGCCCTAAAGACCAACAAGGCTGGACAACGTGATGAACCAGTTCATGCTGCTGCAATACGAATACAAAATAAATTCCGTGGTTGGAAAGGGAGAAAAGAATTCCTGTTAACCCGACAGCGCATTATTAAAATCCAGGTGCTGTTAATGATAGCAAATGTTAATGCCTTTGGCCGAAATATTGTTTTCTGATGGAATTTTCACGCCTGGACACTCGAATAATAGCCAGTCAACATAAGCCTCCTTTTGTCTGGATGGCTATATTAGTAGAGTGGTCCAGGTGTTAATATCTCCTTTCCTAATATGTATTCCCTCCGTCCCAATGATAATGTGTGCTGTTTGACTTCTGAGGTCGACTCTGGCCACATATTACTCCTAGATTACACCAGAACAACATTTAGTTAAATTATATTGTGAAAGTGTATCTCATATACTTTCATAATATAATTTTATTAGTTTTTTTGGCTGTAACCTAGGAATAATTTGTGGTCAAAGTACTTGTCCGTGGACTTGGAAATCTCCTATTTTCCAATAGAAATGGTGACCTACTTCCACACCGGATATCTCATATAAAAATGTCAAAACACATTTTCTTGGGACAGAGGGAGTACTTGTTTATGTCTTTGTGTTGCAAATTCTGAGGTTTTGTTTTTTTGATCAAAGGCTCACGTAAGAGGACACCAAGTGAGGAAGAACTACAAAAAGATAATCTGGTCTGTCGGGATCTTGGATAAGGTTATTTTGCGCTGGAGACGAAAAGGAAGAGGACTAAGTGGATTCAGGCCTGAAGCGGATGCAGGCACTAGCATGCAAGGTCCTGAAATAAAGGAGGATGACTATGATTTCCTGAAAGAAGGTAGGAAGCAAACTGAAGAGAGACTGAATAAGGCTCTTGCTAGGGTGAAATCAATGGTTCAATACCCAGAAGCGCGAGATCAGTACCGCAGGTTGCTGAATGTTGTAACAGAAATGCAGGAAACAAAGGTAACCTACCTTTTGAACATAATTTTGTTTTCGACTGAGATATATTTGTGCTACATGCTTTCTCATCAGCAACTTGTAACCAAAAGGCCAGCAACAGCCAACTTGTCTGCACATGACGTATAACTTGATTTGCTTCTCCTGCAGGCTCAGCAAGATATGGCACTCATTGATACAGGAATTGATTTTGATGATGATCTGATTGACCTTGAAGCTTTATTAGAAGATGACACATTCATGTCTACATCTTAAATTGACCTATAGTCCTAGTCTACCCTCCCAAACTTAGTTGACATGTAAATTATGTGATTAGGCTTGCACAGTTAACTTGTGTGTTAGAGTTGGATGATTGATATGTTGTTACGGGAGGCCATGAATGTAGAGAACTGGTAGTAGAATTTGTGGAGGTGTGAAAGTGAACGATCTCCTAATCTGATAAATCTTGCTGGATTTGTTTGCAATAGAAATTCAGATTTTGTTTTTTGTTTTTTGTTTTTTGTTTTGTGATGTGTGTACGTTAATTGGTGGAACACTCTAATATCATCTATCTTATCAGTTTAATTTGACGAACATGTTGATTCTGAATGGTGATCGTGCCCTATTGAGTCGGTCACTTTATTAGAGCTCCTTTGGGATATAAGATTCAACTTAACTTTTAATGACCTACTTGAGATTTCGTCCTGACAATAGGCGTAAAATCACATATTAACACGTTTATTTCTACTAATTTTAAGATACTGAAACTAAAAAGATAGATAATTCTAAATAAATATTTTTATAATTTTTAAAAATTTAAAAATTATAAATTTGGGTGATTTGATTAATATTTGTGTTTTTTCAATTTAAATATCTATAAGGCAAAAGAGCGATCACTAGACGATATGACGATTGTATTGTCGACTTTAACAATTTGATATGGACAGTTAGATAACAAATTTATTTGCCTTTAATCAATTGACTGTAGAAGAGCCCAACTTTGTTACATTACCGAAAATGAAAACTATTTCACGTATAAAAAAAAAAAAAAAGAAAAATGTTACTTTTACATAAATTAAACATGCTGCACAAACGGTTGTTGGTTCAAGTGGTAATGGACTTGAGTTCACTTAAGCAAGGTCTCGGGTAAAAAATACCGTTGAGCCTTGTGGATGTAAAAACATCATTGGGAAGCCTTCAAAAAGGGTACAACGTTCATTTGGATTAATCGTATATGATCTGGTGAGAAATAAAAAAAAAAAATGTTGCCATTAACATTACAATTTTTGTCACATTTTCATGTTTAATTATTTATTTTAAATCTTCAACAAGATTACATACCAATCTTAAATTTTGATATATGGTGTTCTCCGACACCGAAGGAGTATCAAACTGGTTAAGGTGGATAGATGCTTTTTTTTTTCGAGAACTTACAATACTATTCATTTAAATTATTTAGAGACGTATGCTATCAATAAAATTATCTATGATATTAATAAAAATGTCTGTATTGTTAACAAAATAGTTTTAATCTGTTATATGAAAAAAAAAACACCGATATTGAGAATATAAACGTTTTGTTAAATAACACCGATAATTTTTTTTTTTTTGACAACATAATCCGTCTATAAAGACTTTATTCAAAATTTTAATATTATTATTTGCAATACATATAACACAAAGTCTTATGAGAGACGGTCTCTAGATAAAGACGACCTATGTTACAATAATACCATCCATGTTATTAATCAAAACGTCTATATTGTTAACGAAATAAGTCTTGTTGTAATATTAAAAAAACACCAATGTTGATAACATATGTGTTTTGATTAATAACAAGGATGATTTTATTGACAATATAGGTCCGTCTCTAAATAAATTATCTAAGGATACTAGACTTACTCTACATACAATTTAAGAAAAATGAAAGGAAAATAAACAGCGTGAAGATAAAAGAGTTATCCACAAAAGAAGCAGAGAGAAGTGTAAAGTGAAGCAGAAAGAAGGCGAAGAGAAAGAATGGCGAGCATCTCGTCCATTTCAAGCGTAAGCTTTCCTTGGAAATCAGACACCATACCGAAACCTACACTGTCTTCCTCCTCTTTCCATGGCCTGCGGATGCCTAATTCGTTTCCCAACCTCTTCTCCAGCGCGTCGTCGGCACGAGCATCTAGTGTGGTGATGATGGCCAAAAAGCAGGAGGAATTGAATGAAATTCGTCAAAAACCCACCGAAGAGCTCAACGATGAGATTGTCGACCTCAAAGGAGAGCTTTTCATGCTCCGTCTCAACCGCTCTGCTCGCAATGACTTCAAGTCCAGCGAGTTCCGTCGCATGCGCAAAAGGGTACTTTCTCAATTTCCATTCCATTTCTCCTATTTCTTTTCATTTAGGGTTCTGTTAATCTGCATTTGTGTAATTGTGATTAGGAACAGTCTATTTTGTCATTCTGTGTTTGGGCTAATTTTGTTGAATTTGATTTGCAGCTTATGTGTTTTTCTTTGTAACATTGGTGATTGGATGCTTGATTGAGTAATTTGAATGGTAGTTTTGCTTGGCATTTGGATTCTCGGTGTACATTTGTTGTTTGTTGGCGAGGTAATGTGAGAATTGGTTCTAGTTCAAGGTAATAATTTTCCCTAGTTCAAAGTAAATACTAGGCACCATTTTCTGCATAAACACGTGTGTGTGTGTGTGTGTGTGTGTATGTGGAGCGAGGAAAAACGAAAATGAAATGTTTGTATGATTGTATCCCTATGGATGTTGCATTACATTTCCATTTACTCACTGGTTTAGAGAACGGAAATGTGCTGCCTGAGTATGCGTATTAGACTATTATACATTGCCTTTGATTTGATTTTTCCACTTAAGGATATGGCAAGGGTTAGGATAGCTTTACTTGCATCTTAGCAATTTATCCCTTGTCTAGGTAGAGTTTGGTCATATGAACCTACTGCTCAAGGTTATGACTTATGACCGACTGTTCATTTGGATTTAGTTTCAATGTGATATATTGGATGGTAATGTCGCTTTCGAGTTCAATGAAGCGCTATATTATGATTGATGGGTAATAGTAATAGATTATGTAGAACACAGTTCCTTGTATCTTTTCTGTAACGAACCATTTGATATGTTTATATTAGCTATTCTTCTCTCCTGAGATTTGTCTGAAACAAAAGCCCTCTTATTTTTTCTGATATATGTGTCTCCATCTGTTCTTCATTTACCCTTTTGGAGTATACTATTGTCAGATGATACTCTGCGATTTTCCTTAATAAATTGATGCAGCAACACCCACATTGTGTATTTGATTAAACACGTGAAGTTTGCTGGTATATCATCAAAACCAGTGCAGTTTCTTCGTATCATCTCTAATCCTCCATCTTCTATTGGCTTTTGTGTAAACTGATTACTGATCTATCTTTTGTCTGGAATTTGGAAATAGATTGCACGAATGATGACGATTAGAAGGGAGAGAGAGATGGAGGAAGGAATTGGGAAGAGATTGTCGAGAAAGCTGGACAAGAAATGGAAGAAGAGCATTGTTCCAAGACCACCTCCATCTCTCATAAAGTTACGAGAAGAGGAAGCAGCCGCTGAAGCAAAGGAATCTGCAAGCTGAGTCTAGACCACCTTTTATTGTTGTATTTTCTGTCTGTTTCTTAGTTTGTTTGATTGAGACGGAGTCATTTTTTCTTGTAATCTAGTTAAGGAAATGTGTATGCAAACATTTCTCTTCCTCCTGAAACTTGGAACTTGCTCAAGCAGACCATGCCTCCTGGTTAACAAGAGGCCATATCTGAAGAAAATGTTGGTAACCAACCAGTAAAGAATGATCTCCATAACTTTTTAGTCAGGTCCCATCTCTTCTATAATTACACAGAATAAGATATCATATAGATTTCCACGAGTTTGTGTCATGAGAAACCATAGCTTATAGTGGCTAGATATACTCTAATAAGAGTAAGTATAGTAAAAGGGAAGATTTTCCTAATCTACATGAAAATTCGATTTTTGCAATAAAGAACCGGTCAGAAATACTACAAAATCGGTCAGTAACTTTTATATAAATACCCCAAATAAACAACACACCCTCTCACAAAATTCATACTTCAACCATCTTTCTCTCTCTACAAAACCCTAGTGAGAGAAACATTAATATCATTTTCTCTTTCTCATCACTCACTCCGCCGGAACCAACCACCGAGCCCTTACATCAACTCTAGAAACCCTTCAAAGACCCCAAGGAGGCAGAGGCGCATCTCGCCTTTCTCCGCCGCGACTACGATCTGAAAGTGAAGGCGCAAAGGGATCAGGAGAAGAAAGAGGCGCTTAGGCTCGCCGATCAGAGTCTACTTCTGGTATGTGCTATTGCAATTTCTAATTTCTTTTGGCTTGGTTATTGATTTTCCATCTGTTCTCTAAGTTTTGTTTTCTATTTATGCCTATCAGAATGTGAAAAGAAATTGGCTCTTAGTGGGTGATTGATTTTAGTATTTTTGTCTTCACGCTTGCAAATGATGAGTACTTCATCTAGTTTTGCCCATCATTCTTCCAGGTTTTGAGAGTTTAGTCCAAATTAAAGTGAACGATTAGGCTACTTCAAATCAACAAATTCATCTTTTTTTTTTTTCGTTAAAATCTCAATTGTAAGTGAATTTTGATCTTTTATTTTCGTTTTTCATTGATTTTACGATCTAATGTTTCCAGATCTGAAATTCGTACAGTGAAAATTGAATATTTCGCAATCATGTTATCTGGTGATTTATTATGGTTTTAAGAGCTGGTGTGATAGTTTTAAGCATCATTGTTGTTATGGTTTTAGCTTGTGCTGAATGTTTTTGTATGTTATTGTTTTAGCGCATATGTTATAGTTTCTAGACCTATTATTGTAGTTTTAAGTAGCAACGTTAGTGTTTTTAGACTCTCGTGAAATATTTATGATTTGATTTTTTACAAATGCTTTATTATATAGTTTTAAGAGGCATTGTTATGGTTTTAAGCATTATTATTACTGTTTTTTGCTTGTGTTGCATGTTCGTGCTTTGTTATTGTTTTAAGTGGCATTGTTATAGTTTTAAGATGCACTGTTATAGTTTTAACTTTTAAGCATCAATGTTAATGTTTTTAGCTTGTGTTACATGTCTCTGCTTTGTTATAATTTTAAGAGGCATTGATATAGTTTTAAGAGACACTATTATTGTTTTAAGCATCAATATTACTATTTTTAGCTTGTGTTGTATTTTTCTGCCTTGTTTAATATTTTTAGCTTCTGTTGCATTTTTGTGCTTTGTTATAGTATGCATTGTTATAGTTTTAAGAAACACAATTATTGTTTTAAGCATCAATGTTACTGTTTTTAACTTGCGTTGAATGTTCCTCTGCTTTGTTATAGTTATAAGCGGCATTGTTATCGTTTTAAGAGACACTGTTATAGTTTTAAGCATTAATGTTACTGTTTTTAACTTGTGTTGCATGTTCATTTGTTATAGTTTTAAAAGGCATTGTTATAGTTTTAAGAGGCATTGTTATAGTTTTAAGCATCAATATTACTGTTTTTAGCATGTGTTGCATGTTCCTACCTTGTTATTGTTTTAAGCACGAATGTGATAGTCTTAATAAGAGATGTTATGGTTTTAACCCAATTAGTGAATGTTTTAAGCAGGTACTGATGATAACATCGAGTTTGATGATAGATCTATCAAAGGTGTCACTGCAGTATTGAGCAACAAGCAACAAAAGGCAGGAAGCCGAAGTTCACCAACAAGTTTAATCGGAAAAAAAAAAACTTATTTCAACATTGTAATGACTGAATGTTTCAATATTGTAATTTGTAATGAATGAATGTTTCAAGTAGCTTTTTTAAAGCTTTTTCATTGATATTTTAAGGCATCCCTGAAATTTTACTTGTTTAATGATATTTGTGAATTATTTTAAACTAGTACTAACCCGTGGTGATGCCACAGTATAGTTTACTTTTAATAATAATTAGAAATGTCAGGATAAAATAAATTAATCAAGAAAATAAGATAATCAAAATTCATTGCAAACAACATTAGCCGTGGTGTATGTGTGTAGTCCTTCGTCCAATACTATATCACTATGTCTTTGTTTATGATAACTATGGAAAATGTAAAATACGACTCATCATGACGTATATGATTTGAAAGAGTATGACTCAATCCGAACACGTTCAGGACCCGACAGTTGACAACATATAGTATTATATTATATTGAGTCCTTTACACGTACCTAACACGTTAATTAATAACTTATACTGCAATCTGAACCAAAATAAAATACAAAAGTGTTAACGCAGCTAACATTGTTGGTTCCCAACAACCCCTAGAGTGGTATGTGCTCCTCCCACCACACACACAACAAAAAAGTATTTTACAAACATAATTTCAATTATTGTGGTGGTTTTTTAGGCAACCACCCCCAACATATCCCCCCTCCCCGGACTTTTTACTAACTTAACCATAAAATATTGCAGTTCGGGTATTGCCACAAAGGTTTGGAAATGGTTCGAGTATATGCCATATCCGGACATGAACATCATTATTTCGAATGGGTTTGAATTCAGGTTGGATAGAACCCGACCCGTTTAAAAGTAAAATGACGGAATACCAGTGTAGAGTGTTTCTGACTCTTGTTAATTGTCATAACTTAAACATGTATAGAAAAATGTATGCGCTGGAATATATAATAGGTGCAAAATATGGTGTTAAATTTAATATCATATTGTCTAAGAATTTTTCTAACTAAGATTTGATGGTAAACGCACTACAACAAACGTGAGATTTAATGACCATCGAAAGTATTATTAATTGTTATTTTGGGTGACATATTAAACTTCAATGACATTTTCTATGAAGTGTCACTTCAAAAGGGGTGGCTAATTCTATAATGTCACTAATCTATTGTACAATGACATATTATTCAATGTCATATTAGCTATTTCAACCAACACTTTCAAGTGTTACTGTAATAATTATTAGTTACCATTGAGATTGTAACTGCAGATAGTATTCAATTCATTTATAAATGTCACTGCATCTCAATGTCATTACACTTGAAAGTGTTACTTCCCATCAACAGGTGGAACTTTAAAGAGTCATATTTTGAACATTTACCAAGCATTTGAATTGTTATGGTAGAATTGTATTGCAACATTTCACAGTTATACACTATTTTCAAAATTCAAAGTGCAAATCCCTTAAATCAAAGTTCACCCATAGAATACAAATTAACACAACTTTAAACGTTTGCTCAAGTTAAACTATATAATAATGTATGAGTTTAATTCTTGTAAGCTTGGATTAGCTTAGTATTGTACTTAGAGTATATAATCAACTTCATCAACATCTATCTATTATATCGAAATGTTTTAATTTTGTAGGAGATGTACACTCAAACTTATTCTCATGATAACTATGACTTGAATAAGTATATTATTTAGTATTTTTCTACTTCTTTTATTCTTGGACCATCTTCCTCATTTGGAGAAACACCAATTGAAATGTAAAAAAATAAATTAGAAAAAAATACGACAAATTGAATTTTCTTTATTGATACAAACAGATAATCAATGTCAGATAATCAATATCTGGCATGAAGATGGAGATAAAATGAGTAAATAATTTGTATATAGGTATGTTTAATATTGTAAATGGATAATTGTTGTTATGATTATTAGTATTCAAAATTTACATTTTAGGTCGTAAACATTTGATTGTAAAAAACATTTTAGTAGACTTGTGCCAATCAAACTTTATAAATTCGTTTGGCAGTGGTTGAATCGGAGTTCCTAGCTAATTGTACGGTTGATTATCAAGTAAGAATTTTTAATTTTCCTTGTTTTTTAATATATAAAAAATCATTATGGAATAATATAGTGTTGTCATATTTTCTTTTTAATAGTGAGGGATCTCTATAAAGATTTAAATTATAATTAAAGCTCATATACATCATCAACTTACTCACTTGTATTATACTACTACTAATTCGCAAGGTACTTTAGCCACATTTCGATAATGATAACAATTACTTGGCTAGTCTACGTGATGGTGAAGAACAAACACGTGCTCAAGGTTACTCTTACTTATCCCACCCGTGCAGTGTTAACTTTGACTCCGCATTTTTCCTCATCAACATCTGTGCCATTTAAGAATCACAAATAAAGGGTATTCCTCCCGCATATCCAAGTCAAATATGTCCCGAATAATATTGTGCAACTACTCCAACCTCATCTGATGGAGCTTATTGTAAATAATAGAAGTATCAAATTTATCTTGATCCCATATCAAATAAAAAAATAACAACTCAAGAAGAATATGCGTAGAGTTGTATTTAAGTGCACCATATATAGTAGATAGTATCGTTGTTAGCCGACTTTATGAAAACATGCGAGTGATAAAGTCGAAAAGATTTAGATAAATTCGTCTTAGCACGACGAATTTAAATATATGTTTAAAATATTTTTCGGATTTTCTATATAAATTTATATGTGATTTAATAAAAATATATATGCAGACAATATACAAAAAATAAACAGTGAAAGATATATATACTGGCTGAAAATGAAACTAACTCCACAAAATTCTTCGCCATTTACATTTAATAATAAATAGAAATGGGAGGACAAAATACATTAATCGAGGCAACCCCTGGGGTGGTATGTGCTCCCCCACATAACAATCTTGGTGTGGATAATACAAATCTACCAAACCAACATCATCATAAGAAAATCCAACTGATAATTAATTTATGTGCTAAAACGTTAGCCTCTCGTTTAACCAACTGGCAAAACTTAATTCTCCATCAAATACCTGAATTTCTTTGAAAATTGAAACAAAAGGGCAAAACTAAAATTTGTCGGTTTAGATATTTAATCACAAAGAACAATCACTTTCAATTACTACATGTTGCCACTCAAAATCTTGAACAAATTTAATTTTAAATTTGGCTGGCCAACCTTCCGCATTTTCTATAACCTAGACATAAAATTTTGTCACCAAGCAATAACATTGCCCTCATGATCTGTAGCAACAACACTAATACGTTCCCCTATTCGCCTATGCTCAACCGTATCAAAATTTTACGTAGGATGGCTGGAATTTGAATTAATCTGGTGGGATTTAGCCCATCAGCTTTATATTATCTTATTTAATAAATTTATATTTTTATTTTAGTGAATAAAATGATTTATTTAATTAATAATAATAATGTAGATTGGTGTCTATAGATTCGTCTTGTCATGGTGAATTCAAATATATGTTCAAAGTATTTTTCGGAGTTTTGTGGATAAAACTTTATATGACATTCAATAAAAACTATATACACATCCAACATACCAAAAATAAATTATATTCAAGACTGGTGTCTATTGATTCGTCTTATCACGACGAATTCAAATATATGTTCAAAATATTTTTCGGATTTTTGTAGATAAAGTTATATGAGATTGAATAAAAACTATATATGTAGTCAACATACCAAAAATAACAATGACATATATACCGGCTAAAATACAACTAATTCCATGAAATTCCACGTAGGATTGAATTAATCTGGTGATGTTTAGACCATTGTGTTTTACATAATATATATGGATGGATGGATTGTCACTTAAAACTACCATGTAGCTCCTTAAAACCATCACACCATCTCTTAAAAAATTAACAAAAGAGGTTAAAACTATAATTGAAACATACAATACTGACACATTAAAAAATATCACATCATCTCTTAAAACATTAACAAAAGACGTTAAAACTATAGCTGAAACTTTCAATGCTAACAACTTAAAAACATAATATAATCTCTTAAAAGCATAACGAAAAATGTGTGTCTCGACGGTTTTTTAAGAAACTTGGCCGGTCAGACCGTTAAACCAAAAAACCACAAAAAACCTTGATTTTCCTATATAAGGAAAATCTTACATTTTCCAAGACTTTGGCCTCTAATAAACCCCATTTTTTATACTTTAATTTGTACAGTTTGGCCATTGGTACTTTAGTTGTGAGCGTTCAAATTTGGTATCTTTTGTTTCGTGTTTGTGCAATTTGGTACTCCGTTAGTCAAAATTAATAGAATCGTCTATTTTGAGCGAATTGGTAAGAATTTGCGTGAATTAGTTAATTTTCCGTCAAATCGGCGTGAACTACACACGTTCATAATAAAATATTAATAAATTTTAATTAAAAAAAATCCATTTTTAAGCTAAAGAATATAGAAAATGTGGGAAAAATTGTACCTTTAGTGGCAAAATATGTAATTTTAGTGTAAAATTGATATTGTTTATTATTTGTTGGGTGTGTGGTAGTTTCATTTTTTAGTAATATATATGTGATACGGATAAAAATGACAAATGTATGAAGTTCTACGAGACGGAGTGAGTAGCCAAATTCTTCAGTCTCCTCTATTTTGGACTAGTGATTTTTTTCAGAAAATTGACTAATTCAGGCAAACAGATTGTTTTTTTAAACTAAAATTTATTAATATTTTATTAAGAACGCATGTAGTTCACGCGCCGAAAATTGACTAATTCACGTAAAATTCTTACTAATTCGGTCAGAATTAATGGTTCCCGTTAATTTTCACTAACGGAGTACAAAAATTGGACAAACACGAAACAAGAGGTACTAAAATTCGACGCTCACAAGTAAAGATACCAAAAGCGAAATTGTCACAACTTAAGGTCCCAAAAATGGATTTTTTCCACTTATCAAACATGAAAAAACTGCATGAATGGCACTGTTTAAAACTTAATTTCATCTAAAAAAACATCAAAGTGAGTTTACTCGAATTAATTTCATCACCCGAACAAAGAAAACAAAGATCCTTACTAGAGTTTCGGTGACCGAAACCTTTCTTCTCATTATTATTATTTTTTGTTTGAGAGATGTTCGAAGCTCTGTAATAGCGATCTGGAGCTCTGTGAATCCTTACTAGAGTTCCGATGACCGAAATCTTTCTTCAAGCTCTGATGTTTCTGGCAGTCGTGATGGTTGCCAAACGCAGACCATTTTTCATTGTTTTATACGTTTTTAAAGCTATTTTTTGTATTTTTTGATGCAATTTTAGCTAATTTAAACATACTAATGTAATGGAACAATAATTAATGGCTACGAATATCAAATTAAAACAATACATACATCTTTAATTTCATGATTATTGGCATAATCTAGTTAATGCTTGTACGACATGGTTTTTTGTTGTGTTATGGTATCGTAGTGTAAATACGTTTATATTTTCGAATATGTGAGAGTTTGACAGATTTTACGAAAAAAGAAAAGAAATTGGATTAATTTTATAGTTATATTACTTGAAGGGATTATTACAAATTTACAATATGTTAAAAATTGTCATGCGTTTAGTAAAATGTTGAAAGTTCTCCAATTCTCTTTTCCTCCATTGACAAGAACACCCTCGAAGCTCCAACCCTTGTTTCATTTCATTCATCATCACTCATCGTCTCTCATAAGCGAAATCGAAATCGGGCCCTTAGTTTCGGTTATTCTACCACAGAAGGGAATTTCTGTTGTTTCTTTCTGCGCGCAGTGATAAAGTAAGTAATTCTCCTTTCTCCATTTCGGATTTACTTTTACGGTTTGTTGACATCCATTGTAATCGGAACATATGCTTTCATATTTGTGTTTATTTGTTACTGTTCCAATTACATTACCGTATGAAGGTTAGCTTCAGTTCATTGTTTCCATCACATTTATGCTCAGTCTCTCATTGGAGAGATCTCACCTGATCATCAACGGTGAGGGAAACTGAAATATCTATTTCTATCATTTTATTATCATACTTAATAGGTTTTCTTAATGTTCATCAAATGTGGTAGGCTGGTAGCTAGGTAGGTTGTTCACTGTGGATCATAAAGTCTGCTTTGTTCGGTTGTGTGTAGGCTGTTTTGTATAGAGTTAAGCGGTTTGGGTTATAGCAGATTATAACAGATGAATAGTCACTGAGTTATAGCTATTCATCTCAGATATAGTTGAGTTGGATAAATGGATTTTGAAAATCTTAAGATTATTTGATTGGCTTTAATGTTAAAGATAGAGTAAGAGCAAGCGCAGGATAGATGACTGTATAATTGAGTTTTGGAGTACATAATAAGTCGACACTGTAGCAATGACTACAACTCCAGTTCATGGCAAACATCAAAGCTATAACAGAAGTTTGGACTATAGTCCTATAATAGACATCCTAATCATATAGCTCAACCTAATACCTTACTCTAATTTATTTGCAATTGCCTTAGTAATACGTAATAATAGAATTTATTTCCCGGCATTTACTACTAGAATTTGATTTGACTAATAATATTTTTTGGTCACGAACTTAGTGGGAGAGTAAGTTGTGAGCTTCATCAGTTTTAGCTTGAGATGTACTTGGATAAAAGTTATTTCACTTCCTTTTTTGTTTTGTTTTGCCATGTGAAAATGTAGTTATTTGTCTGATTCTATTTCGATATACTAGAATTGTTTGGCTGTCTAGTTGTGGCATTTGTCGAGTCTTGTATAGAGATCACAGTTTTCTGGAGTCTCGTACTTACTCTCGCTTATCATTAGGCATTGATTTTCACTAGATTCTTATAGTATACTCCATTGAGGTATGCCCCTCTTATCTCTGTTTCACTCTCTTTGGGTTTCAATTTATGTTAACTTCGTGCGGAAAAAAAAAAAATTCGGCCCTGTCATCTGATGGAAACACACAGTATTAAACTCTTGGGACTAATCTCATAACAGAATGGAAGGATAGAAACAATTTGGTGAGGAATTGCAGCACAAAGTAGAACTTTACAAGCCAATGAGAACCGCTTATCCTTTATCTGAATTCAAAGGAGATCATTTAATAAAGGAAAGCTTATGCCTAACCATTCCACAAACTTTGCACTATGTGCAAAGTATGTCCCAAATTTTTGATGAAGATAACAATACTTACGCTCTAACTGGAAGTAATATTAGCATTACTAGTTATTGAAGAAGTATTGTTGGCGTTTTCGGAGTGAGTAGGCTGAAATCCTTTGTCTTTGACGCGTCTTTACGTTCCGGTTCATGTATGAATTCCTTTTGGTTGTAAGACATCTAAAGGTTGTTAATCAAGACATGAGAAACTTAAGGTTGTATTAGTTCCATTGTTCTCAGCTTCAACACGCACTTGAATATCTAGCTTCACCAATGTACTCCTGCTCAATTGTATTCGGTCTGTTCTTTGTACCTGCAACTGAATACTGCCTTAAATACTTTCATCATGTTTGTTTATAGCATTTCCTTATTCAAATAGTACATGAAACTTTTAATCCATTGAAATTCTAGTTTACTGTCCCGTGAAATTATGAGCTGTGGCGTAGAAAATTCAAAAAATAAAAAATAAATACAAACTTTTGCGAGAGACCGTCTATCGGAGAGAGCAATTCAACATCACATATTTACGTACAATTTAACTTCAAACATCGTGTGTATAATAAACCTGCATTATACTTGCATTACATGAATTTATTAACATGTGATGTTTGTAGCTAAACATGCAATGTTTGTAACAAAAATATGTGATGTTTAATTTGGTCTCCGAGAGACGGACTCTCGCAAAAGTTACTCAAAAATAAAAGTAGAGGAGATGAAACCAAAAATCTGGGATCCCAAACAGAAACCCTAAGCTAAGCAGCTAGACTCTTCTTCTTCCCCATTCTCACTCTCTCCTGGAATTTGGAATTAGGGCTGGGAGCTGGCTTTGAGCATTTTCTTAGACTGAATCGGTCTTGTCTAGACCATCAATCCGAGTGCTGCTGTTCCGGAAAGGTAATCAGCTGCTGTTCCTGAAAGGTAATCAGCTGCTGTACTTTTATATCTTGAATTTCATTCAGTTGTCAGTTGTAAAAGCTTAGAAAAATGATTCAGTTCTTCCTACTAAAAAGAAATAAAATTATAGAAGCGAACAATGAATCACTAGTCCATCTCTAAATACAGATATTAGCTATGGAAGATGATGGCTCCGCTGATCCCTCCTCAAAGACCCTGGAGCAGAAGCGGGTGGCGATGTTAGAGCGCCTCTCCAACCGCCACAACTCCCGCACCACCACCACCAGCTCTTCAGCCCCACCCGATCAATCCCAATCGACTCAATCTTTCCTCTCTAACTTCTCCGAATCCAAGCTGTCCATTGAATCCCACCTTTCCGAACTCCGCCAAAATCCCAGCTCTGGCCCCTCTCATAAACCCCAGCTTGAATCCATCTCGCTCCAACTCTCTGCCCTTGAGAAGCTTGTTGCAGAGAATTCCTACTACCTCCCTCCTTACGAGGTCCGTTCTTGTCTCTCCTCCATCGATTTCCTACGTCGTTCCATCGATGAAGTTACATCCCTCGTTATCCCGAAAAAGAAATTCTCTTTTAAATCTAAAACAAAATCCACTGCCATCACCCCGGTAGCTCCCGTTCACGAAGTGGAGAGGAAGCCGAATACTAGACCGGAGAGGTTAGGCTTGGGATTTAGGGATAGAGAGAATGAGGTGTTGGTGAATGAGTTTAGCAGAAGTGAGTTGGAGGGACAGAGCGGGGAATTTACATTGTCGGGATTGAGAAAATGTGAGGTTATATTGAAGGGGTGCGTGAGGGCATTATTTGTGGATAAGTTGGTGGACTGTAAAGTTTATGTTGGGGCCGTGATGGGTTCGGTTTTGATTGAAGGAGCGGAAGGGTGCGTGTTTGTGTTGGCGTCGCATCAGATAAGGATTCATGAGGCGAAGGAGTGTGACTTTTACCTCAGGGTTAGGAGTAGGCCAATAATAGAGGACTGTACTGGAGTTAGGTTTGGGCCGTATTGCTTGAATTATCACGGAATTGAGGGGGATTTAGAGGACGCGAAGCTAGCAGAGGAGACTGGGAATTGGGTGAATGTTGATGATTTTCGGTGGTTACGAGCTGTGCAGTCACCGAATTGGTCAGTTCTACCAGAAGGAGAGCGCATTAGCGTGGTGGATATTTCATGAAGATGGCAAGATTAGAGCATTGTGGGTTGAAAATGAATTGGGCCAATGTGCGTGATTTTCAGTGTTTTGCTCTTGCACCTCCCTTCATTTTGCTGAAGAGGTACAAAACCTTTTTTTTTTTTTTTTTTTTTTTTTTGTTACTTGTTAATTGTAACCGAATCATTAAGTTGACAGTATACAGAGTTTTGTTTTATTTGTTTGAGAGATGGATATATCTTGATTGCGCTGTTAACAAAGTGTTATTTTTATCTAAGTTGACTGATGTACTTGTTCATGATTGATGCTTGATCATAAATGAGCTGAGCTCTCTTCTTTTCGCTTGGTCTTCTCTCTGGGCTAATTCTGTTCTCTCCCACCATTTACTTAATGTGAAACTTAGTTTCCTTTAATGCCTGTGAATGCTACACATATGATCCGGAAATTCGAAAATAGTTTTCATGTGCATTTAACTTGGTGAAGTAATCTCTAATGGTAACTATACTAATGTTGCATTCTTAGATTGACTGATCTAGAACAACTGTAGCAATGACAGCAGGGTTGTTTGTTCGTGTTGAATGGACTCAACTTTGATTGGAAATTAGAAATGCTGTACCATGTTACTGTTTCCTCTTCATTCTATTAAAACCTATTTTTCTTAGTAAGCACTATTTCAATCCGTGATACCGAATTCCTGAAATTGTTCATAGTTCGCAGTTGTAAAAACGAGACTGTAAAGTGCAAGAATGCTATGTACTCATGAATTTATTTCGGTTGCCTTGCATTACATGGTGCGCTATTTCTGTCACCTGCATTTATCGTGCGTAGTAGGTTAGTTTCACTGTAAAAGAAGTGTCTGGTCTTGGGAATTTCTCAGAGAAAAGAGAAGTGAATTGTAGATTTGTAGTGACAAGAGTCCTTGTTTCTCTGGTCACCAGCATCTGGGCTTGGTGCATAACATAAGAATAGGAGTCTGCTGCTGTTCTGTTGATATCTTAATTTATTGGCGTATAAGAAAACAGAGCATCTTTGAATTCTACGCATCTTTTAGGCTACAATCTTTTGGAACAGCAATTACATGTATTTTAAGCTTATACATGTTATCGGTTTCGATCAATTGACCTTGTATTCTTGCTATAGAGCATTTCTTATGCTCTCTTGACTCTTATTATTAATAATAATTTTTGCCGATTCAAAAATATTTTTAAGCTTATACATGCAAGTAGAAATCAGAGCATAAATATTGGAGCTAATTTTACAGTATTCTTACGGGCCAAATTCATTGAGATTCCATTCCACCATCTGAGGAGCCGTTGTTACTGATTTTTTTTATTTTATTTTTTTTTTAAACGGCAAAATTTAGAGAAAATTACTATACAACGTAAGAAGCCAATAACCCCAATTATGTACATTATCAAATATACTAAAACAACTCTAAGAGACCTCTGTTCCCAGACCAATATTACAATCTAATCACTTACTATCATAAACTCCTCAACCATTAAATCGAACGCATTTCTAGCAGGTCAAGAAGCAAACTACTGATTGCGTGCCGATTGCGTCCGTAATCCAAGCACGTAACTGCGACCCAACCCGATACATAGCGCGGCAATGCATGCACGACTCCTGACCAGGTGCTTGATCACACTCCAATAGTAAGTCAAATTACTTGATAATTCAGCATATGATCCATGAGACTTCAAGAGATGGTTGGGTACAACTCAAGTATCCCATTCAAACAAAAAATGTCAAATACCGGCCAAAAGACAAACCTGAATAAATTCTCATCCACACAACACCTAACATGTAAAACTCCATAATCAGATAATTAGATTTGAATTGAAGGAAAATACACAAAAACATAACATAAAAAAAGAACCATGATCAACTCTGAGTAATGTTAACCAATCACACAAGACTCTAAAATTTCTAATTTTCTTTGTGGATTTTATGAACAACTCTTACAAGTAATTAAGGCACATCATATTTACGAGATATGTAGTATCTGGAAACAAAAACAGACAACGAATAACAATTAACAAGGAGAGGGAGGCATAGGAACATGTGAACGAGCCTATCTAGAACATTTGCATATGCACAAGAATATTCTAAACATACAAGTGATACTTTGTCTTCCTGATTTTAAGAGAAATCATCCCAATCAACTCAGATATACTTTAACCAGAAAAAGTATGCATACCCATGGCAATTTGTTGTCTAATAATCACTTGATTTGTAAGCCTACTGAAAACAGCCAAGTACATTACATAATTGTTGGACTTAACTTGAAGATGCTAAAATTTCTCTTAATTGCTAATTTAAATAACTTTAATAATAATTCAAAACTCAAGTCAATGGCCACAACATCAATGACAAAAAATATTATAGCAAAGACAGCTTGAGTAGAATGGTGAGAACCAACAAATGGTCTCTTGTTTCCACACCATCAATACAAACCGTTCATTGAAAAACTGCAACCATTTTTATAATTAAGTCCCAACTATGGCTTAACTATGCAACTTAGGCACAATAACCAAACAACAAAACATGTTTTAGATGAAGAAGTTTTATTTCGTAATAGAAGGTTTTAGCAATAATTCAATAGGTAGATAAACAAACCCAATTTACTTTCTCACCATTCAGTTTTAACTCAACAATAATATGGATCGTTGAACGGACTAGATTAAATATGAAAATCTCAACGGTGATGATCAAATCCGGAATATGGAAAGCTGGAGAATTAGTTAGGCATTTAATTAATTAAGTTTCCTGATTCTAGAAGGAATTCTAGATAGTTTCCTTATACAAGAAGGTTACATAAATTAGTTTTCTTGTGCTAGTAGGATTAGTAATTAGTTTTTCTTGTTCCAGTAGGATTTGGTAGTTGAGTTCTCTATATATAGTCAAGGAGGCTTGTTTGTTACATAGATCAGATTAGACTAGAATATCAACAGTAGAAAATTGATAGTAAGTTAGGGATCATACTTCGGAGAATAGCATATTAGGTTAGTCTTATATTTTATGTGGAATTATTCTTGTCACGTCGTGTGGTTGTAACCTAAGTATCAATAAAGATTGTTGGTTGATCTCCGTGGACGTAGGCATTGCCGAACCACGTTAAATCTTGTGTCTCTGGCTTTCTGGTTTTGGTTCATTGTTTGTTCGATTATTGTTTTCTGTCATTGTTGCATATTCCTCATTGTTTGAACTTAACAATTGGCGCCGTCTGTGGGAAGGGGAAGGAAGTATTGTATCAATGGCGTCTACAAGGTGCAAGATCGATAAACATGCCAAAGGAATATCGTCGAAACTAGAGACAGTTTGCAAGGTGAAAAGCTTTGATTCGTTTTCTATGGTGGATTCAAACTCAACTGAAGTCAAGAGAAGACCATCGGAAGTTGGGAATGAGTTTCCTATGGTTTGGGATCGAATAGGAGTTGATTTGGGTCAAAAGGGTGCAAGAATCGCGCAAAACAGACCAAGAATCAGTCCAGAATCACGAGAGGCTGGCGAGTGAGATTCACGCGCAAAGAAGGACAAAAATGCAGTGCTAGTGTTCTAGAGAGTGCGAGCGCGTCCAGGCTCCAATTCGCACGTGGTCGGGCTCGTTGGAATCCTAAGACGATGTCCCAGGTGATAGCGTTGGTTCCTGGTTGGTATGGTGTCCTGGAGAACGGTAGAAGACATCCGAAAGTGAAAGAACATCTTCTGGAAGAGGAAGATGGAGCTATTACTCAAGGTGAGGTGTTCAATAATCGTGGGATGATATCACCAAGGACATGGATACACTGGAGAATGGTTTGGGACAGCGGTGGAGCATGGACAATGCTGAAACCGAGAAAGAAATCTTCACATGTTCGGGTGGAGACTGTTACAGGAGGTGTAATAGGCACCGTAGTCCAATTTAAACTTGATGGAGTTGAGTCTGAGGTGGAGCTACCTGAAAGAACAAGTTGCAGTGCTTATAATATCTAAAGGTGTGATCAGGGTGAAGAAGATTCAGACTTCTTTGAATACTTTTGATTACATGAGAAAAGCTCTTCGAGGTCCAAAGTTCATGTTGTGTCTGGATTTGGTGGAGTGAAGACTTTCAGGGTTGTGTCCTAACTTCAGGGATACGTTGAGATTAGTTGATGTGATCATTGATTGAGCTAAAGGTGGAGATTGTGAGAGTGTTAGCTCAACAATGGTATTGATCCTTGAACTCCGTGCAATGGTTGATCCGGCGTATTTGCTTCCTTTCCCGATTTGGCACAATTATGTCATTTTGGTGCCTGAAATCATGCAAATCCTCAAAACCGCGATCATGACCTACATAAAGCACGCAAAGTTTGTAATTGACCATAAAACAACACAAATATTGCATCTAGGGCAAAAAACGAGGGTCTAAAAGTATGATATATCGCACATTTCATTGTCACATCACATACACTTGAATTTCACACTCAAAATAATCAACTGTTACTAGCAAAAGAATAAGAAAAAAAATGGTTTTTGGAAAGAACAAGCAAATGACTACTCATAACAATGATGATAACGTTGAGCAAAACTTGTCCGAGGGATCACACCAATCACGATCACCAAGTCCGACGTCTCGTCATTCTTCCCAATCAGTTTCTCAACAATCAAATTCATCCGTGTCCTCCCAACGAAATGCCGGGCCATTATATGAGGAAGTGGAAATAGCAGGAGAACCTAGTGGCAAAAATTCAGGTGGTACAAAAGTTTGGAGATGCAAACATTGCCACAATCAATACACTAATACTTACAACATAATCTACGCTCACTTTCTTGGTGCTCCTAGCGGAAAGAAGTCACAAATTAAAAAATGTGACGCGATGTCTAAAAAACCAGGGGAGTACCAGAGAATATGGAATAAGGTTAAGGCGTTAGAGGAATCGGGAGCTCTTCCGGTGAATTTAAGCCAATCGACGTTATCGCAATCCACATCTACGAAATTGCTTTCCAATCCGATTGTGGACCTTTTCAGACCTCTCGAGAGGCATGAAGTGGACCTCAAAATCATGAGGGGCTTATGCGAAAATGGTATACCATTTAACGTTTTGCGTAATCTAGATTTTATTGAGATGTTATCAGCGGTCCAAAGGGCTCCAAAAAATATAAACCACCGTCGTCCGAGAAAGTACGAACCAGCCTTTTGGATGAATGCAAAAGGGATGTGGAGAAAGATTTGACACCTTTGAAGGACACTTGGTATCACAAGGGGTGTCCATATTTCGGATGGATGGACCAATGTGAAGCACAACCCACTGATCAATGCACTTGTAGTTAATAGCCGAGGGGCTATGTTCATACACGCGCACGATTTTTCTGACGTGGAAAGGAATACAAGAGCAGTGATTGGTAAGTTTCTTTTGAAGGCAATTGAAGAGGTTGGACCGTCAAATGTCTTGCAAATAGTCACTGATAATGCATCGGCTTGCCGAGTAGCTGGGGAAGAAGTCGAAAAGGTACATAAAAGTATATTTTGGTCTCCATGCATTTGTCACACAATTAATTTAGTACTCAAGGATTTCAATAACAGTTTCACATGGATGAGAGACACGTATCAAAGGGGAAAATGGGTGGTGAAGTTCATCATTAATCATTCAAAAGTTTTAGCTGAATTTCACAAATTGTCCTCACTTGAATTGCTTAAAGTAGTAGCAAAGACTAGGTTTTATTCTCACTACACCACGTTGAAAAGGCTTGTTGATTGTCGAGAGGCACTTCAGACACTAATTATTATCAAAGCGTGGAAAGATTGGTTGAAAAGTTCTGATGTTCCTATTAGAGAGTCGGGCAAGAATGTTAGTGAAACTATACAAGATGAATCGTTTTGGGAAGAGGTGGAGAATATTTTATTCATAATGAAACTGATTTTTTGCGTGTTGAGGTTTGCTGATGGTGAGGGGGCAAAAATGGGAGAAATTTATGAAAAGATGGATTGTTTGGTTGGTAAAATAATAGACATTGTGGCAGTGAATAAATATAAAGAAGATCATCCTAGGATGGAGGAAATCTTGTTGAGTAGATGGGAAAAGATGAACGTGCCAATGCATTGGTTGGGATTCGCATTGAATCCTAAGTTCTATGATCGGTCATATTTGCAAACATCGGCACTGGATCTAGATGCACCTAATCAAGATATAGACGTGGTAATGGGTGTCATGAAGGCATTCTCGAAGTTCGGAGTTAGTGAGGGTGAAAGAAAAATACTACGTGATCAGTTTGCCGATTTTCATATGAGAAAAGGTGTGTTTGCGATGTCTGAAGCTCAACTCGATGCGACTACCATTGATCCCATTGCTTGGCTCCGGAACTCCGGAGTTGTCGGAAATTGCTATGAAAGTCTTATCTCAACCAATAAGCAGTTCTTCCGCAGAAAGAAATTGGAGCACTTGCTCTTATATCCATGGTGTTAAAAGAAACCGATTGAATTGTGCAAGGGCCGATAAGTTGGTGTTTATTCACTCAAACATTCAACTTCAATCACGACTTTCTCAAAGTTATTGTGATGGGCCGTACAAAAAGTGGGATCTTAACCAGGCTAGTTCTTTATTAGATGAAGCCGAGGAAAAATTAGAGGAGTTGAGATGGAGTAAACTAGTTGATACGTCAATATGCCCAGTGGAAGTGGAACTAAAAGAAAGGCGGGTGATACTAGCGTCTCCAATCCGAAGAATAAGAAAGTAATTGGTAGTATTATTGATTGATTATGTATTTTCGTTCATAATAAAGTTTATCACCCTACTTTTAAGTATGTACTGTTTATTCAAGTTTTATTAATAAAATGCAGTTTGTTTTTGTTTACTAAACTTACTGGCCAAAAGATTATCACTTTCCATGAATAATAGTAATAGTCTTGTTGTAGCGCCCTGATTTTTAAAAATACGAACTATGGAAAATATAAATCGCGCTAGTTCTTGAGCTTATAAATTCCACGAACGTGACTTTTGAAAATTTATAACGTAGTTCGACGCTTTGAACGTACTTAAACTTGACATGAAAATTCTTGATTCTAAACCGTGAACTAGTAAAATAATGCAGCGGAATTATAATAACATAAATCTTGAAACATTACAAAATCTTTGAAATTGTGAGATTTAAATATATTAAAGATCTTCTTAATACTGATCACTGCTCCGGCAACACTCGCCACTCCGATTAACTCGGCTTCAAGTACCTAAAATTTATAATTTTAGCAAGGGTCAGTCGTGACCACTTGACTGAGCAAATTTCATGCACGTGCCATGACCTAAAGTTCTATCTTCATGTCTATTAAATCTTTTAGTCTTGCTTAATGCAATGCAACCCTAAAACCTGACTTGACTCTGACTCTTAACACTTGAACTTGTTCTTCTTGAAAAACTCTTAGCTTGAACTTGAAACTTGTCTAAAAACATTCTCTTGAAACGTCTTAAAATCTTAACATGATCGCGAGCTCACTTGGCATCGCAATGTACTACCCCAGCTCATAGTGGCCTCTTAAAACTCTTAAAACACGACTAGATGCACTAATCACACTCTAGCTGATACTCTTGAAATTGCCACAAATGCTTAGGGTGGTGTCCTTACGATCCCTTACTTTTCTTTATCTTTAAAACTTGAATTACTCTGAACTTAACATTTTCTTAAAGTGAATGCATGATTCTAACTCTAACTCATGAATGAATGAACTAATGTGTGTGCATAACATCAAATACATCATATGACATCATGGATAATAAGCTAGGAAGCATGCATACGAATACGCATCCGCATACGAATACGACAAAATTCAAATTATTGAAATACGAATACGTAAAAAATACGTTTTTGTTTCACATATAGTTTTATATATATATATATATATATATATATATATATATATATATATATATATATATATATATATATATATATATATATATATATATTGATATATAACTATCATAAGTTCAATTATTTTGTGAGATACATTAAATAATAGTCAATAGAGAAAGTAAATTAATAAACTGCTCCCAACTCCCAAGAAACGCCATGCAAGATACAAGTTGTTGGTCCAGATAACAGCAAAGGAAAAGACTAGAGGGGGGGGGGGGGTGAATAGTCTTTTACAACTTTTGTCGATAAACAAAATTTCTCAGATATCTGTGAAGATATCTGATACTTAATTTCAGAGAGCGGAAGACTTTTCTGTGATAAGTGCACGTGCTCAGCAAGATGAGTGTAAATACTCAGCAAGGTAAATAAAGCAAGTAATAAGTTGCAGAAAGTAAATAACACTGATCTTTATAGTGGTATCTGAAGGTGGCGTAATCCTTCAACTAATCCACTTCGGCCTTTCTCTGACCTAGAATCCACTAAGACAGATAATTGAGTTCACCTTACAAATATCTTCTCTCGATTCCTAAATACACTAGGTTCCCAACCAAGTGTTCCCCCTGAGTTATTCCCCGGCTCCCAGCCAAGTACTTCCTATACTCAGTAACCTTGGAGTTATTCCTTAGTTTCCCAAACTAAGTACTTCTGTACTCTACGCCATTTAAGGTGTTGGTTAAAGTAGTTTGTCAGGTGAGTAGTATTAATAACTTTCTCAGTTATGTAGGAAAACTCTATAGAACAAGAATCACTTAACACACTTCACAATGTGTGGTGATATGTTCTTTACTGACCCAAGTCTATGTTAAATGTTCTGGAGAATGAAACTCAGATACTTGATCTTTTGATTCAACTCCTTCACAGATAGCAATGCTTGTTAAGGATCAGGACACTTAGAACTTTCGTGCTACTTAGGATTCAAAAGATTAGTCGCAACTGTAAGCTAAAGAGTAAGTAGGTTGAAGGCTTGTATGCTTGAAAGAAATAAGTTCGTTTTGTAAGTTCAAGGTGTTCAATGTGTGTCATTCAAGCATTCTAAGTGATGATATTTATAGTTGAAAATCATGCCGTTTGAATAGTATCCGTTAGGCTTAGTGAAATTCAAACTATTGATATCTGAAAATAGTACTTCAGAAGATGTTGTCTCTTTTCAGAGATTTCCTCTTTTGTTCAGATGTCTCTGTCTGCGCATTTATTGCATTGTATTATTTTTGTCATGCAGTGCCAATGGAACTATGCACGCTTTCTGAAGCATTGCATGTCCCTTTCCAGAGACCTTCTCATCTCTAGATACCTGTTGAAACATTGTTTCCCAGAAACATAGTTTTATCCAGGGTATCTGAGCATAGATATTTGTTGGCACTTTTTCTCGTTCAGAAACCTTGTGTTCTCAGATGTCTTTTGCAAAACTTGTTTATTGAAAAAACGCTTATTTATTCAAGACATCTGTACACATGTATCTGATGACCTTCGTCTTCAGCAATCTTGTGCAGTCTTCAAAACTTCAAAATTTGTTGAACTCTCCTGCTGGATGCCTTCTTCTTGGTCTTCTTCGAAGATATAAAAATTACATTCAGAGACCTAACATCCTATACAAGATTTGCTAGACTAACATACTTAGTGATTTTCCTCTTTTACAGTGTTCAAGTGAACCAAGAGTACTGACCACCTTTCTGAGCTAAGATAAATCATTAGGTTGCTGATCAAAATCTAAACATATATTCCTAACAAATTCCCCCCTTTTTGATCAGTCAACGATGACCATCTTTAAAACCTATTACAACTTGGAAGAGGGAACAATCTAACACTTAAATCATTTCTTATGATCTTTTCAATTTATTTTAATTAAGTGCAGAAAGTAAACATCAACCAAATCACAAGGTGTGATCTTTGCTGACAAGTTATCTTTTTATAGATTGATATCTGAGAGTAGGTTCATCAGATATGTTACAAGTAAAATTCAAAGATAACTTAATACATAAAATACATTTCAGCTCAGTCAGCAAGATACAAAATACGTAGTTAAATTAGGACAACAGGAGTAACCAAGCTCCAAGTAGACATCCTAATAAACTAGTCTCCAAGTCTTCAAAATCTTCAAGTCTTCAATCAGCAGATCTGTGGATCAATTTGCAAATTCCCTATCCCCAAACCTTTTGATATCATCTGAGTAGTCAAAGAGCAAAGTCCTGACTATCATCTCAGTGTTTCTGGCAAATCCACAAACTGGCAAATTGTTTGACCCACAGATACTTTCCCCATTTCCAGGCATGCTCAATTCTGATATCTGATAGCTTGGAGTATTCATATATGATCTTCAGATATCTGATGTCACCCTTGTATTGATCTTCAGTCATGTAGAAAGACTCATAATCCTTTTTCATGGCTTCTATTCTTTTGATTACTTCAAAATCCAACCAGGCTTTGATGTGGTTAGTATTAATCAAGACCAGTGTTTGAAAAATCGGACCGGACCGGCCGGTCAGTCCGGGCGAATCGGAAATTATGGGAATAGTGGTACGGTTAGTGCATCTAACCGCCCTGGATATCCAACCGCTGAGAACCGGCTGGTTCATTGGTCTGACCGGTAAATTGCCCACCGGTTGAGAACCGGTTTTTTATTTCATTTGATAAATATTGAATAGAATGGAAGTGGTGGGAATTGAACTTGGGTCTGGAATATAATAGCTTAGTTACTTACCACTTGGATACAAGTTATTTGTGCTAAATTCTAGTAATAACCCATATATGTTAACATTTTCAAGGATATTAATCCTCTACTAAGTAAAAGAACCATTACTTAATATTTTTAACATTCATTTTTTCATTTTACAAGTTACAACTTTATATATGTTTGAAATTCTAACATTTGAACCATTATAAATTAATATGGTAGATCTAGTATTTTAGAATTTTTTCTTTTTATAATTCAATATAAGTTTGAATTATTACAATTCAATATAGGTTCATATTAGACAATTTATTTATTAGTTACGTTGCAGTTTGATTATATGTAGTCTAATCTTTTTACTATTTGTTGTGATTGTTCAACTTCATAAATATTAATTACAAACCCCGTATTAATTAGATTTATTAACAAACACATGTATAATACGTCATACCGGGTCAATAAGAGGTTTTACTGGTTGAATCGATTGAACAAATATTTTGTAGCATGTCCGGTTCTACACCCGGTCCGGTTTTTCGTACACTGATCAAGACTGGCTTGTCCTTTCTCCATGCCATGAGCTGTTTATGGATTGGTTCTGGAAATTTTTCATTTACCAGTAAGTGCTTGAGTTCCAGAATCCAGTAGCCATTCTTCTGATTAATGCATCTGTAGACAGAGGAGTCATTGTTGGTCTTCACATACTCAATTCTGGCTTCTTCTGGTCTGAGTGGAAGTTGACCTTTTCTTCTTTCAGCTCTCAATCTATTCCTCCTTTGTCTTGAATTCTCCTTTGGGGGATTGCTTGAAGAACCACCCTGGATTGACTTGGTATTTCCAGAGGGTGTTTTAGCTGCCAAAGGCTTTGCAGCTATGGGCTCAGATAGACTATCAACCTTTCTTCTTTTTCTGTGAAGAGGAGCTTCATCTTCATCCTCATCTTCATCATCATCTTCCAGATTTCTCTTGTTAGGTGATTTGCAGCCTTCTTCATTGCCCTGGGATTTGATTTGGCCTTCTTCTTCTTCTTCTTCTTCTTCTTCTTCTTCTTCTTCTTCTTCTTCTTCTTCTTCTTCTTCTTCTTCTTCTTCTTCTTCTTCTTCTTCTTCAGAAGACTCTTCAATCCCTTTCACTTGTCTTCTCCTTGGAGCCTTGGTACTCCTTGGAGGTCTTTGTGCCCTGGCCCTTGTTATCATTGTTGTTTCTTCAGTTGGTTGCTGAGAAGTGGCTACTATTTGCAAAGCAGCTTGACTTGAGGAAGGCTCATTTATTCTGAGTGGTGGCTGGGAAGTTCTCCTGTTTCCTCTTCCTTTCTGAGCAGCATCAACTCCAGATTTCTTTTGTTGAAATCCTCCCCCTGACCTTGAGGTCAAAATCCTCCCCCCTTAGTCATTGTTGACTGACTAAGTACCACAAGGGATTCTGAGAGAGACTCAAAATTCCTTTGCAAGTAATTGTAGGCAGTAACCAAATTCTGAAGTTCAGCCTTGAGCTCCTGATTTTTTTGATAAGTCCATTTTCCTTATAAGTGAGCTCTGCCAATGGGCCTAGTATGGCATATGCTTTTCCAGCAGTGTAACTTGCCTCATCAAAAGATTTTTCAGCTAATGACACATCATTGTCCCTAACCATTCCCAGATCCTTCTGTGCAAGGACCATGCTGGTTGTTCTCTGAGTGATGAGCTCAGTGAATTTATTCATCTCGGTGGGGACTGAGGCAATTACTGCTTTGTTCTGTGAAGACAACTCCTTATTCAGTGTAGCTAGTACTTGGTATCTGTTCAAGTATTCATTGGAGTTGACATTTGGCATTTTGTTGAAAATTTCAGGAGCAATTAGCTTCCTTTTTAAGTGAGAAACTGCTAAGTGTTCATTGCGGTGTTCTGCCAATGCCTTGTCTTCTTCATCATCTGAGTCATCAGCCCAGTGATCTTCATCCTCTTGCACTTCTTCATCAAGGTTTCTGAAGGCGGCAACCATCTCAGATATGGGTTTCTTGCCTTTAGAGGATGGTTTCTGTGGTGAAGATGCAGCCTTAGCATCATGTTTTTCTTCAGATACTTGTTCAGCATCTAGCTCCTTAGCAATGTAATCAACAACGTCCAGGAGCCCTTTAATCTCAGAGTAAGCTTGCGTCTCTTTGTGATTTGTTCTTCTGGATTCAGCTATCTTTTCTTCCAGTTGAAGATTTAGCTGTTGTTCTTCTTCCAACAATTGTTTGAGTTGAGCAACTCTGGCTTGTGCATCCAATATTTTCTGAGTGTTGTCCTCAGAGTGCTCAACTACTTGTTCAGTAGAGTCTTTTTGTTGGGGAGATGGATGTGTAGACTTCTGAGGAGTATGGAGGAGGGGAATTTTGTGAAGTCCTCTCAGTGTGCTTTTCAGCAACAGAGGCATTGTTTCCTTGTGCAATCTCTCCTGTCCCTGGTGCAGGGGCATCATCATCATCCTTTTTGTCATTATCATCCTTGGGATGGTCAGAAGGAGGTTCTTCAAAATTATTCTCATTTGTTTCCTCCTCATCTTCAGAAACCAGATTGATCACTTCAGGAAGTGTGACCAATTGCCCATTTACTTCCTCTTGTTCAGAGGGTATGCACTGTAGGGTCTGGGGCAAGATAGGCTTGAATGCCATCTGCATTCTGGTCTGACCATCTGCCTTCTCAAAAGCTTCTATGAGCTTGTGTGCAACTTCTTTGACAAAGTCCTTATGCATCAGAGTAGCAAAAGAGTACTGCTCTGTTGGGAACATAGCGTGGACATAATTCTACAAGTCAAAAGCTCTGACTCTTCTCAATTTTTGATCAGTCACCTTTGTTAATTCAGTCAGATCTGAGCTTCTGAGCTTTTGCTACTTTCTGAAACACTTGAGATGTTTCTTGAGAGTGTGGTCTTTGAAGAATGGAATCAGGTCTTCTGTTGAGAATGCAAAGACCTTTGGCACACTTGTTTGAGCCTGAAAGAAAGAGTTTTGAGTTGGATTCAAAACTTGTGTAGATATCTGAGTACTAGTGTAGTTAGGTTTCTGAGTTACCTGAATGAGTACATCAGGCTCAGAGACTTGTACTACTGATGCAGGGGGTGCCTCAGATATCTTGTTGTGAGGTGGAGACTTGGGAGTCTGGTCCTCATCAACCTTTCTTTTTGCTTGAACCTGAGAATTAAATTATCACAATACTTAGGAAATTGTCATGAAAGAATTTATGCAATTAAGCTTCAATGATTTCTGAGTTTGCCACTTACTTCCTCAACAGGAGGCTCAGAATCATTTTTCTCAGAAACTTTCTCAGTTTCTGGTGTTCTTTCTGGTGATGTTGCCTTGGGGGCTTCATCAATTTCCATGGGTGCAGGGGATGTCGCAACTCTTTCCCCTTGCACTTCTACTTCTGAATGAGCCTGTAAGTAGAAAGTATTGAGTAATTAAAGAAGAATACATATTAACCCATAATGAAAAATGTTTATCACTGATTTTTATATACTTTCACACTAGAAGGCTCAATGACACTTTCTTCAGAAACCTTGACGGTTTCAGGGTCCTTTTATGGCATTTCTGCCTTCCCTTCTTCTTTCTCAGTTGGAGCCTATTAGAAACATCCACTTAATTAGTTAAGTGTATTAACATATATCTGAAAAGTAATATCTTAAGGAACTCTCTATCACCTGTAGCACAGGCTCAGATTCCTTAAGAGGTGAGGTTGTAGTAGCCTCCTTCTCAGTCTCTGAGGCAAGCTTCCCAGCTTCCTCTTGTTCTTGTGTTTCTAATTCAGCCTGTAACAAAGAAATTTTATTAAATAACAAGATTAATAAACACAAAATATAACAAGTAGAGAGTTAAACCATTCAGCTACCTGAGCAGTGTCAGGCTGATTGGTCTCTGGAACTTGTGACCCTTCTATGCTTAGGTCTTCTTGTTCCTTTACAGCTTCTTTGTTTGAAGTTTCAGGTACTTCAGACCTTTCCTGAGTGTGCAACTCAATTGCCTCCCTTGGTTGATCATTCTGAGCAGATGCCTCAGTTTGATCCCTCTCATTGAGTTGGGGAACCTGCTCATTTGCAGGATTTTCTTGATGGTCGAGTCTTTGGTATGTCAAACTGCAATTCATTCACCATGGCTTCATTATCATCTGGTGAATCATGTAAATTGGATGAATTAAAGTGCGGCTCATCCTGATCCTTTTGTGACAGTTGGTATAGTGTGGAGGCAATGTTAGAATCCTCCATCACTATATCACCACTTCTCAAAGCTTCTTCTACCAGCTTGAGTGTGTCTTGTCCAGATTCCTTGGACTTAGGTGCTATCTCAACCTGTGGTGTAGGTTCTTCTTCAGATACCTCTATTCTTTCAGCATCCTTTGAACTTGTTACTTTTTCAGCAACCTTAGCCCTTTTTGATTTCTGTAGGACTTGAGAGATGACCAATTCATCATCAGAGCTCTCATCAGCATTAGGAACTGATTGATCCATAATTCCTGCGATTTCTGTAGATAGGGCTTGATACCTGCCACTACTCTCATTTTTACCAATGAGTTCATCAGCAAGGTTTTCCTTGGTAGCATTGATGAGTTCATCAGCAGTTGTATCTTTTGCAGCATTCATGAGTTCATCAGCAGTTGTCTTAGCAGCATTGATGAGTTCATCATCAGTGGAGTCAGATATTTTAGAGTCAACATCCACAATGGGTATGTCTACTGATTTGCCAGCAAACTTCTTTCGTGAAGTTCTGGGCTTTTTGGTCGCAACGGAACCCTCACATACCTCATCAGTCTTTCGTTTCTTAGAACCTTTCTGAGATGCAGTAACCTTTCTCATCATGTTTGTATACTCATATTTGTAGAAGCGATTCTTTGGCTATGTCAGCCTTCTCTCTGAGCTCAATGCCAAGCTTCTCCAGCAAGAAGCATATCTTTAGTCCATAGCTTACTGTGGCTTTTGGCTCAGCAAGGCCCTTAACAATTTTAGGCTCAAAGCCTTGAATTTTCTTCACAAATTTCATAAAGGCGTACTTCCCCCAATTGAAAGGGTTTTCCAGCCTTTTGTTCTGTTGATTCAACAAGAACATCATCATCTAGCATTCTTGGATTATCTGGTCGGCACCTCCTTGTAGACCATCAAAGCATCTGTGAAGAATGCATGCCAATACATCATAGTGAACCAACAGATGTCTGGTTCTGATGTCAGCAAGTTTGAAGTCGATGGGTGTATCTGATTTTTTTTCAAGATCACACACATCACTGTATAGTTGCTTCACACCTTCAAGGAGATCATCATCCTTGGTGTTTATTTCAAAATCATTTCCAAGATGTTGAAGTTCAAACAACTCACAAAAAGTTGTTAAGTTCAAAAGAATGTCCTTTCCTTGAACTTTTGATTTTATAGACACTATTTCAGTGCCTTCAGTAACACATGAAATAATCCTGGAATTGTTGTAAAATTCCAACACGTCCAGTGAAGAAACTCCACTGGGGATAGCAGATAGGAAACCCTTGATTTGTGCCTTTTCAAGCATACAAAGAATCAACTTCCTATCAGCTTGGTTTTCAATTGCAGCAACGAGGTATTCCTCAATCATGGCACCACCCCAAATCATCCTGTGATTTGAAGTCCAATGATCAGGATTGAAATCTCCGACCAATCGATTGTTCGTGATAACCAACACTGGTGCTTGCTTTTCAGCAGTACCAGAGGTAGTAGCTTGGGATTTCTGGGTAAGAGCACGTTTTGGAGCCATCTCTTTAAATAGTGAAGTTTTTGAAAGTCAAGAAGAGATTAAGGTAGGAGATTAGTGATTCTTTGCAGAAAAACTAAGTAGGAATCAGTGTTTGCAGTGAGGATTTGCAGAGAAAATTTGGGAGATTTTGCTGTTTTTATGCAAGTGCAAATGTGGGATTGAGCAAAAGTGAATTCTTTTGCCAAAATCCTATATATATATAGCAGTGTAATTCCAACAGGCAAAAATACACAAATTAATTTTGTGCATTTGTATCTGTGTATGTGCAGTAAGGCGTGGGTAAAATTCGATTTGCATTAAATGCTTAGTGGGCTACGTTTGTGTTTTTACAGTCCACTATTTTACAGAGAATTTATCTCGACCTTTAAAATGGAACGCCCATTTCATCAATGGTTGGGATTGCTTTTCCAGCAATGATCACAATCAACCCATGTGATTGTGCCCAATTAATGAATTTTGGCAATTAGCTATCTGAATAGCATCTCTTCTGTGTGACTAAGGGACAATTTTGTATCTGAGTCTATCTCACATATAGTATTTGTTTGTTGAGGAGTTTAGCCTCGAACACTGACTGAACTAGTACAAGTCTCTATCCTATGGTCTGCCTCCAACTTGAAGTCCGACCGGGTGCCTTGGACCGAGCCGGAACACCTGAAAAAACTAAGTGGGGGGGGGGGGGTTAGATAGGTAATCCGGATTGCATGTTGTCAATCCGGTAAGAGACTTTACTCAAGAGAGAGTTGGAAAGTTCCCAATGTAGTAGTAATGAGGAAGGATATGATATAGTGAACTTGGTAGTTGTTGCTTATGACTTATGACTTATGACTTATGACTTTGTGCTATATTTATAGTTATCATATACTTATGAAGTGGTTCATAAGATGATGCCAAGTGTATGTTCAGGATTTGGACAACAATACTACCTTTGGCCCACAACCCAATAGTGAACAGTAGTCCAATACCGATTAATGGGCCTGGGAGGGTAGTTTGGACCTTTCCCTCGAGATCTATTCACTGTTGGGTCCGTGTCGATTCTTGACGGATCATGCGCTTGGTTGACCTGCCCTTAGGTAACTCAGGGTGTCTAAGCCTGGAGTTCCACAGAAGTATCTCAGTGGTTCTGTTATATACGTTTGGTCTTAATGTGAGGGTGGCGTCCGAGATTATCTCGTCCGGTCCGTTTGGCATCCTGGGACTGACAGTTTGTGATACTTGGAAAGATCACATGACTTCTTGTCAGGTTCGGAAGTCATACACCTAGCTTAGTCGGACTTAGCTGAGAAGGTGTATTGACTTGCACATACTAGTCGACCCGGAATGGTTTCCGTAGGTCGGACCATTTGAAGGTCGGATTGAAACTGAATTAGCCATTTCAGCCCTGATGCGCTCAAGGACACGCTCTATGGCGCCCTTAACGGATTGGACACATATCCGTATCAACATATGTCCCCCTAGTTTCCAAGTATCTTAGTAGAAGATAGTTGGTAACTATGAAAAGGACAGGTGTGTTGTGGAGCGTGTCCGAATCGTTAATTGTGAGGGAGAAAAATCCCTTCTTTTCATGTGAAAAAATTCGTATCCGTGTTTCAAGAAATTAATATATCTCTCCCCCCCCCCCCTTTTCGTTCTATAGTCCGAGATAGGAAGAATCGCGGACTGTAGAAGGAAAAGGTATTTGTATCCAAGATATATTGAGATCCGAGTACGGTTTTAGGATCCGAAGAAGTCGTCTGTGGGAGAGTTATAGGAAGCAATCTGTTGGGTTATATATGTGGGATGGCCTTCCTGGGCTAATGAACAGTGAACCGAAAGGCCCAATAGGTCGCCTGTCCGGCCCATGGGCAAAGATCCCCAGTGAACCGATGCAACCCTTGGATTGAGAAGATCAGCGGTTGGGATTTAAACCCAAGTGATGTGACGTTTCTGCCAAGAATTAAATGGGGTGTAACGTCAATTCACCACTTGTGAATCGGTGCAACCGTTGGATTGAAAAGATCGACGGTTGGGATTTGAATCCAGATGATGTGACGCTTCACCTTCCCCAATTGCCCCCTATAAATAGTTGTCGCATCTGTCATTTTCACACTTTAGCCAAATCGAAACTCAGAGCGATTCTCAAGCAACCCGAGCAATCAAAAATCAATCCGAGCAACCAAAACTCGCAAAATCTTTCACTTTTCAACTGAGATCTATACTCTCGGAGAGCTAGCAAGGCTTCAACGTCCGTCCATACTTACCAAAACAACTTCATCAAGTAAGTATGTCTTGGTTCTTCCTGAATTTTCTTTCTATGATATGCACGTTTAATGCTTGTATGCTTCTCCCTTGTTCGAATGTCTGTTTGTTGATTCCGTGATTTTAAATGCTGCTCGTGGTAGATTCCCGTTATGCTTAGTTGGAATAACCTCTCCCGTATGCTGTATTGTGCTAGTTTCCTTCAATAGCAACTTGTTGAACTGGCTTGTATATTATGTCAAATGTGACTAAAAATCGATAATGCATGCCTCTATGGTGGTATTTTGGTGCCGATTGGCACATAGACCTTTATAGGCTATTCCTGTCAGTGTGGTATGTAGGGTAGATAATAGTGCCAATGGCACGTCTTTGTGTGCCAAGCTTAGTGCTCATAGTGTTATGAGATTGTGTTCCATGTAGAAAATCTGATAAAGTAGGGCTTCCTCGGACCACTTGACTTAATAAGTTACCTAAACGAACTCTCGGACAATCACAATCATCGTTTCTGATCCGTTTCCTTGTGCCCTAGGATGTCCGGGAGTGATATTCAGAACCATCACGAGGCTCAAGGTTACGACGATGGAGTAAGCCAGGGGACTGAATCCGTGGACGCAATCGCATCCGTGGCAGATTACCTGGTCGTTGAACTCCTTGCTTCCAGGGATTCCGATGCTGGGCAAAGGGTCCGCGATGTAGCGGAAACTCGGCCTGAAGTGGTAGTGGGCCCGGAAGGTGTCGCTAGGACTAGGTCGCGAGTCCAATCTCGGACCATAGGTGGTGGCGGTGTGCCCGTCGGTTTGAATGAACCTCGGACTGAGCAGGGAGGCGACAGTGGTCAGGATGCGGATGATGTGGAGATGTTCTATGCTGGGGAGGAGGACCGTGTGGAGATGGAAGCAGGTCCTTCCAATCCTAATACGTCCGCGGTTCCAGTAGTTGAAGGAGAAGAGGAGGAGGAAGAAGAAGATGAGGAAGAGGACGAAGAGGAAGACGCCTCCGAGAGTGTCCGTCCGCGTAGGCGCTCAGTGCGGAACAATCATCAGATTGTTCTCCACCCCAGAGCAATTGCGAACCCTACTCCTCCACTGGTAGCTGATCGTGGAGCGCAAGCAGCACGTACCAAATTTCCTCGTCCGCATCCGCCGTTATGATAGCGGACAAATACGGAGAGCTCAACATAGACAGGCTGCTCCCTACTTGTCTGTCCAAAGTGAAGTTGGCGGATACCCCGGAGTGGAGGCGGAAGTGGGAGATTCCCGATACTGTGGAGATAATGGTCCCAGAGCCCGGGCACGCATTTTATAATCTGCCCGCCGGATATATGTGTGTGCATGAGGCGGCATTCTCTTGCGGGTGGAGGATCCCCATTGCGCCCGAGCTTAAGCAAATCCTGAATCACATTGGGATTGGTCCGAGCCAGGTTATCCCTAAATCTTTAGGAAACCTTATATGTTTTGTCATTTTCTGTAAAAAGAAGGGGCAGCCGGTGAACTTCGAGAACTTCCGGCAACTCTTCCATGTTACTTTCAGTCCGGGGAACCCCTTCTTCTACACTTTTGTAAATATAAAAGTTTATAATTTTATTTCCGATTCCATCTCCTCACTCAGATCCAAATGGTGGAGTAAATACATTTTTGTGCGGATGGCTTTGAAGCCTGGGGAGTCCGCAAGGAGGCAAGAGTAGTGGGGGTTGCCCAAAAAGTTTCTGAGGGAGAGTATCCCAGATTGGCGCCCACTCCCGAAGAATGTGGCTCCGTGGGTGGCGGAGATCCACAAGAAAAACGATCCACCCACGTATCCATTCCACGGATTGATTTGTCAGCCGCTGCCCTACTTGTGCGGACTGACAAATGCCGTGGAAGTTGGGGGAAAGACAGATTTCAGTAAGGATCTTTAACTTAGGATTTGTGCTTCCTTTCCTTTTGAATGCCCTGCCTTGAATTTTCGTTTCCGAGATTCCCGTTATGCTTCCTTTATGCATCTGTATCTGACACTTTTATTTCGTTTTGTAGCTCATTGGTTTGATTACATCATGTCGACCCTTCGTGAGAAGAAGAAGCAGCAAAGGGAACAACAAGCTCTTGAGCTCGCCACTGGTCAAAGGGCCAAAATAATCAACACGTCCGCGGGTCTACCTATGGCGGACCCCAAAAATGCGGTCGTGTTTGCTGCGGAGGAGGAAAGGCAGAAGAAGGCGGGCGAAGATCCGCAAATCTTGGAGGTGCCCGACAAAGGCAAAGGTCTGGCAACCTGCAGCACTACTGCATCTAAGCCACGAGATTCTGCTGCATCCGCACCTCCCCGGGATGTGTTGATACGGGATGCCATTACCTCGGGGAGGAAGAGGGGTGCAACCTCGGATGCCTCTCTTGCAGCTAAGTGGCAACATTTTTCCGTTGTTCTTCCATTGTCCGACCAAGCTGCTCTCGATGCGGAATATGAACGGAGTTGCGGACTCCCTGAGGTTGAGCGGGTTGGAGAGATCCATGAGCTGCATCAGAGGGTAAACAACTTATCAATGTTTTCCTTTCCATGCTTTCAGCTTCTTATGATAGAAATATAACTTTTGTCTGTGCAGACTTCTTGTAGCTCGGATGCATGATCAAGGCTATGCAGTGGAAGGCCAGTGAGCGGGCCACCATTGAGGAGGACCTGCATAAGGCCTTGGCTGCATCCGCGGATGAGGCTGAGAAGGTGAAGCAGGCGGAGGTCCAACTGAAGAAGAAGGATGCGCTCATTGCCAAGCTGAAGGGTAATTGGGAGCGAGCCAAGGCGTACGTGGAGTGGCAGGAGAACTTCATTGATTTGTCAATGAAGGCGTTCCTGGAATCCAAGGATGCTCTGCTTGAAGATCTCCAGTTCGCCCGCCTTGAAGCTGCAAAGGATTTCATGAAGTCGGACTCCTTCAAGTTCTTCATGGCGGACAAGTCCAATGCTTTCCGCTTGGAGGGATTTTCATCCGCTATCGGCCAGTTGTAGGCCAAGGGGCTTATTCCTCAGAATTTTGATTGGAAGGCGGAAGGACTGGACCCGTGATGAGACAATATTCTAACGTCTCATTTGGTCTTTTTTAGCGATCTTTGTAAGTCTTTGTCTTTAGTTTTGTAGTCTTTTTAGTTCGTTTTTACGCTTTGGTGTTTTGTTTGTGTTTTGTAGAAATCTGTGTCTTTTGAGCCGTTTGAAGACAAGATGGTTAGCATGGCTACTTGTGAAATCGATCACGTGGTGAGATTTTACGAGCTTGGCATTGGCAGTTTCAGCATGGCTCGCCGCAGTGAGGAAATCAGTCCGCCGCGGTGAGATTTTACGAGTGATGCTCCTGTTTGAAGATTGAAGCTCACCGCGGGAAGGAATTGGTCCGCCGCAGCGAGATTTTACGAGCTTGATATACAGTGCCAAGACCCTTACTAAGTATACTAAGTAGTATTTCATATTGCGACGCAGAATTAATTTTAATTTCCTTATTAGATTAGATTTTTGATTCCTATTCATTGATACTTCTTTTAACCTAGTTTAGAAAAAAGCTCCAAGCGCCATACATTGACATTGAGACATCTTTGGAGCTTGGTTATTCATTGATTTTGTTCATCAAATCAAGATTATTGGTATTGATTTCTCAATTGCTTTCTTCTATACAATTCGTTCTTTATCTTATTGATTGAATTGTATGTTATTGCATGCGAGCTTTTCATCTATGTTCCATACGATTATTACCATGAATCTTTGCATGCAACTATCAATTATGAGTAGCTAAACACCTTTGAATACAGTAGTATGTGAAGATTATGCATATTCGTTCTAGGGTTTATCAAAGCACTCATATAGGTTAGTCTCATATTAAATCTTCGTAAAAACCTTCAATTCGATAAGTCCGTATTAAATTCTCCAAATTGTTCATGTTTAAGGATCGTGAATTGACGACTCACAATTTCTCCAGTATAATATCTTCTAAGAACAATTGGTTGAATCGAATTGATTGATTTTCTGTACAACAACCGTGTGACAAATATGAGTGCTATCCCTAGTTCGAATTAGCATAATTGGATCTTGTTACTGTATTCATCTTTCTCTCATTGTTAATCGTTATATTAGCTTTAATTAAACTAGTTAGAAGTATAAACAAACCATCAATCAGATTGTTACTCGCAAGTATCTGTTTACTCTCACTGCTACATAGCCTGATTAATTCCCTAGAGATCGATCACGAGTTAGGCTTATTAGGAATATCTGTTTAGATTTTGATCAGCAACCTAATGACTTATCTTAGCTCAGAAAGGTGGTTAGTACTCTTGGTTCACTTGAACACTGTAAAAGAGGAAAATCACTAAGTATGATAGTCTAGTAAATCTTGTATAGGATGTTAGGTCTCTGAATGTAATTTTTATTTTCTTGAAGAAGGCATCCAGCAGGAGAAGCTCAACTTTAAAATGAAGTTTTGAAGACTGCACAAGATTGCTGAAGATAAAGGTTATGAGATACCTATGTCTAGATATCATGAAGAAACAAGTATTTCAATAAACAAGTGTTGCAAAAGATATCTGAGAATACAAGGTTTCTGAACGAGGAAAAGTGCCCACAGATTTCTACACTCAGATACCTTGGATAAAGATTATGTTTCCGGGAAACAATATATTTTTAACAAGTGGTATCTGGAGTTGTGATAGTCTCTGGAAAAAGGACGTGCAAGGCTTCATAAAGCATGCATAGTTCCGTTGGCACTACAGGACAAAGTATAGTACGGTGCATTAAATGCGCGGACAGAAATGTCTGAACAAAAACGGTAGTCCCTGAAGAAGAAGACAAACGTGCAACGGTACTATACTCAGATATCAATAGTTTGAATTTGATTTAAGCCTAACGGATACGATTCAAACGGCACTCAAATTCATCTATAAATATCAACACTTAGAATGCTTGAGAACACACCTTGAACTTACACCAAGAACACTAAATACTCACTCAAGCTCTCTCAAGCATACTACTTACCTTCAAGCTTTCTGTTGCGACCAAAGCTCTTGATTCTAAGTAGCACAAAAGTTCTAAGTGTCCTGATCCTTAACAAGCATTGTTATTTGTGAAGGAGTTGAATTAAGATTTCATATATGAGATTCATTCTCTTGAACACTTATCATAGACTTGGGTCAGTAAAGAACAAGATACCATACATTGAAAAGTGTATTAAGTATACTTGATTCATAGAGCTATCTGCATAACTGAACAAGTTATTAAAGAAGCTCACCTGACAAACTACCTTAACCAACACCTTAATCGGCGTGGAGTACAGGAAGTACTTAGTTTGGGAAACTAAGGAATAACTCCAAGGTTACTGAGCATAGGAAGTACTTAGTTTGGAAAACTAAGGAATATCTCAAAAGGTTTCTGAGTACATGAATTACTTGACTGAGAAATCCGGGGAATAACTCAGGGGGAACACTTGGTTGGGAACCTAGTGTATTTAGAAATCGAGAGAAGATACTTGTAAGGTTACCTCAATTATCTGTCTTAGTGGATTCTAGGTCTGAGGAAGGCCGAAGTGGATTAGTTGAAGGATTACGCCACCTTCAGATACCACTATAAAGTCTTGTGTTATTTACTTTTTGCAATTTATTACTTTCTTGATTTACCTTGCTAAGTATTTACACATATCTTGCTGAGCACGTGCACTTATCACAAAAAGTCTTCCGCTCTCTGAAAATAAGTATCAGATATCTGAGAAATTGTGTTTATCGACAAAGGTTTGAAAAAGACTATTCACCCCCCCCCCCCAGTCTTTTACTTTGCCGTTATCTAGACCAACAAGGCTTTAGTCTACAACTACAGCTTATTCTCTAATTGCTTTTTAGAGTATAATTTGAGATCATCAACCCGTCCGCGGATGCTAGTGGAGTAGAGATTCCGGTGGAAGTTGTGCCGGATGAGCGGTTAGCTGCATGTGAATTCGCGGAGGTGGTCACCGAGGAAGGTGAGATCGATATCAAGAACGGCGGACCCTTCCTCCCAAAATGTATCCCAGAGGCCATTGGGAAGGTATGTTTCATGCCATTCCATGATAACATGAATTACCTGAAGGATTGGTATTTCATGCCTTCCCAGATCATTGGAAATCACGCGGATTTCAATCTGTTCGAGAGTGTCAAGGCTTCCTTCAATACCGTTGTTGAATCCCTCGCGGTCGCTGCCAATGTCAATCCGTCCTCCACCAATCCGCCTGCAACTGACGAGGCCGGGCCAAGCCAACCTCCCCCTCAGTGATAAGTCCGGGGTATGCCCCGTGGAAAGTTTGTAAACATTTGAATTTCTCGATCATTTGACGGCACGGAACATTGCCAAGTACAATATTTATCATTTCTATTGTCAGTAGTAGTCGTCCTTGGTAAAATGTTATCTATGCTTTGATATAGCACTTGTTTGCTCCTTTATTTTCATTGATCCATCCTTCATATGCTCAGTTATCGTAAATATATATCTCTTGCAAACGCGGATCACCTTGAAATACATCTGATTCAAGATAATCAAACCATTACCTTGCTGATCTTCGGACTACTCAATAGGCTTAATCTTCGGATGTTTGCGTAAATGGAGTTCGTCGGACTTATTGACGAGTGAATACCCGGATACCTGCATTTAAAAAATATGGGCTCAATATGATCAAACAGGTAGGCCCAAACGATCCAGCGTTGTTCGGCCCTACAGATGGCCCAAGCCCATTGTCGATGTCAAGATTCTTACGTGTCGGATGATTATTGGTTCGCCCTATCTATAAATACCCGAGTTCCCCTTTGCATTGATCGCCTAAATCCAACTCCAATTTCCATCTTACTGAAAATTTCTGTTAGGAATATCTGTTTAGATTTTGATCAGCAACCTAATGACTTATCTTAGCTCAGAAAGGTGGTTAGTACTCTTGGTTCACTTGAACACTGTAAAAGAGGAAACTCACTAAGTATGATAGTCTAGATAATCTTGTATAGGATATTAGGTCTCTGAATGTAATTTTTATTTTCTAAAAAGAAGACCAAGAAGAAGGCATCCAGCATGAAAAGTTCAAAGGATTTGAAGATTTGAAGACTGCACAAGATTGCTGAAGTCAAAGGTTTCCAGATACCTATGACCAGATATCTTAAAGACACAAGCGTTTTTAAATAAACAGTGTTGCAAAAAGATATCTGAGAAATAAAAGGTTTCTGAGACGAGGAAAGTGCCCACAGATATCTACGCTCAGATACCTTGGACATAAACTATGTTTCTGAAAAGAAATATATTATAACAAGTTGTTTCAACAAGTGATATCTGGAGTTGTGATAAACTCTTGAAAAGGACGTGCACAGCATCAGAGAAATCTGATAGTATAAAGATCTCTGATACCATGCATAGTTCCGTTGGCACTACAGGACAAAGTATAGTACAATGCATTAAATGCAGACGGAGATGTACGAACAAAAGCGGTAGCTTCGAAGAAGAAGACAAACTCTACAAGATTATACTCAGATATCAATAGTTTGAATTTGATTTAAGCCTAACGGATACTATTCAAACGACACTCAAATTCATCTATAAATATCAACACTTAGACTGCTTGAGAACACACCTTAGAACACACAGAACTTAGAACACTGAACTTACATTGATTACTCTCACAAGTTCTCTCAAGCACACTACTTACCTTCAAGCCTTCTGTTGCGACCAAAGCTCTTGATTCTAAGTAGCACAAAAGTTCTAAGTGTCCTGGTCCTTAACAAGCATTGCCATTTGTGAAAGAGTTGAATTAAGATTTGATATCTGAGATTCATTCTCTTGAACATTTATCATAGACTTGGGTCAGTAAAGAACAAGATACCATACATTGCAAAGTGTATTAAGTATACTTGATTCGTAGAGCTATTTGCATAACTGAACAAGTTATTAAAGAAGCTTACCTGACAAACTACCTTAACCAACACCTTAATTGGCGTGGAGTACAGGAAGTACTTAGTTTGGGAAACTAAGGAACAACTCCAGGAAAAAGGTTTCTGAGTACAGGAAGTACTTGGCTGTGAAAGCCGGGAATAACTCAGGGGGGAACACTTGGTTGGGAACCTAGTGTATTTAGGAATCAAGAGAAGATATTTGTAAGGTTACGCCAATTATCTGTCTTAGTGGATTCTAGGTCTGAGAAAGGCCGAAGTGGATTAGTTGAAGGATTACGCCACCTTCAGATACCACTATAAAAAGACTTGTGTTATTTACTTTCTGCATTTTATTACTTACTTTATTTACCTTGCAAAGTATTTACACCTATCTTGCTGAGCACGTGCACTTATCACAGAAAAGTCTTCCGCTCTCTGAAATTAAGTATCAGAAATCTTCACAGATATCTGAGAAACCGTGTTTATCGACAAAAGTTTTAAAAGACTATTCACCCCCTCTAGTCTTTTACTTTGCCGTTATCTGGACCAAAAAGTGGTATTAGAGCGGGAGGTTCCCAAGCCTTCTGCACTGAACCTAGATCCCAGATAAGTGCCCACTAACTGCTTTTCACCTACACTTGATTTGTTTGTTTAGTGTGTTTGCTGCAGGATGTCTTTAAGTGACGCCCCAATTCTCAAGCCAGAGAATTATGAGAAATGGAAGAACAACATGATGTTCCACCCAGAAGCCATCAGTGACGAAATGATCGACGTGATAAAGAATGTCCCAATAGTCATTCAACAACTCAAGCAAGTCATAGAGGTTTAAATTGGTAGAGACAGAGAACAAAGCGATGTGTCTTCACAGACAGATGCGTCAACCAGTGGGAGACCTGCCAGTCAAGTTATTTACGAACCAAAGCCGAAAGAGCTCTGGACATCGGAAGATGCCAAGAGAAATCGAATGGATGGTCAGGCTCGCAATATCATCATACGTTCTACTCCAGAGCACAAACAGTGTAAACTGTGGGGTGCAAAAACGGCGAAAGTGGCCTGGCAACTGATTGAAGAAATCTGTGCCGGCACTGATAAAACGAAGGAAAATAAGTTCGAAGTTTTGAAGCTCAAATTCCAAAACTTTAAACAAGGTCCCACAGAGACTCTTGAAGAACTAGATTTCCGATTTACAACACTTATGAGTGACATGGCTGCACTGGTGAAAGTAATAGATATACCCAGTCAGAAAAGATTAAGACTATTGTGAGAAGTCTAAATCATAACTGGGAGCACACAAAGTTTTTCTACTTTAACCAAGGAATGCCAGATATCACTCCAGTGGAACTTTTCTCTCACCTTGCCATTGTTGACTATGAGACAACTCAAAGAGAACAAACAACCGAAAAGTTGCAGAATGTTGCTCTAACTGCTCAAGGAACTTCTGAAAAGAAAGAAGGCAAGGAGATGACTGAGGAAGCTCTTGCTGTAAAGCAAATGAGAAAATATGTCAGTCAAGAAATTGAGAGAAGAAAAGCCAAAGAGAAGCTGAAAAAGCATCTAGGCTCAAACTATCACCAGTACAAAAATATGCAAAGCTCGCTGAACAAGCCAGCTCAGAAAGCATCAAGTACTGAGGAAGCAGAAATCGGAAACGATATCTGTTTCTATTGTCATAAACCTGGTCATTTCAAGAAGGATTGCCCTGCCTTCAACAAACTAAAGACAGGTGACAAGAAAGATAGAAGAAACTTCAAGAGAAGTCAGAGAGCTATGCTCACTGAAGAAAGGAAAAAGATTCAACTCCAACTGGATGCTCTAGACATTGAGTCTGATTCTGAGGATGAAGACTCAGATGATTCCACACTACCTTCTCCAGAAATGTGCGGTGTCTCTCATGAAGTGATCGACTTTGGTCTAAAGAAGAAAGAAGTGTGTGGAGTGGCTGAAGAAATCTTTCCAGATATCTCCAACATTGAACCTTGTCTAATGGCTGATGGGGTAACACATACTTCTTGTTATACATATGAAAGTGATGAGGAAGGAATCAAAGATCTGGAACATCTCAGAAGAGAGCTTGATCTCTACGAAAGAGAGTTTCTAATGGTCCGAGCTAGAGCATAAATCTTTGAAGAAGACAAGAATTCTCTTGTAAAGAAAATTCACAAATACTCAAGATATCTGAGAAAAAGGATGCTGAAAATGTATTTCTCAAAGCTCAGATATCTGAGACTGAAAAGTCACATAAAGAAGCATTGGCCAAACTTCAAAAGAAATATGAAGATCTTCTTTCTGAGAATGAAGAGCGCAAAAAGAAAGAACTATCTTTTCAATCTTATGCCAAAGCTATTGACACTCTTACTGAAGTACAATCTTATTTAAGAGATCCTTCAGAAAAGAGAGGACTTGGGTTGGACACACACACATACAGTTCTACCACTCTGAATAAGAGTAATGAAAGTCGAACATTTGTCAGTGCTCAGCAAGGTGATTCCCAAACAACCTACAGTATCGGTCAGAAAGCTAAGGTTGTTGACAAAGGAAAGGCAGTTGCGACCAAACCTTTGTGGGAAAAACAAGTCCCAAGGAAAATTGTTGGGAATGTTTCTGAAAAGAAACACAACACTGAAAAGTGCAATCACCCACAGTGCTATGTCTCTTAGAAAGGAAAAATTGTAGGAGCTGACAAATTCTCCTATGTCACGTTTTCTGGAAAGAAAATAGACTACCCAGAGACTAGTAAAGCTGCTGAGGAAAGATCTCAGACAGCACCAGGTGCTCGAAATAGTATTGGCTATAATGCTATCGGGAAACAACTTGCTCGTGAGTACAAACAAGAGCAAGAACGATGGTTAAAGCTAGAATTGCTCACAGCAATTATCAGAAGTGGAAGATGAATCAAGCCACTGAAAATCTGAATGCCGGGGCTAGAAGAAATCTGGCTAGGAAAGCTAAGTTTGCTGAGAAGCAGACTCAGAAACCTGACAAGTATCTGAAAGCACCAAATGGAGCACCAAGGAACACACCAAGGAGGAAAATAGTTCTTCATAACAATGATACTAATCATTTAACTAGAATTCCTCCTTATGTTCCTGTTAGACAAAAGAATGTTCCTAAGAAATTCATTCAAAAATGGATTCCTACTGGAAGATTCTTTAGTCCAGATGGTTCCATTGTTGGTATGAGAACCTAATCTCCTGTTTCCTGTTTTGTGCAGAACACTCTAAAGACTAATCCAAAGTGGCATGTTGATAGTGGATGTGGGAAGCACATGACAGGAGACAAAGCAAATCTGATTGACTATAGAAAGTGCATTGGTGGACCAATTATCAGGTTTGCTGGAGGAGTTGAAAATCCAACCATAGGATTTGGCAATCTGAAGTTCGGAGCCCTTACAATCTCTGAAGTACTACATGTAAAGGGATTGAAATATAATCTCCTAAGCATGAGTCAACTAGTAGACAAAGGGTACACTATCAAGATCAAGTCAAAAATATGCAAAGTGATTGACAATGAGTCAAAGCACAGTCTTGGTTGCAAGGCGTAAAGGAAATCTTTATGTTGCTGATTGGGCATCCGCCACAACTGAAGAATGTCTCATGGTGAGTCAATCTGGCCACACTGAAGAAAATTGGCTATGGCATAAAAGAATGAGTCACTTGAATTTCAAAACTCTGAACAAGCTAGCCAAGAAAGAGTTGGTGGTTGGTTTACCCAAAATGACATATAGAAAAGATGGTATATGCTCAGCTTGCCAAATGGGAAAACAATCCAAAACATCTTTCAAGTCTAAAACTAGACATTCCAGTGAAAGGCCACTGCAAATGTTATATATGGATCTTTTTGAATCCTCTGTAACTAGTTATGCAGGAAAGAAGTATGGTCTGGTTGTTGTTGATGATTACTCAAGATTCACTTGGGTTGTATTTCTCAAACACAAACTGATGCAAGGATTGAGATACCCAACTTGCTGAATAAGCTTGAAGTCATGAAAAATGACAAGGTATCTGTAATCAGAACAGACCATGGTACTGAGTTTGTGAACCAGTATATAAAAGAATTTTGTACCTGCAAAGGTATACAACATCAACTATCTTCCGTAAGAACACCACAAAAAAAATGGTGTTGCTGAAAGGAAGAATAGGACCCTAAAAGAAGCGGCAAGAACAATGCTCGCTGACACTGAAATAAGTGAAATCTATTGGGTTGAAGCTGTAAACACAGCCTGCTACACTCAAAATAGATGTTTGATTAACAAACACCATGACAAAACTCCTTACGAGCTTTTCATTGGTAGACCCCCTAGTATCAAACATCTAAGAGTGTTTGGTTGCAGATGTTTCGTTCTTAACAATGGAAAAGAATACTTGAGAACGTTTCAACCAAAGGCAGATGAAGGAGTATTTCTTGGTTATTCTCTGAATAGCAAAGCCTACAGAATCTACAACAAAAGAACGCAAAAAATTGAGGAATCTGTTCATGTAGTATTCTATGAAGGAAACAAGAAAATACTCTTGAATGATGATCTCTCATATAGGTTCAAAGAACTGATGATCAAAGATTCTGAAAAAGGATCCTCTAAAGGAAACAATTATATTATGCAGTTAGAGGATGAATCTGACGATGAAAAGCAACCTATGCTTAGTAACAACCAGATGACTCTAAGACATGATGAAGAATTTCCTATGAGAATTCCAGAAATGGAACAGGTTACTGAGAACCTTCATCATGTAGAGGTGTCTGAAAATGAGATTGTTGAAATGCAAGATCCAGATATCTCTAACACTGAAAAAGTGTCAGATATCCATGGCATTTCCCATGTGTCAGATATCTCAGATACTGTACAAGTATCTCATCAAGATCATATCGATTCACATTCAAATCAAAATGATATTGATCCTACTAGTTCAAAGCCCATTATGAAATGGATTAGAAATCATCCTGCAAAGGATGTGATCGGTCCGTTAGACCAAGGAGTTAGAACTAGAAGAGCAATTGTTGAAAATGCAAATTGTCTCTATGGATGTTTTATCTCAAATATTGAACCAAAAACTATAGAAGAAGCATTAAAGGATCAAGATTGGATCTCTGCAAAGCAAGAAGAGTTGGATCAATTTGAGAGAAACAAAGTCTAGAAACTGGTTCCATTTGTTGACGGAATATCTGTAGTCGGAACCAAGTGGGTTTTCAGAAACAAAATGAATGAGTCTGGTGAAATAACCAGAAACAAAGCTAGGTTGGTTGCCAAGGGATTCACCTGCATCAAGGACTAGATTTTGATGAATCTTATGCACCAGTTGCAAGATTGGATGCAATAAGACTCTTTCTAGCCTTTGCAGCTCATAATGACTTTACAGTTTATCAAATGGATGTCAAGAGTGCATTCCTAAATGGTGAACTTGCTGAGGAAGTCTATGTTGAGCAACCACCAGGTTTTGAAGTTTCCTCAGAATGTAGGATGGTCTATAAACTTCAGAAAGCTCTGTATGGGCTGATACATTGGCCAGATACCTACTAGAAAATGGTTTCAAGAAAGGAGATGTTGATAAAACACTCTTCACATTGAACCATGATGGGAAACTACTTTTAGTTCAAGTATATGTTGATGACATTATATTTGGATCTAAAGACAAGCAACTTTGTGAAGACTTTGCTGAACTCATGAAATGTAAATTTGAGATGAGCATGATGGGAGAATTGAATTACTTCCTAGGGCTGCAAGTCAAGCAACTCAATGATGAAATATTCATTAGTCAGACAATGTATGCAAAGGACATGCTCAACAAGTTTAATCTAAAGCCTTCTAAAAAGAATGCTAAGATACCTATGAGCATTGGAACCAAAATGACCTATACTAAATCTGACAAGAGTGTTGAAGAACACAAGTATAGGAAATTGATTGGGTCTCTACTATACCTCACTGCAAGTAGACCTGATATTCAATATGCAGTTGGAGTGTGTGCTAGATTTCAAACAAATCCAATGAAATCACACTATAACATTGCTATGAAAATATTGAGGTATGTGAAAGGTACTGTAGAAGTTGGATTGTGGTATCCAAAAGATAGTGGATTGAGTTTGGTTAGCTACTCAGATGCCGACTATGCTGGATCATTGCTTGATAGAAAAATCACCTTAGGAACTTGTCAATTTCTTGGTGCTAGATTGATATCTTGGTTCAGCAAGAAACAAAATTCAATTGCCACATCTACCACAGAGGCTGAATATATTGCTGCTGAGTGTTGTGCTTCACAGATATTGTGGATACAACAACAACTCAGAGACTATGGACTCAATGAAGAGAAAACTCCCATTTTCTGTGACAACACAAGTGCTATTGCCATAACTCAGAATCCTAAGTTTCATACAAGAACAAAGCACATTGATGTTAGACACCACTTCATCAGAGACCATGTTGAAAAAGGAAATATAGAGATACTCAAGATTGGCACTGAAGACCAACTTGTAGATATCTTCACCAAGCCATTACAAGAAAGTAGATTCTCAGCCTTAAGACATAGTCTTGGACTAATGGAGCTACCAAAGAACTGAAAAAGTTCAGATATCTGAGAAGATATCAAAGGAGAGAAAAGAGGAATCTGGAACGGGTATCCAGAGAAGAGGAATCTGGAACGGGTATCCAGAGAAGAGGATCTGGAACGGGGATCCAGAAAAGAGGAATCTGGAACGGGTATCCAGAAACCAAAGGCTAAAGGGTAAAATAGCTATTTGAAGATTTCTGAGACGGGTACTCAGATATCTAGATCACTCAGTGAGGGGGAACACAAAAGAGAGTAGTACAACTGTCTACAATCAACTACTATCTTGAAATTTGTATTATTTCTATCTTTGTGTAAAACTGTGAAAAGACAACAAGTATAAGATAGACTCAGATACAAACAATATTCTCATTCACACAGAAACGTGACTCAGATAGCTAATAGCCAAAATTCATTAAATGGGCACAATTACAATTGTTGATTGTGATCATTGCTGAAGAAGCAATGGTGACCCTTGATAAAATGGGTGATTGATCTTAACTATGAGATTAATTCTTCAGAAGAAGTGAACTATTGAAATTCCAACGTGGTCCACTATGCATTTAATGCCGAACAAACTTTTACCCACGCCTTACTGCAATTCACAGATACGTACATACAAAACCAATTTGTATGTATATGTTTGTTAGAATTACGTTGCTATATATATATATATATATATATATATATATATATATATATATATATATATATATATATATATATATATATATATATATATATATATATATATATATATATATATATATATATATATATATATATATATAGGATTTTGGCAAAAGAAATCACTTTCGCCTAATCCAACATTCAGACTTGCACAAGAATAGCAAAAACCATTCTTCAACCTCTGCAAATCTATGTTATTTTTTCTGCAAAGAATCACTATTCTCTCACCCAAATCTCTTTCAAACTTTCAAACACTTGCACTATATAAAGAGATGGCTCCTAAACGTTCGTCCACCCAGAAATCCCAATCTTCTACCACTGGTACTGCTGAAAAGCAAGCACCAGAGTTGGTTATAGTGAACAATCGATTGGTAGGAGACTTTAATCCCAATCATTGGACTTCAAATCACAGAATGATTTGGGGTGGTGCTATGATTGAGGAATACCTCACGGCTGCTGTTGAAAACCAAGCCGATAGGAAACTGATTCTTGACATGCTTGAAAAGGCACAAATCAAGGGTTTTCTATCTGCTCTTCCCAGTGGAGTTTCTTCACTGGATGTGTTAGAATTCTACAATAACTCCAGGATTATATCCTGTGTTTCTGAAGGCACTGAAATTGTGTCTATAAAACAAAGGTCCAAGGAAAGGAAATCTTTTTGGACTTAACAACTTTCTGTAAGTTGTTTGAACTTCAAGAAAGGATTTTGAAATAAACACCAAGGATGATGATCTCCTTGAAGGTGTAAAGTAGCTGTACAGTGATGTGTGTGATCTTGAAAAACCAGATACACCCACTGACTTCAAACTTCCTGACATCAGAACCAGACATCTGTTGGTTCACTGGGATGTGTTGGCATGCATTCTTCACAGATGCTTTGATGGTCTACAAGGAGGTGCTGACCAGATAAGCCAAGAACGATGGATGATGATGTTCTTGTTGCAACAACAAGACAAAAGGCTGGAAAACCCTTTCAATTGGGGAAAGTACGCCTTTATGAAGTTTGTGAAGAAGATTCAAGGCTTTGAGCCTAAAATCGCTAAGGGACTTGCTGAGCCAAAGGTCACAGTGAGTTATGGTCTAAAGATATGCTACTTTCTGGAGAAGCTTGGCATTGAGCTCAGAGAGAAGGGACATAGCCAACAGTAACCTACTCTACAAATATGAGTATACGAACTTGATGAAAAAGGTTACTGGATCTCAGAAAGGTTCCAAGAAGCGAAAGACTGAAGAGGTATCTGAGGGAAAAGTTGCGACCAAGAAGCCCAGAACTTCACGAAAGAAGTATGCTGGAAAATCAGAAGGCACACCCATTGTGGTTGTCAATTCCCAGATACCTACCGCCGCTGCAGATGAACTCATCAATGCTGCAAAAGAGGTATCGACTATTGAACAAGTAGACTCAGCAAGAGAAAGTGCTTTCAGAAACGTCAAGACTACTGCCGAAAGCCTTGCTGATGAACTTATCAATGGTGCTAAAGAAAGTAGTGATAGATACCAAGCCCTATCTGCAGAAACTGCAGGGATTATGGACCAATCAGTTCCTAATGCTGATGAGAGCTCTGACGATGAAGATGATGAATTAGTCATCTCTCAAGTCCTAGAGAAATCAAAAAAGGGCTAAGGTTACTGAAAAAGTAACTATGTAGAGGTATCTGAAGAAGAACCTACACCACAGGTTGCTAAACAAGCACATGTTTCAAAGGTTGCTGAAGAAGCAACTTTGTCCAAGGTCACTGGACAAATTACACCATCAGAGCAAGAAAGACTGAAGCATATTGAAGATGCTATGATGAGTGATAGCTTAGTGTTGGAGGATACTGCCATTGCCTCAATACTCAAAAGTCTGTCTCAAGCACAACAACCACAACAGCCAGATGTGGATACTGCTGAAATGGTACTTGAGTTACAGATACCAGCATCCTTCATTGCTGAAGAAAATCCTGCAAAAGAGTAGGTTCCCCAACTCAATGAGAAGGATCAAACTGAGACATCTACTTAGAATGATCAACCAGGGGAGGCAACTGAGTTGCATACTCAGGAAAGGTCTGAAGTACCTGAAACTTCAAATAAAGAAGCTGAAATGGAACAACAAGACCAATGCATGGAAGGGTCACAAGTTCCAGAGACCAATCAGCCTGACATTGCTCAGGTAGCTGAATGGTTTAACTCTTTACTTGTGATATTTTTGTGTCTGATAAATCTTATTATTTAATGAAATTTCTTTGTTACAGGCTGATTTAGAAACACAACAACAAGAGGAAGCTGTAAAGCTTACCTCAGAATCTGAGAAGGAGGCTTCCATAGCCTCATCACTTAAGGAACAGGAGCCTGTCTCACAGGTAGAGAATAGTTTCTTAAGATATAACTCAAATATGTGCTTTATACACTTGACTAATAAGTGTTTGTTTCTAATAGGCTCCAACTGAGAAGAAAAATGAAGAGACTGAAAAGTCTATCTCTTCAGAGAAGAATCCAGAGACTTCCAAGGTCTCTAAGGAACAAGTATCTGAAGCTTCTGCAGAGAAGGTATTTCATTCAGATACCTATATTCTTCAAAGAGCAAATTTTCTGATCATTTTTCTCAAACTAACACGTTCTACTTAACAGGTTCAAAAAGAAAAAGAAGTTGTTGAGGAGTTTCCCACTCAATCCTCACAACATATGGAAATTGATGAGGCATCAAGGCCTTCATCACAAGAAAAGATTCCAGAGACTGAACAAGTCTTTGAGAGACAAGTATCTGAGCCTCCAACGGAGGTAATTGACCTCTCAGATATCTGATTTGTCACTAAAATTTTTTCTTGATAAAATTTCCCAAGTGTTATGTTTCTAATCTCATGTTCAAACAAAAAGAAAGACAACTGAGGATCAGACTTCCCAGTCTCCTCCTCATATCCAGATATCTGAGGCACCTGGAACCTCAGTAGTCAAGTCATCTGAGCCTGTCACACAGGTAACTCAGATACCTTTCTACTCTAAAGCCCAGATATCTACTAAAGTTTTGAAATTAATTCAGAACGCTGGCTCAAACAAGTGTCACTAAGGTCCCTGTTGATGAAAAAGAGGACTTGCTTCCTTTCTTCAAGGAACACACTTTGCCAAAGCATCTGAAATGCTTCAAGAAATGGCAAAAGCTCCGATGCTCCGATCTATCTGAGATCTTAAAGGTGACTGATCACCACATAAGGAGAGCACGAGCCCTTGACTTGGAAAACTACGTCCATGCAATGTTCCCCACTGAACAATACTCTTTCGGAACATTGATGGATAATGATTTTGTCAAGGAAGTGGCGAAAGTCGATTCAAGTCGACAAAGCGGATGGTCGACTGCATCGCAGATGGCATTCAAGCCTACTTTGCCCCAGACTCTACAGTACATACCCTCTGAACAAGAGGAAGTTAATGGGCAAACGGTCACTATTCCAGAAGTGATCAACCTGGTCTCTGAAGATGAAGACGAGAAGGAGACTGATGAGAACAATTATGAAGATCCTCCTTCTGACCATCACAAGGATGAGGATAAGAAAGATGATGATGATGCCCCTGCACCAGGGACAGGAGGGATTCCACAAGGAAACAATGCCTCAACTGCTGAACAACACACTGAGAGGACATCACAACAATCCCCTTCTCCATCTCCTCATAAATCTACCCATCCATCTCCCCAACACAAGGACTCTACTGAACAAGTAGTTGAGCACTCTGTAAACTACACTCAGAAAATATCAGATACACAAGCCAGAGTTGCTCAACTCAAACAACTGTTGGAGGAAGAACAACAGCTACATCTTCAACTGGAAGAAAAAATAGCTGAATCCAGAGTCAAGCTAGACAAACTTGAAGAACAAACACGCAAGGAAACGCAAGCTTACTATGAGATTAAAGAGCTCCAGGACGCTGTTGACTATATTGCTAAGGAGCTAGATGCTGAACAAGCATCTGAAGCAAAGCATGATGCTAAGGTTGCATCTTCACCAAAGAAACCATCCTCCAAAGGCAAGAAACCCATATCTGAGATGGTTGCCGCCTTCAGAAACCTTGATGAAGAAGTACAAGAGGATGAAGATCACTGGGCTGATGACTCGGATGATGAAGAAGACAGAACCTTGGCAGAACATGCAAATGTTCACTTGGGAGTTTCTCACTTAAAGAGAAAACTGATAGCTCCTCAAAGCTTCAGTAAGAAACCAAATCTCAACTCCCATGATTACATGGCCAGATACCAGGTTCTGGAAACTCTAAGAAAGGAGTTGTCTCAACAAAATGAAGAAGTAATTGCATCAGTCCCTGCTGAAATGAAAAAGTTCACTGAGTTAATCACTCAAAGAAAACAAGGTTGGTCATTGCTCAGAGAGACCTAGGCATGGTAAGGGATGATGACAATAATCTTGCTGAAAAAGCCCTCAATGAGGCTAGCTATGCTGCTGGAAAAGCAGATGCTACTCAAGGCCCACTGGCAGAGCTCACTGATAAGGAAACAGGTCTTATCAAACAAAATCAGGAGCTCAAGGCCAATCTGGAACAGTTGGTTGCTGCTTACAACTATCTGCAAGGCAACTTTGACTCCCTTTCAGAATCCTTTGTGATTCTTAGTCAGTTAACAATGACTAAGGGGGAAAGATTTCAAGATGCTCAGAGAGGAAGAGGAAACAAAAGAAAATCTGAACAACCACCTCCCAGAATTAATGAGCCCTCCTTCAGTCAGACTGCCCTACAGATAATGGCCACCACTCAGCAACTTCCTGAAAAAGGAATGACAACAAGGTCCAGAGCACAGAAACCTCCAAGGAGTACCAAGGCTCCAAGGAGAAGACAAGTAAGATGGATTGATGAGTCTTCTGAAGAAGAAGAAGAAGAAGAAGAAGAAGAAGAAGAAGAAGAAGAAGAAGAAGGCCAAATCAAATCCCTAGGCAATGAAGAAGGCTGCAAAACTTTCACAAGAATTAATCTTGATGATGATGATGAAGAGACTGATGAAGATGAAGCTCCTCTTCACAGAAAAAGAAAAATTGATAGCCTAACTGAGCCCATAGCTGCAAAGCCTTTGACAGCTAAAACACCCTCTGGAAATGCCAAGTCAATCCAGGGTGGTTCTTCAAGCAATCCAAGGGAAAACTCAAGGCAAAGGAGGAATAGATTGAGAGCTGAAAGAAGAAAAGGTCAACTTTCACTCAGGCCAGAAGAAGCCAGAATTAAGTATGTGAAGGCTGACAACAACTCCTCCTCCTACAGGTGTATTCATCAGAGGAATGGATACTGGATACTGGAACTCAAGCACTTGCTTGTAAATGAAAAAGGATTTCCAGTACCCATCCATCAACAACTTATGGCATGGAGAAAAGATAAGCCAATCTTGATCAACACCAATCATGTCAAAGCTTGGTTGGATTTTGAAGTTGTCAAGAGAGTTGAAGTCATGAGGAAGGACCTTAATGATGAATGTCCTTATGGAAAACCTGATGATGTGCATAAAGTCCCAAACCTCACTGGAACAAGCACAAGGCCAAGACTTGCTGTGGAACCCTATGAGTCATTCTACATGACTGAAGATCAATACAAGGGTGATATGATTATATATGATTATTTCAAGCTATCAGATATCAGAATTGAGCATGCCTGGAAATGGGGAAAGTATTTATGGGTCAAACACTTTGCCAAGAAAAATCCCACCAAATCATACAAAGAAGTATGTGGTTATGCCAGAGACACTAAGATGTTGATCAGAACCTTACTCTATGACTACTCAGACGATATCAAAATATTTGGAGATAGGGAGTATGCAAATTGATCCTTGGAGCTGCTGAAGATTTGAAGACTTGAAGACTAGTTTATTAGGATGTCTACTTGGAGCTTGGATACTCCTGTTGTCCTAATTTACTATGTATTTTGTATCTTGCTGACTGTACCTTATTGTTGTTTTATCCTGTAAAAGTTATCTGAACTTTTATTGTAACATATCTGATGAACCTACTCTCAGATATAAATCTATAAAAAGATAACTTGTCAGGAAAGATCACACCTTGTGATTTGGTTGATGTTTACTTTCTGCACTTAATTATATGAATTGGAAGATCATAAGAAATGATTAAGTGATGGATTGTTTCCTCATCCAGATTTGTAATAGGTCAAATAGTCATCGTTGACTGATCAAAATGGGGGAAATTTATTAGGAATATCTGTTTAGATTTTGATCAGCAACCTAATGACTTATCATAGCTCAGAAAGGTGGTTAGTACTCTTGGTTCACTTGAACACTGTAAAAGAGGAAAATCACTAAGTATGATAGTCTAGTAAATCTTGTATAGGATGTTAGGTCTCTGAATGTAATTTTTATTTTCTTGAAGAAGGCATCCAGCAGGAGAAGCTCAACTTTAAAATGAAGTTTTGAAGACTGCACAAGATTGCTGAAGACAAAGGTTATCAGATACCTATGTCCAGATATCTTGAAGAAACAAGTGTTTCAATAAACAAGTGTTTCAACAAACAAGTGTTGCAAAAGATATATGTGAATACAAGGTTTCTGAACGAGGAAAAGTGCCCACAGATTTCTACACTCAGATACCTTGGATAAAGATTATGTTTCCGGGAAACAATATATTTTTAACAAGTGGTATCTGGAGTTGTGATAGTCTCTGGAAAAGGACGTGTAAGGCTTCAGAAAGCATGCATAGTTCCGTTGGCACTACAGGACAAAGTATAGTACGGTGCATTAAATGCGCGGACAGAAATGTCTGAACAAAAACGGTAGTCTCTGAAGAAGAAGACAAACGTGCAACAGTACTATACTCAGATATCAATAGTTTGAATTTGATTTAAGCCTAACGGATACTATTCAAACGGCACTCAAATTCATCTATAAATATCAACACTTAGAATGCTTGAGAACACACCTTGAACTTACACCAAGAACACTGAAAACTCACTCAAGCTCTCTCAAGCATACTACTTACCTTCAAGCTTTCTGTTGCGACCAAAGCTCTTGATTCTAAGTAGCACAAAAGTTCTAAGTGTCCTGATCCTTAACAAGCATTGTTATTTGTGAAGGAGTTGAATTAAGATTTCATATATGAGATTCATTCACTTGAACACTTATCATAGACTTGGGTCAGTAAAGAACAAGATACTATACATTGAAAAGTGTATTAAGTATACTTGATTCATAGAGCTATCTGCATAACTGAACAAGTTATTAAAGAAGCTCACCTGACAAACTACCTTAACTAACACCTTAATCGGCGTGGAGTACAGGAAGTACTTAGTTTGGGAAACTAAGGAATAACTCCAAGGTTACTGAGCATAGGAAGTACTTAGTTTGGGAAACTAAGGAATAGCTCAAAAGGTTTCTGAGTACAGGAATTACTTGGCTGAGAAAGCCGGGGAATAACTCAGGGGGAACACTTGGTTGGGAACCTAGTGTATTTAGAAATCGAGAGAAGATACTTGTAAGGTTACCTCAATTATCTGTCTTAGTGGATTCTAGGTCTGAGAAAGGCCGAAGTGGATTAGTTGAAGGATTACGCCACCTTCAGATACCACTATAAAGACTTGTGTTATTTACTTTCTGCAATTTATTACTTTCTTGATTTACCTTGCTAAGTATTTACACATATTTTGCTGAGCACGTGCACTTATCACAAAAAAGTCTTCCGCTCTCTGAAAATAAGTATCAGATATCTGAGAAATTGTGTTTATCGACAAAAGTTTGAAAAAGACTATTCACGCCCCCCTTTTTACTTTGCCGTTATCTGGACCAACAAGGCCTTAGTATACAACTACATCTTATTCTCTAATTGCTTTTTAGAGTATAATTTGAGCTCGTCAACTCGTCTGCGGATGCTAGTGGAGTAGAGATCCCAGTGGAAGTTGTGTCGGATGAGCGGTTAGCTGCATGTGAATTCGCGGAGGTGGTCACCGAGGAAGGTGAGATCGATATCAAGAACGACGGACCCTTCCTCCCAAAATGTATCCCAGAGGCCATTGGGAAGGTATGTTTCATGCCATTCCATGATAACATGAACTACCTGAAGGATTGGTATTTCATGCCTTCCCAGATCATTGGACATCACGCGGATTTCAATCTGTTTGAGAGTGTCAAGGCTTCCTTCGATACCGTCGCTGAATCCCTCGCGGCCGCTGCCAATGTCAATCCGTCCTCCACCAATCCACCTGCAATCGACGAGGCCGGGCCAAGCCAACCTCCCCCTCAGTGTTAAGTCCGGGGTAAGCCCCGTGGAAAGTTTGTAAACATTTGACTTTCTCGATCATTTGACGGCACGGAACATTGCCAAGTACAATATTTATCATTTCTATTGTCAGTAGTAGTCGTCCTTGGTACAATGTTATCTATGCTTTGATATAGCACTTGTTTGCTCCTTTATTTTCCTTGATCCGTCCTTCATATGCTTAGTTATCGTAAATATATATCTCTTGCAAACGCGGATCACTTTGAACGACATCTGATTCAAGATAATCAAACCATTAACTTGCTGATCTTCGGACTACTCAATAGGCTTAATCTTCGGATGTTTGCGTAAATGGAGTTCGTCGGACTTGTTGACGAGTGAATACTCGGATACCTGCATTCAAAAAACATGGGCTCAATATGATCAAACAGGTAGGCCCAAACGATCCAGCGCTGTTCGGCCCTATGGATGGCCCAAGCCCATTGTCGACGTCAAGATTCTTACGTGTCGGACGCTTATTAGTTCGCCCTATCTATAAATACCCGAGTTACCCTTTGCATTGATCGCCTAAATCCGACTCCAATTTCCATCTTACTGAAAATTTCTGTTAGGAATATTTGTTTAGATTTTGATCAGCAACCTATTGACTTATCTTAGCTCAGAAAGGTGGTTAGTACTATTGGTTCACTTGAACACGGTAAAAGAGGAAACTCACTAAGTATGATAGTCTGGATAATCTTGTGTAGGATATTAGGTCTTTGAATGTAATTTTTATTTTCTAAAAAGAAGACCAAGAAGAAGGCATCCAGCATGAAAAGTTCAAAGGATTTGAAGATTTGAAGACTGCACAAGATTGCTGAAGACAAAGGTTTCCAGATACCTATGACCAGATATCTTAAAGACACAAGCGTTTTTAAATAAACAGTATTGCAAAAAGATATCTGAGAAATAAAAGGTTTCTGAGACGAGGAAAGTGCCCACAAATATCTACGCTCAGATACCTTGGACATAAACTATGTTTCTGAAAAGAAATATATTATAACAAGTTGTTTCAACAAGTGATATCTGGAGTTGTGATAAACTCTTGAAAAGGACGTGCACAGCATCAGAGAAATCTGATAGTATAAAGATCTCTGATACAATGCATAGTTCCGTTGGCACTACAGGACAAAGTATAGTACAATGCATTAAATGCGCGGACAGAGATGTCTGAACAAAAACGGTAGCTTCTGAAGAAGAAGAAGACAAACGTACTACAGTACTATACTCAGATATCAATAGTTTGAATTTGATTTAAGCCTAACGGATACTATTCAAACGGCACTCAAATTCATCTATAAATATCAACACTTAGACTGCTTGAGAACACACCTTAGAACACACAGAACTTAGAACACTGAACTTACATTGATTACTCTCACAAGTTCTCTCAAGCACACTACTTACCTTCAAGCTTTCTGTTGCGACCAAAGCTCTTGATTCTAAGTAGCACAAAAGTTTTAAGTGTCCTGATCCTTAACAAGCATTGCTATTTGTGAAAGAGTTGAATTAAGATTTGATATCTGAGATTCATTCTCTTGAACATTTATCATAGACTTGGGTCAGTAAAGAACAGGATACCGTACATTGCAAAGTGTATTAAGTATACTTGATTCATAGAGCTATCTGCATAACTGAACAAGTTATTAAAGAAGCTCACCTGACAAACTACCTTAACCAACACCTTAATTGGCGTGGAGTACAGGAAGTACTTAGTTTGGGAAACTAGGGAACAACTCCAGGAAAAAGGTTTCTGAGTACAGGAAGTACTTGGCTGTGAAAGCCGGGGAATAACTCAGGGGGGAACACTTGGTTGGGAACCTAGTGTATTTAGGAATCAAGAGAAGATATTTGTAAGGTTACATCAATTATCTGTCTTAGTGGATTCTAGGTCTGAGAAAGGCCGAAGTGGATTAGTTGAAGGATTACGCCACCTTCAGATACCACTATAAAAAGACTTGTGTTATTTACTTTCTGCATTTTATTACTTGCTTTATTTACCTTGCAAACTATTTACACCTATCTTGCTGAGCACGTGCACTTATCACAGAAAGTCTTCCGCTCTCTGAAATTAAGTATCAGAAATCTTCACAGATATCTGAGAAACCGTGTTTATGGACAAAAGTTTTAAAAGACTATTCACCCCTCCCCCCTAGTCTTTTACTTTGCCGTTATCTGGACCAACAATTTCCAACTTCTTTCTCAAACTCGGATAGGTCTTACAGTTTGAGCCCGATAGTACCCATAAAAAGATGATTTCTTGACTGGTCTCCCCCTCGATACTCCCGTCCACTCTCAAATCGGCGCATGTCGTCTTGAGTTTGAGAGTGAAGTGGGCCTAGAGGGGATGATTGCTCAAGATCAGTTGTTAGAAAACACAGATCTTGGAAAATGTTCCGATCCGGGGGTAAGCTAACGGATGATCTTGTCGGTCGTATGTGCGATCCACCCGGTAGGAGCTTTTCCTTTCTGAGGAGTTGCTGGCGGGTGGGTCGTAATACGATCAATGCGTTAGATCCGTGCTTAGATTCAAACAAACATGTATCTTTGAAGAATCCCCCTGTCCGGAGATAGGAGGTTTGATGCTGTATAGATCCGAGGTAATACCGCTTGTTTCTCTTCAACAGCGTAATCCGATGATGATCGATGAGGACTAGTAGGATGTCGGACATAATAGATGTGTCTGTCTAATCTACTTATGAGTATGAGATTCCGAGTGCCTTTTTTATAGGCTGGCCATGATAAATTATCGACTCATGGTGGCTCGGACTGGGCCAACAATCACTGGTTAAATGTATCCGTTGAGGGCTCTACTCAAACAATCTTTTCTGTGATTTGTAAAGTGTCTCTCCAGCGTGATCCAAAATGGGTGAGCCCAAAATACCCAACGCTATCTGGCCTAAGCGGATGGCCCAGGCCCACCGTCAACACCGACTTATGACGTGGCGGACGCCGATTGGTTAGAGTTCTCTATAAAAAGCCACGATCGAAGTACATAAATCGTATTGAAATGATTTCAGATTCTTCTTCTGCATCTTCTCCTTCTTATTTTGTCGTTTTGACTGGCCTGCCTTTCAATACTCCCATCCTTTCCTAGTTTGGTGCAAACCCTAGATGTAGGAAATGTGTGGGTATTGAAGGATAAGCTGTTCAAAAGAAAACTGCCAACAACGTGCTCTGATTCCTAAAGGTGGGTTGATTGAGAAAATATGCGAGAGCCTTTTCTGTCAATCCTCCCTTAGTGGCTCGAATCTCTCTTGAATCGGTTGAAAATCCTTGATTTTTAAGAGGGTTGGAGCCTCTAAAGATGGATTGGCTGAGATTTGGTCGTTTCGACTTCCAAGGTCCATCGGAGAATTGGTGTCCGTATACACTATGCATGGGATCCGTAGAAGGATTCAAAGGTATGGTGATACTGTAAGAAATTCCAACCTACTGAATTATTCTGTATTGTGCAGGCACATCAGACTCTTGGTGTTCCCGGAAGTGATGACTAAGGGGAATACTTTCCTGTCGGAGGAATGTGCTCAATGGAGGGCGATGTATCCCCAAAGACTTTCCGCATGGTTAATGTATTGTAGTAGTAGATCCTGACAAAGATCCGAGGTTGTAGACTGCAAGGCAGTGTTATGTATACTCTGTTTCGCATATGAATAAAATTCCTTGCTTGCTTCTTTTGTCACTTGAACACTAAACGTTATTTGTACGAATTGAAAGATAAAAGTTGCATTGATTTGACGGAAATTCAATTACAACTTGTGGGCCGTAAAGCCAATGACAAAAGAATAACGAAGCAGAATCGATTGAGTTCCAGTAACAAACAGTTTTAATCCTAAAATATCCAAATGACCGGCAAAGTTCCGCGTAACCAACCCTACGCATAGAACTTTTGAAGGTTCCTGGCATTCCAAGTACGCTTGAGTGGGTGTCCGTATTCGTCCTCCAATTCGTAACTTCCGTTCACTCTTGCACCAACGATCTTGTAAGGTCCTTCCCATTTACGCTTGAGCTTCCCAACATTGTTCAAGATATCAGCTCTGCGGAGCACCAGGTCTTCGACTTGTAAATCTTTCGCTTGAACATTTCTGTTGTAGGCCCGGGCTGCAGTTGCTTGGTACCTATGGATATTAGCCAATGCTTTGGTTCTTTTCTGTTCCAGCATGTCTAGATCAAATATCCGAGCTTCATGATTGACGGAATCATTGAACTCTTGGACCCTCATTGTTTCAACTGCTATTTCCGCTGGTATGACTGCTTCCGAGCCATAGACCAAGGCAAATGGGGTTTCTCTAGTTGCGGTCCGCGCAGTGGTGCGATAAGCCCACAGTACGCCATCTAGGTCATCCGCCCAACTCTCCTGAGAAGTTCTTAAAATTTTGGTACTCCTTTTATTTTCTAGGGTCTATTCTTGGCAGTACGTTGTCTACTATTGTTGGCCTTTGATATTATTACATGTTTTTGTCTAATTTTGTATGATCTTTTTTTTTATACCCTGATTCTTATCCACTTTTCCAGGATCTTAACAATTATCTTGTTCATGGACTCAACTTGTCCATTAGCTTGTGGGTATCCGACAGATGTGAAGCGTTGTTCAATCTTGAAAGATGCCAACCATTCCTTGAGTCTGTTGCCTGAGAATTGAGCACCATTGTCCGAGACAAGAATTCTTGGTAAGCCAAAGCGACAAATGATATTCTTCCAAATGAATGTCTGCACGCGGCTTTCCGTGATAGTGGCCACTGCTTCTGCTTCTACCCATTTAGTGAAATATTCCATAGCTACAATTAAGAATTTCTTCTGTTGAGCGCATCTTGGGAAGGGTCCGACAATATCGATGCCCCATTGATCAAACGGACATGCTATGACTGACGGAATCATAGGGTGTGTCGGACGATGGGGAACATTCGCATAATATTGACAGTCAGGACAACCTTGGGCGTAGCTCGCGGAATCTTTATCAATGGTAGGCCAGTAATAACCTTGTCGAATGATCTTTTGAGCAAGAGTTCGTCCTCCGGAATGGCTTCCGCAGCTTCCACTGTGAATTTCCTCAAGCACTGTCTTTGCTTCTTGCAGACCCAAACATCTCATATGAGTCCCAGTGAAGGATTTCTTATACAAATCTTCTCCAAGTATAAAATATATGTTTTCTCGGTGCTGTACACTCCTTGACTCCTTCGGATCGGCTGGTAATGATCCGTCCTTGAGATAACTAAAGATATCAGTCATTCAGTTTCTTCCTGTTTCGGTTATCATAACATTTGGAGTATGACTCATGACGGATGAGTCCGTAATAGCGAGTAGAATAACTCTCCTTGTGTCTAGAGCAGCTGTTGCGGATGCATACTTTGCCAGAGCGTCCGCTCTTTCATTCCATGCCCTATCAAACTTTTCCAGGGTGAACTCATCAAAGAGACTGACTTCTTGCTTAAGTAGCTCAAGATACTTGATCATTGAAGGGCCCTTTGTGGCAAAAGCACCAGAAAATTGGGCTTCCACTAACTGTGAATCCGTGTAAGCTTTGAGTTTTCGAATTTGCAGTGAATTGGCTAGACGTAGTCCGACTAACAATGCTTCATATTCAGCCTCATTATTTGTGACTTTGAAGTCCAAGGATATCGCATAGTCGAGTTCCGCGCCATCAGGGCTTTTAAGATAGATTCCAATATCTCATACTCTTCCAGTGGACGAACCATCCACTTCCAATGTCCAAATATCAGAGGGATGTTCCTTGGTTTGGAGATCTTCTGTAAGCTCCCGAATTTCCAACCTTTGTTCCTCCTTCTCTTTAGCACCCGGGTCGAAGTTATTAGTACCGGATTTCCTTGTGATATCATCAAGAAGGAACATTTGGTTGACCCGAGATTCCTCCCATGACGTAGTCCGAGATTGATTAATGAACTGAGCATCCTCGAGGTTTTCTAGGTTGATCTTTGGCGGAACTAGCCCTCGGTTGATCTGCTTGGTAATTAGGCATTCAAATGCCTGTTTATCCGGGACTTTCTCTGATTCCGCTTCAGGGTATTCCGCTAGGAAGTCAGCAACAACTTGAGCCTTCTTGGCTGTCAGAGCCTGATAGCCAATGTCGTATTCGCTCAGCTCGATTGCCCACTTAGAGAGTCGTCCGGATTGGTCGGGCTTTCCCAGGACCTGTTTCAAAGGTTCCGTTGTTAGTACTACTATTTTATGAGACTTGAAATATGGCTTTAACCGCCTTGCGGTGTAAACCAAAGGATATGCAAATTTCTCAATCTTTACGTATCTTGTCTCCGCCCCTGCAAGGGCTTTACTAAGATAGTAGATCGGTATGTGGTCGTTAGCTTGAATCCGTACTAATACGGAACTCATTGCCTCTTCCGTAATTGCTAGGTAGAGGTAGAGTGGTTCTCCTTCTACGGGTTTGGAGAGTAGTGGAGGGGAATGGAGGTACTTTTTCAAGTTTTCAAAAGCCTCGGAACATTCCTTAGTCCACTCAAAGTTCTCTCCTTTCCGGAGGATTTTGAAGAATGGGAGATTCTTCTCTGCGGATCGCGAAATAAAACGACTTAAGGACATGAGTCGTCCGATAAGTTGTTGTACCTCATTGAGGTTCTTCGGATGGGGCAGGTCTAGGATGGCTTTTATCTTCTCAGGATTTGCACTTATTCCCCTTTTTGTGACCATGTATCCTAGGAACTTCCCGCCCTTTACTCCGAAGGTGCACTTCTCCGGATTGAGTTTCATTCCGTATTTCCTAAGGATAGCAAAGCACTTGTTCAAGTGATCCACATGTTGTTCCTCAGTTTTTTCTTTTAACGAGCATGTCATCCACATACACCTCCATAGTACTTGATACGCGTCCATGAAACTCAGTAACGCGCATCTGGCTATGGAATCAACCAATTGGTCGGTAAGTAGCTCCCGCGTTTTTCAATCCGAAGGGCATCACTTTAAAGCAATACACCCCTCCCGCAGCAAAGAAAGTTGTCCTCCTTGGCCATCCGAATCTGGTAAAAACCTTGATACGCGTCCATGAAACTCAGTAATGCGCATCCGGCTGTGGAATCAACCAATTGGTCAATCCGCGACAAAGGGTATGGATCCTTTGGGCAAAATTTATTTAGCCTGGTGAAATCATTGCACATCCGCCATTTGCCGGGTGACTTTTCTACTAAAACCACGTTGCAAACCCAATCAGAATAACGGACCTCTTCGATATGTCCGGCTTTCATGAGTCGATCAACTTCGGCGGATATGATGGCATCCTTGATCGGACCGAAATCCTTTCTCTTCTGGCAGATATATTTAATCGAGGGATCCATGTTCAGACGGTGAACAGCAATCCTCGGGTCTATCCCCTTGAGGTCGTCAGTACTCCAAGCAAAGACATCACTGTTGTCTCGGAGACAAGCAATGAGCTTCATTTCCACTTCCGCATTCATCTCTGTTCCGATTCTAGTCTTCTTATCCGGGCTCCCAACAACAAGTTCAACTTCTCTGAGAGTTTCGTGAGGTTCGATCTGTACAGTTTTAGGAAACTTGTCCTTCTGGCTCCTAATCCCAACGTTAGAATTCTCCTTTTTTGGTGGGAGAACAACTTGCGGATCAGGAGTCACTGTAACCGCCAACACAGGTGCGGTCGCTCTCCTCGTGGACATAATGTAACACTCCCAAGCTTCTCGGATGTTCCCCACTTCCTCTCCAACTCCGCATGGAGTCGGAAACTTCATTCTATTATGGAGGGTGGAGGATATAGCTCAGAATTGATTGAGCCCCGGACGACCAAAGATGGCATTGTAGTCAAAAGTTCGATCCACCACTACAAAACGGACTAGCTATGTCACTCTAGCGGGATGTGTCCCCAGTGATATATGCAGCATGACGCTTCCTAAGGGGCGGACAGTTCCTCCTCCAAACCCTAATATGGAGGTATTGACTCTCTCATTTCGGATTCTTCCCAGATCCATCTGGTCTATTGTCCTTTTGGAGATGATGTTCGAGGAACTCCCCGTATCCACCAGGATCTTGTTCACCCGATAAGTTGCTATGGTCAAAGAAACTACCAGTGGAACATCCGGATCATTTATGTCCTCCCCTCCTGCCGTAGGAGGAGGGATCTCACTATCATCAAAGGATATAGCGTTTGTTCCTCAAATTGCTGGAGCAGCATATGATCTGTCATTGTTCCGAAGATTCTGAGCTGTCCGCTCCCTTGCATTTCTGCTATCGCCCCCAGTTGGTCCGCCCGCTATGGTGTTGATCACTCCACTATATGGAGGGTTCTCCATTTCAATATCATCATTATACCTATATTGGTAATGATCCATGGGAGCTGGATGACTGTTCGGCGGAGGTGGCAAGGATAGCGGATGGGGTTGTGGCTCTGTAGCTCTATCATCCCTCGTTCGTTCCGTCCTATCATGTCTAGAAGGCTCGTCCGTATAGATGTGCTCCTTCAACTTGCCCTCTCTTATCAAATGTTTAACCTCTATTTTCAGTTGAATGCAATTGTCGGTCTCATGACCACGGCTCTTGTGAAACTTGCAATACCCTTTCGCATTCTTGTTCTTCCGATTATTGTGAGATGGCTTTGGCCATTGGATATTCAACTTTTCCTCGACAATGGTCGCCAAGATGTCGGATCTTGGTTTATTGAGACGAGTGTAATCCGCGAATCTTCTTGGCGGACTCCTTTCCCTGTTGAAACCTTTATCCCTGTAATCCTTCTTCGGACCAAACTTTCCCTGGCGTTGCTCTTGTTTCATCGGCTCCTTTCTTCTTGGAACCAGCTCTCACTGGAACATTCCTTCGGTACTCCTCTCCGTACATTACCTCTTCACAGATGTCATCCAAATGTTTTTCACTTCTTACTTCTTGGCTAGAAAGTTTCCTGCGGAGCTCTGAGTTGTAAGTATTAGCATACAGGTGACAGACCCGTTCTTTAATACTGTGAGGCTCAACTCGGAGAACTTCCGTATTAAAGTGATCTAAGAAAGTCCTAAGATCCTCATGTTCCCTTTGTATAACCTCGGCCAGGTGCTCTACAGTCCGCTTTCTTCTTTTCGATTTTCCAAATCGTCCCAGGAACTTGGAAGAGAGGTCCGCATATGACCTTATTGACTTGTTTGGTAAAGCAGTGTACCAATCCATGCCTGTTTCGAAGAGAGTAGATGAGAATGTGAGAGCTTTTGTATTATCGCTCATTCCCTTGGAATCCATCTTACTATTGTACCTTGTCAGGTGGCCCATAGGACAAGTGTCTCCATAATAATATTCCAAGTTCGGAGTCACTTGATCCAGGCTCTTGTTTCTTTCCTTTTCTTTCATGATATAATCACATAGAGGGTTTGGTGCACTAGTAGCTATCTGCTCATGATCCTTTACCAGGCGTCCGAGATTTAGAATCTGGGCCTCCAAGGCTTTTTGTTGAGTATAGATTTCTTCCGCAGTCATCATCTCTCCCGTTCTAGGATGAATTGCTACATCCGCAGGGAGTTCATCTAGGCGGACCACTGGAATAGTTTCCGCTACATGGTCTCTAGCCCGTGGTGCTATCTGCTACGAAACTCTAGGCTGCCCATTTCCCTCTTCTTGATATGCTCTTTGTCCATTGGGGCTTCCTTCTTGTCGAGCCTGGGAAGCAGAAGCTCTCCTGTCTAGGAGGTTCCGCAAATCCTCTTGTAGTAGCTGATTCCCCAACCTTTGCTGGATCGGACGTTGCTCGTTCCTTGATAGAGCGGGCTCTGATTGCCTTGGATTAGCCACTGGCGGAGTGGCTTGTTGGGGTTGGATGTTGTTAGACCCCAGACAACCCTGGATTATCGTGAGTAATCGACCGAATTGGTTCTCACTTAATCCGAAGTCACTAGTGCGGACTACACGACCATCTGGCATGGTAAAGTGTTGACCGGGTGGAGGACCTTGTGTCCCAGACAGATGAACTTGTGCGGCTTCTTCTCCATGATTTTCGGGCCCAACATTCTCAGGAGTATTACGGATTCCCCTGGGCGGAACATCTCTTCCCTCATCAGAGGATGGGCTCGCGGTGTGACCATCGCTCGGATATCTCTTTTCTCCAGCGTTCCTTTCAGCCACAGTGGCCCTTCGTCCTCGGTTGGGCGGACGTCCGCGTGGGCATGGGGGTGGAGTCCCGACGCCAGCAGCACTGGTCTGTGATGTCCGTCTTGTTCTTGCCATCAACCTAACTTAAGCACGGAACCTTTTGTAAAGATTCCCACAGACGGCGCCAAAATGATGAGGGGTTTAGCCTCGAACACTGACTGAACTACTACAAGTCTCTATCCTATGGTCCGCCTCCAACTTGAAGTCCGACCTGGTGCCTTGGACCGAGCCGAAACACCTGAAAAGACTAAGTGGGGGGGGGGGGGTTAGATAGGTAATCCGGATTGCATGTTGTCAATCCGGTAAGAGACTTTACTCAAGAGAGAGTTGGAAAGCTCCCAATGTAGTAGTAATGAGGAAGGATATGATATAGTGAACTTGGTAGTTGTTGCTTATGAATTATGACTTATGACTTATGACTTTCTGCTATATTTATAGTTATCATATACTTATGAAGTGGTTCATAAGATGATGCCAAGTGTATGTTCAGGATTTGGACAACAATGCTACCTTGGCCCACAACCCAATAGTGAACAGTAGTCCAATACCGATTAATGGGCTTGGGAGGGTAGTTTGGACCTTTCCCTCTGAGAGTACTGTTCTGCCTGTTTGGTCCGTGTCAGTCCTTCGGACAGATCTGTCTGCTTAGTTGACCTGCCCTTAGGTAACTTAGGGTGTCCGAGCCTGAGTTCCACGGAAGTATCTCAGTGGTTCTATTATATACGTTTAGTCTTAATGTGAGGGTGGCATCCGAGAGTATCTCGTCCGGTCCGTTTGGCATCCTGGGACTGACAGTTTATGATACTTGGAAAGATCATGTGACTTCTTGTTAGGTTCGGAAGTCATACACCTAGCTTAGTCAGACTTAGCTGAGAAGGTGTATTGACTTGCACATACTAGTCAACTCGGAATGGTTTCCGTAGGTCGGGCCATTTGAAGGTCGGACTGGTACTGAATTAGCCATTTCATCCCTGATGCGCTCTAGGACACGCTCTATGACTCCCTTAACGGATTGGACACATATCCGTATCAACACTGTTCATGTTTTACACAAAGATAGAAATAATACAAATTTCAAGAGAGTAGTTGACTGCAGACATTTGTACTATTCTCTTTTGTGTTCCCCCTCACTGAGTGATCTAGATATCTGAGTACCTGTCTCAGAAATCTTCAAATAGCCATTTTACCCTTTAACCTTTGATATCTGAGTACCCGTCTCAGATACTTGTTTGCTAAGTGTTTCACCTTTTGCCTTTGATATTCTGGATTCCTGTTCCAGATATCTTACCTCTTCTTTTTTCCTTCTTAATCATACTGAGTTCCTGTCTCACTCACATTTTTAGCTTCTTTTTGCCTTGAATATCTAGATGCACGTTCCAGATATCTTTCTCCTTTCTGAATTTTTGTCTCATAGATTAGAACTTTTCAGTTCCTTTGGTAGCTCCATTAACCCAAGACTATGTCTCAAGGTTATGAACCTGGTTTCTTGCAAAGGCTTTGTAAAGATATCTGCAAGTTGGTCTTCAGTTCCAATCTTGAGTATCTCTATATTGCCTTTTTCTACATGGTCTCTAATGAAGTGGTGTCTAACATCAATGTGCTTTGTTCTTGCATGAAATTTAGGATTCTGAGTTATGGCAATAGCACTTGTGTTGTCACAGAAAATCGGAGTTTTCTCTTCATTGACCTCATAGTCTCTGAGTTGTTGTTGTATCCACAATATCTGTGAAGCACAACACCCAGCAACAATATATTAAGCCTCTGTGGTAGATGTGGCAATTGAGTTTTGTTTCTTGCTGAACCATGATATTAATCTGGCACCAAGAAATTGACAAGTTCCTGAGGTGCTTTTTCTATCAAGTAATGATCCAGCATAGTCGGCATCAGAATAGCCAACTAAACTCAATCCTCTGTCTTTTGGATACCACAATCTAACTTCTACAGTACCCTTTACATACCTTAATATTTTCATAGCAATGTTGTAGTGTGATTGGATTGGATTTGTCTGAAATCTAGCACACACTCCAACTGCATATTGAATATCAGGTCTACTTGCAGTGAGGTACAGTAGAGACCCAATCAATATCCTATACTTGTGTTCTTCAACACTCTTGTCAGATTCAGTATAGGTCATTTTGGTTCCAATGCTCATAGGTATCTTAGCATTCTTTTCAGAAGGCTTTAGATTAAACTTGTTGAGCATATCATTTGCATACTTTGTTTGACTAATGAATATTCCATCATTAAGTTGCTTGACTTGCAATCCTAGGAAGTAGTTTAATTCTCCCATCATGCTCATCTCAAATTTACTTTTTATGAGCTCAGCAAAGTCTTCACAAAGTTGCTTGTCTTTAGATCCGAATATAATGTCATCAACATATACATGAACTAAAAGAAGTTTCCCTTCATGGTTCAAAGTAAAGAGTGTTTTATCAACATCTCCTTTCTTGAAGCCACTTCCTAGCAAGTATTTGGCTAAAGTATAATACCATGCTCTCGGAGCCTGTTTCAGTCCATACAGAGCTTTCTGAAGCTTATAAACCATTCTACTTTATGTGGAAACCTCAAAGCCTGGTGGTTGTTCAACATAGACTTCTTCAGCAAGTTCACCATTTAGGAATGAACTTTTAACATCCATCTGATAAACTTTAAAGTCGTTATGAGCTACAAAGGCTAGAAATAGTTTAACTGCGTCCAATCTTGCAACTGGAGCATATGACTCGTCAAAATCTAGTCCTTATGTCTGGGTGAATCCCTTGGCAACCAACCTTTCTTTATTTCTAGTTATTTCACCAGACTCATTCATTTTATTTCTGAAAACCCACTTGATTCCAATTACAGATATTCCGTCAACAAATGGAACCAGTTTCCAGACTTTGTTTCCCTCAAATTGATCCAACTCTTCTTGCATTGCAGAGATCCAATCTTGATCCTTCAATGCTTCTTCTATAGTTTTAGGTTCAATATTTGAGATGAAACATCCATAAAGAGAGTCAGCAATTGCTCTCCTAGTTCTAACTCCTTGGTCTAAAGGATCGATCACATCCTTTGCATGATGATTTCTTATCCATTTCATAATGGATTTTGAACTAGTAGGATCAATATCATTTTGATCTGAATGTGAATCAATATGATCTTGATAGGATACTTGTGCAGTATCTGAGATATCTGGCACATGGGAAATGCCATGGATATCTGACACTTTTTCAGTGTTAGAGATATCTGGAATTTGATTTTCAGCAATCTCATTCTCAGAAACCTCTTCATGATGAAGGTTCTCAGTAACCTGTTCCATTTCTGAAATTCTCATAGGAAATTCTTCATCATGTCTTAGAGTCATCTGGTTGTTACTAAGCAATGGTTGCTTTTCATCGTTAGATTCATCCTATAAGTGAATGATAGAGTTTTCTTTTGAGGATTCTTCTTCAGAATCTTCAATCATTAGTTCTTTGAACCTATCTGAGAGTTCTTCATTCAAGGGTACTTTCTTGTTTCCTTCGTAGAAGACTACATGAACAGATTCTTCAATCTTTTGCGTTCTTTTGTTGTAGATTCTGTAGGCTTTGCTATTCAGAGAATAACCAAGAAATACTCCTTCATCTGCTTTTGGTTGAAATGTTCTCAAGTATTCTTTTCCATTGTTAAGAACAAAACATCTGCAACCAAACACCCTTAGATGTTTGATACTAGGGGGTCTACCAATCAAAAGTTCATAAGGAGTTTTGTCATGGTGTTTGTTAATCAAACATCTATTTTGAGTGTAGCAGTGTTAACTTGACCCAATAGATTTCACTTATTTCAGTGTCGACAAGCATTGTTCTTCTTGCTTCTTTTAGGTCCTATTCTTCCTTTCAGCAACACCATTTTGTTGTGGTGTCCTTACTGAAGATAGTTGATGTTGTATACCTTTGCAGGTACAAAACTCTTTTATGTACTGGTTCACAAACTCAGTACCATGGTCTGTTCTGATTATAGATACTTTGTCATTTTTCATGACTTCAAACTTATCCAGCAAGTTGGGTATCTCAACCCTTGCATCAGATTTTTGTTTGAGAAATACAACCCAAGTGAATCTTGAGTAATCATCAACAACAACCAGACCATACTTCTTTCCTGCATAGCTAGTTACAGAGGATTCAAAAAGATCCATATGTAACATTTGCCTTTCCTTTGGAGTGTCTTGTTTCAGACTTGAAAGATGTTTTGGATTGTTTTCCCATTTGGCAAGCTGAGCATATACCATCTTTTCTATATACCATTTTGGGTAAACCAACCACCAATTCTTTCTTGGCTAGCTTGTTCAGAGTTTTGAAGTTCAACTGACTCATTCTTTTATGCCATAGCTAGTTTTCTTCAGTGTGGCCATATTGACTCACCATGAGACATTCTTCAGTTGTGGCAGATGCCCAGTCAGCAACATAAAGATTTCCTTTTAGCCTAGAAACCAAGAGTGTCTGCTTTGACTCATTGTCAATTACTTTGCATAGTTTTGACTTGATCTTGACAGTGTACCCTTTGTCTACCAATTGACTCATGCTTAGGAGATTATATTTCAATCCCTTTACATGTAGTACTTCAGAGATTGTAAGAGCTCCAAACTTCAGATTGCCAAAACCTATGGTTGGATTTTCATCTCCTCCAGCAAATCTAATAATTGGTCATTTATCACATTTTCTATAGTTAATCAGATTTGCTTTGTCTCGTGTCATGTGCTTCCCACATCCACTATCAAAATGCCACTTCGGATTCTTCCTCAGAGTGTTCTGCACAAAATAGGAAACAAGGAGTTAGGCTCTCATTCCAACAATGGAACCTTCTGGACTAAAGAATCTCCATGTAGGAATCCATTTCTGAATGAACTTCCATGGGATATTCTTTTGTCTTGTTGGAACATAAGGAGGAATTTTAGGTAAATGATCGGTGTCATTATCATTTAAAGCTATTTTCCTTCTAGGTGTGTTTCTTGGTGCTCCTCGTGGTGCTTTCAGATACCTGTCAGATTGTTGAGTCTGCTTTTCAGCAAACTTAGCTTTCCTTGCCAGATTTCTTCTAGCCCTGGCATTCAGAGTGGTTGTAACCTGTTCTTTCTTCCACTTCTAATGATTGCTATGCGCAATCCTGGCTTTCATCTATCGTTCTTGCTCTTGTTTATACTCATGAGCGAGTTGTTTCCCGATAGCTTTATAGCCAATACCATTTCGAGCACCTGGTGCTGTCTGAGTTCTTTTCTCAGCAGCTTTGCTAGTCTTTGGAACGTCTTTCTTTCCAGAAAACGTGATGTTGGAAAATTTGTCTGCTCCTGCAATTTTTCATTTCTGGGAGACATAGCATGTGGGTGATTACACTTTTCAGTGTTATGTTTCTTTACAGAAATATTCCCAACAGTTTTCTTTTGGACTTGTTTTTTCCACAAAGGTTTGGTTGCGACTGCCTTTCCTTTGTCAACAACCTTAGCTTTCTAACCAATGCTGTAGGTTATTTGAGAACCATTTTGCTGAGCACTAACAAACGTTATTCTTTCGTCATTCTTATTCAGAGTGGTAGAGCTATTTGTTTGTGTGTCCAGCCCAAGTCCTCCCTTTTCTGAAGGATCTCTTAAATAAGAGTGTACTTCAGTAAGAGTGTCACAAGCTTTGGCATAGGATTGAAAAGATAGTTTTTTCTTCTTGAGTTCCTCATTTTCAGAAAGAAGATCTTTATTTTCCTTTTGGAGTATATCCATTGCCTTTCTGTGTAACTTCTCAGTTTCAGATATCTATGCTTTGAGAAATGCATTTTTAGCATCCTTTTTCTCAGATATCTTGAGTAATTGTGAATTTTCCTTCTCAAGAGAATTCTTTTCTTCTTCAAGAATGTCGGCTCTAGCTCGGATCATTTGAAATTCTATTTTGTAGAGATCAAGTTCTCTTCTGAAATATTCTGAATCTCTGATTTCTTCCTCATCACTCTCATAATTATGAATTGAGGAATGTTGGTGACCTTGTCAGCCATTAGGCAAGGCTCAATGTTGGAGCAATCTGGATAGATCTCCTTAGGAACCCCCACATAATTCCCTTTTCTTTTGACCAAAGTCAACTAGTTCATGAGTGATGCCACATAATTCTGGAGAAGGTAGTTTGGAGTCATATGAGTCTTCTTCCTCAGATTCTGAATCAATGTCGAGAGCATCCAGTTGGATTTGAATCTTTTTCCTTTCTACAGTGAGCAAAGCTCTCTGACCTCTCTTGAAGTTTCTTCTATCTTTCTTGTCACCTGTCTTTAGCTTATTAAAAAGAGGGCAATCTCTTTTAAAATGACCAGGTTTCTGACAATAAAAACAAATATCGTTTCCGATTTCTGCTTCCTCAGTACTAGATGCTTGCTGAGCCGGCTTGTTCAGCGAGCTTGAGAGCTGCATATTTTTGTACTGGTGATAGTTTGAGCCTAGATGCTTTTTCAGCTTCTCTTTGGCTTTTCTTCTCTCAATCTCACGACTGGCGTATTTTCTCATTTGCTTTACAGCAAGAGCATCTTTCTCAATCATTTCTTTGATATCCTCTTTTCAGAAGTGCCTTATGTTACTAAAGCAACATTGTGAACTTTCTCAGCAATTGTTTGTTCTCTCTGAGTAGTTTCATAGTTGACAATAGCTAAGTGGGAAAGGAGTTCTACTGGAGTGATATTTGGCATTCCTTGGTTGAAATAAAAATACTAAGTATGTTCCCAGTTTTGATTCAAGCTTCTCACGATAGTCTTAACCTTTTCAGAGTTAGAGTATCTCTCGCTTTCACCAAGTGCAACCATTTCACTCATCAATGTTGTGAACCGGAAATCTAGTTCTTCAAGAGTCTCTGTGGGACCTTGTTTAAAGTTTTGGAATTTGAGCTTCAAAACTTCGAACTTATTTTCCTTTGTTTTCTCAATGCCGGCATAGATTTCCTCAATCAGTTGCAGGCCACTTTCACCGTTTTTGCACCCCACAGTTTACACTGTATGTGCTCTGGAGTGGAACGTATGATGATATTGCGAGCCTGACCATCCAGTCGATTTCTCTTGGCATCTTCCGATGTCCAGAGCTCCCTGGGCTTTGGCTCGTAAACCACTTGACCAGTAGGTCTTCCACTGGTTGAAGCACCTGTTTGTGAGGAACCACCACTTGGTTCTTCATCAGTGGGAACTCTGTCTCTACCATTAGAAACCTCCATGACCTGCTTGAGTTGTTGAATGACTATGGATCCATTCTTTATTACTTCGATCATCTCATCACTGATGGCTTCTAGGTGGAGCATCATGTTGTTCTTACATTTCTCATAATTCTCTGGCTTGAGAATTGGAGCGTCACTTAAAGACATCCTGCAGCAAACACACTAAACAGACAAATCAAGTGTAGGTGAAAAGCAGTTAGTGGGCACTTATCTGGGATCTAGGTTCAGTGCAGAAGGCTTGGGAACCTCCCGCTCTGATACCACTTGTTGGTCCAGATAACGGCAAAGGAAAAGACTAGAGGGAGGGGGGTGAATAGTATTTTACAACTTTTGTCGATAAACACAATTTCTCAGATATCTGTGAAGATATCTGATACTTAATTTCAGAGAGCGGAAGACTTTTCTGTGATAAGTGCACGTGCTCAGCAAGATGAGTGTAAATACTCAGCAAGGTAAATAAAGCAAGTAATAAGTTGCAGAAAGTAAATAACACTGATCTTTATAGTGGTATCTGAAGGTGGCGTAATCCTTCAACTAATCCACTTCGGCCTTTCTCAGACCTAGAATCCACTAAGACAGATAATTGAGTTCACCTTACAAATATCTTCTCTCGATTCCTAAATACACTAGGTTCCCAACCAAGTGTTCCCCCTGAGTTATTCCCCGGCTCCCAGCCAAGTACTTCCTATACTCAGTAATCTTGGAGTTATTCCTTAGTTTCCCAAACTAAGTACTTCCTGTACTCCACGCCGTTTAAGGTGTTGGTTAAAGTAGTTTGTCAGGTGAGTAGTCTTAATAACTTTCTCAGTTATGTAGAAAAACTCTATAGAACAAGAATCACTTAACACACTTCACAATGTGTGGTGATATGTTCCTTACTAACCCAAGTCTATGTTAAATGTTCAAGAGAATGAAACTCAGATACTTGATCTTTTGATTCAACTCCTTCACAGATAGCAATGCTTGTTAAGGATCAGGACACTTAGAACTTTCGTGCTACTTAGGATTCAAAAGCTTAGTCGCAACTGTAAGCTAAAGAGTAAGTAGGTTGAAGGCTTGTATGCTTAAAAGAAATAAGTTCGTTCTGTAAGTTCAAGGTGTTCAATGTGTGTCATTCAAGCATTCTAAGTGATGATATTTATAGTTGAAAATTATGCCGTTTGAATAGTATCCGTTAGACTTAATGAAATTCAAACTATTGATATCTGAAAATAGTACTGCAGAAGATGTTGTCTCTTTTCAGAGATTTCCTCTTTTGTTCAGATGTCTCTGTCTGCGCATTTATTGCATTGTACTATTTTTGTCCTGCAGTGCCAACGAAACTATGCACGCTTTCTGAAGCATTGCATGTCCCTTTCCAGAGACCTTCTCATCTCCAGATACCTGTTGAAACATTGTTTCCCAGAAACATAGTTTTATCCAGGGTATCTGAGCATAGATATCTATGGGCACTTTTCCTCGTTCAGAAACCTTGTGTTCTCAGATGTCTTTTGCAAAACTTGTTTATTGAAAAACGCTTGTTTATTCACTACAAGAAATCCGCCAAATAGCGACGGGGGATAGCGACGGATTTTATCCGTCGCTACCTAGCGACGGATATTGTCCCATCGCTATTTGGCGACGGATACAAAATATCCGTCGTTATTTAGGGACGGATATAATATCCGTCCCTAAATAAGTTGACCAGATTAAAAAAAGTAAAAAAAAAAATAAAAAGAAAACGAATTTAGCGACGGATAGCGATCCGTCGCTAAACTGGGGATAGAAACGGGGCAGATCCCCTTTTCTTACCCATTTTCGTTTCTGCATCTTCTTTGTTTCTCTCTCGCAATTTTGCCAATTCCGACCAAATCTCCGCCATTCCGGCCAATTTTGGAGTGTTTTTGAAGCTCGTGGGACAAGAAGTTCGGGTGTTCAATCAATTTCGTCTTCCTTCCGCTTAATCGAAGGTATTTTGGCTAAAACCATTATTTTGTCAAATTTGGGGATTTTGTTAATTTTGACTAATTTGAGCAATTGCATGTGTATTGTAAGTATGTAGTAGTTAGTTTAGCTTATATTACGTAGTGTGTTAACTTTGAGATGTGCAATTGATATATTGATTGTGAATTTGGATTTTTAGTATAATGTTAGGATGTTTGGAAGTATGTAGGGTTGTTAATTTGATATTTTCCTATATGTAGTAGGATTAAGAAGATTTAGTTGAGTGTTTTGATACCCTTACTTATTGACAAATTTGGGAATTTTGTTAATTTCGACTAATTAGATCAATTGTATGTTTATGGGAACTATAGTATACTAGCTAGTTAACTTTGTGCAATTGATATATTGATTGTGAATTTGTATTGTTAATTAGTATCATGTTAGGATGTTTGTAAGTACGTAGTAATTTTGATTCGATAAATTCGTATATGCACTAGATTATGAAGATTTAATTAAGTGTTTTGAGACTTTTGGTGATTATATTAACGTATTGTATGCTTAGTTGTTATGTGTATATATGCTTAGTTGTTGATTATTATTACTTTTTATGCTTTAATATATGTCAAATGTATATGTTTTACATACATATTCATGTATTCTTTACTAACACATTTTTTCCTGCAATTTCTTATATGCTCTTGCAGATGCCGCGCCAAAGGAAGTCCACATACCTTCCTCCCAGGTGTAGGGGTACTAGGGGGAGTCCATCGGGTTCTGGTAGTACACCAGCGAGTGGAACTACTAGTCCTCTGGTCGGATATGATATTGGTGGGAGCAGCAGCCAGTCTCAGGTTCCAGAGACTCCACCGGCCTACACGTCACATGCTCCTGGTGACTACCCCTCTGACGGGTGTCCCTATCTGACGTTGACTGACGGTGCTACATTCCAGGGAAGCCGGTGTTGTTTCCCAACGACAGGAACAAGTAAGTATTATGCATTTGTAGAACATACACTTAAGATAAATATATGTTACATGATTTTACTAATGAATATTCATTTCTTGTTTGTCTCATTGATAACAGGTTTTGACCACCGGATACTTTGGATAAACTAGGCAAAATCTTTCGGGGGAGGAGGGAGATGCCGGGACAGGGAGGCGAGAAGTGGACAAACATCTCGGACCGGATGAAGCACTTTTACTTCGACGAGTTGCGGGTAAGCTTAAATGTTCCAATGAATTCTTTATTTGTTCTTTTAATCGTTGTGTTAATGTGTGTGGTATGTTAGTCACTATATCTGTGAGTGGTATGTTAGCCACTGAACTTGGGTGATATGTAGTCACCATTGTGTTAGTCAATTTTAGGACAATTTGAGTGGTATGTTACCACTAAGCTTGGTTTGATGTGTTAGTCACCATTCATGAACTTGTTGTGTCATTTGAGTGTTATGTTAGTCACTGAACTTGGGTGATATGTTAGTCACCATTGTGTTAGTCAATTTTAGGACAATTTGAGTGGTATGTTACCACTAAGCTTGGTTTGATGTTTTAGTCACCATTCATGAACTTGTTGTGTCATTTGAGTGGTATGTTAGCCATTGAACTTGGGTGATATGTTAGTCACCATTGTGTTAGTCAATTTTAGGACAATTTGAGTGGTATGTTACCACTAAGCTTGGTTTGATGTGTTAGTCACCATTCATGAACTTGTTGTGTCATTTGAGTGGTATGTTAGCCACTAAACTTGGGTGATATGTTGGTATTTATTCATGAACTTATTGCACACAATTTGAGTGGTATGTTAGCCACTAAACTTGGTGTTATATTTAAATTGTTATCTTTCTTTAAACTTGTGTAATTTTGTACTTTGAATGGAATTGTTGTAGAAAGACTACTACATTCCCAATGCCCTGGTGTCCCAGTTGTACTCTGTTTTCGAAACTTTAGGTTCAGACATCTATAGGAAAATGGTTTACAAAATGAAGGAGACACGCAGACAACCAACTTGGGTGGGGGATGACGAGTGGGCACTTTGGGAGGAATACTAGAAGGATCCCTTTGTCCAGGATCAAGCTTACAAGAACAGACAAAACCGTTTGACTGAGCCGCGAGATGATACGGGAACTGCCAAACATCACTATGGGTTGCGAGCTGTTATTACAGATCACGTGATGGAGGTTAGTAAATATGTTGTTTATGACTTGGAATATGATACATAACAGTTTTTTGCTTTCATTTCAATCAACTAACTACTTGTTTGCACATATGTTTTTTTAGGCCAATAGAGGACAGCCGAAGAGTGCTCTATACCACTTCAAGAAGGCTAAGCTGAAGAATGGCATTTGGACTGACATGAGGGCCGAGCATATTGCGGTACGTTTCTTTCTTAAGGTTAACATTTGTATTTGTGTATTTTAAAGTGATTCCTAAAATTGCATCTCATTTCGTATGCAATTTACAATTGCAGAGTGAGGTGGAGAGGAGGATGGATGAGAGGATGATCGACGGTCATGAGCTGTCAATTGAAGAGCAAGACCAGATCTTCTTTGAGGTCAACCCAATGGACATCAAGGGTCGAACATATGGATTGGAAAGTTTGGGCCATTCTATGAGTTCTAGTAGCTTCTCAGTGTCCTAGGGATCAGGATCGCGATCTAATCTCTTCACACAGGACCAGGTTCAAGAGATGATGACTCCTCTCCACGAGGAAATAGCTGTGACCAAGGCAGCTTACCAACAAGTGCTTGAGGAACAGGCTCGTATGGCTCAGCAGATGGACGCTTTGACCCAGATGTTCAGCACTTCTTCTCAGTACCACCCACCGCCTCCTCCCGATTCTTAGTTACATCAGACTTATATTGTTTATGCTACATATATACTTTGACACTATTTCATCTTCTAGCTACTTGTGCTTGCATAATTTAGACTTTGTTATGGATAATTTATATTGTTTCGGGTATATTAATGCAATTTAATTGTTTCAGGTATATTATGTATGATTATATTATGTGAAAAAACAGGTGAAATGTGAAACAGAAATTTAAAATACAAAAAAAATAAATTTTTAAAAAAAGTAAATTTAGCGACGGAATCAAATCCGATTCCGTCGCTAAATTCACGAACTAAGGGCGAATTAGCCCATTGAATTTAGCGACGGATTAAAATCCGTCGCTAAATATCAAGCGAATTAAGGGCGGATTAGTGGTGGGAGTTAGCAACGGATTTTAAATCCGTCGCTAAATTCCGTAACTAATTGGCGACGGATAAGTAATCCGTCGCCAATTCGGACGGACTGGTCAACGGATTAATCCGTCGCCAGTTCGTCGTTATTTGGTCTGTCGCCAAAAAAAATAGTGACGCGTTGTTTGGGGACAGGGGATTATCCGTCGCTACGGATTTAGCGACGGATCAACACTGTTTTAGCGACGGATAAGTCCGTCGCTAAAACAGGTTTTTTTTTGTAGTGATTCAAGACATCTAGACACAGGTATCTGATGACCTTCGTCTTCAGCAATCTTGTGCAGTCTTCAAAACTTCAAAATTTGTTGAACTCTCCTGCTGGATGCCTTCTTTTTGGTCTTCTTCAAAGATATAAAAAATACATTCAGAGACCTAACATCCTATACAAGATTTGCTAGACTAACATACTTAGTGATTTTTCTCTTTTACAGTGTTCAAGTGAACCAAGAGTACTAACCAGCTTTCTGAGCTAAGATAAGTCATTAGGTTGCTGATCAGAATCTAAACAGATATTCCTAACACAAGTATTATTGTGCATATATACAAATTGAATAAGAAAGATAAAATATTAACAAGCATTAATTTACACATAACATAACAGCTGTCAATTAATTGAATGGTCATCATTCATCAAAGCCAAATAAAAAAACAAAACATTCCAAAAGGACCAAAACCCAAGGCCAGATCTGAAACAAACGCCTTCTTTCAGATCTGGAACGTAACTTTCTATCGCATCGCCGACGATCGAAACACCCTTATTCAAATCTGTAACTTCCTACCGGCGACGACGTAAGTCCGGTAACTACGTGAAGCCAATTGGGATTGGAAAATTGGAAGGAAAAAAAAGAGTAAAAAAATACGTATTTGAGGCGTATTTTAGCGTACGCGTATTACATACGTATTTGTGTAAAATACTTGAGACTCCAGACGTATGTGTGCTTCCATAACAGTAAATTTATTTTTTCTTAATTTTATGCTGCAATAGATTTTCCCACTTCATTATTTAACTTAGTTTATGTTCCAATACTTAAGAGTTGTTATATTCTCACTATGGCATGTATACTTATATAAAGTATAATTAGAACTTTAGCAAGCATTCTTAAGTAAGACTATTATTTATATTATATAATAGCACTAGAGGTGCGTAATAGCATACTATAGAAATAAAGGACAAGATAGCTCAGTTGTTTGATTAAGTTTACTTGTGAGGAGCTTCATAGTCATGAAAATGTTATTATCTCTCTCGATTATGTTTAAAGTTCTCACGAAACACATGAGGAAATGGGGTAAGTTAATTTAACTAACCATATGTGTTTGAGGACGAAGAGAGATTACAAATTTATGAGAATAGCAATAGTCGTACTAAAGTGAAAAGAACACAGTGTCATTGAATATGGCAATGAAGTATGTGTTCCTTCATCTCTAGAAATTAGCATTAAGTGGACATTGTCATATTTAGATGACTATATATATATATAGATACTCCATTTTATTGTGTCATATTTGTTAAAGGTCCATTTGGTAAATTACGGATTGATTTGAGTTTTTACCAATCCATTATGTTAATAATATGCAAGTATTCTCGAAACATAGAGGTCATCATCAAGTGATCAATTTATCTCATTTTTATTTGATAAGTTCACTTGCATGACTATTTGGGTTTGAGAATTAAGTTATCCTTGCATATTTTTATTCAAAGGTAATAAGGACATGTTGACACATAGCTCCTACATTGTGACATGTGATATTGTAATAAACATATCATAAGGTATTTATAATTTGTCATTTAAAATTTCAAATTAAACTGACCCTTCATGTTCATTGGACTGCACAAGGAAAAGTAGACCGAATTCGATAGAGATGTCACATAGAGCTCAAGAAAATTATAAGTTCAATAAATTTGTATAATTTCCACACTTTTGTTATGGTCATGAGTTATTCATCTCTTTTCAGTAGATCAATAACATTTTCAGTATATCTATTGTTAAGGTTTATCGTGATTTAAACTTTAAACCTATTAAGTTAAAAATAGAATTTTATGGTGGAAGAGTTACAAGCTTTTGCAATATAGTTTGACTACATCGGTCATTTTGAGTTATCATAAAGTTTTATATGTGCACATTTGTACTATTTTGAACAATAGACATGATTCACATTTATGTTAACTAGTACATTTATGTGTTGTCCTATTGAGGTGAGATTTGGTAATTTCACGTGAAGTAATTGGACATCATAAGTAGTAATGTTTCTTCACTAGCAGTCCACTTAATTCCGCCAGTTTGTTTTGTCCATGTAATGGCTTCCGCTTCCTGTAATTGTTATGAATATTTATGAACTTTTTGGAGGCATTGAACCTAGTAGGAGTGTTTATTCTCATAAAGTACAAAAGAGAAAACACTTGAGCATAATTGAGTTTCTTCCTTAAGTATAAATACATGTTATATTTATTTTATAACTCTCGGATAAAGGTTCAAGTATATCCTACTCCTATCCATTATTTATAGGATTGTTAGGACTATAGTAGCCTTCATGATAAATGAATTTTGATTAACAGTACTATTTAGTGCTTGCTTTATGGTCCAAATTTTATTATGGACATGAAGAAAAACTTTAAAGCATATCACCCTTTGGTTTTTGCACCATGAAATATATAGCTTAAGCTATTCATGGTCTAAATGGTTCATTTAGTTTTGTTGACACAAAATGAGTGATAATGTAGATTTTCTCGATTAAAGAAAATATATAAGCATACTTAAGTGTTCTATTATAAAGTGTGTTCTATTGTAAAGTTTTGGTAGTTAGAATATTAATTATCAAAGAGTATACATGTATAATTCATTTGTCTTCCTTTTGATGATATGCTAAAGTTTTCGAAAGTCTTTAATCATTCAGCTTTTGTTAAGGACTTCTAATTAGTGTAGTATATCTTAAAGACAATGGGAGCAAATTTTTATCTTGTATATTATACTAGTGACTTGAGTTTTATTGATCACGAACTCTCAATATGGATTATGGTGAAACCTCATATGCTTATTGACATTTGAGTTTCACAGAGGCAACAAATAAATTTTCAATGCAGAATTGTCTCATAAGGCCTATGTTGACAAGTTTATGATCTTTCGGAGAAGGACTTAAGGCTTTGATACTATTGTCACTAATTGAATTTTTCAGATGTCTTAACGATACTAAGATATATTGGAACATGAGTAGGTAAAAGCCATATAACTATTTTAGCTTTTGCATTGAGTTTTACACATTTGTACTTGAGTTTTATTTGAGATTTGTTTATATGTTAATTTGTTAGTGGGAATATAAGGTCGATATAATAATTACTCTTGATTGAGTTATGTTGATGCTGCAATTTCTTGTCATCTTAATGGTATTAAGAACCAAGAACTATAGTTGACCTGCAAGGTAGAACTCACTTTAAGTGAGCTAGTCATATGGAAAGTTCATTTGCCAATTGAGTAGACATGATAGTATGTACTTTATTTTCTAGTCTACCATTCTGGGTAAATGTTTGTTATGAATCAAATTACACAGACATTCAGTTTGGGGTTTTCCCTTAAGGGTCTCAAGTTTGTTCTTTCCTAAAGGAGACCACAAGTAATAATAAAAAAAAAAAAACAGAAGTATACGCGTTAGGTAAAGAATTCTGCAAATACTGCTCTCAATTGTTTTCTCCAAGAACAATCATGCAGTAGTAGAATTGTGTATATCGACATAAGCAACCTCATAGCTAATAAGAGCATTAAGGGATTTAGGTATCCATAAAGTTATAAGTATTGCTACAGCTCATGACTATTTTTTACCGGTACTTCAGTTTTACAGTCATGAAATGTTTGTATACTTATCATTATTCATATAAATAAGTTGCTCTTTGGTCTATAGACATACGGTGAATAAAGTCTAAATTGAAGTTTAATCTTGGAGTTATATTTGCGCATACTAAATTTTATCCGTTGGGGTAATATAAAGTTGGACCCGAATGATTACGCAGTAATTTATTAATGAAGATAAGTTACTCATTTAGTGCTCTTTTAAAGAGGATTGTGCATGTGATCATGGAAGGGATGGCTCGTTATATTTGGGCTTTACCGCCATGATTCATTCATGAGTATTCTTTCAAACAGTGGGAGTGTATTGTGAATAACATAAGAAATAAATAATTTTGGCCATATTCAGCTTTCTAGACATTGATAAGTGTTATGGGACCAAGTGGGTGAATGTTAGAATATTTCATATATTTTGTGGCCCACATTAACACTTATTATTTAGTTTAAATGTCTAGTGATTTATTTCTATAGGATTCACGTTAAGTTATTATTATCGACTAGGACTCTTCCACTCAACTCTCTGATGGATGGAAGAGTCCTAGTCTAACTCGAATATAGGGTCCTTAACCTAGCCTTATAAATAAAGTGTCTGTGTACAACCATCGATACAGCTTAATACAGAAAGGCATAGGTTTATTAAACCATATTCAACCACTATGCTTATTTTTCAGGTATCATGGATTCAATGTACAGAGGTACTGCAGCAGCCTACTACCGGATTAAGCATAACTTGGAACGTGTTTGGGGTAGGTTCTATTTACGGTTTTCCTTACATTAGCTTGATATTTGTGAATTGTTATAATGTTGTAAATTACTTAGTATAGGCTCCAAGCTTCGGACAACATAAAATTTAGCATCACAAACCAAACACATCAGCAAATCATTCAAAAAATATCATAAACTAAACTCCAACAATTAGCACATAAATGTTACAATATAGAAAACGTGAATGAGAGTCCTAGGGGAACTTGACTTTAACGTTCGATGAGCAAAAGATCCACGAATACGCATGTCGTCGTTTTTTTTCCTTTAGTGACACAGCTTGCGACAACATCTTCGATCGATAAAGAAACAAAATAGTGTTTGGGAGAAGGCCGTTGGATGGAAGCAGGCTATGACGGAAAAGCTGGGCGTGAAGGCTCTGTTTACCACTAGCTTTTCAGCTCCATGAGATTTTTTTGACCATTGACTAATAAAAAGCTTGTTACGTGAACGCGTAGCTTCTTAAATCAGCTAGCTGAAAAGTTAGCTGGTTAAGAAGCTACCAATGTTAGCTTTTTTTTAAAAAAAAAGCTACTTCTAATTTTTTTCATTCCGAAAATAACCCTGACCTAAATTAGAAAAAAAAAAGAAGGAAAAACTACCCGTTTTTATTATTTATTATTCTCTACTTATATTTTATATTGTTGGATCATTTGTTATACATTTTGTGTACTTGTTTGCAACTAGCATAAGGATTAATGCATCCGCATCTCTTTAAAATGCATACATGTAGTACACATCAATTACTGATTTTTTTCATTACTAAGTTAAAATGCTCAACAAATATTTCTTTCAACTTCTGATAATTTTGATGATGTTATTAAAGTGGCGATATAAAGTACATTGAATATATATTAGAATAATTGGACAAAATGTGATGTACTATTATTTAAAAAACTATAGACTAATAATACGATGAGAAAGGTTAATTAATAAAATAAAAATAAGAGTAATGTACTTTTACGTTATTTTACAAAATACCAACTAACTTATCAGCTAATTTACTAAACACCTATATTTAAAATCAGCTAGCTTCTCAGCTAGTTAATCAGCACCTAATCAGCTAGCTTATCAGCTACCTAACCAGCTACCAAATTAGTTAATCACCATCACCTAAGCATTTCAAATAGTTTAAACATGAGTCAAGACTTGGAAGGGTTCTGAGAGTCTGGTGGGTTTATGTAACAGATGAAGGTTTAATGATAGGTTAATTGAGTTTTAAAGGCAATAAAGGGCAATCAAAGTTGGGCTTTAAACAACTAATATGGGCTGGAAAATAAAGAAGGATACGTTGGGCCTGTGATACACGAATTACAACCTCCTTCAACGCTCGGTTCGTTCTAAAATGGGTAAATTCGATTTTCAAATTTTTGGTTCATTACACTTGTACTCTTGTTTAGTACTTTAATTACATTGATTAAAGTTGTAACAATAAATCCCAAGATTCCAAAAATCGTTGAGCTTGAATAACAATATTCGGAGGGTTTGGTTACACGTTTAAATTGAGTTTCTCAATTTCATTTGTGTTTTTGTGTATCAAATAAATACTCAATTTGAATTGAAAATTGAACTCAATTCAAATGTTTAACCAGCACTCCGAATCGGCTTCTTCCTTGAGTACTTCTGCTTGATTCCCAATTCTCATCGTCACTTCGTCTTCCACAGTTCCACCATTCTTCTTCCTTCCTTCCTTCTCGATAATCTGTAAATTCTAATTTCTTCCTCATTCTCTCAATCAACAGTCTTCCAAATTAAACCTATTTCGTCCGATTAGGTTTACTTAATTTTGAAGTTCGAACGGCGATGGATGTAGCGGCGGGCTTTTCTCTGGCCGATGGATGAATGTGGACTTCTACCGCCGCGATGACCGGAAACTTACAAGGTAACGTATTTTCTTGCCAATCCATTAATTAAAGTGGTACGATTTTTTGCCTTCACTCATCGATTTGGGTCGCCGTCCCCGAGCGAATTTAGGGCGAACCGTATTACGTTTGGGGACGAACGTACCAGATCGAAAGTCGATGGTGTATTGGTCGACTTCTGTCACTACCGCCGAACAAGCAGAAGTACTCACACAGTTTACTTGTATCAGTCATAATGAGTTTTTTGGACGAAAGTAAGTTTTTCTATTTCATACTGTAATTCTATTTTTTGTAATTGATTTGATTTACTAGCCGTAAATTTGAGAATTTTATTGTGTGGTATGGTTTCAAAGCTTGTTAAAAATCTCTTATATTGTTTGTTCCAAAACAGTACAGTTGGTCTTCAATTTTTTTTTTAATTATTGAAGACAAGTGTTGTACTCTGTTTATAGTTTTCTTTTCTTTTTTTTTTTTTTTGAAACGGCAAATTTTTTTTATATAACCTCATAAAGGCAACATGAGCATAAGAAATGCTCGGATGAGAAAAACATTACACATTACACATGAAAGCCACATCACTCTCAAACTAACAAAGTATATTCCAAAACTCCCTAAACCAACATAAAAGCTCTAGATCAAAAATGCGGTCATCAACGGAACCATTTGCATCCCGGATTCCATTCCATGAATCTCATAAAAGTAGCAAGTAGCGCACGTCAAATGGAACCATTAATATCCCGGACTTCAACACCATCCATTCCATAGGTATGTCTCCTAAAAATGCCCCGTCAATTCCAAAAAACCACTCATCATCCCACAACAAAGTAGGGCCTCAAGGTGCTAAAAAATTTCAAGAAAACAAGAGGCAAGAAATTTAAGAGACGGTCATGGAATACGAAACGAAGAGCGCTAGCTAGCCCCGCCCCTCCACCCTATACTTATCTTCAAAGTAAGTGGCAAGAAATTTAAGGCGAGGTCACGACTCGTTGAGCGCAAACCATATTGTCCATCCCCCTAAACCAAAAGTTCACAAGAAATTCAAAAGCAAAGAAATACATCCCTACACCAAAAGTTCCCAAGAAAAACAAGGGTAAGAAGTTTAAGAGACGGTCATTGAATACGAAACATTGAGCACTAAAACTAGCCACGCCCCTCCACCCTATGCTTATCTCTCAAAACAAGTGGCAAGCAATTTAAGGTGTGGTCACGACTCAACGAGCGCAAACCATAATCCATCCCCTACACCCAATGTTCGCATGACAACAATTGGCAAGAAATTTAAGATGTATCTTCGGTACCTTCCACATCGAATATCACCAACAAGAGGAACCCTCGAGATATTTAAAACTAAATCACAATGGTTTAATTCCTCGAGTTTCAACTTAATTATCAATACTCATACGAGTACCTACAACTAAGTCCCTTACCCCAAGATAATGTCAAGGATGCTATCACAAGACCACCTGCTGCCTGTACCAATCTCTGAATATGATTTCCCAGCTCGCATCTGAAAACACAAGACAAACAGACAACTCTCGAGGCCAAAATTAGTCAACATGAGTCCAGCAAGTCAAATGGCATAATTTCCATCATCTCACTAAGATAAGTAGTCCCCATTTATCGAAAATCCTCAGGTCATACAAAAAACCCACCTTTTATAAACTAACAAGCTAGTAGACAAAAGTGGATAAATATAACACTGACCATTCAATTACCAATCATCATCCTCGCTTCTGCAACGGTAGGCCATTTGCTTCCCAACAATTATAGAAACTCTCCACCTGTCTTAATTGGTCACTGTAAACACCACAAAATCTCTGCAGCCTCGATTGTCCGCCTGTAACAGTAAAACAAGCTAGAAACACAGAGAAGGCTCTTGAAGCCATGAGTTCACATGTGGATAATCTTTAAGTTTTCCATGGCCTTTCAACCAAGTCCAAGAAGTGATTTTAATACAATCCACTACGTTCCAAGGTGTTTCTTTGCAATCTTTGTAGAGACCATTATTCCTCCTCAACCAAAGATATAGTTCATAATGTTAACTGAATTGTATCACAAAATTGTTAGTGGATATATATGCTACGGGAATTTTCTATTTAGGCTCTCTTTATGATGGAAAAAATTAAGGTCAAATTTTCCTGGGCGCTCCCAAGACCTAAGGTTTAAGGAAAGAAACATTGAAATCTTTCTGTAAAACTTCATACCTGGTGAAGTCCTGGTGTCACATAAGTCGAGGTACGGTCCAGGTCGAAAAACAGAAACGGGTCGAAATTCGATATCACCTGTGAACCCAATACGGATGGGGTATACTCATTTATTTTTTTCAAATTAGATAATAGTTGCTTTTTTAATTTTTGTTATTCTACTAAACTTTTACTATAATTATTATTTTTTAATTAATTATGAAGTGGTTGGAAAGATAAGGATTAGAGATATGGCAGACAAACATTGGAACAAACTAACAAATTTTGTAAGTCCATTAACTTTCACAATAAAGTAAGGGTTAAGGGGCTGTCTCTTCATTCTTTCCCAACTCAATTGACGCCCTCTTTCTTCATTCTTCAACTGTTCAACACCTCAGCACTAAAATTTTCTTGCCCATCCAGTAAATAAAATGGTACGATCCATGCCTCCACCAAAGCGATTCGGGTCGCTGTCCCACAGGCCACAGCAATTTTAGACCGAACCGTATGGCGTTTGGGGTAGATTGTACCAAGTCGGAATTCGATAGTGTTCTGACTGATTTCTGTGACTAAAAGAATGTCAAACTATAATGTCTAACCTGTGGTTTTGAGTTGCTCAACAAGAAAAAGAATGTCTTTTCTTCTTGGGGCAATGTTTTTGGTGGTGTTATCTTATCTAGTATAGTCCTGGACTCTTTATTGTTTGATCAATATTATGCTATTAATAGGTGTCTTGATCTACTTATTTAGTTGTATATCTAGTTTATTTTTTGTTTTTTTTTTCCGTTGTTTTTAACTGTTTATCCTATAGGCTATCAGATAGTTGGCGTGTCATTTGTAGGACGTACTAATTTTTTGAAAAATTCTCAGAAAAGACCAGCCTTTTATTCCACTTTTTAGTTTTTATAAATAACATTGTTTAGACCTGCACGGCTGCACCATCATCCACCTAAGTGTTTGGACTCTCGAGTGGTTTTTTACTAATGTTTAGAAAAGACTTGTTTTTCCTATGAGTCACTAAAAGACTTGTTTTTCCCGTTGTTTTTAATTTTTTATCCTGTAGGCTATCAGACAGTTGGTGTGTCCTTTGTAGGATGTACTAATTTTTTGAAAAATTCTCAGAAAAGACCAGCCTTTTATACCTCTTTTTATAAATATCATTGTTTAGACCTGCACCATCATCCAGCTAAGTGTTTGGACTCTCGAGTGGTATTTTACTAATGTTTAGAAAAGACTTGTTTTTCCTAAGAGTCACTAAATTTTGTTTGTTTCAGATACACCGTTAGACATAAATTCACATTTTCTACATATTTAGTGTTTGTTTCACCATGTTGCAGATCTTCCCTTTTTTCTTCCCTTCCAATTTTGATATTTGAGCTAATGCTGTCTTTTGCTTGACCACTTTTCGGGTGTCAGACATCTGGAAAAAATGTCAGGCTTCCATTACAAACTGTTGTTGATAGATACAATGTTGGATTTTCTTATCAGGCAGAAGAAATTGAAAGAAGAGGATATTGCTGTTTGTGAGTGCAAGTACAATGCCAGTAATCCTGAAAGTGCATGTGGAGAAGGCTGCTTGAATGTACTTACCAACACAGAGTGCACACCAGGATACTGCCCTTGCAATGAATACTGCAAGAATCAGGTAGATAAGATAAATAGAATCTTTCATCTGCATAATTGAACACATTTAGGTGAATGACATGTTCTCCAGCCTGTGTGATTATGTTTGCCATTCTATTGCTTGAGGGAATTGTCATTCTAATGCTAGTATAATAGGTCGGTTTAGGCTGTTTTGAAGTTTTGAAATGTTCCTTCCATCTTGGACGATGCGATGCTTCTTCTTTTTCTCCCCATGCCCTAAAGTTCATGACAGTTCTTAAGGTGATCATCATGATTTCTTTTACTCCTGGTAAACCAAAATTTTTCCTGTTCTGAGTCAAATGAATATCCTTATCTTTGAATTTTCTAACCTAATCTTAGTCTTTCACAAAAATCTGTTGTTATTGTTTGGTTAGGTGGAGTAAGATCTGATGTTTCTACTCTATGCTAAAGTTGGCATATGCTTGTCCCTAATGAAATTTGATAACAGTTGAATTTCTCATTTCGTGTCTTTTTCTTGAAGTGAACATGCAAGTAGACCTTTAAGGCTTTAACACAAAGTGTTCGAAGAGACTTGCATTAGTGAGGGATGAGGGGCGGACCGATGTTCTTAATTATAGTATAATGTTTTAAACAATATCATTTTTTATCATTGAACATTTCATGCCTTGGCATTGAATGTTTTATGAACTACTCCCGCTGTCCGGCTAATGTTGTCACTCCTTTTAGGGACGTCTGTTTAATACTGTCTCATACACAAAATAGCAAAAAAGTAAACCCCACTAACCACTCTTCTTCTTATACTTTTTTTAATCATTTCTCTCTCCTACCTTAAGATCGGTTGAGGTGCACAAAACAACAACAAACAATAAACTATTGGTTGCCTTAAAAACTGTGCCGTAGAGAAGTAGGACAACATTAACTAGACGGATGGATGTTCTCAGTGAAAACCCCTTAATGTTTGTGGCTATTGTCATAATATTTGTCGGTCTATTTTAGTCCTCTATAAAGACGGTCCCTCAGGAGACTTGCTCAAACTTGAAAAACAAGTGTTTTACTTTCTTTACATGCCTATATTCTAAACAATTCCACTGGACAATTGTGCATCCTCCAACAATTTGGATGATGTATGTTCATATGCCATTATCTCCCTGTGCACAGAAATTTCAGAAATCCAATTATGCAAAGACAAAACTGTTTAAAACTGAAGGTCGTGGATGGGGTCTTCTTGCTGATGAACATATTAAGGTAAACTATTTGCTTCAACTTTATTTCTCAGCATCTTTTTAGCATTTTATGTTGTATTTGAAAAGTTCTACCAATATTCTGTGCTCCGGAATTAACCTGCTCTCTGTCCCTCATTGTTTTTGTTTCTTGAGATGCAACCAGTTCCACTGTTAAACAAGTAATGACCATGTTAGTTCAGTAGATTATCAAGTATTTCGATTCTGTGAAACTGAGTTCATTCTTTTGGCTTTTATAAGGCTGGACAATTCATCATTGAGTACTGTGGAGAAGTTATATCAGCAGAGGAAGCACAACAGAGATCCCAGGCTTATGAAGATCAAGGTCGACATTCAGTTTGTTATTGTAACTAAACTTATCTTTCACTTAGAATTTCTCATGTCCATCTACATAATCTGATGCAGCTCTTAAGCATGCCTATATAATTTCTCTGGATGCTAATTATTTTATTGACGCCACAAAGAAAGGAAGCCTTGCAAGGTTCATTAATCATTCATGGTATGTCAAGAAGAAAATTTATGCAGATGGATCTTTGCGTGTTGTGAAAATATTATGTCTTATGACCTACTGGATCTCCGTGTGTTTGAGATTGAACAACTTCTAATTTTACCAAATCTGCAGCCAACCAAATTGTGAAACAAGAAAATGGACGGTATTGGGGGATACAAGAGTTGGAATATATGCAAAATACGATATCTCTGTTGGAACTGAACTTGCATATGACTATAACTTTGAATGGTATGGTGGTGCCACTGTTCGATGCCTGTGTGGGGCACCCAATTGTTCGGTATTTCTTGGTGCAAAATCTCATGGTTTCCAGGTATTATTATCTTTTTAATGATACAGGTTAAATAGACTACTCTGTGCAAACTGTTAGGTTTTCATTGTTTTAGCTTTGAATTCCAAAGTGCCTCCATTTTTATGTGCTCTATAAGCTTGGTGGAAATACATTCTGGAAAGGGAACAGTCTGTAGAAAGACTCGGCCAAGGCATATGGTGATATTCCCTCCGCCCCGCTTATATAGTTGTTTTTAAGACGGCAAATAGTTTATGGTTTGTTGGTGGAGAGATAAATGATAAAGAAAGGAGAAAGTGTGAAAGATAAGAGAGAGAAATGATAAAGAATGAAGGAAAAATTACGTTTATTACCTCTTAAATTTGGGACAATTACAATTAAGTCCCTTCTATTCAAACAAGTACATATACACCAAAACTTGATTTTTGCGTGGACCAGAAATAAAATAACTGGAAATAAAATTAATTAGACTTGGTTGCAATTTACAATTTTCAATCTACTACAAATTTGACTCTAATGTTTTATAATTTGCAACATTGACTCAATATTATTGTAAATTTAACCCAATAAAATATATTTTTCAAAATATATCCAATTTTCCGGAGAGGGATGGAGATGGTGGGTACTTAGATTTGAAGTACTGAAAATTTTGAGGTCTGTTTGTGAGAGTTTGATACGTTTTTGGGGTTTATTTTGCAATAATGGTCAATTAATGAATTATAAAATTATAAAGAAAAGATAAAATAGGAAAAAAGTGACCTTTTGACCTACTTGTAATTACAATTTTTTTCGTGTAAAAATTGGGTTTATCTGTAATAGTTTGAATAGAAGAGACTAAAGTGACAGGAGTGCTATATTCTAGGAGTGGTATATGTAATTTTCCAAAGGATGAAAAAGTATAAGATGGTGAAGTTAATGGGATTTACTTTTTTACTATTTTAGGAAGTGGCCTAAATTAGTGGGACGTTCAAAAAGGAATAGTTACATTTTTTAACGGGTTAAATACTCCCCCTGTCATACTCCCTCTGTCCCGCTTCATTAGATCACAGGCCTTGTTTTTATGAAAACAAACAATTTATTATTTGTTGTTGGTGAAAGAAATGATAAAGAATGAAAAGTATGAAAAATAAGAGAGAGAAATGATAAAGAGTGAAAAAAGTATGAGATAAATGGGTTAGTGGGATTTACTTTCTTACTGAGTGCGACGTTCCGAAAAGGAATAGATACATTTTTTAGCGAACAGGAGGGAGTAGTACTATTTAGCATTAGTTTATGAAAAACTGGAAATGTTGTAAACTACCGGTTCAATCGGTTTGACCGGCTAGCCACTGGTTAGAGTTAAGATTTTTCTAATAAAAATTGTAAAGGAAAATCATATCCCACCCACCAATTATCGATTGCCCGCAATCGTGTCGCTCCGCGATGCCATGAGCTCCGGCCGCTCCTGGTGCTACTAAGCAATCTCGTATTAGATAGCGGCTGAGTAGCCACTCCAGGCTTCTATGGAAGAGGTCATGATGAGGTTGATGCAATGATTTTGCTAAGTGTTTTGATGATTATTAGAATTTTGTTGGATTTTGGGTATTTATTTGCATAGGGGTTTTTGCATATAACACCCTTTTAAGATGCTGATTGTACATTCTAGTCCGTAATGATTTGTAAATTATGATGAAGTCCAAATATTGTCCTGGAATGAAATAATTTTTACAATAAGGTCCAAAATTCAATTCAAGAGAAAGAATGAGTAGTAAAGTGTCATATTAGCCATTTTATTTTTTCTTTTAATTAAATTTCATATTTCATTTTATTACAATTATCCCCGTAAACTTCCAAATTCTAATAAAGAAACACGGCAGTTTTAATTATTCATATATTCATCCATCTTCGTCCTTGATTCAAAAACTACAAATGTTTTTTTTTTTTTTTTGAAAAATGGATCTTCCATGGAAGCTCCATACTTTAATTTTTTTAATTAAATTATTTTTCTGAAATAATGGTGAATATGTACGAAAAGATGAAGACTTAATTTATTTGTGTTTATTTATTAAATTAGAATATTTTTGGGACCTAAATGAAAAGTGATAATCTGAAAAGGTAGTTAGATGTAAAAACTCCTATTTGCATATACTGTATATGGATATTATGGGTACTAAATAATTCGAATAGCGGTCATCCTGCCCCCGCAATCCTGCTAATTGGGGTCGGCCGCTCCGTGCCATTATCCGGGATCGATAACTATGCCAACACTCCTGTATGGAACACTCACCACTGTTGTGATTGTGAATTTAAATGAATAAACATTGAAATACTCTCTCCCTCCCGGATTCAACTTCCTAGGGGACGGGGCGCAGATTTTAAGAGAAGGTTAAATAAATTAGAAGAAAGTTGAATAAAATATGAAAGAGAGTGAATAAAGTAGGAGGGAGATTTTCCTTTTAAGGGATGGGAAGTTGAAATTGGACGTCCCAAATTGAAATGCAGGAAATTGAATTCCGGACAGAGGGAGTATATGATTGTATTTAACTAAACACCGTTAATTGTTCTAAAAGTAACTTTGAAGTCAATATATGCATTATATTCACAATATACACATCAATAAAAATATAAATTACAAGCTAAAGTATTCACAATATGCACATCAATAAAAATATAAATAACAAACCAACGGTTGTCGGCTCAAGTTGTAAGGGTACTTGAGTTCACTTTGGTTCAAGGGTAAGGGATTTGAGTTCACTTAATCAAGGTCTCGGGTTCGAGCCTTGTGGATGTAAAATACACCGCTGGGAGAGCCGTCTCCTAAAAAAGGGCCCGACAGTGCTCGGCTGGATTAGTCGCATGTAGCGGATACCAGTGAGAAATCAAAAATAAATAAATAAATAAAATTACAAGCTAAAGTCAATTGTTATTTATCAAACTATTTTATTTTCTGAAGTTTGAATATAGTTTTAGGTCTTTAAAATTAGGAATATCCATATTTATGACATTGGTTTTTTTATGTTCTATGAAGTTACCCGAACCCGAATTTTGCACAAAATAGCAGTTTGAACAGTAGAATTGGACTGGATGGTTTGGTTTTTAATAAACTGGTTAACATGTTGGTCCATATGGTATTCTCTTAGAGATGGTCCCTGTGTGTTGCTTTTTACCATCTTGTCCCTTTTCTTTCTGCTGCTTACAATAGTGCAGATATGGTTTTCTTTTTACTATTTCATTCTTAATTTTACTCTTACTCTGCTTATTGTTTCATTGCTTTGCCTTCGCTTCAATACAGGAGTATAATCATTTGTGGGAAGAGGGTGATGACAGGTAAATATTCATGTGAATTTTCTGCACTGCAGTACAGGAGTTTGTATATTCATTGGTCCTCACATCTTTTTATTTATTGGAACAAAAAATTAAGATATTTGTCCTGTTATGAACTTATGCCTTTATTGTAATTTCCTCGAGATTATCTCTTCTATGTTACTTAATTCACTTGGTTTCATGTTTCAGATACACAGTTGAGAACGTTCCACTCTACGACTCTGCTGAAGATGAGCCTTTTCCTTCGCGGCCTGCTTACACAGCAAGCCCTTCAACTCACAAAACAATTGATTACTCTGGCATAGCAACAGAAAATATTGACACAACTGGAATAAAATTGGATGCTGCAACTAATAATCCAGATGGCATGCATGAGACGGCGGAAAAATCTTCGGAAAATGAAACTAACCAAGAAACAGGGTTTTCTTCTGAACTGAGTGGACAGGCCTTTTCACAAACAAATCCCATGATATCGCCGCGCATGCGGAGTAACGGCGCTTGTCGTAATTACAACATTGGATCAGGCCCTTCCGCCAAGAAAAGACCACCGAATGCACCTAAACCGAGAGGCAAAGCTTCTGGTAGAAAATATGTTAGTTCGAAACCTGTTGCTCAGTTATTCGCATCAAGAGAAGCACGAGAAGAAATAACAAAATATGAGGTATAGTATACGCAACCTTTTCCCTGTGTGTTCACTGAACTTCTAGATCATTTCAAATGGACATTCATAGGACTGACTGAGAAAAATTTACTAAATGGGGGGTTTTCTTAGTTTTAGTACTAAATTATTCCTGCTTTCCAATTTGATGTGAAGGAACTCAAAAAGAATGCCAACGCTGATCTAAAATCAGTGTATGACGAAATCCGGCCAGTGATAGAAGAACGGGAGAGGGATAGCCAGGATAGCGTGCCTACAAGTGTAGCAGATAAGTGGATAGCTTCTCAATGTGATAGCTGGAGAGCGGATTTCCTTTATCACTTCTCCATTGTCAAGAATGTGATGTGCCCTAAGCCAGCTGATCCCCCAGAAGCAGCAAAACCATCGGATGATGATGGCAACGAGGGAGGCAAAGAATTTGAGAAATGAACCCTCCTCGTAGTCTGAATTTGTAGCAAGATTCCAAAACTTTTTCCAGTCTAAACTTTCTTGCTTAAATCTGGTAGCTTTATGTCCAAACCCGGAGATAAAAAAACTAACATAGCTTCTGAAGGATTTTGATTGGAAAGGATAATGCAATGTATGTTGATTTTGCCTCTTTAACATGTTTTGAGCCCCTCCACCACTTAAGGTTGTGTTAATTTTGAAAAATCTATACAAAAACGTATTTACTACTTCCTCCGTTCTGCCCGATGTTTTCCGTTTGATTTTGGAGTGAGAAAAATAAGCTAAAATTATTTTTAAATAAAATAATGAATGTGGGACTCTTGGATTAAAACTTCATGATTCTGATTCCCCAAAATTTTCACCAACAATTAAATTCTTCCCTTCAAAGTTACTGACTCCATTTTGATTCCATCAAAAATTTCAATTCCCTCCAAACTCCAAACTTACCGACTTCCGTTTCATGATCTCACTTGTCAAGCAAAATTCAAATGTATTTTTAGTTGTTGATTTCCATTTCATGAAGGCTGAATCGGGAACATAATCTTCTTCATTTGGAAATCCTTCTTCACTTGCTGAAATCTTGGGCTTTGAGACCGGAATCGAGTCAGCTCCGCCGGAACAAGACATTGAAGGCGTCATCTAGCTGTGGTTGAAGATGGGTTGCTGAATTGAGAGATGAAGATCCGATCAATCGAAGAATTGAAGATGGGTTGCTAAATTGAAATAAAAAATCGATGAATTGAGAGATGAAGATGGGTTGCTGAACTGAGAGATGAAGATCGAAGTTGGGGAAGATCAGTCGAAGTTGGGCGAAGGTGGAGGAGAATGGTGGGCGGAATTCAATTTTGGGGGTTAGGGTTCTTAGTTGGAGAAATGGAGATATAGGCGTGGTGGCTGTAAGATGAGAATGACGGGATGGACTGGAGTATTGGTAGTGAAAGAGTCATTGGAGGTCTTTACATCTAATTAATCATGTTTAATTACATGTAAGTGGATTAGTAGTTGACTAAATCTTGTACTTTATAGTTTTAGTTTTTAACCAAGTGGCAATTTTTGTAATTTTTTAAGAAAGTTGAATAAATTTATTATTATAGTTGAAGTATAAATTGTCATAAATGCTAATGAGAAACTTTATTCGGGACTTCAAAAATGGCAAAATGGAAAACATCGGGTGGGACGGAGGAAGTTCTCAGACATATGCCAAGTTAATATACATTGCATACGTCGAATTTAGAAGTAAAGGAGGGAAGTGGATTTATCTGTTATGACCCAAATTCACAGATAACATAAACAAACAATAGTTTCAATATGAATAATCAATCGAGTTTATAGTCACAGACTTGTTGATACTGAAGGCTCTAAGTACCATGATCCATATAGGAGGACTGGATCTAGTGGGTCTGACCCCACCGTTAACAAAGGCCCATCCCCTTTCGCATGTGGAGAAAGGCTACGGACTGAACACGGATCAGGAGCATACAAGGGTCCGGACCATACTCAGGGTAGTCCGTCACTCCCTAACGCAATTCGAGTTCAGCTTCCTTAACATCTGCCCAGATTCCACCAAGAAAGGAAGCCAGGGCAGTCTAACCATCTGACATGAGCCTAAATCCTAGACGACCTCAAGGATCGGACGACTCTTAGAGAGTTGACCAAGTGTACAACCTGCCAAGCAAGGCTTAGACTATATATTGGGTGGGTATTTTTTTTTTAGTTACACTACAGAGCCATTCTCTATCAATTATGGGATTGTTATGTATTTAATCCATTACCATATTAGACAACATATTGTATCTCCAATTAGATGTTCTCTATGATTTATGGGAGTACGTATTAAATCTTATACGTCGTTCAATACAAATTTTATTAAAAAGCATATACTACCAAATTAGTAATATGTTAACTATTTTACCCTCAACTTTGGTTCATCATTTGCAAATATAAGTGACCATCTATCAAACTTTACGTCAATGCCAGGACATTTCTTTTCCCTTCCTTTTCATTTTTCTGTTACAGAGGAAATCTTGTGTATTTAATCAACTGATAAAACAATACATCAATCACAGTGCACGGGAAGAGTGTTGTCGCTATCTATCTCGATATCTTTTGCTAGTACATGAGCCAAATGATTACCGCGTCTCACAAAAGAAAGAAAAGCCAAGGTATCGCCACAACGTCTCACAAAAAGAGAATAAAGGAGTTAAAAACCAAAATAACATCATTTTGGTCTCAAGAACTGCTCAAAAACTCTTTTACAACCTAAGATACTACAGTAATTTGAAACATTTCAAGGATAAACAATTCACCGGAGAAAAACACTAGTTTGGAATTGAAAATTATAATAAAAGACAATTGTCTAGGAATCATGCCTTCAAACTAGTACAAAAGCAATACTGATTCTTTATAGGACCAAACAAATAGCCCATTTATTATTAAAAAGTAGAAAAACATGAGAATAGATCTCACACGACATCGCGCAATAGCATAGTGACGAAGCGAAACTTAGCATCATCGGGCATGGAGAAGAACAATGCGAGCTCTTGGGGATTGTTAACCAGCTTCTGTGCCACTATGATGTGTTGTTCAATAGGAAGGGTTGGAAGTTTACCAAGTGGCACTTTTTGTAATTTTTTAAGAAAGTTGAATAAATTTATTATTATAGTTGAAGTATAAATTGCCATAAATGGAAACGGGAAACTTTATTCGGGACTGAAGCAATGTGAAAGGCTTGAATTATATGAATAGTAGGAAGATCACATATGTTAAGTATATTGTTAGAACACCCCATATTACTTGTGAGTAGATCATGCAAACAACATATAAGGTAGATAAACTTCTTCCTTAATAGGCTTTTTAACGGGATGATGGTCCATCTTAATATGGTATCAGAGCATGTCCAAGTTGATGATGGGTGCCCTAGCCGATGATAATTCCGGCTTTGCCCAAAGAGGCTATTTTGATTTCACGCGTAGAGTCGACTAACCGTGGCCTACCCGTGAGGGGCGCTTTTGCAAGAATTTAACTATAAATAAAAGTGTATTTGCCATTGTTGGTATGTCGAGTATCAATTTTTTAAACCTTTTAAAGCTTTGGAACATAACAAAATATATACGGTAAATGAATATATAAGTACATCGTACAATTTGAACATACGTTAGGTGATACCCCCAGCCAGGTAATTTGTTTAATCTCATAGAGTTATGCATCACGATTGGTCATGAACTTATAAGTAACTTACCAATAATTAATTAATGAACATGAAACATGCACACAAACTTTTAAAAAATTATTTTGAATCACATATATAATCCACAATGTATATGATGCAGCGTGCGTGGCTAGAGATAAGAACAATAAACTCAAAACTCGTTAATTCAAAACAATACCAAGAATTGACTCAAAATTCGTTGATTCAACGGAATACCGATGATTAATGGATCAAGATTCGTTGATTCACAGATATACCGAAAATTGACAGATATGAGGAAATCTCGATTTTTCATATAATATCTCAAACTCTTCTCTAACAATAACAACCAAGTGCTTATATAGAAAATCCCTAACCAATTAAAAGGAAAATACCAAATCCTAATTAACTAAAAAAGAGGAAATATACCAAATCCTATTTAATTAAGAAAAAGAAAAATACCAAATTCTAAAAAGAAAATATAACAGAAAAATAATAAATTAAAAATTTTAAATAATTTGACGACATTCATTCCAAATACATGGATAATCAAGTTGATGGTCCAACATTAAATGATACACACACAAAATAGTAGCAGCTTTGTTTGTGATCGATCAAATTCACCAGTCTGATTTGTAAATCAAGCTCAAAAAAATACCCACTTATAATTTACTTTCTTCGGATCACTTTTGCTTTCATCGATCGTACAATTTGATCATACCCAACTTTATGTACAAGGATCATCGATTAGTGTATGATCGATCGATATATAATCAAACCGACATCATCAAATGGTCCTAAAATGCTCCTTCACTATCATTGCCACCTTTAATTTCAACTAGATAAACATGACCACAAATAAAAATGTTGAAAAATAGTAATATTCACTTCCTTGTATGTTCTAACCTCACATGAAGGAAGTGAATATATCCGCATTAATACTTATGCTAGTTGCAAACAAGTATACAAAATGTATAACAAAGGATCAACCAATATAAAATATAAGTCGAGAATAATAAATAATAAAAACGGAGAGTTTTTCCTTCTTTTTTTTTTTTCTAATTTAGGTTAGGGATATTTTCGGAATGAAAAAGATAAGAAGGAGCTTCTTTAAAAAAAAAAAACTAGCTTGAGTAGCTGGTTGACCAGCTAGTTGATTTAATAAGCTGTGCGTTCACGTAACGAGTTTTTTATTAGTCAATGGTAAAAAAAAGCTTATAAAGCTGAAAAGCTAGTGGTAACCAGAGCCGTAACGTAATATTTGGCTCCGTCCTGTTTGGATCACGCAAATAAGTGTTAGATGCTAAGTTTTGGAGCAAAAAATAAAAAGTTAATGAGATTATTGTTCTGATAATACACCAGTCTCTACATCTGTTCAAGAAACAACAAAAGCACCAACTGATATACACGCGGTATTGTGTAGAAACTTGGCATTTGATCTGAATCATCTGATCTTTCCAAATTTGTAGGCTTGTTACCTGTTTTTATCCACTTTTGACAGGGTCCTCCCAACTTTTAACATGGACACGTAATCTTTATCATGTAGAGATTTCACCAATTTGATCTCTTGATAATTCTAGAAAATGCAGGTTAAATTGGGAGTACACTTAATCTTGAATTCTTGATCCTAGTCAAATGCACGGGAAATTTCAATCTGCCCTGTTCCCTGGAGGATTAGAATTAAGACGGCAAAAAAATCGAGATTTTAGGTAATACTGATTTTTATTAATGTTAATAAGATTAAAGATTTGAAAATCAATTCATTTTAGATTTTACTAAAGACGTAAATTAAAATGATCGATCAACTATCACCATCTACTTTATCCCGTTGTCCCGACGAACATACACAATATAATGGGATAAAGATAGGGACAAGATGTAGCTTTTTCTTGAGCGGATTGGACATGAAAAGAGAGTTGATGACCTCGTCATATCCCCAAATTCTTACAACTAATGTTAGATAGATTGTCTTCAACTAGTGTATGATTGCTTAAATGGCTGAATTACCGCATTACGTATACGTCATGATGGAGAGTGGCCAAGCAATTTGATGTTCTTAAGGAAGAAAACTCGGACTTTTCTGCAAATAATTGAAGCTTGATCATCACTTCTCACGTAAGAAGACTGATCATGACCACGACTAGAACTAAGTGGCAGTATTTTTAGTACTAAAAAAGACACAAAAATAACAAGAAAAAGAATACAATCCGGTTAGCATTAGCAATGAATGCTCTACTTGATTATTCATTACTGCAATCTGCATAATTATAAAGCTATAAAGCCACATAATTTTCGAGAAATTGTGCATTCACAATGTTTGAAGACTTGAGTAAAAACAAAATGCTCATCTCATATTATTAATTTATTATGTACTATCCTATCCGCCTCGTAAATAAGCAGCACAGGCTGCAAGCAATTAGGTTCATACTACAAGCATGTGATGCAGTGAAGCATACTCAGAAGTGTAACAAAGAAGTGTAGTATTTTGTAACGTAGCACCCTGTTCAAAAATCAGATGCCGAAACTAAACTTTAGCTTCAACCTTGTAATGAAGCTTGGGCGATTTCTAGTGCCTCCTCTACTGAAGATGCTTTCTGAAGCTTCGCTACGCAACAGAAGGTTGCACCGTGGCAAGTTTTGGAAGCAGCTGGAACTCCTACAATAACAATATGAAAACATGGTATGAGCTCATTTGTGTTCAAGGTAAAGATGATGAGAAGTGAGAAGAAGAATGAACAAAGCTATAATTTAGTTTTACGTCCCCTTGCTCTAAAAGTCTCTCATTGTTCAATTTGTTGACTTCGTTCAAATTTGCAGGTAAACATTTGGTAATAATATGTCTCCTCCATGGGCCAGGACGGGTGTGGGAAGGGGTTCAAGGAGGAAAAATGTCTAAGATTTATATGTGTCTTACAGTTAGGAATTAAAATGATCACCCTTCAACAATTCTAAAACTCCAACATAAACATGCATAGGAAACAAAATGAATATGTTCAATTTCAGCTTTCTTAAAGAGAGAAATAGTACCTCAGGACTCCCGCTTTCAAGAAGAACACCTTTGAGCTTTCCTGCAAAAAGAAAAAAGAGAAAAAGAAATTGCTTGGTCGACTCTCCTTTATAGATGTTAAATAAGATGCTGTCATGTTTTCAGAAGCAAAAAATAAAAGAATGCACACTAACTAATTGAGTTGAACACCAGAAACAGCATGTAGGTTACCTGAGTCTATCCAGAAAGTGGCAACTTTAGGATCGAAATTTCCAATTTCAACAGTCTCGCCAACTGTTAATAAGATGCAACTAGTTTAGCATGGCAGAAACAAAATTAAAGCTGTGTAATAAAATTCAGAATTCATATATAGAATGTAAATATGCTCTCACCATTGTCCCCAAAGAATTGCCACCATACTTTCCTTGGGCTGCCTTCATACTCAAATACTCTTGAATAGAAATATGGGAGGTAATCGTACCTATATTGAAAAACCAACGTTAGTGAAGATGAATCCCTTAAATAAACTTTCCTAGATATGTTTTGAAATGTGAAAGTTATTCAACTCACGTGTCGGTATGTGCAGTTAACAGTGATTTTACACAATGCTGTGCTGATCGACGAGCGTGATCAACATGCTCAACCCGTGAAATTCGGTCATAAATCTGTGACATTTAAACTCCCATTGTTATGCATAATTACAAAATAAAAAATGTTTCTTGTCCATCAACTTGAAAGAAAAACATACCTTCAAGGGAAAAGCTGCGACATCCCCAACAGCACCTATTAAAATGTGATACCAGCAATTATATGAAGTTAATCGTGCTGTTTAGCTTAAGAAACAGTCCATTCATGCACTGTTCTGCCTTGGGTAGATCAGCCTCCCCAGCTGAGAAGCTTTACTATCAAGCTGAGGTGAATGTAATTCAAGTAACATCTAGTATTTTTTATTGTAGGTTAGCTGTATGTTTGTAGTTCTTTCTCTTTTGTCTGCTTATTATTTAGATTAAGTATCTATCTGTTTTCAAGTTAGTCTCTTAAACTTAGTAGCTCTATGGCCTGGTCATTCTGGTTACCAAACCTCTTTGAGGTACGTTATGTCTTTTGGACAAGAAACTCAGTCTTCCGCTCTCCCCAAGCCTCTTTTATTCTCTCCAGTAATCTTCGATGTTAGATGGAAATTTGCACAAAGTTGCAGTAAGTTCAACTTCATGAGAAATGAATAGAAGAGAAATTTGCTTTGAAGTGTGAACTTCTTCTGATAGACCGATAACGCCTCTCTATCATAATATAATCGATAAGGCTGCAAACGAGTCAAGCTTTTTTTCGAGCTCGACTCGAGAAAAACTCGAAAAGAGCTCGAATCGGTCAAGCTCAAGCTTAAATTATAGCTCGATTACATATTCGAGCTGAGCTTGAATATGGAGAAGCTCGACGAGCTGCTCGAAAAAAATTTAGAAATTTAAAATAAAAATAAAAATAAAATATAAGTATATTATTTATTTATTCATCTTTTTTGTTAATTTTGAAAGGTTTCGACCTTTCAAGTCGAGCTATATTCGAACTTGAGTCCGTTTTACGAAAGACCCCTATATATAGGAAAGTCCACTTCACACGTTAAAACTAGACAATTATACAATTTCTTGCGGATCTTTTGACCCGGATTCATTAAAAATGGGCCGAGTACAAATATAGAATTTACCATCTTTCAGCTCCTTTTACCATTTTCAGATCGATTTTCTCTCTCAACCCACGATTTTCTCTCGTCAGCTCGATCTCTCTCTCTCTCTCTAAGATCGATCGCCAGAAAACTCGAGAACCCTGAGACACCAAATCGATCTGCCGGAAAACTCTGAGACACCAAATCTGGGCTGAAAAATCGACGAGATCTTATGGAAACGTAAGAAGCTTGAAATCGATTTGAAACATGGCGAAAAAAAATTGAAATCGAGCAAACTCAAGCAGATTTTTTCATAATATGGAGGGAATCATTGAAGGAACCATTGTATCTTATGGAAACGAAGGTGATTCCGCGATAACATTGTTAGGAATATCTGTTTAGAATTTTGATCAGCAATCTAATGACTTATCTTAGCTCAGAAAGGTGGTTAGTACTCTTGGTTCACTTGAACACTGTAAAAGAGGAAAATCACTAAGTATGATAGTCTAGCAAATCTTTGTATAGGATGTTAGGTCTCTGAATGTAATTTTTATATCTTTGAAGAAGACCAAGAAGAAGCATCCAGCAGGAGAGTTCAACAAATTTTGAAGTTTTGAAGACTGCACAAGATTGCTGAAGACAAAGGTCATCAGATACCTATGTCCAGATATCTTAAATAAACAAGTGTGTTTCAATAAACAAGTTTTGCAAAAGATATTTGAGAACACAAGGTTTCTGAACGAGGAAAAGTGCCCACAGATATCTACACTCAGATACCCTGGATAAAACTATGTTTCTGGGAAACAATGTTTCAACAGGTATCTGGAGATGTGAAGGTCTCTGGAAAGGGACATGAAATGCTTCAGAAAGCGTGCATAGTTCCGTTGACACTACAGGACAAAAAATAGTACAATGCAATAAATGCACAGACAGAGACATCTGAACAAAAGAGGAAATCTCTGAAAAGAGACAACGTCTTCTACAGTACTATTTACAGATATCAATAGTTTGAATTTCATTAAGCCTAACGGATACTATTCAAACGGCATCATTTTCAACTATAAATATCAACACTTAGAATGCTTGAAATACACCTTGAACTTACACACCAAGAACTTACATCAACGAACTTGTTCATTCAAGCATACAAGCCTTCAGCCTATTTAATCTCTAGCTTACAGTTGCGACTAAGCTCTTGAATTCTAAGTAGCACGAAAGTTCTAAGTGTCCTGATCCTTAACAAGCATTGCTATATGTGAAGGAGTTGAATCAAAAGATCAAAAATCTGAGATTCATTCTCTTGAACACTTATCATAGACTTGGGTCAGTAAAGAACAAGATACCATACATTGAAAAGTGTATTAAGTATACTTGATTCATAGAGCTATCTGCATAACTGAATAAGTTATTAAAGAAGCTCACCTGACAAACTACCTTAACCAACACCTTAAACGGCGTGGAGTACAGGAAGTACTTAGTTTGGGAAACTAAGGAATAACTCCAAGGTTACTGAGCATAGGAAGTACTTAGTTTGGGAAACTAAGGAATAACTCAAAGGTTTCTGAGTATAGAAAGTACTTGGCTGAGAAAGCCGGGGAATAACTCAGGGGGAACACTTGGTTGGGAACCTAGTGTATTTAGGAATCGAGAGAAGATATTTGTAAGGTGAACTCATTTATCTGTCTTAGTGGATTCTAGGTCTGAGAAAGGCCAAAGTGGATTAGTTGAAGGATTATGCCACCTTCAGATACCACTATAAAGACTTGTGTTATTTACTTTCTGCAATCTATTACCTGCTTTATTTACTTTGCTAAGTATTTACACATATCTTGCTAAGCACGTGCACTTATCACAAAAAGTCTTCCGCTCTCTGAAAATAAGTATCAGATATCTTCACAGATATCTGAGAAATTGTGTTTATCGACAAAAGTTTAAAAAAGACTATTCACCCCCCTCCCCCCCCTAGTCTTTTACTTTGCCGTTATCTGGACCAACAAGTGGTATCAGAGCAGGAGGTTCCCAAGCCTTCTGCACTGAACCTAGATCCCAGATAAGTGCCCATGAACTGCTTTTCACCTACACTTGATTTGTCTATTAAGTGTGTTTGCTGCAGGATGTCTTTAAGTGACGCTCCAATTCTCAAGCCAGAGAATTATGAGAAATGGAAGAACAACATGATGCTCCACCTAGAAGCCATTAGTGATGAAATGATCGAAGTAATAAAGAATGGTCCCATAGTCATTCAACAACTCAAGCAGGTCATGGAGGTTTCTAATGGTAGAGACAGAGTTTCCACTGATGAAGAACCAAGTGGTGGTTCCTCACAAACAGGTGCTTCAACCAGTGGAAGACCTACTGGTCAAGTTATTTACGAGCTAAAGCCCAGAGAGATCTGGACATCGGAAGATGCCAAGAGAAATCGACTGGATGTTCAGGCTTGCAATATCATCATACGTTCCACTCCAGAGCACATACAGTGTAAACTGTGGGGTGCAAAAATGGCGAAAGTGGCCTGGCAACTGATTGAAGAAATCTTTGCCGGCACTGAGAAAACAAAGGAAAATAAGTTCGAATTTTTGAAGCTCAAATTCCAAAACTTTAAACAAGGTCCCACAGAGACTCTTGAAGAACTAGATTTCTGAGTTACAACACTCATGAGTGACATGGCTGCACTTGGTGAAAGTAATAGATATACCCAACTAGAAAAAATTAAGACTATTGTGAGAAGTCTAAATCATAACTGGGAGCATACAAAGTTTTTCTACTTTAACCAAGGAATGCCAGATATCACTCCAGTGGAACTTTTCTCTCACCTTGCCACAGTGGACTATGAGACAACTCAAAGAGAACAAACAACTGAAAAGTTGTAGAATATTGCTCTAGTTGCTCAAGGAACTTCTGAAAAGAAGGAAGGCAAGGAGGTGACTGAGGAGAGTGCTCTTGCTGTAAAGAAAATGAGACAATATGTCAGTCGAGAGATTGAGAGAAGAAAAGCCAAAGAGAAGCTGAAAAAGCACTTAGGCTCGAATTATCACCAGTACAAAAATATGCAGCTGTCAAGCTCATTTGAACAAGCTCGACAAGCATCTAGTACTGAGGAAGCAGAAATCGGAAACGATATCTGTTTCTATTGTCAGAAACCTGGTCATTTTAAAAGAGATTGCCCTGTTTTCAATAAGCTAAAGACAGGAGACAAGAAAGATAGAAGAAACTTCAAGAGATGTCAGAGAGCTCTGCTCACTGAGGAAAGAACGAAGATACAAATCCAACTGGATGCTCTAGACATTGAGTCTGATTCTGAGGATGAAGACTCAGATGATTCCACACTGCCTTCTCCAGAGATGTGTGGTGTCTCTCATGAAGTGGTTGACTTTGGTCAAAAGAAGAAAGAAGTGTGTGGAGTGGCTGAAGAAATCTTTCCAGATATCTCCAACATTGAACCTTGTCTAATGGCTGATGAGGTAACACATACTTCTTGTTATACTTATGAAAGTGATGAGGAAGGAATCAAAGATCTGGAACATCTCATAAGAGAACTTGATCTCTACGAAAGAGAATTTCTAATGGTCCGAGCTAGAGCCGAAATCCTTGAAGAAGAAAAGAATTCTCTTGTAAAGGAAAATTCACAATTACTCAAGATATCTGAGAAAAAAGATGCTGAAAATGCATTTCTCAAAGCTCAGATATCTGAGACAAAAAAGTCACATAAAGAAGCATTGGCCAAACTTCAAAAGAAATGTGAAGGTCTTCTTTCTGAGAATAAGGAACTCAAAAAGAAGGAAGTATCTTTCCAATCTTATATCAAAGCTAGTGACACTCTTACTGAAGTACAATCTTATTTAAGAGATCCTTCAGAAAAGGGAGGACTTGGGCTGGACGCACAAACAAATAGATCTACCACTCTGAATAAGAGTGATGAAAGAATAACATTTGTCAGTGCTCAGCAAGATGATTCCCAAACAACCTATAGCATTGGTCAGAAAGCTGAGGCTGTTGACAAAGGAAAGATAGTTGCAACCAAACCTTTGTGGGAAAAACAAGTCCAAAAGAAAACTGTTGGGAATATTTCTGAAAAGAAACTTAACACTGAAAAGTGTAATAACCCACAGTGCTATGTCTCTCAGAAAGGAAGAATTGCAGGAGCTGGCAAATTCTCCTATGTCACATTTTCTGGAAAGAAAATAGACTACCCAGAGACTAGCAAAGCTGCTGAGATGAGAACTCAGATAGCACCAGGTGCTCAAAATGGCATTGGCTATAAAGCCATCGGGAAACAACTTACTCGTGAGTATAAACAAGAGCAAGAACGATGGATAAAGGTTAGGATTGCTCACAACAATTATCAGAAGTGGAAGAAAAGTCAAGCCACTGAAAATCTGAATGCCAGGGCTAGAAGAAATCTGGCAAGGAAAGCTAAGTTCTTGACAAGACACTCAAAGAACTCGACAGTATCTGAAAGCACCACAAGGAGCACCAAGGAACACACTAAGGAAGAAAATAATTCTTAATAACAATGATACTAATCATTTACCTAGAATTCCTCCTTATGTTCCTGTTAGACAAAAGAATGTCCATAAGAAATTCATTCATAAATGGATTCCTATAGGAAGATTCTTTAGTCCAGATGGTTCCATTGTTGGTATGAGAACCTAATCTCCCGTTTCCTGTTTTTGTGCAGAACACTCTAAAGACTAATCCAAAGTGGTATTTTGATAGCGGATGTGGGAAGCACATGACAGGAGACAAAGAAAATCTGATTAACTACATAAAATGCAATGATGGACCAATTATTACATTTGCCGGAGGAGATGAAAATCCAACCATAGGATTTGGCAATCTGAAGTTTGGAGCCCTTACAATCTCTGAAGTACTACATGTAAAGGGATTGAAATATAATCTCCTAAGCATGAGTCAACTAGTAGACAAAGGGTACACTGTCAAGATCAAGTAAAAACTATGTAAAGTGATTGACAATGAGTCAGAGCAGACAGTCTTGGTTACAAGGCGTAAAGGAAATCTTTATGTTGCTGATTGGGCATCCGCCACAACTGAAGAATGTCTCATGGTGAGTCAATCTGGCCACACTGAAGAAAAATTGGCTATGGCATAAAAGAATGAGTCACTTGAATTTCAAAACTCTGAACAAGCTAGCCAAGAAAGAGTTGGTGGTTGGTTTACCCAAAATGGCATATAGAAAAGTAGGTGTATGCTCAGCTTGCCAAATGGGAAAACAATCCAAAACATCTTTCAAGTCTAAAACTAGACATTCCAGTGAAAGGCCACTGCAAATGTTACATATGGATCTTTTTGAATCCTCTGTAACTAGTTATGCAGGAAAGAAGTATGGTCTGGTTGTTGTTGATGATTACTCAAGATTCACTTGGGTTGTCTTTCTCAAACACAAATCTGATGCAAGGGTTGAGATACCCAACTTGCTGAATAAGCTCGAAGTCATGAAAAATGACAAGGTATCTGTAATCAGAACAGACCATGGTACTGAGTTTGTGAACCAGTACATAAAAGAGTTTTGTACCTGCAAAGGTATACAACATCAACTATCTTCTGTAAGGACACCACAACAAAATGGTGTTGCTGAAAGAAAGAGTAGGACCCTGAAAGAAGAGGCAAGAACAATGCTTGATGACACTGAAATAAGTGAAATCTATTGGGTTGAAGCTGTAAACACAGCATGCTACACTCAAAATAGATGTTTGATTAACAAACACCATGACAAAACTCCTTATGAGCTTTTCATCGGTAGACCCCCTAGTATCAAACATCTAAGGGTGTTTGGTTGCAGATGTTTCATTCTTAACAATGGAAAAAAATACTTGAGAACATTTCAACCAAAGGCAGATGAAGGAGTATTTCTTGGTTATTCTCTGAATAGCAAAGCCTATAGAATCTACAACAAAAGAACGCAAAAGATTGAGGAATCTGTCATGTAGTATTCTATGAAGGAAACAAGAAAGTACTCTTGTATGATGATCTCTCATATAGGTTCAAAGAACTGATGATTAAAGATTCTGAAAAAGGATCCTCAAAAGAAAACAATTCTATCATTCAATTAGAGGATGAGTTTGACGATGAAAAGTAACCTATGCTTAGTAACAACCAGATGACTCTAAGACATGATGAAGAATTTTCTATGAGAATTCCAGAAATGGAACAGGTTACTGAGAACCTTCATCATGAAGAGGTATCTGAAAATGAGATTGCTGAAATGCAAGTTCCAGATATCTCTAACACTGAAAGAGTGTCAGATATCCATGGTATTTCCCATGTGTCAGATATCTCAGATACTGCACAAGTATCCCATCAAGATCATATTGATTCACATTCAAATCAAAATGATATTGATCCTACTAGTTCAAAACCCATTATGAAATGGATAAGAAATCATCCTGCAAAGGATGTGATTGGTCCCATAGACCAAGGAGTTAGAACTAGAAGAGCAATCGCTGAAAATGCAAGTTGTCTCTATGGATGTTTCATATCAAATATTGAACCTAAAACTATAGAAGAAGCATTAAAGGATCAAGATTGGATCTCTGCAATGCAAGAAGAGTTGGATCAATTTGAGAGAAACAAAGTCTGGAAACTGATTCCATTTGTTGACGGAATATTTGTAATCGGAACCAACTGGGTTTCCAGAAACAAAATGAATGAGTCTGGTGAAATAACCAGAAACAATTCTAAGTTGGTTGCCAAGGGATTCACCCAGACTGAAGGACTAGATTTTGATGAATCTTATGCACCAGTTGCAAGATTGGATGCAATAAGACTCTTTCTAGCCTTCGCAGCTCATAATGACTTTACAGTTTATCAAATGGATGTCAAGGGTGCATTCCTAAATGGTGAACTTGCTGAGGAAGTCTATGTTGAGCAACCACCAGGTTTTGAAGTTTCCTCGAAAAGTAGGATGGTCTCCTTATGAGCTTTTGATTGGTAGACCCCCTAGTATCAAACATCTAAGGGTGTTTGGTTGCAGATGTTTTGTTCTTAACAATGGAAAAGAATACTTGAGAACATTTCAACCAAAAGCAGATGAAGGAGTATTTCTTGGTTATTCTCTGAATAGCAAAGCCTATAGAATCTACAACAAAAGAACGCAAAGGATTGAGGAATCTGTCATGTAGTCTTCTACAAAGGAAACAAGAAAGTACCCTTGAATGAAGAACTCTCAGATAGGTTCAAAGAACTGATGATTGAAGATTCTGAAGAAGTATCCTCAAAAGGAAACAATTCTATCATTCACTTAGAGGATGAATCTGACGATGAAAAGCAACCATTGCTTAGTAACAACCAGATGACTCTAAGACATGATGAAGAATTTCCTATGAGAATTCTAGAAATGGAACAGGTTACTGAGAACCTTCATCATGAAGAGGTTTCTGAGAATGAGATTGCTGAAAATCAAATTCCAGATATCTCTAACACTGAAAAAGTGTCAGATATCCATGGCATCTCCCATGTGTCAGATATCTCAGATACTGCACAAGTATCCTATCAAGATCATATTGATTCACATTCAGATCAAAATGATATTGATCCTACTAGTTCAAAACCCATTATGAAATGGATAAGAAATCATCCTGTCAAGGATGTGATCGGTCCTTTAGACCAAGGAGTTAGAACTAGGAGAGCAATTGCTGACTCTCTTTATGGATTTTTATATCTCAAATATTGAACCTAAAACTATAGAAGAAGCACTAAAGGATCAAGATTGGATCTCTGCAATGCAAGAAGAGTTGGATCAATTTGAGAGAAACAAAGTCTGGAAACTGGTTCCATTTGTTGACGGAATATCTGTAATTGGAACCAAGTGGGTTTTCAGAAATAAAATGAATGAGTCTGGTGAAATAACTAGAAACAAAGCAAAGTTGGTTGCCAAGGATTCACCCAGACTGAAGGACTAGATTTTGATGAATCTTATGCACCAGTTGCAAGATTGGATGTAATAAGACTCTTTCTAGCCTTTGCAGCTCATAATGACTTCACAGTTTATCAAATGGATGTCAAGAGTGCATTCCTAAATGGTGAACTTGCTGAGGAAGTCTATGTTGAGCAACCACCAGTCTTTGAAGTTTCCTCAGAAAGTAGGATGGTCTATAAGCTTGTAAAGCTCGTATGGGTTTGAAACAAGCTCCAAGAGCATGGTATGATACATTGGCGGATACTAGAAAGTGGCTTCAAGAAAGGAGATGTTGATAAAACACTCTTTACATTGAACCATGATGGGAAACTACTTTTAGTTCAAGCATATGTTGATGACATTATATTTGGATCTAAAGACAAGCAACTTTGTGAAGACTTTGCTGAGCTCATGAAAAGTAAATTTGAAATGAGCATGATGGGAGAATTGAATTATTTCCTAGGGCTGCAAGTCAAGCAACTCAATGATGGAATATTCATTAGTCAAACAAAGTATGCAAAGGACATGCTCAACAAGTTTAATCTAAAGCCTTCTGTTGGTCCAGATAACGACAAAGTAAAAGACTGGAGGGGGGGGGGGTGAATAGTCTTTTAAAAACTTTTGTCGATAACAACTATTTTTCAGATATCTGAATGGATATCTGATAGTTAGAATCAGAGTGCGGAAGACTTAATAAAGATAAGTGCAGAAACAGTTAATATGTGTGTGTGTGTTGCTGAAATGTAAATACAGAAAGGTAAATAACACAACAAGTATAGTGGTATCTGGAGGTGGCGTAATCCTCCAACTAATCCACTTCGGTCTATCAGAGACCTAGAATTCACTAGAACAGATAATTGAGTTCTCCTTACAATAATCCTATTCTAAGATTCTTAACAATTGGTTCCCAACCAAATGTTCCCCCTGAGTTGTTCCCGGCTTTCCTGACCAGTACTTCCTATACTCAGAAACCTTTGAGTTATTCCCTAGCTTCCCAAGCTAAGTACTTCCTATACTCAATAACCTTGGAGTTATTCCTTAGTTTCCCAAATCAAGTACTTCCTATACTCCGGTAACCTTGGAGTTATTCCCTGATTTTTCAAACTAAGTACTTCCTGTACTCCACGCCAGTTATGGTGTTGGTTTTGGTTTGAGTTGTCAGATGAGCTTCTTAATAACTTTTCAGTTAATCAGATAGCTCTGTGAATCAAGTTACTTAATACACTTTACAGCGTATGGTATCTTGTTCGATTTTACTGACCCAAGTCTTATGATATCTGTTCAAGAGAATGAATCTCAGATAGTTGATCTTTTGATTCAACTCCTTCACAGATGGCTTTGCTTGTTTAGGATCAGGACACTTACAACTTCAGTGTTTACTCAAGATCAAAAGCTTTGGTCGCAACAGAAAGCTTTGAGAATAAGTAAGTTGCTTTGAGAGAGTAAGATATTCAGAGATCGTATGCAGTTCAAGGTCTAAGGTTCTGTGTTTCTCTCAAGCTGTCTAAGTGTTGATATTTATAGATGAATTTTAGTGCCGTTTGAATAGTATCCGTTAGGCTCAAATTCAAACTATCGATATCTGTGTATAGTACTGTAGCAGTTTTTGTCTTCTTCTCAGAAGCTGCCGTTGCTTTTATTCAGACATCTCTGTCCGTGCATTAAATGCATTGTACTATATTTTTTGTCATGTAGTGCCAACGGAACTATGCTTTATGTCGAGACTAGTGTTATCTGATTCTTTGCACGTCCTTATCTATAATCTTCAGATACCACTTGTATTTATTGAAACAACTTTGTTTGCAATATATATGTTTCTTTTTCAGAAACGTGGTTAATGCTCAAGGTATCTGAGAATAGATATCTTGTGGAGACTTTCCTTGTTTTCAGATATGTCTCTTATTTCTCAGATATCTCTTGTGACACAGTTTGTTTGAAACTATTCGTGTCTTTAAGATATCTGGCTAAGATATCTGAACAACAGATTCAGTAATCTTGTGCAGTTTTCTTCAAGTCTTCAATGTCGTTGAGCTTTCTGCTTGGATGTCTTCTTCTTGGTCTTCTCTTCATAAAATAAAAATTACATTTTGAGACCTAACATCCTATACAAGATTAGCTAGACTATCATACTTAGTGGGTTTCCTCTTTTACAATGTTCAAGTGAACCAAGAGTACTAATCACCTTTCTGAGACTAAGATAAGTCATCATGTTGCTGATCAAAATCTAAACAGATATTTCTAACAAAATATCTAACAAATTTCCCCCATTTTGATCAGTCAACGATGACTATCTTCCCTATTACAAATCTGGATGAGTGAACAATCCAACACTTAATCTTTTCTTAAGATCTTCAAATTCATTTAATTAAGTGCAGAAAGTAGACATCAACCAAATCACAAGGTGTGATCTTTGCTGACAAGTTATCTTTTATAGAATACTATCTGAGAGTAAGTTCTTCAGATAAGTTACAAATAAAGATTACAGATAACTTCAATACATGATACAGTTAAGCTCAGTCAGCAAAAATACAAAAGCTACATAGTAAATTAGGACAACAGGAGTAACCAAGCTCCAAGTAAACATCCTAATAGACTAGTCTTCAAGTCTTCAATCTTCAAGTCTTCAACAGTATTTCTATGGATCAGTCTGCAAATTTCCTATCTCCAAACCTTTTGATGTCATCAGAATAATCATAGAGAAGAGTTCTGACGAGCATCTCTGTGTCTCTGGCAAATCCACAGACCTCTTTGTAGGTTTTGGTAGGATTTTTCTTGACAAAATGCTTGACCCATAGGTACTTTCCCCACTTCGGGCATGCTCTATTACGATATCCGAAAGCTTGAAGTATTCGTAGATAATCTTGGATATCGATGTCACCCTGTATTGATCTTACATCGATAGAGCGACTCATAGGGTTCCTGACAAGTCTTGGTCTTGTGCTGTTCTGTGATATTGAATTTTGTGCACATCATCGGCTTTCCAAATGGACAATCATCGAGAGGTCCTTTTCATGGCTTGATTCTCTTGACAACTTCAAAATCCAACCATGCTTTGATGTGATTGGTGTTGATCAAGGTAGGTTTATCCTTTCTCCATGCCATGAGTTGTTTATGGATTGGTTCGGAAATCTTGAATTTACCAATAGATGCTTGATTCGCCCGAATCCAATAGCCATTCTTTTGATTGATGCACCAGAGCGGAGGAATCATTGTCATACTTCACATACTCTATTTTGGCTTCTTCGGCACGAGTGGAAGTTGACTTTGTCTTTGCTCACTCTCGATCTGTTCCTTCTCATCTTGAATTCTCTTTGGGGTTGTTGCTTGAAGAACCACCACCTGGATAGACTTGGTATTTCCGGAGGGTGTTTTAGGCGCTAGTGGCTTTGCGCGACTATGGGCTCAGTTAGGCTTTCAATTTTCCTTTTTCTGTGAAGAGGAGCTTCATCTTCATCAGTTTCCTCATCATCATCAAGATTATATCTTGTGAGAGTTTCACAGCCTTCTTCATTGCCCAGGGACTTGATTTGACCTTCTTCTTCTTCTTGGAAGATTCATCAATCCCTCTAACTTGTCTTCTCCTTGGAGCCTTGGTACTCCTTGGAGGTTTCTGTGCCATGGACCTTGTTACCATTTTGGTTCCTTCAGTGGGTTTCTGGGAAGCAGCTACTATTTACAAAGCAGCTTGGCTTGAGGAGGGTTCATTGATTCTGAGTGGTGGTGGAAGTTTTCTTCTTCCTTCTCGAGCTTGACTCAGCATTTCTTCTTGTTTTCATCTCCTTCTTCCCATTCCCGACTTTGAGGTCCAGTTGTACTTTCTTTCCCCTTAGTCATTGTTGGTGACTCGATCTCATAAAGGAATCGAGAGAGTTGAAGTGCCCTTGTAGATAATTATAGGCTTGACCAACTTCGAAGTTCGACTTTGAGCTCTGATTTTGCTTGATAAGTCCATTGTCCTTATCGGTGAGCTCGCTGATGGGCCTAGAATGGCATCTGCTTTTCCGGATGTAACTTGCCTCTTGAAGAGCTTTTTCAGCTAAAGACGCATCATCGTCCCTTATCATTCCCAGATCTTTCTGAGCAATGACTATGCTAGTTGTTCTCTGAGTGATGAGCTCAGTGAACTTTCTCATTCGAGAGGGGAGGCAATTACTTCCTTGTTACGTGAAGACATCTCCTTGTTGAGTAGCGATTACTTGGTACTGTTCATGTATTCATGGGAGTGGACGTTTGGCGTTTTTGAATATTGTAGAGCAATCGACTTCCTTTTCAAGTGAGAAACCGCTAAATGTTCATTGCGTGTTTACGCCAAAGTCTTGTCTTCTTCATCATCGAGTGATCGGCCCGTGATCTTCATCCTCTTGGACATTTTCATCGATTGTATCGAGTCCAGCAACCATCTCGAGATTGGTTTCTTTCCTTTACGGGAGGAGGATGGTACTTCTTTTGAAGATGATGCGCCTTAGCATCATGCTTGACTTCGATACTTCTTGATGTCGAGTTCTTTGGTGATCTCTTGCACAAGATCCTGTAGCTCTTTAACTTGAGTAAGCAATCATTTCTTCTAAGTATAGATCTTGTAGTTGATCAATCTTATCTCTGGATTTAGCTATTTGATCTTCCGTTGAAGATGGAGCTTGTTCTTCTTCCAACGGTTATGCGAGTTGAGCGGATCTGGTTTGAGTGTTTAGTATTTTTGATTTGTTTCTTGAGCTCAACTACTTGTTCAAGAATAATCTGCGTGTTGGTTAGAAGATGGATGAGTAGATTTAGGTGATGAAGATGAGATTTCGTGAAGTCTTCTCGGTTTGCTTTTCGGTTTGAGGCATTGTTTCTTTGTGAAATTCCTCCGGTCCACAGTGCGGGGCATCATCATCATCCTTTTGTCATTATCATCCTTTTGGTGATGGTGGGGAGGTTCATCAAAGTAATTTTCATTCATTTCTTCCTCCTCATCATCTTGAGATACAAGATTGATCACTTCGGGATAGTGATCTTACGCCCATTAACTTCTTCTTCTTGAAGGTATAAGCTGCAGTGCAGGGGTGGCTTGAATGCCATCTGTAATCTTGTCGACCATCCGCCTGTTCAAAGGCATGTATCAAACTATCGCCCACTTCTCCGGAAAAGTCCTTATGTAGTAGAATTAGCTGTATATTGTTACAGGGAACATTGCTTGGACATATGTTTCCGTGTCAAGAGCTCGTGCTGCACGGTTGGTTGATCGGTGATTCTCAATATTTCGAGAGATCGAGCACCTTAACCGCCATTTCTTGAAGCATTGAATATGCTTTGGCAGGGTGTGAGCTTTGAAGAAGTGAAGTAGGTCCCTTGTTTCTTCAATGGGAACCTTCTTTGCATCTGTTTGAGCCTGAAAGAAAGAGTTTTGAGTGAGTTTCAAAACTTTTGTAGATATCTGAGTAGAAGTGTAGTTTAGTTTACGAGTTACACGAGTATGAACATCAGGCTCAGATACTTGTTCTACTGAGACAATTGGTGTCTCAGATATCTTGTTGTGAGGTTGAGACTTGGAAGTCTGGTCCTCATCAACCTTTCTTTCTTGATCCTGAGAGAAATACAATACTTAGGAAATAGTTTGAAAGAATCTATGCATAAATATGCTTTTAATGAATTCTGATTTGTGCTACTTACTTCCTCAAAAGGAAGCTCAGATTCATTTTCTCGAAACTTGTGCGTTTCGGTGTTCTTTCAGTGATGTTGCCTTGGGGCTTCATCAATTTCCATTGATCAAGAGGAAGTCGCAACTTTATCCCTTGCATTTCTACTCGAAATAACCTGTAAGTAGAAAGTATTGAATATTAGAAGAGATAAAGGAGAACCCAAGATGAAGAATACTTGTCACTTGATTGTCATATACCTTCAAGTTTGAAGGCTCAGTGATGTGTTCTTCAGAAACCTTGTTGGTTTCTGGGTTTGTCTCTGGCATTCTGCCTTATCTTCTTCCATCTCAGTTTGAGCCTGTTAGAAACATTTAACATGAATGAGCACATAAACATTTTTACTGAAAAATTAGTTCTCTTTAAGAATCATTTACCTGTGGCATAGGCTCAGATTTCTCAAGAGTTGAGGTTGAAGGGACCTCTTTTCAAGATTCTGAGGCAAGCTTCGGCTTCCTCTTGTTTCTGCGTTCTAACTCACTGTAACAAAGAAATTCTTATGAGGAAACAAGATTTATAAGTATAAAATTTTCACAAGGTAAGAGTTAAACCGTCATTTACGAGGCGGTTTAATTTGATTGGTCTCTGGAACTTGTGACCTTTCTATACATTGGTCGTCTTGTCCCAGTGCAGTTTCTTTGTTTGAAGTTTCTGGTACTTCACACCTTTCCTGAGTATGCAACTCAGTTGCCTCCTCTGGTTGATCATTCTGAGTAGATGTCTCAGTTTGATTCCTCTCATTGAGTTGGGGAACCTGCTCATTCTGATTTTCTTAAAGACATCTTGTATTCTGGTAATTCGAAATGGAGTTCATTTACCATTTCATCAACCACTTGTGGCTGTTGTGGTTGTTGTGTTTGTGGTTGTTGTGGTTGTATGCAGGCGAAGATTGATCAAGAGAATGTTCTTCCAGTTTTTAGATGTGGCATTTCCATCAAGATCTGCGCCACTAAAATACCACTCATCAGGGCTTTTTGAAGTTGTGCAAGAGAGAAATTCCCTGATGATGTGTTTGCACCAACAACCTTTGCTATAGTTTCAGCAACCTGTGGTGTAGGTTCTTCTTCAGATACCTTATCACTAGTTACTTTTTCAGTAACCTTAGCTCTCTTTGTTCTTTCTAGGACTTGAGAAATGACTAGTTCATCATCTTCATCGTCAGAGCTCTCATCAGCATTGGGAACTGATTGATCCATTACTCCTGCGGTTCCTGCAGATGGGGCTTGGTGCTTTTCACCACTCTTGGCAGCATTTATGAGTTCATCAGCAAGGCTTTCTGCATTAGTCGCAACATTTCTGAAAGCACTTTCTCTTGCTGAGTCTACTTGTTCAGTAGTTGATAACTCTTTTGCAGCATTGATGAGTTCATCTGCCATTATCAGTTCATCGGCAATGCCTGCAGATATCTGAGAATTGACAACCTCTTTGGGTGTGTCTTCTGATTTGCCGGAGACTTCTTTCTTGAAGTTACAGGCTTCTTCGCAACCTTTTCTTCAGATATCTTTTCAGACTTTCGCTTCTTAGGACCTTTCTGAGACCCAGTAACCTTTTTCATCAGATTTGTATACTCATATTTGTAGAGTAAGTTACTGTTGGCTATTTCAGCCGTCTCTCTGAGCTCAATGCCAAGCTTTTCCAGCAAGTAGCATATCTTCAGACCATAACCTACTGTGGCCTTTGGCTCAGCTAGTCCTTTGACAATCTTAGGCTCGAAGCCTTGAATCTTCTTCACAAATTTCATGAAGGCGTACTTTCCCGATTAAAGGGTTTTCCGGCCTTTTGTCTTGTTGATTCAGCAAGAACATCATGATCCATCGTTCTTGGCTTATCGGTCAGCACCTCCTTGTAGACCATCAAAGCATCATGAAGAATGCAAGCGGTACATCCCGGTGAACCAACGGATGTCCGGTTGGGATGTCGACAAGTTTGAACTTCGATGGGTGTATCGATTTTCAAGATCACACGTCATTGTAAAGTTCTTTAACACCTTCAAGGAGTTCATCATCCTTGGTGTTTATTTCAAAATCCTTTCCAAGATTTTTAACCTCAAACAACTTCTGAAGGTTGTTAAGTCGGAAGGATTTCCTTTCCTTGGGTGAGGTTTTGATAGACACTATTTCGGTGCCTTGGATACACAGAAAATAATCACGAGTTGTTGTAAAATTCCAACACATCGGTGATGAAATTCCACTTGGGCATGATTGAAAACCTTGATTTGTGCCTTTTCAAGCATGTCAAGAATCAATTTTCGTCGGTTTGGTTTTCTATTGCAGCAGAGAGGTATTCCTCAACCATGGCACCACCCAAATCATTCGTGACTTGAAGTCCAATGGTCGGATTAAAACTCCTACCATCGATTGTTTACAATAACCAACTCGGTGCTTGCTTTTCGGTACCGGTGGAGGATTGGGATTTACGTGTTGAAGTGTTCTTGGAGGCCATCTCTTTATATAGTGTAGGGATTTGAAATTGGTGTTTGAAAGAGATTTGATTCAGTGATTCTTTTCAGAAAAACTTAATCTTGATTTGCAGAGATTGTAGAGGGTTTGCAGAGAATCAAGAGAAGGATTTGCTATTCTTGTGCAAGATGAAATTCGGATTAGGCAAAAGTGATTTCATTTGCCAAAATCCTATATATATAGCAGTTGAATCCCAACAGACAAATACATACAAATTGATTTTGTGTGTACGTATCTGTAATTTGCAAATAGGCGTGAGCAAAAGCTAGTTCAGCATTAAATGCTTAGTGGGCCATGTCTGAATTTCAAGTTCCACTATTTATCGTGAATTAATTTCCACAAATGGATCAATCGCTTAACTTCATCGAGGGTCACCATTGCTTCTTGACAATGATCACAATCGCAAGTGTAATGGTGCCCATTTAATGAGTTTTGGCGACTTGCTATGAATCCTGGTCACAATGTGACCAAGGTCCTTATTAGCATCTTAATCTGTCTTATACTTAGGATTTTTCCAAGTTTTTCATCAAGATAGAAATAATGCGAGTTTCAAGAGAGTAGTTGACTGCAGATAGTTACACTATTCTCTTTTTTGTTCCCCGTTTATAGAGTGATTCAGATATCTGAGTTCCCGTCTCAGAGATCTTAAGCTATCTTTTTGCTCTTTAGCCTTTTTGACTTCTGGATACCCGTTCCAGATTTCTCTTTTCTGGATACCCGTTCCAGATACCTCTTCTCTGGTTGCCCGTTCCAGATACCTCTTCTCTGGTTGCCCTTTCCAGATACCTCTTCTCTGGTTGCCCTTTCCAGATATCTGAACTTTTTCAGTTCATTGGTAGTTCCATTAGTCCAAGACTATGTCTTAAGGCTAAGAATCTACTTTCTTGTAGTGGCTTCTTGAAGATATCTGCAAGTTGGTCTTCAGTGCCAATCTTGAGTATCTCTATATTGCCTTTTTCAACATGGTCTCTGATGAAGTGATGTCTAACATCAATGTGCTTTGTTCTGGCATGAAATTTAGGATTTTGTGTAATCGCAATAGCACTTGTGTTATCACAGAAAATGGGAGTTTTCTTCTCATCGAGTCCATAGTCTTTAAGTTGTTGTTGTATACACAGAATTTGTGTTGCACAACAACGGTGACAATATATTCAGCCCTCGTGGTAGAAGTTGCAATTGAGTTTTGCTTCTTGCTAAACCATGAGATAAGTCTAGTACCCTGACAAGTTCACGAGGTGCTTTTCCTATCAGCGGATCCGGCATAATCGCCGTCGAGTACCAATTAAACTCAATCCAGTTTCTTTAGGATACCACAATCCTACATCTACTGTACCCTTTACATACCTTAATATTTTCATAGCAATGTTGTAGTGTGTTTGCATTGGATTTGTCTGAAATCTAGCACATACTCCAACGGCATATTGAATATCAGGTTTACTTGTAGTGAGGTAAAGTAGTGAACCTATCAATTTCCTATACTTATGTTCTTCAACACTCTTATCTGATTCAGTATAGGTCATTTTGGTTCCAATGCTCATAGGTATCTTAGCATTCTTTTCAGAAGGCTTAAGATTGAATTTTGTGAGCATATCTTTTGCATACTTTGTTTGACTAATGAATATTCCATCATTGAGTTGCTTGACTTGCAATCCTAGGAAATAATTCATTTCTCCCATCATGCTCATCTCAAACTTGCTTTTCATGAGATTTGCAAAGTCATTACAAAGTTGCTCGTCCTTAGATCCAAATATGATGTCATCAACATATACTTGAACTAAGAGTAGTTTCCCATCATGATTTGAGGTAAATAAAGTTTTATCAACTTCACCTTTCTTGAAACCATTTTCCAGAAGGTACTTGGCCAAAGTGTCATACCATGCTCTTGAGCTGTTTGATCCATACTGAGCTTTACATAGTTTATAGACCATTCTACTTTCTGAGGAAACTTCAAAGCCAGGTGGTTGCTCAACATAAACTTCTTCTGCAAGTTCACCGTTTAAGAATGCACTTTTGACATCCATCTGATAAACTTTGAAATCTTTATGAGTCTGAAGGCTAGAAAGAGTCTTATTGCATCCAATCTGCAACGGTGCATATGACTCGTCAAAATCTAAGCCTTGACCGGTAAATCCTTGGCAACCAATCTTGCTTTGTTTCTGGTTATTTCACCAGATTCATTCATCTTGTTTCTGAAAACCCATTTAGTTCCAATCACAGATATTCCTTCTATAAATGGAACTAGTTTCCAGACTTTGTTTCTCTCAAATTGATCCAACTCTTCTTGCATTGCAGAGATCCAGTCTTGGTCTCCTAATGCTTCTTCTATATTTTTAGGTTCAATATTCAAGATGAAACATCCAAAGAGAGATTTAGCATTTTCACTATTGCTCTCTCCTAGTCCTAACACCCTGATTAATTGGTCCAATTATATCCTTTGTAGGATGATCTTTGATCCATCTCATCATAGGTTTAGTGCTAGTAGGATCAATATCCAAGTGATCTGAATGTGAATCACTAAGATTTTGATTTGATACTTTTTCAGTATCTGAGATATCTGACATATGGGAAATGTCATTGATATCTGACACTTTTTCAGTGTTAGAGATATCTGAAACATGCATTTTAGCATTCTTATTTTCAGATACCTCTTCATGATGAAGGTTCTCAGTAACCTGTTCCATTTCTGGAAAACTCATAGGAAATTCCTCATCATGTCTGTGAGTCATCTTGTTGTTACTAGGCTTTTCAAGCTTTTCTACGTCAGAGTCATCCTCACTTTCCATAATGATGTTTTTCCTTTCTGAGGATTCTTCTTTAGAATCCCTCAGTAATAATTCTTTGAACCTTTCTGAGAGTTCATCAATAGGAGGTGTTTTCTTATTTCCTTCATAGAATACAACATGAACTGATTCTTCAATTTTCTTTGTTCTTTGTTGTAAACTCGTAAGCTTTCTTTGTTTGTGGAATAGCCTAGAAAACACCTTCATCCGCCTTTAGTTGAAATGTTCTCAGATAATCTTTCCCATTGTTTAGAACAAAACATCTACAACCAAATACTCTCAGATGTTTGATATTAGGGGGTCTACCAACCAAGATTTCATAGGGAGTCCTGTCATGGTGTTTGTTTATCAAACATCTGCTCGAGTGTAGCAAGTCGTGTTTACGCCTTCAACCCAATAAATTTCACTTATTTCAAGGTCGCCTAGCATTGTCCTTGCGGCTTCTTTAAGGTTCTGTTTTCCTTTCTCGCACCATTTTGTTGAGGTGTTCTTACAGAGGAAAGTTGGTGTTGTATACCTTGCAGTACAAAACTCCTTTATGTCTTTGGTTGACAAACTCAAGACCATGGTGCGCTCGATTGCAGATACCGTGTCATTTTCATGACTTCAAGCTTTTTCAAAGAAGTTTGGTATCTCCACCACGGCATCGATTTGTGTTTCAAAGAAGACAACCCAAGTGAATCTTGAGAAGTCATCTACAACAACGGACCATACTTCTTTCTGCATAACTAGTTACAGATGATTCAAATAGATCCATGTAAAAGTTGCGTGGTCTAACACTAGAGTGTCCGATTTTGGACTTGAAAGAGATTTTAGATTGTTTCCCATTTGACAGTGTAATGATACCATCCTTTACGAAAGATGTTCAGGAAGGCCAACCACTAACTCTTTCTTAGCAAGTCTATTCGAGTTTTGAAGTTCAAGTGACTCATTCTTTTGTGCCATAACCAAGGCTCTTACTGGTGACCAGATTGACTCACCATGAGACATTCTTGATTGTGGCAGATGCCCAATCGGCAACATAAAGACCGCCTTTCCGCCGACCAACTAAGACTGCTCGCTTTGACTCATTGTCAATTAGTTTGCGATTTAGCTTTGAATTTTATAGTAAAACCCTTGTCGCAAACTGCTCATGCTAAATAGATTATATTTCAAATCCTTAACATGTAATACGGTGATTGTTAAAGTCCCCAATTTGACGTTGCAAATCCCGAGAGGGATTTAATTCTCCTCCAAAGAACTGATATCCGGTCCGGTGTTGCAAGCTTTGTAATCAACAGATTTGCTTTGTCTCTGTCATGTGCTTTCCGCATCCACTATCAAATAGCCATTGTGCTTTGTCCGGAGGCATTACGCACACAACAGAAAGGAGATTAGGTTCTCATATCTTTGATGGAACCGTCGAATTAAAATTTCTTCCAAGAGGAATCCATTTTGAATGAATTTCTTTGAAATATGCTTTTATCGGCGAGAACGTAAGGAGGAATTCTTTTGAATGAATGTTATCATTAGTAAGAATTATTTTCTTCCTTGGTGTGTTCCTAGGTGCTCCATATGATGCTTTCAGATACTGTCAGGTTTACGAGTTTGCATTTAACAAACTTAGCCTTCCTTGCGATTTCTTCTAGCCACGGCATTGATTTTCGGTGGCTTGATTTAACTTCCACTTCGATAATTGCTTTGAGCAATTCTAGCTTTCGACCATCGTTCTTGCTCTGCTTGTACTCAAGAGCAAGTTGTTTTCCGATGCCTTTGTAGCCAATACCGTTTGAGCACTTGAAGCTATCGAGATCTTTTCTCGGCTTTGCTAGTCTCTGGTTGATCCATTTCTTTCGAGAAAAAGTGACATGGGAGAATTTTCCACTCTGCAATTCTACCTTTTGAGAGACATAACTTGTGGGTGTTTACACTTTTCGGTGTTGTGTTTCTTTTCGAGACGCATACCAACAGTTTTGTTTTGACTTGTTTTTCCACAAAGGTTTAGTCGAATCGCCTTTCCTTTGTCAACAATCTTTGTCTTTTCACCGATACTATAGATTGCATGGGAACCGTCTTCTTTGAGTACTTACAAATGTTCTTTTCTCCTTACTCTTAATCGAGTGATAGAACAATCATGTGTATTCATTGAGTCCTTTCTTTTCTGAAGGATCTCTTAAGTAAGATTGTACTTGATAAGAGTGTCACTAGCTTTGGCATAAGATTGAAAAGATAGTTCTTTTTCTTGAGTTCCTTGTTTTCGAAGAAGATCTTCATAATTCTTTCGTAACTTCACCATTGCTTCTTCATGTGACTTTTAGGTCTCGGATATACGAGCTTTGAGATGCATTTTCAGCATCCTTTCTCTCGTGTTCTTTAACTAATTGAGAATTTTCCTTTTCAAGAGAATTCTTTTCTTCTTCAAGGTTTTCGGCTCTAGCTCGGATCATTAGAAATTCTCTTTCATAGATGTCAAGTTCTTTCACGAGATTTTCTAGATTTTTATTTCCTCTTCATCACTTTCATAAGTGTAGCAAGAAGTATGTGTTACCTCATCACCATAAGACAATTTTCTATGTTGGAGATGTACGGTCCGTCAATTTCAACCCACACATTTCATTCTTCTTGAGGAAGTCGATTATATCATGAGTAACTCCACATAATTACGGTGATGGTAAGGTTGAGTCATCTGAATTGTCATCTTGAGAATCTGTCTCAACGTCTAGAGCATCCATTGAATTTGGATTTTCTTTCTTTCTTGATTAACAAAGCTTTACGGCTTCGAAGATTCTTCTATCTTTCTTGTCGCTTTGTTCTTAGTTTGTTGAGGCGGGACAATCCTTCTTGAAGTGGCCAGGTTTACGACAATAGAAAGCAGATATCGTTTCAATTTACGCTTCCTCAAGACATGATGCTTTACGAATGGCTTGTTCAATGAGCTTTGCATATTTTGTCTTGGTGATAGTTTGAGCCTAGATGCTTTTTCAGCTTCTCTTTGGCTTTTCTTCTCTCAATTTCTCGACTGACAAATTTGCTCATTTGCTTTGCAGCAAGAGCATCCTCAGTCTCCTCCTTGCTTTTCTTCTTTTCAGAAGTTCCTTGAATAACTAGAGCAACATTCTGCAACTTTTCAGTTGTTTGTTCTCTCTGAGTTGTCTCATAGTCAATGAGCAAGATGAGAGAAAAGTTCCTTTGGAGTGATATTTGGCATACCTTGGTTAAAATAAAAGAATTTAGTATGCTCCCGGTTGTGGTTAAGACTTGACAATAGTCTTAATCTTCTCGTCGAGAGTATCTATTGCTTTCCCCAAGTGCTGCCATATCACTCATGAGAGTGGTAAACCTGAAATCAAGTTCTTCTAGAGTTTCAGTGGGACCTTGTTTGAAATTTTGAAATTTCAACTTTAGAACTTCGAACTTGTTTTCCTTGGTTTTCTCAGTTCCGGCACAGATTTCTTCAATCAGTTGCCAGGCAACTTTCGCCGTTTTAGCACCCCACAGTTTACACTGTATGTGCTCTGGTGTCGATCTGATGACGATGTTACGAGCTTGACCATCCAGACGATTCCTCTTGGCATCTTCCGATGTCCAGAGTTCTCTGGGCTTTGGTTCGTAAATAACTTGACCAGTAGATCTTCCACTAGTTCACGCATCTGTTTGTGAAGATCCTTCGCTTTGATCTCTGTCACTTCCACTCGAAACCTCCATGACTTGCTTAAGTTGTTGAATGACTATTGGGCCATTCTTTATTACTTCGATCATCTCGTCACTTATGGCTTCAAGGTGGAGCATCATGTTATTTTTCCATTTCTCGTAGTTCTCTGGTTTGAGAACGGGTGCATCACTCAGAGACATACCTGCACACTTAACACACAAATTAAATAGTCCTCAAAAGTGGACAAAGTTCCTTCACCTATATGGGGATCTAGGTTCAGTGCAGAAGGCTGGTGAACCTCCTGCTCTGATACCACTTGTTGGTCCAGATAACGGCAAAGTAAAAGACTAGAGGGGGGGTGAATAGTCTTTTAAAAACTTTTGTCGATAACAACTATTTTTCAGATATCTGAATGGATATCTGATACTTAGAATCAGAGTGCGGAAGACTTAATAAAGATAAGTGCAGAAACAGTTAATATGTGTGTGTGTGTGTTGCTGAAATGTAAATCTGAAGGTAAATAACACAGCAAGTATAGTGGTATCTGGAGGTGGCGTAATCCTCCACCTAATCCACTTCGGTCTATCAGAGACCTAGAATTCACTAGAACAGATAATTGAGTTCTCCTTATAATAATCCTATTCTAAGATTCTTAACAATTGGTTCCCAACCAAATGTTCCCCCTGAGTTGTTCCCCGGCTTTCACAGCCAAGTACTTCCTATACTCAGAAACCTTTGAGTTATTCCCTAGCTTCCCAAGCTAAGTACTTCCTATACTCAATAACCTTGGAGTTATTCCTTAGTTTCCCAAATCAAGTACTTCCTATACTCCGGTAACCTTGGAGTTATTCACGATTTTTCAAACTAAGTACTTCACATACTCCACTTGCCATTATGGTGTTGGTTTTGGTTTGAGTTGTCGATGAGCTTAATAACTTTTCAGTTAATCAGATAGCTCTGTGAATCAAGTTACTTAATACACTTTACAGCGTATGGTATCTTGTTCGATTTTACTGACCCAAGTCTTATGATATCTGTTCAAGAGAATGAATCTCAGATAGTTGATCTTTTGATTCAACTCCTTCACAGATGGCTTTGCTTGTTTAGGATCAGGACACTTACAACTTCAGTGTTTACTCAAGATCAAAAGCTTTGGTCGCAACAGAAAGCTTTGAGAATAAGTAAGTTGCTTTGAGATAGTAAGATATTCAGAGATCGTATGCAGTTCAAGGTCTAAGGTTTTGTGTTTCTCTCAAGCTGTCTAAGTGTTGATATTTATAGATGAATTTGAGTGGCGTTTGAATAGTATCCGTTAAGCCCAAATTCAAACTATCGATATCTGTGTATAGTACTGTAGCAGTTTTTGTCTTCTTCTCAGAAGCTGCCGTTGCTTTTATTCAGACATCTCTGTCCGTGCATTAAATGCATTGTACTATATTTTTTGTCATGTAGTGCCAACGGAACTATGCTTTGTATCAGAGACTAGTGTTATCTGATTCTTTGCACGTCCTTATCTATAATCTTCAGATACCACTTGTATTTATTGAAACAACTTTGTTTGCAATATATATGTTTCTTTTTCAGAAACGTGGTTAATGATCAAGGTATCTGAGAATAGATATCTTGTGGAGACTTTCCTTGTTTTCAGATATGTCTCTTATTTCTCAGATATCTCTTGTGACACAGTTTGTTTGAAACTATTCGTGTCTTTAAGATATCTGGCTAAGATATCTGAACAACAGATTCAGTAATCTTGTGCAGTTTTCTTCAAGTCTTCAATGTCGTTGAGCTTTCTGCTTGGATGTCTTCTTCTTGGTCTTCTCTTCATAAAATAAAAATTACATTTTGAGACCTAACATCCTATACAAGATTAGCTAGACTATCATACTTAGTGGGTTTCCTCTTTTACAATGTTCAAGTGAACCAAGAGTACTAATCACCTTTTTGAGACTAAGATAAGTCATCATGTTGCTGATCAAAATCTAAACAGATATTTCTAACAAAATATCTAACACCTTCTGAAAAGAATGCTAAGATACCTATGAGCATTGGAACCAAAATGACCTATACTGAATCTGACAAGAGTATTGAAGAACACAAGTATAGAAAATTGATTGGTCTCTACTGTACCTCACTGCAAGTAGACCTGATATTCAATATGCAGTAGGAGTGTGTGATAGATTTCAGACAAATCCAATGCAATCACACTACAACATTGCTATGAAAATATTAAGGTATGTAAAGGGTACTGTAGAAGTTGGATTGTGGTATCCAAAAGATAGTGGATTGAGTTTAGTCGGCTATTCTGATGCTGACTATGCTGGATCATTGCTTGATAGAAAAAGCACCTCAGGAACTTGTCAATTTCTTGGTGCCAGATTAATATCATGGTTCAGCAAGAAACAAAACTCAATTGCCACATCTACCACAGGTGAATATATTGTCTTTGGGTGTTGTGCTTCATAGATATTGTGGATACAACAACAACTCAGAGACTATGAGGTCAATGAAGAGAAAACTCCGATTTTCTATGACAACACAAGTGCTATTGCCATAACTCAGAATCCTAAGTTTCATGCAAGAACAAAGCACATTGATGTTAGACACCACTTCATTAGAGACCATGTTAAAAAGGCAATATAGAGATACTCAAGATTGGTACTGAAGACCAAGTTGCAGATATCTTTACAAAGCCTTTGCAAGAAAGCAGGTTCTTAACCTTGAGACATAGTCTTGGGTTAATGGAGTTACCAAAGGAACTGAAAAGTTCTAATCTCTGAGATGAGGATTCAGAAAGGAGAAAGATATCTGGATCAGGAATCTAGATATTCAAATAAAGGGGTATCTGAGACGAGAACTCATATACTAAAAGAAGCCAAGAATGTGAGTGAGACAGGAACTCAATATGATTAAGAAGGGAAAAAGGAGAGATAAGATATCTGGAACATGAATCCAGAATATCAAAGGCAAAAGGTGAAACACTAAGCAAACAAGTATCTGAGATGGGTACTCAGATATCAAAAGTTAAAGGGTAAAATGGCTATTTGAAGATTTATGAGACAGGTACTCAGATATCTAGTTCACTCAGTGAGGGGGAACACAAAAGAGAATAGTACAACTATTTGTAGTCAACTACTCTCTTGAAATTTGTGTTATTCCTATTTTTGTGTAAAACATGAACAGATACTAAGTATGAGATAAACTCAGATACAAAAATTGTCCCTTAGTCACACAGAAGAAATGTGATTCAGATAACTAATCGCCAGAATTCATTAATTGGGCACAATCACATGGGTTGATTGTGATCATTGCTGAAAAAGCAATCCCAACCATTGATGAAATGGGCGTTCCATTTTAAAGGCCGAGATTAATTCTCTGTAAAATAGTGGACTGTAAAAACTCAGACGTGGCCCACTAAGCATTTAATGCAAACCGAATTTTACCCACACCTTACTGCACGTACACAGATACAAATGCACAAAATTAATTTGTGTATTTTTGTCTGTTGGAATTACACTGCTATATATATAGGATTTTGGCAAAAGAAATCACTTTCGCCTAATCCTACATTTACTCTTACACAAAAACTGCAAAATTCTCTCAAATCTCTCAGCAATTTTCTCTGCAAATACTGATTCCCTCTTAGTTTTTCTGCAAAGAATCACTAATCTCCTACCTTAATCTCTTCCCGTTTTTCAAAAACTTCACTATTTAAAGAGATGGCTCTGAAACGTGCTTCTACTCAGAAATCCCAAGCTACTACATCTGGTACTGCTGAAAAGCAAGCACCAGTGCTGGTTATAACAAATAATCGGTTGATTGGAGAGTTCAATCCTGATCATTGGACTTCAAATCACAGGATGATTTGGGGTGGTGCCATGATTGAGGAATACCTGGTAGCTGCAATAGAAAACCAGACTGACAGAAAGCTGGTACTTGATATGCTTGAAAAGGCACAAATCAAGGGCTTTCTCTGCTCTTCCCAGTGGAGTTTCTTCATTGGATGTCCTGGAGTTTTACAATAACTCCACGATTATATCCAAAGTCTCTGAAGGCACTGAGACAGTGTCTATCAAGACCAAAGTCCAAGGACAAGAAATCCTGTTGGATGAAACAGCTTTCTATGGGCTGTTTGAACTTCAAAATCTTGGAAAGGATTTTGAAATTGACACCAAGGATGAAGATCTCCCTGAAGGTGTGAAGCAACTATACAGTGATGTGTGTGATCTTGACAAGCCAGACATACCCATCAACTTTAAGCGTGCTGACATAAGGACCAGATATCTGTTAGTCCACTGGGATGTGTTGGCATGTGTCCTTCACAGATGCTTTGATGGTCTACAAGGAGGTGCTGACCAGATAAGCTAAGAACGCTGGATAATGATATTCTTATTGAATCAACAAGACAAAAGGCTGGAAAACCCTTTTAATTGGGGGATGTACGCCTTCATGAAATTTGTGAAGAAGATACAAGGCTTTGAGCCTAAAATCGTTAAGGGCCTTGCTGAGCCAAAAGCCACAGTAAGCTATGGACTGAAGATTTGCTACTTACTGGAGTGCCTTGGCATTGATCTCAGAGAGACGACAGACATGCCAACAGTAACCTGCTCTACAAATATGAGTATACAAACATGATGAAAAAGGTTACTGCATCTCAGAAAGGTTCCAAGAAACGAAAGACTAATGAGGTATCTGAAAGTTCCATTGCGACCAAGAAGCCCAGAACTTCACAAAAGAAGTCTGTTGGCAAATCAGAAGGCATACCCTCTATGGATGTCGACTCTCAGATACCTGCCACCACTGCTGATGAACCCATCAATGCAGATGAACTCATAAATGCTGACGAGTGCCTTGTAGATGAACTTATCAATGCTGATAAAAGTAGTGAGAAACTTCAAACTCTTTCTGCAGAAGCAGCAGGGATTGTTGATAACTCCGTTCCAGATTTCGATGACGAATCAGACAAGGAGGAGAAGATCTAAGCCCCCAAGGTTACTGAAAAAGTAACCAAGGCCAAGGGAAAGAGGACCAAAAGGTCCAAGGTTGCTGAGAAAGCAACTAGCTCAAAGGTTGCTGAGCAAGCACTTATAGCAAAGGTTGTTGGTGCCAACACACCATCAGGGAAAGTCACGTATAAACAACTTCAAGAGGCCCTGATGAGTGGTGACCTAGTGTTGGTAGACACTGATGTCAACACCACACTTAAAAATCTGGAAGAGCTCTCAAATGCTCAAACTTCTGCTTCCAGACAACCACAACAGCCACAAGTGGTTGATGAAATGGTCAATGAACTCCATTTCGACATACCATCAATGCAATATGCTAAAGAAAATCCTGCAAATGAGCAGGTTCCCCAACTCCCAGAGAGGGATCAAACTGAGACACCTGCTCAGAATGATCAAACAAGGGAGGCAACTGAGTTAGTCACTCAGGAAGGTCTGAAGTACCTGAAACTTCAAACAAAGAAGCTGAAATGGAACAACAAGACCAAGGCATAGAAGGGTCACAAGTTCCAGAGACCAATCAGCCTGACACTGCTCAGGTAGCTGAATGGTTTAACTCTCTACTTGTGATATTTTGTGTTTATTAATCTTGTTATTTAATAAAATTTCTTTGTTACAGGCTGAATTAGAAACACAAGAACAAGAGGAAGCTGGAAAGCTTGCCTCAGAATCTGAGAAGGAGGCTTCCATAGCCTCACCACTTAAGGAACAGGAGCCTGTCTCACAGGTAGAAGAAAGTTCCTTAAAATATAACATCTCAGATATGTGCTTTATACACTTGAATAATACTTAAGTGTTTGTTTCTAATAGGCTCCAACTGAGAAGAAAAATGATGAGGCTGAGAAGCCTAGCTCGTCAGAGAATCAACTAGAGACTCACAAAGTCTCTGAGGAACAAGTATATGAGCCTTCTATTGAGAAGGTATGTATCTCAGATATCTATATTCTTCATAATGATACTCTGATCATTTTTCTAAATACTTAACACTTTCTACTCATAGGCTCAAACAGAAGTAGAAGTTGCTGGGGAATTGCCCACTCAATCCCCTCAACCAATGGAAATTGATGAGGCCACCAAACCTTCATCACCAGAGAGAATACCAGAAACTGTACAAGTTTCTGAGAGACAAGTATCTGAGCCTCCTACTGTGGAGGTAATTGACATCTCAGATATCAAGTTGTCTAAGTGTTTCTCTCTTGAAAAATTTCTAAGTGTTATGTTGTTTTTTAATCTCAGGTTCAAAAAGAAAGAGAGGATGCTAAGAATCAGACTTCCAAGTCTCCTCCTCACACCAAGATATCTGAGGCTCTTGAAACCTTAACAGTCCAACCTTCTGAGCCTGTTGCTGTTGCACAGGTAACACAGATACTTGACGACTCTAAAACCCAGATATCTACTAAAAGTTTTGAAACTAACTCAAAACTATCTCTTTCAGGCTCAAGCTAGTGCCTTAGTGGTCCCTGAAGATTTGAACAAGGACCTACTTCCATTCTTCAAGGCTCATACTCTGCCAAAACATCTAAAGTGTTTCAAGAAATGGCAAAAACTCAAATGCTCTGATCTGTTTGAAATCACAAAGGTCACAGATCACCTTACCAGAAGAGCAAGAGCATTTGACTTGGAGAATTATGTGCATGCAATGTTTCCAACTGAGTAATATGCATTTGCCACGTTGATGAATAAGAACTTCATAAAGGAAGTAGCACACAAGCTCATTGAAACCTTTGAAAAGGCAGATGGTCAGACCAGAATGCAGATGACATTCAAGCCTACTTTGGCCCAAACTCTACAATTCATACCCTCTGAGCAAGGGAAGTTAATGGGCAAATGGTCACTATTCCAGAAGTGATCAATCTGGTCTCTGAAGATGAAGAAGAGAAGGAGACTGATGAGAATGACTATGAAGAACCTCCTCCTGACCATCACAAGGGTGAGGATGATAAGAAGGAGGATGATGATGCCCCTACACCAGGGACATGAGGGATTGCACAAGGTAATAATACCTCAGTTGCTGAAAAGCACACTGAGAGGACATCACAAAAATCCCCTCCTCCATCTCCTCAGAAATCCACCCATCCATCTCCCCAACAAAAGGACTCTACTGAACAAGTAGTTGAGCACTCTGAGAACATCACTCAGAAAATATTGGATGCACAAGCCAGAGTTGCTCAACCCAAACAACTGTTGGAGGAAGAACAACAGCTAAATCTTCAACTGGAAGAGAAGATAGCTGAATCTAAAGCAAAGCTCCAAAAGATTGAAGATCAAACAATCAAGGAAATGGAAGCTTATGCTGAAATGAAAGAACTCCAGCTTGCTGTTCAGGCAATTGCTGAGGAATTAGATACTGAGCAAGTATCTAGAGACAAGCATGATGCTAAGGCTGCATTACCAAAAGATGTACCATCCTCCTCACTGAAAGGAAAGAAGCCCATCTCTGAGATGGTTACTGGACTAGAAAACATTGATGAAAATGTCCAAGAGGATGAAGATCACTGGGCTGATGACTCAGATGATGAAGAAGACAAGGCATTGGCAGAACACCGTAATGAACACTTAGCGATTTCTTATTTGAAAAGGAAGCTGATTGCTCCTAAAATATTTAGCAAGCTGCCAAATGTCAACTCCAATGAATACTTGAACCGATATCAAGTACTGGCTAAATTGAAAAAGGAGTTGTCTTCTCAAGATAAAGCTGCCATTACATCAGTCCCTGCAGAAATGAAGACATTCACTGAGCTCATCACTCAAAGAACAACCAGTCTGGTCGTTGCTCAGAAAGACCTAGGCATGGTTAGGGATGATGACCAAAACTTGGTTGCAAAAGCCTTTGAAGAGGCTAGCTAGCTATGCTGCTGGAAAAGCAGATGCTATTCAAGGCCCACTGGCAGAGCTCACTGATAAGGAAACAAGTCTTATCAAACAAAATCAGGAGCTCAAGGCTAATATGGAACAGTTGGTTACTGCTTACAACTATTTGCAGGGCAACTTTGACTCCCTTTCAGAATCCTTCATGATTCTTATTCAGTCAACAATGACTAAGGGGGAAGGATATCAAGTTGCTCAGAGAGGAAGAGGAAACAAAAGAAAATCTGAACAACCACCTCTCAGAATAAATGAGCCCTCCTCCAGTCAGACTGCTCTACAGATAGTGGCCACCACTCAGCAACTTCCTAAAAAAGGAATGACAAAAAGGGCCAGAACACAGATACCTCCAAGGAGTACCAAGGCTCCAAGGAGAAGACAAGTAAGAGGGATTGATGAGTCTTCTGAAGAAGAAGAAGAAGAAGAAGAAGAAGAAGAAGAAGAAGAAGAAGAAGAAGAAGAAGAAGAAGAAGAAGAAGAAGAAGAAGAAGAAGAAGGCCAAATCAAATCCCAGAGCAATGAAGAAGGCTGCAAAACTTTCACAAGAATTAATCTTGATGATGATGATGAAGAGACTGATGAAGATGAAGCTCCTCTTCACAGAAAAAGAAAAAAGCTTGATAGCCTATCTGAACCCATAGCTGCAAAGCCTTTGGCAGCTAAAACACCCTCTGGAAATACCAAGTCAATCCAGGGTGGTTCTTCAAGCAATTCCCCAAGGAAAAATTCAAGACAAAGGAGGAACAGGCTGAGAACTGAACAAAGAAAACCTCAACTACCACTCAGGCCTGAAGAAGCCAAGATTGAGTATGTGAAGACCAACAATGACTCATATGTCTACAGATGCATTAATCAGAAGAATGGCTATTGGATTTTGGAACTCAAGCACTTACTGGTAAATGAAAAATTTCCAGAACCAATCCATAAACAGCTTATGGCATGGAGAAAAGATAAGCCAGTCTTGATTAATACCAACCACATCAAAGCCTGGTTGGATTTTGAAGTAATCAAGAGAATAGAAGCCATGAAAAAGGACCTCTCTGATGATTGTCCTTATGGAAAGCCAGATGATGTGCACAAAATTTCCAACATCACTGGAACAGGCACAAGAGCAAGACTTGCTGTGGAACCCTATGAGTCCTTCTACATGACTGAAGATCAATACAGGGGTGACATCAGATATCTGAAGATCATATATGAATACTTCAAGCTATCAGATATCAGAATCGAGCATGCCTGGAAATGGGGAAAGTATATATGGGTCAAACAGTTTGCTAAGAAAAATCCCACCAAAACCTACAAGGAAGTTTGTGGATTTGCCAGAAACACTGAGATGATAGTCAGGACTTTGCTCTTTGACTACTCAGATGATATCAAAAGGTTTGGGGATAGGGAATTTGCAAATTGATCCATAGATCTGCTGATTGAAGACTTGAAGTTTTGAAGACTTGAAGACTAGTTTATTAGGATGTCTACTTGGAGCTTGGTTACTCCTGTTGTCCTAGTTAACTATGTATTTTGTATCTTGCTGAATGTACTTTATTGTTCTATCATTGTAAAATTTATCCGTAAACTTTCTTTGTAACATATCTGATGAACCTACTCTCAGATATCAATCTATAAAAAGATAACTTGTCAGCAAAGATCACACCTTGTGATTTGGTTGATGTTTACTTACTGCACTTAATTGAAAGAATTGAAAGATCTTATGAATTGATTAAGTGGTGGATTGTTTCCTCATCCAGATTTGTAATAGGTCAGATAGTCATCGTTGACTGATCAAAAAGGGGAAAATTTGTTAGGAACATCTGTTTAGATTTTGACAGCAATCTAATGACTTATCTTAGCTCAGAAAGGTGGTTAGTACTCTTGGTTCACTTGAACACTGTAAAAAAGAGGAAAATCACTAAGTATGATAGTCTAGCAAATCTTGTATAGGATGTTAGGACTCTGAATGTAATTTTTATATCTTTGAAGAAGACCAAGAAGAAGGCATCCAGTAGGAGAGTTCAACAAATTTTGAAGTTTTGAAGACTGCACAAGATTGCTGAAGACAAAGGTCATCAGATACCTATGTCCAGATATCTTAAATAAACAAGTGTGTTTCAATAAACAAGTTTTGCAAAAGATATCTGAGAACACAAGGTTTCTGAACGAGGAAAAGTGCCCACAGATATCTACACTCAGATACCCTGGATAAAACTATGTTTCTGGGAAACAATCTTTCAACAGGTATCTGGAGATGTGAAGGTCTCTGGAAAGGGACATGAAATGCTTTAGAAAGCGTGCATAGTTCCGTTGGCACTACAGGACAAAAAAATAGTACAATGCAATAAATGCACAGACAGAGACATCTGAACAAAAGAGGAAATCTTTGAAAAGCGACAACGTCTTATGCAGTACTATTTACATATATCAATAGTTTGAATTTCATTAAGCCTAACGAATACTATTCAAACGGCATGATTTTCAACTATAAATATCAACACTTAGAATGCTTGAACTTACACACCAAGAACTTACATCAACGAACTTGTTCATTCAAGCATACAAGCCTTCAGCCTACTTAATCTCTAGCTTACAGTTGCGACTAAGCTCTTGAATTCTAAGTAGCACGAAAGTTCTAAGTGTCCTGATCCTTAACAAGCATTGCTATCTGTGAAGGAGTTGAATCAAAAGATCAAAAATCTGAGATTCATTCTCTTGAACACTTATCATAGACTTGGGTCAGTAAAGAACAAGATACCATACATTGAAAAGTGTATTAAGTATACTTGATTCATAGAGCTATCTGCATAACTGAATAAGTTATTAAAGAAGCTCACCTGACAAACTACCTTAACCAACACCTTAAACGGCGTGGAGTACAGGAAGTACTTAGTTTGGGAAACTAAGGAATAACTCCAAGTTTACTGAGCATAGGAAGTACTTAGTTTTGGAAACTAAGGAATAGCTCAAAGGTTTCTGAGTATAGGAAGTACTTGGCTGAGAAAGCCGAGGAAAGGGGGAACACTTGGTTGGGAACATAGTGATTTAGGAATCGAGAGTAGATATTTGTAAGGTGAACTCATTTATTTGTCTTAGTGGATTCTAGGTCTGAGAAAGGCCGAAGTGGATTAGTTGAAGGATTACGCCACCTTCAAATACCACTATAAATACTTGTGTTATTTACTTTATGCAATCTATTACCTGCTTTATTTACTTTGCTAAGTATTTACACACATCTTGCTAAGCACGTGCACTTATCACAAAAAGTCTTCCGCTCTCTGAAAATAAGTATCAGATATCTTCGCAGATATCTGAGAAATTATGTTTATCGACAAAAGTTTGAAAAAGACTATTCACCCCCCCCCCCCCCCGTCTTTTACTTTGCCGTTATCTGGACCAACAAACATCAACACCAACTCATGAGGAAGACTTGCAGATCGTTTCACATGAAGGTATACCCTGTGACTGTCTATCTCTATATTAACATTGTAATTGTCTATGTTTTTACATATAATTGTCTATGATTTGCAATAAAAACGATAGTGTCTATACTGAAACTGTAGCTATCTGTGTAGACTGAAATTGTCTAGATATTACATGTAATTGTTTATATTTAACATGTAACTGTGTATATTTAACATTTAGCTGTCTGTGTTTCGAAGATAATTTCTATGCTGAATATGTAGTTGTTTATATGTAGACTAAAATTGTTTAGATATTACATGTAATTGTCTATATTTAACATGTAATTGTCTATGTTTCAGGTGATAGTGTCTATGCTGAATATGTAGTTGTTTATATGTAGACTAAAATTGTCTAGATATTACATGTAATTGTCTATATTTAACATGTAATTGTCTATGTTTCAGGTGATAGTGTCTATGCTGAATTTGTAGTTGTCTATATGTAGACTAAAATTGTCTAGATATTACATGTAATTGTCTATATTTAACGTGTAATTGTCTATGTTTCAGGTGATAGTGTCTATGCTGAATATGTAGTTGTTTATATGTAGACTAAAATTGTCTATATATTACATGTAATTGTCTATATTTAACGTGTAATTGTCTATGTTTCAGGTGATAGTGTCTATGTTGAATATGTAGTTGTTTATATGAAGACTAAAATTGTCTACATATTACATGTAATTGTCTATATTTATCGTGTAATTGTCTATGTTTTAGGTGATAGTGTCTATGCTGAATATGTAGTTGTTTATATGTAGACTAAAATTGTCTAGATATTACATGTAATTGTCCATATTTAACGTGTCATTGTCTATGTTTTAGGTGATAGTGTCTATGCTGAATATGTAGTTGTCTATATGTAAACTAAAATTGTCTAGATATTACATGAAATTGTTTATATTTAACATGTAACTGTCTATGTTTCAGGTGATGTACTACCAGAAAAAATTGAAGATGAACCACTAGGAGGGTCTTTGTTAGGTAGAACTGCTAGTACATATGAAGAACTCTTTGAATTGTATCGGAGGCAAGCTGCACTTTTAGGATTCAGCGTCAAATTGTGTACCACAAAACGTTAAGCAGGTACTAGACAAGTAAGGGTGAAGTATTTCAGGTGTTCTGCTCAAGGTTATACCAACTCAAAGGAAAAACAACCAAAAACACCATCACCATACATACAAGGACAAACAAGCAACAAAAGAAAAAGGAAACCAAAAGAAGTGCCAGAAACTAGATGTGGGTGTATGGTTGCCATGAAAGTCAAATATTGTAAGGTGACAAACTTGTACAAGGTTGATATGCACTACATGAATCACACCCACCCTTACACTAGACCTGAATGACAGCACCTCCACAGGGTGGAAAGAAAGATTACACCACACAAGGCAGATGTCATAAGTGCAATGGAAAAGTCAGGCATGAAGTCTACTGTCGCATTCAGGTACATGGCTTCCAACTCAGGTGGAGCGGAGCATGTGGGACATACTGTAAGAGACCAAATCAACTACGTAAATAGGCTGAGAGCACATGAAACGGGTGGTGCAGATGCCCATAATGCAGTTAGTTTAATGCAACGTAGGCAGCAAGAAGACACGGAGTTCTATTATGATATGCTGATTGACAAAGAAAGTAGATTATGTGGGCTCTTTTGGGCAGATGCCATGATGAGGGATGATTATAATATATTTGGTGATGTTGTAGTCTTTGACACAACATTCAGGACAAATAAGTATGAGCTCATTTGTGCTCCAATTGTGGGGGTAAACAATCATTGGGGCAATGCGATGTTTGGGTCTGCTTTTTTGGCAAATGAACAAACAGAAAGCTTTGTATGGCTACTGACAACATTCCTAAATTGCATGGATTCAAAGAAGCCTAAAACCATATTCACTGACCAAGATGCTGCTATGTCCAAAGCAATAGACCAGGTAATAAAATGTTTAGTAAATTGTCTAGGTTTTTCTTTAAATTATCTAGTTTATAAACTTAATTGTCTACTTTATACTGTTAATATTCTATGTTTAACAGGTGTTTGGGGATGAGACAAGGCATAGATTATGTGTTTGGCACATTGAGCAAAATGCAGTGAAAAATCTAGCACTACTAAGGAATGATGCCAAATTCAAAGAAAAGTTTGACTTGGTTTTGAAGTTATGTCGCAATGAAGAACAATTCGAAAGGGAATGGCATTCCATGATTGAAGGTTATAATCTACAGGAAAATACATGGCTTGCCAAATTGTATGAAATCAGGCTGAAATGGTGTAGGGCTTTAAATAGAGATGCATTTTCTGCTGGGATGATGTCTACCCAAAGGAGTGAGAGCACAAACCATTCAATATCTTTCAATTCCAACAAGCAAACTTCACTCACTCAATTCTTCCACCTATTTGATGCTGCAATAGAATGATGGAGGGAGACAGAAATTGCATATGATTTCACTTGCAGTAGAGGATACCCAAAGACAACAAACACACATATCCTAATGTATCAGGCTTCAAAGGTACAAAAAATTACTTTTTAACATTTTATTGTCTATCTATAATATATAATTGCCTATGGTAGCAAACTAAACATGTTGATACGGAAATATGTCCAATCCGACATAAATGACCTAGGAACATTTTCCTAAGGCGTCCTAAGTCATCCAAAGGATCCGAGGCACTTTAGTCCGATCCAATGGTCCAATCCGGGCAGACCATCTATGGTCCGACCCACCCTAAGAGAAAGGGACAAAGAATTTGGACCTGCAAGGCCCGACCCGGAACCCTAGGTCCGACCCACCTTGGTCCGAGCCTCCCTGGGAAAGGAGCATAGTGCTAAGTCAGCACCCTCTCCGACCCAAGGACTCCGATACGGATGTCAACTCGGATCCAGCATGACCATCTCATAAAGCAACCAAGCAAATGGGCACCAAAGAGTGAGGTGTCCGAACCCAGGAGCTCCGAATCGGAAGAGTTGGACAGACAGGAGAACTTCCTCAGCTGACAACCAGGCGCTGTCCGGATCAGGCATCCGGACCGACCTCTCCGAACCTGGGATCTCGGCAGACTCTGTCACATCCTCAAGAACTCTCCCAATAATGACCAAACTACCCCTAAAGCCCAAGATGGCATGGGCTAAAGCTTCATTATTGGGCTATGGGGCTCATCTTAGCATTGGTGGCTCAATCCTAGCCGTACACATGGCGCGATCCTGGCAAGGCCTTCCATTTCAATGATAGCCTATAAATAAGGCACATATCCCAATAAGCAAGGTACTTCAAGTAAGTCACTTCGAACAAGTCTTTTCGCTAGTCACATCACGAGCATTATACAGAGCTGATCCTCAGTCACTCTCGAGTAAAGTCTCATCCCAGTTTGACACTTAGCAAACCGGGCACTAACCCCCCCCCCCCCACTCAAGTGTGCAGGTCCTTACCGGAGTAGTTGGCAGCTGGTTCTTACGCTTCGGTCCTCACCTAGCAAGGAGCCTCTTACCTTGGCACCATTTGGAAGAGTCAAATAAATCTAAGTGATTGGGGAGTTAAACCCTCAACATTTTGGCGCCGTCTGTGGGAATCTTTACAAAAAGTCCCGTTCTCTTCAGTAATGGCAAGAACAAGAAGGTCCGCAAGAACCAACGCCATTGCCGTACGCCACTCGAGACAAAGGGGGGACCTCCCACTAGAAGAGGAGGAGTAACAAGAGTCTCGACAAGAGAAGTGGTAGACAATCCAAGTGATGGCCATACCGCCAGTCTTTCTTCTGACGAGGAGAGAGCCACTAATCCACCAGTAAGGGTCCAGACACTTGGGGACGGCGAGTTTCCTCCGTCAGAACACATGGTCCTCCCTGTAGAAACTTTACCCACCCAAATGGATGATCATTCGTCCTAGTGAATTTGGAATGAATGAGAATCATTGGCCTCTTACTCACCACTATTCAAGGGTGTTTTGGATCAAACAACCTCCGGCCTCCTCACCCCACCCCGCCACGCCAATCCCGAGGCAAGCTGAACCCGCTCAATCGAGAAATGAGCACCGTCCGATCCAACAAAGGTTGGGGGAGCAAGCTCAACCAGAAGATCTGAGACACCTTCTCAATAGAAGAGCCGCTGCCTCTCACGAACAACGAGGGAGAAGTCCGTGCAGCCATGGTAGTGGGAACCAGTCGGCGAGGAGCTCAACAACAAGTGCCTAGGGATCAAATGGCAGAAAGCACCCCGATTGTTCCAATCAATGATCTCCCTCCAGATGTAGCCATCAACCCAGGATGGTGAAAGAGGCGGTGGCCGAGATCTACCTCCAACGAAGGCCTTGAAACACAAATTGCCACCTTGAGCAGGATGGTCAAAGCACATGAGAAGGTGGTAGTTAAAACTCCCAACCCTTTGTGCGATGAGATCAGAAAAGAAAGAAAGCGCCCCGATTGTGTTATCCCAAACCTTGAGCATTACTATGGAGATACTTGCCCTGTAGGGCATCTTACTAGGTACGAAAGTAAGATGGAAAGCAATGGACTCAACGACAACATGAAAGCTCTCAACTTTTCCACCACACTCTTTGGAGAAGCAATGGATTGGTAGACCTCACTACCCAATGGTTCCATCAAATCATATGCGGACGTCGCCTCCCTTTTCCTAAAAAGGTTTGAGAAGGCGAAAAGAAGGAAGAGATCAGTTGAGCACCTGGCTGGCATAATCCAGAGAGAGCATGAGGACCTCAGAACCTTCCTTGATCGCTTCAACGCTGAAGTACGACAGGTAGAACCTCATAGCATCAAAGAGCGGGTCCGACACCTCTATGCCAACACTTATAATGATAAGCTTAGAAGGAAGCTTTCTAACGAAGAAATCACCACTGAGAAGTACTTGGAAGAAATCTGCGAAGGAGTCTTGTATGGAGAAGATTACCGAAGGAATGTCCCGATAAGAGCAGGGATCAAGGAGGGAAAAGAACAAGTACGGCAGGAACCCCCTCCTCGTCAAGGGAAGTTTGAGCAAAAAAGAGATCTCAGAGATAGAAAAGAATTCCACAGAGAAAGAACTCCACCCAGGAGGTTTGCCGAGTATACTCGCCTCAACAGACCAAGATCCGACATCTTGGCTTCTATTGTTGAGAAGGACTTGGATATACAATGGCCTAAACCAGTCAAGAGCAGCAAGAAGAGTAAATTCTCTAAAGACTACTGTAGGTTCCACAAACAGTAAGGTCACCCAACTGAGGATTGCATCCAGCTGAAGACAGAAATTGAAAGGCTAGTGAGAAGTGGGAAGTTGAAAGAACCACCAGTTGAAGATGAGCCCTCTAGGCATAGAAGGAATGAGCAAAGAAGAGAGGAGCATGGTTCTGAACCTCCGACAGGATCTTTACCACCACCTCCCGCCGAAATCCCACCTCGGCAGGCCCAAAGATATCAAGGTTACCGCGAAGAGACAGAAATGTAGAATCTCCCCTACAGTGGAGTTATCAACGCCATTGCAGGAGGACCAACAGGGGGAGATAGCAGAAATGCAAGGGAAAGGACCGCGCAACACTTAAGAAATAACGACAGGGCTTACGGTCCACCAGCTCTGAAAGGCACAAATGCAATCACCTTTGACGATAGCGAGATCCCCCCACCAACGTCTGGCGGAGGAGATCTCAAGGACCCCGATGTCCCTTTGGTTGTTTCTCTAGTGATTTCCACTTACAAAGTCAACAAGGTGCTAATCGACACAGGAAGCTCCTCCAATGTCCTATCCAAAAGGACTGTTGAGCAAATGCATCTGGGGCAAATACAATATGGACGAGTATATACCTCATTAGTAGGTTTTGGAGGGTCTGTAGTACGTCCCATTGGAAGTATACCACTGCAAGTCTCCATGGGCACTTTTCCGACAAGAGTGACCCAGACTATCCTCTTTGTGGTAGTAGATAGTACCTTTGACTATAACGCGATCTTGGGTCGCCCGGGACTTAACCAATTCAGAGCAATCGCTTCTCCCCTACACAACAGGGTGAAGTTTCCAACCCCGAATGGCGTAGGGGAAGAAACGGGCAACATTAGAGAAGCCTGGGAATGCTACATCATGTCAACCAGAGGAGCCACAGAACCTGTCCTTTCAGTCGCTAAGGGCCCTCTTAGCCATTCTCCCATTACTCTAACACCACCAAAGGAAGAGATCGGTATCGGATCGTTCAGAGAGAAGTTCCCCAAGACATCTATGATAGAATCCCATGAAGCCTTGAAAGAGGTCCAACTGGTCGAAGGAAATCCGGAGAAAACAACTCGGATTGGAACAGAGATAAGTGCGGTAGTAGAGCGGAAGCTCATCGCCTACCTTCGGGACAATCGCGACATCTTTGCTTGGAGCACAGATGATCTCAAGGGGATAGACCCAAGGATCACAGTTCACCGTCTGAACATGGATCCTACGGTCAAGCACATCCGCCAAAAGAGGAAAGACTTTGGACCAGTTGAGGATGCTATCATAGCAGGGGAGGTTGACAAATTGATGAAAGCAGGTCATATCGAAGAAGTCAGATACTCTGATTGGGTCTGCAACGTGGTCCTCGTCGAAAAATCTCCAGGAAAGTGGAGAATGTGCAATGACTTCACCAGACTCAACAAGTTTTGTCCAAAAGATCCCTATCCATTGCCACGCATAGACCAGCTGGTTGATTCCACTGCAGGATGTGCACTTCTAAGCTTCATGGATGCATACCAAGGCTTCTACCAAATTAGGATGGCTCAAGAAGACATCAAGAAAACGGCATTCTTTGCGGCCGGAGGAGTCTATTGCTTCAAGGTCATGCCTTTGGCCTCAAAATGCAGGAGCCACTTACTAACGGTAAATAAGATGTTCAAGGAAGAACTGGGAAAACAATGGAAGTCTATGTGACGACATGCTTGTGAAAAGCAAGACGAAGAGGAGCACATCGAACACCTCAACAATTGCTTTTCTATTCTCCGGAAATATGGAATGAAGTGAACCCGGAAAGTGCACTTCGTTGGTAAAAGGAGGAAAATTCCTTGGTTACATGGTCACGTAAAGAGGCATCGGCGCTAACCCAGAGAAAATAAAGGCAATCATAGATCTACCACAGCCCAAAACTGTCAATGAAGTTCAAAACTTCTAGGAAAGGTGATGGCGTTGAGCCGTTTCATCTCCAGTCCGAGAAGAACCTTCCTTCTTTAAGATCTTACGAAAAGGAAATAAGTTCGAGTGGACAAAGGAATGCGAAGAGGCCTGGAAAACTTGAAAACGTCTCCTCTCGCGCCTTCCATCTAAACCCATGGAGGATGAAACCTTTACCTTTATTTGGCCACCACTGATGAAGCAATGAGTTCTGTACTGGTACGGCTACAAGACAACGAGCATTTACCAATTTACTATTTGAGCAAACCTCTTGTAGGCTCCGAAGCCAGATATGTCAAGGTTGAGAAGCTCGCCGCATTGGTTTACATCGCGGCCGATGAAGCCTTACTTCAAGTCGCATCGGATTGTGGTCCTTACAAATGAGCCACTCAAACATGTCTTGGAAAAACCGGATCACCAGACGCTTTATCCAAATGGGCTATTGAGCTAAGTGAATATGATATTGGGTATCAAGCCCCATCTGCCAAGAAAGCACAAGTTCTGGCCGACTTCCTGGTAGACTATCCAGAGAAAGCAGAAAAGGAGAACGAAAACTCCCAGGAAAAGGCTAGTCATGTGGTGATAGCCCAGATCAAGGAATCAAGTGGAGAGAACGGTCAAGAAACACAAAGAGGTAGCATCCAGCCTAAGACTCAGTATCACCAACCTATGGATGATTCACTAAGGGTGAGGCACATGTTTCTTTTGGATGAAGAACTCAATATCTCAACGACTGCATCTTCCGACAAGAAACAGAAGGTTGAGAAAGCACTCACTCCCACTTTAGAAGGAAAGGGAGGAAACAAAGAATGTTGGACATTACAAGTGGATGGATCATCAACCGGACGGTTGGGAGGAATAGGAATTTTCCTTGAAAGTCCTGAAGGAGCCAAACTTGAGTACGCCATCACTCTCAACTTCAAAGTGACGAACAACGAGGCCGAGTATGAAGCACTTATCACCGGCCTAAGAATGGCGAGAGCCCTTCGGGTGAAAAGGATCAAAGCCTACACAGACTCGCAGCTCGTACAATCCCAATTCTCCGGGTCCTTTACCACCAAAGGACCTAACATGATCAAATACTTGGAGCTCCTCAGGAAAGAGGTTGATCACTTTGAAGAATTTACTCTCGACCAATTCCACAGAGAGTGGAATGAAAAAGCCGATGCTCTCTCCAAGTACGCCTCAGCCTTAGGAGCTTTAGACACAAGAAGTGTCATCCTAATGACCCGCGCGGAATCCTCCCTAGCTAACCCCAACGGAAAGATGTTTCTCTTGAGCACAGAAAGAAACTGGATGACCGATATATTCCATTACCTCAAGGATGGTACTTTACCTGTGGATCCTAGAGAGGCCAGGAAGATTCAATGTCGAGCTAACAGATACTTTATTTTGGGAGAAGATCTCTACAAAAGATCCTACAGCGGAACTCACTTGAGATGCCTAGATCCTCAAGAGGCGAAAACTGCGATGGAAGAAATCCACGCCGGAAGTTGTGGAAGCCATTCTGGAGGAAGGACTTTGGCACAAAAGATCATAAGACAAGGATACTATTGGCTAACTATTGACATAGATGCTGCCAACATCGCCCGCGCCTGTGAAGACTGCCAATACTATGCCAACATACCACACCGTCCGACCAACCCTATGATTCCGTCAATCATAGCTTGCCCATTTGATCAATGGGGCATAGACATAGTTGGTCCCTTTCCGCGAGGAACACATCAAAAGAAGTTCTTGATAGTGGCAGTGGAGTACTTCACTAAGTGGGTCGAAGCTGAAGCAGTGTCAACCATCACCGAAAGCAGAGTGCGGACATTCATCTGGAAGAACATCATCTGCCGGTTTGGACTCCCACGAGTGTTAGTTTCAGACAATGGAGCACAATTTTCTGGGTCAAGGCTGAAGGAGTGGCTTCAGTCCTTCAAAATAGAACAACGCTTCACTTCCGTTGGCCACCCCCAAGCCAATGGCCAAGTGGAAGCCACCAATAAGACCATAGTCAAAATTCTGGAGAAAAGGTTGAGAACTTCCCAAGACAGTTGGGCGGAGGATCTTGACGCGGCCCTTTGGGCGCATCGAGCAACGGCCAATCGCCATTAAGAAACACCTTTCTCCTTGGTCTATGGATCCGAGGCGATCATCCTTCGGAGACAGTGGTGGCAACCTGAGAATCCAAAGAATACAACCCGGTGATAACGAGCTCGCAAGGATCTATGACCTTGAGCTCCTTGAAGACAAGCGATAAGGCATCGCCAACATCCTTCAAGTACCAATCGCCGAGCCTATAATAAACGTGTCTTTCCCAAGGACATACAAGTTGGAGACCTAGTCCTTAGAAGAGCGATATACTAAGTCATGTGGGAAAGCTGAAACCCAGTGGGAAGGACCGTACAAGGTTCTGTGCAAGAGTTAATGGAAGCTTTGAGCTAGAAGATGAACAAGGGCGGGCCTTGAAGAGAACTTGGAATGCCAAGAATCTCCAAAAGTTTTACACTTAGAGAAGTATGGCAACGACTGTCACCTTCCTCTATCTTGTCGACCTGTTTTTTGTGTTTGAAAAAAGGCCTTGAAGCCCTCAAGTTGTAAGTCGATTTCGGTCAAATCAATACAACTGCGATTTCATAAACATTGTTGATAATCATGTCCTCGAAGATATTTAACTACTCGATCCGAATCTAGATCATACATTGATCCGGATCGGACTGACACAATCAAGCAGTGTCCGACCTTCACAAAGGCAAATACGCTTTTATTAAAACAGTGCAGGTTTACAAAGTCAGGGTCCGAAGAGCCCTAATCAAGCTTACAAAAACAAGCTCCTACTCTATCTCTTTTCTACTATTACAACGAAGCTTCCTAATTAACCCTGAGCTACCAAACCAAACCCCATCCGAACACCATCATTTGCATCAGAGGCGCTCAAGGAAGAAGGAACTATACCATCCGAACTTTGATTGCTTACGGGCAGAGGTTTCAAAGCCCCTTCGGACGATCCAAAGTTTAACAGCAACCGGACTATGTAGCCTAGGCCATTCATTGATTCCAGAAAGGATACTTCATCACTTCGAATGATGAAGCTCGTTAATCGACCATCCGGATCGCATCATACCAAATACTATGAACACACCCCAGATTCAGCGTAGTTGGAAAGCGACCAGCCCGGATTGTCGGATCAACACAAGTCACTCCGGAGGCTCCCGTTGGTCCGAGTTCCAACAAGACCGGCATTGTCAGGGACTCCGTTCCAGAATTGTAAGTCGCTCCCTCGAGCCTTCAATTCTGGAACAAAGCCACCGACAAAACCAAACCGCTCGGATACACATCCTCAAGGACGAGCTAATAGACCTACTCAAAGTGATACTTCTCCCTCCATCCGAGAAACGAGCAACTAGACACAACAGGATTGGTAGAAAGCCTTCCAACATTTCGGGCGGTTTCTTACGACCGAACCACGAAATACTGGAAGGGATTCTATCAAACCAATTCTGCCGACTTGTCGCCCCCCGGGCGCATAACCAGAGCGGATTGCCTCGGACGCATTGAGATTCAAAACCAACTATTTGAAGATCCCCGAACCATCCAGCTAATCTACCTCTTTGGGGCTAAAAGTCACGAATATAGACCACAGCCCCGGAGAAAGAAGATTAGCCTGACGATCAGAGGAATTGATGAGCAAAAATTTCAGGCCTCACTCGGTACGGGCCGTATCCTCGAAGATCCGAAGCTGGCTTTCCGAGCAAACTAATTTCCACGACTCTCACCGAAGAACCAGCCCGGGTAGACTTCCGAATCATCGGAGAAACCCTTGGGACGAGATCACGGGCGAGAGTGATGGCATAAACATGCTCACCAGCCACTCGGACTCGAGCTCCGGACCTTTGATTACTATAAAAGGGGGCGAGATGTCTTAATCAAAAGCCGTACAAAGCAGGGGTATATATAGAAAGAGAAGGCCAATTAAAAGCAGACACATGCCCCATATTCACAGGAGATGGGCTTGGGCCACACATGGGCCTAGCTCTTCGGCTTCCATTGGCCCAACCCAACAATCCATCCACACGGTCGAGCATACCGACTATGCTACTCACTCGGACGTACCAAGCTCGGGGCTAACATAACAACATCCGGTTAATCGTGATTCGTCAGAGACACCACAGACTTGATCTCGATCGACTTTTCACTATCTCACAAGTCTGCAGGACTCGGAAAGACACACCAAGTCAACGTCCGAATCGTCTTAACTTATCACGATACAAGGAGATTCTTTTTCTCGAAAGCCTGACCACTCTAAGACGTGGCTCCGGACCGTTCGTGATCCAGTTTATTTCTATTATAGCTTCCGATTCGGATGGGAACAACGATTGATCGTCCCCCAAGACCCGCAAAGGCAAATTTGAATCAGGCAAACTAATGTCCTGGCGGTATGGATCTCAAAGGTCCGAACCCACTATCCGAGTCTACGAGAGTTGATGAGTTGCTAAGCAAATACGAAATTAAACGTGCAAGGATGGAAACAAAGAATAGTATATCAAGAATAAAAATAGTTCCGAGCCATCAAAGGACCCGAACCAATACCATTCATCAAAGATAAGTATATGTTTGTACAAACAAAAGATGATGGGCAAAAACGACAAACATTTCTTTTTGGCCCGGAGGCACCCTATTACAAAAAATCCGGGGCATACCCCGTCTTCACTGCCTTCGCCGCTCGGACGAACTAGGTTGCGACTGAGAGGGGCCGCCCGTATCCTTCTCCGGAGGCGCTTGACCTTGCTGTTGGGCTATCCTCCGTGCTCTCCGAGCCTCAACCTCTTTCAGGAAGGCCGGACACTCCTCCATCAGGTCGAGGTCGCGATCAAAGCCTTGGACAGGCCCGGGCAAAGTCAGCCAGTCTCGGTTGTGCTCCAAGTGGTCCTCCAAAGGAACGAAAACACTAGACATGAGCACCCGAGGGACGAAGGATGGGAGATACGGACCGCCGTGGTTGTACTTCTTGCCCTCCGACTCGTCGCAAACCAGCTCCACAAATTCACATTTGAGCAAATCTTCGTCCAAAACACCCTCCGGAGCGAAGTCCGAGCCATCTCCATTTTTAAAGGCGGATACCCCCTCAGCCTCCAAGTTACAATCGTCCGGTACCCAACCTTTCCTCCGGCACTGCTCCACAGCTGCATCAAACCCATCTTGACGGGCCTCATCATACTTTGACTCGAGTAAGAACTTGTAGGAGTCCGAATCAAGGAAATCTTGGACAGCCCTTGTCCGGACTCCCCGAAGCTCTTTCAGCATCTTATCCTTGAAAGTCCGAGAGACGGCCACGAAATCGTCCAAACTATCTTGGTGCACTTTCAAATCAGCCTCCAAAGATCGAATGGCACTTTTCATCTTGGCCGTCTCCGACTCGGCCTCTTGTTTCGCAGCTATGGCCTTCTTCAGGCGCTCCGAAGTGCTGTGCAACCGGGACGCTTCAATCGCCCGGGCAGCCTCAGCCTTGGCTAGATCTTCTTCCAGGGTAGCCCTCCGAGCAGCCACCAAGGAGCATGCTTCAACAGCAGCAGCAAGCTGAAAACAAAAACGGAACATCGGAAGCGTTAGATACCTCCGAATCACAGAAAGATGTGAAACCGACGGAAAGCTTAAACTCACTTTGCGCTGAGCGGCAGTTAACTCCGCAATCCGCTCTAGCTCCGAAGCAGCAACCAACCGAGCAACTTCAGCATCCGACTCCAGCTCAGGAGCCTCGCCCACCTTTCCTTTGCCCTTCTTGGCGGGAGGATTCGGACCTTCGGAGGAGCGCTTTTTTGGAGCTGCAGCGCTCGATCCGCTTGCGGGAGGATCTCGCGACACGGATCTCGGAGGCTTCTTCGAGCCCTTAGTTGCGACCACCTTACCCTTGTCTGGAGTAGGGATGGTTTGGGCCTCTTCGCCGCATGACTCTCGAGACTCCTCCACTCGGAACACAAGAAGCATTTCAGGCTGTTCATCGGAAGAACGGTGGAGGTCTTGATAACTGGGTCCGAGAACCCTCCGCTAACTCCTTCACAAGCGTTGCTGACGCTGCAGCTCCCGCATGGTCGACATCGTATACTCGAACCAGAAAGCTGCACATCCGAATCACAATAAGTTGCAAGATACGAAAGAATCTACAAATGATAATCATATAGTCGACAAACAGACAACCGACTCGGACAACCAACCAGAGGCAGAGAGAAACCACTTACTCAAATCCTCCATGTTGTCACAAAAACTTGGCTCGGACAAGCCGGCCAAGAAAGGCAGAGGCTGACATATCAGACCTCGGAAAAAGTACTTCTCCGGCTCTTGACTCCGGTGGAACGCTTGCATCCACAAGGGGATGTTCCGTGCCGGTGGCTTCCAATCTGGTAGATTGCCCCGGAAGAACTTCTTCTCAAATGCCACGTGGGCCTCTCCGCTTCGGATTGCCCGGGCTTCAGAGCCGGACGGACAAAAATGTACCTCTTGAACCATTGGATTCCCAATGAGGACAAGGGATCAACAAAAAATGTGTATGCCTGGCGACATACGAATGTATAAAACCAAGTGTTCCTACTACTTACACTAATGTTAAACAATTTACGGAAATTGTCGAAGGTGAGCGGGATGCCTTTATATTTACATAACACTCCGAAGCACATCAAATTTCCGAGGGAGTTGGGGATGATCTGGTGCGGACTCAAGCCCATGCTGTTCAAAATCTCCAGAAACTCGGACGATACCGGTAGCCGCCATCCGCAATGGAGACTTATCTCATAGACAAACATGTAGCCCGGAGGCAGATTATAGAAAGCATGAGATTCGTCCGGGATAAGAATCTCCACACACTCCGGGATCTCATATCTCCTCCGGAGCTCATCCACTTCATCGGCTCGGATGGTTGAGGCACAAGTAGGCAGAGTACCATCTTCATTCAACTCGCCCTCCGGATCGGGGTGAGTGACCTGGTCTCTAGACCAAGGAAACTTCACTTGGAAAACGTCCTCACCCTTCCTCAGCCTCTCCGGACGATCTTCCTCAGCCACCTGCCGACTCGGCCTTGCTTGCCCAGCAGTTTCCACACGGAGCACATTAGCGGATGGCTCTGCACCTTTTTCCTCCTCGGAACCAGAATCTTCGCCCCGCACACCTTCTTCTGCCTCATCTTCCTCGGATGAGGAAGCTAACTCTACAACATTCCTAATAGGCGCAGCAACTTGCACACGATCTTCCTCACCCTCTTCGAAGATGCTCAAATTGGGAGGTGCTTCAGAAGTATCATGCACTTCCTCGATAGTTGGCGCCTGCGGATCCGGAATGAACGGGACTCGATTAGGATTACTCCTAAAGTTATAACCTAGGGTGCGAATTAAAGTACGGATCTCTACCAGAAGTTCGGATTCCTGGCCAGCCCGACCCGGGCGACGAGTTCCTATAACTCGCGAGCTTGTCTCTTGAGCCGCTACAATAACCTGCACATGCGACACTCGCAAGTAATCCGGATGCCTCGGAGGACCAGAATCTGGAACAACTAACCGAAGTAAGGAACTTACCTCGGGCTCTTCCCGACTCGGATGGGGCGCTTGCTCCACCTCCAGCACTTCGTCATCATCCATGATCTCAATCTCCTCGGAGCTATCGGTTAAGGATATCGCCTCGGAGTCATATCCCTTAGCCTCGGATCGATTTTGGCTATCACTCTCGGACATCCTAGGGAAAGGAGAAAGCAATATCGTAAGCTTTAAGATGGCAGTCCGAGAGGTCGTTTATGTATATTAAAGTGGCCAACTCAAAGCCGAAACTAGCAGCTTACTCGGTACAGTTAGTTCGGAGTCAGTACTACACTTATTCGGTGTTAGTCAACATCAAGTACGTATTGGTTATCAACTATACTACACATTATAAGCATACATCCGAGTAACTTAAAGGTGAAAGACAACAGAGATAATTTAATCATAAAACGAGACAAGTAAACTTACTTGGACTCGGATGATTAGAAAGAAGTGACTTGACTCTGCACAGGATCACGCGCTTCGAACCGCTCCTTGCTCGCTTCGGATTGCTGGTAGTTGCTTCGGATGTACTCGGAATGCAAAAATTATCTCTCTAAACGATGAGAAATGAACCGGCCAACCCCTCTATTTATAGAGGGCCATATTGGGAACTCCAACCGTCGCGATTTTTCGGATTTAATCTCCACCGTCGATCAAGAACCATCCAACGGTATAGTACAATTATACCAAGTGAAATGACGAATGGGTACAACGAATTTACCTCTTGGATAGATGAATACAACAACTCTCCCTCTCTCGGGCGACAGACAACACGAGAGCTCCGGAGTATCATCTTCTCGGACGTCTAGCGGCTTGCCAGTCCAATATAATTTGTCCACACAGGGAACCTCGTAGACTCGAGCGATTACCCTTCGGACCCTCCCGCAACCACAGAGGTTGGTTCGGACGGGACACGCACCTACGGTCCGCCACCATAGCGCATCAAAGGTACACCACCGACGTTCGGAGCCTAAACTTAGTCTCCATTACAAATACCCTTTTTTCTTTTTTCTTCACTTCGTTGCCATTCGGACCTACTCCCTCGGATGGCGACGATGTTCTAGAAAAAGAAAAGGGGGGGGGGGGGGAGAGAGACTAAGTCAATGGCCACACGAAGTATGGAGTATACCTTTTTTCAACGAGATCGAAACGGATTGAACTGAAGAACGGATTCTTTCCTTCAAAACAGCTTCCCAAACCAATAGTTCCACAACTATCTTCTACTAAGATACTTGGAAACTAGGGGGACATATGTTGATACGGAAATATGTCCAATCCGACATAAAGGACCTAGGAACATTTTCCTAAGGCGTCCTAAGTCATCCAAAGGATCCGAGGCACTTTAGTCCGAGCCAATGGTCCGATCCGGGCAGACCATCTATGGTCCGACCCACCCTAAGAGAAAGGGACAAAGGATTTGGACCTGCAAGGCCCGACCCGGAACCCTAGGTCCGACCCACCTTGGTCCGAGCCTCCCTGGGAAAGGAGCATAGTGCTAAGTCAGCACCCTCTCCGACCCAAGGACTCCGATACGGATGTCAACTCGGATCCAGCATGACCATCTCATAAAGCAACCAAGCAAATGTGCACCAAAGAGTGAGGTGTCCGAACCCAGGAGCTCCGAATCGGAAGAGTTGGACAGACAGGAGAACTTCCTCGGTATGACGGTATTTGTCCGGATCAGGCATCCGGACCGACCTCTCCGAACCTGGGATCTCGGCAGACTCTGTCACATCCTCAAGAACTCTCCCAATAATGACCAAACTACCCCTAAAGCCCAAGATGGCATGGGCTAAAGCTTCATTATTGGGCTATGGGCCTCATCTTAGCATTGGTGGCTCAATCCTAGCCGTACACATGGCGCGATCCTGGCAAGGCCTTCCATTTCAATGATAGCCTATAAATAAGGCACATATCCCAATAAGCAAGGTACTTCAAGTAAGTCACTTCGAACAAGTCTTTTCGCTAGTCACATCACGAGCATTATACAGAGCTGATCCTCAGTCACTCTCGAGTAAAGTCTCATCCCAGTTTGACACTTAGCAAACCGGGCACTAACCCCCCCCCCCACTCAAGTGTGCAGGTCCTTACCGGAGTAGTTGGCAGCTGGTTCTTACGCTTCGGTCCTCACCTAGCAAGGAGCCTCTTACCTTGGCACCATTTGGAAGAGTCAAATAAATCTAAGTGATTGGGGAGTTAAACCCTCAACAAAACAATTCCTTTTAAAAACTATACAATTTCTTTAACAAACTAGACAATTTCTCTGACAAAATGCAGATATACACATTAAAGATTTATGAATTCGTTCTACACGAATTCAAAAGGGCAGAAAATACAAAGGCTGCCTACAGCTTAAGATCAAATGGAGAACACCAGTACATAGTTACACATCAAGCTAATCCGGAAGATGTTGGGATTGTAACTTTCAAGACAAATGAATATGATGGGGACATAAATGTAAGCTGCAGTTGCAAGCATTTAGAAGAAGTTAGGTGGCTTTGTTTCCATTGCTACAGAGTTTTAAAGCAAAATGACATAGAATCAATTCCTCAAAGGTACTTTCTGCAAAGGTGGACCCGAGATATAAAAAAAAGAAAGTTGGGACAAGGAAAAGATGAAGAAGGCAAGACTTACAAGTGGCCCTGAAAGCGTTGCTTGGAGACATCACATGATCAGGTGATATTATATTTTTATGTTACACTCAGTAAAAAATGTTATAAAACTATACAATGTACAGTAAAAACTAGACAATATAGTGCAAAAACTAGACAATTATGTTAGTCATTTACTAAATTTGAAACATGGTTACTAATCAATGATATACATTGAATGCTAACCAGGGTTTACACCGACTTGGTGATCAAATCTGAAAATAACATGGATGCAAGAAGAATGTTAGAGGATTCGTACCAACGAGATCTACTTGCTATCAATGAGCTTGTTGGACGGCAACAACAAGCACCAAATGAAACCACAAGCAGTTGTGTACCAAATTCAGAAACTGCCATACTTGATCCACCACACATCAAGACTAAGGGACGCATAAAAGGCCCGCTTGAGAGATCCAAAAAGGCTTCAAAAGCTAATATAACTATTGTTAGGAAGGATCAAATCATATAAATTTTATGTTTGATTCATATTGTTTGGAAGGATCAAATCATATTGTTAGAAGGATCAAATCATATAAATTTATGTTTGATTCATATAAAAATGTAAAAACTATTTATTAAAAACTAGACGATATTTATTAAAAACTAGAAAATATTTATAAAAAACTAGACAATATCCTTTAAAAAACTAGACAATATAGTATAAAAACTAGACAGTATATCGTAGAAACTAGACCATATTTATAAAAAAACTAGACAATATCCTTTAAAAACTAGAAAATATATGTTGAGCTACAGAATTCCTAGACAATATTTTTTAAAAACTAGACAATTGCGTTCATAAACTAGACAATATAGTTTAAAAACTAGACAATATAATGTAAAAACTAGAAAATTGCTTTCATACACTAAACAATAGCGTAAAAACTAGACAATATTTTGTAAAAACTAGAACATATTTAGTAAAAACTATAAATTATATTTGATTCATATAAAAATGTAAAAACTAATTATTAAAAACTAGACGATATTTATTAAAAACTAGAAAATATTTATAAAAAACTAGACAATATCCTTTAAAAACTAGACAATATAGTATAAAAACTAGACAATATATCGTAAAAGCTAGACCATATTTATTAAAAACTAGACAATATCCTTTAAAAACTAGAAAATATATGTTGAGCTATAGAATTCCTAGACAATATTATGTAAAAACTAGACAATTGGGTTCATAAACTAGACAATATAGTTTAAAAACTAGACAATATAATGTAAAAACTAGAGAATTGCTTTCATACACTAAACAATAGCGTAAACAACTAAACAATCTTTTGTAAAAACTAGAACATATTTAGTAAAAACTAAACAATATTTATTACAAACTAGACGATATCCTTTAAAAACTAGAAAAATATATGCTGAGCTATAGAATTCCTAGACAATATTCTGTAAAAACACTAAACAGTTAATAAAAATTGTCTAGATAATTCTACAGTTCAATAACACTATTTTTTCTTTGATTGCTTTAGTTTCTTCAGGGCATTCTTCTTCAAATAATCCAATGCAACATCTTCAAAATCATCAGCAGCAACACGTCTCTTAGATCCTTGGGAAGCTTTTGCATCAACAACTTTTTTTGCTTCTAGCTTTTTCAACTTTTCTTTCTCCTTCATTTGCTTTATTGCATCTTCTTTGTTAAATGATGCAACTTTCGTCAAAATATTAGATCTCAAACCATTTGCATCAGCAAGAATAAGAGCTGAGCAAATTTCAACACGAAGGAATTTTCGACGATTCACCTAATACACAAAACCAAAACAATTAAAAACACAGCCTTAAAAAGTGTGATCTGTGGGGATGGTACAAAGGCACAAACAAACAAAAAAAAAAGATTAACAACAGAGCATTAAAAAATATGATTTGTGGGGATGGAACAAAGGCATGAAAAGTGTGAACTGTCAAACAAACAATCAAATGATTTTACTTTAAATACTAAACATGTATTAAAACTAAACAATTTCAATCAAAAACTAAACAATTTCAAGAAAAAACTACAGACTTAGGGAAACTAGTACGTACTTGCATTAGATCCTTACAAGGAAAAAAGAGTTCCTTGGAACAGCTCCATATGCTTCATCAGAAAAACACCACAGTCAGAAGTTCCAAGTCTACCAGTCCAATCAAGCTTGACAATTTGGTTTTCAAAATTAGGAATAGAACTAGCAGCTGGATGACCAATACGGCGAAAGAAGGTCTCCATTTCACATCGCTGTTATATCAAAACAGAAGGAAAAATGTAAGCAACAAAGCAACCAAAAAAAACCCAGCCAACAACAAAAAGAAAGGGAAAAAAATTAATAACAAGATTTCCATAAGAACTTACCAATATAGTCATTAATGTATACACTTCTCCTTCATCTTTAACTACCATATTATCAAGATATTGAATCTTCAAATTGTCACAATTAACAACACAACATGAAAAGTGTGAATTGTGGGGATGGTACAAAGGCACAAAGAACTGCAAAACAAACAAACAAAAAAAAAGATTGACAACACAACATGAAAAGTGTGATCTGTGGGTATGGAACAAAGGAACAAAATTAAATGATTGTACTTTAAAAACTAGACAGGTATTAAAACTAAACAATTTCTGGCAAAAACTAAACAATTTCTCAAGAAATTTTTTAAAAAATATACCATTCGCACAGTACAGAGAGAATTTCCAATGTCCCCAAGCTGATCCTCAACCCACACATCAATAGAACCATGTACTTCTTTCTTCAATTCATCTTCATCATAAGCCTCCTCTTCCTCTTCAGTATCAAAAATCCCAGCAAGATTGCACCAAGGTTTCTGTAAAATACACATAAATAATTACATACATAAAACTTAAACAAGACACAAACAAATATAAACTAGATAAAATCACACAAAAGCTAAAAAAAAAAAAAATACTTACAGAGGTTTGAAGTCCAAAACAAAATCTGGTCATATTACCATCATTTACCCTCCTCTGAAAATCATTCAACACAACTGACCAACAATCAATCACACTAAATGTAATGTAAACTCCAGGATACATGCTAAGGAGATCCTCAACATTCAAGTAAAACTTTTCAGTCATATTCACAAACATTTCATCTGACCTGTAGAAAAAAGAAGCGGAAAAAAGAGGATAAAATTATAATCAGTAAGCCAAAACCATAAAACTAGACAATAAAACCAGAAAACTATACAATAAAACCCTAAAACTAGACAATAACAATAAATACTTACTCCGGGGCTTGTTCACTTTGAAAGAAGCAATAATCAACCACTTCTTTTGCAACCTGATTCATTCCCTTGCAAAGGAATCCCAATTTCTTCATATTAATTACTTGACACATATTTAACATCCACTTGTGGTGGCCCAATGTCCAAAGAGCACCAACCACGTTCATCACGATAAACTACAACATCTTCTGTTTCATCCTCATCATCTTCATTCTCATCATCCTCTACATTAGCATCATTCTCCTCCTCTTGTAATACCATCCTCAACATCTTGATTTCTGCCATCCACAACATCATTCACCTCCTCTTGTACAATACCATCCTCAACATCTTCCTCCTGATTTCTGCCATCCACAACATCATCCTCCTTCTCTTGTACAACATCATCATGCTCTTCTTCAGCACTACTAGCATAAGCTTCCTCTTCTTCAGCATTTCTCCCATTATCATCCTGATGTCTAAAAGCATCATCATCATCATTATCACTGAGGTACGATACAGGCTCAGTTGGGGGATTAGACCTGCCACGCTAAAAAAGGATAAAATTCTAATCAATAAGCTAAAACTAGACAATAAAATCATAAAACTAGACAATAAAAGCATGAAACTAGACAATATATATTAAAAACTATACAATAAAAGCATAAAACTATACAATAAAGAGCAAGTCTCTGGAGAGACGGTGTTATATAAAGACTAAAAAGGACGGACAAACATTAGTTATAGCCGAAAACATTACACGTTTTATTAAAAACATCGGTGACATACATTACATAAAAAAATGATATAAATTGTTCACTGATAAAACATTACTGATATAGTTAAAAACATTACACATATACTTAAGAACATCAATCCGTCTTTCAGGTCTCTCACTAATACCCGTCTCTTTCAAGACTTTGCGTACAATAAAAGCATAAAACTAGACAATAAAACTATAAAACTAGACAATAACAATATAAACTTACATCAGGACTCGCAACTACATTATCCCTGGCAACTTGGGAAGATCTTATAGCCTCAAACATATAAGTAATATTTTGATTTGCTTCAGCTTGAGAAAACCCAAGACTGAAGCTTGGACAGTCATTTCTCAACATCAGGAAGTACATAGCCACCATGTGATCTAACTGATTCAACATTGTAGGATCAGACCAAAACTCCTGAGTTTGTGATACTTCTTCTTGTGATGCAGATGCAGACTCCACTTCAGGCACTTTTAGTGTTTTCAAAACACGAGCAGAATATGCGTGGAAAACAACTTCCATGTCTCGTTTTAGAAATTGGAGCGCCTCATCCATTGCCTACAAATATAAAAACCAGTTTACAAACATCAGTAATTAAAGAAAAAAACTAGGCAATTACATTAAAAACAATGACATTAAATAAAAACTAGATGAAAATCAAGAAGTGTTAAAAACTATACAATAGAGAATGACTTACACCACTGGAACTGTTCTGAATTTCCACATCAGTACGAACACCATCAGGAATAGGATATCTGATGCATGGAACAGTGCCATCATAATTAAGCACAGCAAGCTTGAGTCTCTGCTTACTAATAGGATACCAATCAACCATAAGAGAATTCCCATATCCAATATTCTTCTCTTTTTCAAGCCTCTCGGACAAATTCTTCATTGTCCAATGTTGGATAAGGGGAAGTGCAATAGAATCGGCACGACCTTGAAATGGGAACCTATGAAGATAAGCCAGTACAAGCACAACTACACAACCATGAATATGGTTTTGCGTAGTTGACTTGTATTTAGAAACTGCATCACACAAAGTATCAACCACGAAACCACACCAATCCACATTACGTATAGAAGTTACTCTCTCCAACTGAGTAACAAGTCTCATGTCAAGAGTATGGCTTGCAGTTGGTGCTAGGAAAATGCCACAAGCATAAAGCACAAAAACTCTCTTAAAATCTTCCCCACCATCCTTCAAACTCAACACCACCTTCAAAACATCAGTAAGTCTCACATCCACCTTTTGATCTTTAATACCAAACTTATCCCTCCAGTTTTTTCTCAACTCTGCATCAGCAATGTAGGCAGCATCTTTCTTGTCAGCATTCCTTAAGTTCTGGTAACACAACTTCACAGGAAAACCAGGCTTCCTAGGAAGAAGAAAAATATCTTCAACGTCTTCAGCGGTAATATGGTACATATTCTGCCCAATCGTTTGAATACGTGTTTCTCCATTAAACCTTTCCAGTAGCCAGGGTACAATACCCAATGGAATAGACTTAAATTTCAAATGTAGCAACCCACCGAAACCAATATCTATCACACCTTGTCTTTGGGCATCATTTAACTTCTCCAACATGTCAACCATCAGTTTTACAGAACCCCCAGGCATGTATTCTTTTTTTATACCTTTCTCAACCTCCACAATATTTTGGCTGACACGAACTGTATTCTCAACTTGCTCAGTTCCAGCATTAGCAACACGGAGACCCACCTTCACGCGTTTAGGCTGCCTCTTCTGCCTTGGCTTATAGGAGCCTTTGGAACAATCATCTTCTTAGATCCTTTAACAATACAAATAGAAACACATTAAAAACTATACAGTTTATATGAAAAACTAGACAATATATATTAAAAACTAGACAGTTCAACACAACTGCACAACAAAAAATATATAACATGAAAAACAAGACAAAAATCCTTAAAAACTAGATGATATATCTTAAAAACTATATATCATGAAAACTAGATAATATATGGTAAAAACTAGACAATCTGAACAACAAAAAGCTATAACATGAAAAAGTAGACAATATATATTAAAAACTAGACAGTTTCACACAAAACATCAGAAAATTCAAACAAACAACAAATCCCCGCAAAAAACATACAGTGTACACAACTACACAGCAAAGCTAAAAAATCATAAAAAGTATATGATACATCTTAAAAACTAGACAATACAAACTACAAACTAAACAGTTTCCCACAAACACATCAGAAACTAACTTTCCAAGCCTGTAACATAAAATTCAATTACGAAACATAAATGCAACTAAAAAACACTTACCCATGCCTCTTCAAAACACTAAACGAACTTCGAACAACATGAATCAGATCTAAAAAAACATATCTAGCAAAAAGTCTCAATTACGAACCATAAACGCAACTAAAACCACTAACCTATACCGGAATCAGCAAAAACGAAGCAACAAAAAGCAAAAAAACGATCGAGTTCCAACAGATTACCTGATGAACACCGATTCAGCAAAAACCAGAGAAACTACACAAAAATCGCTCGAGAAACTAAAACATACATCACCGATTCAGCAAAAACGAATCAACAAAAAGCGAAAACGAACTCAAAAACACTAAATCGAGTTTCAACATACATTACCTGAGGATCGCACAATGAAACCAGAGAAAACCGCTCCAGAAACTAGGGTTTTCGAAAAAAACGGAGGAAAAACAGAGAAAACGGATGAGAAAAAGTCTGAAAATGGAAAAAATCACACCAAAAAACCTATTTATACTATACCCATATATAAAATGGTATGACCCGGATAAATTTCGACCTGCAAAACCCAGGTATTTTGACCCGCGAAATAAAAAACGGGTCAATGTAAAAACTAGATAATTTATATAGAAATCTAGTGGACTTTTTGGACTTTCCAAATGTGATAAAATTTTTATAAGACTAAGTAATTAATATTTCAAATGTTGGGAATTATGGAGTTCAATCCAGTGAAAGTTTTAATACTTGAATTTTACGAAACAGAAAAAGAAGTTCCGAATTTTCCCAGGAATAAAAACAAAATAATATTAGGCTTCATTTGGGTCGAGGGAAAATGGGGAAAAAGAAAAAAAAATATGAGAGAAAAACAACTTTCTTTATTTTGTGAAGGTAGATGCATTTTGTATAGATTTTAATGAATTTTCCAGAATTTCATGAGAACTACAAAATGGCAGAAACAATATCTTCTTTTATTTTTTTTCTTTTCCTCCATTTTAAAACAAACCACAAGAAAAGCTTCGGAAGCGAAATTTCACAAACGCAAAACTCACACATTTCTCGAGACTAGTCGGCACTCGGTAGCTCCTGACCGCCATAGCTCTCTCTATAAATACCAGTACCAAAGTTCCAGTCGCGAACATATATCCATCCCTCTTTTTTTGCAGGTAGGATTCATCTCGTGGATCTAGCTCATCGGTCACATCTGTATCCTTCTTTTGAGGTGAGTCTTTGTTTCGTTCCTGCTTTCTCTTAACCTAGTTTATGGGTCAAGCCCTTTTATGATTCGATTTGATTTGACTCTTGCATCATAATTTCATACTGCAGCTAGTTATTGTTACTGATTGACTGCATGTTGTGCTATTTTAGGGTTTCTTTCGATTGATTGGATACTATGGCTCACTCTGGTGGTGGAGCTGAGGCCCATGCTAGATTCAAGCAGCATGAGTATAAATCCAATTCGAGTCTCGTCCTGACTATTGACTCCCGTCCTCGTGATACCCACGAGCCGACGGGGGAGCCGGAGACACTATATGGGAAAATTGACCCAAAGAATTTTGGGGACAAAGTTGCCAGGGACAAGCCTCCGGAATTGAAGGAGAAACTCGAGAAATCGAAAAAGAAGAAAGAACGGGAGCCTGTATTTGATTCGGTTCCTCCTAAGAGCAAAAGGAGACGTCTCCAGGAGGAGAGTGTTCTTACTTCCTCTGACGAAGGAGTGTAGCAGCCTAAGACGAACGAGACAAGAGCTGCGTATGAAGTGATGCTGAATATTATCCAGGTGCGAATTATATAGAATCATAAATTTCTGTAGAGCGGCGCTCCCGCCCTCATCGGGAAATCCACGGAACGGTAGTAGTTCTTCTTCTTCATCCCTAATTCACATACCCAAACCGAATTGACAGACAGAAGGAAAAAAATCAGAGCTTTGGCCGCCGTTCCTCTCCCATCTCCGCCTTCCAATGTCGATGAATAGCTCAAAAAATTCAGCTCTAGGCGACTCAACTTCATTACTGAGGTAAATATCAATTTCACTGAGGTAAATATCAATTTCATCCACATACTTGTTATTATTCTTCTCGATTTTTTCCCTTCTAGTTTTAAGTATTTTCACAAGCTATTGCTAATTTATTGATTTGTGTAGCTTCGAGAATGACTGTGGAGACTTAATCGTGTTGCCGCCAAAGAAGAAGAAGGATGCCAAACGGAAAAATCAGGTCTGTATAACTACTCTATTGTTTGCATTCAATTTCGTTATTCGTCTGTTTATTGGAAACTTGAATAGCATGAGCAATGCCTTTGATTTGTTAGGTGACTGAAAAGAAGCCCAAGTTCAGCAAGTCTCAGAAAAGAAAGTTGAAGAAGCTTGAGGTTTGTGCTTTAGGTGCATACATAAATTTTTTTTTTTTTTGACATTTTGTTTGTTCATTCTTTTGGAGCATTAGTCTGAAAATGGTTCTGATTTATTGCTTGTAGGAGGAGAAAGAAAAGGAAAAGCTTCTAGCGGAAAGCATTAAGTCGTTAGAGTATGGAAAAAGCCTATCGGTTTTCTTGTTTGTTTAATGAGCTTTAAGTCGGTGAAAGAATTGGTTTATGATTGTGTGTGTTGTTTTTCATGTTTCAGGAAGCACAAGATTCCAGATGATGTCCACTCACTTATGTTCTCTTCAAGGAATTTGGGCCAGGTTTGTTGTTACGTTTGATGAAATGAATTACATTTATGTTGATGGATGCAGATATATGAGGTGCATTTTTTGAGGTTTCCTTGCTTGATTGCAGATTCAAACTCTTCGTGAAAAACGTAGAAGGAAAGTTCAGTTTTCTAAAGCTGGCCTGGAATTGCCACATGATGATAAGCCAAATAAGAAGAAAAAAGTTGATAATGCATCTCAAAGTCCTGAAGTTCAAGAGGATGATACACATCCACAAGCTGTCAATGACTACGATGACTCTCAATCCTCCTTAACAGACGTGGTCATGCGTGAGGGATCTATCTCTGATTCTAAGAACATGGATTGCAATAATGTAAACATTACTTTTCATAGAGACGGTGTTCAGTCAGACAATGAGATGACCTGTGAGACCATTCAGCCATATGACAAACTTCCGAAGAAGTCCGCTGATTCATGTTCACCCAATCAAGAACTCACGCACTCCATTGTATGTAATAATTTATGACCATACTTATTTTCTTGGATCAAGTAGATTCTCATGCTGGATTCTTGTTATGCATTTGCTAGCTTGTGTCTAAATATTCACTGTATTATTGTTTGATCACCCTATATCTACTGTTCCTCCGATATACATCTAATGTGTCCTTGGAACAGAAAAAAATGGACAGAGATCCAGAATCTGGAGATATTGGTGAAAGCAACAGAAATAGTTCTTCCGTAAGGGATTTTAGCTCACCAACTGTGGTGCCTGCATCAAGACCGAAGGAGGTGGAAAAGCAAAGACAGGATCTTCCTATAGTTATGATGGAACAAGAAATAATGGAAGCTATAAATGAGAATATCAGTGTTATTTTATGTGGAGCGACTGGATGTGGTAAGACCACTCAAGTTCCACAGGTTAGTTATTTATTATTTTTTTTATCATTTTCTAATATTTAAAGTAATTGATTGTGCTTGGCTTATTTAATCTCTTGACATGAATTTGTTTTCAGTTTCTTTACGAAGCTGGGTTTGGCTCGAACGATTTGAAGAGTCGGGGTGGTATGATTGGTGTCACCCAACCTCGCCGAGTTGCAGTGCTTGCAACTGCCAAGCGAGTGGCGTTTGAGCTTGGTGTTCGTCTAGGAAAGGAGGTGGGTTTCCAAGTCAGGCATGACAGAAGAATTGGAGATAAGTGTTCAATCAAGTTTATGACTGACGGAATCTTACTTCGGGAAGTTCAGGTTTTTAATTTACTCTAGCTATTTTGTTGCAACAAATTTTCTTTGGTAGCTTCTGCAGATTATTATGATTTCACTTGCAGTTAATTGAAATCGTAAGCCTGGAATGGAAGTGATCACCATTTTACCCCGTATACCCTCTCACTATCGTAATTTTTGGGGACTTGAGTATCGCAATTAAGGTGGCAAACTAATTTTTAATAAATGATGGAATATTGATATATCTGGAGGCTGTTCTCATCCATTCCTCTTTTATTTTAGACGAATAATGGGGATCACAACGTATGAATACATTCCTTTTTCATTTTTTTCCGAATATGCCACAAGAATCTTTTTAAGTGGTGTCTGCAGCAACTTCAACATTTTATAACCTTTTCAAACAGTTTATCTTAAATGATGTTGAAGTACGCTGGTGTTAGAAGTTTATCTAGAATTACACCTAGAATTTATGTCTCAAGAGTATAAATTCAAGGAAGTTTATTGTGCCTTTTCCAGACGTTCAAAGCTGGCTGCTGTTTATTGTAAGCCATAAGCTGAAACAAATAAACATTCATAGTTCGTTGTTTGTTTAATCATGTTCTTATCTATCTCTGCACATCATTTTGATAGCTTACGCTCTTTCTTATTTTGATCGGAAAGTATATCTTGTACTGCAGAGTGATTTTCTGTTAAAGCGCTACTCCGTCATTATTTTGGATGAAGCTCACGAGAGGAGTCTGAATACAGATATACTTGTTGGAATGCTTTCACGAGTTATCCAACAGAGACAAGTAATCCCCATGAACGCACTTAAATATGTGCTGCTTATTCTTATTTACATTACTTTGTCGCTGGAAACAATAAATTGCTTCTGATGGTTGAATACACTTTGTCCTGATCTTATCAATATAAACGTCACAGTTCTATCTTTATGACCCTGTGACTTTTGTCAGATGATTTATGAGGAACAGCAGAAGAGGATTCTTTCTGGGGAAACTATTGAATGTCTGAGCAGGATATATCCATTGAAACTTGTGCTGATGAGCGCTACTCTCCGCGTAGAGGATTTTGTGTCTCGGAGAAGAATTTTTCGTGATCCTCCACCTGTAATTGAAGTTCCAACTCGACAATATCCAGTCACTCCACACTTTTCAAAAAAGACAGAGGAGGTGGACTATGTTGGTCAGGCATATAAGAAGGTTCTGTCAATTCACAAGAGATTGCCACCAGGTGGCATTCTTGTTTTTGTAACAGGCCAGAGAGAGGTAGAGTACCTTTGCAAGAGATTGCGCAGTGCTTCTCTAGAGATTGTTAATAGTGCAGCCAAGAGTAATAATGAGGCCTCTCCTATCCCAGAGGAAAATGTTTTTAGAGAAAATGATATGAAAGAAATCAGTGAGGCATGTGAATTTCAAGGAAATTCTAGCCATGATATTACTGACCGTTTCAGTTCTTACTCATAAGAGGATCAATATAATTTCTTGGAAAATGAACTCGAGACATCGTATGATTCAGAAGAAGAAAGTGATCTGGAATTTATCAGTGATAATGAAGACCAGCAAACACCGTCGGCGGAATCTGCTGTTTTGGGAGAAGGTGTAACCCTTGCTTCATTGAAAGCTGCTTTTGAAACCTTAGGGGGTAATAAAGCTTCTGGTCCAGATACCAATGGTAAAGATGGTTTGACCTCACCGGAAGCTGGTGTCAGTCCATCAAATTCAATTGCTAAACATGGTCTGAAGGAAGAAAAAGGTTTTAATACTGGTTCAATGCGAGTTGTACCCCTCTATGCTATGCTTCCTGCATCAGCCCAGCTTCGTGTATTTGAAGAGACGAAAGATGGAGAACGTCTTGTTGTTATAGCCACTAATGTGGCTGAAACCTCTTTGACCATTCCAGGGGTAAAGTATGTGGTTGATACGGGCGGGAGAAAGTGAAGAATTATAACTCTTCCAGTGGCATGGAAACATATGAGATTCAATGGATAAGTAAGGCTTCTGCGGATCAGCGCGCTGGAAGAGCTGGAAGGACTGGCCCAGGGCACTGTTATCGCCTATATTCTTCAGCTGTGTTTTGTAAATTTCCCGATTTTGCTGATGCTGAAATATCTAAAGTTCCTGTGGATGGTGTGGTCCTCCTTTTGAAGTCCATGGATATTGGCAAGGCAAGTTCCCACTTTAACTAATATCGCAACTGCTTTGAACCCGACCCTTTTGCTGTGGTAATCATCTTTTAGTTTACTTTATTAGATCTTGTGATGTGGTTGAGTTCTCAGAATGTGCGTGAATATCTTTTAGTGTCAACTTATCTGTTTTAGGAATTAGGATTTTCTTAATGCATGTTTATGTGTAAATGAAGCTCATTGTATATGTGAATTCCAGGTTGCAAATTTTCCTTTCCCAACTCCTCCGGAGAAAAATGCTTTGGTTGAGGCAGAGCGCTGTTTGAAGGTTCTTGAAGCACTGGATGGTGAAGGAAGGTTGACGAGTCTAGGGAAAGCCATGGCTCGTTATCCAATGAGTCCTCGTCATTCCAGAATGCTTCTCACTGTTATTCAAATCATGCAGAAACAGAAAGGTTATGACCATGCAAATCTAGTTCTGGGATATGCAGTTGCAGCAGCTGCAGCTTTAAGCTTGTCAAATCCTTTCGTAATTGAATTTGAAGGGGGCCATAATGATTCAAATGATAATGCTAGTATTGGTGTGAAAGCTTCAGATGGAGAGGAGAAGTTGAGGAAAAAGAAATTAAAACAAACTGTGAAGGATGCACGTGGAAGGTTCTCTAACCCTACCAGCGATGCTTTGACCATTGCTTTTGCACTTCAGAGCTTTGAAATTTCTGAAAACCGATCACTATTCTGCAGTGAAAATGCTCTACACTACAAAACCATGGAAGAAATGTCAAAGCTGAGAAAGCAGCTTCTTCAGTTAGTTTTCAGCTCAAGTGTTTCTGACTTGGAACAGGATTTCTCATGGAATCATGGGACTCTTGAGGATGTTGAATGTGTCTGGGGGTTTACATCTGATAAACATCCTCTTTCGGGATATGAGGAGAAGATTTTGGGGCAGGCTATCTGTGCTGGGTGGGCTGATAGGGTTGCCAAACACATAACAGGACCTTCAATTCTGGCTGAGGGGGAGAAAAAAGTCAATGCAACACGATATCAAACTTGTACGCTTAAAGAGAGAGTTTTCCTCCATCGTTGGTCATCTACTTCCAAGTCACCACCCAAGTTTTTGGTGTACAGTGAGTTATTACTTACTAAGAGGCCATATATTCATGGAGCAACAGAGGTGGAGCCTACTTGGCTTCTTCAGTATGCTCAGTCTTTATGTACTCTCTCGGCTCCACTGTCAGATCCAAAACCTAAATATGACCCAAGTAGTGACCAAGTCCTTGCTTGGGTTTCTCCGACTTTTGGCCCACATTTGTGGCCGCTTCCTATTCAGGGTATTCCCATGGAAGATGATTTTAGCCGGGCTAAGGTGTTTGCTTGTGCTTTACTTGAAGGGAATCTTCTGCCTTGCCTAAAAGCTGTCCAACAGTATCTGGCCGAACCACCTGCAAGAATGTTGAAGCCAGAAGGAGTGGGCATTAAACGGGTGGGTAATTTATTGAGTAAATTGAAGACCAGGGGAAGGGTAATTGACAGTCGTGTTAAATTAAGAAAGCTATGGGAAGAGAAGCCGTCTGAGTTATATACTGAAATTCGAGATTGGTTCCAGAAAGGTTACCACACCCATTTTCCGGATCTCTGGGCAGAAATGCAACGTGAAGTTGTTTCTAAACCCAAAAGAAAGATTCTCGAAAAGGGAAGAAAAGGAAAAAAGAGGATTTAGCTATGCTAAAGGTATTTGATGTTAGCGCTTCCAAAAAGTCTTATATATTGGGTCTGACTAGTGTTTAGACATGACATTTGCTTCACTTAAACTCAGAATTGCTTTCTGATTATATTGATTCATAATTTAGTTTTCAATTTTGCATTCACTTGTGCATTGTTGTTTTGCTCCCCCTAAAGTGAGTAAACAGTAATTCAAGGGTTCCCTAATCTGTTTCTAGGATCTAAGCAAACTTACAGTGAGTCTAAGAAGTTAAGTGGTCTAACATGGCCCTGAAGCAGCTTCTTCTGTTTGTTGGGATTTAAAACGAAGCACACACCAAAAGACAAATTTGGGCATCTGCTTCGTTCCCATTTAGGTTTTCAACCATGTACTTTACAGTTAATAATCTGGTACAATACTTGTTACTTGGCTTGATTAGCTAAATGCACGTTTACGGGTCTGCTTAATCAATGAATACCAGATTTTTGTACATCCCAACTTCCTTCGATTCCATGCCTGATCTCTTTATTACAAGCATTATCGAAAAGAAAAAAGTATCAGTGAACTGTAACGAAACTGGTGTAATACACTGAGTGAAGGTCCACTTCATCTTTGGGTTTGTGGTAATTGCAGCTCTGTGGTCATCTGTCGATTAAAAGATGGAATAAGATATAAGAAATCGGCGACTGCCCTATAAGAAATCGGCGATTGCCCTTTTCAGAGACAAACTGTAAATCTTACAATTTTAGTACTCTTTTTGCTTAAATGTCCTTGAATTTCTTGCTTGGAATCACATTACTCTACGATTATACTTGTGATGGCTTTCATTATCGGCTTGTTTAAGTTTACGGCTTTCATTATCTGCTTAAGATTATACTTGTGATTGTTGACTATTGAGATTTCATCATGTATCATCGTGATTCACCTTCTAAGACTACATTAAGGACTATTTACTAGATCTGAATTCTGGAACAGAAAATTTCAGTGAACAGTGGGACAGTACCGCCACAATATTCTGAATGGCTGAAATATAACCGCAAATATTATGCAAGTGTATGTTGCACACTTTTCCTGGAGTTGGTACATATTTTGTGCGGCTAGTGCATTAGCATAGCACCATGTTTTGAGCCTTGAATGGGATCTTTCAAGAGATCTCCATTTTATATCTCAAAGAGTAATGGTCAAGGTTTCTGTGAGGCCGGAGTTAGATAACTTTGGTTTCATAGCACAGACCAAATAGAATCGAAGTTTTTTAGCTATCAGAAACTCTTTCATATATCATTCCCAACCAAGCGTGCAAAATGTTGAAATAACTAATCTGGAAGAATTGTTTTTCATAAAAAATGGAAAAAAGAAGTGAAAATCATCCCCAAGGCGAAGAACATCAGTGTGTTTTTTTCACCAACAGCGATGTGGTGGTGCTCATCAATGAATTCCAAGTTCCAGTAGCAAAGTGTGATTGAGTTTGTCAGATGCCGGGCCGTGAAATTGAATAGGACCTGTTATAGGAAAGATCAAGGAGATGGATAAGAAACTGGAATGTCATGTAATACTAGGATAAAAATCATGCCCATAAAAGAATTATGCCTAATTGTTCCAGCAGGGAAGTTAAACGCCACAAATCCATCTTATTTACCAAGTTAGATAATTCAAGCATATACAGTGATTACTCAAAACGAAAGAAAAAAAAGCAGATACAGTGAAAGAAAAATAGAACATTTATATTACCAGGATTTAGGTATCTGTTATTATGAGCCCACTCTTCCCGCTTAGACACAAACTCTTTGAATGGGGCACCTGAGACAATTACCAATGATTCTTTAAATTTCTCACAATACAATAAGTATGAGGGCCTTGTAGGTCGCCATTCTTAATTTTCCGGAACTTGCAAGGAAACAAAATGTTCAATGGTCCAAGACTTTCAGATTTCTAACGAGCAGATAGAATTCGTCGTGCAAGAGTGCATAAAGAATTTCTCACCTTCTAACTAAACCATTGCCTTCTTTATCACCGGCTTGAATTTACCTGCAATATAAATGCAGCTATATAAGTAAAGAATTCAGCATCAACAAGCAAACGCAAATAATATATTTAACTGAAAGAGATTTGGGTGAGAGATTAGTGATTCTTTGTAGAAAAACTAACAGAGATTTGCAGAGGTTGAAGAATGGTTTTTGCTATTCTTGTGTAAGGCAAAATGTCGGATTAGGCGAAAGTGATTTCTTTTGCAAAAATCCTATATATATAGCAACGTAATTCTAACAAACATATACATACAAATTGGTTTTGTATGTACGTATTTGTGAATTGCACTAAGGCGTGGGTAAAAGTTTGTTCGACATTAAATGCATAGTGGGCCACGTATGAATTTATACAGTCCACTATTTACAAAGAATTAATCTCCGCCGTTAAGATCAATCGCCCATTTCAACAAGGGTCACCATTGCTTCTTCAGCAATGATCACAATCAACAATTGTAATTGTGTCCATTTAATGAATTTTGGCTATTAGCTATCTGAGTCACGTTTTTGTGTGAATGAGAACACTGTTTGTATCTGAGTCTATCTTATACTTGTTGTCTTTCACAGTTTTACACAAAGATGGAAATAATACAAATTTCAAGATAGTAGTTAACTGTAGACAGTTGTACTATTCTCTTTTGTGTTCCCCCTTTTTGAGTGATCTAGATATCTGAGTACCCATCTCAGAAATCTTCAAATAGCCATTTTACCCTTTAGCCTTTGGTTTCTGGATACCCGTTCCAGATTCCTCTTTTCTGGATATTCGTTCCAGATTCCTCTTATCTGGATACCTGTTCCAGATTCCTCTGTTCTCTCCTTTGATATCTTCTTCAGATATCTAAACTTTTTCAGTTCTTTGGTAGCTCCATTAGTCCAAGACTATGTCTTAAGGCTAAGAATCTACTTTCTTGTAGTGGCTTAGTGAAGATATCTGCAAGTTGGTCTTCAGTGCCAATCTTGAGTATCTCTATATTGCCTTTTTTAACATGGTCTCTGATGAAGTGGTGTCTAACATCAATGTGCTTTGTTCTTGCATGAAACTTAGGATTCTGAGTTATGGCAATAGCACTTGTATTGTCACAGAAAATTGGAGTTTTCTCTTCATTGAGTCCATAGTCTCTGAGTTGTTGTATCCACAATATCTGTGAAGCACAACACCCAGCAGCAATATATTCAGCCTCTGTGGTAGATGTGGCAATTGAATTTTGTTTCTTGATGAACCAAGATATCAATCTGGCACCAAGAAATTGACAAGTTCCTGAGGTGCTTTCTCTATCAAGAAATGATCCAGCATAGTCGACATCTGAATAGCCAACCAAACTCAATCCACTATCTTTTGGATACCACAATCCAACTTCTACAGTACCTTTTACATACATCAATATTTTCATAGCAATGTTGTAGTGTGATTGCATTGGATTTGTCTGAAATCTAGCACACTCCAACTGCATATTGAATATCAGGTCTACTTGCAGTGAGGTACAGTAGAGACCCAATCAATTTCCTATACTTGTATTCTTCAACACTCTTGTCAGATTCAGTATAGGTCATTTCGGTTCCAATGCTCATGGGTATCTTAGCATTCTTTTCAAAAAGCTTTAGATTGAACTTGTTGAGCATGTCTTTTGCATACTTTATTTGACTAATGAATATTCCATCATTGAGTTGCTTGACTTCCAGCCCTAGGAAGTAATTCAATTCTGCCATCATGCTCATCTCAAATTTATATTTCATGAGTTCAGCAAAGTCTTCACAAAGTTGCTTGTCTTTAGATCCAAATATAATGTCATCAACATATACTTGAACTAAAAGTAGTTTCCTATCATGGTTCAATGTGAAGAGTGTTTTATTAACATCTCCTTTCTTGAAACCACTTTCTAGTAGGTATCTGGCCAATGTATCATACCATGCTCTTGGAGCTTGTTTCAGCACGTACAGAGCTTTCTGAAGCTTATAGACCATCCTACTTTCCGAGGAAACTTCAAAACCTGGTGGTTGCTCAACATAGACTTCCTCAGCAAGTTCACCATTTAGGAATGCACCCTTGACATTCATTTGATAAACTGTAAAGTCATTATGAGTTGTGAAGGCTAGAAAGAGTCTTATTGCATCCAATCTTGCAACTGGTGCATAAGATTCATCAAAATCTAGTCCTTCAGTCTGGGTGAATCCCTTGGCAACCAACTTAGAATTGTTTCTGGTTATTTCACCAGACTCATTCATTTTGTTTCTGAAAACCCACTTGGTTCCGATTACAAATATTCCTTCAACAAATGGAACCAGTTTCCAGACTTTGTTTCTCTCAAATTGATCCAACTCTTCTTGCATTGCAGAGATCCAATCTTGATCCTTTAATGCTTCTTCTATAGTTTTAGGTTCAATATTTGATATGAAACATCCATAGAGACAACTTGTATTTTCAGCGATTGCTCTTCTAGTTCTAACTCCTTGGTCTATGGGACCAATCACATCCTTTGCAGGATGATTTCTTATCCATTTCATAATGTGTTTTGAACTAGTAGGATCAATATCATTTTGATTTGAATGTGAATCAATATGATCTTGATGGGATACTTGTGCAGTATCTGAGATATCTGACACATGGGAAATACCATAGATATCTGACACTCTTTCAGTGTTAGAGATATCTGGAACTTGCATTTCAGCAATCTCATTTTCAGATACCTCTTCATGATGAAGGTTCTCAGTAACCTGTTCCATTTCTGGAATTCTCATAGGAAATTCTTCATCATGTCTTAGAGTCATCTGGTTGTTACTAAGCATAGGTTACTTTTCATCATCAAACTCATCCTCTAATTGAATGATAGAATTGTTTTCTTTTGAGGATCCTTTTTCAGAATCTTTAATCATCAGTTCTTTGAACCTATATGAGAGATCATCATACAAGAGTACTTTCTTGTTTCCTTCATAGAATACTACATGACAGATTCCTCAATCTTTTGCGTTCTTTTGTTGTAGATTCTATAGGCTTTGCTATTCAGAGAATAACTAAGAAATACTCCTTCATCTGCCTTTGGTTGAAATGTTCTCAAGTATTCTTTTCCATTGTTAAGAATGAAACATCTGCAACCAAACACCCTTAGATGTTTGATACTAGGGGGTCTACCGATGAAAAGCTCATAAGGAGTTTTGTCGTGGTGTTTGTTAATCAAACATCTATTTTGAGTGTAGCATGCTGTGTTTACAGCTTCAACCCAATAGATTTCACTTATTTCAGTGTCATCAAGCATTGTTCTTGCCGCTTCTTTCAGGGTCCTATTCTTTCTTTCAGCAACACCATTTTGTTGTGGTGTCCTTATAGAAGATAGTTGATGTTGTATACCTTTGCAAGTACAAAACTCTTTTATGTACTGGTTCACAAACTCAGTACCATGGTCTGTTCTGATTACAGATACCTTGTCATTTTTCATAACTTCGAGCTTAATCAGCAAGTTGGGTATCTCAACCCTTGCATCAGATTTGTGTTTGAGAAAGACAACCCAAGTGAATCTTGAGTAATCATCAACAACAACCAGACCATACTTCTTTCCTGCATAACTAGTTACAGAGGATTCAAAAAGATCCATATGTAACATTTGCAGTGGCATTTCACTGGAATGTCTAGTTTTAGACTTGAAAGATGTTTTGGATTGTTTTCCCATTTGGCAAGCTGAGCATACACCTACTTTTCTATATGCCATTTTGGGTAAACCAACCACCAACTCTTTCTTGGCTAGCTTGTTCAGAGTTTTGAAATTCAAGTGACTCATTCTTTTATGCCATAGCCAAGTTTCTTCAGTGTGACCAGATTGACTCACCATGAGACATTCTTCAGTTGTGGCGGATGCCCAATCAGCAACATAAAGATTTCCTTTACGCCTTGCAACCAAGACTGTTTGCTTTGACTCATTGTCATTCACTTTACATAGTTTTGACTTGATCTTGACAGTGTACCATTTGTCTACTAGTTGACTCATGCTTAGGAGATTATATTTCAATTCCTTTACATGTAGTACTTCAGAGATTGTAAGGGCTCCAAACTTCAGATTGCCAAATCCTATGGTTGGATTTTCATCTCCAAAGAAACCTGATAATTGGTCCATCATTGCACTTTCTGTAGTCAATCAGATTTGCTTTGTCTCCTGTCATGTGCTTCCCACATCCACTATCAAAATGCCACTTTGGATTAGTCTTTAGAGTGTTCTGAACAAAACAGGAAACAGGAGATTATGTTCTTATATCAACAATGGAACCATCTGGACTAAAGAATCTTCCAGTAGGAATCCATTTCTGAATGAATTTCTTAGGAACATTCTTTTGTCTAACAAGAACATAGGGAGGAATTCTAGTTAAATGATTAGTATCATTGTTATCAAGAACTATTTTCTTCCTTGGTGTGTTCCTAGGTGCTCCATTTGGTGCTTTCAGATACCTGTCAGGTTTCTGAGTCTTCTTCTCAGCAAACTTAGCTTTCCTTGCCAGATTTCTTCTAGCCCTGACATTCAGATTTTCAGTGGCTTGACTCATCTTCCACTTCTGATAATTGCCGTGAGCAATTCTAGCCTTCAACCATTGTTCTTGATCTTGTTTATATTCACGAGCAAGTTGTTTCCCGATGGATTTATAGCCAATACCATTCCGTGCACCTGGTGCTATCTGAGTTCTCATCTCAGCAACTTTGCTAGTCTCTGGGTAGTCTATTTTCTTTCCAGAAAACGTGATATAGGAGAATTTGCCAGCTCCTGCAATTCTTCCTTTCTGAGAGACATAGCTCTGTGGGTGATTACACTTTTCAGTGTTATGTTTCTTTTCAGAAACATTCCCAACAGATTTCTTTTGGACTTGTTTTTCCCACAAAGGTTTTATCGCAACTGCCTTTCTTTTGTCAACAACCTTAGCTTTCTGACCGATACTGTACGTTGTTTGGGAACCACCTTGTTGAGCACTGACAAATGTTCTTCTTTCATCACTCTTATTCAGAGTGGTAGAACTATCTGTTTGTGTGTCCAGCCCAAGTCCTCTCTTTTCTGAAGAATCTCTTAAATAAGATTGTACTTCAGTAAGAGTGTCAGTAGCTTTGGCATAAGATTGAAAAAATAGTTCTTTCTTTTTGAGTTCTTCATTTTCAGAAAGAAGATCTTCACATTTCTTTTGAAGATTGGCCAATGCTTTTTCATGTGACTTTTCAGTCTCAGATATCTGAGCTTTGAGAGATGCAATTTCGGCATCCTTTTCCTCAGATATCTTGAGTAATTTTGAATTTTCCTTTTCAAGAGAATTCTTTTCTTCTTCAAAAATTTCGGCTCTAGCTCGGACCATTAGAAACTCTCTTTCGTAGAGATCAAGCTCTCTTATGAGATGTTCCAGATCTTTGATTCCTTCCTCATCACTTTCATATGTATAACAAGAAGTATGTGTTACCTCATCAGCCATTAGACAAGGTTGAATGTTGGAGATATCTAGGAAGATTTCTTCAGCCACTCCACACACTTCTTTCTTCTTTTGACCAAATTCAATCACTTCATGAGAAACACTGCACATTTCTGGAGAAGGCAGTGTGGAATCATCTGAGTTTCATCCTCATAATCAGACTCAATGTCTAGAGCATTCAGTTGGAGTTGAATCTTTTTCCTTTCTTCAGTGAGCATAGCTCTCTGACTTCTCTTGAAGTTTCTTCTATCTTTCTTGTCACCTGTCTTTAGTTTGTTGAAGGCAGGGCAATCCTTCTTGAAATGACCAGGTTTCTGACAATAGAAACAGATATCGTTTCCGATTTCTGCTTCCTCAGTACTTGATGCTTTCTGAGCCGGCTTGTTCAGCGAGCTTTGCATATTTTTGTACTGGTGATAGTTTGAGCCTAGATGCTTTTTCAGCTTCTCTTTGGCTTTCCTTCTTTCTATTTCCTGACTGACATATTTTCTCATTTGCTTGACAGCAAGAGCATCCCCAGTCACCTCCTTGCCTTCCTTCTTTTCAGAAGTTCCTTGAGCAACTAGAGCAACATTCTGCAACTTTTCAGTTGTTTGTTCTCTTTGAGTTGTCTCATAGTCAACAGTGGCAAGGTGAGAGAAAAGTTCCACTGGAGTGATATCTGGCATTCCTTGGTTAAAGTAGAAAAACTATATGTGCTCCTAGTTATGATTTAGACGTCTCACAATAGTCTTAACCTTTTCTGACTAGGTATATCTATTACATTCACCAAGTGTAGCCATGTCACTCATAAGTGTTGTAAATCGGATATCTAGTTCTTCAAGAGTCTCTGTGGGACCTTGTTTAAAGTTTTGGAATTTGAGCTTCAAAACTTTGAACTTATTTTCCTTCGTTTTCAAAGGTTTGCAAGCAGATTTCTTCAATCAGTTGCCAGGCCACTTTCGCCGTTTTTGCACCCCACAATTTACACTGTATGTGCTCTGGAGTAGAACGTATGATGATATTACGAGCCTGACCATCCAGTCGATTTCTCTTGGCATCTTCCGATGTCCAGAGCTCTCTGGACTTTGGTTCGTAAATAACTTGACTGGCAGGTCTCCCACTGGTTGACGCATCTGTCTGTGAAGACCCATCGCTTTGTTCCCTGTCTCTACCATTAGAAACCTCCATGAGTTGCTTGAATTGTTGAATGACTATTGGGCCATTCTTTATTACGTCGATCATTTCGTCACTGATGGCTTCTAGGTGGAGCATCATGTTGTTCTTCCATTTCTCATAATTTTCTGGCTTGAGAATTGGGGCGTCACTTAAAGACATCCTGCAGCAAACACACTAAACAAACAAATCAAGTGTAGGTGAAAAGCAGTTAGTGGGCACTGATCTGGGATCTAGGTTCAGTGCAGAAGGCTTGGGAACCTCCCGCTCTGATACCACTTGTTGGTCCAGATAACGGCAAGGTAAAAGACTAGGGGGGAAGGGGGTGAATAGTCTTTTAAAACTTTTGTCGATAAACACGGTTTCTCAGATATCTGTGAAGATATCTGATACTTAATTTCAGAGAGCGGAAAACTTTTCTGTGATAAGTGCACGTGCTCAGCAAGATAGGTGTAAATACTTTGCAAGGTAAATAAAGCAAGTAATAAAATGCAGAAAGTAAATAACACAAGTCTTTTTATAGTGGTATCTGAAGGTGGCGTAATCCTTCAACTAATCCACTTCGGCCTTTCTCAGACCTAGAATCCACTAAGACAGATAATTGATGTAACCTTACAAATATCTTCTCTCGATTCCTAATTACACTGGGTTCCCAACCAAGTGTTCCCCCTGAGTTATTCCCTGGCTTTCACAGCCAAGTACTTCCTGTACTCAGAAACCTCTTTCCTGGAGTTGGTCCTTAGTTTCCCAAACTAAGTACTTCCTGTACTCCACGCCAATTAAGGTGTTGGTTAAGGTAGTTTGTCAGGTGAGCTTCTTTAATAAATTATTCAGTTATGCAGATAGCTCTGAGAATCAAGTATACTTAATACACTTTGCAATGTATGGTATCATGTTCTTAACTGACCCAAGTCTATGATAAATGTTCAAGAAAATGAATCTTAGATATCAAATCTTAATTCAACTCTTTTACAAATGGCAATGCTTGTTAAGGATCAGGACACTTAGAACTTTTGTGCTACTTAGAATCAAGAGCTTTGGTCGCAATAGAAAGCTTGAAGGTAAGTACTGTGCTTGAGAGAGGTTGTGTGAGAGTATTCAATGTGTGTTCAGTGTTCTAAGGTGTGTTCTCAAGCAGTCTAAGTGTTGATATTTATAGATGAATTTGAGTGCCGTTTGAATAGTATCCGTTAGGCTTAAATCAAATTCAAACTATTGATATCTGAGTATAGTACTGTAGCACGTGTTTCTTCTTCTTCAGAAGCTACCGTTTTTGTTCAGACATTTCTGTCCGCGCATTCAATGCATTGTACTATACTTTGTCCTGTAGTGCCAACGGAACTATGCATTGTATCAGAGATCTTATACTATCAGAGTTCTCTGATGCTTTGCACGTCCTTTTCCAGAGATTATCACAACTCCAGATACCACTTGTTGAAACAACTTGTTATAATATATTTCTTTTCAGAAACATAGTTTATGTCCAAGGTATCTGAGTGTAGATATCTGTGGGCACTTTCCTCATTTCAGAAACCTTTTATTTCTCAGATATCTTTTGCAATACTGTTTATTTAAAAACGCTTGTGTCTTCAAGATATCTGGTCAAAGGTATCTGAAAAACCCTTGTCTTCAGCAATCTTGTGCACTCTTCAAATCTTCAAATCCGTTGAACTTTTCCTGCTGGATGCCTTCTTCTTGGTCTTCTTTAGAGGAATAAAAATTACATTGAGAGACCTAACATCCTATACAAGATTTGCTAGACTATCATACTTAGTGAGTTTCCTCTTTTACAGTGTTCAAGTGAACCAAGAGTACTAACCACCTTTCTGAGCTAAGATAAGTCATTAGGTTGCTGATCAAAATCTAAACAGATATTCCTAACAAATTTCCTCCATTTTGATCAGTCAACAATGACTATCTAACTTATTACAAATCTGGATGAGGAAACAATCCATCACTTAATCATTTCTTAAGATCTTTCAATTTATATAATTAAGTGCAGAAAGTAAACATCAACCAAATCACAAGGTGTGATCTTTGCTGACAAGTTATCTTTTTATAGATTGATATCTGAGAGTAGGTTTATCAGATATGTTACAAAGAAAGTTCAGATAACTTTTACAAGATAAAACAACAATAAGGTACAGTCAGCAAGATACAAAAGATTACATAGTAAATTAGGACAACAGGAGTAACCAAGCTCCAAGTGAACATCCTAACAAACTAGTCTTCAAGTCTTTAAAATCTTCAAGTCTTCAAAACAGTTCCATGGATCAATCTGCAAATTTCTATCACCAAACCTTCTTATATCATCAGAGTAGTCATAGAGAAGAATTCTGACAATCATCTCTGTGTCTCTGGCAAATCCACAGACTTCTTTGTAGGTTTTGGTAGGATTTTTCTTGACAAAATGCTTGACCCACAGATACTTTCCCCATATCCAGGCATGCACAATATTGATATCTGATAGATTGAAATAATCATATATGATCCTCAGATATTTGATGTCACCCTTGTATTGTTCTTCATCCATGTAGAAGGACTCATAGGGTTCCACAAAAAGTCTTGGCCTTGTGCCTGTTCCAATCAGATTGGGAATTTTGTGCACATCATCTGGCTTTCCATAAGGACATTCATCAGAGAGGTCCTTCTTCATAACTTCAAAATCCAACCAGTTCTTGATGTGGCTGGTGTTAATCAAGAATGGTTTGTCTTTTCTCCATGCCATGAGTTGTTTATGGATTGGTTCTGGAAACCTTGAATTTAGCAGTAAATGTTTGAGTTCCAGAATCCAGTAGCCATTTTTCTGATTTATGCACCTGTAGACAGAGTAGTTGTTGTCAGTCTTCACATACTCAACTTTGGCTTCTTCTGGCCTGAGTGGAAGTTGACTTTTTCTCTTTTCATCTCTTAGTCTATTCCTCCTTTCCTTGAATTTTCCCTTGGGGGATTGCTTGAAGAACCACCCCAGATAGACTTGGTATTTCCAGAGGGTGTTTTAGCTGCCAAAGGCTTTGCAGCTATGGGCTCAGTTAGGCTATCAATTTTTCTTTTTATGTGAAGAGGAGCTTTATCTTCATCAGTCTCTTCATCATCATCATCAAGATTAATTCTTGTGAAAGTGTTGTTTCTTCTTCATTGCCTGTGATTTGATTTGGCCTTCTTCTTCTTCTTCTTCTTCTTCTTCTTCTTCTTCTTCTTCTTCTTCTTCTTCTTCTTCTTCTTCTTCTTCTTCTTCTTCAGAAGATTATTCAATCCCTTTTACTTGTCTTCTCCTTGGAGCCTTGGTACTCCTTGGAGGTTTTTGTGCCATGGCCCTTGTTACCATTGAAGTTCCTTCAGTTGGTTTCTGGGAAGTAGCTTGACTTGAGGAGGGCTCATTGATTTTGAGTGGTGGCTGGGAAGTTTTCTTGTTTCTTCTTCCTCTCTGAGCAGCACCAACTCCAGATTTCTTCTTATATCCTTCTCCTTCTTCCCATTCCCCCTGACTTTGAGGTCCAGATTTGTACAATCCTTCCCCCTTAGTCATTGTTGGCTGACTAAGTCTCATAAAGGATTCTGAGAGACTTAAAATGTCCTTGTAAGTAGTTATAGGCAGTGACCAACTTCTGAAGTTCAGCTTTGAGCTCCTGATTTTGTTTGATAAGTCCATTTTCCTTATCATTGAGCTCTGCCAATGGGCCTAGTATGGCCTCTGCTTTTCCAGCAGTGTAACTTGCCTCATGAAAAGCTTTTTTCAGCTAATGATACATCATCATCCCTTACCATGCCTAGGTCTCTCTGAGCAATGACCAGACTGGTTGTTCTCTGAGTGATGAGCTCAGTGAAGGTCTTCATCTATGGAGGGACTGATGTAATGGCGGCTTCATTTTGAGAAGATAACTCCTTATGCAGTTTAGACAGTACTTGAAATCTGGTCAAGTATTCACTGGAGTCGTGGATATTTGGCAGTTGTTTGAATATTTCAGGAGCAATTTGCTTCCTTTTCAAGTGAGATATCACCAAATGCTCATTTCGGTGTTCTGCCAATTTCTTCTCTTCTTCATCATCTGAGTCATCAGCCCAGTGATCTTCATCCTCTTGGACATATTCAAGATTTTCTAGTCCAGCAGCCATCTCAGAGATGGGCTTCTTTCCTTTCAGAGAGGAGGATGGTATATCTTTTGATAGTGATGCAGCCTTAGTATCATACTTTGCTTCAGATACTTCTTCAGTATCTAGCTCCTGAGTAATGGCACTTACAGCATCCTGGAGCTCTTTGACCTCAGAGTAAGCTACCATTTCTTTCAAGTATTGATCTTGAAGCTTATTAAGCTTATCTCTGGATTTAACTAGCTCTTCTTCCAGTTGAAGATGGAGCTGTTGTTCTTCTTCCAACAGTTGTTTGAGTTGAGCAGCTCTGGTTTGTGTATTCAATATCTTCTGAGTTGTTTCCTCAGAGTGCTCAACTATTTGTTCAATAGTGTCCTTTTGTTGTTGGGAAGATGGATGGGTGGATTTCTGAGGAGATGGAGGAGGGGATTGTTGTGATGTCCTCTCAGTGTGCTTTTCAGCAGCTGAGGCACTCTTCATCTGTGTAATCCCTCCTGTCCCTGGTGCAGGGGCATCATCATCATCCTTCTTGTCATCCTCATCCTTGTGATGGTCAGAAGGAGAATGTTCATAGTCATTCTCATCAGTCTCCTTCTCTTCTTCATCTTCAGAGACCAGATTGGTCACTTCTGGAATAGTGATCTTTTGCCCATTTACCTCCTCTTGTTCAGAGTGCATGCATTGTAAGGTCTGGGGCAAAGTAGGCTTGAATGACATCCAGATTACAGTCGACCATCCGCCTTCTCAAAAGCTTCTATGAGCTTGTGCGACTTCTTTGATAAAGTCCTTATGCATCGAGTAGCAAAGAGTCGCTCTGTTGGGAACATAGCATGGACATAATTCTCCAAGTCAAAAGCTCTGACTCTTCTCAATTGGTGATCAGTCACCTTTGTTAATTCAGTCAGATTTGAGCTTCTGAGCTTTTGCCACTTTCTGAAACACTTGAGATGTTTCTTGAGTGTGTGGTTCTTGAAGAATGTAAGCAGGTCTTCTGTTGAGAATGCAGAAACCTTTGGCACACTTGTTTGAGCCTGAATGAATGCATCAGGCTCAGAGACTTGTACTACTACGGTAGGGAGTTCCTCAGATATCTTGTTGTGAGGTGGGGACTTGGAAGTCTGGTCCTCATCAACCTTTCTTTCTGCTTGAACCTGAGATTAGAAACATAACACTTATGAAATTTTATCAAGAAATTTTTTATTGATAAATCAAATATCTGAGAGGTCAATAACCTCCGTTGGAGGCTCAGATACTTGTCTCTCAGAGACTTGTGCAGTGTTTGGAATCTTTTCTTGTGATGACGGCCTTGATGCCTCATCAATTTCCACATATGTTGTGAGGATTGAGTGGGCAACTCCTCAGCAATTTCTACTTCTTTTTGAACCTGTTAAGTAGAATGTGTTAGTTTGAGAAAAATGATCAGAGATTTGTTCTTTGAAGAATATAGATATCTGAAAGAAATACCTTCTCTGCAGAAGGTTTAGATACTTGTTCCTCAGAGATCTTGGAAGTCTCTAGATTCTTCTCTGAAGAGATAGACTTTTCAGTCTCTTCATTTTTCTTCTCAGTTGGAGCCTATTAGAAACAAACACTTATTAGTCAAGTGTATAAAGCACATATCTGAGTTATATCTTAAGGAATTATTTTCTACCTGCGAGACAGGCTCCTGTTCCTTAAGTGATGAGGCTATGGAAGCCTCCTTCTCAGATTCTGAGGTAAGCTTTACAGCTTCCTCTTGTTGTTGTGTTTCTAAATCAGCCTGTAACAAAGAAGTTTCATCAAATAATAAGATTTATCAGACACAAAAATATCACAAGTAAAGAGTTAAACCATTCAGCTACCTGAGCAATGTCAGGCTGATTGGTCTCTGGAACTTGTGACCCTTCCATGCGTTGGTCTTGTTGTTCCATTTCAGCTTCTTTGTTTGAAGTTTTAGGTACTTCAGACCTTTCCTGAGTATGCAACTCAGTTGCCTCCCCAGTTGATCATTACGGTAGATGTCTCGTTTGATCCCTCTCATTGAGTTGGGGAACCCGCTTTTTGCAGGATTTTCTTGACAAACAAAGATGTCGTATCTCAAGTACCATTTCGTGATATCCACATCCATTTGTTGTGGTTGTTGTGCTTGAGAAAGACTTTTGAGTGTTGAGGCAATGTCAGTATCCTCCAACACTAGAGTATCGCTCATCAGAGCATCTTCAATATGCTTCAGTCTCTCTTGCTCTGATGGTGTAAATTGTCCAGTGACCTTGGGCACAGTTGCTTCTTCAGCAACCTTTGAAACAGGTGCTTGTTCAGCAACCTGTGGTGTAGGTGCTTCTTCAGATACCTCTACACTAGTTACTTTTTCAGTAACCTTAGCCCTTTTTGATTTCTCTAGGACGTGAGAGATGACTAAATCATCATCTTCATCGTTAGAGCTCTCATCAGCATTAGGAACTGATTGGTCATAATCCCTGCGGTTTCTGCAGATAGGGCTTGGTATCTACCACTACTTTCTTTAGCAGCATTGATAAGTTCATCAGCAAGGCTTTCGGCAGTAGTCTTGACGTTTCTGAAAGCACTTTCTCTTGCTGAGTCTACTTGTTCAGTAGTCGATACCTCTTTTGCAGCATTGATGAGTTCATCTGCATTGATGAGTTCATCAGCAGTGGCGGCAGGTATCTGGGAATCGTCAACCACAATGGGTGTGTCTTCTGATTTGCCAGCAGACTTCTTTCGTGAAGTTCTGGGCTTTTTGGTCGCAACTTTTCCCTCAGATACCTCTTCAGTCTTTTGCTTCTTGGAACCTTTCTGAGATCCGGTAACCTTTTTCATCAAGTTTGTATATTCATATTTGTAGAGTAGGTTACTGTTGGCTATGTCAGCCTTCTCTCTGAGCTCAATGCCAAGCTTCTCCAGCAAGTAGCATATCTTTAGACCATAACTCACTATGGCCTTTGGCTCAGCAAGTCCCTTAGCGATTTTAGGCTCAAAGCCTTGAATCTTCTTTACAAACTTCATAAAGGCGTACTTGCCCCAATTGAAAGGGTTTTCCAGCCTTTTGTCTTGTTGTTGCAACAAGAACATCATCATCCAGTGTTCTTGGCTTATCTGGTCAGCACCTCCTTGTAGACTGAAAGTGCCAGTATGCACTTATATTTTGATAATCTTGTCTTTCAATAATCAGTTCCAAGTTTGTGTTTGTTGTTGTTTGTGAAGCTGCAGGACTACCAATGTTTTATAACATTGTGACAGGATAGAGTTCAATGATGGCATAACATTGAAGATATAACATTGCGGTAGACATCAAAGACAAAGCACATCAAGGTGAAACTTGACTGGAAGTATTGACAAATCGAACAAGAGATGATTTAAGGAAAAGAAACGACTTGGTGAAAGCAAGAAGGAATATATTTTATGAAGAATCGAAATATGGGAATTTCCTTCTATGCGTATATTGAAGAAAACAAGTAAAAGGAAAATTGCCTTTGCTGAGATTCTATTGCCTTTCGACATAGATAGAAGAGGTCGATATCTCAAGTATATATATGCAAGGATTCAGCAAAGCAATGGAGAGCTTTTCTTGATGATCAATCGAGATTTTATTAAAAGAGTTTAGGCTTCTTGTTTTCTGCTAGCTTTAGAGTTTGTCTAAGAGTTTTCATTGTTGGAATAACTCTTTCAAACATCGACCTAGAATAGCTTTTACTGTTGGTTCTTCTAGGGCTAGTTTTGGTTGTTTAATCAATCGTTTGTGATTGTATTAAACCTAGTTGATTAGATCTACTTTTCCTGTCAGTAGATATTTTGCCTAAGGCGCTGCCAATATATTTTTCTATATATTGGCTTGGTAATAGAAGTTTCATTATTATTCATCCGCTGCTATCTGTTAACTGTAGACAGTGTTGAACAACATTGTTGGCAACATTGTCTGTTGGTCTAATTCCAAGTACCAATCCGGGATCCTAAGTTCTAACAAGTGGTATCAGAGCCAGCCACCTATCTACTGGTGTCTGGATTTGGTACTACTACAATGGATGCAAACTACAATAGACTTCCTGTGCTTGATGGGTCCAACTACCATTACTGGCAAATCCGGATGAGGACATACATCAAGTCCCTTGATGGCCGTGCTTGGAGATCCATTCTGGAAGGATACACCTGTCCAACTGAAGGACCTGATGCTAATGGTGACATTGTCCCCATCCCTGAAGAACGCTTCTCTGCAGGTGACATACTTCTTAGCTCTTATAATGAAAAGGCTTTAAATGCTATCTTTGGTCATGTAGATGCTCATATGTTTAAAATCATTCAAAACTGCACTACTGCAAAACAAGCTTGGGAATTACTTCAGAGTCATTGTGAAGGGGATGCTAGTGTCGAACAAACTAAACTTAGAATGCTTTGGTCTCAATTTGAAAATCTAAGAATGGCGGAGGAAGAAACCATTGACTCCTATTTCGAAAAACTTTTGACTCTCTCAAATGAAGTCCAAAGACTGGGAGAAGCTATTTCTAATAGGCAACTTGTTTCCAAAGCTGTTCGATCTCTTTCCTCAAGATTTAATACCAAAGTCACTATTTTGGAAGACACTCATAACTTGGCAACTATGTATTTTCATACCCTGTTGAACAATTTGAAAAACTTTGAACTAAATGAAAATGAGAGACAAGGTATGAAAACTCATAGTATCTCCCTTCACTCTGTTTCTAAAGCTAAAACTTCAAAGCCTGATAGTAGTAGTGATGAGTCTGACAATATGACTGAGGAAGCTTTCAACAATCTTGTGAGGAAGTTCAACAAACTTAGATTCAGGAAAAACTCTGGTCAAGGATCCTCAAGTGGAACTAAATATTTCAAAAAGAAAACCAATACTTTCAAAACTGGTTCTGCTTCCAAAACTAGCTCCGAATCTGATTTCGATCGCACTCCTCTTAGTAAGATTAGATGTTTTGAATGCCAAGGGTGGGGTCATTATCAAAATGAATTTGCTAACAATCTCAGAAAAGAGAAAAAGAATCTTCTTGCTTGTCTCAGTGATGACTCAGATGAAGAACAGGAAGATGAAGAAAAAGAAGATGATTCAACTACCAATGCCAGAGCTCTCCGCTCATCCACTTACAATGTTGATGACCAATGTTGGGACAACATCGTCAAGAAAACATCAGGAATAGAAATCTTCTTTGACTATGATGACTCTGAGAACTGTGAAATTTTGGCACTAACCAAACCTGAGAAGTCAGGAATCTCTGATGTTTTATGTCTACATGGTTCTGTGGATTTTGATATAGATAGTCCTTCAGAAGAGGAAGTCAATGCAGATCAAATGGTGAAGGATCTACAACAGATGTATGAAAAACTCTTCAGTGAATGGAAGACTCTCAGGAAACTCCTCAAGAAAACTGAAAAGGAGAACTACAATCTGAAAGACACCATTGTCAAACTAGAAGCTGAATTAACAAAGAAGGACACTGATCTGTTCAAGGTAATCTCTGAACTAGATAATGAAAAGAAGGTAATTGCAAAATGGAACTCCTCTACTTCTAGACTTAATGATATGCTTGAGGTGAACAATGATAGGACCACCGGTTTAGGGTACACCAGTAGTTATGATGCTTATTTTGAAGAAAAACTTGGGTGCAACATGAACTGCACTGTTAACCCTGATACCCCAAAAGTTGTCAAACCTCTTTCTGAGCTCATAAAAGGTCCTACGTTTGTCAAAGAAAAAGATTTGTTTGTGTGCACTTACTGTCACAAATCTGGTCACAAAAAGCCTTATTGTTTCAAGTACCAAAAGGACTTAAAAAGGGAACATGTTGAGACCTCCAACCTCAGTAAACTCTCCACAATTCCCTCCCATCCTGTTTCCAGCAAACAAAACAGTGATGCTAGCTGCAATGTTGTGACAACATCCACTTCAACAGAGACTGAAAGATCTAATCTTAAGACTCTGAAGTTCTTTCCTAGTTCTCCTAAACGGGCAAATCTCCAGGACTATTAAGAAAACACAAGAGTGTTTCGAAACATGTTTGGGTAGCTAAAGAAAAACATACTTGTAATGTTGCTGTTTCTGTTGCTACTTCCCCTAACAATGCTGGAAAATGGTACTTCGACAGTGGTTGCTCTAGGCACATGACCGGTAACCCGTCAAATTTGTCAAATTTTGTAGCTCAAAAGACAGGTACGGTAACATATGGAGGAGGATACCGAAGCAAAATACTTGGAAAGGGAACACTGTGCCTTAAAGGATATCTGAAACTCTCAAATGTTCTTCTTGTTGAGGGTTTAACGGCTAATCTTGTTAGTATAAGCCATCTGTGTGATGATGATCTGAAAGTCAAGTTTGATAAACGTTCTTGCAAAGTTTATACTTGTGTGGACAAATTAACTGTAATGACAGGTGTGAGATCACAGGACAACTGCTATGTGATGGATATTCCTCTCAAATGCAATGTTGCTCAACATGATGATGCAACATTGTGGCATAAGAAATTGGGACATGTCAATTACAGAAATCTGGAGAAGATCATCAAAAACAATGTGGTGACAGGTGTGCCGAAGCTTACCAATGTAGGGAAACATGTGTGTGGCGACTGTCTTATGGGAAAACAAACCAAGGCGATACATCAGCCACTTCTGATTGAAGGACAACAAAGAGGTACTTTTAACTGCTTTGAACTCCTGCATATGGATCTCATGGGTCCTATAGAAGCTAAAAGTTTAGGAGGAGCCTGGTATATCTATGTTATAGTTGATGATTTTTCTAGATACACTTGGGTCAATTTTTTGAAAGAAAAATCAGAAACTTTTGAATCCTTCAAAAACTAGCATGCAAAATGTTGTAATCAGTACTCTACTCTTGTTCAAAGAATTCGATCTGACCATGGTAAAGAATTCGAGAACAATTCTTTGATAAGTACTGTGAAAAGAAAGGGATCATGCATGAATACTCAGCTCCTAAGACACCACAACAAAATGGTGTTGCTGAAAGGAAAAACAGGACTCTTCAAGAAATGGCCAGAGTGATGTTGAGCTCAATGAACCTATCAAAAAGGTTGTGGGCTGAAGCTGTGAACACTGCTTGTCACATAATCAATCGTGTCTATCTTCGTCCAGGTTCTCTGACCACTCCCTATGAGATGTTGAGAGGTAGAAAACCCAATCTTAAGTACTTTCATGTATTTGGATGTGTGTGTTACATACTCAATGATAGAGAACATCTAGGGAAGTTTGATGCTAAAAGTGACAAAGGAATCTTTGTAGGGTACTCTCAAAATAGTCAAGCGTATAGAATATACAATCCTAGATTGCAAACTATACAAGAGTCTGTGAATGTTTCCTTTGATGACTCTGAGCCCTATGCCCAGAAGAAGATCTCTGCAGGTGCTGAACAGGTTATTGACTCAACCTCTGACTCTTCTACACGTGAGAACGTACCAGAAATTGTGACTCCAGCTGTTGATCAAAGTCAAAGAACCCATGATGTGGGCAATGTTGTGCCAACATCCCCCCGTGCAATGATGACTCAACAGTAAGTTCAACATCCCAGAGTTTCACTCATGATGAAGAACAAGCTGATCCCCACAATGAGACTGAGGCTGAATCTGACAATCCATCCGGCATTAATGCTGCACCTATGTCTCCTGACTCACGAAAGGATCCTCCTCCTAGAATTCGCAAAGATCATCCCAATTCCCAAGTAATTGGAAATCCAGGAGGAAGGACATTGAGGGGAAACACACGCAAAAATTACAAGGAAACACTCAGACTTGCTGAAATATGTCACTCTGTAAGTTCCTCGTGCTTTGTTTCGTTAATTGAACCTAAAAATGTGAAAGAAGCTCTTGCTGATGATTTTTGGATAGAAGCAATGCAAGATGAACTTCGTCAATTCCAAACAAATGAAGTCTGGACTCTTGTTCCCCACCCCCATAATATAAATGTCATAGGCACCAAGTGGATATTCAAAAATAAGAGTGATGAAAAGGGGGTAGTTGTAAAAAACAAAGCCAGATTGGTTGCTCAAGGTTACACTCAAGTGGAAGGCATTGATTTTGATGAGACCTTCGCTCCTGTTGCTAGATTAGAATCCATTCGCTTGCTCCTAGCCATAGCATGTTGTCTTAACATAAAACTCAAACAAATGGATGTTAAAGGAGCTTTCTTGAATGGTTACATTGACAAAGAAGTGTATGTTGAACAACCTAGAGGGTTTGAAGATCCTCTTTACCCTGACCATGTTTTTAAACTAAGAAAAGCATTGTATGGTTTGAAACAAGCCCCAAGGCTTGGTATGCTAGGTTGATGTAATTCCTAGTTGGGTTAGGATTTAAAAGGTGAGGAGATCAAACTCGCTTATCCTCGTGAAAGGAAAAGACATCTGCATTGCTCAAATCTATGTTGATGATATTGTATTTGGTGCTACTAACCTCTCCTTGCTAGATCGCCTGCTTCAAGCCATGACAGGAACCTTTGAGATGAGTATGATTGGTGAACTCAGTTTCTTCTTGGGGCTCCAGATACAGCAGAAACAGGATGGCCTCTTTATCTCTCAAGAGAAATATGCCAAGAATCTTATCACAAAATTTGGTCTGGAAAATGCCAAACCTTGCAGCACTCCCATGGCTACTTCTCTGAAACTCAGCAAAACTGATGTTGGGGACGATGTTGACCCAACATTGTATAGATCAATGATTGGAAGTCTCTTGTATCTTTCAGCCACCAGACCTGACATCATGTTCTCTGTTTGTGTGTGTGCCAGGTATCAATCCAAACCCAAAATATCTCATTTAACTGCTGTCAAAAGAATCATTAGATATATATCAGGAACTGTTAATCTTGGATTATGGTATGCATGTGATTCAAACACTAATCTGTTGGGATTTAGTGATTCTGATTGGGCTGGTGACTTAGATGATCGAAAATCAACTAGTGGAGGTTGTTTTTATCTTGGACCAAATCTTGTGTCATGGTATAGTAAGAAACAAAATTGTGTGTCTCTCTCTACTGCTGAATCTGAATATGTAGCGGCTGGGAGTTGTGTGTCTCAACTAATTTGGCTGAACAATATGCTGCATGAATATGGGTTCCAAAGTGACACTCTCTTGATGTTTTGTAAGAACCCTGTTCAACACTCACGCACCAAGCATATAGACATTCGACATCATTTTCTTAGAGACCTAGTCTCCAAACAAATTATTGACATACAACACATTGATACCACAAATCAGTTAGCTGACATTTTCACAAAGCCCCTTGATAAGGAGAGATTCTTCAGTTTGAGAAGGTCTCTTGGTCTTTGCACTATTTGATAGGATTTGCTGCAAGCAATGTTGACATAACATCACGGTCAACATTGACTTCTATGTTTATCTAGTGTTGTTTTTTTCTTTTTGCTGTTTAATTTTTTTTCTTTTCTTCTTGTGTGTCAATGTGATTTCTGTGCTTCTGTGCTGGTCGATGGCTGTTCCTGATTTGTAGCTTACAGTGGTGATGCTTAGGGGTTGAAAGACTGTTTGAAACCAAGGTTGAAAGGGATTGAGTCTCCTGTGTGTTTGCTTTATGTAAAACCCACTTTTACTGCTTTTTGGCTATTTTTACTCGTACCTTGACTCGCACTTGATGTTGCCTCCTGTCCTTTATGCTTAATAAATCTAACGAATTATGATAAAAAGGGCTCGAAGTGTCTCCGTCGAGGATCGTGTTGGGCAAGTTTCAAATACTATCCAAATATCGACGTGGCCAATGTGTCATATGTTGTGAGGGTTGATGGCTTGTATTGGAAACCGACACACACAAAAGTGCCGATTCTCGTAATGCTGCTGGTTCACTTTCTGAGTACCAAATAACCCAATGTGGTCAAATGAGTGATCTTTATGCCATGAGACGTGTGTTTTCCTAACTCCGCATAGGCTTCGGCTTTGGAGCGGATTCATACGTGTTCCAATTATTTGACATGGTTCACGGTCTCATGGTCACCCCCACTCAAATTTATGTTAATTGTTCAATTTACTTTTTGAGGCAATGTTGGGTGTGTTTCTTTGGTATTCCTTTCTCTTTCTGACTTTGCCTGCAGCATCAGTGGTGTTAATCGAATCTGCACTTCTTGAGACTTGGTTTCCTGGATGACTTACAGTAAGAATGGTCTGATTTCCCGATGTTGTCATCAATGTTGAGCCAACATCCTGGTCAACATTGCCTGTACTTGAAGTACCTTTCTTTCCTGTGTTTTTGTGTGCACTTTCTGTGTTTTTTGGGTTGGGTTTGAGGGGGAGTAATTTTGTGCCTTCCTACATCCGTTTTTTTTCAGTTAAGTGTCTTACTCTTATCTGATCTTGATTTGTTTCCTAAAACAAAAATGTACCTCCCTAGGTTGAGTTTTGAGAATCTCCTTCATTTTTGACCTAATTGATACGGTGGTCATTTGCTTTCCTTAATCTCATATTAACAGTTGTGTACAGATCTTGGTTTGTGTTTTGATATATATGGTTATGATCTTTGAAGCAAACCAACCAAAAACACTCCTTCAACCATATTACCTTCTCTCAGTAGCCCACCTCTCCACCACTCACAAAAACTGCCACCTATCCAAACCACAATCATTAAAAAAAAAAAAAAAAAAAAAAAAAAACTTTTTGCTCCCAAACTCTTCACCTTCTCCTCACTTTATTCACTTGTCACTCTCAACCAAACCACTCTCCCACTCTTTCTCCTTCATCTCTGCATTCACGATCTGAACAATGTCGTCTCCAACAAAACCCGTCTTGCCCGGAGTTTCGTTGCAAACACCTGAGGGGGAGCAAGCATATCTTCTTCCCATCCGTGCCGAACCTGCCGATTTTGAGATTCCAGTCTATGAGATAAGTGAGGATTCGGAAGAATGTGCTGAAAAATCCCCATCTCCAGTACCAAAACCACCATCTCCATCTTCAAAACCCCAAACAGAGTCGTCGCCATCAAACCCCTCTCAGTTTGCTGCAGAAACCCTTGTTAAATTGGGAAACATGCCAGTCGACTTGCCACAAGATCTTAGGGATGATGATTAAAGCCCAATGGTGATAGAGAAAGATGCTCCCATGGAGGATGCTGGGAAAGATGTTGAACATACTGAAATTCAACATGCAGATCTGAGAGAAAACCCCCAAAACCCTTCATATGTTGAAAAAGATGATGTACAACAACCTGACAAAACAGGGGAAACGGCTACTGATGGCCTGAATGGTGATGAGAATCAGACAAGCATGCACTCTGAAAATGTTGAGAAACCCGCAGATGAGTCTACTATTGAACCAGTTGTGGTGGAAGATTGGCAGTCAGATGACTCAGAGAAAACAGAAAGTGACCCTATGAATATAGATGAGGATGTTGTTTCAACATCAGTTGCTCATGATGATAACGATGATGAAGGCTCTGATGATATGGAGGATTATGAGCCAGAAACTGAAGATGACTCTAAGGATGAGTCAGTGGTTGATGAAGAAGATCTGAGCAACACAGATGAAAGCTCAGATGACTCTGAAGATTATGAAGCTGAGACAGAGTAAGAATCTGAAGAAGAATCACTTGATGATGAGGATGTCATTCTTGGAGAAGATCAGATTGAAGATCCTCAGGTAAATGATCTACCCTCTGAACCTGTTTTTACAGATGGTTCTGATTGGGATGAAGATGCAGTCTCTCATTTGTTCTATGATAACAAGAATCTAGAAAAATATGAGAATCAAAAATAATGCTATAGATGTTGAGAAGATAATTAAAGAGGAATCATTTGAAGAGTATAACTTAGTTGCCTATCTGAAGAAAAGGAATCTCTATCATGCTGTTAACCAATATGCTGCTTTTGTTCCTGAAATCATCAGAGAATTCTATGCTCATTTATCTGAGAATTTTGGTATTGAAGGGCATGGTAAGCATCACTGTGTGTATCTTAGGGGTGATGTATTTTTCTTGACTTCTAAGGACATCAATACTGGTCTTTGCATAGAAATAGGGATGAGGTTGAGACTCCTGTGGAGGTGACTATGGATGAGATTGCTAGAGAGCTAACTGCAGGAAAATTAAAATCTTGGCCTACTGGGACTCTAGACCTGAAATATTGTTGTTCCCTAGTCTTTGTTCTTGCCAGGATCTGCTTGTACAACTGGCTGCCATCTTCCAATAACAACAAGCTCAGCCAAGAGGCAGCCATGTTGCTCTACAGGATCAAAATGGGATAGAATGTCAATCTGGGAGAAAGGATTCTCAAGCATCTAGAAAATTCCAAGAATAGAGGGATCAGAGGCCATTTGATTCTCCCATCCACCATATTTGCTGTCCTTCAGATGCAGGGTATTGAGGTCAAAGCCAATGAGTCTATCATTCCAACTTCAAATCCATCACAGTCACCAAACAACTGCTGGAAACACATGACAGGATCTGTGATCTTCCTTGGGTAGATCCTGATGTTTCTGTGAACATTGATGTGGAGGAGAATATTCCTCTTTCTACTGACAAAGCTGATGCACCAGACAGCTCTGTAGTTGCTGCTCAACGTTCCAACGTTGACCTACATGTTGGTTCAACATTGATCCCTAACATTGAAACTCTGTCTGCAGGTATTCTAACTGAACAAGACAAGCTGATTCTGGAGCAAATCAAAGGGCTTGATGAGCAGATCTCAAACAATCTGAAGTTCAGAAGTACTCTAGTTTCTTTTCTTTCCTCACAAAAAGGGGGAGAATAGATAACTTGAGTTCATTTTCCTTGATTCTATGTTGAACAATTATATTTTTTGGGTCTGTAATATTTTAAATTCTCTTGAACATTTCTTAAGCTGTCTGGGTAAGGGGGAGAATAGATCTTTAGCAGCTCTTAGTTATGTTTCTATTAATCTCTTGTTTTGTTTTGTGATGAAAGACTAAGATTAAGGGGGAGATTGAAAGTGCCAGTATGCACTTATATTTTGATAATATTGTCTTTCAATAATCAGTTCCAAGTTTGTGTTTGTTGTTGTTTATGAAGCTGCAGGACTACCAATGTTGTATAACATTGTGACATGATAGAGTTCAATGCTGGCATAACATTGAAGATATAACATTGCGGTAGACATCGAAGACAAAGCACATTGGGCAGGAAACTTGGACTGGAAGTATTGACACATCGAACAAGAGATGATTTAAGGAAAAAGAACAGCTTGTGGTGAAAGCAAGAAGGAATATATTTTATGAAGAATCGAAATATGGGAATTTCCTTCTATGCGTATATTGAAGAAAACAAGTAAAAGGAAAATTGCCTTTGCTGAGATTCTATTGCCTTTCGACATAGATAGAAGAGGTCGATATCTCAAGTATATATATGCAAGGATTCAGCAAAGCAATGGAGAGCTTTTCTTGATGATCAATCGAGATTTTATTAAAAGAGTTTAGGCTTCTTGTTTTCTGCTAGCTTTAGAGTTTGTCTAAGAGTTTTCATTGTTGGAATAACTCTTTCAAACATCGACCTAGAATAGCTTTTACTGTTGGTTCTTCTAGGGCTAGTTTTGGTTGTTTAATCAATCGTTTGTGATTGTATTAAACCTAGTTGATTAGATCTACTTTTCCTGTCAGTAGATATTTTGCCTAAGGCGCTGCCAATATATTTTTCTATATATTGGCTTGGTAATAGAAGTTTCATTATTATTCATCCGCTGCTATCTGTTAACTGTAGACAGTGTTGAACAACATTGTTGGCAACATTGTCTGTTGGTCTAATTCCAAGTACCAATCCGGGATCCTAAGTTCTAACATAGACCATCAAAGCATCTGTGAAGAATGCATGCCAACACATCCCAGTGAACTAACAAATGTCTGGTTCTGATGTCAGCAAGCTTGAAATCAGTGGGTGTATCTTGTTTATCAGTGTCACACACACCCCTATATAGCTGTTTTACACCTTCAAGGAGATCTTCATCCTTGGTGTCTATTTCAAAATCCTTTCTAAGATTTTGAAGATCAAACAACTTACAGAAAGTTGTAAGTCCAAAAGGATTTCCTTTCCTTGGACCTTAGTTTTTATACTATTGCAGTGCCTTCAGAAACACATGATATAATCCTGGAGTTGTTGTAGAATTCTAACACATCCAGTGAAGAAACTCCACTGGGAAGAGCAGTCGGTCCGGTGCATTGGGATTTCCCTATTGGTCCAGGGCATTTCGGGGCAAGCGGATCCTTTCTGATTCGTGCCTTTTCAAGCATGTCAAGAATCAATTTCCTATCAGCTTGGTTTTCAACAGCAGCCGTGAGGTACTCCTCAATCATGGCACCACCCCAATGATCGGGATTAAAGTCTCCTACCAATCGATTGTTCACTATAACCAACTTTGGTGCTTGCTTTTCACCAGTACCAGTGGTAGAAGATTGGGATTTCTGGGTAGACGAACGTTTAGGAGCCATCTCTTTATATAGTGCAAAATGTTTAAAAGTTTGAAAGAGATTTGGGTGAGAGATTAGTGATTCTTTGCAGAAAAACTAACAGAGATTTGCAGAGGTTGAAGAATGGTTTTTGCTATTCTTGTACAAGGCAAAATGTCGGATTAGGCGAAAGTGATTTCTTTTGCCAAAATCCTATATATATAGCAACGTAATTCTAACAAACATATACATACAAATTGGTTTTGTATGTACGTATCTGTGAATTGCAGTAAGGCCTGGTAAAAGTTTGTTCGGCATTAAATGCATAGTGGGCCACGTCTGAATTTCTACAGTCCACTATTTACAGAGAATTAATATCCGCCGTTAAGATCAATCGCCCATTTCAACAAGGGTCACCATTGCTTCCTCAGCAATGATCACAATCAACAATTGTAATTGTGCCCATTTAATGAATTTTGCCTATTAGGTATCTGAGTCACGTTTTTGTGTGAATGAGAACACTGTTTGTATCTGAGTCTATCTTATTCTTGTTATCTTTTCACAGTTTTACACAAAGATGGAAATAATACAAATTTCAAGATAGTACTTGACTGTAGACAGTTGTACTATTCTCTTTTGTGTTCCCCCTTTCTGAGTGATCTAGATATCTGAGTACCCATCTCATAAATCTTCAAATAGCCATTTTACCCTATACCCTTTGGTTTCTGGATACCCGTTCCAGATTCCTCTTTTCTGGATATTCGTTCCAGATTCCTCTTCTTTGGATACCCGTTCCAGATTCCTCTTTTCTCTCCTTTGATATCTTCTTCAGATATCTGAACTTTTTTAGTTCTTTGGTAGCTCCATTAGTCCAAGACTATGTCTTAAGTCTAAGCATCTACTTTCTTGTAGTGGCTTAGTGAAAATATCTGCAAGTTGGTCTTCAGTGCCAATCTTGAGTATCTCTATATTGCCTTTTTCAACATGGTCTCTGATGAAGTGGTGTCTAACATTAATGTGCTTTGTTCTTGCATGAAACTTAGGATTCTGAGTTATGGCAATAACACTTGTGTTGTCACAGAAAATGGGAGTTTTCTCTTCATTGAGTCCATAGTCTCTGAGTTGTTTTTGTATCCACAATATCGGTGAAGCACAACACCCAGTAGCAATATATTCAACCTCTGTGGTATATATGGAAATTGAATTTTGTTTCTTGATGAACCAAGATATCAATCTGGCACCAAGAAATTGACTAGTTCCTGAGGTGCTTTTTCTATCAAGCAATGATCCAGTATAGTCGGCATCTGAATAGCCAACAAAACTCAATCCACTATCTTTTGGATACCACAATCCAACTTCTATAGTACCTTTTACATACATCAATATTTTCATAGCAATGTTGTAGTGTGATTGCATTGGATTTGTCTGAAATCTAGCACACACTCCAACTGCATATTGAATATCAGGTCTACTTGCAGTGAGGTACAGTAGAGACCCAATCTATTTCCTATACTTGTGTTCTTCAACACTCTTGTCAGATTCAGTATAGGTCATTTTGGTTCCAATGCTCATGGGTATCTTAGCATTCTTTTCAGAAAGCTTTAGATTGAACTTATTGAGCATGTCTTTTGCATACTTTGTTTGACTAATGAATATTCCATCATTGAGTTGCTTGACTTGCAGCCCTAGGAAGTAATTCAATATTGAGTTGCTTGTCAGAAAGTCTTCACAAAGTTGCTTGTCTTTAGGTCCAAATATAATGTCATCAACATATACTTGAACTAAAAGTAGTTTCCCATCATGGTTCAATGTGAAGAGTGTTTTATCAACATCTCCTTTCTTGAAACCACTTTCTAGTAGGTATCTGTCCAATGTATCAAACCATGCTCTTGGAGCTTGTTTCAGCACGTACAGAGCTTTCTGAAGCTTATAGACCATTCTACTTTCCGAGGAAACTTCAAAACCTGGTGGTTACTCAACATAGACTTCCTCAGCAAGTTCACCATTTAGGAATGCACTCTTGACATCCATTTGATAAACTGTAAAGTCATTATGAGCTGCAAAGGCTAGAAAGAGTCTTATTGCATCCAATCTTGCAACTGGTGCATAAGATTCATTAAAATCTAGTCCTTCAGTCTGGGTGAATCCCTTGGCAACCAACCTAGAATTGTTTCTGGTTATTTCACCAGACTCATTCATTTTGTTTCTGAAAACCCACTTGGTTCCGATTACAAATAATCCGTCAACAAATGGAACCAGTTTCCAGACATTGTTTCTCTCAAATTGATCCAACTCTTCTTGCATTGCAGAGATCCAATCTTGATCCTTTAATGCTTCTTCTATAGTTTATGGTTCAATATTTGATATGAAACATCCATAGAGACAATTTGCATTTTTAGCGATTGCTCTTCTAGTTTTAACTCCTTGGTCTATGGGACCAATCACATCCTTTGCAGGATGATTTCTTATCCATTTCATAATGTGTTTTGAACTAGTAGGATCAATATCATTTTGATTTGAATGTGAATCAATATGATCTTGATGTGATACTTGTGCAGTATCTGAGATATCTGACACATGGGAAATGCCATGGATATCTGACACTCTTTCAGTGTTAGAGATATCTGGAACTTGCATTTCAGCAATCTCATTTTCAGATATCTCTTCATGATGAAGGTTCTCAGTAACCTGTTCCATTTCTGGAATTCTCATAGGAAATTCTTCATCATGTCTTAGACTCATCTGGTTGTTACTAAGCATAGGTTGCTTTTCATCGTCAGACTCATCCTCTAATTGAATGATAGAATTGTTTTCTTTTGAGGGTCCTTTTTCAGAATCTTTAATCATCAGTTCTTTGAACCTATCTGAGAGATCATCATACAAGAGTACTTTCTTGTTTCCTTCATAGAATACTACATGAACATATTCCTCAATCTTTTGCGTTCTTTTGTTGTAGATTCTATAGGCTTTGCTATTCAGAGAATAACCAAGAAATACTCCTTCATCTGCCTTTGGTTGAAATGTTCTCAAGTATTCTTTTCCATTTTTAAGAATGAAACATCTACAACCAAACACCCTTAGGTGTTTGATACTAGGGGGTCTACCGCTGAAAAGCTCATAATGAGTTTTGTCATGGTCTTTGTTAATCAAACATATATTTTGAGTGTAGCATGCTGTGTTTACAGCTTCAACCCAATAGATTTCACTTATTTCGGTGTCAACAAGCATTGTTCTTGCCGCTTCTTTCAGGGTCCTATTCTTTCTTTCAGCAACACCATTTTGTTGTGGTGTCCTTACAGAAGATAGTTGATGTTGTATACCTTTGCAGGTACAAAACTCTTTTATGTACCATGGTCTGTTCTGATTACAGATACCTTGTCATTTTTCATGACTTCGAGCTTATTCAGCAAGTTAGGTATCTCAACCCTTGCATCAGATTTGTGTTTGATAAAGACAACCCAAGTGAATCTTGAGTAATCATCAACAACAACCAGACCATACTTCTTTCCTGCATAACTAGTTACAGAGGATTCAAAAAGATCCATATGTAACATTTGCAGTGGCCTTTCACTAGAATGTCTAGTTTTAGACTTGAAAGATGTTTTGGATTGTTTTCCCATTTGGCAAGCTGAGCATACACCTACTTTTCTATATGCCATTTTGGGTAAACCAACCACCAACTCTTTCTTGGCTAGCTTGTTCAGAGTTTTGAAACTCAAGTGACTCTTTCTTTTATGCCATAGCCAATTTTCTTCAGTGTGGCCAGATTGACTCACCATGAGACATTCTTCAGTTGACTCATGCTTAGGAGATTATATTTCAACCCCTTTACATGTAGTACTTCAGAGATTGTAAGGGCTCCAAACTTCAGATTGCCAAATCCTATGGTTGGATTTTCATCTCCTCCAGCAAACCTGATAATTGGTCCATCATTGCACTTTCTGTAGTCAATCAGATTTGCTTTGTCTCTTGTCATGTGCTTCCCACGTCCACTATCAAAATGACACTTTGGATTAGTCTTTAGAGTGTTCTGCACAAAACAGGAGATTAGGTTCTTATATCAACAATGGAACCATCTGGACTAAAGAATCTTCCAAAAGGAATCCATTTCCGAATGAATTTCTTAGGAACATTCTTTTGTCTAACTGGAACATAGGGAGGAATTCTAGTTAAATGATTAGTATCATTGTTATCAAGAACTATTTTCTTCCTTGGTGTGTTCCTAGGTGCTCCATTTGGTGCTTTCAGATACCTGTCAGGTTTCTGAGTCTGCTTCTCTGCAAACTTAGCTTTCCTTGCCAGATTTCTTCTAGCCCTGGCATTCAGATTTTCAGTGGCTTGACTCATCTTCCACTTCTGATAATTGCCATGAGCAATTCTAGCCTTTAACCATTGTTCTTGCTCTTGTTTATATTCACGAGCAAGTTGTTTCCCAATGGCTTTATAGCCAATACCATTCCGTGCACCTGGTGCTATCTGAGTTCTCATCTCAGCAGCTTTGCTAGTCTCTGGGTAGTCTATTTTCTTTCCAGAAAACGTGATATAGGAGAATTTGCCAGCTCCTGCAATTCTTCCTTTCTGAGAGACATAGCTCTGTGGGTGATTACACTTTTCAGTGTTATGTTTCTTTTCAGAAACATTCCCAACAGATTTCTTTTGGACTTGTTTTTCCCACAAAGGTTTTATCGCAACTGCCTTTCCTTTGTCAACAACCTTAGCTTTTTGACCGATACTGTAGGTTGTTTGGGAACCACCTTGTTGAGCACTGACAAATGTTCTTCTTTCATCACTCTTATTCAGAGTGGTAGAACTATCTGTTTGTGTGTCCAGCCCAAGTCCTCTCTTTTCTGAAGAATCTCTTAAATAAGATTGTACTTCAGTAAGAGTGTCAGTAGCTTTGGCATAAGATTGAAAAGATAGTTCTTTCTTTTTGAGTTCTTCATTTTCAGAAAGAAGATCTTCACATTTCTTTTGAAGATTGGCCAATGCTTTTTCATGTGACTTTTCAGTCTCAGATATCTGAGCTTTGAGAGATGCAATTTCGGCATCCTTTTCCTCAGATATCTTGAGTAATTTTGAATTTTCCATTTCAAGAGAATTCTTTTCTTCTTCAAAAATTTCGGCTCTAGCTCGGACCATTAGAAACTCTCTTTCGTAGAGATCAAGCTCTCTTATGAGATGTTCCAGATCTTTGATTCCTTCCTCATCACTTTCATATGTATAACAAGAAGTATATGTTACCTCATTAGCCATTAGACAAGGTTGAATGTTGGAGATATCTGGGAAGATTTCTTCAGCCACTCCACACACTTCTTTCTTCTTTTGACCAAAGTCAATCACTTCATGAGAAACACTGCACATTTCTGGAGAAGGCAGTGTGGAATCATCTGAGTCTTCAACCTTAGAATCAGACTCAATGTCTAGAACATCTCATAAGTGTTGTAAACCGGATATCTAGTTCTTCAAGAGTCTCTGTGGGACCTTGTTTAAAGTTTTGGAATTTGAGCTTCAAAACTTCGAACTTATTTTCCTTCGTTTTCTCAGTGCCGGCACAGATTTCTTCAATCAGTTGCCAGGCCACTTTCGCCATTTTTGCACCCCACAATTTACACTGTATGTGCTCTGGAGTAGAACGTATGATGATATTACGAGCCTGACCTCCAGTCGATTTCTCTTGGCATCTTCCGATGTCCAGAGCTCTCTGGACTTTGGTTCGTAAATAACTTGACTGGCAGGTCTCCCACTGGTTGACACATCTGTCTGTGAAGACCCATCGCTTTGTTCTCTGTCTCTACCATTAGAAACCTCCATGAGTTGCTTGAATTGTTAAATGACTATTGGGCCATTATTTATTACGTCGATCATTTCGTCACTGATGGCTTCTAGGTGGAGCATCATGTTGTTCTTCCATTTTCATAATTTTCTGGCTTGAGAATTAGGGCGTCACTTAAAGACATCCTGCAGCAAACACACTAAACAAACAAATCAAGTGTAGGTGAAAAGCAGTCAGTGGGCACTGATCTGGGATCTAGGTTCAATGCAGAAGGCTTGGGAACCTCCCGCTCTGATACCACTTGTAGGTCCAGATAACGGCAAAGTAAAAGACTGGGGGGGGGGGGTGAATAGTCTTTTAAAACGTTTGTCGATAAACACGGTTTCTCAGATATCTGTGAAGATATCTGAGACTTAATTTCAGAGAGCGGAAAACTTTTATGTGATAAGTGCACGTGCTCAGCAAGATAGGTGTAAATACTTTGCAAGGTAAATAAAGCAAGTAATAAAATGCAGAAAGTAAATAACACAAGTCTTTTTATAGTGGTATCTGAAGGTGGCGTAATCCTTCAACTAATCCACTTCGGCCTTTCTCAGACCTAGAATCCACTAAGACAGATAATTGAAGTAACCTTACAAATATCTTCTCTCGATTCCTAATTACACTAGGTTCCCAACCAAGTGTCCCCCCTGAGTTATTCCCCGGCTTTCACAGCCATGTACTTTCTGTACTCAGAAACCTCTTTCCTGGAGTTGTCCCTTAGTTTCCCAAACTAAGTACTTCATGTACTCCACGCCAATTAAGGTGTTGGTTAAGGTAGTTTGTCAGGTGAGCTTCTTTAATAACTTGTTCAGTTATGCAGATAGCTCTGAGAATCAAGTATACTTAATACACTTTGCAATGTATCGTATCTTGTTCTTAACTGACCCAAGTCTATGATACCACTTGTTGAAACAACTTGTTATAATATATTTCTTTTCAGAAACATAGTTTATGTCCAAGGTATCTGAGTGTAGATATCTGTGGGCACTTTCCTCGTTTCGGAAACCTTTTATTTCTCAGATATCTTTTGCAATAATGTTTATTTAAAAACGCTTGTGTCTTCAAGATATCTGGTCAAATGTATCTGAAAAACCCTTGTCTTTTGCAATTTTGTGCAGTCTTCAAATCTTCAAATCCGTTGAACTTTTCCTGCTGGATGCCTTCTTCTTGGTCTTCTTTAGAGGAATAAAAATTACATTCAGAGACCTAACATCCTATACAAGATTTGCTAGACAATCATACTTAGTGAGTTTCCTCTTTTACAGTGTTCAAGTGAACCAAGAGTACTAACCACCTTTCTGAGCTAAGATAATTCATTAGGTTGCTGATCAAAATCTAAATAGATATTCCTAACACCTGGTAAAGGATCATGAGCAGATAGCTACTAGTGCACCAAACCCTTTGTGTGATGATATCATGAAAGAAAAGGAAAGAAACAAGAGCTTGGATCAAGTGATTCCGAACTTGGAATACTATTACGGAGACACTTGTCCTGTGGGCCACCTGACAAGGTACAATAGTAAGATGGATTCCAAGGGGATGAGCAATAATCCGAAAGCTCTCACGTTCTCATCTACTCTCTTCGGAACAACCATGGATTGGTACACTGCTTTGCCAAACAAGTCAATAAGGTCATATGCGGACCTCTCTTCCATGTTCCTGGGACGATTTGGAAAATCGAAAAGAAGAAAGCGAACTGTAGAGCACCTGGCCGAGGTTATACAAAGGGAACAGGAGGATCTTAGGACTTTCTTGGATCGCTTTAATACGGAAGTTCTCCGAGTTGAGCCTCACAGTATTAAAGAACGGGTCCGTCACCTGTATGCTAATACTTATAACTCAGAGCTCCACAGGAAACTTTCTAGCCAAGAAGTAAGAAGTGAAAAATATTTGGATGACATCTGTGAAGAGGTAATGTACGGAGAGGAGTACCGAAGGAATGTTCCAGTGAGAGCTGGTTCCAAGAAAGGAAAGGAGCCGATGAAACAAGATCAACGCCAGGGAAAGTTTGATCCGAAGAAGGATTACAGGGATAAATGTTTCAACAGGGAAAGGAGTCCACCAAGACGATTCGCGGACTACACTCGTCTCAATAAACCAAGATCCGACATCTTGGCGACCATTGTCGAGGAAAAGTTGGATATCCAATGGCCAAAGCCATCTCACAATAATCGGAAGAACAAGAATGTGTAAGGGTATTGCAAGTTTCACAAGAGCCATGGTCATGAGACCGACGATTGCATTCAACTGAAAACAGAGGTTGAACATTTGATAAGAGAGGGAAAGTTGAAGGAGCACATCTATGCGGATGAGCCTTCTAGACATGATAGGACGGAACGAAGGATGGATGATAGAGATACAGAGCCACAACCCCATCCGCTATCCTTGCCACCTCCGCCAGACAGTCATCCGGCTCGCATGGATCATCACCAATATAGGTATAATGATGATATTGAAATGGAGAACCCTCCATACAGTGGAGTGATCAACAACATAGCAGGCGGACCAACTGGGGGCGATAGCAGAAACTAGGGCTGCGCAACGGACGGATACGGATCGATCCGCATCTGTTTGGCCGGATATCCGGTCAAACGGATGAAGAAAAGGTCCATCCGTTATCCGATCCATTCAGAATGGATCGGATACGGATAAATCCGCCGGATAACGGATAAATCTGACGGATATCCGTATCCGGAAATATTAAAAAAAAAAAAAAAACGACATAGGTTCGAAACTTCGAATAATCGAATTACATATCAAAAGTTCAAAAACAAACTACGCGATTCAAATATCCATATTCCATACTCCATAGTCCATAGTACCATAAATCCATAATACATTACACAATACACATGATTCAAATGTCCAAATTAAATGCATACAAAAAGTAAATAAAACAGCTTCAAGCCTTCAAGTCTCTTGTAGTCTTGTTCAACTTCATCAAGTCCATGAAAGTCTGCAAAGTACAAATAGATGATTTAAGAAAAAATTTACAACATAATCTGCACAGCACAACATAATAGGAGGCAGCAGAGAGAAGGCAAAAAGAAGATAACAGAAAATTCAGAAGTTCAGAAATGCAACAAAACAGGGGCAGAACAGCAGAAGGAAGAAAAAAAGAAGAAAAAAGAAGAAATGAGTAGAACAGCAAAAGGAAGAAAAAAAGAAGAAAAAAGAAGAAATGAGTAGAAATACAACAAGGAGCAGTAAACTCACCTCAATGAGACAAGTAGAAATTCAATCAACCATTTACCGACTCTTCATCAATAAGCTTCATCTGAGACAACTCTGAACAAATAAAAACAACAAACAAGAAATACATTAAACATATAACAATATAAATTATAAATGGCCAAATTCAATAAGTTTAAAACATACAAAAGTAGTAAGTTACCATTATCGATCTCTTGAATGATTTCAAACTCCTCATCCGTCAAGATACGTCCACTGCGAATCCAATCTTGTGTGCATATCAAAGCCTCTGCGGTTGAAGGGGCCATTGAAGCTCTAAAGTCATCAATCACACGACCACCAGTGGAAAATGCCGACTCAGATGCAATGAATCTGAGGATAGCATACACATCCCGAGCCAATCTTGCTAAAACAGGATAATCCCTTTTATGATCCTTCCACCACTCAAGAATTTGAAACTCACAAAAATCATCTTCATCTTGTGTATGTAAATCAGCAGCTAGGTATTTCTCAAGCTCTGTCTGTGATGCAGTATTACCCATAGTTGCTTGCAAATTGTCATAAAATGATCTATTCAGCTTCACCAATTTAGAAGGTTTCTTACCCAACCCACCAAAGCCGGAAGAAGATGAACTCCCAGAATTCCTAGCTGCTGATTTTGGAATGGGAGTAGTTTTCTTGTAGTGTTCAAACAACTCTTTCAAACAATCCAATGCAAAATGAGCCAAAGGGTTTCCCAACACCTTGCTAAACATATGAATCAAACCTGCCTTCACCAAGTGAAATTTATATCGTGGATCAAGGATACTAGCAACATAAAATATCAAGTTAGCCTTCTCAGTTTCCACTCCCCAATACTTGTCGAACTTGTCTTTCATTTTCTTAGCAAGATTCTGCAAATACTCAAGATCACTTCCTAGCCAATCCTTCGAAAGGGTATAAATAGTTCCAATTTCATCCATAAAAATATTAGAGGTGACATAAGAAGTACCGGATACACGAATGGTAATATCATGAAATGGTTCTAGAACTTTCTCCATAAAAGCTCCAACAACCCAATCAAACTCTTCCGGAAAAGCATCTTCACCGGTAAGTGGAAAATCCCCACGCATTGAAGCATCTTCATCCCTGTATCTCTCAAAAACATTCTTGTAAAAATTAGCCATATGCAACATCAAATAAGTAGAGTTCCATCTTGTTGAAACATCACCCGCTAGTGACTTTTTTGTTTCGACACCTTCTTTTGCAGCAAACTCATTGAACTTAATCAATCTAGCAGGAGAACCTCTTACATACTTGACTAAGTGGCGTATCCGCTCAATTGACTCATTATATTCTTTCAAGGCACTTCTCACAATCAGATTTATTATATGAGCAACACATCTAACATGAATATATTTCTCACTAGCCACAGCAGTCCCCTTATTCACAAATTTCTTTTTCAAGTAAGCAAACGTTTTGTCATTTGCAATTGCATTATCAACAGTTAATGCGAAAACATTATCAACCCCCCAATCATTCAAAAGTTCCTGTATCAACAGACCAACTTCCTCCCCCTTATGACTAGGACATGGCATGAAGTTTATTATTCTCTTTTGAAGCTTCCAATCATCATCAATAAAGTGAGCAGTCAAGCACATGTAAGAAAGGTTCTGATTTGATGTCCATAAATCAGTGGTGATCGAAATTCTCTGTTTTGATTTTCTGAAAAATGTTTTCAAAGCTTCTTTTTCAATCTTGTACAATGCTAGACAATCTCTTCCAACCTTACTTCTATATGGCAAGCAGAATAAAGGACAAGCAACAGAGACGAAATACTTAAACCCTTCATTTTCAACAAATCGAAAAGGCAACTCATCTATGACAATCATCCTGATTAAGGCATCCAATACAAGTTTCTGATCAAATTTAGCCAAACCAAACATCTCTCTTTTCTCAATTCCCCCCTCATTATCCTCTGTTGCTCGACAAAAATCCTCAATCTGATGAGAGTTCTTACGATTATTAGGATTACGTTTGCACTTATTCATATGAGCTATCAAGTTTGTAGTACCCATACTGGAAGGACCATACACATAATTTGCAGGACAATAATTACATCTACTTCTCTGCTTACCATCTTCTTCATAAACATGAAAGTGATCCCAAACTACAGACCTCTTTCTCTTCTTTGGGGAACCACCAGCTGCTGCTGGATTCTCCGACGTAGTATTGCTTCCATCATTATTAGCAACACTCTCCGAAGGTGTGGGTGTCGACATTGGTCTGCGAATTCCAAACACAAAGATAAAATCGAATTATAGACAAATCAAATACGATAAGGACAACGACAAGGATGAATTACTTGCCAAACTCGCAAAATTGAACTTCAATTTCTTGCAGAATATGTACCGGAAAGAGCTTTCTCAAATCACCTGTGAGTTGGAGGGAGTGCGGAGGGAGGAGGTGGAGATAGGCGGTGGACCGATGTCACCGATCTGACTAAATTCAGTCCGGGCAAAATGTACTAAACCCTTCAATTCGAAAACAGAGCAGAGAAGAGAAGATGGCGAAGGCGGTGGACGAACGGAGGTGGAGCAATGCGGTGGTCGGACGGAGGTGGAGGGAGGAAGGAGCGCGTCTGTGAAGAAGAGAAGGCGGCGAAAGGCGATTTGTGGCGATTCTTGGTGCGTGGTCATGTGAAACGCTATTTGGGATTTGGGCATTTGGCTATTTGATATTTTGATTTATTATGTAATTATAATTACTTAATATTAAAAAAATAAACGGATAAAACGGATATCCGGCGGATTTATCCGTTTTTCACGGATAGAAAAAAATCGTATCCGTTATCTGATCGGATCGATCCGATCCGTAAAAGCGGATAAACAGACCGGATCTACGGATCCGGATTATATGAGACCCTAAGCGCAAGAGAGCGGACTTTCGTAATCTTGAACAATGGCGGATCATATCTTGCCAAGAATTCGAGGGACAAACGCTATATCCTTTGATGATAGTGAGATCCCTCCTCCTACGGCAAGAGGTGAGGACATAGATGATCCGGATGTTCCACTGGTGGTTTCTTTGACCATAGCAACTTATCGGGTGAACAAGATCCTGGTGGATACAGGGAGTTCCTCAAACATCATCTCCAAAAGGACAATAGACCAGATGGATCTGGGAGGAATTCGATAGAGAGAGTCAATACCTCCATATTAGGGTTTGGAGGAGGAACTGTCCGCCCCTTAGGAAGCGTCATGCTGCATGTATCACTGGGGACACATCCCGCTAGAGTGACATAGCTAGTCCGTTTTGCAGTGGTGGATCGAACTTTTAACTACAATGCCATCTTTGGTCGTCCGGGGCTCAATCAATTCCGAGCTATATCCTCCACCCTCCATAATAGAATGAATTTTCCGACTCCATGCGGAGTTGGAGAGGAAGTGGGGAACATCTGAGAAGTTTGGGAGTGTTACATTATGTCCACGAGGAGAGCGTCCGCACCTGTGTTGGCAGTTACAGTGACTCCTGATCCGCAGATTGTTCTCCCACCAAAAAAGGAGAATTCTAACATTGGGATTGGGAGCCAGAAGGACAAGTTTCCTAAAACTGCACGGATCGAACCTCACAAAACTCTCAGAGAAGTTGAACTTGTTGTTGGGAGCCAGGATAAGAAGACTAGAATCGGAACAGAGATGAATGCGAAAGTGGAAATGAAGCTCATTGCTTGTCTCCGAGACAACAGTAATGTCTTTTCTTGGATTACTGACGACCTCAAGGGGATAGATCCGAGGGTTGCTGTTCACCATCTCAACATGGATCCCTCGATTAAATATATCCGCCAGAAGAGAAAGGATTTCGGTCCGATTGCGGATGCCATCATATCCGCTGAAGTTGATCGACTCATGAAAGCTGGACATATCGAAGAGGTTCGTTATTCTGATTGGGTTTGCAACGTGGTTTTAGTAGAAAAGTCACCCGGCAAATGGCGGATGTGCAATGACTTCACCAGGCTAAATAAATTTTTCCCGAAGGATCCATACCCTTTGCCATGGATTGACCAATTGGTTGATTCCACAGCCGGATGTGCGTTACTGAGTTTCATGGACGCGTATCAAGGCTTTTACCAGATTCGGATGGCCAAGGAGGATATTAAGAAAACAGCTTTCTTTGCTGCGGGAGGGGTGTATTGCTTTAAAGTGATGCCATTCGGATTGAAAAATGCGGGAGCTACTTGCCAACGGCTGGTAAATTAAATGTTCAAGGAAGAAATTGGCAATACTATGGAGGTGTATGTGGATGACATGCTCGTTAAAAGCAGAACTGAGGAACAACATGTGGATCACTTGAACAAGTGCTTTGCTATCCTTAGGAAATATGGAATGAAACTCAATCCGGAGAAGCGCACCTTCGGTGTAAAGGACGGAAAGTTCCTAGGATACATGGTCACGGAAAGGGGAATAAGTGTAAATCCTGAGAAGATAAAAGCCATCCTAGACCTGCCCCATCCGAATAACCTCAATGAGGTACAACAACTTAACGGACGACTCATGTCCTTAAGTCGTTTTATTTCGCGATACCCAGAGAAGAATCTCCGATTCTTCAAAATCCTCCAGAAAGGAGAGAACTTTGAGTGGACTAAGGAATGTTCCGAGGCTTTTAAAAAGTTGAAAAAGTACTTCCATTCCCCTCCACTGCTCTCCAAACCCGTAGAAGGAGAACCACTCTACCTCTCCTAGCAATTACGGAAGAGGCAATGAGTTCCGTATTAGTACGGATTCAAGCTAACGACCACATGCCAATCTACTATCTTAGTAAAGCCCTTGTAAGGGCGGGGACAAGATACGTAAAGATTGAGAAATTTGCATATGCTTTGGTTTACACCGCAAGGCGGTTAAAGCCATATTTCAAGTTTCATAAAATAGTAGTACTAACTACGGAACCTTTGAAACAGGTCCTGGGAAAGCTCGACCAATCCGGACGACTCTCTAAGTGGGCAATCGATCTGAGCGAATACGACATTGGCTATCACGACAGCCAAGAAGGCTCAAGTTGTTGCTGACTTCCTAGCAGAATACCCTAAAGCGGAGTCAGAGAATGTCCTGGATAAACAAGCATTTGAATGCCTAATTACCAAGCAGATCAACCGAAGGCCAGTTCCGCCAAAGATCAGCCCAGAAAACCTCGAGGATGCTCAATTCATTAATCAGTCCCGGACTATATCATGGGAGGAAACTCGGGTCAACCAAATGTTTCTTCTTGATTATATCACAAGGAAATCCAGTACTAATAACTTCGACCCGGGTGCTAAAGAGAAGGAGGAACAAAGGTTGGAAATTCGGGAGCTTACAGAAGATCTCCAAACTAAGGAACATCCCTCTGATATTTGGACATTGGAAGTGGATGGTTCGTCCACTGGAAGAGTAGGAGGTATTGGAATCTATCTTAAAAGCCCTGATGGCGCGGAACTCGACTATGCGATATCCTTGGACTTCAAAGTCACAAATAATGAGGCTGAATATGAAGCATTGTTAGTCGGACTACGTCTAGCCAAGTCCCTGTAGATTCGGAAACTCAAAGCTTACACGGATTCACAGTTAGTTGAAGCCCAATTTTCTGGTGCTTTTTCCACAAAGGGCCGTTCAATGATCAAGTATCTTGAGCTACTTAAGCAAGAAGTCAGTCTCTTGATGAGTTTACCCTGGAGAAGTTTGATAGGGCATGGAATGAAAGAGCGGACGCTCTGGCAAAGTATGCGTCCACAACAGCTGCCCTAGACACAAGGAGAGTTATTCTACTCACTATTACGGACTCATCCGTCATTAGTCCTACTCCAAATGTTATGATAACTGAAACAGGAAGAAACTGGATGACTGATATCTTTAGTTATCTCAAGGACGGATCATTACCAGCTGATCCGAAGGAGTCAAGGAGTGTACAGAACGAGCAAACATATACTTTATACTCGGAGAAGATTTGTATAAGAAATCCTTCGCTGGGACTCATATGAGATGTTTGGGTCCGCATGAAGCGAAGACAGTGCTTGAGGAAATTCACAGTGGAAGCTGCGGAAGCCATTCCGGAGGACGAACTCTTGCTCATAAGATCATTCGACAAGGTTATTACTGGCCTACCATTGATAAAGATTCCGCGAGCTACGCCCGAGGTTGTCCTGACTGTCAATATTATGCGAATGTTCTCCATCATCCGACACACCCTATGATTCCGTCAGTCATAGCATGTCCGTTTGGTCAATGGGGCATCGATATTGTCGGACCCTTCCCAAGAAGCACTCAACAGAAGAAATTCTTAATTGTAGCTGTGGAATATTTCACCAAATGGGTAGAAGCAGAAGCAGTAGCCACTATCACGGAAAGCCGCGTGCGGACATTCATTTGGAAGAATATCATTTGTCACTTTGGCTTACCAAGAATTCTTGTCTCGGACAATGGTGCTCAATTTTCGGGCAACAGACTCAAGGAATGGTTGGCATCTTTCAAGATTGAGCAACGCTTCACATCTGTCAGATACCCACACGCTAATGGACAAGCTGAGTCCACGAACAAGACAATTGTTAAGATCTTGGAAAAGCAGCTGAGAACTTCTCAGGAGAGTTGGGCGGATGACTTAGATGGCGTACTGTGGGCTCATCGCACCACTGCGCGGACCGCAACTAGAGAAACCCCATTTGCCCTGGTCTATGGCTCGGAAGCAGTCATACCAGCGGAAATTGCAGTTGAAACGATGAGGGTCCAAGAGTTCAATGATTCCGTCAATCATGAAGCTCGGATATTTGATCTAGACATGCTGGAACAGAAAAGAACCGAGGCGTTGGCTAATATTCACAGGTATCAAGCAACTGCAGGCCGAGCTTACAACAAAAACATTCGAGTTAAAGATTTACAGGTCGGAGACCTGGTGCTCCGCAGAGCTGATATCTTGAGCAACGTTGGGAAGCTCAAGCCTAAATGGGAAGGACCTTACAAGATCGTTGGTGCAAGAGTGAACGGAAGTTATGAATTAGAAGACGAATACGGACACCCACTCAAGCGTACCATGAATGCCAGGAACCTTCAAAAGTTCTATGCGTAGGGTTTGTTACATGGAATTCCGCCAGTTGATTGGACATTTTAGGCTTAAACTGTTTGTTACGCGGAACTCCGCCAGTTCTGTTTTTGTTAACTCTTTTGTCATTGGCCATGTAGCCCACAAGTTGTAATTGAATTTACGGCAAATCAATACAACTCTCAGCTTTTGATTCGAATTGAGATGCGATTATCTACATGATGGAAAAGATTCCAACAACAATCTTGTTTGTACAAATCAACAAAAAAATAAGCAATATCTTTTGTTTACACTACGATCAGATATTAATTTATGCGGATCACTAAAACGCATACACCACAACAGAAAAGCATGACCTATTCTCCGAGGTTTGCCATAAATCCAGCAAAGGATTTATCAAGCAAAGGGGTCCGTTAGTATACCAATAGCATCATCTTTTTCCATAAACAACGAATAGCGAAGTGTACCTGTTACATGGAAAAACCAAAAATCAGTCCCCGGACTTTAAGGTTCCGTAGAACCTCCACTTGCTGGAACCTAAACACGGATTTGACACATTGATCGTATTACGACCCACCCGCCAGCAGCTCCTCAGACAGGAAAAGCTCCTACCGGGTGGATCGCACATACGACCGACAAGATCATCCGTTAGCTTACCCCCGGATCGGAACATTTTCCAAGATCTGTGTTTTCTAACAACCGATCTTGAGCAATCGTCCCCTCTAGACCCACTCCACTCTCAAACTCAAGATGACATGCGCCGATTTGAGAGTGGACGGGAGTCTCGAGGGGGAGACTAGTCAAGAAATCATCTTTTTATGGGGACTACAAGGCTCAAACTGTAAGATCTATCCGAGTTTGAGAAAGAAGTTGGAAATTTTCAGAAAGATGGAAATTGGAGTCAGATTTAGGCGATCAATGCAAAGGGGGAACTCGGGTATTTATAGATAGGACGAACCAATAAGCGTCCGACACGTAAGAATCTTGACGTCGACAATGGGCTTGGGCCATCCGTAGGGCCGAACAGTACTGGATCATTTGGGCCTACCTGTTTGATCATAGTGAGCCCATGTTTTTTTAATAAAGGTATCCGAGTATTCACTCGTCAACAAGTCCGACAAACTCCATTTACGCAACATCCTAAGATTAAGCCTATTGAGTAGTCTGAATATCAACAAGTTAATGGTTTGATTATCTTGAATCAGATGAGTAATCCGAAGATCAACAAGTCAATGGTTTGATTATCTTGAATCAGATGTTGTTCAAAGTGATCCGCGTTTGCAAGAGATATATATTTACGATAACTGAGCATATGAAGGACGGATCAAGGAAAATAAAGGAGCAAACAAGTGTTATATCAAAGCATGTATAACATTGTACCGGGGATGACTACTACAGGCAATGGAAATGATAAATATTGTACTTGGCAACGTTCCGTGCCGTCAAATGATCTAGAAATTCAAATGTTTACAAATTTTTCACATGGCATACCCCGGACTTCTTACTGAGGAGGAGGTTGGCTTGGACCGGCTTCCTCAACTCTAGGTGGATTAGTGGAGGACGGATTGGCATTGACATTGGTAGCGGCCGTGAGGGATTCAACAACGGCATCGAAGGAAGCCTTGACACTCTCGAACAGATTGAAATCTGCGTCATGACCAATGATCCGGGAAGGCATGAAATACCAATCCTTCAGGTAGTTCATGTTATCATGGAATGGCATGAAACATATCTTCCCTATGGCCCCCGGGACACATTTTGGGAGGAAGGGTCTGTTGGTCCAGATAACGGCAAAGTAAAAGACTAGAGGGGGGGGGGGGGGGGTGAATAGTCTTTTAAAACTTTTGTCGATAAGCACAGTTTCTCAGATATCTGTGAAGATATCTGATACTTAATTTCAGAGAGCGGAAGACTTCTGAGATAAGTGCACGTGTTCAGCAAGATAAGTGTAAGTACTTTGCAATATAAGTAAAACAAGTAATAAACTGCAGAAAGTAAATAACACAAGTCTTTTTATAGTGGTATCTGAAGGTGGCGTAATCCTTCAACTAATCCACTTCGGTCTTTCTCAGACCTAGAATCCACTAAGATAAATGAGGTAACCTTACAGATATCTTTTCTTGATTCCTATATTCACTAGGTTCCCAACCAAGTGTTCCCCCTGAGTTATTCCCCGGCTTTCACAGCCAAGTACTTCCTATCTCAGAAACCTTTTGAGCTGTTCCTTAGTTTCCCAAACTAAGTACTTCCTTTGCTCAATAACCTTGGAGTTATTCCTTAGTTTCCCAAACTAAGTAATTCCTGTACTCCACGCCATTTAAGGTGTTGGTTAAGGTAAATTGTCAGGTGAGCTTCTTTAATAACTTGTTCAGTTATTCAGATAGCTCTGTGAATCAAGTATACTTAATACACTTTGCAATGTATGGTATCTTGTTCTCTACTGACCCAAGTCTATGGTAAGTGTTCAAGAGAATGAAACTTAGATAAGAAATCTTAGTTCAACTCTTTCACAAATAACAATGCTCGTTAAGGATCAGGACACTTAGAACTTTTGTGCTACTTAGAATCAAGAGCTTTGGTCACAACAGAAAGCTTGAAGGTAAGTAGTTTGCTTGAGAGCGCTTGTGTGAGTATTTAGTGTTCTTGGAGTTCAGTGTGTTCTAAGGTGTATTCTCAAGCAGTCTAAGTGTTGATATTTATAGATGAACTTTGAGTGCCGCTTGAATAGTATCCGTTAGGCTTAAATTAAATTCAAACTATTGATATCTGAATATAGTATTGTAGCAGGCTTGTCTTGTTCTTCAGAAGCTACCGCTTTTGTTCAGACATTTCTGTCTGCGCATTTAATGCACTGTACTATATTTTGTCCTATAGTGCCAACGGAACTATGCATGCTTTCTGAGGCTTTGCACGTTCTTTTCCAGAGATCATCATAGCTCCAGATACCACTTGTTTAAACAACTTGTTATAATATGTTTCTTTTTCAGAAGCATATTTTTTGTACAAGGTATCTGAGTGTAGATATCTGTGGGCACTTTCCTTGTCTCAGAAACCTTTTATTATCAGATATCTTTTGCAACATGTATGTTTCGAAACACTTGTTTCTTCAAGATATCTGGACATAGGTTTCTGGAAAACCCTTGTCTTCAGCAATCTTGTGCAGTCTTCAAATCTTCAAATCCGTTGATCTTTTCCTGCTGGATGCCTTCTTCTTGGTCTTCTTCAGAAAATAAAAATTACATTTTGAGACCTAACATCCTATACAAGATTTGCTAGACTATCATACTCAGTGAGTTTCCTCTTTTACAGTGTTCAAGTGAACTAAGAGTACTAATCACCTTTCTGAGCTAAGATAAGTCATTAGGTTGCTGATCAAAATCTAAACAGATATTCCTAACAAATTTCCCCCATTTTGATCAGTCAACGATGATTATCTGACTTATTACAAATCTGGATGAGGAAACAATCCACCACTTAATAATTTCTTATGATCTTTTAATTTTTATAATTAAGTGTAGAAAGTAAACATCAACCAAATCACAAGGTGTGATCTTTGCTGATAATTTATCTTTTATAGAAAATGATATCTGAGAATAAGTTCATCAGATATGATATAGAGAAAGCTTACCGATAACTTTTTCAAGATTTAACAGAAAAGATCAATCAGCAAAATCACAGAAACTACTTAGTCAAATAGAACAACAGGAGTTACCAAGCTCCAAGTGAACATTCTAAATGGCAAGTCTTCAAGTCTTCAAAAATCTTCAAGTCTTCAAAACAGTTCCATGGATCAGTCTGCAAATTTCCTATCACCAAACCTTTTGATATCATCAGAGTAGTCATAGAGAAGAGTTCTGACAACCATCTCTATGTCTCTGGCAAATCCACAGACTTCCTTGTAGGTTTTGGTGGGATTTCTCTTGACAAAATGCTTGACCCACATATACTTTCCCCACTTCCAGGCATGCTCGATTCTGATATCTGATAGCTTGAAGTATTCATAAATAATCTTTAGATATCTGATGTCACCCTTGTATTAATCTTCAGTTAAGTAGAAGGACTCATAGGATTCCACCGCAAGTCTTGCTCTTGTGCCTGTTCCAGTGATGTTGGGAATTCTGTGCACATCATCTGGCTTTCCATAAGGACATTCTTCAGAGAGGTCCTTCTTCATGGCTTATATTCTCTTGATTACTTCAAAATCCAACCATGCTTTGATGTGGTTGGTGTTAATCAAGATTGGCTTATCTTTTCTCCATGCCATGAGTTGTTTATGGATTGGTTCTGGAAATTTTGAATTTACCAGTAAGTGCTTGAGTTCCAGAATCCAGTAGCCATTCTTCTGATTAATGCACTTGTAGACAGAGGAATTGTTGGTCTTCACATACTCAATCTTGGCTTCTTCAGGCCTGAGTGGTAGTTGAAGTTTTCTTTGACTCTTCACTGTTCCTTCTTTGTCTAGAATTCTCTTTTGGGGGATTGCTTGAAGAACCACCCTGGATTGACTTGGTATTTCCAGAGGGTGTTTTAGCTGCTAAAGGCTTTGCAGCTATGGGCTCAGTTAGGCTATCAATTTTCCTTTTTCTGTGAAGAGGAGCTTCATCTTCATCAGTCTCTTCATCATCATCAAGATTAATTCTTGTGAGACTTTTGCAGCCTTCTTCATTGCCCAGGGATTTGATTTGGCCTTCTTCTTCTTCTTCAGAAGATTCATCAATCCCTCTTATTTGTCTTCTCCTTGGAGCCTTGGTACTCCTTGGAGGTCTTTTTGCCATGGCCCTTGTTACCATTGTAGTTTCTTCAATTGGCTGCTGGGAAGTAGCTACTATTTGCAAAGCAGCTTGATTTGATGAGGGGTCATCTATTCTGAGTGGTGGCTGGGAAGTTTTCTTGTTTCCTCTTCCTTTCTGAGCGGCACCAACTCTAGATTTCTTCTTTCCTCCCCCCTGATCTTGAGATCCAAATTCTTCCCCCTTAGTCATTGTTGACTGACTAAGTACCACAAAAGAATCTGAGAGGGACTCAAAATTCTTTTGCAAGTAGTTGTAGGCAGTGACCAACCTCTGAAGTTTAGCCTTGAGCTCCTGATTTTGTTTGATAAGTCCATTTTCCTTATCAGTGAGCTCTGCCAATGGGCCTAGTATGGCATCTGCTTTTCCAGCAGTGTAACTTGCCTCATGAAAAGCTTTTTCAGCTAGTGACACATCATCGTCCCTTACCATTCCCAGATCCTTCTGAGCAATGATCATACTGGTTGTTCTCTGAGTGATGAGCTCAGTGAATTTCTGCATATCTGAGGGGACGGAGGCAATTACATCTTTGTTTTGTGAAGACATCTCCCTTTTAAGATGTGCCAAAACTTGATATCTATTCATATATTCATGGGAGTGGACATTTGGCAGTTTGTTGAAAACTTCTGGAGCAATTAGCTTCCTTTTAAGATGAGAAACCGTCAAGTGTTCATTGCGGTGTTCTGCCAAAGTCTTGTCTTCTTCATCATCTGAGTCATCAGCCCAGTGATCTTCATCCTCTTGGACATTTTCAAGATTTTCCAGTCCAGCAACCAGCTCAGAGATGGGCTTCTTTCCTTTCTGAGAGGAGGATGGTTTTTCTTTTGATGGTGATACAGCCTTAACATCATGCTCTTCTTTATATACTTCTTCAGTATCTAGCTCCTTAGCAATAGCATTTACAACATCCTGGAGCTCTTTAACCTCAGAGTAAGCTACTGTCTCTTATAAGTATTGATCTTGTAGTTGATTGAGCTTATCTCTCGATTTAACTAGCTCTTCTTCAAGTTGAAGATGGAGCTGTTGCTCTTATTCCAACAGTTGTTTGAGTTGAGCAGTTCTGGTTTGAGTATTTAATATTGTTAGAACTTAGGATCCCGGATTGGTACTTGGAATTAGACCAACAGACAATGTTGCCAACAATGTTGTTCAACACTGTCTACAGTTAACAGATAGCAGCGGATGAATTATAATGAAACTTCTATTACCAAGCCAATACATAGAAAAATATATTGGCAGCGCCTTAGGCAAAATATCTACTGACAGGAAAAGTAGATCTAATCAAGTCGGTTTAATACAATCACAGACGATTGATTAAACAACCAAAACTAGCCCTAGAAGAACCAACAGTAAAAGCTACTCTAGGTCGATGTTTGAAAGAGTTATTCCAACAATGAAAACTCTTAGACAAACTCTAAAGCTAGCTGGAAAACAAGAAGCCTAAACTCTTTTAATAAAATCTCGATTGATCATCAAGAAAGGCTCAATGATTGCTCGGCTGAATCCTTGTATATATACTTGAGATATCGACAGCTCCCATCCAAGTCGAAAGGCAATAGGATCTCAGCAAGGGCAATTTTCCATGTTCTTGTTTTCTTCAATAATCAGCTAAAAGGAAATTTCCATATTAGTGTCTTCAACAATATATTTCCTTCTTGCTTTCTTCAACAATATTCTTGAAAGATTCTCTCTTTAGATTGCATTCCTTATGTCCAAAGCAACTCAAACTCTTTCCTTATTCCTGCAGAAATTCAAATTGATTGCTTCCAGTCCAAGCCAATTGGCCTGCTTGTTTCTATGTTGTCTGCTGTTGTCCGTAATGTTGTTCCAACATTGTATCGGCACTATTTCGCAATGTTGCACAACATTGAAATCCTGCAATTCACAAACAACAACAACAAACACAAACATTAAACTGAATCATGAAAGATAAGATTAACTAATCAAGTGCAACTTGCATTTTCAATCTCCCCCTTAATCTTAGTCTTTCATCAAGCAATAGCATTCCTTTGGGCTCATTGAGTCCTTTTGATCCAATAAGCATGTTTGAGCCCAACTTGATATATCCTACAAAATATTCATAGAAAAACAACTACAAACATGGAACCGGTTATGTTACGAAGAAAGGTTGAATTACTAAACAAAGTGCACTAAATCGCACTTTCAATCTCCCCCTTAATTCTGATCTTTCTTCACACAACCTAAAACCAGTTTGTTAGTCAAATCGAACAAGTAGGATTTAAACAAGTCAAGAGGAATCCTTTGTTGGGAACTGAAAGATAAAGTGCAATCGATCAATGCTGATGGACAATGTTGAGTCAACACAGAACTCAACATTGCTGTAAATATGCCTTTCAAATTCCCTCTTATGTCTTTGTCTACTCATCTCCTTTGAACTCATCATGGGCATCATATCATACTTCTTTTGATAATTCCTGCACTCAGTAGTTAGTGAATAAAGACAAACTTGCGTAGAATCGCAGTATAAGTGCAAGAAAAGTAAAGTCGCGCAATGTTGACACAACATTGCAGTCAACACTGCACTATTCAATCTCCCCCTTTGTCTTTCTTCACAAAAACACACCTGAACAAACTTGTTAGAAACAAACAACAAAAACAGACATGAAACTACAGAACTCCCCCTCAACATTAGACGAGAGCAATATAACAAAATAAAGTATGTTAGCTGTTTGTTCAATCTCTTCTCTTCTCCCCCTTTTTTGAGAAGAAAGATATCTCTTAGATTATTCAACCAAGTTCACAGAAGGAGACAAGAAGACATGCAATGAGTTGTGGACTAGGACCTGCAATAAGAACTGTGCAATGTTGGAGAATGATGTTGAAAACATTGAGTTCAACATCGGCGTAAGGTGATAGCGAGGTGAAGAGAATTTGGATCGGCTGGAGGGTAGTAATCAGGAGTAGAGATTGGATTAGCTGAAGAGCAGTGTTAGGATAAGAGTGGATGGTCATGATGGGTGTTGTTGGGTTTGCCTTAAAAGATCCTGCAAATATATGTCAATGCTCTGAAGCGTACTGGCTGTTAATAAAAGATTAAAGTTGCAAGTAAAACAGTTATCCGTCAAGTTATAGTAATTAGATAAACAGATAAACCCTAGGGAGGTTGACACTAAAAATCTTGATCTTAAATAATGACTTGAAATGCAAGAACAGGAAAGCAAAAACCCCAAACCCCAATGAAACACCTTAGACCTGAAACACCTCAGACCTACTCCCCTTAAAACCTAAAAACACACAGAAAGGTCAGATAGAGAAGCACATATAAAAAAGAGCAAATATAAGTCAGAAAGTACTTCAAGGACAGCCAATGATGACCAGCATGTTGACTCAACATTTATGACAACATCGGGAAATCAGACCACTCTTAATGTAAGTCAGCCAGGAAACTAAGTCTCAAAATGTGCAGATTCGATTAACACCTTGATCTGCGAGCAAAAGAGAGAGAGAAAGAAATACCAAAGAAACACACTCAACATTGCCTCAAGAAGTAAATTGAACAATTAGCATAAGTTTGAGTGGGGGTGACCATGAGACCGTGAACCATGTCAAATAATTGGAACACGTATGAATCCGCTCCAAAGCCGAAGCCTATGCGGAGTTAGGCAAACACACGTCTCATGGCATAAAATCACTCATTTGACCACAATGGGTAATTTGGTACTCAGAAAGTGAACCAGCAGCATTATGAGAATCGGCACTTTTGTGCGTGTCAGTTTCCAGTACAGGCCATCAACCCTCATGACATATGACACATTGGCCACGTCGATATCTGGATAGTATTTGAAACCTGCCCAACACGATCCTCGACGGAAACACTTCGAGCCCTTTTTATCATAATTCATTAGATTTATTAAGCATAAAGGACAGGAGTCAACATCAAGAGTGAGTCAAGGTACGAGTAAAAATAGCCAAAAAGCAGCAAAAGTGGGTTTTTCATAAAGCAAACACACAGGAGACTCGATCCCTTTCAACCTTGGTTTCAAATAGCCTTTCAAACCCTAAGCATCACCACTGTAAGCTACAAAGCGAGAACCATAGACCAAAGATGTACGTAAAGCACATAGACACACACACAAAAAAATAAAGAAAATAAAGAAAATCAAAAGGCAACAAGAAACACATCATTTTTCTGCAGCCAGTGTTGACTGTGATGTTGAGTCAACACTGGTTTCAACATCGAAGATCACAAAGAGCACAAATCAAGAGATCTCCTAAGACTGAAGAATCTCTCACAATTCAAAGGCTTGGTAACAATATCTGCAAGTTGATTGGTTGTATCTAAGTGTTGTATGACTATTACTTGCAGATTGACCATATCCATAAGAAAATTATACCTAATGTCTACGTGTTTCGTGCGTGAGTGCAAAACAGGCTTCTTAAAATTATTTATGGCACTAAGGTCATCACAGAACATCAACAAGGTATCACATTGAAGACCAAAGTCGTGCATCATATTTTTCACCCATATCAATTAACACAACTCCCAGATGTTACATGTTCAGATTCAACATATGAGAGTGACACATTGTTCTGTTTCTTGAAATACCATGACATTACATTAGAATCAAGATAAAAGCAACCTCCACTAGTGTATTTTCTATCATCTAGAACACCAGCCCAATCAGAATCACTAAATCCCACTAGATTAGTGTTTGTATCACATGCATACCATAATCTAAGGTTAACAGTTCTTGATATATATATGAAAAATCTTTTAAGAACAATCAGGTGTGGGATTTTAGGGTTAGACTGATACCTGGCACAAACACACACATAAAACATGATGTGAGGTATGCTGGTTGATAGATATAGAAGGCTGTAAGTCATTGTTCTGTACAATGTTAGGTCAACATCATCTCCAACATCAATTTTGCTGAGCATAAGACCATTAGCCATAGGAGTGTTGGGTTCACCTATCATGCTCATCTCATGGGTACCGTCAGATGGAATTTCTGCCTGTGATGTTGAGCTCAATGTTGTGTCATCATTGCTGTCAGCATTGACAATTTCTCCTTGTACACCAGCTGGAGTTCTTGGTTTAGACACCTTTTCGTGTTCGATGTCTTTTCTCGGGAGTAGTGTCTTTAACTCCGCCCAACAACCTGTTTATTCTTGGGTACAGTGCCTTTCTGGATAGAGACATCAGAAGAGACAGTTTTGAAAACAGACAATGTTGATGTCAATGTTGACTCAACATTGTTTTCATTCATCAGTTTCAGCTCTTCCCAGTGATAATCTGCAGATAGATCAACTGAACCATGTAGACACAAAACATTAGTAGAAACTGATTCCTTAGGGTTAGTCCAGAAAAGTGTTTCACGGTTTTGAGAATCATCATAGTCGAAAAAGACTTCTTTTGTCAATGTTGGACTATCAATGTTGGACCAACATTGTTTCTCAACATTGTTCAGAACAGCAGATAGGGATTTGGCATGAACTTCTGGATCATCATCTTCCTGTTCGTCATCTGAAACATCACTGAGACAAGCAAGCATAGTCTTTTTCTATTTTCGAAGAGTGTTAGCACATTCATTCTGATAATGCCCCCATCCTTGACATTCAAAACATCTAACTTTACTAAGTTTACTAAGACTAGGGCTAGAGTTTGACACACCAGTTTTCTTTTTGAAATTTCTAGTTCCTTTTGAGTTGCTCGAAGAGCCTCTATTAGAATTCTTCCTGAATCTAAGTTTCTCAATTTTCCTAACCAAGTCATTGTAGGCTTCTTCAGTCATGTCATCAGAATCATCACTACTGCTTTCAGACTTAGTAACTTTAGCTTTAGATTTAGAGTGAAGGGACATACTAAGGATTTTCGTACCTTTTCTTTCGTTATCAATTATCTCAAAATTTTTCAAATTGTTCATCAAGGTATGAAAATCCATAGTAGCTATATTGTGAGTGTCTTCCAAAATAGTAACTTTAGTGTCAAATTTTGGAGAGAGAGATCGAATGGCTTTAGAAATCAGTTGCTTGTTGGAAATAGCATCACCAAGAAGTTGAACATCATTAGACAAAGTCAAAAGCTTTTCAAAATAAGAATCAATGGTTTCAGCTTCTTCCATTCTCAGATTTTCAAATTTTGACCAAAGCATTCGAAGTTTAGTTTGTTTGACACTATTATCACCTTCACAATGATTCTGAAGTAAGTCTCAAGCTTGTTTAGCAGTAGAGCAATTTTGAATGATTTTAAACATATGAGCATTAACATGTCCAAAAATGGCATTTAAAGCTTTTTCATTGTAAGAGCTTAAAAGAAAGTCACCTGCAGTGAAGCGTTCTTCAGGTATGGGAACAATATCTCCATCAGCATCAGGTCCTTCAGTAGGCCAGACAAATCCTTCTAGAACAGATCTCCAAGCTCGACCTTCAATGGACTTGATGTATGTCCTCATCCTGATTTTCCAGTAGTGGTAGTTCGATCCATCAAGCATAGGTGGCCTGTAGACACTTGAGTTTGCAACTTCCATTGTAGTAGTACCAAATCCAGACACCAGTAGTTAGGTGGCTGGCTCTGATGCCACTTGTTAGAACTTAGGATCCCGGATTGGTACTTGGAATTAGACCAACAGACAATGTTGCCAACAATGTTGTTCAACACTGTCTACAGTTAACAGCGGATGAATAATAATGAAACTTCTATTACCAAGCCAATATATAGAAAAATATATTGGCAGCGCCTTAGGCAAAATATCTACTGACAGGAAAAGTAGATCTAATCAAGTGGGTTTAATACAATCACAGATGATTGATTAAACAGCCAAAACTAGCCCTAGAAGAACCAACAGTAAAAGCTATTCTAGGTCGATGTTTGAAAGAGTTATTCCAACAATGAAAACTCTTAGACAAACTCTAAAGCTAGCAGAAAACAAGAAGCCTAAACTCTTTTAATAAAATCTCGATTGATCATCAAGAAAGGCTCAATGATTGCTCGGCTGAATCCTTGTATATATACTTGAGATATCGACAGCTCCCATCCAAGTCGAAAGGCAATAGGATCTCAGCAAGGGCAATTTTCCATGTTCTTGTTTTCTTCAATAATGAGCTAAAAGGAAATTCCCATATTAGTGTCTTCAACAATATATTTCCTTCTTGCTTTCTTCAACAATATTCTTGAAAGATTCTCTCTTTAGATTGCATTCCTTATGTCCAAAGCAACTCAAACTCTTTCCTTATTCCTGCAGAAATTCGAATTGATTGCTTCCAGTCCAAGTCATCAATCCAATTGGCCTGCTTGTTTCTATGTTGTCTGCTGTTGTCCGTAATGTTGTTCCAACATTGTATCGGCACTATTTCGCAATGTCACAACATTGAAATCCTGCAGTTCACAAACAACAACAACAAACACAAACATTGAACTGAATCATGAAAGATAAGATTAACTAATCAAGTGCAACTTGCATTTTCAAATATCTTCTGAGTTGTTTCCTCAGAGTGCTCAACTACTTGTTCAGTAGTGTCTTTTTGTTGTTGGGATTGCTGTGAAGGATGAGTGGATTTCTGAGGAGATGGAGGAGGGGATTGCTGTGATGTCCTCTCAGTATGCTTTTCAGCAGCTGAGGCATTGTTTCCTTGTGCAATTCCTCCATCCACAGTGCAGGGGCATCATCATCCGTCATATCATCATCATTCTTTTTGTGATGGTCAGAGGGAGGTTCATCAAAGTTATTCTCATCTATTTCTTCCTCCTCATCGTCTTCAGATACAAGATTAATCACTTCAGGAATAGTGATCTTCTGCCCATTAACCTCTTCTTGTCCAGAAGGAATAAATTGTAGTGTCTGGGGCAGGACTGGCTTGAATGCCATCTGCAACTTGTCTGACCATCTGCCTGTTTGAAGGCTTGCACCAATTTGTGTGCCACTTTCTTGGAAAAATCCTTATGCAATAGGGTTGCAACCTGATATTGTTCAGTAGGGAACATTGCATGGATGTAGTTTTCCAGGTCAAGAGCTCGTGCTCGTCTTGTTGGTTGATCTGTGATTCTCAGTGAGACATTCTTCGGTTGTGGCGGATGCCCAATCAGCAAGATAAAGATTTCCTTTATGCCTTGCAACCAAGACTATCTGCTTTGACTCATTGTCAATCACTTTACATAGTTTTGACTTGATCTTGACAGTGTACCCTTTGTCTACTAGTTGACTCATGCTTAGGAGATTATATTTCAATCCCTTTACATGAAGTACTTCAGAGATTGTGAGGGCGCCGAACTTCAAATTACCAAAACCTATGGTTGGATTTTCATCTCCTCCAGCAAACCTGATAATTGGTCCATCATTGCATTTTTTGTAGTTAATCAGATTTGCTTTGTCTCCTGTCATGTGCTTCCCACATCCACTATCAAAATGCCACTTTGAGTTAGTCATTAGAGTGTTCTGCACAAAACAGGAAACAGGAGATTAGGTTCTCATACCAACAATGGAACCATCTGGATTAAAGAATCTTCCAGTAGGAATCCACTTTTGAATGAATTTCTTAGGAACATTCTTTTGTCTAACAGGAACATAAGGAGGAATCTTAGTTAAATGATTAGTATCATTGTTGTTAAGAACTATTTTCTTCCTTGGTGTGTTCCTAGGTGCTCCATTTGGTGCTTTCAGATACTGTCGATTTACGAGTCGCTTTTCAGCAAACTTAGCTTTCCTAGCCAGATTTCTTCTAGCCCTGGCATTCAGATTTTCAGTGGCTTGATTTATCTTCCACTTCTGATAATTGCTGTGAGCAATTCTAGCCTTTAGCCATCGTTCTTGCTCTTGTTTGTATTGCGAGCAAGTTGTTTCCCAATAGGTTTATAGCCAATACCATTCCGAGCACCTGATGTTGTCTGAGATCTCTTCTCAGCAGCTTTGCTAGTCTCTGGATGATCAATTTTCTTTCTAGAAAATGTGACATAAGAAAATTTGCCAGCTCCTGCAAATTTTCCTTTTTGAGAGACATAGCACTGTGGGTGATTGCACTTCTCAATGTTATGTTTCTTTTCAGAGACATTTCCCACAGTTTTCTTTTGGACTTATTTTTCCCACAAATGCTTGGTTGCAACTGCCTTTCGTTTGTCAACAATCTTAGCTTTCTGACCGATACTATAGATTGTTTGGAAATCACCTTGCTGAGCACTGACGAATGTTAGTCCTTCATTACTCTTATTCAGAGTGGTGGAACTGTCTGTGTGTGTCCATTAAGTCCTCTCTTTCAAGGATCTCTTAAATAAGATTGTACTTCAGTAAGAGTGTCACTAGCTTTGGCATAAGATTGAAAGGATAGTTCTTTCTTTTTGAGTTCCTTATTCTCAGAAAGAAGACCTTCACATTTCTTTTGAAGATTAGCCATTGCTTCTTTATGTGACTTTTCGGTCTCAGATATCTGAGCCTTGAGAAATGCATTTTCAGCATCCTTTTTCTCAGATATCTTGATTAATTCAGAATTTTCCTTTGCAAGAGAATTCTTTTCTTCTTCGAAATTTTCGGCTCTAGCTCGGAACATTAGATATTCTCTTTTGTAAAGATCAATTTCTTTTCTGAGATTTTCCAGTTCTTTGATTCCTTCGTCATCACTTTTGATAAGTATAACAGGAAGTATGTGTTACCTCATCAGCCATTAGACAAGGTTCAATGTTGGAGATATCTGGGAAGATTTCTTCAGCCATTCCACACACTTCTTTCTTCTTTTGACCAAAGTCAATTACTTCATGAGAAACACCGCATATGTCTGGGGAAGGCAGTGTGGAATCATCCTCATCCTCATCCTCAGAATCAGACTCAATATCTAGAGCATCCAGTTGGAGTTGAATCTTTTTCCTTTCTTCAGTGAGCATAGCTCTTTGCCTTCTTTTGAAGATTCTTCTATCTTTCTTGTCACATGTCTTAAATTTGTTGAAGGCGGGACAATCCTTCTTGAAATGACCAGGTTTTTGACAATAGAAATAGATATCATTTCCGATTTATGCTTCCTCAGTACTTGATGCTTTTTGAGCTGGCTTGTTCAGCGAGCTTTGCATATTTTTGTACTGGTGATAGTTTGAGCCTAGATGTTTTTTCAGCTTCTCTTTGGCTTTTCTTCTCTCAATTTCTCAACTGACATATTTTCCCAATTGCGTTACAGCAAGAGCATCCTCAGTCACATCCTTGCCCTTCTTCTTTTCAGAAGTTCCTTGAGCAACTAGAGCAACACTCTGCAACTTCTCAGTTGTTTGTTCCCTTTGAGTTGTCTCATAGTCAACAGTGGCAAGGTGAGAGAAAAGTTCCACAGGAGTGATATCTGGCATTCCTTGGTTAAAGTAGAAAAACTTTGTGTGTTCCCAGTTATGATTTAGACTTCTCACAATGGTTTTAATCTTTTCTGACTGGGTATATCTATTACTTTCACCAAGTGCAGCCATGTCACTCATAAGTGTTGTAAACCGGAAATCTAGTTCTTCAAAGAGTCTCTGTGGGACCTTGTTTAAAGTTTTGGAATTTTAGCTTCAAAACTTTGAACTTATTTTCCTTTGTTTTTCAAAGGTACATGATTTCTTCAATCAATTGCCGTGCCACTTTACCGTTTTACGCCAGTTTACTTGTATGTGCTCTGGAGTAGAACGTATGATGATATTACGAGCCTATCCATCCAATCTATTTCTCTTGGCATCTTCCAGTGTCCAGACTTCTCTGGGCTTTGGTTCATAAATAACTTGACTATCAGGTCTCCCAATGGTTGATGCATCTGTCTGTGAAGACGCATCACTTTGTTCTCTGTCTCTACCATTAGAAACCTCTATGACTTGCTTGAGTTGTTGAATGACTATTGGGCCATTCTTTATTACTTCGATTATTTCGTCACTGATGGCTTCTAGGTGGAGCATCATGTTGTTCTTCCATTTCTCATAATTCTCTGGCTTGAGAATTGGGGCGTCACTTAAAGACATCCTGCAGCAAACACACTAAACAAAAGAATCAAGTGTAGGTGAAAAGCAGTTAGTGGGCACTTATCTGGGATCTAGGTTCAGTACAGAAGGCTTGGGAACCTCCTGCTCTGATACCACTTGTTAGTCCAGATAACGGCAAAGTAAAAGACTAGAGGGGGGGGGGGGGTGAATAGTCTTTTAAAACTTTTGTCGATAAGCACAGTTTCTCAGATATCTGATACTTAATTTCAGAGAGCGGAAGACTTCTGAGATAAATGAACGTGTTCAGCTAGATAAGTGTAAGTACTTTGCAATATAAGTAAAACAAGTAATAAACTGCAGAAAGTAAATAACACAAGTCTTTTTATAGTGGTATCTGAAGGTGGCGTAATCCTTCAACTAATCCACTTCGGTCTTTCTCAGACCTAGAATCCACTAAGATAAATGAGGTAACCTTACAGATATATTTTCTTGATTTCTAAATGCACTAGGTTCCCAACCAAGTGTTCCCCCTAAGTTATTCCCCGGCTTTCACAGCCATGTACTTCCTGTACTCAGAAACCTTTTGAGCTGTTCCTTAGTTTCCCAAACTAAGTACTTCCTTTGCTCAATAACCTTGGATTTATTCCTTAGTTTCCCAAACTAAGTACTTCCTATACTCCACGCCGTTTAAGGTGTTGGTTAAAGTAAATTTTCAGGTGAGCTTCTTTAATAAGTTGTTCAGTTATTCAGATAGCTCTGTGAATCAAGTATACTTAATACACTTTGCAATGTATGGTATCTTGTTCTCTACTGACCCAAGTCTATGGTAAGTGTTCAAGAGAATGAAACTTAGATAAGAAATCTTAGTTCAACTCTTTCACAAATAACAATGCTCGTTAAGGATCAGGACACTTAGAACTTTTGTGCTACTTAGAATCAAGAGCTTTGGTCGCAACAGAAAGCTTGAAGGTAAGTAGTTTGCTTGAGAGCGCTTGTGTGAGTATTCAGTGTTCTTGGAGTTCAGTGTGTTCTAAGGTGTATTCTCAAGCAGTCTAAGTGTTGATATTTATAGATGAATTTTGAGTGCCGTTTGAATAGTATTCGTTAGGCTTAAATCAAATTCAAACTATTGATATCTGAATATAGTACTGTAGCAGGCTTGTCTTCTTCTTCAGAGGCTACCGCTTTTGTTCAGACATTTCTGTCCGCGCATTTAATGCACTGTACTATATTTTGTCCTGTAGTGCCAACGGAACTATGCAAGCTTTTTGAGGTTTTGCACGTTCTTTTCCAGAGATCGTCATAGCTCCAGATACCACTTGTTTAAACAACTTGTTATAATATGTTTCTTTTTCAGAAGCATATTTTATGTCCAAGGTATCTGAGTGTAGATATCTGTGGGCACTTTCCTTGTCTCAGAAACCTTTTATTCTCAGATATCTTTTGCAACATGTATGTTTCGCAACACTTGTTTCTTCAAGATATCTGGACATTGGTTTCTGGAAAACCCTTGTCTTCAGCAATCTTGTGCAGTCTTCAAATCTTCAAATCTGTTGATCTTTTGCTGCTGGATGCCTTCTTCTTGGTCTTCTTCAGAAAATAAAAATTACATTTTGAGACCTAACATCCTATACAAGATTTGCTAGACTATCATACTCAGTGAGTTTCCTCTTTTACAGTGTTCAAGTGAACTAAGAGTACTAATCACCTTTCTGAGCTAATCATTAGGTTGCTGATCAAAATCTAAACAGATATTCCTAACAGGGTCCGCCGTTCTTGATATCAATCTCACCTTCCTCGGTGACCACCTCCGCGAACTCACACGCAGCCAATCGCTCATCTAGCACAACTTCCACCGGGATCTCCACTCCACTAGCATCCGCGGACGGATCCAGTCCTTCCGCCTTCCAATTAAAATTCTGAGGAATAAGCCCCTTAGCCTGCAACTGGCCGATAGAGGATGAAAATCCCTCCAAGCGGAAAAGCATCAGACTTGTCTGCCATGAAGAACTTGAAGGAGTCCGACTTCATGATGTCCTTCGCAACTTCAAGGCGGGCGAACTGGAGATCTTTGAGCAGAGCATCCTTGGATTCCAGGAACGCCTTCATTGATGAGTCAATGAAGTTCTCCTGCCATTCCACGTCCGCCTTGGCTCGCTCCCAATTACCCTTCAGCTTTGCAATGAGCGCATCCTTCTTCTTCAATTGGGCCTCCGCCTGCTTAACCTTCTCCGCCTCATCAACAGATGCAGCTAAAGCCTTATGCAGGTCCTCCTCAATAGTGGCCCGCTCGCTGGCCTTCCACTGCATGGCCTTAATCATGCATCCGAGCTACAAGAAGTCCGCACAGTCAAAAGTTATATTTCTATCATAAAAGCTGAAAGCATGGAAATGAAAACACGCAGAAGTTACTTACCCTCTGATGCAGCTCATGGATCTCCCCAACCTGCTCGACCTCAGGGAGTCCGCGACTCCGTTCATATTCCGCATCGAGAGCAGCTTGGTCAGACAATGGAAGAACAGCGGAGAAATGTTGCCTCTTCGCTGCAAGAGAAGCATCCGAGGTTGCACCCCTCTTCCTCCCCGAGGTAATGGCATCCCGCATCAACACATCCCGCGGAGGTGCGGATGCAGCAGAAGCTGGTGCCTTAGATGTAGTGGTGCTGCGGGTTACCGGACCTTTGCCTTTGTCGGGCACCTCCAAGATTTGCGGATCTTCACCCGCCTTCTTCCGCCTTTCATCCTCCGCAGCAAACACGGCTGCATTTTTGGGGTCCGCCATAGGTAGACCCGCAGACGTGTTAATTATTTTGGCCCTTTGACTAGTAGCGAGCTCAAGGGCTTGTTGCTCCCTTTGTTGCTTCTTCTTCTCACGGAGGGTCGACATGATATAATCAAACCAATGAGCTACAAAAAAAAATAAAAGTGTCAGATACGGATGCATAAAGGAAGCATAATGGCAATCTCGGAAACAAAAATTCAAGGCAGGGCATTCAAAAGGAAAGGAAGCACCAATCCTAAATTAAAGATCCTTACTTAAATCTGTCTTTCCCGTAACTTCCACGACATCTGTCAGTCCGCACAAGTAGTGCAGCGGCTGAAAAATCAATCCGTGGAACGGATACGTGGGCGGATCATTTCTCTTGTGGATCTCCGCCACCCACGGAGCCACATTCTTCGGGAGTGGGCGCCAATCTGGGATATTTTACCTCAGAAACTTTTTGGGAAACCTCCATTGCTCTCGCCTTCTTGCGGACTCCCCAGGCTTCAAAGCCATCCGCAAAAAAATGTATTTACTCCACCATTTAGATCCGAGTGAGGAGATGGAATCGGAAATAAAATTATAGTCTTTCCTATTTACAAAAGTGTAGAAGAGGGGGTTCCCCGGACTGAAAGTCACATGGAAGAGTTGTCAGAAGTTCTCGAAGTTCACCGGCTACTCCTTCTTTTTACAGAAAATAACAAAATAGATAAGGTTACCCAAATATTTAGGGATAACCTAGCTCGGACCAATCCCAATGTGATTCAGGATTTGCTTAACCTCGGGTGCAATAGGGATCCTCCACCCGCAAGAGAATGCCGCCTCATGCACACACATATATCCGGTGGGCGGATTATAAAATACATGCCCGGGCTCCGGGACCATTATCTCCACAGTATCGGGAATCTCCCACTCCCGCCTCCACTCCAGGATATCCGTCAACTTCACTTTGGACGGACATGTAGGGAGCAGCCCGTCTGTGTTGAGCTCCCCGTATTTATCCGCTATCACAACGGCAGATGTGGGACGAGGAAATTTGATTCGTGCTGCTTGCGCTCCACGACCAGCTACCAGTGGAGGAGTAGGGTTCGAAGTTGCTCTGGGGTGGAGAACAATCTGACGATTGTTCCGCACCGAGCGCCTAAGCGGACGGACACTCTCGGAGGCGTCTTCCTCTTCGTCCTCTTCCTCTTCCTCATCTTCCTCCTCTTCTCCTTCAACTACTGGCAACGCGGATGTATTAGGATTGGAAGGACCTGCTTCCGTCTCCATGCGGTCCTCCTCCCCAGCCTCGAACATCTCCACATCATCCGCATCCTGATCACTGTCGCCTCCCTGCTCAGTCCGAGGTTCATTCAAACCAGCAGGCACACCGCCACCACCTATGGTCCGAGATTGGACTCGCGACCTAGTCCTAGCAACACCTTCCTGGCCCACTACCACTTCAGGCAATTTTCCGCCACATTGTGGACCCCTTGCCCAGCATCGGAATCCCTGGAAGAAAGGAGTTCAACGACCAGGTAATCTGCCACGGATGCGGTTACGTCCACGGACTCAGTCCCCTGGCTTACTCCATCATCGTAACCTTGAGCCTCGTTATGGTTCTGACTATCACGCCCGGACATCCTAGGGCACAAGGAAACGGATTAGAAACGATGATTGTGATTGTCCGAGAGTTCGTATAGGTATCTTATTAAGTCAAGTGGTCTGAGGAAGCCCTACTTTATCAGATTTTCTACATGGAACACAATCTCATAACACTATGGGCACTAAGCTTGGCACACAAAGACGTGCCATTGGCGCTATTATCTACCCTACATAACACACTGACAGGAACAACATATAAAGGTCTATATGCCAATCGACACCAAAATATCACAATAGAGGCATGCATTATCGATTTTTATTCACATTTGACATAATATACAAGCCAGTTCGACAAGTTGCTATTGAAGGAAATTAGCACAATACAACATACATGAGGGGTTATTCCAACTAAGCATAACGGGAATTTACCACGAGCAGCATTTGAAATCACGGAATCGACAAACAGACGTTCGAACAAGGGAGAAGCATACAAGCATTAAACGCGCATATCATAGAAAGAAAATTCAGGAAGAACCAAGACATACTTACTTGACGAAGTTGTTTTGGCAAGTGTGGACGGACGTCGAAGCCTTGCTAGGTCTCCGAGCGTACAGATCTCAGTTGAAAAGTGAAAGATTTTGCAGTTTTGGTTGCTCAGATTGATTTTTGATTGCTCGGAGTGCTTGAGAATCGCTCTGAGTTTCGGTTTGGCTAATTGGGGAAGGCGAAGCGTCACATCGCCTGGATTCAAATCCCAACCATCGATCTTTTCGATCAAACGGTTGCGCTGATTCACAAGTAGTGTATTGACGCTACACCCCATTTAATTCTTGGCAGAAACGTCACATCACTTGGGTCTAAATCCCGACCGATGATCTTCTCAATCCAAGGGTCGCATCGGTTCACTCGGGATCTTTACCCGTGGGCCGGACAGGCGACCTATTAGGCCTCTTGCTTCACTGTTCATCAGCCTAGGTGGGCCATCCCACATATATAACCCAACAGATTGCTTCCTATACACTCTTCCACTGAAGACTTCTTTAGATCCGAAACCCGTACTCGGATCTCAATATATCTTGGATACAAATACCTTTTCCTTCTACAGTCCGCGATTGTTCCTATCTCGGACTGTAGAACGAAGGGGGGGGGGGGGGAGATATATATTAATTTCATGAAACAAGGATACGGATTTTTTCACATGAAAAGAAGGAATTTTTCTCCCTCACAATTAACGATTCGGACACGCTCCACAACACACCTGTCCTTTTCATAGTTACCAACGATCTTCTACTAATGTACTTGAAAACTAGGGGGACATATGTTGATACGGATATATGTCCAATCCGTTAAGGGCACCATAGAGCGTGTCCTAGAGCGCATCAGGGCTGAAATGGCTAATTCAGTACTAGTCCGACCTTCAAATGGTCCGACCTATGGAAACCATTCCGGGTCAACTATTACGTGCAAGTCAATACACCTTCTCAGCTATGTCGGACTAAGCTAGGTGTATGACTTCCGAACCTGACAAGATGTGTTGGTCTAGATAACGGCAAAGTAAAAGACTAGAGGGGGGGGGGGGGTGAATAGTCTTTTAAAACTTTTGTCGATAAACATAGTTTCTCAGAAACCTGGGGGTTTCTGATACTTAAATTCAGAGCGCGGAAGACTTTAAGATAGGTAAGTGCAGAAACAATAAGTAAGTGTGTGTGTGCTTTGCTGAAATGTAAATATAGAAAGGTAAATAACACAGCAAGTATAGTGGTATCTGCAGGTGGCGTAATCCTCCCACTAATCCACTTCGATCTTTCTGAGACCTAGAATTCACTAGAACAGATAATTGAGTTCACCTTACAATAATCCTTATTCTAAGATTCCTAAATAAATGGTTCCCAATCAAATGTTCCCCTTGAGTTATTCCCCAGCTCCTAGAGCTAAGTACTTCCTCTACTCAGATAACCTTGGAGTTATTCCCTGATTTCCCAAATCAAGTACTTCCTCTACTCCACGCCTTGATGGTGTTGGTTATAAGGTTTTGTCAGAAAGGCTTCTCGTATAACTTTTCATTTATGTTTACAGAGAGCCAAACAGAACGAGACTACTTAATACACTTGTTCAGTGAATGGCAGTTTGCTCTTTACTGACCCAAGTAATTGATGTCCGTTCTGGAGAATGAGCTTCAGAAAGGGTATCTGATAGTTCAACTCTTTCACGAATAACAATCTCTTGTTAAGGTTCAGTACAACTTAGAACTACTAGTGATTCTTCAAAATGTAAAGCTTTCAGAAAGGGTAGTAGAGTGCTTGAGAGAATACTTTGCTTGATGGTAAGTTTGCAAGATAGAGCGTTCTAAGGTATGTATTTCAAGCATCTAAGTGTGTGATATATATAGATAAATTTGAGAGGCGTTTGATTTATATCCGTTGTGCTCTCTATGAAATTATATCCGTTTATATCTTGAACCATGTACTCAGAAGTCACTATCTCTTGTTTCAGAGAGGACTTGCTTTTTGCAGCATTTCTGCCGATACATTTAATGCATAGTACTGTTCATTGTCCTTTAGTCTCAACGGATACATGAGCCTTTCTGATGGCTTGCATGCTCCATACTCATGATGTCATATGTCAGAATCATATCCCGAAAATAAGTTAATATACTCAAGAAAGGATTAAGGACATAGTCTTTCTGAGTTAGACTAAACCTTTGTGTCTTCATAAACCTTGTGCAATCTTCAGTCTTCTAATCTTCAGAAAAGCTCCATTGCTAGGATTGATCTTCATGGTCTTCTTGAAATAAAAATTACACTCAGAGACCTATAATTCTAATACAAGATTTACTAGACTAATCATACTCAGTGATTTCCTCTATTACAATGTTATAGTGAACCAAGAGCACTTAATCACCTTTCTGGCTAAGATAAGAACATGTGATGAGTGATCAAAATACTAACAGATATTCCTAACAAGATGTCACATGATCTTTCCAAGTATCGCAAGCTGTCAGTCCCAGGATGCCAAACGGACCGGACGAGATAATCTCGGACGCCACCCTCAGATTAAGACCAAACGTATATAACAGAACCATTGAGATACTTCCGTGTAACTCTAGGCTCGGACACCCTGAGTTACCTAAGGGTAGATCACCAAGCAGACAGATCTGTCCGAAGGACTGACACGGACCAAATAGGCGGAACAGTATTCTCAGAGGGAAAAGGTCCAAACTACCCTCCCAGGCCCATTAATCGGTATTGGACTACTGTTCACTATTGGGCTGTGGGCCAAAGGTAGCATTGTTGTCCAAATCCTGAACATACACTTGGCATCATCTTATGAACCACTTCATAAGTATATGATAAATATAAATATAGTACAAGGTCACATATATTAAGGTAAGTCATAAGTCATAAGTCATAATTCATAAGGAAAAACTACCAAGTTCACTATATCATAACCTTCCTCATAACTACTACATTGGGAGCTTTCCAACTCTCTCTTGAGTAAAGTCTCTTACCGGATTGACAACATGCAATCCGGATTACCTATCTGACCCCCCCCCCCACTTAATTAGTCTTTTCAGGTGTTCCGGCTCTGACCAAGGCACCAGGTCGGACTTCAAGTTGGAGGCGAACTTTAGGTTAGGGATTTTTAGTAGTTCAGTTAGTGTTCGAGGCTAAACCCCTCAACACCACTCTGTCCAGTTCTGCCTCCTCCACGGACATGTTGGTCCAGATAACGGCAAAGTAAAAGACTAGAGGGGGGGGGGGGGGGGGGGTGAATAGTCATTTAAAACTTTTGTCGATAAAAACTATTTCTCAGATATCTGTGTAGATATCTGATACTTAGGTTCAGAGCGCGGAAGACTTAAGATAGATAAGTGCAGAAACAGTTAAAGTGTGTGTGTGTGTTGCTGAAATGTAAGTACAGAAAAGTAAATAACACAGCAAGTATAGTGGTATCTGGAGGTGGCGTAATCCTCCAACTAATCCACTTCGGTCTTCCAAAGACCTAGAATTCACTAGAATAGATAATTGAGGTCACCTTACAAAAATCCTATTCTAAGATTCCTTAAACAAATGATTCTCAACCAAATGTTCCCCCTGAGTTGTTCCCCAGCTTTCACAGCCATGTACTTCCTATACTCAGAAACCTTTTTGAGCTATTCCCTAGCTTCCCAAGCTAAGTACTTCCTGTGCTCAATAACCTTGGAGTTATTACTTAGTTTCTCAAACTAAGTACTTCCTGTACTCCACGCCAGTGATGGTGTTGGTTTTGGTTTAAGTTGTCAGATGAGCTTCTTTAATAACTTTTCAGTTAATCAGATAGCTCTGTGAATCAAGTATACTTAATACACTTTTCAATGTATGGTATCTTGTTCTTTTTACTGACCCAAGTCTATGATAATTGTTCAAGAGAATGAATCTCAGATACTTGATCTTTCGATTAAACTCTTTCACAAATAGCAGTGCTTGTTTAGGATCAGGACACTTAGAACTTTAGTGCTACTTAAGATCAAGAGCTTTGGTCGCAACAGAAAGCTTGAGGATAAGTAGTTTGCTTTGAGAGAGTAAGACGTTCAGCGTGTTTATGGAGTTCAAGGTGTTCAGTGTGTCTTCTCAAGCAGTCTAAGTGTTGATATTTATAGATGAATTTGAGTGCCGTTTGTTGAGGGGTGAAACCTCTAACACTAACTAACTAAGCTATTACAAGCAACCCAGTCTGTAGCCCGCCTCCTACTTGAAGTCCGAAGGAATACTTGTCCGAACTAGGGCACCTGAAATGACTAAGTGGGGGGGGGGGGTTAGAACTGGATGCCCGGATTGCCTATGTCAATCCGGTAAGAGACTTTACTCAAGAGAGAGATGGAGGCTCTCAATGTAATAGTTATGAGGAAGGTTATTATGCTCAAGAACACTTAGGGATTGTTGCTTACCTCCAGGTCTTGAACCTTGAGCTGTATTTATAGTTATCATATACTCATGAGGTAGCTCATAAGATGATGCCAAGTGTACGATCCAGATTTGGACACCAATGCTACCTTTGGCCCATGGCCCATTAGAGAACAGTAGTCTAATACCGATAAGTTGGCCTGGGAGGGTAGTTTGGACCTTTTCCCTCTGAGAGTACTGTTCCGCCTGTTGGGTCCGTGTTAGTCCCTCGGACAGACCTGTCTACTCGGTTGATCTGCCCTTGGGTGACTCTGGATGTCCGAGCCAAGAGTCTTACGGAAGTATCTCAGCGGTTCTGTTACATACGTTTGGTCTTAGAGTAATGGTGGCATCCGAGGTTCTCTCGTACGGTCCGTTAGGCATCTCTGTACTGACACGGTCAGGTTTACAAGTCCTTTCCTTAGCCAGCTCGGACTAGCTGTGGGGATGTAGTGACTTCGGCGTACTGGTCGATTCACATTGGGCGGACCATGTGAGGTCGGACCAGTACTGAATTGGCTAGTTAAGCCGTGATGCGCTCTAGGACACTCTCTATGGCGCCCTTAACGGATTGGACATATTTCCGTATCAACACCGTTTGAATAGTATCCGTTAGGCTTAAATCAAATTCAAACTATTGATATCTGTGTATAGTACTGTAGCAGGTTTGTCTTCTTCTTCAGAAGCTACCGTTGCTTTTGTTCAGACATCTCTGTCTGTGCATTTAATGCATTGTACTATACTTTTGTCCTGTAGTGCCAACGGAACTATGGTTTGTATCAGAGACAACCTTGATTAGATTTCTCTGATTCTTTGCACGTTCTTATCTTTATCTTCAGATACCACTTTTATTGAAACAACTTTGTTTGCAATATATATATTTCTTCTTCAGAAATGTGGTTAAAGCTCAAGGTATTTGAGAATAGATATCTGTGGACACTTTCCTTGTTTTCAGATAGACCCTTTATTTCTCAGATATCTCTTGTGACACAGTTTGTTTAAAACTATTCGTGTCTTCAAGATATCTGGCCAAGGTATCTGTAAAACTGTTTCAGTAATCTTGTGCAGTCTTAAAATCTTCAATGTCGTTGAACTTGTTCTGCTTGGATGTCTTCTTCTTGGTCTTCTCTTCATAAAATAAAAATTACATTTTGAGACCTAACATCCTATACAAGATTAGCTAGACTATCATACTTAGTGGGTTTCCTCTTTTACAATGTTCAAGTGAACCAAGATTACTAATCACCTTTCTGAGACTAAGATAAGTCATCATGTTGCTGATCAAAATCTAAACAGATATTTCTAACAAATTTCCTAATAAATTTCCCCCTTTTTGATCAGTCAACGATGACTATCTGACCTATTACAAATCTGGATGATTGATCAATCCAACACTTAATCATTTCTCATGATTTTTCAATTCATTCAATTAAGTGCAGAAAGTAAACATCAACCAAATCACAAGGTGTGATCTTTGCTGACAAGTTATCTTTTATAGAATAATATCTGAGAGTAAGTTCATCAGATATGTTACAAAGAAAGATTACAGATAACTTCAATACATAAAACAATTTAGCTTAGTCAGCAAAAATACAAAAAAAACATAGTAAATTAGGACAACATGAGTAACCATGCTCCAAGTAAACATCCTAATAGACTAGTCTTCAAGTCTTCAAGTCTTCAACTCTTCAAGTCTTCAACAGTATTTATGTGGATCAGTCTGCAAATTTCCTATCTCCAAACCTTTTGATGTCATCAGAATAATCATAGAGAAGTGTTCTAACGAGCATCTCAGTGTCTCTGGCAAATCCACAGACCTCTTTGTAGGTTTTGGTAGGATTTTTCTTGACAAAATGTTTGACCCACAGATACTTTCCCCACTTCCAGGCATGCTCTATTCTAATATCTGAAAGCTTGAAGTATTCGTAGATAATCCTCAGATATCTGATGTCACCCTTGTATTGATCTTCAGTTAGATAGAACGACCCATAGGGTTCCACAGCGAGTCTTCCTCTTGTGCCTGTTCCTGTGATATTCAGAATTCTGTGCACATCATCTGGCTTTCCATATGGACATTCATCAGAGAGGTCCTTTCTCATGGCTTAATGTGATTGGTGTTGATCAAGGTTGGCTTATCTTTTCTCCATGCCATAAGTTGTTTATGGATTGGTTCTGGAAATCTTGAATTTATCAGTAGATGCTTAAGTTCCAGAATCCAATAGCCATTTTTCTGATTGATGCACTCAGAGGAAGAATCATTGTCATTCTTCACATACTCTATTTTGGCTTCTTCCGCTCGAGTGGAAGTTGACTTTGTCTTTGCTCAGCTCTCAGTCTGTTCCTTCTCTGTCTTGAATTCTCTTTGGGGTTGTTGCTTGAAGAACCACCCTGGATAGACTTGGTATTTCCAGAGGGTGTTTTAGCTGCTAGGGGCTTTGCAGCTATGGGCTCAGTTAGGCGTTCAATTTTCCTTTTTCTGTGAAGAGGAGCTTCATCTTCATCAGTTTCCTCATCATCATCAAGATTAAATCTTGTGAGAGTTTTACAGCCTTCTTCATTGCCCAGGGACTTGATTTGGCCTTCTTCTTTTTTCTTCAGAAGATTCATCAATCCCTTTAACCTGTCTTCTCCTTGGAGCCTTGGTACTCCTTGGAGATTTCTGTGCCTTGGCCCTTGTTATCATTGTAGTTCCTTCAGTAGGTTTCTGGGAAGCTGCTACTATCTGCAAAGTAGCTTGGCTTGAGGAGGGTTCATTGATTCTGAGTGGTGGCTGGGAAGTTTTCATGTTTCTTCTTCCTCTCGAGGCACTTTGACTCAGATTTCTTCTTGTTTTCTTCTCCTTCTTCCCATTCCCCCTGACTTTGAGGTCCAGATTTGTACACTCTTTCCCCCTTAGTCATTGTTGGCTGACTCAGTCTCATAAAAGAATCTGAGAGAGAGTTAAAATGCCCATGCAAATAATTGTAGGCAGTGACCAACTTCTGAAGTTCGGCTTTGAGCTCCTGATTTTGCTTCATAAGTCCATTGTCCTTATCAGTGAGCTCTGCCAATGGGCCTAGGATAGCATCGCTTTTCAAAGGTGTAACTTGCCTCTCGGAAAGCTTTTTGACTAAAGACGCATCATCGTCCTTATCATTCCCGGATCTTTACGAGCAATGACTATGCTAGTTGTTCTCCGAGTGACGAGCTCTGAACTTTTTCATTCGGAGGGACGAGGCAATTACTTCTTTGTTACGTGAAGACATCTCCTTTTTCGAGGAGCCAAGATTGGTATATGTTCATGTATTCATGGAGTGGACATTTGCGCTTCTTGAAAGTTTCAGGAGCAATCAGTTTCCTTTTTAAGTGTGAAACCGCTAGATGTTCATTGCGGTGCTCTGCCAAAGTCTTGTCTTCTTCATCATCTGAGTAATCAGCCCAGTGATCTTCATCCTCTTGGACATTCTCATCGATTGTGTCAAGTCCAGCAACCATCTCAGAGATTGGTTTCTTCCCTTTTTGGGAGGAGGATGGTACTTCTTTTGAAGATGATGCAGCCTTAGCATCATGCTTAATTTCAGATACTTCTTCAGTATCGAGTTCTTTGGTGATGGCATTTACAGCATCCTGTAGCTCTTTAACCTCAGAGTAAGCAATCATCTCTTGCAGATATTGATCTTGTAGTTGGTCAAGCTTATCTCGGATTTAGCTATCTGGTCTTCCAGTTGAAGATGGAGCTGTTGTTCTTCTTCCAACAGTTGTCTGAGTTGAGCAGTTCTGGATTGAGTATTCAACAATTTCTGAGCGATTTTCTCAGAATCCTCAACTACTTGTTCAGTATTAACCTTTTGTTGGGAAGATGGATGAGTTGACTTTTGAGGAGATGGAGACGGAGATTTCTGTGCTTTCCTCTCAGTTTGCTTGTCAGCATTTGAGGCATAATTTCTTTGTGAAATTCCTCCGGTCCCTGGTGCAGGGGCATCATCATCATCCTTTTTGTCTGTGTCATCCTTTTGGTGATGGTCAGTGGGAGGTTCATCGAAGTCGTTTTCGTTTATCTCTTCCTCCTCATCATCTTCAGATACAAGATTGATCACTTCAGGAATAGTGATCTTCTGCCCATTAACCTCTTCTTGTTCAGAAGGTATAAATTGCAGAGTCTAGGGCGTAATCGGCTTGAATGCCATCTGTAATCTTGTCGACCATCCGCCTGCTCAAAGGCTTGTATCAAATGCGCCACTTCTCGGAGAAATCCTTATGCAATAGAGTCGAATCGTAATCGCTCGTAGGGAACATTGCATGGATATATGTCTCCAAGTCAAGAGCTCGTGCTCGTCTGGTTGGTTGATCTGTGATTCTCAATATTTCAGAGAGATCAAAGCACCTTAACCTTTGCCATTTCTTGAAGCATTGAATATGCTTTGGCAGGGTTTAAGCTTTGAAGAAGGGAAGTAGGTCCCTTTTCTCATAATTGGGAGCCTGCTTTGCACTTGTTTGAGCCTGAAAGAAAGAGTTTTGAGTGAGCTTCAAAACTTTTGTAGAAATCTGAGTAGAAGTGTAGTTTAGTTTCTGAGTTACCTGAGTAAGTACTTCAGGCTCAGAGACTTGTGCTACTGAGACAATTGGTGTCTCAGATATCTTGTTGTGAGGTGGAGACTTGTAAGTCTGGTCCTCATGAACCTTTCTTTCTTGAACCTGAGAATTAAGATTAATACAATACTTAGGAAATTATTTGAAAGAATTTGTGCAAAAATGCTTTAATGAGTTCTGAGTTTTGGACTTACTTCCTCAATAGGAAGCTCAGAGTCATTTTTCTCAGAAACTTTCTCAGTTTCTGGTATTCTTTCATGTGATGTTTCCTTGGGAGCTTCATCAATTTCCATTGATGCAGGGGTGTCGCAACTTTTTCCCTTTGCATTTCTACTTCTGAATGAGCCTGTAAGTAGAAAGTATTGAATATTTTAGAAGAAGTTTAAGATAACCCATGATGAAGAATACTTGTCACTGATTTTTCATGTACCTTCATGCTAGAAGGCTCAATGATGTGTTCTTCAGAAACCTTGTTGGTCTCTAGGTTTTTCTCTGACATTTCTACCTTATCTTCCTCTTTCTCAGTTGGAGCCTGTTAGAAACATTTACTTTAAATGATTAAGCACATAGACAAATGACTGAAAAGTGTTATCTTAAGAATCAATTATCACCTGTGGTACATGTTCAGATTTCTTAAGAGGCGAGGTTGGGGTAACCTCCTTCTCAGTTTCTGAGGCAAGCTTTCCAGCTTCCTCTTGTTTTTGTGTTTCTAACTCAGCCTGTAACAAAGAATTTTTATATAAGTAACAAGATATACAAGCATAAAATTTTTCACAAGGTAGGAGTTAAACCATTCAGCTACCTGAGCATTGTCAGGCTGATTGGTCTCTGGAACTTGTGACCCTTTTATACTTTGGTCTTCTTGTTCCAGTACAGCTTCTTTGTTTGAAATTTTAGGTACTTCACACCTTTCCTGAGAGTGCAACTCAGTTGCCTCCCCTGGTTGATCATTCTGAGTAGATGTCTCAGTTTGATCCCTCTCATTGAGTTGGGGAACCTGCTCTTTTGCAGGATTTTCTTCAGCATAATGCATTGCTGGTAAGTCGAAATGGAGTTCATTTACCATTTCACCAACCACTTGTGGCTGTTGTGGTTGTTGTGTTTGTGGTTGTCTGGAAGCAGAAGATCGGTCAGTAGAGTGTTCTTACAGATTTTTAGATGTGGCATTTCCATCAGCATCTTCCAGCACTAAATTACCACTTATCAGGGCTTTTTGAAGTTGTGCGTAAGAAACGTTCCCTGATGATGTGTTTGCACCAACAACCTTTGCTATAGGTGCTTGTTCAGCAACTTGAGGTGTAGGTTCTTCTTCAGAAACCTTATCACCAGTTCATATTACAGTAACCTTAGCCCTCTTTGTTCTTGCTAGGACTTGAGAGATGACTAGTTCATCATCTTCATTGTCAGAGCTCTCATCAGCATTAGGAACTGATTGGTCCATAATTCCTGCGGTTTCTGCAGATAGGGCTTGGTGTTTTTCACCACTTTTGGCAGCATTTATGAGTTCATCAGCAAAGCTTTCTGTAATAGTCTTCACATTTCTGAAAGCACTTTCTCTTGCTGAGTCTACTTGTTCAGTAGTTGATAACTCTTTTGCAGCATTGATGAGTTGATCTGCCTTTATCAGTTCATCGGAAAGACCTGCAGATATCTGAGAATCGACAACCTCTATGGGTGTGTCTTCTGATTTGCCAGCAGACTTCTTTCTTGAAGTTCTGGGCTTCTTGGTCGCAACCTTTTCTTCAGATACCTTTGCAGACTTTCGCTTCTTAGAACCTTTCTGAGACCCAGTAACCTTTTTCATCAAGTTTGTATACTCATATTTGTAGAGTAGGTTACTGTTGGCTATTTCAGCCGTCTCTCTGAGCTCAATGCCAAGCTTCTCCAGCAAGTAGCAAATCTTCGGACCATAGCCTACTGTGGCCTTTGGCTCAGCTAGTCCTTTGGCGATCTTAGGCTCGAAGCCTTGACTCTTCTTCACAAACTTCATGAAGGCGTACTTTCCCCAGTTAAAAGGGTTTTCCAGCCTTTTGTTTTGTTGATTCAGCAAGAACATCATGATCCATCGTTCTTGGCTTATCTGGTCAGTACCTCCTTGTAGACCATCAAAGCATCTGTGAACAATGCAAGCCAATACATCCCAGTGAACCATCAGATGTCTGGTTCGGATGTCAGCAAGCTTGAACTCAGTGGGTGTATCTGATTTTTCAAGATCACACACGTCACTGTACAATTGTTTAACACCTTCAAGGAGATCATCATCCTTGGTGTTTATTTCAAAATCCTTTCCAAGATTTTGAAACTCAAACAACTTACAGAAAGTTGTTAAGTCCAGAAGGATTTCCTTTGCTTGATCGAGGTTTTGATGAACACTATTGCGTTGCCTTGAAACACAGAAATTATCTCGAGTTGTCGAGAATTCCAACACATCGAGTGATGAAATTCCACTTGAAGCAGATAGAAAACCCTTGATTTGTGCCTTTTCAAGCATGTCAAGAATCAGCTTTCTGTCGGCTTGGTTCTCTATTGCAGCCGTGAGGTATTCCTCAACCATGGAACCACCCCAAATCATTCTGTGATTTGAAGTCCAATGGTCAGGATTAAAATCTCCTACCAGTCGGTTGTTCACAATAACCAACTCTGGTGCTTGCTTTTCAGCAGTACCAGTGGAGGATTGAGATTTCTGTGTGGAAGAATTCTTTGGGGCCATCTCTTTATATAGTGTAGGAATTTGGTGTTTGAAAGAGATTTGATTCAGTAATTCTTTGCAGAAAAACTTAATCTTGATTTGCAGAGATTGTAGAAGGTTTGCAGAGAATCAAGAGAAGGTTTTGCTATTTTTGTGTAAGTCGGAATTTTGGATTAGGCGAAAGTGATTTCTTTTGCCAAAATCCTATATATATATAGCAATAGAATCTCAACAGACAAATACATACAAATTGATTTTGTGTGTACGTATCTGTGATTTGCAAGCAGGCGTGAGCAAAAGCTAGTTCGGCATTAAATGCAAAGTGGGCTTTGTCAGAATTTTTACAGTCCACTATTTACTGTGAATTAATTTCCACCGTATAGATCAAACGCTTAAGTTCATCAAGGGTCACCATTGCTTCTTCAGCAATGATCACAATCAACAAGTGTAATTGTGCCCATTTAATGAATTTTGGCTATTAGCTATCTGAATCACGTTTTTGTATGACCAAGAACACTGTTTGCATCTGAATCTGTCTTATACTTAGGATTTTTCCAAGTTTTTCATCAAGATAGAAATAATGCGAATTTCAAGAGAGTAGTTGACTGCAGATAGTTGTACTATTCTCCTTTGTGTTCCCCGTTTATAGAGTGATTCAGATATCTGAGTTCCCGTCTCAGAGATCTTAAGCTGTCTTTTTGCTCTTTAGCCTTTTTGACTTCTGGATACCCGTTCCAGATTTCTCTTTTCTCTTCTCTGGATGCCCATTCCAGATACCTCTTCTCTGGATGCCCGTTCCAGCTTTCTGAACTTTTTCAGTTCTTTGGTAGTTCCATTAGTCCAAGACTATGTCTTAAGGCTAAGAATCTACTTTCTTGTAGTGGCTTAGTGAAGATATCTGCAAGTTGGTCTTCAGTGCCAATCTTGAGTATCTCTATATTGCCTTTTTCAACATGGTCTCTGATGAAGTGATGTCTAACATCAATATGCTTTGTTCTGGCATGAAATTTAGGATTCTGTGTAATTGCAATAGCACTTGTGTTATCACAGAAAATGGGAGTTTTCTCTTCATCGAGTCCATAGTCTTTAAGTTGTTGTTGTATCCACAGAATTTGTGTTGCACAATAACCAGCAGCAATATATTCAGCCTCTGTGGTAGAAGTTGCAATTGAGTTTTCCTTCTTGCTAAACCACGAGATAAGTCTAGTACCCAGAAACTGACAAGTTCCTGATGTGCTTTTCCTATCAAGCAGTGATCCAGCATAATCAGCGTCTGAGTACCCAGCTAAACTCAATCCGCTTTCTTTAGGATACCACAATTCTACATCTACTGTACCTTTTATATACCTTAATATTTTCATAGCAATGTTGTAGTGTGTTTGCATCGGATTTGTCTGAAATCTAGCACATACTCCAACGGCGTATTGAATATCAGGTCTACTTGCAGTGAGGTAAAGTAGTGAACCTATCAATTTCCTATATTTATGTTCTTCAACACTCTTATCTGATTCAGTATAGGTCATTTTGGTTCCAATGCTCATAGGTATCTTAGCATTCTTTTCAGAAGGCTTAAGATTGAATTTTGTGAGCATATCTTTTGCATACTTTGTTTGTCTAATGAATATTCCATCATTGAGTTGCTTGACTTGCAATCCTAGAAAATAATTCATTTCTCCCATCATGCTCATCTGAAACTTACTTTTCATGAGATTTGTAAAGTCATTACAAAGTTGCTTGTCCTTAGATCCAAATATGATGTCATCAACATATACTTAAACTAAGAGTAGTTTCCCATCATGATTTAAGGTAAATAAAGTTTTATCAACTTCACCTTTCTTGAAACCACTTTCCAGAAGGTATTTGGCCAAAGTGTCATACCATGCTCTTGGAGCCTGTTTCAGTCCATACAGAGCTTTCTGTAGTTTATAGACCATTCTACTTTCTGAGGAAACTTCAAAGCCAGGTGGTTGCTCAAATAAACTTCTTCTGCAAGTTCACCGTTCAAGAATGCACTTTTGACATCCATCTGATAAACTTTAAAATCTTTATGAGCTGCAAAGGCTAGAAAGAGTCTTATTGCATCCAATCTGGCAACTGGTGCATATGACTCATCAAAATCTAAGCCTTCAGTCTGGGTAAATCCCTTGGCAACCAAGCTTTCTTTGTTTCTGGTTATTTCACCAGATTCATTCATCTTGTTTCTGAAAACCCACTTGGTTCCAATCACATATATTCCTTCTACAAATGGAACTAGTTTCCAGACTTTGTTTTTCTCAAATTGATCCAACTCTTCTTGCATTTCAGAGATCCAGTCTTGGTCTCCTAATGCTTCTTCTATATTTTTAGGTTCAATATTTGAGATGAAACATCCAAAGAGAGAATTAGCATTTTCAGCTATTGCTCTCCTAGTCCTAACACCTTGATTAATTGGTCCAATCACATCTTTTGCAGGATGATCCTTGATCCATCTCATCATAGGTTTGGTGCTAGTAGGATCAATATCCAAATGATTTGAATGTGAATCACTGGAATTTTGATTTGATACTTTTTCAATATCTAAGACATTTTGCTCCTCAGAAGGGCAATTAATGTCTGACACTTGTTCAGTGTTTGAGCTATCTGGAACATGTCTTTCAGAGAGATTGTTTCCAGAGATAGCTTAATGATGAATATCTTCAGTTTCCATTTCTGGAAGTTTCATAGGAAATTCTTCATCATGTTTGTGAGTCATCTGGTTGTTACTAGGCATATCAAGCTTTTCTACGTCAGAGTCATCCTCACTTTCCATAATGATGTTTCTCCTTTCTGAGGATTCTTCTTCAGAATCCCTCAACATTAGTTCTTTGAACCTTTCTGAGAGTTCATCATTAGGAGGTGTTTTCTTACTTCCTTCATAGAATACAACATGAACTGATTCTTCAATTTTCTTTGTTCTTTTGTTGTAAATTCTGTAGGCTTTGCTATTCGTGGAATAACCAAGAAATACACCTTCATCTGCCTTTGGTTGAAATTTTCTCAGATAATCTTTTCCATTATTTAGAACAAAACATCTACAACCAAATACTCTCAGATGTTTGATATTAGGGGGTCTACCAACCAAGATTTCATAAGGGGTCTTGTCATGGTGTTTGTTTATCAAACATACATTACGAGTGTAGCGGTGTGTTCTGACTTCAACCCAATAAACTTCACTTATTTCAGTGTCAGCTAGCATCGTCCTTGCAGCTTCTTTAAGGGTTCTGTTTTTCCTTTCTGCAACACCATTTTGTTGTGGTGTTCTCACAGAGGAAAGTTGGTGTTGTATACCTTTGTAGGTATAAAACTCCTTTATGTACTGGTTGACAAACTCAGTACCATGGTGCATACGATTGCGATACCTTGTCATTTTCATGACTTCAAGCTTTTTGACAAGTTAGGTATCTCCACCACGGCATCGATTTGTGTTTGGAAAGACAACCCAAGTGAATCTTGAGAAGTCATCTACAACAACCAGACCATATTTCTTTCCTGCATAACTAGTTACATATGATTCAAAAAGATCCATATGTAGTAGTTGCAGTGGTCTAACACTAGAGTGTCTAGTTTTGGACTTGAAAGAGATTTTGGATTGTTTCCCCATCTGACATGCAGAACAAATACCATGCTTTCTGAAAGATGTTTTGGGAAGGCCAACCACTAACTCTTTCTTGGCAAGTTTGTTTAGAGTTTTGAAGTTCAAGTGACTCATTCTTTTGTGCCATAACCAGTGCTCTTCTGTGTGACCAGATTGACTCACCATGAGACATTCTTCAGTTGTGGCAGATGCCCAATCGGCAACATAAAGACTGCCTTTCCGCCGAGCAACCAAGACTGCACTTTGACTCATTGTCAATTAGTTTGCAGTATTTTGCTTTGAATTTTATAGTAAAACCTTTGTCTGCAAACTGGCTCATGCTAAATAGATTGTATTTCAAATCCTTAACATGTAATACGTCAGTGATTGTTAATGTTCCCAATTTGACGTTGCCAAATCCCAGAGAGGGATTTAATTCTCCTCCAGCAAATCTGATATCTGGTCCTGTGTTGCAAGCTTTGTAATCGACCAGATTTGCTTTGTCTCCTGTCATGTGCTTTCCGCATCCACTATCAAACAGCCATTGTGCTTTAGTCCAGGAAGCATTCTGCACATAACAGGGAACAGGAGATTAGGTTCTCAATTTGATTGGAACCATCAGGACTAAACAATCTTCCAGTAGGAATCCAGTTTTGAATGAATTTCCTTGGAACATTCTTTTGTCTAATAGGAACATAAGGAGGAATTCTGATTGAATGATTATCATTATTAAGAATTATTTTCTTCCTTGGTGTGTTCCTAGGTGCTTCATTTGGTGCTTTCAGATACCTGTCAGGTTTCTGAGTTTGCTTTTCAAAGAAACTTAGCTTTCCTTGCTGATTTCTTCTAGCCCTGGCATTCAGATTTTCAGTGGCTTGATTCAACTTCCACTTCTGATAATTGCTTTGAGCAATTCTAGCCTTTAGCCATCGTTCTTGCTCTTGTTTGTATTCATGAGCAAGTTGTTTCCCGATGCCTTTGTAGCCAATACCGTTTCGAGCACTTGAAGCTATCTGAGATCTTTTCTCAACAGCTTTGCTAGTCTCTGGTTGATCCAATTTCTTTCCAGAAAAAGTGACAGGAGAGAAATTGCTAGCTCATGCAATTTTACCCTTTTGAGAGACATAGCACTGTGGGTGTTTACACTTTTCAGTGTTGTGTTTCTTTTCAGAGACGTGCCCATCAGTTTTATTTTTGACTTGTTTTTCCCACAAAGGTTTAGTCGCAACTGCTTTTCCTTTGTCAACAATCTTCGTCTTCTGACCGATACTATAGATTGCATGGGAACCATCTTGCTGAGTACTTACAAATGTTCTTCTTTCCTCACTCTTATCCAGAGTGATAGAACACTCTGTCTGTGTATTCAGCCCAAGTCCTTTCTTTTCTGAAGGATCTCTTAAGTATGATTGTACTTCAGTAAGAGTGTCACTAGCTTTGGCATACGATTGAAAAGATAATTCTTTCTTTTTGAGTTCCTTGTTCTCAGAAAGAAGATCTTCATATTTCTTTCGTAGTTCAGCCATTGCTTCTTTATGTGACTTTTCAGTCTCAGATATCTGAGCTTTGAGAAATGCATTTTCAACATCCTTTTTCTCAGATATCTTAACTAATTGAGAATTTTCCTTTGCAAGAGAATTCTTTTCTTCTTCAAGATCTTCGGCTCTAGCTCGGATCATTAGAAATTCCCTTTCATAGATGTCAAGATCTTTCCTGAGATTTTCTAGATCTTTTATTTCTTCTTCATCACTTTCATAAGTATAACAAGAAGTATGTGTTACCTCATCAGCCATAAGATGATTTCTATGTTAGAGATGTCCGGACCCAATCTCAAAGAACTCCACACATTTCATTCTTCTTGAGGCCGAAGTCGATTATATCATGAGTAACTCCACATAATTCTGGTGATGGTCAGATTGAGTCATCTGAATTGTCATCTTCAGAATCTGTTTCATAGTCTAGAGCATCCAGTTGAGTTTGGATTTTCTTTCTTTCTTCAGTTAATAAGGCTTTCTGGCTTCTTCTGAAGATTCTTCTATCTTTCTTGTCACCTGTCCTTAGTTTGTTGAAGGTGACAATCCTTCTTGAAGTGACCAGTTTACGACAATAGAAGGATATTGTTTCCAATTTCTACTTCCTCAAGACATGATGCTTTCGAAATGGGCTTGTTCAAAGGAGCTTTGCATATTTTTGTACTGGTGATAGTTTGAGCCTAGATGATTTTTCAGCTTCTCTTTGGCTTTTTTTCTCTCAATTTCTCGACTGACATATTTGCTCATTTGCTTTGCAGCAAGAGCATCCTCAGTCTCTTCCTTGCTTTTCTTCTTTTCAGAAGTTCCTTGAGCAACTAGAGCAATATTCTGCAACTTTTCAGTTGTTTGTTCTCTTTGTGTTGTCTCATAATCAACCGTAGCAAGATGTGAGAAGAGTTCTAATGGAGTGATATTTGGCATACCTTGATTGAAATAAAAGAATTTAGTATGCTCCCAGTTGTGGTTAAGACTTCTGACAATAGTCTTAATCTTTTCTGACTGAGAGTATCTGTTGCTTTCCCCAAGTGCTGCCATATCACTCATGAGAATGGTGAATCTGAAATCTAGTTCTTCCAGAGTTTTAGTGGGTCCTTGTTTGAAATTTTAAAATTTCAACTTGAGAACTTCGAACTTGTTTTCTTTGGTTTTCGCCCGCATGATTTCTTCAATCGGTTGCTGCAATTTCGCCGTTTAGCACCTACGATTTATTGTATGTGCTCAGGTGTAGATCTGATGATGATATTACAAGCTTGACCATCCAGACGATTTCTCTTGGCATCTTCCGATGTCCAGAGTTCTCTGGGCTTTGGTTCGTAAATAACTTGACTAGTAGATCTCCCAGTTGTTGACGCATCAGTTTGTGAAGATCCTTCGCTTTGATCTCTGTCTCTACCATTAGAAACCTCCATGACTTGTTTAAGTTGTTGAATGACTATTGGGCCATTTTTTATTACTTCGATCATTTCGTCACTTATGGCTTCAAGGTGGAGCATCATGTTATTTTTCCATTTCTCGTAGTTCTCTGGTTTGAGAATGGGTGCATCACTCAGAGACATTCCTGCACACTTAACACACAAATTAAATAGTCCTCGTAAATGGACAAAGTTCCTTCACCTATCTGGGGTCTAGGTTCAGTGCAGAAGGCTTGTGAACCTCCTGCTCTGATACCACTTGTTGGTCCAGATAACGGCAAAGTAAACGACTAGAGGGGGGGGGGGTGAATAGTCTTTTAAAGCTTTTGTCGATAAAAACTATTTCTCAGATATCTGTGTAGATATCTGATACTTAGATTCAGAGCGCGGATGACTTAAGATAGATAAGTGCAAAAACAGTTAAAGTGTGTGTGTGTGTGTTGGTGAAAAATAAGTACAGAGAAGTAAATAACACAGCAAGTATAGTGGTATCTGGAGGTGGCGTAATCCTCCAACTAATCCACTTCGGTCTTCCAAAGACCTAGAATTCACTAGAATAGATAATTGAGGTCACCTTACAAAAATCCTATTCTAAGATTCCTTAAACAAATGGTTCCCAACCAAATGTTCCCCCTGAGTTGTTCCCCGGCTTTCACAGCCAAGTACTTCTGTACTCAGAAACCTTTTTGAGCTTTTCCCTAGCTTCCCAAGCTAAGTACTTCCTGTGCTCAATAACCAGAGTTATTCCTTAGTTTCTCAAACTAAGTACTTCCTATATATACTCCACGCCAGTGATGGTGTTGGTTTTGGTTTGAGTTGTCAGATGAGCTTCTTTTATAACTTTTCAGTTAATCAGATAGCTCTGTGAATCTAGTATACTTAATACACTTTTCAATGTATGGTATCTTGTTCTTTTTACTGACCCAAGTCTTAGATAAATGTTCAAGAGAATGAATCTCAGATACTTGATCTTTCAATTCAACTCTTTCACAGATAGCAGTGCTTGTTTAGGATCAGGACACTTAGAACTTTAGTGCTACTTAAGATCAGGAGCTTTGGTCGCAACAGAAAGCTTTGAGGATAAGTAGTTTGCTTGAGAGAATATGTTGTTCAGCGTGTTTATGGAGTTCAAGGTGTCTTCTCAAGTAGTCTAAGTATTGATATTTATAGATGAATTTGAATGCCGTTGAATAGTATCCGTTAGGCTCAAATTCAAACTATTGATATCTGTGTATAGTACTGTAGTAGGTTTGTCTTCTTCTTCAGAAGGTACCTTTGCTTTTATTCAGACATCTCTGTCCGTGCATTAAATGCATTGTACTGTACTTTTTGTCTTGTAGTGCCAACGGAACTATGCTCAGTATCAGAGACTAGTATTATCTGATTCTTTGCACGTCCTTATCTTTAATCTTCAGATACCACTTTATTGAAACAACTTTGTTGCAATATATTTCTTTTTCAGAAATGTGATTAAGGCTCAAGGTATCTGAGAGTAGATATCTGTGGGCACTTTCCTGGTTTTCAGAAAACCTTCTAGTTCTCAGATATCTCTTGTGACACAGCTTGCTTAAAACTATTCGTGTCTTCAAGATATCTGACCAAGGTATCTGCAAAACTATTTCAGCAATCTTGTGCAGTTTCTTCAAATCTTCAATGTCGTTGAACTTGTTCTGCTCGGATGTCTTCTTCTTGGTCTTCTCTTCATAAAATAAAAATTACATTTTGAAACCTAACATCCTATACAAGATTAGGTAGACTATCATACTTAGTGGGTTTCCTCTTTTACAATGTTCAAGTGAACCAAGAGTACTAATCACCTTTATGAAACTAAGATAAGTCATCATGTTGCTGATCAAAATCTAAACCGATATTTCTAACAAAATATCTAACAAATTTCCTAACAACATGTGACAAGAAAGATAGAAGCATCTTCAAAAGAAGTCAAAGAGCTATGCTCACTGAAGAAAGGAAAAAGATCCAACGCCAACTGGATGCTCTAGACATTGAGACTGATTCTGAGGATGAAGACTCAGATGATTCCACACTGCCTTCTCCAGAAATGTGCAGTGTTTCTCATGAAGTAATTGACTTTGGACAAAAGAAGAAAGAAGTGTGTGGAATGGCTGAAGAGATCTTTCCAGATATCTCCAACATTGAACCTTATCTAATGGCTGATGAGGTAACACATACTTCCTGTTATACTTACGAAAGTGATGAAGAAGGAATCAAGGATCTGAAAAATCTCAGAAGAGAACTTGATCTCTACAAAAGAGAATTTCTAATGGTCCGAGCTAGAGTCGAAATTCTTGAAGAAGAAAAGAATTTTCTTGTAAAGGAAAATTCACAAATACTCAAGATATCTGAGAAAAAGGATGCTGAAAATGCATTTCTCAAGGCTCAGATATTTGAGACCGAAAAGTCATATAAAGAAGCATTGGCCAATCTTCAAAAGAAATATGAAGATCTTCTTTCTGAGAATGAAGAACTCAAAAAGAAAGAATTATCATTTCAATCTTATGCCAAAGATAGTGACACTCTTACTGAAGTACAATCTTATTTAAGAGATCCTTCAAAAAAGAGAGGACTTGGGCTGGACACACACACAGATAGTTCTACCACTCTGAATAAGAGTGATGAAAGACGAACATTTGTCAGTGCTCAGAAGGTGATTCCCAAACAATCTACAGTATCGGTCAGAAAGCTAAGATTGTTGACAAAGAAAAGGCAGTTGCGACCAAGCCTTTGTGGGAAAAACAAGTCCCAAAGAAAACTGTTGGGAATGTTTCTGAAAAGAAACATAACACTGAAAAGTGCAAACACCCACAGTGCTATGTCTCTCAGAAAGGAAAAATTGCAGGAGCTGACAAATTCTCCTATGTCACATTTTCTAGGAAGAAGTAGATTATCCAGAGACTGCAAAGCTATTGAGAAAAGATCTCAGATAGTACCAGGTGCTCGGAATGGTATTGGCAATAAAGCCATCGGGAAACAACTTGCTCGTGAGTACCAACAAGAGCAAGAACGATGGTTAAAGGCTAGAATTGCTCATAGCAATTATCAGAAGTGGAAGATGAATCAAGCCACTGAAAATTTGAATGCCAGGCCTAGAAGAAATCTGGCTAGGAAAGCTAAGTTTGCTGAGAAGCAGACTCAGAAACTTGACAGGTATCTGAAAGCACCAAATGGAGCACCAAGGAACACACCAAGGAAGAAAATAGTTCTTATTAACAATGATACTAATCATTTAACTAAAATTCCTCCTTATGTTCCTGTTAGACCAAAGAATGTTCCTAAGAAATTCATTCAAAAATGGATTCCTACTGGAAGATTCTTTAGTCCAGATGGTTCCATTGTTGGTATGAGAATCTAATCTCCTGTTTCCTGTTTTGTGCAGAACACTCTAGAGACTAATTCAAAGTGGCATTTTGATAGTGGATGTGGGAAGCACATGACAGGAGACAAAGCAAATCTGATTGACTACAGAAAGTGCAATAATGGACCAATTATCAGGTTTGCTGGAGGAGATGAAAATCCAACCATAGGTTTTGGCAATTTGAAGTTTGGAGCCCTTACAATCTCTGAAGTACTTCATGTAAAGGGATTGAAATATAATCTCCTTAGCATGAGTCAACTAGTAGACAAAGGGTACACTGTCAAGATCAAGTCAAAACTATGTAAAGTGATTGACAATGAGCCAAAGCAGATAGTCTTTGTTGGTCCAGATAACGGCAAAGTACAAGACTGGGGGGGGGGGGTGAATAGTCTTTTAAAACTTTTGTCGATAAACACAGTTTCTCAGAAACCTGGGGGTTTCTGATACTTAAATTCAGAGCGCGGAAGACTTTAAGATAGTTAAGTGCAGAAACAATAAGTATGTGTGTGTGCTTTGCTGAAATGTAAATACAGAGAGGTAAATGACACAACAAATATAGTGGTATCTGGAGGTGGCGTAATCCTCCAACTAATCCACTTCGATCTTTCTGAGATATAGAATTCACTAAAACAGATAATTGAGTTCACCTTACAATAATCCTATTCTAAGATTCCTAAACAAATGGTTCCCAACCAAATGTTCCCCCTGAGTTATTCCCCAGCTCCTAGAGCTAAGTACTTCCTCTACTCAGATAACCTTGGAGTTATTCCTTGATTTCCCAAATCAAGTACTTCCTCCACTCCACGCCTTGATGGTGCTGGTCATAAGGTTTGTCAGAGAGGCTTCTCGTATAACTTTTCAGTTATGTTTTCAGAGAGCCTAATAGAACAAGACTACTTAATACACTTGTTCAGTGGATGGCGATCCGCTTTTCTCGACCAAGTAATTCATGTCCGTTCTGGAGAATGAGCTTCAAAAAGGGTATCTGATAGTTCAACTCTTTTACGAACAACAATCTCTTGTTAAGGTTCAGGACAACTTAGAACTAATAGTGATTCTTCGAGCAACAGAAAGCTTTCAGAAAGGGTAGTAGAGTGCTTGAGAGAATACTTTGCTTGATGGTAAGTTTGCAAGATAGAGCGTTCTAAGGTGTGTATTTCTCAGCATCTAAGTGTGTGATATATATAGCTGAATTTGAGAGTTGTTGGAATGATATCCGTTAGACACAATTCAAATTCAGTCCATACATATCTTGAAATGAGTACTCAGAAGTCCTTGTCTCATGTCTCAGAGAGGACTGTGCTTCAGCAGCTTTTCTGCCGATGCAATTATTGCACTTGTACTATTTCTTGTCATGTAGTCTTCAATGGATACATGAGCCTTTTTGATGGCTTGCATGTTCCATACTCATGATGTCATGTGTCCAGAATCATATTTCAAAAGTAAGTAAATACACTTAAGAAAGTATTAAGGACATAGACTTTCTTGAGTTAGACTAAACCTTGATATCTTCATAAATCTTGTGCAAGCTTCAGTCTTCTAATCATCAGAAAAGCTCCATTGCTAGGATTGATCTTCATGGTCTTCTGGAAATAAAAATTACACTCGGAGACCTATAATCCTAATACAAGATTTACTAGACTAATCATACTCGGTGATTTCCTCTTTTACAATGTTCAAGTGAACCAAGAGTACTTAATCACCTTTCTGGCTAAGATAAGAACATGTGATGAGTGATCAAAATACTAACAGATATTCCTAACAAATTTCCCCCTTTTTGATCAGTCATCCATGACTATCTTTTAAGTCCTATTACAAATTTGTAATCCTGGAAGAGAAAACAATCCACCACTTAATCATTTCAAATGATATTCAATTTTAGTTGAATTAAGTGCAGAAAGTAAACATCAACCAAATCACAAGAAGTGATCTTTCTTGATAAGTCATGTCATCTATTAGAATGTATCCGAGAGTATGATCTTGAGATAGATGCTTTCTGAGAATAAGATGCAACTCTTACAAATAGAGAAATTCAGAAACAATCAGCAAGATTACAAAAAGTAACAAAACATACTAAGTAAATTAGAACAAAGGAGAATCCAAGCTCCAAGTAGTCTTCAAGTCTTCAGAAATGCAACTTGGATTCAGATACCTCAAGTTCTTCAGCATCCTTTCTGGATCAGTTGACATAATCATCCACTTTTTTGCATTCTTGGACATAGTCATAAAGAATCCTTCTGACAGAGAGCCCTGTCTTTCTGGATAAGTCACATATTTCATGGTAACTCTTGCCAAGCTTGTGATTCTCCCGCAGAAAATGTTTGACCCAGAAGTACTTTCCCAAGACCCAGGCATGGTCTACTTGCAGCTGAGATAGGTTGAAATACTTGTATATTTCTTCCAGATAGTGTATATCATCTTGGTATTCATCCAATGTCATATAGAATCACTGATAGGTTTAAACACCTAGTTTGTTCTTCCTGCTGTAGCTACCATCCAGTTTTCTTACCTTGTGTACATCATCAGGCTTTGGGTAAGGACAGGCAAAAGAAAGATCCATCTTTCTGGCTTCATTCCTCTTTTCCACTTCAAAGTTTAGCCAGGCATGAAGGTGCTCAGGTTTTAGCAATTCTGGGTTGCCTTCTCTCCATTTCAGGATCTGGTTGAGGATGGGAGTTGGAAACTTATCATTGACAAGTAGATGTTGTAGTTCCAGAATCCAATACCCTCTCTTGTTTAGAATGCACCTATATGAAGACTCTTCATTACTGGTCTTCATATACTCAATGTGGGCATCAGTTGGCTTTTCTTGATGAGTTTCTCTGTTTACTCTGCCAAACTAGGAATCCCTTCTTGCTTTTCTGTTAGGTGGCCTTCTGTCAGGAGATCCTCTAACCCTTTCTTCCTGCCTTGGGGCTGTGCTGGTGAATGTTCCTTGTAATGACTTGGTATTTCCAGAAGGAGTTCGGGCTGCCAAAGGCCTTACTGCCAGAGGAGGTTGTGAAGTAGTTTCTTGTCTCCTTTTCTTGTGAAGTGGATTTTCATCTGTATCAGATTCATCCTCATCATCATTGAAGTTCAAAGTTGGAGACTTGCAGCTTTCTTGACCTCTTACTTCTCCTTCTTCCTTTTCTTCTTCTTCAGAAGTCTTCTTCTCTTCTGAGATTCTAAGGGACTTGGCTCCCCTAGTTATCATACTTCTCAGCCTTCTGGCTGGTTGATCTGGAACAACTTCTTCAGCAAGGGTGGCTCCAATGGTGTCTTTAATGACAAGTTGACTTGAGGAGGGAGGATTTGATTGTTTTCTTTTTCTTCCTCTGCCTTTCTGAGGCATCTCTTCCCCCTTAGTCATGAATGACTGACTCATGACAGCATAAGCTTCAGAGTGTGATTCAAAGTTTTTCTGGAGATTGTTGTGCACCCTGACTAATTCTTGAAGTTCCTTCTCCAGCTCTTTGTTCTGCCTAACCAGTTTCTGCTCCTTTCTGTTGAGCTCTTCAAGCGGCCTTAGGATGGCGTTGGCTTGCAGGACAGCATGGCTGGCTTCATTCAATGCTGCATTAGCATTATTACAATCCTCATCCCTGACCAACCCTAGGTCTTTTTGAGAGAGAGCTATGCTGGTTGCTCTATTGAGTAAAGCAGCAGCCAATGGCTTCATCTCTTCTGGGACGGATTTTAGCACTTCTGTGTCTTGGGCAACTAGTGTCTCTTTGAGTTCCAAAAAGATACTATTCCTTGCACGGTGCTCTTCACTTCTTGAACTACCTGGTGCAGAGAAGATATGAGGAGCAAGTAGGGCTCTCTTTTGCTGAGTGATAAGTCTCTCATCTTCTTCTGCAGTAATCAAGTTGCGGTCTTCTTCAGCATCACTCTCATAATCCTTCTCTGGGATTGTTTGCAAGCTGGCTAACATCTTTTGTTTGCCTTGGAGTATGCTGGCCTTCTGAGAGAATGTAGAAGGTCTTTCTGATGCAGCCTCAGCATCATGCTCTTCATCATCATTGTCATCCATGGGATCTATCTCAGCAGCTGTGACAACGATGGCATTGTTCAGATTTCTTTGCTCATCAGGAGTGCCAATTCCTTGGCATTAGCTTCTTTGAGCGTTTTGAGTTTGGCCTCCTTTTCATCAACAAGAGCTTGACACTCAATGCTGATTCTCTTTTCTTCTTCCAACACCTTTCTGAGTTGTTCAATCCTGAACTCGAATTTGAAATTTCTTCTATGGCATCATTGTGCTCAGCCTGTTGGATATCTTGATGAGACTTGGGAGGTGATGATGATGGGGCTTTCTGAGCATTTGAAGGAGTAGCCTTTTCTCCACTTCCTTTGCTAGCTTTCTGAATCCCACCTTGTCCAGGTTAGGGATCATCATTCTGATCATCATCATCATCACTCTTGTTCTTTGCTTCTTGGTTTGGATGCTCAGAGGGAGGTTCTTGATAATCATTTTCGTCCATCTCCTCGTCATCTTCTGAAACCAGGTTGATCACATTTGGGAATGTAATCATCCTCCCATTAACTTCTTCTTGTTCAGCAGGATAAGTAGTGAGCTTGCTGGGCAAGGCAGGATGGGTAACCATCTGCTCTTGGGTTTGAGCATCCGCAGACTTGAAATCTGCTATAAGTCTTTGTGCTACTTCATGAATGAAGTCTTCATGCATCAGAGTGGCAAATGAGTAGGACTCTGTTGGGAACAATGCATGGATATAATCTTCCAGATTGAAGGCGATTGCTCTCTTTTCTGTGACGTTGATTACTCTGGCTAATTCAGAAAGGTCAGCCTTTCTGAGTTTCTGCCATTGTCTGAAGCACTTGAGATGTTTCTTTAAAGTGTGCTTCTGGAAAGCCTTGAGTAAATCAACTGGCACTAGACTTTGAGCCTGAAAGAAAGGGATCAAGTTAGTTTTGTTCAAACCACTTGTGTTAGTATCTGTGTGCAAAAGTAAGCTTTCTGAGCATACCTGTGTAGAAACACTAGGCTCATCTGCTTGGACTTCTGCTTGTTTGGTCTCAGAGACCACAAATACCTTGTTGTGAGGAGAAGTCTGATCCTCATCAACCTTTCTTTCTGCTTGAACCTGAGAATTAAAATCAATTATGGTTTCAGAAACTTGTTTATCAGAGAAAGATAGATAGAAATATGCTTTTTGAGGCTTCACTTACTTCCAAGTTAGGAAGCTCAGTAGCATGTTCCTCAGAAACCTTGGGGGTTTCTGGCACCTTTTCTGCAGATACTGCTTGTTCAGCAGTTTTAGTTTCCTTTGGAGGAGATAACACAACTGTTTCTCCATCCAATTGTTCTTCTGACTGAGCCTGTAAGAACAAACATAAAAGATTTAGTAGTGGGTTTTCCCGAGCATTCTTGAAGGAGACTATTACTGATTACTTACCTTCTCAGCAGAAGGCTCAGTAAATGCTTCCTCAGAGAGCTTTTCAGCCTCTGGAATCTCTTGGTTTTGGGGTGTTAGTTCCACCACCACTAGTTCCTCAGTTGGAGCCTAAGAAGAGACATTAAGAAGATTAGAACATAAGATAAGAGCATTTTTAGTTAGTTATTTCTTGTTCAGAGATAACTTTACTACCTGTGGGACAGACTATTCTTGATGTTCTGAGGTTGGAGGAACCTCTTCTTGATTCAAAGGGGTGGACAAGTTTTCTTCCCCCTGAAAGATTGCCTCTAAGTTGGCCTGTTAACAAACAAAGCTTATGAATAACTAGTTAACATATACCTATGTTCACAAGTTACATACAAACCATCTTTGTTACCTGAATAGAGTCAGGCTGATCATTGATCTCTTGGACTTGTGGTGATTCCACAGTCTCTCTGTGCTTCTTGTTGTTCTCCTCTGCAGTATCATTCTGAGTTTTCATCTCAGTTTGATCCCTTTCTGAGAGTTGAGCTTTCTCAGAAGGTTGAGGAACCTGTGTTAAAACAGGATTTTCTTCAGCAACATTAAGTGCTGGCATTGTGAATGTGGAAGAAATGTCAGGATCTTCCAGCATTCTATCTTCCTCACCCAGGCCTTCTTCCTGCTGGGTAGAGGGGCTCTTGTCTCTCTGAAGAGCTGAGCTTGATGCTCCTCCATGGGTCTCATACTTAAATCTTTTGAGTACTTTTGCAAGTACTTCATCATCCTCAGAATCACTATTCTATGTTGGTGCAGACCCATCTATGATATCTCTATCATCTCTGAAGAGTTTTGGAGCAGTCTGATTCAGGATTCTTGGGGCATTCTGGAGTTGCCTTTCTGGGCGTCCAACATCTTCTGAGACCTTGTCTCCAGAAGGTTGTGCCTCTTGTATGCTTAGGGACTTGGAGGCTCTTTTGCTTTGAGTCCTTTTTCTCTTGGCAACTGGAGGTTTAGCTTGAGATTTCTCAGAGACCTCCTCACCTTGCTGTGCCATTTCTTCTTCTTCTGCCTTTCTGAGTGCGTTCTCAGCAGAAAGTTTCTCCTGTTCTTCAAAGGCGTGTCTGAAAAGGGAGTTGGTGACTGGGATTTCTTGTTTCTCTCTGAGAGTGATCCCCATTGTTTCCAGAATGTAACAGATTCTGAGACCAAAGTGCATATTGGCCTTTGGCTCAGCAAGGCCATTGATGATTTTGGGCTCAAATTCCTCAATATGTCCAAGGAATTTGTTGAAGGCGTACTTCCCCCAAAGTAAGTGGGTTTCCTGCCCTTCATGCTTCTTGTTCAGAAGATGCATCATCATCCATCTCTTCATGCTTATCTGGTCTACTCCACCTTTGTTGCCATCAAAGAAACGGACCAAAATAAGAGCTAAAGTGCTCCAGTGTTTCTGGAGATGACTAGTTCTGATGGCTTTCAGAACAAAGTCTCCTGGGCAACCCTTTGCATTTTCTAACTGGATTGCTTCAAATAGCTCTTTGACGCCTTGAATCATGGAAGCGTCCTTGATGTTGATGTCTTCAAAAGTTCCTCGATTTTTGAATCGGAATATCTTGCAGAAAGTCTTGCAGTCTAGAACAATTTCTTATCCTTGGACTACAGTCTGCATGTATTTCTCTTCTTCATCATTCACAACCTTTGTGAAGATTTTGGAGTTATTGTAGAACTCCAGTACATCTAGTGTGGATAGTCCACTGGGTGCAGCAGATAGAAGCTTGTAGATATGGAAATTCTTCAGCATCCCCAATATCAGTTTCCTTTTAGGTCATGAAGGTATAACTGTTGGTACATACCTCTTCACCAGAAAAGCTCCCCAATTCATTTTGTGGTTAGGGTTCCAGTCCGATGGGGTGAACTTTCCCAGAAGGTGTTTATTCAACACCTTAAGTTCCTTTCCTCCTTGCTTTTCAGCAGGAGTAGATGATGCGGCCTTAGGGTTCTTGGTGGTCATCTTCTTGGGTGCCATCTCTTATATGGAGTTTTGAGTGAGTGTTTTTCAGATGAATTTTGCACAATTAATCGAGATTAGTCTATCTTTCCAGAAGACTAAGCACAAGAAGTTGAGTTTGCAGAGGGGGATTTGCAGAAATCTTGAGAGATTTTGCTATTTTGATGCAAGTTTGAAATTTCGGAATTGGTAAAAGTGTTTGTCTTTTGCCAAAATCCTATATATATAGCAGTCAAAATGTACATAGATACAACACACATACAACTGAATATGAATGCGTGTCTTTGTATCTACATAGGCGTGGTACGTCCTTTGTACTTCATTAAATGCGTAGTGGGCCATGTCTGCATTTCTCAACAGACATTACTTGCTTTGTTTTAATCTCAACCGTTGAGATCAAACGTTTATTCATCAAGGGCTTATATTGAATATCTTGTAATGATATCAATCAACAAATGGTATTGTGCCGACTTGATGGATTTTTAACAAGTTATATCCATTATGTCACTTAGTAAAGAGTAAGAACACTCAATCGTTTGAACTTATCATTCTGAGTGTCAAGTCCTTATCTTTATATTATTTATCATTCTGGACATGTTTGACTTTCAGAACTTATACTTTTCGGGCTTTGTGTGTCTTTTCTCTTTATGACTAAATAGCTTTCTGAATTCAAGTGTCAGAAGCTTCAGTTGTTTGAATGTATTTGACCCACTCTCAGTAAGTAAGTTCTAGTCTTATTTTCTTATTTAGTGTTTACCAACCTTTGCCTTTCTGGATACCCGTTCCAGAAATGTTTTGCCTTTCTGAGTGTTGCTACTCAGAAACCTTTGCATCACTTCTTATCAACTTGGCTTTCTGAGAACATGTCCTCAGAGGCCTACTTATTTTCTACCTCACTTACTCAGACTTTAGAGATTCAGAACATTTTTCAGTCCTTAGGCATCTCCATTAATCCAAGATTATGTCTTAAGGTCAAGAACCGGCTTTCTTGTAGGGGCTTGGTGAAAATATCTGCAAGTTGGTCTTCTGTGCCAATCTTGAGTATCTCTATATTGCCTTTCTCAACATGGTCTCTGATGAAGTGGTGTCTAACATCAATGTGCTTTGTTCTGGCATGGAACTTGGGGTTCTGTTTGATTGCAATAGCACTTGTGTTATCACAGAAAATGGGAGTTTTCTCTTCATTGAGTCCATAGTCTCTGAGTTGTTGTTGAATCCACAGAATTTGTGTTGCAAAACAACCAGCAGCAATATATTCAGCCTCTGTGGTAGAAGTTGCAATTGAGTTTTGCTTTTTGCTAAACCATGAGATAAGTCTAGTTCCCAGAAACTGACAAGTTCGTGAGGTGCTTTTCCTATCAAGCATTGATCCAGCATAATCAGCATCTGAGTAACCAGCCAAACTCAATCCACTTTCTTTAGGATACCACAAAACTACATCTACTGTACCTTTCACATACCTTAATATTTTCATAGCAATGTTGTAGTGTGATTGCATTGGATTTGTTTGAAATCTAGCACACACACCAACTGCATATTGAATATCAGGTCTGCTTGCAGTAAGGTAAAGTAGTGAACCTATCAATTTCCTATACTTGTGTTCATCAACACTCTTATCTGATTCAGTATAGGTCATCTTGGTTCCTATGCTCATAGGAATCTTAGCATTCTTTTCAGAAGGCTTAAGATTGAACTTTGTGAGCATGTCTGTTGCATACTTTGTCTAACTAATGAATATTCTATCATTGATTTGCTTGACTTGCAATCCTAGGAAATAGTTCAATTATCCCATCATGCTCATCTCAAACTTACTTTTCATGAGATTTGCAAAGTCATCGCAAAGTTGCTTGTCCTTAAATCCAAATATAATGTCATCAACATATACTTGAACTAAGAGTAGTTTCCCATCATGATTTAAAGTAAATAAAGTTTTATCAACTTCACCTTTCTTGAAACCACTTTCCAGAAGGTGCTTGGCCAAAGTGTCATACCATGCTCTCGGAGCCTGTTTCAGTCCATATAGAGCTTTCTATAGTTTATAGACCATTCTACTTTCTGAGGGAACTTCAAAGCCAGGTGGTTGTTCAACATAGACTTCCTCAGCAAGTTCACCATTCAAGAATGCACTCTTGACATCCATCTGATAAACTTTAAAGTCTTTATGAGCTGCAAAGGCTAGAAAGAGTCTTATTGCATCCAATCTGGCAACTGGTGCATATGGAACTAGTTTCCAGACTTTGTTTCTCTCAAACTGATCCAACTCTTCTTGCATTGCAGAGATCCAGTCTTGGTCTCTTAATGCTTCTTCTACAGTTTTAGGTTCAATGTTTGAGATGAAACATCCAAAGAGAGAGTTAGCATTTTCAGCTATTGCTCTCCTAGTTCTAACACCTTGATTGATTGGTCCAATCACATCTTTTGCAGGATGATCCTTGATCCATCTCGTCATGGGTTTAGGGCTAGTAGGGTCAACATCTATGTGATCTGAATGTGAATCACTATGCTTCTTCAGTATCTGTGACATTTTGCACCTCAGAGGGGCGGTGAATGTCTGACACTTGCTCAGTGTGAGAGCTTTCTGGGACATGCCTGTGAGAGAGGTCATTTCCAAAGTCAGCTCTCTAATGAACATCTTCAGTTTTCATTTCTGGAATTCTCATAGGAAATTCTTCATCATGTCTGAGAATCATCTGGTTGTTACTAGGCATTTCATGCTTTTCTTCGTCAGAGTCATCCTCCCTTTCCACAATGATGTTTTTTCTTTCTGAGGGTTCTTCTTCAGAATCCTTTATCATTACTTCCTTGAACCTTTCTGAGAGTTCATCAGCAAGGGGTGTTTTCTTGCTTCCTTCATAGAATACAACATGAACTGATTCTTCAATCTTCTTTGTTCTTTTGTTGTAAACTCTGTATGCTTTGCTATTCATAGAATAACCAAGAAACACACCTTCATCTTCCTATGGTTGAAATGTTCTTAGATACTCTTTTTCATTGTTAAGAACAAAACATCTACAACCAAATACTTTCAGATGTTTGATATTAGGGGGTCTACCAACAAGGAGTTCATATGGGGTCTTGTCATGGTGTTTGTTTATCAAACATCTGTTCTGAGTGTAGCATGCTGTGTTTACAGCCTCAACCCAATAAACTTCACTTATTTCAGTGTCAGCTAGCATTGTCCTTGCTGCTTCTTTAAGGGTTCTATTTTTCCTTTCTGCAACACCATTTTGTTGTGGTGTTCTCACAGAGGAAAGTTGGTGTTGTATACCTTTGCTGGTAGAAAACTCCTTTATGTACTGGTAGACAAACTCAGTACCATGGTTTGTTCTGATTGCAGATACTTTGTCATTTTTCATGACTTCAAGCTTATTCAGCAAATTTGGTATCTCCACCCTAGCATCAGATTTGTGCTTCAGAAAGACAACCCAAGTGAATCTTGAGAAGTCATCTACAACAACCAGACCATACTTCTTTCCTGCATAACTAGTTACGGATGATTCAAAAAGATCCATGTGTAATAGTTGCAGTGGTCTAACACTAGAGTGTCTGGTTTTGGTCTAGAAAGAGATCTTGGATTGTTTCCCCATCTGACAGGCAGAACAAATTCCATCCTTTCTGAAAGATGTTTTGGGAAGACCAACCACTAACTCTTTATTGGCAAGTTTGTTCAGAGTTTTGAAATTCAAGTGACTCATTTTTTTGTGCCATAACCAGTGCTCTTCTGTGTGACCTGATTGACTCACCATGAGACATTCTTCAGTTGTGGCAGATGCCCAATCGGCAACATAAAGATTACCTTTCCGCCGAGCAACCATGACTGTCTGCTTTGACTCATTGTCTATAAGTTTGCAATACTTTGCTTTGAATTTCATAGTGAATCCCTTGTCTGCAAACTGGCTCATGCTAAATAGATTATATTTCAAACCTTTAACATGTAATACGTCAGTGATTGTTAATGATCCTAATTTGACGTTGCCAGATCCCAGAGAGGGATTTAATTCTCCTCCAGCAAATCTGATGTCTGGTCCAGTTTGCAAGCTTTGTAGTTGACCAGATTTGCTTTGTCTCCTGTCATGTGCTTTCCGCATCCACTATCAAATAGCCATTGAGCCTTAGTTCATGAGGCGTTCTGCACAAAACAGGAAAAGGGAGTTAGGTTCTTACCTCAGAGATAGAACCACTTAGACTAAACATTCTTCCAGTAGGAATCCACATTTTAGTGAATTTCTTGGGAGTTTGTTTTTGTCTAACTTGATCAGAAGGAGATGCAATAAAATCAGTAATTTTGATCTCAATCTTCCTTCTTGGGGTGTTTCTAGGTGTTCCCTTTGGTGCTTTCTGGACCCTGGGTTTCTGGGGTTGCTTTTCGGCAAACTTAGCCTTTCTGGCGAGGTTCCTTCTAGCTCTGGCATTCAGTTTTTCAGTGGCTTGAGATTTCTTCCACTTCTGTCTATTGCTACGTGCAATATCAGCCTTGCGCCATTGTTCTTGTCCTTCCTTATATTGTTGCAGAACGACCTTTCCAAAAGCACGATAGCCAATGCCATTTCGAACACCTTTGGCTTTCTGAATGCATTCTTCAGAAGCCTTACTAGTTTCTGCACGATCTTTATTTTCATAAAATAGTTTAGCATAGAATTTGCCTATTCCAGCAATTCTTCCCTTCCTAGTAATGCAGCAATGTGGATGGTTGCATATCTGAGGGTTGTATTTCTTTTCAGAAACCTTATCCACATGTTTCTTGTGAACTTGTTGTTCTTTCAAAGGTTGGGTTGCAACTCCTTTTCCTTTGTCAACTACCCTAGCTTTCTGACCAATTCTATAGGTGGTTGAAGAATCATTCTGTTGACTTTTTACAAAGGTCAACCTTCCATCACTCTTCTTCAAAGGAGATGAATTACTTGATTGTTCATCAAGTCCAAGTCCACCTTTCTCAGAGGGATCTCTCATATATGATTGAACCTCAGTGAGAGTGTCACTAGACTTTGCATAAGATTGGAAGGATAGCTCTTTCTTTCTGAGTTCTTCATTATCAGAAAGCAGCTTCATCATTTTCTTATTAAGTTCATCCAAGGCTAGTTTGTGAGAATTTTCATTCTCAGATATCTGAGCTTTCAGAAAGGCTATTTCAGCGTTCTTGTTCTTAGATAATCTGGTTAGCTCAGAAACCTCTTTTTAAAGAGTTTCTTTGCTTTCCTCTAGAATTCTGGTTTTGGATTGTGCTTCCATAAATTCTATCTCATAACCATCCAATTCACTCTTGACCAACTCCAGATCCTCTATTCCATCATCACTCTCATAGTACAGAAATTGTGAATTGTTAGTTACCTCATCAGCCATAAGACATATTTCAATGTTGGAGATGTATGGACCAGTAATCTCAGCAAATCCACACATTTCATTCTTCTTAAGGCCGAAGTCGATTACATCGTGGGTGATTCCACACAATTCTGGTGATGGTAGGTTTGAGTCATCTGAATCTCCATCTTCAGAATCTGTCTCAATGTCTAGAGCATCAAGTTGAATTTGAATCTTCTTCCTTTCTTGATCGGTAAGGCCCTTTGATTTCTCTTGAAATTTCTTACATCCTTCTTGTCACTGTCTTGAGCTTGTTTAAAGGGACAATCTCTTTGAAGTGACCGGGCTTTTGACAATAGAAGCGGATATCATTTCCTATTTCTGCTTGATTCAGACTAACACCTTTCCGAATGGGGTGTTAGAGAGTTGTTCATTTGTATGTTCTTGTACTGATGATAGTTTGGGTCAAGATGCTTTTTCAGCTTTTCTTTAGCTTTTCTTCTCTCAATCTCTTGACTCACAAATTTCTTCATGTGTCTTACTGCAAGAGCATTTTCTTCAGATGCATCTTTGGTATCCTTCTTTTCAGAAGTACCTTGAGATATTAGAGCAACACTTTGCAACTTTTCAGCTGTTTGTTCTCTCTGAGTTGTCTCATAGTCTACAGTAGCAAGATGAGAGAAGAGCTCTACTGGAGTGATATTTGGCATCCCTTGGTTGAAATAAAAGAACTTAGTGTGCTCCCAGTTGTGATTGAGACTTCTGACAATAGTCTTAATCTTTTCTGGCTGAGAGTATCTGTTGCTTTCACCAAGTCCAGCCATATCACTCATAAGAGTAGTAAACCTGAAATCAAGTTCTTCTAGAGTTTCAGTGGGACCTTGTTTGAAGTTTTGGAACTTCAATTTAAGAACTTCAAACTTGTTTTCCTTGGTTTTCTCAGTTCCGGCACAGATTTCTTCTATCAATTGCTAGGCAACTTTCGCCATTTTAGCACCCCACAGTGTACACTGTATGTGCTCAGGTGTCGATCTGATGATGATATTACGAGCTTGACCATCCAATCTGTGTCTCTTGGCATCTTCAGATGTCCAGAGCTCTCTTGGCTTGTCTTCATACATAATGCTTCCACGAGCAACACGACCACTTTCACTGGCAGCCGCATCCTCGCTTCCATCTTCCTTGCCTGAGGATTTTCTTCCATCAGACACTTCAGTAACTTGTTTGAGTTGTCTGATTTTGATAGGCCCTTCATTGATGACATAGATCATCTCGTCACTAATGGCCTCCAGATGGAGCATCATGTTGTTCTTCCATTTCTCATAGTTTTCTGGCTTCAGAACGGGTGCATCACTCAGAGACAAACCTGCACACTTAACACACAAATTATATAGTCCTCAGAAAGGGACAAAGTTCCTTCACCTATCTGGGGATCTAGGTTCAGTGCAGAAGGCTTGTGAACCTCCTGCTCTGATACCAATTGTTGGTCCAGATAACGGCAAAGTAAAAGACTAGAGGGGGGGGGGGGGGGTGAATAGTCTTTTAAAACTTTTGTCGATAAACACAGTTTCTCAGAAACCTGGGGGTTTTTGATACTTAAATTCAGAGCGCGGAAAACTTTAAGATAGGTAAGTGCAGAAACAATAAGTATGTGTGTGTGCTTTGCTGAAATGTAAATACAGAGAGGTAAATGACACAGCAAATATAGTGGTATCTGGAGGTGGCGTAATCCTCCAACTAATCCACTTCGGTCTTTCTGAGACCTAGAATTCACTAGAACAGATAATTGAGTTCACCTTACAATAATCCTATTCTAAAATTCCTAAACAAATGGTTCCCAACCAAATGTTCCCCCTGAGTTATTCCCCAGCTCCTAGAGCTAAGTACTTCCTCTACTCAGATAACCTTGGAGTTATTCCTTGATTTCCCAAATCAAGTACTTCCTCTACTCCACGCCTTGATGGTGCTGGTCATAAGGTTTGTCAGAGAGGCTTCTCGTATAACTTTGCAATTATGTTTTCAGAGAGTCTAATAGAACAAGACTACTTAATACACTTGTTCAGTGGATGGCAGTCTGCTCTTTACTGACCCAAGTAATTCATGTCCGTTCTGGAGAATGAGCTTCAGAAAGGGTATCTGATAGTTCAACTCTTTGACGAACAACAATCTCTTGTTAAGGTTCAGGACAACTTAGAGCTACTAGTGATTCTTCGAGCAACAGAAAGCTTTCAGAAAGGTAGTAGAGTGCTTGAGAGAATACTTTGCTTGATGGTAAGTTTGCAAGATAGAGCGTTCTAAGGTGTGTATTTCTCAGCATCTAAGTGTGTGATATATATATAGATCAATTTGAGAGTTGTTGGAATGATATCCGTTAGACACAATTCAAATTCAGTCCATACTTATCTTGAAATGAGTACTCAGAAGTCCTTGTCTCATGTCTCAGAGAGGACTGTGCTTCAGCAGCTTTTCTGCCGATGCAATTAATGCACTTGTACTATTTCTTGTCCTGTAGTCTTCAACGGATACATGAGCCTTTCTGATGGCATGAATGCTCCATACTCATGATGTCATGTGTCCATAATCATATTTCAAAAGTAAGTAAATACACTTAAGAAAGTATTAAGGACATAGTCTTTCTTGAGTTAGACTAAACCTTAAACCTTGATATCTTCATAAATCTTGTGCAATCTTCAGTCTTCTAATCATCATAAAAGCTCCATTGCTAGGATTGATCTTCATGGTCTTCTGGAAATAAAAATTACACTCATAGACCTATAATCCTAATACTAGATTTACTAGACTAATCATACTCGGTGATTTTCTCTTTTACAATGTTCAAGTGAACCAAGAGTAATTAATCACATTTCTGGCTAAGATAAGAACATGTGATGAGTGATTAAAATACTAACAGATATTCCTAACCGTCTTGGTTGTAAGGCGTAAAGGAAATCTTTATGTTGTTGATTGGGCATCCGCCACAACTGAAGAATGTCTCATGGTGAGTCAATCTGGCCACACTGAAGAAAATTGGCTATGGCATAAAAGAATGAGTCACTTGAATTTCAAAACTCTAAATAAGCTAGCCAAGAAAGAGATGGTGGTTGGTTTACCCAAAATGGCATATAGAAAAGGTGTATGCTTAGCTTGCCAAATGGAAAAACAATCCAAAACATCTTTCAAGTCTAAAACTAGACATTCTAGTGAAAGGCCACTGCAAATGTTACATATTGATCTTTTTGAATCCTCTGTAACTAGTTATGTAGGAAAGAAGTATGGTCTAGTTGTAGTTGATGACTACTCAAGATTCACTTGGGTTGTCTTTCTCAAATACAAATCTGATGCAAGGGTTGAGATACCCAACTTGCTGAATAAACTCGAGGTCATGAAAAATGACAAGGTATCTGTAATCAGAACAGACCATGGTATTGAGTTTGTGAACTAGTACATAAAAGAGTTTTGTACTTGCAAATGTATACAACATCAACTATCTTCTGTAAGGACACCACAACAAAATGGTGTTTCTGAAAGAAAGAATAGGACCCTGAAAGAAGCAGCAAGAACAATGTTTGCTGACACTGAAATAAGTGAAATCTATTGGATTGAAGCTTTAAACACAGCATGCTACACTCAAAATAGATGTCTGATCAACAAACACCATGACAAAACTCCTTACGAGCTTTTCATTGGTAAACCCCCTAGTATCAAACATCTAAGGGTGTTTGGTTGCAGATGTTTTGTTCTTAACAATGGAAAAGAATATTTGAGAACATTTCAACCAAAGGCAGATGAAGGAGTGTTTCTTGGTTATTCTCTGAATAGCAAAGCCTATAGAATCTACAACAAAAGAACGCAAAAGATTGAGGAATATGTTCATGTAGTATTCTATGAAGAAAACAAGAAAGTACTCTTGAATGATGATCTCTCAGATAGGTTCAAAGAACTGATGATTAATGATTCTGAAAAAGGATTCTCAGAAGGAAACAATTCTATCATTCAAATAGAGGATGAGTCTGGCAATGAAAAGCAACCTATGCTTAGTAACAACCAGATGACTCTAAGACATGATGAAGAATTTCCTATGAGAATTCCAGAAATGGAACAGGTTACTGAGAACCTTCATCATGAAAAGGTATCTAAAAATGAGATTGCTGAAATGCAAGACTCAGATATCTCTAACACTGAAAGAGTGTTAGATATCCATGGCATTTCCCATGTGTCAGATATCTCAGATAGTGCACAAGTGTCTCATCAAGATCATATTGATTCACATTCAGATCAAAATGATATTGATCCTACTAGTTCAAAACCCATTATTAAATGGATAAGAAATTATCCTGCAAAGTATGTGATTGGTCCCATAGACCAAGGAGTTAGAACTAGAAGAGCAATCGCTGAAAATGCAAATTGTCTCTATGGATGTTTCATCTCAAACATTGAACCAAAAACTATAGAAGAAGCATTAAAGGATCAAGATTGGATCTCTGCAATGCAAGAAGAGTTGGATCAATTTGACAGAAACAAAGTCTGGAAACTGGTTCCATTTGTTGACGGAATATCTGTAATCGGAACCAAGTGGGTTTTCAGAAACAAAATGAATGAGTCTGGTGAAATAACGACAAACAAAGCTAGGTTGGTTGCCAAGGGATTCACCCAGACTGAAGGACTAGATTTTGATGAATCTTATGCACCAGTTGCAAGATTGGATGCAATAAGCCTCTTTCTAGCCTTTGCAACTCATAATGACTTTACAGTTTATCAGATGGATGTCAAGAGTGCATTTCTAAATGGTGAACTTGCTGATGAAGTCTATGTTGAGCAACCACCCAGTTTTGAAGTTTCCTCAGAAAGTAGGATGGTCTATAAGCTTCAGAAAGCTCTGTATGGGCTGAAACAAGCTCCAAGAGCATGGTATGATACATTGGCCAGATATCTACTAGAAAGTGGTTTCAAGAAAGGAGATGTTGATAAAACACTCTTCACATTGAACCATGATGGGAAACTACTTTTAGTTCAAGTATATGTTGATGACATTATATTTGGATCTAAAGACAAGCAACTTTGTGAAGACTTTGCTGAACTCATGAAATATAAATTTGAGATGAGCATGATGGGAGAATTGAATTACTTCCTAGGGCTGCAAGTCAAGCAACTCAAAGATGGAATATTCATTAGTCAAACAAAGTATGCAAAGGACATGCTCAATAAGTTTAATCTAAAGCCTTCTGAAAAGAATGCTAAGATACCAATGACAATAGGAACCAAAATGACCTATACTGAATCTGACAAGAGTGTTGAAGAACACAAGTATAGGAAATTGATTGGATCTCTACTGTACCTCACTGCAAGTAGACCTGATATTCAATATGCAGTTGGAGTGTGTGCTAGATTTCATACAAATCCAATGCAATCACACTACAACATTGCTATGAAAATATTGAGGTATGTAAAAGGTACTGTAGAAGTTGGATTGTGGTATCCAAAAGATAGTGGATTGAGTTTGGTTGGCTATTCAGATGCCGACTATGCTGGATCATTGCTTGATAGAAAAAGCACCTCAGGAACTTGTCAATTTCTTGGTGCTAGATTAATATCTTGGTTCAGCAAGAAACAAAATTCAATTGCCACATCTACCACAGAGGCTGAATATATTGCTGCTGGGTGTTGTGCTTCACAGATATTGTGGATACAACAACAACTCAGAGACTATGGACTCAATGAAAGAGAAAACTCCCATTTTCTGTGACAACACAAGTGCCATTGCCATAACTCAGAATCCTAAGTTTCATGCAAGAACAAAGCACATTGATGTTAGACACCACTTCATCAGAGACCATGTTGGAAAAGGCAATATAGAGATACTCAAGATTGGCACTGAAGACCAACTTGCATATATCTTCACTAAGCCACTACAAGAAAGTAGATTCTTAGCCTTAAGACACAATCGTGGACTAATGGAGCTACCAAAGAACTGAAAAAGTTCAGATATCTGAGGAAGATATCAAAGGAGAGAGAAAAGGAATCTGGAACGGGTATCCAGAGAAGAGGTATCTGGAACGGGTATCCAGAAAAGAGGAATCTGGAACGGGTATCTAGAAATCAAAGGCTAAAGGGTAAAACTGTCTACGGTTAACTACTATCTTGAAATTTGTATTATTTCTATCTTTGTGAAAAACTTTGAAAATACCAAGTATAAGATAGAATTTGATACAAACAGTGTTCTCATTCACACAAAAACGTGATTCAGATAGCTAATAGCCAACATTCATTAAATGGGCACAATTACTATTGTTGATTGTGATCATTGCTGAAGAAGCGATGGTGACCCTTGATGAAATGGGCGATTGATCTTTACGGCAGAGATTAATTCTCGGTAAATAGTGGACTGTTGAAATTCCGACATAGCCCACTATGCATTTAATGCCGAACAAACTTTTACCCACGCTTGTCTGGAATTCACAGATACGTATATACAAAACCAATTTGTATGTATATGTTTGTCTGAATTATGTTGCTATATATATAGGATTTTGGCAAAAGAAATTACTTTCGCCTAATCCAACATTCAGACTTGCACAAGAATAGCAAAAATCATTCTTCAACCTCTGCAAATTTCTGTTAGTCTTTCTGCAAAGAATCACTAATCTCTCACCCAAATCTCTTTCAAACTTTCAAAACACTTGCACTATATAAAGAGATGGCTCCTAAGCGTTCGTCTACCCAGAAACCCCAATCTTCTACCACTGGTACTGCTGAAAAGCAAGCACCAGAGTTGGTTATAGTGAACAATCGATTGGTAGGAGACTTTAATCCCGATCATTGGACTTCAAATCACAGAATGATTTGGGGTGGTGCCATGATTGAGGAATACCTCACGGCTGCTGTTGAAAATCAAGCCGATAGGAAGCTAATTCTTGACATGCTTGAAAAGGCACAAATCAAGGGTTTTCTATCTGCTCTTCCCAGTGGAATTTCTTCACTGGATGTGTTAGAATTCTACAATAACTCCAGGATTATATCCTGTGTTTCTGAAGGCACTGCAATAGTGTCTATAAAAACTAAGGTCCAAGGAAAGGAAATCCTTTTGGACTTAACAACTTTCTGTAAGATGTTTGATCTTCAGAATCTTGGAAAGGATTTTGAAATAGACACCACGGATGATGATCTCCTTAAAGGTGTAAAACAGCTGTACAGTGATGTGTGTGATCTTGAAAAACCAGATACACCCACTGATTTCAAGCTTGCTGACATCAGAACCAGACATCCATTGGATTTGGCATGCATTCTTCACAGATGCTTTGATGGTCTACAAGGAGGTGCTGACCAGATAAGCCAAGAACGCTGGATGATGATGTTCTTGTTGCAACAACAAGACAAAAGGCTGGAAAACCCTTTTAATTGGGGAAAGTATTTATGAAGTTTGTCAAGAAGATTCAAGGCTTTGAGCCTAAAATCGCTAAGGGACTTCCTGAGCCAAAGGCCACAGTAAGCTATGGTCTAAAGATATGCTACTTGATGGAGAAGCTTGGCATTAAGCTCAGAGAGAAGGTTGACATAGCCAACAGTAACCTACTCTACAAATATGGGTATACGAACTTGATGAAAAAGGTTACTGGATCTCAGCAAGGTTCCAAGAATCGAAAGACTGGAGAGGTATCTGAGGGAAAAGTTGCGATCAAGAAGCCCAGAACTTCACGAAAGAAGTCTGCTGGCAAATCAGTAGATACACACACCCATTGAGGTTTTCGATTCCCAGATACCTGCCGCCGCTGCAGATGAACTCATCAATGCTGCAAAACAGGTATCGACTACTGAACAAGTAGACTCAGCAAGAGAAAGTGCTTTCAGAAATGTTAAGACTACTGCCGAAAGCTTTGCTGATGAACTCATCAATGCTTCTAAAGAAAGTAGTTATAGATACCAAGCCCTATCTACAGAAACCGCAGGGATTATGGACCAATCAGTTCCTAATGCTGATGAGAGCTCTGACGATGAAGATGATGAATTAGTCATCTCTCAAGTCCTAGAAAAATAAAAAAGGGCTAAGGTTACTGAAAAAGTAACTGGTGTAGAGGTATCTGAAGAATAACCTACACCATAGGTTGCTGAACAAGCACCAGTTTCAAAGGTTGCTGAAGAAGCAACTGTGTCCAAGGTCACTCGACAAATTACACCATCAGAGCAAGAAAGACTGAAAGATATTGAAGATGCTTTGATGAGTGATAGCTTAGTGTTGGAGGATACTGCCATTGCCTCAACACTCAACAGTCTGTCTCAAGCACAACAACCACAACAGCCAGATGTGAATACTGCTGAAATGGTACTTGAGTTACAGAAACCAGCATCTTTCATGCGGAAGAAAATCCTAAAAAAAAGAGCAGGTTCCCCAACTTAATGAGAGGGATCAAACGGGGCATCCGCCGTAATGAATGATCAATCGGGAGGCAAGCGAGTTGCATACTCGGAAAGGTCCGGCACGAAACTTCAAACAAAGAAGTGAAATGGAACAACAAGACCAAAACATAGAAGGGTCACAAGTTCGAGACCAATCACTGACCGCTCGGTGGTGAATGGTTTAACTCTCTACTTGTGATATTTTGTGTTTATTAATCTTGTTATTTAATAAAATTTCTTTGTTTCAGGCTGAATTAGAAACACAAGAACAAGAGAAAGCTGGAAAGCTTGCCTCAGAGACTGAGAAGGAGGCTACTACAACCTCACTTCTTAAGGTATCTGAGGCTGTGCTACAGGTGATAGAGAGTTTCTTAAGATATTAATTTTCACATATATGTTAATACACTTAACTAATTAAGTGGATGTTTCTAATAGGCTCCAACTGAGAAAGAAGAAGATAAGGTAGACATGCCAGAAAAGGACCCAGAAACCGTCAATGTTTCTGAAGAAAATGTCATTGAGCCTTCTAGTGTGAAGGTATATGAAAATCAGTGATAAACTTTCTTCATTATGGGTTAATATAAATTCTTATCCAATTACTCAATACTTTCTACTTACAGGCTCATTCAGAAGTAGAAGTGCAAGGGGAAAGAGTTGCGACATCCCCTGCACCCATGGAAATTGATGAAGCCCCCAAGGTAACATCACCAGAAAGAACACCAGAAACTGAGAACATTTCTGCGAAAAATGATTCTGAGCCTCTTGCTGAGGAAGTAAGTGGAAAACTCAGAAATTATTGAAGCTTAATTGCACAAATTCTTTCATGACAATTTCCTAAGTATTGTGATAATTTTAATTCTCAGGATCAAGCAGAAAGAAAGGTTGATGAGGACCAGACATCCAAGTCTCCACCTCACAACAAGATATCTGAGGCACCCTCTGCCTCAGTAGTACAAGTCTCTGAGCCTGATGTACTCATTCAGGTAACTCAGAAACCTAACTACACTCGTACTCAGATATCTACACAAGTTTTGAATCTAACTCAAAACTCTTTCTTTCAGGCTCAAACAAGTGCCACTAAGGTCCCTGTTGATGAGAAAGAGGACCTGCTCCCTTTCTTCAAGGAACACACTTTGCCAAAGCATCTGAAATGCTTCAAGAAATGGCAAAAGCTCCGATGCTCCGATCTATCTGAAATCTTAAAGGTGACTGATCACCACACAAGGAGAGCACGAGCCCTTGACTTGGAAAACTACGTCCATGCAATGTTCCCCACTGAACAATATTCTTTCGGAACATTGATGTATAAGGACTTTGTCAAGGAAGTGGCCAGAAAGCTGATCCAAGCTTTCAAACAAGCGGATGGTCAGACCAGACTACAGATGGCATTCAAGCCTACTTTGCCCCAGACTCTACAATACATACTGTTGGTCCAGATAACGGCAAAGAAAAAGACTAGAGGGGGGGGGGTGAATAGTCTTTTAAAACTTTTGTCGATAAACATAGTTTCTCAGAAACCTGGGGGTTTCTGATACTTAAATTCAGAGCGCGGAAGACTTTAAGAAAGGTAAGTGCAGAAACAATAAGTATGTGTATGTGTGCTTTGCTGAAATGTAAATACAAAAAGGTAAATTACACAGCAAGAATAGTGGTATCTGGAGGTGGCGTAATCCTCCAACTAATCCACTTCGGTCTTTCTGAGACCTAGAATTCACTAGAACAGATAATTGAGTTCACCTTACAATAATCCTATTCTAAGATTCCTAAACAAATGGTTCCCAATCAAATGTTCCCCCTGAGTTATTCCCCAGCTCCTAGAGCTAAGTACTTCCTCTACTCAGATAACCTTGGAGTTGTTCCCTGATTTCCCAAATCAAGTACTTTCTCTACTCCACGCCTTGATGGTGTTGGTTATAAGGTTTTGTCAGAAAGGCTTCTTGTATAACTTTTCAGTTATGTTTTCAGAGAGCCAAACAGAACGAGACTACTTAATACACTTGTTCAGTGGATGGCAGTCTGCTCTTTACTGACCCAAGTAATTTGTGTCCGTTCTGGAGAATGAACTTCAGAAAGGGTATCTGATAGGTCAACTCTTTCACGAATAACAATCTCTTGTTAAGGTTCAGGACAACTTAGAACTACTAGTGATTCTTCAAGCAACAGAAAGCTTTCAGAAAGGATAGTAGAGTGCTTGAGAGAATACTTTGCTTGATGGTAAGTTTGCAAGATAGAGCGTTCTAAGGTATGTTCTTCGAGCATCTAAGTGTGTGATATATATATAGATAAATTTGAGAGGCGTTTGAATTGTATCCGTTGTGCTCTCTATCAAATTATATCCGTTTAAATCTTGAACTATGTACTCAGAAGTCACTATCTCTTGTTTTAGAGAGGACTTGCTTTTTGCAGCATTTCTGCCGATGCATTTAATGCATAGTACTGTTCATTGTCCTTTAGTCTCAACGGATACATGAGCCTTTCTGATGGCTTGCATGCTCCATACTCATGATGTCATATGTCCAGAATCATATTTCTAAAGTAAGTTAATATACTTAAGGAATAAGGACTTAGTCTTTCTGAGTTAGACTAGACCTTTGTGTCTTCATAAACCTTGTGCAATCTTCAGTCTTCTAATCTTCAGAAAAACTCCATTGCTAGGATTGATCTTCATGGTCTTTTTGAAATAAAAATTACACTCAGAGACCTATAATCCTATTACAAGATTTACTAGACTAATCATACTCAATGATTTCTTATTTTACAATGTTCAAGTGAACCAAGAGTACTTAATCACCTTTCTGGCCAAGATAAGAACATGTGATGAGTGATCAAAATACTAACAGATATTCCTAACAAATTTTCCCCTTTTTGATTAGTCATCCATGACTATCTTTTAAGTCGTATTACAAAATTGTAATCCTGGAAGAGAAAACAATCCACCACTTAATCATTTCAAATGATATTCAATTTTAGTTGAATTAAGTGCAGAAAGTAAACATCAACCAAATCTCAAGAAGTGATCTTTGCTGATAAGTTGTCATCTATTAAAAAGTATCTGAGAGTATGATCTTCAGATAGGTACAGTTTACAGAAAGAGATGCAACTTTTACATATAGAGAATTTTTAGAAATAATCAGCAAGATTACAAAAAGTAACAAAACATACTAAGTAAATTAGAACAAAGGAGAGTCCAAGCTCCAAGAGAGTATTCTAATGTTACTAGTCTTCAAGTCTTCAGAAATGCAACTTGGGTTCAAATACCTCAAGTTCTTCAGCACCCTTTCTGGATCAGTTGACATGATCATCCACTTTTCTGCATTCTTGGACATAGTCATAAAGAATCCTTCTGACAGAGAGCTCTATCTTTCTGGATAAGTCACATATTTCATGGTAACTCTTGCCGAGCTTGTGATTCTTCCGTAGAAAATGTTTGACCCAGAAGTACTTTCCCCAGACCCAGGCATGTCTACTTGCAGCTGAGACAGGTTGAAATACTTTTATATTTCATCCAGATAATGTATATCATCTAGGTATTCATCCAATGTCATATAGAATGACTCATAGGTTGAAACACCTAGTTTGTTCTTCCTGCTGTAGCTACCATCCAGTTTTCTTACCTTGTGTACATCATCAGGTTTTGGGTAAGGACAGGCAAAAGAAAGATCCATCTTTCTGGCTTCATTCCTCTTTTCTACTTCAAAGTTTAGCCAGGCATGAAGGTGCTCAGGTTTTAGCAATTCTGGCTTGCCTTCTCTCCATTTCAGGATTTGGTTGAGGATGGGAGTTGGAAACTTATCATTGACAAGTAGATGTTGTAGTTCCAGAATCCAATACCCTCTCTTGTTCAGAATGCACCTATATGAAGATTCTTCATTACTGGTCTTCATATACTCAATGTGGGCATCAGTTGGCCTTTCTTGATGTGTTTCATTGTTAATTCTGCCAAACTGGAAATCCCTTCTTACTTTTCTGTTTGGTGGCCTTCTGTCAGGAGATCCTCTAACCCTTTCTTCCTGCCTTGGGGCTGTGCTGGTGGATGTTCCTTGTATAGACTTGGTATTTCCAGAAGGAGTTCTGGCTGCTAAGGGCTTTGCTGCCAGAGGAGGTTGTGAAGTAGTTGCTTGTCTCCTTTTCTTGTCAAGTGGATGTTCATCAGAATCATCCTCATCATCATTGAAGTCCAAAATTGGAGACTTGCAGCTTTCTTGACCTCTTGCTTCTCCTTCTTCCTTTTCTTCTTCTTCAGAAGTCTTTTTCTCTTCTGAGTTTCTAAGGGACTTGGTTCCCCTAGTGACCATACTTCTCAGACTTCTGGCTGGTTGATCTGGAACAACTTCTTCAGCAAGTTGACTTGAGGAGGGAGGATTTGATTGTTTTCTTTTTCTTCCTCTGCCTTTCTGAGGCATCTCTTCTTCCCCCTTAGTCATGAATGACTGACTCATGATAGCATAAGCTTCAGAGAGAGTTTCAAAGTTTTTCTGGAGATTGTTGTGCACCCTGACCAATTCTTGAATTCTTTCTTCAGCTCGTTGTTCTGCCTAACCAGTTCCTGCTCCTTCTGTTGAGCTCTTCAAGCGGCCTTAGGATGGCGTTGGCTTGCAGGACAACATGGCTGGCTTCATTCAATGCTGCATTAACATTGTTACAATCCTTATCCCTGATCAACCCTAGGTCTTTCTGAGAGAGAGCTATGCTGGTTGTTCTGTTGAGTAAAGCAGCAGCCAATGGCTTCATCTCTGTTGGTCCAGATAATGGCAAAGTAAAAGACTAGGGGGGGGGGGTGAATAGTCTTTTAAAACTTTTGTCGATAAAAACTATTTCTCAGATATCTGAGTAGATATCTAATACTTAGAATCAGAGCGCGGAAGACTTAAGATAGATAAGTGCAGAAACAGTTAAAGTGTGTGTGTGTGTTGCTGAAATGTAAATACAGAAAGGTAAATAACACAGCAAGTATAGTGGTATCTGGAGGTGGCGTAATCCTCCAACTAATCCACTTTGGTCTTCCAGAGACCTAGAATTCACTAGAATAGATAATTGAGTTCTCCTTACAACAATCCTATTCTAAGATTCCTTTAAACAAATGGTTCCCAACCAAATGTTCCCCCTGAGTTGTTCCCCGGCTTTCTCAGCCAAGTACTTCCTGTACTCAGAAACCTTTTTGAGTTATTCCCTAGCTTCCCAAGCTAAGTACTTCCTATACTCAATAACCTTGGAGTTATTCCTTAGTTTCCCAAATCAAGTACTTCCTATACTCCGGTAACCTTGGAGTTATTCCCTGATTTTCCAAACTAGGTACTTCCTGTACTCCACGCCAATTATGGTGTTGGTTTCGGTTTGAGTTGTCAGATGAGCTTCTTTAATAACTTATTCAGTTATTCAGATAGCTCTGTGAATCAAGTATACTTAATACACTTTTCAATGTATGGTATCTTGTTCTTTTTACTGACCCGTCTTAGATAAGTGTTCAAGAGAATGAATCTCAGATACTTGATCTTTCGTTTCAACTCTTTCACAGATAGCTATGCTTGTTTAGGATCAGGACACTTAGAACTTCAAAGTTACTCAAGATCAAAAGCTTTGGTCGCAACAGAAAGCTTTGAGGATAAGTAATTTGCTTTGAGAGAGTAAGATGTTCAGTAAGTTCTGTGTAGTTCAAGGTGTGTCTTCTCAAGCAGTCTAAGTGTTGATATTTATAGATGAATTTGAGTGCCGTTTGAATAGTATCCGTTAGGCTCAAATTCAAACTATTGATATCTGTGTATAGTACTGTAGCAGGTTTTGTCTTCTTCTTCAGAAGCTGCCGTTTCTTTTGTTCAGATCTCTCTGTCCGTGCATTAAATGCATTGTACTATACTTTTTGTCCTGTAGTGCCAACGGAACTATACTTTGTATCAGAGACTAGTATTATCTGATTCTTTGCACGTCCTTATCTTCAATCTTCAGATACCACTTTTATTGAAACATCTTTGTTTGCAATATATATATTTCTTTTTCAGAAATGTAGTTAAAGCTCAAGGTATCTGAGAATAGATATCTGTGGACACTTTCCTTGTTTTCAGATAGACCTTTCATTTCTTAGATATCTCTTGTGACACAGTTTGTTTAAAACTATTCGTGTCTTCAAGATATCTGGCTAAGGTATCTGAAAAACTGTTTCAGAAATCTTGTGCAGTTTCTTCAAGTCTTCAATGTCGTTGAGCTTGTTCTGCTTGGATGTCTTCTTCTTGGTCTTCTCTTAATAAAATAAAAATTACATTTTGAGACCTAACATCCTATACAAGATTAGCTAGACTATCATACTTAGTGGGTTTCCTCTTTTACAATGTTCAAGTGAACCAAGAGTACTAATCACCTTTCTGAGACTAAGATAAGTCATCATGTTGTTGATCAAAATCTAAACAGATATTTCTAACAAAATATCTAACAAATTTCCTAACAAATTTCTCAACATATTTCCTAACAAATTTCCCAACAAATTTCCCCCTTTTTGATCAGTCAACGATGACTATCTGACCTATTACAAATCTGGATGAGTGAACAATCCAACACTTAATCATTTCTTAAGATTTTTCAAATCATTCAATTAAGTGCAGAAAGTAGACATCAACCAAATCACAAGGTGTGATCTTTGCTGACAAGTTATCTTTTATAGAATACTATCTGAGAGTAAGTTCTTCAGATAAGTTACAAAGATAGATTACAGATAACTTCAATAGATACAACAATTTAGCTCAGTCAGCAAAAATACAAAAACTACATAGTAAATTAGGACAACAGGGGTAACCAAGCTCCAAGTAAACATCCTAATAGACTAGTCTTCAAGTCTTCAACTCTTCAAGTCTTCAACAGTAGTTCTATGGATCAGTCTGCAAATTTCCTATCTCCAAATCTTTTGATGTCATCAGAATAATCATAGAGAAGTGTTCTGACGAGCATCTCAGTGTCTCTGGCAAATCCACAGACCTCTTTGTAGGTTTTGGTAGGATTTTTCTTGACAAAATGTTTGACCCACAGATACTTTCCCCACTTCCAGGCATGCTCTATTCTGATATCTGAAAGCTTGAAGTATTCGTAGATAATCCTCAGATATCTGATGTCACCCTTGTATTGATCTTCAGTTAGATAGAACGACTCATAGGGTTCCACAGCGAGTCTTGCTCTCGTGCCTGTTCCTGTGATATTCAGAATTCTGTGCACATCATCTGGCTTTCCATATGGACATTCATCAGAGAGGTCCTTTCTCATGGCTTCAGTTCTCTTGACAACTTCAAAATCCAACCATGCTTTAATGTGATTGCTGTTGATCAAGGTTGGCTTATCTTTTCTCCATGCCATAAGTTGTTTATGGATTGGTTCTGGAAATCTTGAATTTACCAGTAGATGCTTAAGTTCCAGAATCCAATAGCTATTTTTCTGATTGATGCACTTGTAGACAGAGGAATCATTGTCATACTTCACATACTCTATTTTAGCTTCTTCTGGACTGAGTGGACGTTGACTTTGTCTTTGCTCAACTCTCAGTCTGTTCCTTCTCTGTCTTGAATTCTCTTTGGGGTTGTTGCTTGAAGAACCACCCTGGATAGACTTGGTATTTCCAGAGGGTGTTTTAGCTGCTAGGGGCTTTGCAGCTATGGGCTCAGTTAGGCTTTCAATTTTCCTTTTCTTGTGAAGAGGAGCTTCATCTTCATCAGTTTCCTCATCATCATCAAGATTTAATCTTGTGAGAGTTTTACAGCCTTCTTCATTGCCCAGGGACTTGATTTGACCTTCTTCTTCTTCTTCAGAAGATTCATCAATCCCTTTAACTTGTCTTCTCCTTGGAGCCTTGGTACTCCTTGGAGGTTTCTGTGCCATGGCCCTTGTTATCATTTTAGTTCCTTCAGTAGGTTTCTGGGAAGCAGCTACTATTTGCAAAGCAGCTTGGCTTGAGGAGGGTTCATTGATTCTGAGTGGTGGCTGGGAAGTTTTCATGTTTCTTCTTCCTTTTTGAGCCACACCAGCTCCAGATTTCTTCTTGTTTTCTGCTCCTTCTTCCCATTCCCCCTGACTTTGAGGTCCAGATTTGTACACTCTTTCCCCCTTAGTCATTGTTGGCTGACTCAGTCTCATAAAAGAATCTGAGAGAGAGTTAAAGTGCCCTTGTAAATAATTTCAGGCAGTGACCAACTTCTGAAGTTCGGCTTTGAGCTCCTGATTTTGTTTGATAATCCATTGTCCTTATCAGTGAGCTCTGCCAATGGGCCTAGGATGGCATCTGCTTTTCCAGCAGTGTAACTTGCCTCTTGGAAAGCTTTTTCAGCTAAAGACGCATCATCGTCCCTTATCATTCCCAGATCTTTCTGAGCAATGACTATGCTAGTTGTTCTCTGAGTGATGAGCTCAGTGAACTTTTTCATTTCAGAGGGGACGGAGGCAATTACTTCCTTGTTCTGTGAAGATATCTCCTTGTTCAGATGAGCTAGTACTTGGTACCTGTTCATGTATTCATTGGAGTGGACATTTGGCAGTTTGCTGAATATTGTAGGAGCAATCAGCTTCCTTTTCAAATGAGAAACCGCTAGATGTTCATTGCGGTGCTCTGCCAAAGTCTTGTCTTCTTCATCATCTGAGTAATCAGCCCAGTGATCTTCATCCTCTTGGACATTGTCATCGATTGTATCGAGTCCAGCAACCATCTCAGAGATTGGTTTCTTCCCTTTCTGGGAGGAGGATGGTACTTCTTTTGAAGATGATGCAACCTTAGCATCATGCTTAATTTCAGATACTTCTTCAGTATCGAGTTCTTTGGTGATGGAATTTACAGCATCCTGTAGCTCTTTAACCTCAGAGTAAGCAATCATCTCTTGCAGATATTGATCTTGTAGTTGGTCAAGCTTATCTCTGGATTTAGCTATTTGGTCTTCCAGTTGAAGATGGAGCTGTTGTTCTTCTTCCAACAGTTGTTTGAGTTGAGCAGTTCTGGTTTGAGTGTTTAATATTTTCTGATTTGTTTCTTCAGAAAGCTCAACTACTTGTTCAGTAGTAACTGGGTGTTGGGAAGATGGATGAGTGGATTTCTGAGGAGATGGAGACGGAGATTTCTGTGAAGTCTTCTCAGTGTGCTTTGCAGCAGCTGAGGCATTATTCCTTAGCGAAATTCTCCGGTCCCTGGTGCAGGGGCATCATCATCATCCTTTTTGTCTGTGTCATCCTTTTGGTGATGGTCAGTGGGAGGTTCATCGAAGTCATTTTCGTTTATCTCTTCCTCCTCATCATCTTCAGATACAAGATTGATCACTTCAGGAATGGTGATCTTCTGCCCATTAACCTCTTCTTGTTCAGAACGTATAAATTGCAGAGTTTGGGGCAGAACTGACTTGAATGCCATCTGTAATCTTGTCTGACCATCTGCCTGTTCAAAGGCTTGTATCAAACTGTGCGCCACTTCTCTGGAGAAATCCTTATGCAATAGAGTCGAATGGCTGTGTCGCATTGGTAGGGAACATTGCATGGATATATGTCTCCAAGTCAAGAGCTCGTGCTCGCCTGTTTGGTTGATCTGTGATTCTCAATATTTTAGAGAGATTAGAGCACCTTAACCTTTGCCATTTCTTGAAGCATTGAATATGCTTTGGCAGAGTGTGAGATTTGAAGAAGGGAAGTAGGTCCCTTGTCTCATCATTGGGAGCCTACTTGGCACTCATTTGAGCCTGAAAGAAAGAGTTTTGAGTGAGCTTCAAAACTTTTGTAGATATCTGAGTAGAAGTGTAGTTTAGTTTCTGAGTTACCTGAGTAAGTACTTCAGGCTCAGAGACTTGTGCTACTGAGACAATTGGTGTCTCAGATATCTTGTTGTGAGGCGGAGACTTGGAAGTCTGGTCCTCATCAACCTTTCTTTCTTGAACCTGAGAATTAAAATTATCACAATACTTGGGAAATTTTATCAAGAAAACTTTAGATGACAAATCAGATATCTGAGAGGTCAATTACCTCCATGGGAGGCTCAGATATTTGTCTCTCAGAGACTTGTGCAGTCTCTGGAATCTTTTCTTGTGATGAAGACATTGATGCCTCATCAGTTTCCATAGGTGCAGGGGATGTCGCAACTCTGTCCCCTTGCACTTCTACTTCTGAGTGAGCCTGTGAGTAGAAATCATTGAGTAATTTAGAAGAAGTTTTAGTCAACCCAAGGTGAAGAATATTTATCATTGATTTTCATATACCTTCATACTGGAAGGCTCAATGATCTGTTCTTCAGAAACCTTGTTGGTTTCTGGGTTTTCTTCTGGCATTTCTGCCTTATCTTCCTCTTTCTCAGTTGGAGCCTGTTAGAAACATTCACTTAATTGGTTAAGTAAATTATCGTATAACTGAAAAATGACAACTTAAGAAACATGTTATCACCTGTAGGACAGGCTCAGATTTCTTAAGAGGTGAGGTTGATGAGACCTCTTTCTCTAGTTTCTGAGGCAAGCTTTCCAGCTTCCTCTTGTCCTGGTGTTTCTAACTCAGCCTGTAACAAAGAATTTCATAAATAACAAGATGTACAAGCATAAAATTTGCACAAGATAAGAGTTAAACCATTCAACTACCTGATCCATGTCAGGCTGATTGGAATCTGAAACTTGTGACCTTTCTATACATTGGTCTTCTTGTTCCAGTATTTCTTCTTTGTTTGAAGTTTCAGGTACTTCACACCTTTCCTGAGTATGCAACTCAGTTGCCTCCCCTGGTTGATCATTCTGAGTAGATGTCTCAGTTTGATCCCTCTCATTGAGTTGGGGAACCTTCTCTTTTGCAGGATTTTCTTCAGCGTACTGCATTGCTGGTAATTCAAAATGGAGTTCATTTACCATTTCATCAACCACTTGTGGCTGTTGTGGTTGTTGTGGTTGTCTGGAAGCAGAGGATTGGTCAGTAGAATGTTCTTCCATATTTTTAGATGTGGCATTTTCATCAGCATCTGCCAGCACTAAATTACCACTCATCAGGGCTTCTTGAAGTTGTGCATAAGAAATGTTCCCTGATGATGTGTTTGCACCAACAACCTTTGCTATAGGTGCTTGTTCAGCAACCTGTGGTATAGGTTCTTTTTCAGATACCTTTTCACTAGTTACTATTTCAGTAACCTTAGCCCTCTTTGTTCTTTCTAGGACTTGAGAGATGACTAGTTCATCATCTTCATCGTCAGAGCTCTCATCAGCATTAGGAACTGATTGGTCCATTACACCTGCGGTTTCTGCAGATAGGGCTTGGTGTTTTTCACCACTTTTGGCAGCATTTATGAGTTCATCAGCAAGGCTTTCTGTAATAGTCTTCTCATTTCTGGAAGCACTTTCTCTTGCTGAGTCTACTTGATCAGTAGTTGATAACTCTTTTGCAGCATTGATGAGTTCATCTGCCTTTATCAGTTCATCGGCAAGGCCTGTAGATATCTGAGAATCGACAACCTCTTTGGGTGTGTCTTCTGATTTGTCAGCAGACTTCTTTCTTGAAATTCTGGGCTTCTTGGTCGCAACCTTTTCTTCAGATACCTTTTTAGACCTTCGTTTCTTAGAACCTTTCTGAGACCCAGTAACCTTTTTCATCAAGTTTGTATACTCATATTTGTAGAGTAGGTTACTGTTGACGATTTCAGCCGTCTCTCTGAGCTCAATGCCAAGCTTTTCCAGCAAGTAGCATATCTTCAGACCATAGCCTACTGTGTCCTTTGGCTCAGCTAGTCCTTTGATGATTTTTGGCTCGAAGCCTTGAATCTTCTTCACAAACTTCATGAAGGCGTACTTTCCCCAGTTAAAAGGGTTTTCCAGCCTTTTGTCTTGTTGATTCAGCAAGAACATCATAATCCATCGTTCTTAGCTTATCTGGTCAGCACCTCCTTGTAGACCATCAAAGCATCTGTGAAGAATGCAAGCCAGTACATCCCAGTGAACCATCAGATGTCTGGGATGTCAGCAAGTTTGAACTCAGTGGGTGTATCTGATTTTTCAAGATCACACACGTCACTGTATAGTTCTTTAACACCTTCAAGGAGATCATCATCCTTGGTGTTTATTTCAAAATCCTTTCCAAGATTTTGAAATTCAAAAAACTTACAGAAAGTTGTTAAGTCCAGAAGGATTTCCTTTCCTTGGACTGAGGTTTTAACAGACACTATTTCAGTGCCTTCAGAAACACAGGAAATAATCCTGGAGTTGTTGTAGAATTCCAGCACATCGAGTGATGAAATTCCACTAGGGCGAGCAGATAGAAAACCCTTGATTTGTGCCTTTTCAAGCATGTCAAGAATTAGCTTCGTCGACTTGGTTTTCTATTGCAGCCGTGATGTATTCCTCAACCATGGCACCACCCCAAATCATTCTGTGATTTGAAGTCCAGTGGTCAGGATTAAAATCTCCTACCAGTCGGTTGTTCACAATAACCAACTCTGGTGCTTCCTTTTCAGCAGTACCAGTGGAGGATTGAGATTTCTGTGTAGTTGAACTTTTAGGGGCCATCTCTTTATATAGTGTAGGGATTTGAAATTGGTGTTTCAAAGAGATTTGATTCAGTAATTCTTTGCAGAAAAACTTAATCTTGATTTGCAGAGATTGTAGAAGATTTGCAGAGAATCAAGAGAAGGATTTGCTATTTTTGTGCAAGATGAGTTTTCGGATTAGGCAAAAGTGATTTCCTATGCCAAAATCCTATATATATAGCAATTAAATCTCAACAGACATATACATACAAATTGATTTTGTGTGTACGTATCTGTGATTTGCAAGCAGGCGTGAGCAAAAGCTAGTTCGGCATTAAATGCATAGTGGGCCATGTCCAATTTCAGCGATCCACTATTTACTGTGAATTAATTTCCACCGTATAGATCAATCGCTTAATTTCATCAAGGGTCACCATTGCTTCTTCAGCAATGATCACAATCAACAAGTGTAATTGTGCCCATTTAATGAATTTTGGCGATTTGCTATCTGAATCACAATTCTGTGTGACTAAGAACATTGTTTGTATCTGAGTCTATCTCATACTCAATTGTTGGTCCAATTTTACACAAGGATAGAAATAATACAAATTTCAAGAGAGTAGTTGACTGCAGACAGTTGTACTATTCTCTTTTTGTGTTCCCCCTCACTGAGTGAACTAGATATCTGAGTTCCGTCTCGGAGATCTTAAGTCGCCTTTTGCTCTTTAGCCTTTTGACTTACGGATACCCGTTCGGATACCTCTTCTCTGGATGCCGTTCGGATACCTCTTCTCTGGATGCCCGTTCCATTTCGAACTCTTCGGTTCATTGGTAGTTCCATTAGTCCAAGACTATGTCTTAAGGCTAAGAATCTACTTTCTTGTAGTGGCTCGTGAAGATATACGCAAGTTGGTCTTGATTGCCAATCTTGAGTATCTCTATATTGCCTTTTCAACATGGTCTACGATGAAGTGATGTCTAACATCAATATGCTTTGTTACGGCATGAAATTTAGGATTACGTGTAATCGTAAGCACTTGTGTTGTCACAGAAAATGGGAGTTTTCTTTTCATCGAGTCCATAGTCTTTAAGTTGTTGTTGTATCCACAGAATCTGTGTTGCACAACAACCAGCAGCAATATATTCAGCCTCTATGGTAGAAGTTGCAATTGAGTTTTGCTTCTTGCTAAACCACGAGATAATTCTAGTGCCCAGAACCTGACAAGTTCCTGAGGTGCTTTTCCTATCAAGCAGTGATCCAGCAAAATCAGCGTCTGAGTACCCAGCTAAACTCAATCCGCTTTCTTTAGGATACCACAATCCTACATCTACTGTACCTTTTACATACCTTATTATTTTCATAGCAACGTTGTAGTGTGTTTGTATCGGATTTGTCTGAAATCTAGCACACACTCCAACGGCGTATTGAATATCAGGTCTACTTGCAGTGAGGTAAAGTAGTGAACCTATCAATTTCCTATACTTATGTTCTTCCACACTCTTATCCGATTCAGTATAGGTCATTTTGGTTCCAATGCTCATAGGTATCTTAGCATTCTTTTCAGAAGGCTTAAGATTGAATTTTGTGAGCATATCTTTTGCATACTTTGTTTGACTAATGAATATTCCATCATTGAGTTGCTTGACTTGCAATCCTAGAAAATAATTCATTTCTCCCATCATGCTCATCTCAAACTTGCTTTTCATGAGATTTGCAAAGTCATTACAAAGTTGCTTGTCCTTAGATCCAAATATGATGTCATCAACATATACTTGAACTAAGAGTAGTTTCCCGTCATGATTTAAGGTAAATAAAGTTTTATCAACTTCACCTTTCTTGAAACCACTTTCCAGAAGGTATTTGGCCAAAGTGTCATACCATGCTCTTGGAGCCTGTTTCAGTCCATACAGAGCTTTCTGTAGTTTATAGACCATTCTACTTTCTGAGGAAACTTCAAAGCCAGGTGGTTGCTCAACATAAACTTCTTCTGCAAGTTCACCGTTCAAGAATGCACTTTTGACATCCATCTGATAAACTTTAAAATCTTTATGAGCTGCAAAGGCTAGAAAGAGTCTTATTGCATCCAATCTGGCTACTGGTGCATATGACTCATCAAAATCTAAGCCTTCAGTCTGGGTAAATCCCTTGGCAACCAATCTTGCTTTGTTTCTGGTTATTTCACCAGATTCATTCATCTTGTTTCTGAAAACCCATTTAGTTCCAATCACAGATATTCCTTCTACAAATGGAACTAGTTTCCAGACTTTGTTTCTCTCAAATTGATCCAACTCTTCTTGCATTGCAGAGATCCAGTCTTGGTCTCCTAATGCTTCTTCTATATTTTTAGGTTCAATATTTGAGATGAAACATCCAAAGAGAGAATTAGCATTTTCAGCTATTGCTCTCCTAGTCCTAACACCTTGATTAATTGGTCCAATTACATCCTTTGCAGGATGATCTTTGATCCATCTCATCATAGGTTTAGTGCTAGTAGGATCAATATCCAAATGATTTGAATGTGAATCACTAAGATTTTGATTTGATACTTTTCCAGTATCTGAGATATCTGACACATGGGAAATGTCATGGATATCTGACACTTTTTCAGTGTTAGAGATATCTGGAACTTGCATTTCAGCAGTCTCTTTTTCAGATACCTCTTCATGATGAAGGTTCTCAATAACCTGTTCCATTTATGGAAAACTCATAGGAAATTCCTCATCATGTCTGTGAGTCATCTGGTTGTTACTAGGCTCTTCAAGCTTTTCTACGTCAGAGTCATCCTCACTTTCCATAATGATGTTTTTCCTTTCTAAGATTTCATCATTAGGGGGTGTTTTCTTACTTCCTTCATAGAATACAACATGAACTGATTCTTCAATTTTCTTTGTTCTTTTGTTGTAAATTCTGTAGGCTTTGCTATTCGTGGAATAACCAAGGAATACACCTTCATATGCCTTTGGTTGAAATGTTCTCAGATAATCTTTCCCATTGTTTAGAACAAAACATTTACAACCAAATACTCTCAGATGTTTGATATTAGGGGGTCTACCAACCAAGATTTCATAAGGGGTCTTGTCATGGTGTTTGTTTATCAAGCATCTGTTCTGAGTGTAGCAAGCTGTGTTTACAGCTTCAACCGAATAAATTTCACTTATTTCAGTGTCAGCTAGCATCATCCTTGCAGCTTCTTTAAGGGTTCTGTTTTTCCTTTCTGCAACACCATTTTGTTGAGGTGTTCTTACAGAGGAAAGTTGGTGTTGTATACCTTTGCAGGTACAAAACTCCTTTATGTACTGGTTGACAAACTCAGTACCATGGTCTGTTCTAATTGCAGATACCTTGTCATTTTTCATGACTTCAAGCTTTTTCAGTAAGTTTGGTATCTCCACCACGCATCGATTTGTGTTTGGAAGACAACCCAAGTGAATCTTGAGAAGTCATCTACAACAACGGACCATACTTCTTTCTCGCATAACTAGTTAAAGATGATTCAAAAGATCCATGTGTAATAGTTGCGGTCTAACACTACGATGTACGATTTTGGACTTGAAAGAGATCTTAGATTGTTTCCCCATCGACATGCGTAATGATACCATCCTTTACGAAAGATTTTCCGGGAAGGCCAACCACTAACTCTTTCTTGCAAGTCATTCGAGTTTTGAAGTTCAAGTGACTCATTCTTTTGTGCCATAACCAAGGCTCTTACGTGTGACCAAATTGACTCACCATGAGACATTCTTGATTGGCGGATGCCCAATCGGCAACATAAAGGCGCCTTTCCGCCGACCAACTAAGGTATCGCTTTGATTCATTGTCAATTAGTTTGCAGTATTTTGCTTTGAATTTTATAGTAAAACCCTTGTCTGCAAACTGGCTCATGCTAAATAGATTATATTTCAAATCCTTAACATGTAATACGTCAGTGATTGTTAATGTTCCCAATTTGATGTTGCCAAATCCCAAAGAGGGATTTAATTATCCTCCAGCAAATCCGATATCTGGTCCTGTGTTGCAAACTTTGTAATCGACCAGATTTGCTTTGTTTCCTGTCATGTGCTTTCCGCATCCACTATCATATAGCCATTGTGCTTTAGTCCAGGAAGCATTCTGCACACAACAGAAAACAGGAGATTAGGTTCTCATATCTTTGATGGAACCGTCAGGATTAAAAGATCTTCCAGTAGGAATCCATTTTTGAATGAATTTCTTTGAAATATTCTTTTGTCTGACAGGAACATAAGGAGGAATTCTATTTGAATGAATGTTATCATTAGTAAGAATTATTTTCTTCCTTGGTGTGTTCCCAGGTACTCCATATGGTGCTTTCAGATACCTGTCAGGTTTCTGAGTTTGCTTTTCAGCAAACTTAGCTTTCTTTGCCAGATTTCTTCTAGCCCTGGCATTCAGATTTTCAGTGGCTTGATTCAACTTCCACTTCTGATAATTGCTTTGAGCAATTCTAGCTTTCAGCCATCGTTCTTGCTCCTGTTTGTATTCATGAGCAAGTCGTTTCCCGATGCCTTTATAGTCAATACCGTTTCGAGCACTTGGAGCTATCTGAGATCTTTTCTCAGCAGCTTTGCTAGTCTCTGGTTGGTCCAATTTCTTTCCAGAAAAAGTGACATGGAGAATTTTCCAGCTCCTGCAATTCTACCCTTTTGAGAGACATAGCACTGTGGGTGTTTACACTTTTCAGTGTTGTGTTTCTTTTCAGAAACGTTCCCAACAGTTTTGCTTTTGACTTGTTTTTCCCACAAAGGTTTAGTCGCAACTGCCTTTCCTTTGTCAACAATCTTCGTATTCTCACCGATACTATAGATTGCATGGGAACCGTCTTGCTGAGTACTTACAAATGTTCTTCTTTCCTTACTCTTATTCAGAGTGATAGAACAATCTGTCTGTGTATTCAGCCCAAGTCCTTTCTTTTCTGAAGGATCTCTTAAGTAAGATTGTACTTCAGTAAGAGTGTCACTAGCTTTGGCATAAGATTGAAAAGATAATTCTTTCTTCTTGAGTTCCTTGTTCTCAGAAAGAAGATCTTCATATTTCTTTCGTAATTCAGCCATTGCTTCTTTATGTGACTTTTCAGTCTCAGATATCTGAGCTTTGAGAAATGCATTTTCAGCATCCTTTTTCTCAGATACCTTAACTAATTGAGAATTTTCCTTTGCAAGAGAATTCTTTTCTTCTTCAAGATTTTCGGCTCTAGCTCGGATCATTAGAAATTCTCTTTCATAGATGTCAAGTTCTTTCCTGAGATTTTCTAGATCTTTTATTTCTTCTTCATCACTTTCATAAGTATAACAAGAAGTATGTGTTACCTCATCAGCCATAAGACAGTTTTCAATGTTAGAGATGTCTGGACCATCAATCTCAGCAACTCCATACATTTCATTTTTCTTGAGGCCGAAGTCGATTACATCGTGAGTAACTCCACATAATTCTGGTGATGGTAAAGTTGAGTCATCTGAATCATCTTCAGAGTCTGTCTCAATATCTAGAGCTTCCAGTTGAGTTTGGATTTTCTTTCTTTCTTCAGTTAATAAAGCTTTCTGGCTTCTTCTGAAGATTCTTCTATCTTTCTTGTCACCTGTCCTTAGTTTGTTGAAGGCAGGACAATCCTTCTTGAAGTGGCGGGTTTCGACAATAGAAGCAGATATCGTTTCCAATTTCGCTTCAAGACAACATGATGCTTTCGAAATGGCTTGTTAAATGAGCTTTGCATATTTTGTCTTGGTGATAGTTTGAGCCTAGATGCTTTTTCAGCTTCTCTTTGGCTTTTCTTCTCTCAATTTCTCGACTGACATATTTGCTCATTTGCTTTGCAGCAAGAGCATCCTCAGTCTCTTCCTTGCTTTTCTTCTTTTCAGAAGTTCCTTGAGCAACCAGAGCAACATTTTGCAACTTTTCAGTTGTTTGTTCTCTTTGTGTTGTCTCATAATCTACCGTAGCAAGATGTGAGAAGAGTTCCACTGGAGTGATATTTGGCATTCCTTGGTTAAAATAAAAGAATTTGGTATGCTCCCAGTTGTGATTAAGACTTCTGACAATAGTCTTAAGCTTTTCTGACTAGGAGTATCCGTTGCTTTCCCCAAGTGCTGCCATATCACTCATGAGCGTGGTAAATCTGAAATCAAATTCTTCCAGAGTTTAAGTGGGTCCTTGATTGAAATTTTGAAATTTCAATTTGAGAACTTCGAACTTGTTTTCTTTGGTTTTCTCAGTTCCGGCACAGATTTCTTCAATCAGTTGCCAGGCAACTTTCGCCGTTTTAGCACCCCACAGTTTACACTGTATGTGCTCAGGTGTCGATCTGATGATGATATTACGAGCTTGACCATCCAGACGATTCCTCTTGGCATCTTCCGATGTCCAGAGTTCTCTGGGCTTTGGTTCGTAAATAACTTGACTAGTAGATCTCCCACTTGTTGATGCATCAGTTTGTGAAGATCCTTCGCTTTGATCTCTGTCTCTACCATTAGAAACCTCCATGACTTGTTTGAGTTGTTGAATGACTATTGGGCCATTCTTTATCACTTCGATCATTTCGTCACTTATGGCTTCAAGGTGGAGCATCATGTTATTTTTCCATTTCTCGTAGTTCTCTGGTTTGAGAACGGGTGCATCACTCAGAGACATTCCTGCACACTTAACACACAAATTAAATAGTCCTCGAAAATGGACAAAGTTCCTTCACCTATCTGGGGATCTAGGTTGGTCTGAGAAGGTGATGAACCTCCTGCTCTGATACCACTTGTTGGTCCAGATAACAGCAAAGTAAAAGACTAGAGGGGGGGGGGGGTGAATAGTCTTTTAAAACTTTTGTCGATAAAAACTATTTCTCAGATATCTGAGTAGATATCTGATACTTAGAATCAGAGCGCGGAAGACTTAGATAGATAAGTGCATAAACAGTTAAAGTGTGTGTGTGTGTGTGTTGCTGAAATGTAAATACAGAAAGGTAAATAACACAACAAGTATAGTGGTATCTGGAGGTGGCGTAATCCTCCAACTAATCCACTTCGGTCTTCCAGAGACCTAGAATTCACTAGAATAGATAATTGAGTTCTCCTTACAAAAATCCTATTCTAAAATTCCTTTAAACAAATGGTTCCCAACCAAATAATCCCCCCGAGTTGTTCCCCGGCTTTGTCAGCCAAGTACTTCCTGTACTCAGAAACCTTTTTGAGTTATTCCCTAGCTTCCCAAGCTAAGTACTTCCTATACTCAATAACCTTGGAGTTATTCCTTAGTTTCCCAAATCAAGTACTTCCTCCGGTAACTTTGGAGTTATTCCCTGATTTTCCAAACTAAGTACTTCCTGTACTCCACGCCAGTTATGGTGTTGGTTTCGGTTTGAGTTGTCAGATGAGCTTCTTTAATAACTTATTCAGTTATTCAGATAGCTCTGTGAATCAAGTATACTTAATACACTTTTCAATGTATGGTATCTTGTTCTTTTTACTGACCCAAGTCTTAGATAAGTGTTCAAGAGAATGAATCTCAGATACTTGATCTTTCGTTTCAACTCTTTCACAGATAGCTATGCTTGTTTAGGATCAGGACACTTAGAACTTCAAAGTTACTCAAGATCAAAAGCTTTGGTCGCAACAGAAAGCTTTGAGGATAAGTAATTTGCTTTGAGAGAGTAAGATGTTCAGTAAGTTCTGTGTAGTTCAAGGTGTGTCTTCTCAAGCAGTCTAAGTGTTGATATTTATAGATGAATTTGAGTGCTGTTTGAATAGTATCCGTTAGGCTCAAATTCAAACTATTGATATCTGTGTATAGTACTGTAGCAGGTTTTGTCTTCTTCTACAGAAGCTGCCGTTTCTTTTGTTCAGACATCTCTGTCCGTGCATTAAATGCATTGTACTATAATTTTTGTCCTATAGTGCCAACGGAACTATGCTTTGTATCAGAGACTAGTTTTATCTGATTCTTTGCACGTCCTTATCTTCAATCTTCAGATACCACTTTTATTGAAACATCTTTGTTTTCAATATATATATTTCTTTTTCAGAAATGTGGTTAAAGCTCAAGGTATCTGAGAATAGATATCTGTGGACACTTTCCTTGTTTTCAGATAGACCTTTCATTTCTTAGATATCTCTTGTGACACAGTTTGTTTAAAACTATTCGTGTCTTCAAGATATCTGGCTAAGGTATCTGAAAAACTGTTTCAGCAATCTTGTGCAGTTTCTTCAAGTCTTCAATGTCGTTGAGCTTGTTCTGCTTGGATGTCTTCTTCTTGGTCTTCTCTTCATAAAATAAAAATTACATTTTGAGACCTAACATCCTATACAAGATTAGCTAGACTATCATACTTAGTGGGTTTCCTCTTTTACAATGTTCAAGTGAACCAAGAGTACTAATCACCTTTCTGAGACTAAGATAAGTCATCATGTTGCTGATCAAAATCTAAACAGATATTTCTAACAAAATATCTAACAAATTTCCTAACAAATTTCTCAACAAATTTCCTAACAAATTTCCCAACAATCTCTTCTGGGACGGATTTTAGCACTTCTGTGTCTTGGGCAACTAGTGTCTTTCTGAGTTCTAAAAAGACACTGTTCCTTGCACGGTGCTCTTCACTGCTTGAACTACTTGGTGCAGAGAATATATGAGGAGCAAGTAGGGCTCTTTTGTGCTGAGTGACAAGTCTCTGATCTTCTGCTTCAGTAATCAAGTTGTGGGTTTCAGCATCACTATCATAATCCTTTTCTTGGATTGTTTGCAGATTGACAATCTTCTTCTGCTTTCCATCAAGTGTGCTGGCCTTCTGAGAAGATGTAGAAGGTCTTTCTGATGCAGTCTCAGCATCATGCTCTTCATCATCATTGTCATCCATGGCATCTATCTCAGCAGCTCTGACAACAATGGCATTTTTCAAATTTCTTTGCTCATCTAGGAGTGCCAATTCCTTGGCATTAGCTTCTTCGAGCTTCTTGATTTTAGCTTCCTTTTCATCAACAAGAGCTTGAGTCTCAGTGTTGATTCTTTTCTCTTCTTCTAATACCTTTCTGAGTTGTTCAATTCTAAACTCTGTGGCTGAAATTTCTTCTAAGGCATCATTGTGTTCAGCTTGTTGGGTATCTTGATGAGACTTGGGTGGTGATGATGATGGAGCTTTCTGAGCATTTGAGGGAGTAGCCTTTTCTCCACTTCTTTTGCTAGCTTTCTGAATCCCGCCTTGTCTAGGTTAGGGATCATCATTTTGATCATTATCATCATCATCCTTTTTCTTTGCTTCTTGGTTTGGATGCTCATAAGGAGGTTCTTGATAATCATTTTCGTCCATCTCCTCGTCATCTTCTGAAACCAGGTTGATCACATTTGGGAATGTAATCATCCTCCCATTAACTTCCTCTTGCTCAGTTGGGTAGGTTGTGAGCTTGCTAGGCAAGGCAGGATGGGTAACCATCTTCTCTTGGGTTTGAGAATCCGCAGACTTGAAATCTGCCATAAGTCTTTATGCTACTTTATGAATGAAGTCTTCATGCATCAGAGTGGCAAATGAGTAGGACTCTGTTGGGAACAATGCATGGATATAATCTTCCAGATTGAAGGCGATTGCTCTCTTCTCTGGGACGTCGATTACTCTGGCTAATTCAGAAAGGTCAGCCTTTCTGAGTTTCTGCCATTGTCTGAAGCACTTGAGATATTTCTTTAAGGTGTGCTTCTGGAAGGCCTTGAGTAAATCAACTGGCACTAGACTTTGAGCCTGAAAGAAAGTGTTCAAGTTAGTTTTGCTCAAACTACTTGAGTTAGTATCTCTAAGCGAAAATAGGCTTTCTGAGCATACCTGTGTGGAAACACTAGGCTCATTATCCTGTACTTCTGCTTGCTTGGGGACAGAGGCCTCAGATACCTTGTTGTGAGGAGAAGTCTGATCCTCATCAACCTTTCTTTCTGCTAGAACCTGAGAATTAAAATCAAATATGTTTAGTAACTGTTAACAGAAAAGATAAGTGGAAAAATGCTTTCTGAGACTTCACTTACTTCCAAGTGAGGAAGCTCAGCGGCATCTTTCTCAGAAACCTTGGGGGTTTCTGGAAACTTTTCTGCATATACTGCTTGTTCAGCAGTTTTAGTTTCCTTTGGAGGAGACAACACAACTGTTTCTCCATCCAATTGTTCTTCTGACTGAGCCTGTAAGAACAAACATAAAAGATTTAGTAGTGGTTTTTCCTGAGCATTCTTGAAGGAGACTATTACTGATTACTTACCTTCTCAGCAGAAGGCTCAGTAAATACTTCCTCAGAAAGCTTTTTAGCCTCTGGAATCTCTAGGTTTTGGGGTGTTGGTTCCACCACCACTACTTCCTTAGTTGGAGCCTAAGAAGAGACATTAAGAATATTAGAACATAAGATAAGAGCATTTCTAGTTATTTCTTGTTCAGAGATAACTTTACTACCTGTGGGACAGGCTCTTCTTGATGTTCTGAGGTTGGAGGAACCTCTTCTTGATTCAAGGGGGTGGACAGGTTTTCTTCCCCCTGAAAGTATGTCTCCAAGTTGGCCTGTAACAAATACAGCTTATGAGTAACAAGTTAACATACAATTATGTTGACATGTTAGATACAAACTATCTTTGTTACCTGAATAGAGTCAGGCTGATCATTGATCTCTTGGACTTATGGTGATTCCACAGTCTCTCTGTGCTCATTATTGTTCTCTTCTGCGGTATCATTCTGAGTCTCCATCTCAGTTTGATCCCTTTCTGAGAGTTGAGCTCTCTCAGAAGGTTGAGGAACCTGTTTAAGAACAGGGTTTTCTTCAGCAATATTAAGTGCTGGCATTGTGAATGTGGAAGCAATGTCAGGATCTTCCAGCATTCGATCTTCCTCACCCAGGCCTTCTTCTTCCTACTGGGCAGAGGGGCTCTTGTCTTTCTGAAGAGCTGAGCTTGATGCTCCTCCATGGGTCTCGTACTTGAATCTTTTGAGTACTTTTGCAAGTACTTCATCATCCTCAGAATCACTATTCTGTGTTGGTGCAGACCCATCTATGATATTTCTATCATCTCTGGAGAGTTATGGAGCATTCTGGTTCAGGACTCATAGGGCATTCTGGAGTCGCCTTTCTGAGCGTCCAACATCTTCTGAGACCTTGTCTCCAGAAGGTTGCGCCTCTTCTATGCTTAGGGGCTTGGAGGCTTTTTTGCTATGAGTCCTCATTCTCTTAGCAACTGGAGGTTTAGCTTGAGCTTGCTCAGAGACCTCCTCACCTTGCTGTGCAGTTTCTTCTTCTTCTGCCTTTCTGAGTGCGTTCTCAGCAGCAAGTTTCTCCTTTTCTTCAAAAGCGTGTCTGAAAAGGGAGTTGGTGACTGGGATTTCCTGCCTCTCTCTGAGTGTGATTCCCATTGTTTCCAGAATGTAACAGATTCTGAGACCAAAGTGCATATTGGCCTTTGGCTCAGCAAGGCCATTGATGATTTTGGGCTCAAATTCCTCAATATGTCCAAGGAATTTGTTGAAGGCGTACTTCCCCCAATTGAAGTGGGTTTCCTGCCCTTCATGCTTCTTGTTCAGAAGATGCATCATCATCCATCTCTCCATGCTTATTTGGTCTACTCCACCTTTGTTACCATCAAAGAAACGGACCAGAATAAGAGCTAAAGTACTCCAGTGTTTCTGGAGATGACTAGTTCTGATGGCCTTCAGAACAAAGTCTCCTCGGCAACCTTTTGCATTTTCAAACTGGATTGCTTCAAATAGCTCTTTGACGCCTTGAATCATGGAAGCGTCCTTGATGTTGATGTCTTCAAATGTTCCTTGATTTTTCAATCGGAATATCTTGCAGAAAGTCTTGCAGTCTAGAACAATTTCTTGTCCTTGGACTTCAGTCTGCATGTATTTTTCTTCTTCATTATTCACAACTTTTGTGAAGATTTTGGAGTTGTTATAGAACTCCAGTACATCCAGTGTGGATAGTCCACTGGGTGCAGCAGATAGAAGCTTGTAGATATGGGAATTCTTCAGCATCCCCAATATCATTTCCCTTTCTGGTTTTGAAGGTATAACTGCTGGTACATATATCTTCACTAGAAAAGCTCCCCAATTCATTTTTTGGTTAGGGTTCCAGTCCGATGGGGTAAACTTTTCCATAAGGCATTTATTCAACACCATAAGTTCCTTTCCTCCTTGCTTTTCAGCAGGAGCAGATAATACGACCTTAGGGTTCTTGGTGGTCATCTTCTTGGGTGCCATCTCTTATATAGAGTTTTGAATGAGTGTTTTTCAGATGAATTTTGCGCAATTAATCGGGATTAGTCTGTCTTTTCAGAAGACTAAGCACAAGAAGTTGAGTTTTTCAGAAATCTTGAGAGATTTTGCTGTTTTGATGCAAGTTTGAAATTTCGGAATTGGTAAAAGTGTTTGTCTTTTGCCCAAATCCTATATATATATATAGCAGACAAAATGTACATAGATACAACATACATATAGCTGAATATGAATGCGTGTCTTTGCATCTGCATAGGCGTGGTACGTCCTTTGTACTTCATTAAATGTGTAGTGGGCCATGTCTGCATTTATCAACAGACATTACTTGCTTTGCTTTGAGATCAAACGTTTATTCATCAAGGGCTTATATTGAATATCTTGTAATGATATCAATCATCAAATGGTAATGTGCCGACTTGATGGATTTTTAATTATGCTACATTCATTGTGTCACTTAGTAAAGAGTAGGAACACTTAATCGTTTGATCTTATCATTCTGAGTGTCAAGTCCTTATCTATATATTGTTTATCATCAAAATGGTAAAAATACAAGACATTGCACATATTTGACTTTCAGAACTTATACCTTTTGGGCTTTGTGTGTCCATTTCTCTTTATGACTAAGTAGCTTTCTGAATTCAAGTCGAAGCTTGATTGTTTGAATGTATTTGACCCACTCTCGTTAAGTAAGTTCTAGTTTTATTTACTTATTAAGTGTGTACCAACCTTTGCCTTTACGGATACCCGTTCGAAATGTTTTGCCTTCGAGTGTTGCTACTCAAACCTTTGCATCACCTCTTATCAACTTGGCTTTACGAGAACACATTTCTCAGAGGCGTACTTCTTTTCTACCTCACTTACTCAGACTTTAGAGATTCAGGACAATTTTTCAGTCCTTAGGCAACTCCATTAATCCAAGATTATGTCTCAAAGTCAAGAACCGGCTTTGTTGTAAGGGCTTAGTGAAGATATCTGCAAGTTGGTCTTCTGTGCCAATCTTGAGTATCTCTATATTGCCTTTCTCAACATGGTCTCTGATGAAGTGGTGTCTAACATCAATGTTCTTTGTTCTGGCATGGAACTTGGGGTTCTGTGTGATAGCAATAGCACTTGTGTTGTCACAGAAAATGGGAGTTTTCTCTTCATTGAGTCCATAGTCTCTGAGTTGTTGTTGAATCCACAGAATTTGTGTTGCACAACAACCAGCAGCAATATATTCAGCCTCTGTGGTAGAAGTTGCAATTGAGTTTTGTTTCTTGCTAAACCATGAGATAAGTCTAGTTCCCAGAAACTGACAAGTTCCTGAGATACTTTTCCTATCAAACATTGATCCAAAGATAATCGACATCGAGTAACCAAACTCAATCCACTTTCTTTAGGATACCACAACCCTACATCTACTGTACCTTTAACATACTTTAATACTTTCATAGCAGTGTTGTAGTGTGATTGCATTGGATTTGTTTGAAATCTAGCACACATTCCAACTGCATATTGAATATCAGGACTGCTTGCAGTAAGGTAAAGTAGTGAACCTATCAATTTCCTATACTTTTGTTCATCAACACTCTTATCTGATTCAGTATAGGTCATCTTGGTTCCTATGCTCATAGGTATCTTAGCATTCTTTCAGAAGGCTTAAGATTGAACTTTGTGAGCATGTCTTTTGCATACTTTGTCTGACTAATGAATATTCCATCATTGAGTTGCTTGACTTGCAATCCTAGGAAATAGTTCAATTCTCCCATCATGCTCATCTCAAATTTACTTTTCATGAGATTTGCAAAGTCATCACAAAGTTGTTTGTCCTTAGATCCAAATATGATGTCATCAACATATACTTGAACTAAGAGTAGTTTCCCATCATGATTTAAAGTAAACAAAGTTTTATCAACTTCACCTTTCTTGAAACCACTTTCCAGGTATTTGGCCAAAGTGTCATACCATGCTCTTGGAGTCTGTTTCAGTCCGTAAAGAGCTTTCTGTAGCTTATAGACCATTCTACTTTATGAGGAAACTTCAAAGCCAGGTGGTTGCTCAAAATAGACTTCCTCAGCAAGTTCACCATTCAAGAATGCACTGTTGACATCTATCTGATAAACTTTAAAATCTTTATGAGCTGCAAAGGCCAGAAAGAGTCTTATTGCATCCAAACTGGCAACTGGTGCATATGACTCATCAAAATCTAAACCTTCAGTCTGGGTGAATCCCTTGGCAACCAACCTTGCTTTGTTTCTAGTTATTTCACCAGATTCATTCATCTTGTTTCTGAAAACCCACTTAGTTCCAATCACAGATATTCCTTCTACAAATGGAACTAGTTTCCTGCAGACTTTGTTTATTCCAAACTGGTCCAACTCTTCTTGCATTGCAGAGATCCAGTCTTGGTCTCTTAATGCTTCTTCTATAGTTTTTGGTTCAATGTTTGAGATAAAACATCCAAAGAGAGAATTAGCATTTTCAGCTATTGCTCTCCTAGTCCTAACACCTTGATTGATTGTTCCAATCACATCTTTTGCAGGATGATCCTTGATCCATCTCATCATGGGTTTAGGGCTAGTTGGGTCAACATCTATGTGATCTGAATGTGAATCACTATGATTATGACTTGATACTTCTTGATTCGTGACATTTTGCACCTCGGAAGGCGGTGAATGTCCGACACTTGCTCGCAGTGAGAGCTTTACGGGACATGCACGTCAGAGAGGTCATTTCCAGAGTTAGCTCTCTGATGAACATCTTCAGTTTCCATTTCTGGAATTCTCATAGGAAATTCTTCATCATGTCTGAGAATCATCTGGTTGTTACTAGGCATTTCATGCTTTTCTTCGTCAGAGTCATCGTCCCTTTCCATAATGATGTTTTTCCTTTCTGAGGGTTCTTCTTCAGAATCCTTTATCATTAGTTCCTTGAACCTTTCTGAGAGTTCATCAGCAAGGGGTGTTTTCTTGCTTCCTTCATAGAATACAACATGAACTGATTCTTCAATCTTCTTTGTTCTTTTGTTGTAAACTATGTATGCTTTGCTATTCATAGAATAACCAAGAAACATGCCTTCATCTGCCTTTGGTTGAAATGTTCTTAGATACTCTTTTCCATTGTTAAGAACAAAACATCTACAACCAAATACTTTTAGATGTTTGATATTAGGGGGTCTACCAACCAAGAGTTCATATGGGGTCTTGTCATGGTGTTTGTTTATCAAACATCATTCGAGTATAGCATCTCGTGTTTACAGCTTCAACCCAATAAACTTCACTTATCTCAGTGTCAGCTAGCATTGTCCTTGCTGCTTCTTTAAGTGTTCTATTTTTCCTTTCTGTAACACCATTTTGTTGTGGTGTTCTTACAGAGGAAAGTTGGTGTTGTATACCTTTGCTGGTACAAAATTCCTTTATGTACTGGTTGACAAACTCAGTACCATGGTCTGTTCTGATTGCAGATACCTTGTCATTTTTCATGACTTCAAGCTTATTCAGCAAGTTTGGTATCTCCACCCTTGCATCAGATTTGTGCTTCAGAAAGACAACCCAAGTGAATCTTGAGAAGTCGTCTACAACAACAAGACCATACTTCTTTCCTGCATAACTAGTTACAGATGATTCAAAAAGATCCATGTGTAATAGCTGCAGTGGTCTAACACTAGAGTGTCTGGTTTTGGACTTGAAAGAGATTTGGATTGTTTCCCATCTTACAGGCAGAACAGATACCATCCTTTCTGAAAGATGTTTTGGGAAGGCCAACCACTAACTCTTTCTTGGCAAGTTTGTTCAGAGTTTTGAAATTCAAGTGAATCATTCTTTTGTGCCATAACCAGTGCTCTTCTGTGTGACCTGATTGACTCACCATGAGACATTCTTCAGTTGTGGCAGATGACCAATCGGCAACATAAAGACTTCCTTTCCGCCGAGCAACCAAGACTGTCTGCTTTGACTCATTGTCTATAAGTTTGCAAAACTTTGCTTTGAATTTCACAGTAAATCCCTTGTCTGCAAACTGGCTCATGCTAAATAGATTATATTTCAAACCCTTAACATGTAATACGTCAGTGATTGTTAATTATCCTAATTTGACGTTGCCAAATCCCAAAGAGGGATTTAATTCTCCTCCAGCAAATCTGATGTCTGGTCCATTGTTGCAAGCTTTGTAGTTGACCAGATTTGCTTTGTCTCCTGTCATGTGCTTTCCGCATCCACTATCAAATAGCCATTGAGCCTTAGTCCAAGAGGCATTCTACACAAAACAGGTTACAGGAGTTAGGTTCTTGCTTCAGAGATAGAACCATTTAGACTAAACATTCTTCCAGTAGGAATCCACATTGTAGTGAATTTCTTGGGAGTTTGTTTTTGTCTAACTTGATCAGAAGGAGATGTAATAAAATCAGTAATTTTGATCTCAATCTTCCTTCTTGGGGTGTTTCTAGGTGTTCCATTTGGTGCTTTCTGGACCACAGGTTTCGGGTTGCTTTTCAAAAAATTAGCCTTTCCGCAAGGTTCCTTCTAGCTCGCATTCGCTTTTCGGGCTTGAGATTTCTTCCACTTCTGTCTATTGCTACGTGCAATATCAGCCTTGCGCCATTGTTCTTGTCCTTCCTTATATTGTTGTAGAAGAACTTTTCCAATAGAACGATAGCCAATGCCATTTCGAACACCTTTGGCTTTCTGAATGCGCTCTTCAGAAGCCTTACAAGTTTCTGCACCATCTTTATTTTCATAAAATGGTACAGTTGAGAATTTGCCTATTCCAGCAATTCTTCCCTTCCTAGTAATATAGCAATGTGGATGGTTGCATGTCTGAGGGTTGTGTTTCTTTTCAGAAACCTTATCCACATGTTTCTTGTGAACTTGTTGTTCTTTCAAAGGCTGAGTTGCTACTCCTTTTCCTTTGTCAACTACCCTAACTTTCTGACCAATGCTATAGGTGGTTTAAGAACCATTCTGTTGACTTTTTACAAAGGTCAACCTTTCATCACTCTTCTTCAGAGGAGATGAATTACTCGATTGTTCATCAAGTCCAAGTCCACCTTTCTCAGAGGGATCTCTCAGATAGGATTGAACCTCAGTGAGAGTGTCACTAAATTTTGCATAAGATTGGAAGGATAGCTCTTTCTTTCTGAGTTCTTCATTCTCAGAAAGCAGCTTCATCATTTTCTTATTAAGTTCATCCAAGGCTAGTTTGTGAGAATTTTCATTCTCAGATATCTGAGCTTTCAGAAAGGCTATTTCAGCGTGAAAGTGCAGTATGCACTTATATTTTGATAATCTTGTCTTTCAATAATCAGTTCCAAGTTTGTGTTTTTTGTTGTTTGTGAAGCTGTAGGATTATCAATGTTGTATAACATTGTGACAGGATAGAATTCAATGCTGACATAACATTGAAGATATAGCATTGCAGTAGACATCGAAGACAAAGCACATTGGACAGGAAACTTGGACTGGAAGTATTGACAAATCGAACAAGAAATGATTTAAGGAAAAAGAACTTGACATGGTGAAAGCAAGAAGGAATATATTTTATGAAGAATCGAAATATGGAAATTTCCTTCTATGCGCATATTGAAGAAAACAAGTAAAGGAAAATTGTTTTCTTTGAGATCCTATTGCCTTTCGACATAGATGGAAGAGGTCGACATCTCAAGTATATATATGCAAGGATTCAGCAAAGCAAGGTTGAGCTTTTTGAAAAGATCAATTAAGATTTAAAGAGTTTTAGCTTCTTGTTTTCTGCTAGCTTTAGAGTTTGTCTAAGAGTATTCATTGTTGGAATAACTCTTCCAAACATCGACCTAGAATAGCTTTTACTGTTGGTTCTTCTAGGGCTAGTTTTGGTTGTTTAATCAATCGTTTGTGATTGTATTAAACCTAGTTGATTAGATCTACTTTTCCTGTCAGTAGATATTTTGTTTATAGGCGCCAATATATATTTCTATATATTGGCTTGGTAATAGATGTTTTAATATTATTCATCCGCTGCTATCTGTTTACTGTAGACATTGTTGAACAACATTGTTGGCAACATTGTCTGTTGATCTAGTTCCAAGTACCAATCCGAGATCATAAGTTCTAACAAGTGGCATCAGAGCCAGCCACCTAACTACAGGTGTCTGGATTTGGTACTACTACAATGGATGCAAACTACAATAGACCTCCTGTGCTTGATGGGTCCAACTACCATTACTGGCAAATCCGGATGAGGACATACATCAAGTCCCTTGATGGCCGTGCTTGGAGATCCATTCTGGAAGGATACACCTGGCCAACTGAAGGACCTGATGCTGATGGTGACATTGTCCCCATCCCTGAAGAACGCTTCTCTGCAGGTGACATACTTCTTAGCTCTTATAATGAAAAAGCATTAAATGCTATCTTTGGTCACGTAGATTCTCATATGTTTAAAATCATTCAAAACTGCACTACTGCAAAACAAGCTTGGGAATTACTTCAGAGTCATTGTGAAGGGGATGCTAGTGTCAAACAAACTAAACTTAGAATGCTTTGGTCTCAATTTGAAAATCTAAGAATGGCGGAGGAAGAAACCATTGACTCCTATTTCGAAAAACTTTTGACTCTCTCAAATGAAGTCCAAAGACTGGGAGAAGCTATTTCTAATAGGCAACTTGTTTCCAAAGCTGTTCGATCTCTTTCCTCAAGATTTAATACCAAAGTCACTATTTTGGAAGACACTCATAACTTGGCAACTATGGATTTTGATACCCTGTTGAACAATTTGAAAAACTTTGAACTAAATGAAAATGAGAGACAAGGTATGAAAACTCATAGTATCTCCCTTCACTGCTTTCTAAAGCTAAATCTTCAAAGCTTTGATAGTAGTAGTGATGAGTCCGACAATATGAGGAAGCTTTCAACAATCTTGTGAGGAAGTTCAACAAACTTAGATTCAGGAAAACTCGTCAAGGATCCTCAAGTGGAACTAAAACTTTCAAAAAGAAAACCAATACTTTCAAAACTGGTTCTGCTTCCAAAACTAGCTCTGAATCTGATTTCGATCGCACTCCTCTTAGTAAGATTAGATGTTTTGAATGCCAAGGGTGGGGTCATTATCAAAATGAATGTGCTAACAATCTCAGAAAAGAGAAAAATAATCTTCTTGCTTGTCTCAGTGATGACTCAGATGAAGAACAGGAAGATGAAGAAAAAGAAGATGATTCATATACCAATGCCAGAGCTCTCCGCTCATCCACTTACAATGTTGATGACCAATGTTGGGACAACATTATCGAGACAACATCAGGAATAGAAATCTTCTTTGACTATGATGACTCTGAGAACTGTGAAATTTGGGCACTAACCAAACCTGAGAAGTCAGGAATCTCTGATGTTTTATGTCTACATGGTTCTGTGGATTTTGATAAAGACAGTCCTTCAGAAGAGGAGGTTAATGCAGACCAAATGGTGAAGGTTCTGCAACAGATGTATGAGAAACTCTTCAGTTAATGGAAGACTCTCAGGAAACTCCTCAAGAAAACTGAGAAGGAGAACTACAATCTGAAAGACACCATTGTCAAACTAGAAGTTGAATTAACAAAGAAGGACACTGAACTGTTCAAGGTAATCTCTGAACTAGAAAATGAAAAGAAGGTAATTGCAAAATGGAACTCTTCTACTTCTAGACTTAATGATATGCTTGATGTAAACAATGATAGGACCACTGGTTTAGGGTACACCAGTAGTTATGATGAACTTGGGTGCAACTTGAACTGCATCATAACACCCAAAAGTTGTCAAACCTCTTCGAGCTCATAAAGGTCCTATGTTTGTCAAAGAAAAGGCTTTGTTTGTGTGCACTTCTTGTCATAAATCTGGTCACAAAAGCCTTCGTTTCCGATGCAAAAGGACTTAAAAGGAACATGTTGAGACCTCCAACCTCGATAATCTCTCCACAATTCCTCCCATCCAGCCCAAAGAACAAAACAGTGATGCTAGTTGCAATGTTGTGACAACATCCACTTCAACAGAGACTGAAAGATGTAATCTTAAGACTCTGAAGTACTTTCCTAGTTCTCCTAAACAAGGCAAATCTCCAGAACATATAAGAATTCACAAGAGTGTCTCGAAACATGTTTGGGTAGCTAAAGAAAAACATACTTGCAATGTTGCTTTTTCTGTTGCTACTTCCCCTAACAATGCTGGAAAATGGTACTTCGACAGTGGTTGTTCTAGGCACATGATCGGTAACCCGTCAAATTTGTCAAATTTTGTAGCTCAAAAGACAGGTACGGTAACATATGGAGGAGGATACCAAAGCAAAATACTTGGAAAGGGAACACTGTGCCTTAAAGGATATCCGAAACTCTCAATTGTTCTTCTTGTTGAAGGGTTAACGGCTAATCTTGTTAGTATAAGCCACCTGTGTGATGATGATCTGAAAGTCAAGTTTGATAAACGTTCTTGCAAAGTTTATACTTCTGCGGACAAATTAACTGTAATGACAGGTGTGAGATCACAGGACAACTGCTATGTGATGGACATTCCTCTCAAATGCAATGTTGCTCAACATGATGATGCAACATTGTGGCATAAGAAATTGGGACATGTCAATTACAGAAATCTGGAGAAGATCATCAAAAACAATGTGGTGTGAGTGCCAAAGCTTACCAATGTAGGGAAACATGTGTGTGGCGACTGTCTTATGGGAAAACAAACCAAGGTGACACATCAGCCACTTCTGATTGAAGGACAACAAAGAGGTACTTTTAACTGCTTTGAACTCCTGCATATGGATCTTATGGGTCCTATAGAAGCTAAAAGTTTAGGAGGAGCCAGGTATATCTATGTTATAGTTGATGATTTTTCTAGATACACTTGGGTCAATTTTTTGAAAGAAAAATCAGAAACTTTTGAATCCTTCAAAAACTGGCATACAAAATGTTGTAATCGATTTCTACTCTTGTTCAAAGAATTGATCGACCATGGTAAAGAATTCGAGAATCAATTCTTTGATAAATCTTGTGAAAAGAAAGGAATCATGCATGAATACTCAGCTCTAAGACACCTCAACAAAATGGTTCTTTGAAAGGAAAAACAAGACTCTTCAAGAAATGGCGAGTGATGTTGAGCTCAATGAACCTATAAAAAGGTTGTGAAGTCGTGAACACTTTTGTCACATAATCAATCGTGTCTATCTTCGTCCAGGTTCTCTGACCACTCCCTATGAGATGTTGAAAGGTAGAAAACCCAATCTTAAGTACTTTCATGTATTTGGATGTGTGTGTTACATACTCAATGATAGAGAACATCTAGGGAAGTTTGATGCTAAAAGTGACAAAGGAATCTTTGTAGGATACTCTCAAAATAGTCAAGCGTATAGAATATCACTCCTAGATTGCAGACTATACAAGAGTCTGTGAATGTTTCCATTGATGACTCTGAGCCCTATGCCCAGAAGAAGATCTCTGCAGGTGCTGAACAGGTTATTGACTCAACCTCTGACTCTTCTACACGTGAGAACGTACCAGAAACTGTGACTCCTGCTGTTGATCAAAATGAAAGAACCCATGATGTGAGCAATGCTGTGCCAACATCCCCTCTGAGCAATGATGACTCAACATTAAATTCAACATCCCAGATTTACACTCATGATGAAGAACAAGCTGATCCTCATAATGAGACTGAGGCTGAATCTGACAATACATCCGGCATTAATGCTGCACCTATGTCTCCTGACTCACGAAAGGATCCTCCTCCTAGAATTCGCTAAGATCATCCTAGTTCCCGAGTAATTGGAAATCCAGGAGGAAGGACATTGAGGGGAAACACGTGCAAAAACTACAAGGAAACACTCAGACTTGCTGAAATATGTCACTCTGTAAGTTCCTCGTGCTTTGTTTCGTTAATTGAACCTAAAAATGTGAAAGAAGCTCTTGCTGATGATTTTTGGATAGAAGCAATGCAAGATGAACTTCGTCAGTTCCAAACAAATGAAGTCTGGACTCTTGTTCCCCGCCCTCATAATATAAATGTCATAGGCACCAAGTGGATTTTCAAAAATAAGAGTGATGAAAAGGGGATAGTTGTAAAAAATAAAGCCAGATTGGTTGCTCAAGGTTACACTCAAGTGGAAGGCATTGATTTTGATGAGACCTTCGCTGCTGTTGCTAGATTAGAGTCCATTCGCTTGCTCCTAGCCTTAGCATGTTGTCTTAACATAAAACTCAACCAAATGGATGTTAAAGGAGCTTTCTTGAATGGTTACATTGACAAAGAAGTGTATGTTGAACAACCTAGAGGGTTTGAAGATCCCTTTACCACGACCATGTTTTTAAACTAAGAAAAGCCTTGTATGGTTTGAAACAAACCCCACGCTTGGTATGCTAGGTTGAGAATTCCTAGTTGGGTTAGGATTTAAAAGAGGTGAGGAGATCAAACTCGCTTTATTCTCGTAAAAGGAAAAGACATCTGCATTGCTCAAATCTATGTTGATGATATTGTATTTGGTGCTACTAACCTCTCCTTGCTAGATAAGTTTGTTCAAGCCATGACAGAACCTTTGAGATGAGTATGATTGGTGAACTCGGTTTCTTCTTGGGGCTCCAATCTGAAAGCAGGAAGGTCTCTTTATCTCTCAAGAGAAATATGCCAAGAATCTTATCACAAAATTTGGTCTGGAAAATGCCAAACCTTGCAGCACTCCCATGGCTACTTCTCTGAAACTCAACAAAACCGATGTTGGGGACGATGTTGACACAACATTGTACAGATCAATGATTGGAAGTCTCTTGTATCTTTCACCACGGACACGACATCATGTTCTCTGTTGTGTGTGTGCCAGGTATCAATCCAAACCCAAAATATCTCACTTAACTACTGTCAAAAGAATCATTAGATATATATCAGGAACTGTTAATCTTGGATTATGGTATGCATGTGATTCGAACACTAATTTGTTGGGATTTAGTGATTCTGATTGGGCTGGTGACTTAGATGATCGAAAATCAACTAGTGGAGGTTGTTTTTATCTTGGACCAAATCTTGTGTCATGGTATAGTAAGAAACAAAATTGTGTGTCTCTCTACTATCGAATCCGAATATGTAGCGGCCGGAGTTGTGTGTCTCAACTAATTAATTTGAACAATATCTGCATGAATATGGGTTTCAAAGTGACACTCTTTTGATGTTTTGTGATAACTTAAGGGCCATTCACATTTCCAAGAACCTGCTCAACACTCACGCACAAGCATATAGACATTCGACATCATTTTCTTAGAGACCTAGTCTCCAAACAAATTATTGACATACAACATTGATACCACAAATCGGTTAGTGACATTTTCACAAAGCCACTTGATAAAGAGAGATTCTTCAGTTTGAGAAGGTCTCTTGGTCTTTGCACTATTTGATAGGATTTGCTGCAAGCAATGTTGACATAACATCCTGGTCAACATTGACTTCTGTGTTTACCTAGTGTTGTTTTTTTTTCTGTTTATTGCTTTTCTTCTTGTGTGTCAATGTGTTTTTTGTGCTTCTGTCAATGGTCGCTCCTAATTTGTAGCTTACAGTGGTGATGCTTAGGGGTTGAAAGACTGTTTGAAACCAAGGTTGAAAGGGATTGAGTCTCCTGTGTGTTTGCTTTATGAAAAACCCACTTTTACTGCTTTTTGGCTATTTTTAATCGTACCTTGACTCACTCTTGATGTTGCCTCCTGTCCTTTATGCTTAATAAATCTAATGAATTATGATTACAAGGGCTCGAAGTGTTTCCGTCGAGGATCGTGGGCGTGTTTCAAATACTATCCAAATATCGACGTGGCCAATGTGTCATATGTCGTGAGGGTTGATAGGTCTTTATCTTTGAAACCGACACGCACAAAAGTGCCGATTCTCGTAATGCTGCTGGTTCACTGTCTGAGTACCAATTCACCCAATGTGGTCAAATGAGTGATCTTTATGCCATGAGACGTGTGTTTGCCTAACTCCGCATAGGCTTCGGCTTTGGAGTGGATTCATACGTGTTCCAATTATTTGACATGGTTCACAGTCTCATGGTCACCCCCACTCACACTTATGTTAATTGTTCAATTTACTTTTTGAGGCAATGTTGGGTGTGTTTCTTTGGTATTCCTTTCTCTTTCTGTTTTTGCCTGCAGCATCAGTGGTGTTAATCGAATCTGCACATCTTGAGACTTGGTTTCCTGGCTGACTTACATTAAGAATGGTCTGATTTCCCGATGTTGTCATCAATGTTGAGCTAACAACATGGTCAACATTGCATGTGCTTGAAGTACCTTTCTGTGCTGTGTTTTTGTGTGCTCCTTCTGTGTTTTTTGGGTTGGGTTTGAGGGGGAGTAATTTTGTGCCTTGGGTAATCTGGTAAGTGTCTTACTCTTATCTGATCTTGATTTGTTTCCTAAACCTAAAATGTACCTCCCTAGGCTGAGTTTCGAGAATCTCCTTCATTTTTGACCTAATTGATACGGTGGTCATTTGCTTTCCTTAATCTCATATTAACAGTTGTGTACAGATCTTGGTTTGTGTTTTGATATATATGGTTATAATCTTTGAAGCAAACCAACCAAAAACACTCCTCCAACCTTATTACCTTCTCTCATTAGCCCACTTCTCCACCACTCACAAAAACTGCCATCTTTCCAAACCACATTCTTTTTTTTAAAAAAAAAAAAATCCTTTCTCCTTATTCACTTTTTACTCCCAAACTCTTCACCTTCCCCTCACTTTACTCACTTGTCACTCTCAACCAAAACCACTCTCCCGCTCTTTCTCCTTCAACTCTGCATTCACGATCTGAACAATGTCATCTCCGACAAAACCCATCTTGCCCGGAGTTTCATTGCAAACACCTGAGGGGGAGCAAGCATATCCTCTTCCCATCTGTGCCGAACCTGCCGATTTTGAGATTCCAATCTATGAGATAAGTGAGGATTCGGAAGATAGTGCTGAAAAACTCCCATCTCCTGTACCAAAACCACCATCTCCAAAAACCCAAACAGAGTCGTCACCATCAAACCCCTCGCTTTCTGCGAAACCCTTGTTAAATTGGGAAACATGCCGTCGACTTGCCACAAGATCGAGGATGATGATGAAAGCCCAATGGGGATAGAGAAAGATGCTCCCATGGAAGATCTTTGGGAAAGATGTTGAACACAATCAAATTCAACATGCGATCTGAAGAAAACCCCAAAACCCTTCATCATTGAAGAAGATGATGTACAACAACCCGATGAGCAGGAAACGGCCATCGATGGCACGAATGGTGATGAGAATCAGACAAGCATGCACTCTGAAAATGTTGAGAAACCCGCAGATGAGCCTACTATTGAACCAGTTGAGGTGGAAGATTGGCAGTCAGATGACTCAGAGAAAACAGAAAGTGACCCTATGAACATAGATGAGGATGTTGCAGCAACATCAGTTGCTCATGATGATAACAATGATGAAAGCTCTGATGATATGGAGGATTATTAGCCAGAAACTGAAGATGACTCTAAGGATGAGTCAATGGTTGATGAAGAAGATCTGAGCAACTCAGATGAAAGCTCAGATGACTCTGAAGATTATGAAGCTGAGACAGAGGAAGAATCTTGTTGAGGGTGTAACTCCCCAACTACTTAGATTTTATTCAACTCCACTAACGGGTGCCAAGGTAAGAAGCTCCTTGCTAGGTAAGGACCAATGCGTAAGAACCAGCGACCAACTACTTCGGTAAGGACCTGCACACTTGAGTGTGGGGGGGGGGGGGGGTTAGTGCCCGGTTTGCTAAGTGTCAAACTGGGATGAGACTTTACTCGAGAGTGACTGAAGATCAACTCTGTATAATGCTCGGGATTGGGGTCGTGATGTGACTTGTAAGATGACTTGTTCAAAAGTGACTTGTTGGGATGTGTGCCTTATTTATAGGCTATCATCAAAATGGAAGGCCTTGCTAGGATTGCGCCATGTGTACGGCCAGGATTGAGCCACCAATGCTAATATGAGGCCCATAGCCCAATAATGAAGTTTTAGCCCATGCCATCTTGGGCTTTAGGGGTAGTTTGGTCATTATTAGGAGAGTTCTTGAGGATGTGACTAGTTCTGCTGAGTTCCCAGGTTCGGAGAGATGGGTCCGGACGATTGGTTCGGACCACATTTGGTTGTCAGTTGAGGAAGTTCTCCTGCCTGTCCAACTCTTCCGATTCGGAGCTCCTGGGTTCGGACACCTTACTCTTTGGTGCCAATTTGCTTGGTTGCTTTATGAGATGGTCATACTGGATCCGAGTTGACATCCGTATCGGAGTCCTTGGGTCGGAGAGGGTACTGACTTAGCACTATGCTCCTTTCCCAGAGAGGCTCAGGCCAAGGTGGGTCGGACCTACGGTTCCGGGTCGGGCCTTGTAGGTCCAAATCCTTTGTTCCTTTCTCTTAGGGTGGGTCGGAACATGGATGGTCTGCCCGGATCGGACCATTGGCTCGGACTAAAGTGTCTCGGATCCATTGGATGACTTAGGGCGCCTTAGGATTCGTTCCTAGGTCCTTTATGACGGATTGGACATATTTTCGTATCAACATATGTCCCCCTAGTTTCCAAGTATCTTAGTAGAAGATAGTTGTGGAACTACTGGTTTGGGAAGTTGTTTTGAGGAAAAAATCCATTCTTCAGTCCAATCCGTTTCAATCTTGTTGAAAAAAGGTGTACTTCGTACTTCGTGTGGCCATTGACTTAGTCTCTCTCCCCCCCCCCCCCTTTTTATTTTTCTAAAACATCGTTGCCATCCGAGGGGCTGGGTCCGAAGGGCGACGAAGTGAAGAAGAAAGAAAAAGGGTATTTGTAATCGAGACTAAGTTTTAAGCTCCGAACATCGGTAGTGTACCTTTGATGGGCTACGGTGGCGGACCGTAGGTGCGTGTCCCGTCCGAACCAACCTCTGTGGTCAAGGAAAGGTCCGAAGGGTGATTGCTCGAGTGTACGAGGTTCCCTGTGGGCAAATTATGTTGGGCTGATAAGCCGCTAGGCGTCCGAGAAGATGATAATCCGGAGCTCTCGTGCTGTCTGCTGCCCGAGAGTGGGATAGTTGTTGTATTCGTCTATCCGTGAGATAAATTTGTTGTACCAATTCGTCATTTCACTTGGTATAATTGTACTATACCGTTGGATGGTTTTTGATCTACGGTGGAGATTAAATCCGAAAAATCGCAACGGTTGGAGTTCCCAATATGGCCCTCTATAAATAGAGGGGTTGGCCGGTTCATTTCTCACCGTTTAGAGAGAGAATTTTTGCATTCTAAGTATATCCGAAGCAACTACCAGCAATCCGAAGCGAGCAACGAGCGGTTCGAAGTGCGTGACCCTGTGCAAAGTCAAGTCACTTCTATCTAATCATCCGAGTCCAAGTAAGTTTACTTGTCTCGTCTTATGATTAAATTATCTCTGTTGTCTTTCATCTTCAAGTTACTCGGATGCATGCTTATGATGTGTAGTATAGTTGATAATCAATACGTACTTGATGTTGACTAACCCCGAATAAGCGTAGTACTGACTCCGAACTAACTTCGTCGAGTAAAGCCGCTAGTTTTGGCCTTGAACTGACCACTTTTAATATACATAAACGACCTCTCGGACTGCCATCTTAAAGCTTACGAAATTGCTTTCTCCTTTCCCTAGGATGTCCGAGAGTGATAGCCAAAACCGATCCGAGGCTGAGGGATATGACTCCGAGGCGATATCTTTAACCGATAGCTCCGAGGAAATTGGGATCGTAGATGACGATGAAGTATTGGAGGTGGAACAAGCGCCCCATCCGAGTCGGGAAGAGCCCGAGGTAAGTTCCTTACTTCGGTTAGTTGTTCCGGATTCTGGTCCTCCGAGGCGTCAGGATTACCTGCGAGTGTCCCATGTGCAGGTTATTGTAGCGGCTCAAGAGACAAGTTCGCGAGTTATAGGAACTCGTCGCCCGGGTCGGGCTGGCCAAGAATCCGAACTTCCGGTAGAGATTCGATCTTTAATTCGCAACCTTGGTTATAATTTTAGGAGTAATCCTAATCGAGTCCCGTTCGTTCCGGATCCGCAGGCGCCGATCATCGAGGAAGTTCATGATACTTCGGAAGTACCTCCCAATTTGGGCATCTTCGAAGAGGGTGAGGAGGATCGTGTGCAAGTCGCTGCGCCTCTTCAGACTGTCGTAGAGTTAGCGTCCTCATCCGAGGAAGGCGAGGCAGAGGAAGGTGTGCGGGGCCAAGATTCTGGTTCCGAAGAGGAAGAAGGTGTAGAGCCATCCGCTCATATGCTCCGTGTGGAATCTGCTTTGCCGTAAAAGTCGGCGGTGGTGAGGAAGCGTCCGGAGAGGCTGAGGAAGGGTGATGAAGTATTCCAAGTAAAGTTCCCTCGGTCTAAAGACGAGGTCACTCACCCCGATCCGGAGGGCGAGTTGAATGAAGATGGTACTTTGCCTACCTGTGCCTCAACCATCCGAGCCGATGAAGTGGATGAGCTCCGGAGGAGATATGAGATCCCGTAGTGTGTAGAGATTCTCGTTCCGGACGAGTCTCATGCTTTTTATAATCCGCCTCCGGGATACATGTGTGTTTATGAGATAAGTCTCCATTGCGGGTGGCGGCTACCCGTATCGTCCGAGTTTCTGGAGATTTTGAACAGTATGGGGTTGAGTCCGCACCAGATCATCCCCAACTCCCTCGGAAATCTGATGTGCTTCGGGGTCTTATGTAAATATAAAGGCATCCCGGTCACATTCGATAATTTTCGTAAATTATTCAACATAAGTGTAAGTAATAGGAACACATGGTTCTATACGTTCGTATGTCGCCAGGCGTACACGTTTTTTGTTGACCCCCTTTCCTCGTTGGGAATCCAATGGTTCAAGAGGTACATTTTTGTCCGTTCGGCTCTGAAGCCCGGGCAATCCGAGGCGGAGAGGCCCCAGTGGCATTTTGAGAGGAAATTCTTCCGAGGCAAGCTGCTAAACAGGAGGCCGAGTCGGAGACGGCCAAGATGAAAAGTGCCATTCGATCTTTGGAGACTGACTTGAAAGTGCACCAAGATAGTTTGGACGAGTTCGTGGGTGTCTCTCGGACTTTCAAAGATAAGATCTCGAAGGAGCTTGGGTCGGACAAGGCTGTCCAAGATTTCCTTGATTCGGACTCGCAAGTTTTTGTTAGTCAAAGTATGACGAGGCCCTTGAATGGGTTTGATGCATTGTGGACCAGGTCTTGGGAGGAAGGGTTGGATACCGGATGACTGCAACTTGGAGGCTGAGGGAGTGTCCGCCTTTAAGAATGGAGATGGCTCGGACTTTGCTCCGGAGGGTGTCTTGGACGAAGACCTACTTAAATGTGAATTTGTGGAGGTAGTCGTGATGGAGGGCAAGAAGTACAACCATGGCGGTCCGTATCTCCCATCCTTCGTCCCTCGGGTGCTTATGTCCAGTGTTTCCGTTCCTTTGGAGGATCACTTGGAACACAACCGAGACTGGCTGACTCTGCCTGGGCCTGTCCATGGCTTTGATCGCGACCTAAACTTGATGGAGCAGTGTCCGGCCTTCCTGAAAGAGGTTGAGGCTCGGAGAGAACGGAGGTTAGCCCAGGCAGCCCAACAGCAAGGTCAAGCACCTCCGGAGAAGGATACTGGGGGCCCCTCTCGGTCTCAACCTAGTTCGTCTGGCGAAGGCAGTGAAGACGGGGTATGCCCCGGGTTTTTTGTAGTAGGGTGCCTCCGGGCCTAAAAACAATGTTGTCCTTTTTTGCTCATCATCTTTTTGTAAAACCATATATCCGACTCGATGAATGTTGTTGGTCCGGGCCCATTGGTGGCTCAGAACTATTCTTGTTGTTGAAATGCTAAATGTTTCTGTTTACATTTTTGCGCGATGAATCCCATATATATCTGTTTAATAGCTCATTAACTCTCATAAACTCGGATAATGGGTTCGGATCCTTGAGATTCAAACCGCCAGAACGTTAATTTGCCTGATGCAAATTCTCCTGTGCGGGTCTTGGGGGATGATCAACCATTGTGCCCATCCGAATCGGAACCTTTAATAGAAATAAACCGGACCACGAACGGTTCGGAGCCACGTCTTAGAGTGACAAGGCTTGCGAGAAAGAATTTCCTTGTATCGTGGTAAGTAGCGGCGATTCGGACGTTGACTTGGTGCGTCATCCCGAGCCATACAGACTTGTGAAAGAGTGAGAAGATGATCAGCATTAAGTATAGGGTGACTCTATACGAATCACAGTTGCTTCGGATGTTGTCATGTCAGCCCCGAGCTTGACACGTCCGAGTGAGTAACTTAGTCGATTTGCCCGTCCTTATGGATGGATTATTGGGTTGGGCCAATAGAAGTTGAAGAGGCAGGCCCATGTTCGGCCCAAGTCCATTTCCGGCGAATATGGGACACGTGTCCGCTTCTGATTGGTCCTCTCTTTCTATATATACCCCTGCTTTGTACGGCTTTTCTTTAGGACATCTCTCCCTTTTATAGTAACCAAAGGTCCGGAGCTCGAGTCCGAACGGCTGGTGAGCGTGTTTATACCTTCACTCTTGCGCGTGACCTTGTCCCAAGGGTTTCTCCGATGCTTCGGATGTCTACCCGGGCTGGTTCACGGTGAGAGTTTTGGAAATTAAATTGCTCGGAAAGCCAGCCTCGGATCTTCGAGGATACGGTCCGTGCCGAGTGAGACTTGAAATCTTTGCCAGTCAATTCCTCTGATCGTCAGGCTAATCTTCTTTCTCCGGGGCTGTGGTCTATATTCGTGACTTTTAGCCCCGGAGAGGTAGATTAGCTGGATGGTTCGTGGATCTTCAAATAGTTGTTTTTGAACCTCAATGCATCCGAGGCATGCTGCTCTGGGTATGTGCCCGGGGGGCGACAAGTTGGCAGAATTGGTTTGGTAGAATCCCTTCCAGTATTTCGTGGTTCGGTCGTAAAAAACCGCCCGAGATGTTGGAAGGCTTTCTACCAATCCTGTTGTGTCTAGTTGTTCGTTTCTCGGATTGAGGGAGCTCCGGATGTATCCTTTTTAGTAGGTCTTCCAGCTCGTCCTTGAAGATACGTATCCGAGCAGTTTGGTTCTGTTGGTGACTTTGTTTCCAGGATTGCAGGCTCGAGGGAGCTACTTGCAATTCTGGAAAGTAGTCCCCGACAGTGCTGAGCTTGTTTGGAGTCGGATCATTGGGGACTTCCGGAAGTAACCTTTCTGGTGACTCGTTTGTCTTACACCTATGGTCTTTCGTCCGAGCAGCTCGGCTTTGTTGGTGGCTGCGTTCCAGAATTGAAGGCTCGAGGGAGCGACTTGCAATTCTGGGACGGTTTTCCTGACAATGCCGGTCTTGTTAGGACTCGGACCAACGGGAGCCTCCGGAGTGACTTGGGTTATTCCGACTATCGGGGTCGGTCGCCTTCCCAATACTCTGAATCTGAGATGTATTTATAGTATTTGGTAAGAGGTGATCCGGATTGTTATAGTGCTTCTTGCTTGCTTCGGAGCTCTCTTCCGTTCAGAAGTGATGAAGTATCCTTTCCGGAAGCATTGAATGGCCCGCTTATCTATCTCCGTCTTTGTTAGTCTTTAGATCGTCCAAAGGGGCTTCGGAATCTTTGTCAGTAAGCAATCAAAGTTAGGATGGTGGAATTCCTTCTTCCTTCGGAGTGCCCACAGATAAAGTTAATAGTGCTCGGACGGGGCTTGGTTTGGTAGACCAGGGTGAGTTAAGAAGCTTCGCTGTAGAAGTAGAAAAGAGATAGAATAGGAGCTTGTTTTTGTAAGCTCGATTAGGGCTCTTCGGACCCTGACTTTGTAATTCTGTACTTCTGTTTCAATAAAAGCGTTTTTGCCTTTGTCAAGGTCGGACACTGTTTGACTGTGTTAATCCGATTCGAATCAGTGTATGATCTAGTTTCGGATCGAGTAGTTAAATATCTTCATGGCCTGTTCGAATCATGAGATCCGAAGGACATGATTATTAACAATGTTTATGAAATCACAGTTGTATTGATTTGACGGAAATCGAATTACAACTTGAGGGCTTCGAGGCCTTTTCAAAAAAACAAACACAAAAAACAGATCGACAAGATAAAGGAAGGTGACAGTCGTTGCCACACTCCTTCTCTAAGTGTAAAACTTTTGGAGATTCTTGGCATTCCAAGTTCTCTTCAAGGCGCGCCCTTGCTCATCTTCTAGTTCAAAGCTTCCATTAACTCTTGCCCCAGTAACCTTGTACGGTCCTTCCTACTTGGGCTTAAGTTTCCCCACATGACTTAGTATATCGGCTCTTCTGAGGACTAAGTCTCCAACTTGTATGTCCTTGGGAAAGACACGTTTATTGTAGGCTCGAGTGGTCATGGCTTGGTACCGAAGGATGTTGGCCAATGCCTTATCGCGCTTGTCTTCAAGGAGCTCAAGGTCATAGATCCTTGCGAGCTCATTATCAACTGGGTTGTATTGCTGGATTCTCTGGGTTGCCACCACCGTATCCGAAGGGATGACCGCCTCGGATCCATAGACCAAGGAGAAAGGTGTTTCTTGTGTGGCAGTCCGGTCATCGCTCGATCTTAAAGGACCGCGTCGAGAACATCCCCCCAACTGTCTTGGGAGGTTCTCAACCTTTTTTCCAAAATTTTGACTATGGTCTTGTTGGTGGCTTCCACCTGACCATTGGCTTGGGGGTGGCCAACGGAAGTAAAGCGTTGTTCTATTTTGAAGGACTGAAGCCACTCCTTCAGTCTTGAACCAGAAAATTGTGCTCCATTGTCCGAAACTAGCACTCGTGGGAGTCCAAACCGGCAGATGATGTTCTTCCATATGAATGTCCGAACCCTGCTTTCTGTGATGGTTGACACTGCTTCAGCTTCGACCCACTTAGTGAAGTACTCCACTGCCACTATCAAGAACTTCTTTTGATGTGTTCCTCGCGGAAAGGGACCAACTATGTCTATGCCCCATTGATCAAATGGGCATGCTATGATTGACGGAATCATAGGGTTGGTCGGGCGGTGTGGTATGTTGGCATAGTATTGGCAGTCTTCACAGGCGCGGGCGATGTTGGCAGCATCCATGTCAATAGTTGGCCAATAGTATCCTTGCCTTATGATCTTTTGCGCCAAAGTTCTTCCTCCAGAATGACTTCCACAACTTCCGGCGTGGATTTCTTTCATCACAGTTTTCGCCTCCTGAGGATCTAGGCACCTCAGGTGAGTTCCGCTGTAGGATCTTTTGTAGAGATCTTCTTCCAGAATAAAGTATCTGTTAGCTCGACATTGAATCTTCCTGGCCTCTCTAGGATCCATAGGTAAAGTGCCATCCTTGAGGTAACGGAATATATCAGTCATCCAGTTTCTTCGTGCTCAAAAGAAGCACATCCGTTGGGGTTTGCCAGGGAGGATTCCACGCGGGTCATTAGGATGACACTTCTTGTGTCCAAAGCTCCTAAGGCTGAGGCGTACTTGGAGAGGGCGTCGGCTTTTTCATTCCATTCTCTGTGAAATTGGTCAAGAGTAAATTCTTCAAAGTGCTCAACCTCTTTCTTGAGGAGCTCCAAGTATTTGATCATGTTAGGTCCTTTGGTGGTAAAGGACCCGGAGAACTGGGATTGTACGAGCTGTGAGTCTGTGTAGGCTTTGATCCTTTTTACCTGAAGGGCTTTCGCCATTCTTAGGCCGGTGATAAGTGCTTCATATTCGGCCTCGTTGTTTGTCACCTTAAAATTGAGGGTGATGGCGTACTCTAGCTTGGCTCCTTCAGGACTTTCGAGGAAAATTCCTATTCCTCCCAACCGTCCGGTTGATGATCCGTCCACTTGTAATGTCCAACATTCTGTGTTTCTTTCCTTACCTCCCAAAGTGGGAGTGAGTGCTTTCTCAACCTCCTGCTTCTTGTCGGAAGATGCAGTTGTCGAGGTATTGAGTTCTTCGTCCAAGAGAAACATGTGCCTTACTCTCAGTGAATCATCCATAGGTTGGTGATACTTAGTCATAAGCTGGATGCTACCTCTTTGTGTCTCTTCTGCTTCTTTCTCTTCCCTTGATTCCTTGATTTGGGCTATCGCCACATGACTAGCCTTTTCCTGGGAGTTTTCGTTCCCTTCTTCTGCTTTCTCTGGATAGTCTACCAGGAAGTCGGCCAAAACTTGCGCTTTCTTGGCAGATGGGGCTTGATACCCAATATCATATTCACTTAGCTCAATAGCCCATTTGGACAGGCGTCCTGACTGATCCGGTTTGTCCAAGACATGCTTGAGTGGCTCATTTGTAAGGACCACAATCCGATGCGACTTGAAGTAAGGCTTCAGTCGCCTTGCAGTGTAAACCAGTGCGAAGGCGAGCTTCTCAGCCTTGACATATCTGGCCTCAGAGCCTACAAGAGCTTTGCTCAAATAGTAAATTGGTAAATGCTCGTTGTCTTGTATCCGTACCTGTACAGAACTCATTGCTTCATCAGTGGTGGCCAAATAGAGGTAAAGAGTTTCAGCCTCCATGGGTTTAGACAAAAGGGGCGGTGAGAGGAGATACTTTTTCAAGTTTTCCAGGGCCTCTTCACACTCCTTTGTCCACTCGAACTTATTTCCTTTTCGTAAAATCTTAAAGAAGGGAAGGTTCTTCTCAGCGGATTTTGAGATAAAACGGCTCAATGCCATCACCTTTCCTAGGAGCTTCTGAACTTCATTGACAGTCTTGGGCTGTGGTAGGAACATGATTGCCTTTATTTTCTCTGGGTTAGCACTGATGCCTCTTTCTGTGACCATGTAGCCAAGAAATTTTCCTCCTTTCACCCCGAAAGTGCACTTTTCAGGGTTCAGCTTCATTCCGTATTTCCGGAGAATAGAAAAATAATTGTTGAGGTGTTCTATGTGTTCCTCTTCAGTCTTGCTTTTCACCAGCATGTCATCCACATAGACTTCCATGGTTTTTCCCAATTCTTCCTTGAACATCTTATTTACCAGCCGTTGGTAAGTAGCTCCTGCATTCTTGAGGCCAAAGGGCATGACCTTGAAGCAATAGACTCCTCCGGCCGCAAAGAATGCCGTTTTCTTGATGTCTTCTTGAGCCATCCTAATTTGGTAGAAGCCTTGATATGCATCCATGAAGCTTAGAAGCGCACATCCTGCAGTGGAATCAACCAGCTGGTCTATGCGTGGCAATGGATAGGGATCCTTTGGACAAAATTTGTTGAGCCTAGTGAAGTCATTGCACATTCTCCACTTTCCTGGAGCTTTTTCGACGAGGACCACGTTGACCACTCCAATCGAGATGTCGACTTCTTCGATATGACCTTCTTTCATCAACTTGTCAACCTCCCCTGCTATGATAGCATCCTCAACTGGTCCAAAGTCTTTCCTCTTTTGCCGGATGTGCTTGACCGTAGGATCCATGTTCAGATGGTGAACTGCAATCCTTGGGTCTATCCCCTTGAGATCATCTATGCTCCAAGCAAAGATGTCGCAATTGTCACGAAGGCAAGCGATGAGCTTCAGCTCTACTTCCGTACTCATCTCCGTTCCAATCCGAGTTGTTCTTTCCGAATTTCCTTGACGGTTGGACCTCTTTCAAGGCTTCAAGGGATTCTATTCTAGCTGTCTTGGGGAACTTTTCTCTGAGCGACCCAATACCGATTTCTTCCTTTGGTGGCGTTAGAGTAATGGAAGAATGGTCATGAGAGCCCTTAGTGACCGAAAGGACAGGTACTGTGGCCCCCCTGGTTGACATGATATAGCACTCCCAGGCTTCTCTAACGTTGCCCATTTCTTCCCCCACGCCGTTCGGGGTTGGAAACTTCACCCTGTTGTGTAGGGGAGAAGCAATTGCTCTGAATTGGTTAAGTCCCGGGCGGCCCAAGATCACGTTATAGTCAAATGTGCTATCTACTACCACAAAGAGGATAGTCTTGGTCACTCTTGTCGGAAAAGTGCCCATGGAGACTTGTAGTGGTATACTACCAATGGGGCACTCCAAGACCCTCCAAAACCTACCAAGTGTATATATCCATATTGTATTTGCCCTAGGTGCATTTGCTCCACGGTCCTTTTGGATATGACATTGGAGGAGCTTCCTGTGTCGATTAGTACCTTGTTGACCTTGTAAGTGGCAATCACTAGAGAAACAACCAAAGGGACATCGGGGTCCTTGAGATCTCCTCCGCTAGACGTTGGTGGGGGGATCTCGCTATCGTCAAAGGTAATTGCATTTGTGCCTTTCGTAATTGGTGGACCGTAAGCTCTGTCGTTGTTTCTCAAGTGTTGCGCGGTCCTGTCCCTTGTATTTCTGCTATCTCCCCCTGTTGGTCCTCCTGCAATGGCGTTGATAATTCCCTTTGTGGGGAGGTTCTCCATTTCTGTATCTTCGCGGTACCCTTGATATCTTTGGGCATGCCGAGGTGAGATTTCCGCTGGAGGTGGTGGTAAAGATCCTGTCGGAGGTTCAGAATCATGCTCCTCTCTTCTCTGCTCATTCTTTCTATGCCTGGAGGGTTCTTCTTCACCTGTTGGTTCTTTCAACTTCCCACTTCTCACTAGTCTTTCGATTTCTGTCTTCAACTGGATGCAATCCTCAGTCGGGTGACCTTTCTGCTTGTGGAACCTACAGTAGTCTTTAGAAAATTTACTCTTCTTGCTGCTCTTGACAGGTTTAGGCCATTGTATATCTAAGTCCTTCTCAACAATAGAAGCCAAGATGTCGGATCTTGGTCTGTTGAGGCGAGTATACTCGGCGTATCTCCTAGGTGGAGTTCTTTCTCTATGGAATTCTTTTCTGTCCCTGAGATCTCTTTTTTGCTCGAACTTCCCCTGACGAGGAGGAAGTTCCTGTCGTACTTGTTCTTTCCCCTTCTTTATCCCTGCCCTTATCGGGACATTTCTTCGGTAATCTTCTCCATACAAGACTCCTTCGCAGATATCTTCCAGATACTTTTCAGTGGTGATTTCTTCGTTGGAAAGCTTCCTTCTAAGCTCATCATTATAAGTGTTAGCATATAGGTGTCGGACCCGCTCTTTGATGCTATGAGGCTCTACCTGTCGTACTTGACGTTAGGCGGTCAAGGAAGGTTCTAAGGTCCTCATGCTCTTCTGGATTATGCTCGCGGTGCTCAACTGACCTCTTCCTTCTCTTTGCTTTCTCAAACCTTTTCAAGAAAAGGGAGGCGACGTCCGCATAAGATTTGATGGAACCATTAGGTAGTGAGGTCCACCAATCCATTGCTTCTCCAAAGAGTGTGGTAGAAAAGTTGAGAGCTTTCATGTTGTTGAGTCCATTGCTTTTCATCTTACTTTCGTATCTAGTAAGATGCCCTACAGGGCAAGTATCTCCATAGTAATGCTCAAGGTTTGGGATAACACAGTCGGGGCGCTTTCTTTCTTTTCTGATCTCGTCGCACAGAGGGTTGGGAGTTTTAACTACCACCTTCTCATGTGCTTTGACCATCTTGCTCAAGGTGGCAATTTGTGTTTCCAGGGCCTTCTGTTGGAGGTAGATCTGCTCCGCTGTCAGTCTTTCACCAGTTCTGGGGTTGATAGCTACATCTGGAGGAAGATCAGCGATTAGAACTATCGAGGTGCTTTTCGCCATTTGATCTCTAGGCGCTTGTTGTTGAGCTCCTCGCCGACTGGTTCCCACTTCGTCTACTCGTGGCACTTCTGGACTTCTCCCTCGTTGTTCATGAGAAGCAGCGGCTCTTCTATTGAGAAGATGTCTCAGGTCTTCTGGTTGAGCTTGTTCCCCCAGCCTTTGTTGGATAGGACGGTGCTCATTTCTTGATTGAGCAGGTTCAGCTTGCCTCGGGATCGGTGTAGGCGGGGTGGGCTAAGGAGGCTGGAGGTTGTTTGATCCAAAGCATCCTTGAATAGTGGTGAGTAAGAGGCCAAAATGATTCTCATTCATCCCGAACTCACTAGGACGAATGATCTGACCATTCGGGAGGGTAAAGTTTCTTCCTGGAGGAGGACCATGTGTTCCTGACGGAGGAATCTGTCCTTCGTCCCCAAGTGTCTGGATCCTTACTGGTGGATTAGCGGCTCTTTCCTCGCCAGAAGAAAGACTAGCGGTATGGCCATCACTTGGATCATCTATTACTTCTCTTGTTGAAATTATTGCTACCCCACCTCTTCTAGTGAGACGTCTTCCCGTTTGTCTTGGAGCAGGCGTACCAATGGCAGTGGCGTTGGTTCTTGCGGACCTTCTTGTTCTTGCCATTACTGAAGAGAACGGGACTTTTGGTAAAGATTCCCACAGACGGCGCCAAAATGTTGAGGGTGTAACTCCCCAACTACTTAGATTTTATTCAACTGCACAAACGGGTGCCAAGGTAAGAAGCTCCTTGCTAGGTAAGGACCAATGCGTAAGAACCAGCGACCAACTACTTGATGAGACACACACTTGAGTGGGGGGTTAGTGCCCGGTTTGCTAAGTGTCAAACCGGGATGAGACTTTACTCGAGAGTGACTGAAGATCAACTCTGTATAATGCTCGGGATTGGGGTCGTGATGTGACTTGTAAGATGACTTGTTCAAAAGTGACTTACTTGTTGGGATGTGTGCCTTATTTATAGGCTATCATCAAAATGGAAGGCCTTGCTAGGATTGCGCCATGTGTACGGCCAGGATTGAGCCACCAATGCTAATACGAGGCCCATAGCCCAATAATGAAGTTTTAGCCCATGCCATCTTGGGCTTTAGGGGTAGTTTGGTCATTATTGGGAGAGTTCTTGAGGATGTGACTAATTCTGCCGAGTTCCCAGGTTTGGAGAGATGGGTCCGGACAATTGGTTCGGACCACATTTGGTTATCAGCTGAGGAAGTTCTCTTGCCTGTCCAACTCTTCCGATTCGGAGCTCCTGGGTTCGGACACCTCACTCTTTGGTGCCCATTTGCTTGGTTGCTTTATGAGATGGTCATGCTGGATCCGAGTTGACATCCGTATCGGAGTCCTTGGGTCGGAGAGGGTACTGACTTAGCACTATGCTCCTTTTCCAGAGAGGCTCAGGCCAAGGTGGGTCGGACCTATGGTTCCGGGTCGGGCCTTGTAGGTCCAAATCCTTTGTTCCTTTCTTTTAGGGTGGGTCGGACCATGGATGGTCTGCCCGGATCGGACCATCGGCTCGGACTAAAGTGTCTCGGATCCATTGGATGACTTAGGGCGCCTTAGGATTCGTTCCTAGGTCCTTTATGACGGATTGGACATATTTTCGTATCAACAAATCTGAAGAAGAATCACTTGATGATGAGGATGTCATTCTTGGAGAAGATCAGATTGAAGATCCTGAGGTAAATGATCTATCCTCTGAACCTGTGTTTACAGATGGTTCTGATTGGGATGAAGATGCAGTTTCTCATTTGTTCTATGATAACAAGAATCTAGAAAAATATGAGAAAATCAAAAATAATGCTACGGATGTTGAGAACATAATTAAAGAGGAATCATTTGAAGAGTATAACTTGGTTGCCTATCTGAAGAAAAGGAATCTCTTTTATGTTGTTACCCAATATGCTGCTTTTGTTCCTGAAATCATCAGAGAATTTTATGCTCATTTATCTGAAAATTTTGGTAGTGAAGGCCATGGTAAGCATCACTGTGTGTATCTTAGGGGTGATGTATTCTTCGTGACTTCTAAGGACATCAATACAGTGCTGCATAGAAATAGGGATGAGGTTGAGACTCCTGTGGAGGTGACTATGGATGAGATTGCTAGAGAGCTAACTGCAGGAAAATTAAAATCTTGGCCTACTGGGACTCTAGATCTGAAATATTGTTGTTCTCTAGTATATGTTCTTGCCAGGATCTGCATAACTGTTGCCATCTTCCAATAACAACAAGCTCAGTCAAGAGGCAGCCATGTTGCTTTACAGGATTAAAATGGGTTACAATGTCAATCTGGGAGAAAGGATTCTCAAGCATCTAGAAAATTCCAAGAATAGAGGGATCAGAGGCCATTTGATTTTCCCATCCACTATATTTGCTGTGCTTCAGATGCAGGGTATTGAGGTCAAAGGCAATGATGTCTATCATTCCAACTTCAAATCCATCACAGTCACCAAACAAGCTTTGAAACACATGGCGGGATCATGATCTTCGTTGGGTAGATCGATGTTTCGTGAACATGGATGTGGAGGAGAATATTCCCCTTCGCTAACAAAGTGATGCACCGTAAAGCTCAGAAGTTCTTTCAACGCGTTCCAATGTTGACCTACATGTTGGTTCAACATTGATCCCTAACATTGAAACTTTGTCTACAGGTATTTTAACTGAACAGGACAAGCTGATTCTGGAGCAAATCAAAGGGCTTGATGAGCAAATCTCAAACAATCTGAAGTTTAGAAGTACTCTAGTTTCTTTTCTTTCCTCACAAAAAGGGGGAGAATAGATAACATGAGTTCATTCTTCTTGATTCTGTGTTGAACAATTATAATTTGTGTGGGTCTGTAATATTTTAAATTCTCTTGAATATTTCTTAAGCTGTCTGGTTAAGGGGGAGAGTAGATCTTTAGCTGGTTAAGGGGGAGATTAGATCTTTAGCAGTTCTTAGTTATGTTTCTATTAAATCTCTTGTTTTGTTTTGTGACGAAAGACTAAGATTAAGGGGGAGATTGAAAGTGCAGTATGCACTTATATTTTGATAATCTTGTCTTTCAATAATCAGTTCCAAGTTTGTGTTTGTTGTTGTTTGTGAAGCTGTAGGATTATCAATGTTGTATAACATTGTGACAGGATAGAATTCAATGCTGACATAACATTGAAGATATAGCATTGCAGTAGACATCGAAGACAAAGAACATTGGACTGGAAGTATTGACAAATCGAACAAGAAATGATTTAAGGAAAAAGAACAGCTTGTGGTGAAAGCAAGAAGGAATATATTTTATGAAGAATCGAAATATGGAAATTTCCTTCTATGTGCATATTGAAGAAAACAAGTAAAAGGAAAATTGCCTTTGCTGAGATCCTATTGCCTTTCGACATAGATGGAAGAGGTCGACATCTCAAGTATATATATGCAAGGATTCAGCAAAGCAAGGTTGAGCTTTTTGAAAAGATCAATTAAGATTTAAAGAGTTTTAGCTTCTTGTTTTCTGCTAGTTTTAGAGTTTGTCTAAGAGTATTCATTGTTGGAATAACTCTTTCAAACATCGACCTAGAATAGCTTTTACTGTTGGTTCTTCTAGGGCTAGTTTTGGTTGTTTAATCAATCGTTTGTGATTGTATTAAACCTAGTTGATTAGATCTACTTTTCCTGTCAGTAGATATTTTGCCTAAGGCGTTGCCAATATATATTTCTATATATTGGCTTGGTAATAGAAGTTTTAATATTATTCATCCGCTGCTATCTGTTTACTGTAGACATTGTTGAACAACATTGTTGGCAACATTGTCTGTTGATCTAGTTCCAAGTACCAATCCGAGATCATAAGTTTTAACACAGCGTTCTTGTTCTCAGATACTTTGGTTAGCTGAGAAACCTCTTTTTCAAGAATTTCATTGTTTTCCTCTAGAATTCTGGTTTTGGATTGTGCTTCCAGAAATTCTTTCTCATAACGATCCAATTCACTCTTGACCAACTCCAGATCCTCAATTCCATCATCACTCTCATAGTACAAAAATTGTGAATCGTTAGTTACCTCATCAGCCATAAGACACATTTCAATGTTGGAGATGTCTGGACCAGCAATCTCGGCAACTCCACACATTTCATTCTTCTTAAGACCGAAGTCGATTACATCGTGGGTGATTCCACACAATTCTGGTAGTGGTAGGTTTGAGTCATCTGAATCTCCATCTTCAGAATCTGTCTCAATGTCTAGAGCATCAAGTTGAATTTGAATCTTCTTCCTTTCTTCAGTCAGTAAGGCCCTTTGATTTCTTTTGAAATTTCTTCTGTCCTTCTTGTCACCTGTCTTGTGCTTGTTTAAAGCAGGACAATCTCTCTTGAAGTGACCAGGCTTTTGACAATAGAAACAGATGTCATTTCCTATTTCTGCAGCTTCAGTATTAACACCTTTCTGAATGGGGGTGTTCAGAGAGTTGTTCATTTGTATGTTCTTGTACTGATGATAGTTTGGGCCAAGATGCTTTTTCAGCTTTTCTTTAGCTTTCTTCTCTCAATCTCTTGACTCAAAAATTTCTTCATGTGTCTTACTGCAAGAGCATTTTCTTCAGATGCATTTTTGGTATCCTTCTTTTCAGAAGAACCTTGAGAAACTAGAGCAACACTTTGCAACTTTTCAGCTGTTTGTTCTCTCTGAGTTGTCTCATAGTCTACAGTAGCAAGATGAGAAAAGAGCTCTATTGGAGTAATATTTGGCATCCCTTGATTGAAATAAAAGAACTTAGTGTGTTCCCAGTTGTGATTGAGACTTCTGACAATAGTCTTAATCTTTTATGACTGGGAGTATCTATTGCTTTCACCAAGTGCAGCCATATCACTCATAAGAGTAGTAAATCTAAAATCAAGTTCTTCCAGAGTTTCAGTGGGACCTTGTTTGAAGTTTTAGAGCTTTAATTTAAGAACTTCGAACTTGTTTTCTTTGGTTTTCTCAGTTCCAGCACAGATTTCTTCAATCAATTGCCAGTGACTTTCGTTTTAGCACCACGGTTTACCTTGTATGTGCTCAGGTGTCGATCTGATGATTATATTACGAGCTTGACCATCCAATCTGTGTCTCTTGGCATCTTCAGATGTCCAGAGCTCTCTTGGCTTGTCTTCATACATAATGCTTCCACGAGCAACATGACCACTATCACTAGCAGCCATATCCTCGCTTCCATCTTCCTTGTCTGAGGCTTTTCTTCCATCAGACACCTCAGTAACTTGTTTAAGTTGTCTGATTTTGATAGGCCCTTCATTGATGACATAAATCATCTCATCACTAATGGCCTCCAGATGGAGCATCATGTTGTTCTTCCATTTCTCGTAGTTTTCTGGTTTCAGAATGGGCGCATCACTCAGAGACATACCTGCACACTTAACACACAAATTATATAGTCCTCAGAGAGGGACAAAGTTTCTTCACCTATCTGGGGATCTAGGTTCAGTGCAGAAGGCTTGTGAACCTCCTGCTCTGATACCACTTGTTGGTCCAGATAACGGCAAAGTAAAAGACTAGAGGGAGGGGGGGTGAATAGTCTTTTAAAACTTTTGTCGATAAACACAGTTTCTCAGAAACCTGGGGGTTTCTGATACTTAAATTCAGAGCGCGGAAGACTTTAAGAAAGGTAAGTGCAGAAACAATAAGTATGTGTATGTGTGCTTTGCTGAAATGTAAATACAAAAAGGTAAATTACACAGCAAGTATAGTGGTATCTGGAGGTGGCGTAATCCTCCAACTAATCCACTTCGGTCTTTCTGAGACCTAGAATTCACTAGAACAGATAATTGAGTTCACCTTACAATAATCCTATTCTAAGATTCCTAAACAAATGGTTCCCAACCAAATGTTCCCCCTGAGTTATTCCCCAGCTCATAGAGCTAAGTACTTCCTCTACTCAGATAACCTTGGAGTTGTTCCCTGATTTCCCAAATCAAGTACTTCCTCTACTCCACGCCTTGATGGTGTTGGTTATAAGGTTTTGTAAGAAAGGCTTCTTGTATAACATTTCAGTTATGTTTTCAGAGAGCCAAACAGAACGAGACTACTTAATACACTTGTTCAGTGGATGGCAGTCTGCTCTTTACTGACCCAAGTAATTTGTGTCCGTTCTGGAGAATGAACTTCAGAAAGGGTATCTAATAGTTCAACTCTTTCACGAATAACAATCTCTTGTTAAGGTTCAGGACAACTTAGAACTACTAGTAATTCTTCAAGCAACAGAAAGCTTTCAGAGAGGATAGTAGAGTGCTTGAGAGAATACTTTGCCAGATAGAGCGTTCTAAGGTATGTTCTTCGAGCATCTAAGTGTGTGATATATATAGATAAATTTGAGAGGCGTTTGAATTGTACCCGTTGTGCTCTCTATCAAATTATATCCGTTTATATCTTGAACTATGTACTCAGAAGTCACTATCTCTTGTTTCAGAGAGGACTTGCTTTTTGCAGCATTTCTGCCGATGCATTTACTGCATAGTACTGTTCATTGTCCTTTAGTCTCAATGGATACATGAGCCTTTCTGATGGCTTGCATGCTCCATACTCATGATGTCATATGTCCAGAATCATATTTCGAAAGTAAGTTAATATACTTAAGAAAGGATTAAGGACATAGTCTTTCTGAGTTAGACTAGACCTTTGTGTCTTCATAAACCTCGTGCAATCTTCAGTCTTCTAATCTTCAGAAAAACTCCATTTCTAGGATTGATCTTCATGGTCTTCTTGAAATAAAAATTACACTCAGAGACCTATAATCCTATTACAAGATTTACTAGACTAATCATACTCAGTGATTTCCTCTTTTACAATGTTCAAGTGAACCAAGAGTACTTAATCACCTTTCTGGCTAAGATAAGAACATGTGATGAGTGATCAAAATACTAACAGATATTCCTAACACATACCCTCTGAACAAGAGGAAGTTAATGGGCAAACGGTCACTATTCCAGAAGTGATCAACCTGGTCTCTGAAGATGAAGATGAGAAGGAAACTGATGAGAACAATTATGAAGATGCTCCTTCTGACCATCACAAGGATGAGGATAAGAAGGATGATGATGATGCTCCAGCACCAGGGACAGGAGGGATTCCACAAGGAAACAATGCTTCAGCTGCTAAAAAGCACACTGAGAGGACATCACAGCAATCCCCTCCTCCATCTCCTCAGAAATCTACTCATCCAACTCCCCAACACAAAGACACTACTGAACAAGTAGTTGAGCACTCTGAGGAAACAACTCAGAAAATATCAGATGCACAAGCCAGAGTTGCTCAACTCAAACAACTGTTGAAGGAAGAACAACAGCTACATCTTCAACTGGAAGAAAAGATAGCTGAATCCAGAGTCAAGCTAGACAAACTTGAAGAACAAACACGGAAGGAAACGCAAGCTTACTCTGAGATTAAAGAGCTCCGGGAAGCTGTTGACTATATTACTAAGGAGCTAGATGTTGAACAAGCATCTGAAGCAAAGCATGATGCTAACGCTGCATCTTCACCAAAGAAACCATCCTCCAAAGGTAAGAAACCCATATCTGAGATGGTTGCCGCTTTCAGAAATCTTGATGAAGAAGTACACGAGGATGAAGATCACTGGGCTGATGACTCAGATGATGAAGAAGACAGAACCTTGGCAAAACATGCAAATGTTCACTTGGGAGTTTCTCACTTAAAGAGAAAATTGATAGCTCCTCAAAGCTTCAGTAAGAAACCAAATCTCAACTCCCATGATTACATGGCCAGATACCAGGTTCTGGCAACTCTAAGAAAGGAGTTGTCTCAACAAAATGAAGAAGTAATTGCATCAGTCCCTGATGAAATGAAAAAGTTCACTGAGCTACTCACTCAAAGAACAACAATCTTGGTCATTGCTCAGAGAGACCTAGGCATGGTAAGGGATGATGACAATAATCTTGCTAAAAAAGCCCTCAATGAGGCTAGCTATCCTGCTGGAAAGGCAGATGCTACTCAAGGCCCACTGGCAGAGCTCATTGATAAGAATACTGGTCTTATCAAACAAAATCAGGAGCTCAAGGCCACTCTGGAACAGTTGGTTACTGCTTATAACTATCTGCAAGGCAACTTTAACTCCCTTTCAGAATCCTTTGTGATTCTTAGTCAGTCAACAATGACTAAGGGGGAAGGATTTGAAGATGCTCAGAGAGGAAGAGGAAACAAAAGAAAATCTGAACAACCACCTCTCAGAATTAATGAGCCCTCCTCCAGTCAGGCTGCTCTACAGATAGTGGCCACCACTCAGCAACTTCCTGAAAAAGGAATGACAACAAGGGCCCACTACAAGAATTCTGCTGTAACGGGACGGAAAGGGGCGACGGATTTTATCCGTCGCCCCTGTAGCGACGGATCGCCAAACGGGGCGACGGATAGATAGCGACGGATAAGTTTTATCCGTCGCTACAGAGCGTTGACCAAGATTTAAAAAAAAAAAAAAAAAATTTAGCGACGGATAGATCTATCCGTCGCTAAAAATAGCGACGGATAGATCTATCCGTCGCTATAGCCGAAAAAAAAAAAAAAAAAAAAGTTAGCGACGGATAGATCTAGATCTATCCGTCGCTAAAAGCCTAAAAAAAAAACCATATATCTCCTCCACCACCTCCTTTCCTCCACCACTTCTCCTCCATTTCTCCTCTCCTCCTCCTCCCACCACCACCTTTCTCCTTCCACCACCTTTCTCCTCCACCACCACCATCCACCACCACCTCCTCCACCACCATCCTCCACCACCACCTCCTCCACCACCATCTCCACCACCACCACCTCTCTCCTCCCACCACCATCTCCACCACCACCACCACCACCTCTCTCCTCCCACCACCACCGCACCACCACCATCTCCACCACCTCTCTCCTCCCACCACCACCGCACCACCACCATCTCCACCACCGCACCACCACCATCTCCACCACCGCACCACCACCACCACCACCTCTCTCCTCCCACCACCACCGCACCACCACCATCTCCACCACCACCACCTCACACCACCCACCACCACCACCGTTCCTCCCACCGCCACCACCACCGCGCCACCACCACTGCCACCACCGCACCACCACTGCCACCACCGCACCACCTTTCTCCTCCCACCACCACCGCACCGTACGAATACAAATTGGATACGAATATAAAAATTCGAATACAAATTAATACGTATACGAATACAAATCAATATCTCGTATACGAATACAAATTGGATACGAATTAATCCGTATACGAATATAAAAATTCGAATACGGATTTTATTTTTTTAAAAAAAAATAGAAATGGGGCGACGGATAGATCTATCCGTCGCCACGTGGGGCGACGGATAGAATCTATCCGTCGCCCCATTATCAATTTTAAAAAAAAAAAAAAATGGTCAATCAATCCGTCCAACTGTCGCGAATTGGACGGATTGTTATCCGTCGCCACAGCTTCAGGGGCGGATTTTCTATCCGTCGCCGATCGATCGCCGGGAATGACGGATAGATGGCTCAGACGGATCTATCCGTCGCTACAGGCCAGATTTTTTGTAGTGGCCAGAGCACAGAAACCTCCAAGGAGTACCAAGGCTTCAAGGAGAAGACAAGTAAGAGTGATTGATGAGTCAGAAGAAGAAGAAGAAGAAGAAGAAGAAGAAGAAGAAGAAGAAGAAGGCCAAATCAAATCCCTGGGCAATGAAGAAGGCTGCAAAAGTTTCACAAGAATTGATATTGATGATGATGAAGAGACTGATGAAGATGAAGCTCCTCTTCACCGAAAAAGAAAAATTGATAGCCTAACTGAGCCCATAGCTGCAAAGCCTTTGGCAGCTAAAACACCCTCTGGAAATACCAAGTCTATCCAGGGTGGTTCTTCAAGCAATACCCCAAGGGAAAATTCAAGACAAAGGAGGAACAAGCTGAGAGCTGAACAAAGAAAACTTCAACTACAACTCAGGCCTGAAGAAGCCAAGATTGAGTATGTGAAGACCAACAATGACTCCTCTATCTACAGGTGTATTAATCAGAAGAATGGCTACTGGATTCTGGAACTCAAGCACTTATTGGTAAATGAAAAATTTCTAGAACCAATCCATAAACAGCTCATGGCATGGAGAAAAGACAAGCCAATCTTGATTAACACCAACCACATCAAGGCCTGGTTGGATTTTGAAGTAATGAAGAGAATATAAGCCATGAAAAAGGACCTCTCTGATGAATGTCCTTATGGAAAGCCAGATGATGTGCACAGAATTCCCAACATCACTGGAACAGGCACAAGAGCAAAACTTGTTGTGGAACCCTATGAGTTCTTCTACTTGACTGAAGATCAATACAAGGGTGACATCAGATATCTGAAGATCATATATGAATACTTCAAGCTATCAGATATCAGAATCGAGCATGCCTGGAAGTGGGGAAAGTATCTGTTGGTCAAGCACTTTGCCAAGAAGAATCCAACCAAAACCTACAAGGAAGTCTGGGGAAAGTATCTGTTGGTCAGAACACTTCTCTATGACTACTCTGATAATGTCAAAAGGTTTGGTGATAGGAAATTTGAAATTGATCCACAGATCTGCTGATTGAAAACTTGAAGTGTTGAAGACTTGAAGACTAGTTTATTAGGATGTCTACTTGGAGCTTGGTTACTCCTGTTGTCCTAATTTACTATGTATTTTGTATCTTGCTGACTGAGCTGAAGTGTATTTTATGTATTAAAGTTATCTGTGAACTTTCTTTGTAAAATATCTGATGAACCTACTCTCAGATATCAATTTATAAAAAGATAACTTGTCAGCAAAGATCACACCTTGTGATTTGGTTGATGTTTACTTTCTGCACTTAATTGAAAGAATTGAAAGATCTTATGAATTGATTAAGTGGTGGATTGTTTCCTCATCCAGATTTGTAATAGGTCAGATAGTCATCATTGACTGATCAAAATGGGGGAAATTTGTTAGGAATATCTGTCTAAATTTTGATAAGCAACCTAATGACTTATCTTAGCTCAGAAAGGTGGTTAGTACTCTTGGTTCACTTGAACACTGTAAAAGAGGAAACTCACTAAGTATGATAGTCTAGCAAATCTTGTATAGGATGTTAGGTCTCTGAATGTAATTTTTTATTCTCTGAAGAAGACCAAGAAGAAGGCATCCAACAGGAAAAGTTCAACAAATTTTGAAGATCTGAAACTGCACAAGATCGCTGAAGACAAAGGTTTTTCAGATACCTATGACCAGATATCTTGAAGACACAATCATTTTTAAATAAACGGTGTTGCAAAAAATATCTGAGAATTAAAAGGTTTCTGAAACGAGGAAAAGTACCCACAGATATCTACACTCAGATACCTTGGATAAAGATTATGTTTCCAGAAAACAATATATTTTTAACAAGTGGTATCTGGAGTTGTGATAATCTCTGGAAAAGGACGTGCAAGGCTTCAGAAAGCATGCATAGTTCCGTTGGCACTACAGGACAAAGTATAGTACAGTGCATTAAATGCGCGGAGAGAAATGTCTGAACAAAAACGGTAGCTTCTGAAGAAGAAGACAAACCTACTACAGTACTATACTCAGATATCAATAGTTTGAAATTGAGTTAAGCCTAACGGATACTATTCAAACGGCACTCAAATTCATCTATAAATATCAACACTTAGACTACTTGAGAACACACCTTAGATCACTGAACTTATATTGAATACTCTCACGAGCTCTCTCAAGCACACTACTTACCTTCAAGCTTTCTGTTGCAACCAAAGCTCTTGATTCTAAGTAGCACAAAAGTTCTAAGTGTCCTGATCCTTAACAAGCATTGTTATTTGTGAAGGAGTTGAATTAAGATTTCATATCTGAGATTCATTCTCTTGAACACTTATCATAGACTTGGGTCAGTAAAGAACAAGATACCATACATTGCAAAGTGTATTGAGTATACTTGATTCATAGAGCTATATGAATAACTGAACAAGTTATTAAAGAAGCTCTCCTGACAAACTACCTTAACCAACACCTTAATCGGCGTGGAGTACAGGAAGTACTTAGTTTGGGAAACTAAGGAATAACTCTAAGGTTACTGAGCATAGGAAGTACTTAGTTTGGGAAACTAAGGAATAGCTCAAAAGGTTTCTGAGTACAGGAAGTACTTGGCTGTGAAAGCCGGGGAATAACTCAAGGGGAACACTTGGTTGGGAACCTAGTGTATTTAGGAATCTAGAGAAGATACTTGTAAGGTTACCTCAATTATCTGTCTTAGTGGATTCTAGGTCTGAGAAAGGCCGAAGTGGATTAGTTGAAGGATTACGCCACCTTCAGATACCACTATAAAAAGACCTGTGTTATTTACTTTCTGCAGTTTATTACTTGCTTTATTTATCTTGCAAAGTATTTACACTTATCTTGCTGAGCACTTGCACTTATCACAGAAAAGTCTTCCGCTCTCTGAAATTAAGTATCAGATATCTTCACGGATATCTGAGAAACTGTGTTTATCGACAAAAGTTTTAAAAGACTTTTCACCCCCCCCCCCCCCCCCCGCCTCTAGTCTTTTACTTTGCCGTTATCTGGACCAACACATTATCTATTTGTGGTACTTGCACATCTATATAGGTACCATCCAGTGCACCTAAGCAACTACATAATTATAAAAATTGTCAGAAATAGTTTGAATAAACAATGACCACTTATTAAAAAATTGAGACTTGATTGTCATAAATTACCTTGAAGATCTTAAACTTTTCATTGGTACAAGCCTCCGTGATGGGCTGTGGAGTAACAAGGAGCCGATCATGAAGTCTTAATACCGCATCAAGTGTTCGGTTGAAGTATTTACTCACCGTGCTTCCAGATCGTTTAAAATCAAACATTATAATGCAATTCTTTGTATGATGTGCTAATACATGCAAGAAGAGTGATGTTTGTTCTTGCACGGTAACCCACTTCTCATCTTGCAATCCCGCATAATGTTCCAGTACATAACAAAGCTTTGCAAACGCATTGCGATCCATTCGCAAGTTGTTTATACAATCATCATCAGTAAGATTTACCAAGTCATTCATGTGCTCAATCTGTTTAGGAATTTTATCGAGCATCTTGTATGCGCGTCTTTGTGTTCGGTCAGAAGGACATTGTGCAAGATGCAAACAGTAACAGAACATGATAAGACCAAGTCGATTTCGTACCGAAACAAGTTGAATAGCTACTATAACTAGTACTTTTGTCTTCCAATCCATTGTAACTACATACAAATTGCAAGTAACAATCTCTTTCACAGTATGCAGGGTGATAAATGGAAGCATAAATAAAGATCAACTAATCACACGTTATACTAATTCAACAAATCATGAGAAAAATATAGTGAACAGTTTGCTCTGGTCCATTCTATGTACTCACTACGAAATAAAGGAATACTAGCACTTGAAACTACTCTATATGAATCCATGTATTGTTTCAACCCAAGTTAAACAAAGTAATGTCTCATACATAAGAGTATACTGATAGAAACAAAAAGTTGGAATCTTGATTCAGCACAAACTCAAAAGTGAAGTCAACGATATATAAATAAAATACAATTCTAAGTTCTATCAATCTACTTGTACTCTGTAAAATTAATTTGAAGAATTGAACCCCATTCCTAAATCACTAATGAGACAATGGAAGAGCAAATTTTACCTATTCTTGACAAGCAAATGTGTAGCTGAACTAGAACCTGGAGCCAATCGCACTTTTTGATTCTTGGTTGCTGAAGAAATTGGGAGACCGATGCATATATATAGCATGAGAAAGACTGTTGTTGTAGCCCTAGAATCACCATAGTTTGGGATGAAGATCATTGATTGAGCACAAAATCGTTATTGTTTCTGGGAGAGATTATTGATTCAACCGGAGAATATTGAGGAAGAAGTGGAATCACAAATTTTGTGAGCATGAAATGTTAGCAAAGGTGGAAGAATGAAAATTTGGGAAAGATATGTGAAATGTTTTCCTAATCCTTCACCACAGATTCATATCTCCCGAGATTTTGCAAGATATGAATCCACCAAATTTACCGGGTCAGCTAGAATTGATATGGAAGACCCGGTAATTGATAGTTGGTACAGAATGTAAGATTGGGCCTGACTAACTTTCCTAATTAAGCATAATCTGGCCCAATTAGTCATAGAGAACAACTACAATGAGAAAGTGCTATTTTAGTTACACTAGAACGACTATGTCTAATTTAGGCACACTACAACAACACTCATCCAATTGAGGTACTCTGGACAATTTTCCGACAAGTGTCACCGTTGACTCGATTTTGACCGGTTAATTTGATTTGTTTTCAAAATATCACGACACGTGTCAAGTTCATATTAATTATGGATTTTAAATTTTAGCAAAATCTTAAAAGCATTTTTAATAATTCAGAAAAATATATTAAAATAAGAAATGTAATTAAAAATTATAAAATATCAAAAATAAAATAAAATTCATTTATTCTAAAAATAATAAAAAAATACAAAGGGTTTTAAATTTGAAAAAATTGTACAAATATTTTTAATAATCAGAAAATACATATAAAAATAAGTCAAGTAATTTAAAATTACGAAATATTAAAAATAAAATATAAATAAAATAAATATGACACAGATTGCCATGCAACGGTATGTCATTATTACGTAATCATACCCAAACAGTCTACAAGGAAAGCATCCAACTTCATTTCAGTAAAGTCTCCATCCGGTTTAACAATTAGCAAACCGGGTTTATCGTTCTACGCCCCCCAATAGATGAGAGTAGATGATCATTGATGAATTTACCTCAATCATCATAATGAATCGTGTCACTGCATCTTTGTGATGTTTTATCAGAGCTGCAACATAACGAAATTGATGAGTTGGCATAGTGACATTTGTGTGATATGATATTCCTCTGTTACCTGTGCCTAACGGCTATTTCACCAAGAGTGAAAGTAAATGAGCAACAATAAATGACTAATTAACTGTAAAGGAAGCTAATTCATCAGTCTTTTTTTTTTTTTTTTTGAGAAAGAAGATTTCATTAGAAAATCAGGAAAAGGAGCCATAGCTCATTACAAAAGTACTGTAGCACTATAGCAAGTCACTCATAAGAACATATTACATGAATTCATGAAACTCAAAAGGCAAAGATAAGTAGCCATGTGAATCTGTAGCAAAGTGGTGACAAAGTTGATGAGAGAGACGATTTGCTTCACGCCGTATAAGAGACACACGAAATTCAACAAAGTTGTTGAGCATTTGAAGAACAACAGCATAAACATGTCCATTGGTAGCTCGAGGCCCAACAGAAGATTGTAGATTATTTATAACTAGCAAAGCATCACCTTCCAGAATAATTTTATTGAAACCCATGTCCTTTGCTAATGAAACAGCAAGGCGAGCTGCTGAAAGTCCAGCAACCTCAACATCAAAATGACCTTGATGTTTTTTTCGACTCCATGCTAAAACTAATCCAGTACTATCTCTAGCAACAACAAATATACTACCCAGGCCATTTTTGGTACAACAGCATCAAAATTAATTTTTATCCACCCATCAGGCGGTGCAGACCATGGCCCATGAACAGTAGGCTGTTGCCCATTGATTTGTCCAACCGACTTGAACACGTTTCACTTATAGAAGTTGGAGAAATTCACAACAAAATTGAAAGTATCCAAGGGAGTGCACCTTTTTTGTTCATGAATCAGCTTGTTTCTATTGTACCAAAGGCTCCAACAAGAGTATACAAAAAAATGGAATTCATTAGAATCCATTCTGATTCTAACGCCAGAAATCCAACAACAAATATTTTATGCTTCAAAGTAAATTGACGAGACGGGGCAGTGGGAGATGGCCCAATATTGTCTCGCCAAATGGCAATTACGCAAGAGATGTAGAATAGATTCATTATCATGACCACACATTGCACAGTTCGAACAAGTACTAATATGACGTTTGTCCAATTCAGCACCAGTTGGTAAAGAATTATGTAGCACTCGCCAGAAAAAATATGGCACCTTGTTTAGGACTTTGAGTTGCCAAATAAAACTCCAGTTATGTTGAAGAGGCCGAGAAGAAGATCCATGTTGATTATGAATCAAAGTCATAGCTAAATGATAGCCCGAATTTACCGTATAGCAGCCATGTCTAGTATAATGCCAGACTTGAACATCATCAGTTGTTGTACCAGCTAAAGGAATCTTTAAAATTTCCTGAATGTCATCATTCCAAAACAAATAATGGAGAATTGGCAAATTCCAATCAGAAAGCGTAGGGTGGATTAGAAAAGAAACTTTTAGAGGGCCTTCACTATAAAGATCTTGGGTTTTTGGTTTAAAAGAAAGATTCCCCGGGATCCATTTATCTTGCCAAATGTCAATGTTTTCCCCATTTCCTACCCTCCATCTGATCCTTTCATTGACCAATTCAAGAGAAGCACAAATACTTTTCCAAGTAAAAGAAGAATCAGCCTTGGGGAAAACATTGAGGATATGGGAGTTGGGGAAATATTTTGCTTTAAAAACTCGACTCAAAAGAGAATTAGGAAATTCAATAATGCGCCAAATTTGTTTGCCAAGTAAAGCCAAATTAAAAGCATGCAAGTTTCTAAAGCCTAAACCACCATCACGCTTACTCTTTGTCATGGTTTGCCAATTCACCCAATGCAATTTGTTTTTCCTTCGTCATTCCACCAAAAGTTAACAATTAAAGATTCAAGATCATGAATGAGATAATCAGGCAATTTAAAACAGCTCATAACATAGCTAGGAATTGCTTGTAAAACAGATTTTAAGAATCTCTTTGCCAGCTTTAGATAAAAAAAATTTCATCAAAAGAATTGGCTTTTTTCCAAAGTTTATCGCGTAAACACCCAAAAACTTCTTTTTTATTTTTACCCATGGTGGTAGGCAGACTTAAATACTTCTCATGTTTCTCCACAATATGGACATTAAGAATGTGTTGAATATCATGCTTCATGCTTTCATCAGTATTCCTACTAAAAACAGCAATGTACTTTTCCAAATTTATTTCTTGCCCAGAGGCTAGACTATAAAGATGAAGAATGTCCATTATAGAATTAGCAGCCTCGGCAGTAGATTGGCAGAAAATCATGGTGTCATCAGCGAATAAGAGGTGAGAAATAGTAGGAGCACTAGGGCTCACCTTCACCCCAACCAGATCACCTCTACGAACTGCCCTCGCAAGAAGAGAACAAAGAACCTCAGTACAAAAAAGAAAAAGGTAGGGAGAGAGAGGATCGCCTTGACGAATACCTCTAACAGGTTTAAAATTACCAAACTGGCCCCCATTAAGAATCACAGAATAAGAAACAGAACTGACACAATGCATAATGGTGTTAATAAAAGAATTACAAAAGCCTATTTTTTTCAAAACAACAGATAGGAAAGACCATTCTACTCTATCAAAAGCCTTGCTATGGTCCAATTTTAAAGCCAGATGCCCTTTTTTTCCCCTGGTTTTACACTTAAGATAGTGATTAATTTCATAAGAAACAAGCACATTATATGTTATCAATCTTTCAGGTTTGAAAGCCGACTGATTTTCACTAATAAGATCATTCATGAGGGGCTTTAGTCTGTTAGTAATGCATTTGGAAGCATTTTTAAAAACAACATTACTAAGACTAATAGGGCGAAACTGTGTAATAAGATCAGGACTCTTGCATTTCGGAATTAAAATGATATGAGTAAAATTAAGCTTTTCTTCCAGAACTCCATTGTTTAAAAAATTAAGACATGTAGTAACAGACTGACCAACTATCTTCCAATATTTTTGAAAAAAGATAACTGGAAGTCCGTCTGGACCAAGAGATTTTAATGGATACATTTGAAAGAGGGAAGTTTTTACCTCGTCAGGAGAATAGGATGCACAGAGCTTCTGATTCATTTCCTCGCATACTCTGGGTACCAAAGATTCCAACGCAGCAGTGGGATTAATTGAACTGAAAATAGTGGAAATATAATCCACTACAATCGACCCCATACTCTCCAAATCAGTGCGCAAAATACCATTACTGTCTTTCAAGCCTTGAATCTCATTCTTAACCGAACGTTGTGAAACACGAGCATGAAAAAAACTAGTGTTTCGATCTCGTTCTTGTGCCCATTGCACTTTTGCCCGTTGTTGCCACATAGAATTTTCACGCTCCAATATCTCCCCCAACTATTGCTTCACACTAACTTCCTCAGCCTTGGATTCATCTATGACAATTCCTTCCCGTAAATTTGCCAATCGGCTTCAGAGATCCCACAATTGACCTTTGATGCTACCAAACTTCATTTTACCCCAATTGAGTAAACCAATTCGACAAGAATCAATGGAGGCTAGGAAATCAGAATCAGGATTTCAATTTTCGGCTATAACCTTCCCACAATCACCATGGCGGACCCACATCGATTCAAAACGGAATCTGGTTCTTCGCTGGCGTTGGGTTCGTCGACTTCCTTCAAAGATCAAGAGGATGGGTTGTGATCGAAATAATTGCACTTGAGGTGCTTGATAGCGGCAAAAGAGAACAGAGATCGCCAAGCGTTGTTTGCTATGGCATGATCTAATCTGATCCGAATATTAAATGGATGGGCCCTTCTATTATACCAAGTGTAAGTATAACCAGTAAAGCCCAAGTCAGAAAGTCCAGCATATTGTATACTTTCTCTAAAATCTTGAATACGATACGGACTAACAGTTAGACCTCCCATTTTTTCCGAATTAGAAACTACTTCGTTAAAATCACCCATACACAGTCAAGGTAAAGTAGACATGTCAGTCAAACGTCGCAAAAGATTCCAAGTAAGTTTCCTTTTTCCCACATCTGGTTCACCATAAAAACCGGTACATCAACTTGGTGCTTTGAATAACTTTGAAGAGTAACTAAAGTTTCCTTAAACCATAAAAGAGCTAAACCACCTGATTTACCTTGCGACGCAACCGAAAAATCAAACATATTAAATCTTGACTTCAAATTGTCCACCTCATGATCCCCTAATCGGGTTTCCATTGGGAAGACAAGGTGGGGGCGAGATTCCTTAATCAAATCTCCAAGTTCTTGAACTGTCCAAAGGCCCCCCGCACCTTGACAGTTCCAAGCTATGCAACTCATTAGGATAGGCGGGGTTGCAAAGCAACCTCTGCCTCTGGTAACTTATCTCGAATCACAATTCCTTGGTTAGCTCGCTTGTAAGGCCTGCCATTACCCAAATCTGCCTCACCATTAATTAGTGTCCTTCTTCGAAATGGTAACAATCCGCTTTCCTTTGTCTAAAGTCGATGGGCGACCCCTCTTCTTGGGTTGTGTATTGGTAAGGTTTTGGACAGGAGAATTATCGGAATGGGAAGGTGAATTTGGTAGTTTTCTTGTCCAATGGGTTCAAGAGCTGTAAGTTCTGGTAGATGGGTCGAAATGAGTAGGGTTGGGGAGTAGACTTTGGTTAAAGGAAGGCATATATTGGGCTTGAGTGTTGGGCTGAAATGGAAGTGGGTTGGCTAATGAAGTAAAAGGAATTAAAGATCTTGTTGTTGTGGGAGGACCAATGGGTGGGTAAATGTGAGAGTTAAAGGCTGCAGGAGTAATGGTGGAGGTTTCAAAATTGGAGGAGGTTATATTTGTTGATTTGTCATTAAGGGAGCCTTGATGAGGAAGAAAAATAACTGGCTAGAGTGATTGTGGAGTTAAAGGAATTGAATTTAGGACTCCTTCCATATTGGCAGCTTGGTTCTCACCTTGGTTTTGATGATCCAAAAGTAACGCACCATTAGTAACATCATTGTTGTTCACATCATTAATTTCGGAATTATCCACTGGATTCTGATTGTCGAGGAAAACCCTCCTCCTCCCTTGTGGTTCCAAACTTATCGGATGCGATTATTCTAAGATGTTGCACGAAGCCAATCGCCCCATTCTCATTTATACTGTAAATTTTGTGCATCAGCCGCCCATCATGTATAAGGAAGGCTAGAAAGGCGGGCTTTAGACTGACAGGCCAGGAAAAGGCCTATTTTGTAGAAACTTCTCTTCACTGGTGGCCGCAGAAGGTCGATTCTGCCAGATTCAAATCTGTTTCCATCGTTCTTCAATTTCGGGCTTCGTAACTTTATTTCCTCGAAAAGTGGTTGATGTGCTCAAATTACTACTTAGAAAACAAGTAGAAAGCAGTTGTTGTAGACAGACAATGCTAACCACAGAATCGTTCGCTAAGGAACTAATTAAACTACCAAACAGTTGAAAGCAAATAGTCACTTGTGGAAACGGTTTGATTTGTTTAGTTTTTGTATACTTCTAACTAGATCGATTAAAGCTAAGATTACGATTAACAATGAAAGGAAGATGAATACAGTAGCAAGATCCAATTATGCTAATTCGAACTAGGGATAACACTCATATTTGTCACACGGTTGTTGTACAACAAATCAATCAATTCGATTCAACCAATTGTTCTTAGAAAATATTATACTGGACAAATCGTGAGTCATCAATTCACGATCCTTAAACATGAACAATTTAGAGGATTTAATACGGACTTATCGAATTGAAGGTTTTTACGAAGATTTTATACGAGACTAACCTACAGGAGTGAATTGATAAACCCTAGAACGAATATGCATAATCTTCACGTACTACTGTATTCAAAGGTGCTTAGTTACTCATAATTGATGATTGCATACAGAGATTCACGGTAAACATCATATGAAACATAGATGATAAACTGGTATGCAATAACATACAATTCAATCGATGAAGATAAAGAACGAATTGTAAAGAACAAAGCAATGGAGAAATCAATACCAATAATTTTGATGAGAAAATCAATGAGTAACCAAGCTCCAAAGATGTCTCAATGTCAATGTCTGAATCTAGGAGCTTTTTTCCAAAGACTAGGTTAAAAGAAGTATGAAAGAAAGGAATCAAAATTCTAATCTAATAAGGAAAAACGAATTCTGGGGGCCGACGCTCGCCAAGGCGGAAAATAGCCTCGCCGTGGCGAATTTTCTTTATCGCAATAGATATCCGGCTCGTAAAATCTCACTGCGGCGGACCAATTTCCTCGCCGCGGCGAGCCTCTCAACAGCTCCAGCCTGTAGCCTCGTAAAATCTCGCCGCGGCGATCTCAATTTTGCAGAATTGCAGGTACCTTCGTAAAATCGCGCCACGGCGGACTGAATCCCTCGCCACGGCGAGCCATGTTAATCAGCTTGCCCTTATTTTGGCTCAAAATCATCGATTCTTGCAAAACAACGTCAAAATACCAAAGCATAAAAACGTACAAAAAACACTAGAAAACAACAACCAAAGACTAACAAAGACCGCTAAAAAGAACCAAATGAGACTCTAAATTATAGTCTCATCAAAATCCCCAAACCGAACATTTGCTCGTCCCCGAGCAAACACACAAATTAAAAACAAACTAAACTCTAGACTACGACACATAGTAACACACACACGAGTCAGACTTCCAAGTGACCGAACTCTACCATTGTAAGTGTTAAGTTCACAAGATGCAAAAGGTTTGCACTCAACCAACCTTGACAGAAATAGTGCACAAAAAATCCTGTAAGAGAGTTTCTCAAGTAAATAGCACTTAAGTCTAACTCTCCAATCCCTCACAAGGAAATCCTACACATCTCTCTCACACACTCTGGAAGTGTCCAATAGGTTAATCACTCAAGAAACAATAAGAGAAAAGGAAGGTGACTTTCGTCACAAAGGTGCCTTAAATACCTCATGCAATGTACTCAATCAGTTAAGTCAGAAGGGGGTTTTCCTTGCACACAGCAACTTGTCAGAGCATACAACCAAACTTCCATACCATCACATATTTGCATACATTAAATTAGATGCTAATCAATTTGGCCACTATGGGCTCTTTCAGTCTCACTTTTTTGGTACTGTTTTACCGAAGTCCACACTTTTGTGCGTGTCAGTTTGATGTACGTGCCATCAACCCACACGGACATATGGATTTTTAAGACCATGTCGGTATATAGGTAGTATTTGAAACATGCCTAACACGACTACGGTGGTGACAAGCACCACAGATACACTCCGAGACGAATCAACTAATCAGGGGAAGTAATACATATTATAAAAATTGAATAATAAACATGTCAACACGGCAGATTTCTTCTCCCCAAACCAGTTCTTCGCAATGTACTGGCTTTTGATAAAATGAAACATGAAGAGCATGTCGTTCGTCATACTTAACTTAACTGAGTACACATGATAATGAAAAGGCGCAAACAAGAGGGTTTGCACTTCTCGAAAGGATCACACAAGCGCCGGTACAATATTTTTTCATCGACTTAAAGTTTCTCACCGGCTTTTGAACTAAAGGGTTAAACAAACTTGCTATTTACAGGAAAAACAAACTTATGGGCTTTTAAATCCACTATACCACCTCAGTTAAGTATCATGCAAAACATAAGCAGCAAGCAAATTTAACAATCACAATATAAGCTTTCATAACTTGGAAGAACGACTAACGAAAGACTCTAAAGGGTAAAAGAAAAAACGACCGTAAAAGAAAAATGACCAAAACATACATAAAGTAGAGGACGAAAGACTCTAGAGACTCAGGTAATAGAGAAAATGCAGACAAGACACTAGAGAGCACATTTCCCCCTCCCAAAACCTAAACTCAAGCATGTCCTCAAGCGTAGAGTGAAAAAGAAAAGGAAATGGGATCAACAGTGTCTTACCTGCAGGTGTACCTTTACAGTCATGTACAAGACTCTTCCGTGTTGGCTAACGGGTACTCTGGAAGTTCCTAGCTCTTCCGGTTGGTGCAACTCTTATTCTTCCTTGTTGATAAGTATGTATATATAGGGGTCCAGTGTGTGCTCCTATGAATTTCCTGCTATCAACCTGCGAAACAGAATATAATGGAGCGGAATAGGCCTTCAGTTCGCGTGGCTTGCCTTGCACCTCAATTGTACATGTTCGGGCATGTAAATTCACCACCATGAGAGTTGAGCGGATGAACGGTCTCCCTAGAAGTAGCATATCTCTTTCCAATTCTTTCCCCTTCACCCTCGGCGATTCAACTACCACAAAATCTGTCATCACTGTTATACCATCCAGCTTAACCGGAACATCTTCTACGATCCCCATGCATCTGCTTCTAGTTCCACCAGCAAGAGTCATAAAGCATCTGTGCGGCTCCAATCCCTTTAAGCCTAAGTCTTCATAGGTGTCAAAAGTCATCAAATTGCAACTAGCACCAGTGTCGACTATTCCGGTAACTCGAAATAACGCCCAATGCCTACCAAGAATCAAACCGCTTGAGTCGCTTATACTCTTTTTTGCCTTAGGAATTATTATGGTGGGGGGTCAGTTTCAGCAGTTTCTTGCTCCACATTCGCCTCCTCTTCTGGAATCACGGAACTCGGTTCCTCGACTTCATCCCATGTCGATTCAACAGAGGCTACATCTTGATCTGCTGTCAAGACATCGGTCACTTGAACCGTTGCTGGAGTTCCCTCATCTGATGCAGAGTTCTCAACCTCGTTGGTACAGGTGGCAACAACAGACTTAACCGTCCTTGGTTCTTCAAAATTTATCTTAACCGCCAGGACTCTAATATTTTCTGGGGCTGCTGGGGGTCTACCTTTCTCCATAAGCTGCAATTTCCCAACCAAGTCACCCAATATCTGTTCCAGCCTTCTTTGCGATTGCTCGATACTGTCAAACCTCTGGTTATTTTTTTCCTGAATTTTATGCGCCTCAAACTAGTACCTCTCAGATCTCTCCATATGGCTCCTGATTTCTTTTTCTAGCTCAGTAATATACGGCCCTGGAGTCTCTTCCACTGCTCTGGATGCCACTCGCCTAGCCTTATCTCTTGCTCCCTTAAGTTGCGATGTTGCTGCCAGCTTCGCGAAAACACTGTTCAATTCATCAGCGGAGGCTTCCAGGAAGGAGTTTTTACAGCTCATATCGACCATATTTTGATATTCCCAATCCAGGCCTTCATAAAATCGGACACATAAGCTCATATCTTCTATCCTATGGTGAGGGCATTGGGCCAATAACTGCAAAAAATGGTCCCGAGCTTCATAGAAGGTCTCATCATGCATATACTGAAACTGCATTATCTGGGCACGAAGTTGTTGTGTTCTCTCGGGAGGGTAAAATTTATTCATGAAGGCCTTATAGAGAGAATCCCAAGTAGGTAGAGAACCCCCAGGCTGGTTCAACAGTCAGTTCCTAGCTTTATCCTGCAGGCACATTGGAAAAACCTTCTTCATTATCACTCCATCTGAAACTGTTACTCCTTCGGCTGTCAATGGAATCCCTGCAATCAGTACTTCAAACTCCTTGAGGAACCTTATCACATCCTCGTTGGCCATTCCGTAGAACTTGGGGAGATTAAGGAAGTGGTGAGCTTTGAGTTCCAAATTCCTCGCCTCATTAGACCACACGATTGCTACTTTCCCGGCCTTAACCTCGCCGGGCTGCATGTAGGCTCCATAGGTTAACTGAGCCATTGAAATGTCCTTTCTGATCAACCTGTTGTTAGAGCTACACAACACGAAAACCTCGAAATATCCTTAGTTTCTGTTAGTGCACTAAACCTCAGGTAGGTTGGAAAACAAGTAAAGATTTGCAATCAAGCGCTACAGTAGGAATTGATGCCCCGGCAGCGGCGCCAAATTTTATGTGCTCAAATTACTACTTAGAAAACAAGTAGAAAGCAGTTATTGTAGACAGACAATGCTAACTACATAATCGTCCGCTAAGGAACCAATTAAGCTACCAAACAGTTGAAAGCAAATAGTCACTTGTGGAAACGGTTTGATTTGTTTGGTTTTTGTATACTTCTAACTAGATCGATTAAAGCTAAGATTACGATGAACAATGAGAGGAAGATGAATACAGTAGCAAGATCCAATTATGCTAATTCGAACTAGGTTAACACTCATATTTGTCACACGGTTGTTGTACAACAAATCAATCGATTCGGTTCAACCAATTGTTCTTAGAAAATATTATACTGGAGAAATCGTGAGTCGTCAATTCACGATCCTTAAACATGAACAATTTAGAGGATTTAATACGGACTTATCGAATTGAAGGTTTTTACGAAGATTTTATACGAGACTAACCTACATGAGTGAATTGATAAACCCTAGAACGAATATGCATAATCTTCACGTACTACTGTATTCAAAGGTGCTTAGCTACTCATAATTGATGATTTCATACAGAGATTCATGGTAAAAATCATATGAAACATAGATGATAAACTCGCATGCAATAACATACAATGCAATCGATGAAGATAAAGAACGAATTGTAAAGAACAAAGCAATGGAGAAATCAATACCAATAATCTTGATGAGTAAAACCAATGAGTAACCAAGCTCCAAAGATGTCTCAATGTCAATGTCTGAATCTAGGAGCTTTTTTCCAAAAACTAGGTTAAAAGAAGTATGAAAGAAAGGAATCAAAATTCTAATCTAATAAGGAAAAACGAATTATGGGGGCCGACGTCACAAGGGAAAATAACTCGCCACAAGTGAAGTTTTCTTTATCGCAATAGATATCCGGCTCGTAAAATCTCGCCGCGGCGAGCCTCTCAACAGCTCCAGCCTCTAGCCTCGTAAAATCTTGCCGCGGCGATCTCAATTTTGCAGAATTGCAGGTACCTTCGTAAAATCTCGCCACGGCGGACTGAATCCCTCGCCGCGGCGAGCCATATTAATCAGCTTGCCCTTATTTTGGCTCAAAATCATCGATTCCTGCAAAACAACATCAAAATACCAAAGCATAAAAACGTACAAAAAACACTAGAAAACAACAACCAAAGACTAACAAAGACCGCTAAAAAGAACCAAATGAGACTTTAAATTATAGTCTCATCAGTGGTCTTCTATAATGTTGTGGTATTTTCAATTATCTTCGCATTATTTTCAATTATCTTCGCATCGGTTGGTCACATGCCATGTTTGGACACCTCGAACTCCGTGTACGGGCAAATCGGCGTATTTCTTTATTCTTCTCGATTTCCTTGAACTCCATGTTGTGTTACCGGAAATCGTGTAATTCCTCAAAAACCCGATCATGCCCTACAAAATATACAAGAAGTTGGTAATTGGCCATAATATGATATAAACATTGCATATTGGGCAAAAAATGAGGGTCTAAAAGTAGGTTAAATCACACATTTCGTTGTCACATCACACCCCCAAACCAGTTTCCTACTCATCCATGAGCAAGGTAATAACGATAAAATAGAAATTACCACGAAATGAGTAAAGAGCATAAACCGTGACATAGATAAGCAGACAATCTCTAAGGTTTTGATGTGACAATGAAATGTGCGATTTTACATGCTTTTAGACCCTCGTTTTTTCTCCAAGATGTAATATTTACATCATCTTATGGCCAATTACCAACTTCTTGCATATTTTGTAGGTCATGATCGCGTTTTTGAGGAATTGCACGATTTCCCGTGACAAAACGTTATATTTAGGCGAAATCGAGGAAAATAAGGAAATATGCCGATTTGGCCGTTGCACGGAGTTCTAGGTGTTAAAACATGTCATATGACCAACCAATGTGAAGATAATTGAAGATGCTACAACATTGAAGAAGACCACTATCGAGGAAACAAAGTTACGAATCCCGAATTTGAAGAACGAAGAAAACAGACAAAAACCTGAGGATATCGCATGATTGCGTCCCCCTTGGGGCCGCAATAGGCCTTCTGCGGCCGCATTGAAGGAGAAGATTTTGGAAACAGGCTTTTTTTTGCCTTTCAGGCTAAAACCCACCTTTCTAACCTTCGTCAATGATAAAGGGCGGCCAGCACTCGATTTTGACAGTATAAATAAGACCCTTGGGGTCTCATAATCATTCACCGCTTTCAAGGTAGCTCTCCTAAGAGAGAACCAATCCTCAGGGAAGTGAAACCCCAAAACCCTGGCCGCCAGGCAACAAGATGGAGGAAACCCTGGAAGCATCACGAAGACATCGAAGATTAAGCTTCTCTTTTCTTCTTCTTTTCTTCTTTTCTTCTTGAATTCGATTCATGTTCTATTTATTACTATGAGTAGCTAACTTTCTATTGTAAAGGCGAACTGCCGAAACTCTGTTGTGCAACTTCTTTATATGCCGTGCTATATTAATGAAATAGTTTTTAGACGTAAATCGTGATTATACAACTCTATACATCCTTTGTGGTTTGATGTTCTATTGAGTATCGACTGCGCCTTGGTATTTAGTATTATGCCCTGTTGTCGTTAGAGGTAATTGCATAGGATATTAACTAGGAAACCCCAACCTGCTGGCCGTCAGGCACCCAGAAGGAGGAAACCCTTGAAGCAGCAGGACGGAGACATCAAGATCATCAGAGACTAAGCTTGTTCTTCCTTTCTTCTTAGATTTCAATCACTGTTCTTCAATTACTATGAGTAGCTAATTTCCTTTTGTAAAGGCGAACCGCCGTAACTCTGCTTTTGCTACTTCTTTACATACCGTGATATGTTAATGAATAGTTATTTGACGTAAATCGGGGTTATACAACTCTATACATCCATCGTGGTGTGATGTTCTGCTAAGTGACACTGTAGTTTCATTGAACTGAGTAGGGGTACTCATGCTGACTGCGCCTTAACACCGTAGTATTATGCCCTACTGTCGTTAGAGGTAACTGCATAGGATTTTAACTAGGAAGTTGGGAGTAGCATAGCAGAGGGAGGTTGGGGAACCTTTACGCCTGTCAACTATTGATTTACAACAAAATCAATTAAGGGTTTACTGCGAACTGATCATTCTCTCTGAGATTAAAAATGTTTACTTTTCTGCATTCAATCACAACGTTATTTGCTTGTTCCTATGCTAAGTGTCCGTGGAGAATGACATCCCGAGTCAACTTTCCGCTATAAACTGTGGATTTGAGGACTCCGACTTATAAATTTAATCTTGATTGTATTTGGAGATTATAGGTTCTACAACGGAAAACGAGATCTCTAAGTGCACATCAACAAGCTATTCACGACTCTCTGTTACCTTCCTTACCTGCTTTCCTGTCGATTAACTAAACTTGCATTTTCAAACAAAGCTTAGTGAAGTCCTTCGAGAACGACACTTGGGGCAACTTATCACTTCATTACGGTTTCCTAGTGAACTTGATTTGTTCCTTTGGCTATAAACAAATTAAAGACTTGATTCGACGCATCAAGTTTTTGGCGCCGCTACCGGGGACTTGACTCCTTGTGTTTGTTTTTTGTTATTTTAGTTTTTTCGACTTGTATTTATTAGTTAGATTTTTATTTTTGCTGTCCTTCTTTGTTTTTGTATCTTTTTGGCGGAACTACTCCTGGTTTCTTGTCTTTGTGTGTGCATGAAATATTGGATAACCTGTATTGTGTGGAATGTGGCGTGTATGACCATGAAGCGGCTAACTGTAGTGATAGAAGAAGGATCATTACTTTTTGCCAGATATCTGGGGAGAAGCTTGATGGAGCATGGTTTTGATTTAAAGAGCTGCAATTGGAGTGTTGGAACCACAATTCGGTGTGTGGACAGATCATATGGTGTTTCTATGATGGATTGAACTTGGGATGTAAAAAGATGGTGGATATAGCCTCGGGAGGTACCATTGAAGACTTAGAACCCCAAGAAGCTGAAGATGTAATCGAAGAGCTAGTCTATCAGATTATTAGGATAAGGGTAGAGTTTGAGAATGATGTTGAACGTGAGAGAATAATGGAGGAGGAGAGATCTCGCTCCATTGCTGTGCCAATTACAGAATTCACCACCCCTTTAAGAAGAAGAAGAAGAAGAAACCCATTATCCATCTCATAGTGTTAGTGAGAGTTTAGACGATGAGTTGGTCATGGAGGAGGAGACGTCAACCACCTTGATTGATGAAGATGTTGATACGAAAATATGTCCAATCCGTCATAGACGCCTTTGGAACAAATCCTAAGGCGTTTCAAGCTGTCTAAGGTCCAAGGCCTCAAGGTCCGACCCTAAGGCCACCTCTGGTCTGACCCTCCTGAGTGAAACGATGAACTAGACCTCAAAGACAGTAGGTCCGACCCAAACCATGGTCCGAGACCATGAGGGTCCGACCCAGACGATGATCCAAACTTAAGTTTCTAACCTCATAAGGAACCAAGTGAACTGGCACCAACAGAGAAAATAGGATCCGAGGCTATCAAGGTCCGAACCACTATGCCTTGTGGTTTATGGGAGCTGCTTTTAGACATGAGATTGTGACTCGGACCAGGTCCTCGGACCTACACTCTCGGACGATGGCCCGAGACGGACTTCAGAAGCCTCTAATCTCTTGAGGAAAGACTAAACTACCCTCGAAAGTCCAAAAGGGAAATGGATTAAGTCTCCTTAATGGGCCATGGGCCTAATAGAGCATTGTTGGTGCAATACGAGCCTTACACTTGGCGTGATCTAACGAAGCCCTTCCTCTTTGGGAGATTTCTACATATATGGCACACATTTCATATAAACGGTAAGTTAAGTCAGGTAGTTCTTCAGTCTCTCTCGAGTAAAGTCTCTACCCGGTTTGACACTTACCAAACCAGGCCTATAGTTCTACCCCCCCCCCCCCCCCCCCCAAGTTACTTGTGCAGGTTCTTTCCTACTAGTTCTTTGGAGGGCTTTGGACCTTTGCTTGCTCTGGACGCTCTACAGTGATTTGGACTAGGGTGACTTAGGAAGAACTTATTAAGTGTTTGGGGGACTTCACCCTCAACAGAGGAGACCGTACAATCCGTCTATAGTGGTTCAGAGATGGAGGAGCAAGCACTTGAGGATCTTGATACGCTAGAGTTGGTGCACTTGGAATCGCCACCCATACCATTCTTATCCAATGATACATTCATATTAGCTCCCGCTCACACATGGGACTGTTCAGGGAGTTTCGACCCCATTTCTCATTTTTACTTTCCCTCAGATTCCTTTAGTTATTTTTTAGTTTTCTATTTTACTAATTCTTATACTTCTAGTTTGCAAGGAATCATGGAGCTGCTAGAGGACATGAGGAGAGGAGCTAAAGATGGCTCCCAAAATGCTAATTATGGAGGGAAGGATGCACGGGATTCATTCTTGTATGAGAATGGATAACAACAATGCACCATAGTCGAGCCAACGACTATAAGAAAAGGCGCTTCCCGGGAGGCAACCCAGGGGTAAGATTTTATTTGTTTTCATAGTTAGAAATAAAATGGGGATCTTGTTCTTGCTTCCTCCTTCCTTACTTGTGCTTGACGCTCGAGCTAAGGTTCAGGTTTGGCGAAGGGATTTCTCTGTTTTTCTTGTTTTTTGTTTGTTTACTGCTTTGTTAGTGGTGGTCGGTGAGCCACATAGGGTTGCATGTCTATGTGTAGCCGGTGTGCCTTGCTTTGTTTACTGCTTTCTTAGTGGTGGTCAGTGAGCCACATAGGGTTGCATGCTATTTGTGGCCGGTGTGCGTTATCTATTTCTGTTTTGTGAGTCTTTGGGCTATTTTTAAAAAAAAAATATGAGTCTTGAATCGAACTTCCAATTCAAACGTCCTTTGTTCGTGACAAACTCCTTTGATGCTTAAGTTTTGAGTATATACTGACTAGTAATGGTTGTTGAGTCTAAAATTTTTCAAGTTCGTTTCCCTTGTAAATAAGAAGTATGTTTAGCTTTGTGGTTCAAACACCTGTGAGGAGCCTTATTTGAGCCGATCAAAAAATATTATACCGGCAAGAATTGTTTTGTGCGACTCCTAGGATGTACAATTTCTTTTAGGGAGGCAAGTCAATGGACTCCAATTAGTTCACGACTCCATTGACCAATTTTTAATCAAAAAACGACCGATGGCAGGATAGTACATAAAACCAAGCTACTTGTTGACATATTGAGAAAATTTTGTTTGTTATTTTCTTTTCTTCATAATTCATAAAATATAAAATATAAAATATAAAAATATAAACGTTATACCGACATGTTTTTTTTCATTCTCTACAAAAATAGAGACCATTTTTTAATATGTTTCGATCATTATAAATTTTACGAATTTTATACTCTTAATTATATAGTATAGTATCATACCCGATCCGGTGCAATTGTATCCATGTACGTATCCAATTGTACTTTGTATACAAGTTGCAATAACTATATAGTCTAGTATCATCCTCCACCGATTCAATTGTATCCATGTACATATCCAACTGTACTTTGGTGCACAAGTTGTGATAACAATATGGTATAATATTTTACAATCAGTGCAATTGCATGAGACAAATAATATTTAAATTGCTTCACTGGTCCCTAAGGCCACCCAAATTTTCAAAAGATAGTCCTTTGAGTTTTCATAAACCTCAATTCAATCCCTGCAACTACAATCAAGTTTTTCAAAAACAATTTTTTTTTTTTTTGGATGACGTTGGGAACCCGCAGCCGCTACCCTTCGGGTGCGCACTGGGTAAACCCCACGGGCTCATGTAATAGCTTGCAAACCACGGAAGCCAAGTTAAACCGCAACCTTGTTGCGACAGGCTCAGACTCATAAGGCATAAATCACAGAAATTCGCTCCCCGTGGGATTTGAACCTGTGACCAAGAGTATATTCTCCTCCCTTTTAACCAACAGAGCCACCTTTGCGGGTTTTTAAAATCAATTTTACCACTCCTAATCTCCTATATCACGTCTAGGGTTCTAAACTTATGTGCTTAACATCAACACTCCAAAAATATTAAAGATCGAATCTAAGTTCGTAAATTAAATCCAAGACACCTCGACTCGAATAAATCCATCCGAGAGTTGAAACCGAGACGGAATGAAGTACGGTCAGTCTTCTTTCAATTGGGACTGATTCTCGTTTGCGGAGACAATCTTAGCGGATGAGAGAGACTGAGCGGTGGTGATTATTGTAGGGATAAGATTCCGGCCAATCCCGATTAGTAGCGGCGGACGGTAGGTGGTGCTGGCTTGGTGGGGAAAATCGAGACTATGGTTGTTTTAATATATATAGTGATGATGTAAATGGAAACATAGCCATGCCATACATTCAAAAAACTGATGTGGCAAATTCAAAGGAAAAAACAAATGATTTTTAATTCTCACGAAAATATCGAACTCTCAGCACTATATTTAGTCACTTCCGGCTATTTTTAATTAAAACAACTAATAGAAACAATTTGATGAAATCTCAACAAACTAATCTATTATTGAGCCATTCGATTTTGTACAACTAAATATGCATAACTCAACAAATTAATCCAGTTTGAATTTAAATAAAAAAATCCCTCAATTTTAGGATACCAAACCATATACTTCATCAAGAATAGTCATATCAGTCAGTTTGCAACAAGATACAAGTTGTTCACGTTAAATGGGGCAGCTACTATTCAGTCCAATAAGGACTAATTGATTTCATATAACACACCATTGACAAATTACTTTCCAATCAAACCAAAATGTATGTGAAAGTCCATTAATACCCCCAAAAATAGTGTGTTGGCATGTCACGTGGTTGAGATTGGGAAATATTCTAACTAGTGTGGTAAATTGCACAATTGTTCAGCCTCAAACCTTACCTTTCACACAAAAGGAAAGATCATATCTGAGGATTCTGTGCCTTCCCATTTACCGTTTAAATGTCTGTATCGATCAGTAATAAAATGAACAAATCAACGAAGGGGAAATATAGATCTGGAAGAAAAAAATGGCTAAGTTTGAACAGATCCCTCCGCCCCAAAACAAGTGATTCATTTGACTTTTAAGTAATTGTCGATGTCAACTTTGACCACAAATTATTTACTTTATAAATGGAAAAATATATAACAAAATTATATTATCAAAGTACACTTCCTAAAGTTTCGGAATATAATTTTATTAAATATTTTTCGTATATAAATTAGAAATAATTTATGGTCAAAGCCAACTTAAAAATATGTTGAAAAATCAAATGTGTCATTGGTTCTGGGGCGGATGGAGTAATTAGTAATGTGACATATCTTATTTATGGTTAATCTTGTATGAATTTTGGCAAAAATGTGTAGACGTATGCTGTCGAGTTTATGTGGTGAACTGCTTGTTAATATCAGTAACCCTTTAAACAATGGCTTGGGCTATAATGCTCATGCCCAAGTTCGATAAATAAAGCCCGAGAAATAATGCCCCGATAAACAAGGTCCAACAAACAATGCCCGAGAAAGAATGCCCGACCAACAATGCCCGAGAAACAATGTCCGGCCAACAATGCCCGACCAACAATGCCCGGGAAACAATGCCCGAACAACAATGCCCGGCCAATAATGCCCTACTTTATATGAAAGATAATGCCCCGCCTCCGTATAAAACGAAGCCCAGACTTAAAGTGCCCGATTTTATATGAAGAATAATGCATTGACTTCGTATTAAACATAACCCGGGCTTATAGTGCCCGACTTTGTACAAAAAAATAATGCCCCGACCCCGTATAAAGCCAAACCCGGGCTAATGTCCCACAAATTAAAGCCTGACTAAGGAAAATTAAGTTTCTTGGAAAATACAATCTAAAAATAGTATGATGTTGTTCTTATTCTACTTTTCCTCTTTCCTCTACGTGTGAAACACACGTTTTATGCTTGCTTAATTCTACTTGTTTTTTTTTTCAATAGATGATCCAGAGGAAACTCTGTTTAATACACAAGACTACTCTTTAACTCTTTATTCTTTAACATCATGATATCAAAACGATAATCGCGGATATCCTCTTTCGAGCAAATGATTTTCGGAATTTCTTCAATCACGCCTTGTTTTATCAAAGGCAGGGGGGTAAGGTGTCGCCATCGGACAAAAGGGAGGAGGGAGCACGGCATATCGTGAGGGCGGCACAGCCGGGAGAGAGCTTACCAGAGATGGAGGAGCCGGGAAAGGAGGTGGCGGCGAAGGCTACAAAAATGGAGCTTTCTTCTTTGTTAATTTCTAATTTTCAAAAGACAAGCTAGGGTTTCAAAAACTGATTCGGCAGATCTCACCTCTTTCTGTTAGCCAGAATTAAGCCTGTAACATTTTCCTTATGAAACAGACATACAATTGATTCTTCTTCTGGTTTCGTTTCATCTCAAGGGCAGATTGATAGAGATAAACATAGGTGAGCCCTCATTCTTCTTATTTTGGGTTAGGGTTTATTTTGAATTTTGAAAGTTAGTGAAGTGGAGAAGAAATGCATTTGGTAACTCTAATTGGAATAGAAACCATTATACTCGAGAGATACCTTAGCAGAGTCTCTTTCCCTGTGTTAAGGAAGAGATAGGCACAGAGTGCACCTTTTGAAAACTCAGAACAAAAAGGTAGGCACGTGTTGGGGTGGACGTGCAATATTTGATAATAATTGGGCCAAAAGTGGAAGCCAGAAAATAGAGCCCATGTGTGACGATAAATTGAATGAATTGGAAAGAAGTTAGATCAATTGGTAAGAAAATAGTAGCAGGTGTTTGATCCGTGAAATGTTGACGTATCTTAGAACATGTGGTAAAAAACCCCACGTTAAATTCTCCATACTAGATTCTATTTACTATATTTAGTCACTTTATGTTAGGAATATCTGTTTAGATTTTGATCAGCAACCTAATGACTTATCTTAGCTCAGAAAGGTGGTTAATACTCTTGGTTCACTTGAACACTGTAAAAGAGGAAAATCACTAAGTATGATAGTCTAGTAAATCTTGCATAGAATGTTAGATCTCTGAATATAATTTTTATTTTCTTGAAGAAGACCAAGAAGAAGGCATCCAGCAGGAGAAGCTCAACTTTAAAATGAAGTTTTGAAGACTGCACAAGATTGCTGAAGACAAAGGTTATCAGATACCTATGTCCAGATATCTTGAAGAAACAAGTATTTCAATAAACAAGTGTTGCAAAAGATATCTGAGAATACAAGGTTTCTGAACGAGGAAAAGTGCCCATAGATATCTGTACTCATATACCTTGGATAAAGATTATGTTTTCGAGAAATAATATATTTTTAACAAGTGGTATCTGGAGTTGTGATAGTCTCTGGAAAAGGACGTGCAAAGCTTCAGAAAGCATGCATAGTTCCGTTGGCACTACAGGAAAAAGTATAGTACAGTGCATTAAATGCGCGGACATAAATGTCTGAACAAAAATGGTAGTCTCTGAAGAAGAAGATAAACGTGCAACAGTACTATACTCAGATATCAATAGTTTGAATTTGATTTAAGCCTAACAGATACTATTCAAACGGCACTCAAATTCATCTATAAATATCAACACTTAGAATGCTTGAGAACACACACATACACATAACATACACCAAGAACACTAAATACTCACACAAGCTCTCTCAAGCATACTACTTACCTTCAAGCTTTCTGTTGCGACCAAAGCTCTTGATTCTAAGTAGCACAAAAGTTCTAAGTGTCCTGATCCTTAACAAGCATTGTTATTTGTGAAAGAGTTGAATTAAGATTTCATATCTGAGATTCATTCTCTTGAACACTTATCATAGACTTGGGTCAGTAAAGAATAAGATACCATACATTGAAAAGTGTATTAAGTATACTTGATTCATAGAGCTATCTGCATAACTGAACAAGTTATTAAAGAATCTCACCTGACAAACTACCTTAACCAACACCTTAATCGGCGTGGATTACAGGAAGTACTTAGTTTGGGAAACTAAGGAATAACTCCAAGGTTACTGAGCATATGAAGTACTTAGTTTGGGAAACTAAGGAATAGCTAAGGTTTCTGAGTACAGGAAGTACTTGGCTGTGAAAGCCGGGGAATAACTCAGGGGGAACACTTGGTTGGGAACCTAGTGTATTTAGGAATCGAGAGAAGATACTTGTAAGGTTACCTCAATTATTTGTCTTAGTGGATTTTAGGTCTGAGAAAGGCCGAAATGGATTAGTTGAAGGATTACGCCACCTTTAGATACCACTATAAAGACTTATGTTATTTACTTTCTGCAATTTATTACTTGCTTTATTTACCGTGCTAAGTATTTACACATATCTTCCTGAGCACGTGCATTTATCACAAAATGTCTTCCGCTCTCTGAAAATAAGTATCAGATATCTTCACAGATATCTGAGAAATTGTGTTTATCGACAAAAGTTTGAAAAAGACTATTCACCCCCCCCCTCTAGTCTTTTACTTTGTCGTTATCTGGACCAACATGTGGTATCAGAGTAGGAGGTTCCCAAGCCTTCTGCACTGAACCTAGATCCCAGATAAGTTCCCACTAACTGCTTTACACCTACACTTGATTTATTTGTTTAGTGTGTTTGCTGCAGGATGTCTTTAAGTGACGCCACAATTCTCAAGCCAGAAATGATCAACGTGATAAACGTGATAAAGAATGGCCCTATAGTCATTCAACAACTCAAGCAGGTCATGGAGGTTTCTAATGGTAGAGACGGAGAACAAAGTGATGGGTCTTCACAGACAGATGCGTCAACCAGTGGGAGACCTACCAGTCAAGTTATTTACGAGCCAAAGCCCAGAGAGCTCTGGACATCGGAAGATGCCAAGAGAAATCGACTGGATGTTCAGGCTCGCAATATCATCATACGTTCTACTCTAGAGCACATACAGTGTAAACTGTGGGGTGCAAAAACGGCGAAACTGGCATGGCAACTGATTGAAGAAATCTGTGCAGGCACTGAGAAAATGAAGGAAAATAAGTTCGAAGTTTTAAAGCTCAAATTCCAAAACTTTAAACAAGGTCCCACAGAGACTCTTGAAGAACTAGATTTCCGGTTTACAACACTCATGAGTGACATGGCTGCACTTGGTGAAAGTAATAGATATACCCAACCAGAAAAGATTAAGACTATTGTGAGAAGTCTAAATCATAACTGGGAGCATACAAAGTTTTTCTACTTCAAGGAATGCCAGATATCACTCCAGTGGAACTTTTCTCTAACCTTGCCACGGTTGACTATGAGACAACTCAAAGAGAACAAACAACTGAAAAGTTGCAGAATGTTACTCTAGTTGCTGAAGGAATTTCTGAAAAGAAGGAAGGCAAGGAGGTGACTGAGGATGCTCTTGTTGTCAAGCAAATGAGAAAATATGTCAGTCGAGAGATTGAGAGAAGAAAAGCCAAAGAGAAGCTGAAAAAGCATCTAGGCTCAAACTATCACCAGTACAAAAATATGCAACAGTCAAGCTCGCTGAACAAGCCGGCTCAAAAAGCATCTAGTACTGAGGAAGCAGAAATCGAAAACGATATCTTTTTCTATTGTCAGAAACCTGGTCATTTCAAGAAGGATTGCTCTGCCTTCAAAAAACTAAAGACAGGTGACAAGAAAGATAGAAGAAACTTCAAGAGAAGTCAGAGAGCTATGCTCACTGAAGAAAGGAAAAAAGATTCAACTCCAACTAGATGCTCTAGACATTGAGTCTGATTCTGAGGATGAAGACTCAGATGATTCCACACTGCCTTCTCCAGAATTGTGCGGTGTTTCTCATGAAGTGATTGACTTTGGTCAAAAGAAGAAAGAAGTGTGTGGAGTGGCTAAAGAAATCTTTCCAGATATCTCCAACATTGAACCTGTCTAATGGTTGATGAGGTAACACATACTTCTTGTTATACAAATGAAAGTGATGAGGAAGGAATCCAAGATCTGGAACATCTCAGAAGAGAGCTTAATCTCTACGAAAGAGAATTTCTAATGGTCCGAGCTAGAGCCGAAATCTTTGAAGAAGAAAAGAATTCTCTTGAAAAGGAAAATTCAAAATTACTCAAGATATCTGAGAACAAGGATGCCGAAATTGCATCTCTCACAGCTCAGATATCTAAGACAGAAAAGTCACATAAAGAAGCATTGGCCAAACTCCAAAAGAAATGTGAAGATCTTCTTTCTGAGAATGAAGAACTCAAAAAGAAAGAACTATCTTTTCAATCTTATGCCAAAGCTAGTGACACTCTTACTGAAGTACAATCTTATTTAAGAGATCCTTCATAAAAGAGAGGACTTGGGCTGAACACACAAACAGATAGTTCTACCACTCTGAATAAGAGCGATGAAAGAAGAACATTTGTCAGTGCTCAGCAAGATGGTTCCAAACAACCTATAGCATTGGTCAGAAAACTAAGGTTGTTGACAAAGGAAAGGCAGTTGTGGCCAAACCTTTGTGGGAAAAAGAAGTCCCAAGGAAAAATGTTGGGAATGTTTCTAAAAAGAAACATAACACTAAAAAGTGTAATCACCCACAGTGCTATGTCTCTCAAAAAGGAAGAATTGCAGGAGCTGGCAAATTCTCCTATGTCACATTTTCTGGAAAGAAAATAGACTACCCAGAGACTAGCAAAGCTACTGAGATGAGAACTCAGATAGCACCAGGTGCTCGGAATGGTATTGGCTATAAAGCCATCGGGAAACAACTTGCTCGTGAGTATAAACAAGAGAAAGAACGATGGTTAAAGGCTAGAGTTGCTCACGGCAATTATCAGAAGTGGAAGATGAGTCAAGCCACTGAAAATCTGAATGCCAGGGCTAGAAGAAATCTGGCTAGGAAAGCTAAGTTCTTTGAAGCGGACTCGAACGACATGTATCTGAAAGCACCAAATGGAGCACCAAGGAACACACCAAGGAAGAAAATAGTTCTTAATAACAATGATACTAATCATTTAACTAGAATTCCTCCTTATGTTCCTATTAGACAAAAGAATGTTCCTAAGAAATTCATTCAAAAATGGATTCCTACTGGAAGATTCTTTAGTCCAGATGGTTCCATTGTTGGTATGAGAACCTAATCTCCTGTTTCCTGTCTTGTGCAGAACACTCTAAAGACCAATCCAAAGTGGAATTTTGAGCGGATGTGGGAAGCACATGACAGGAGACAAAGCAAATCTGATTAACTACAGAAAATGCGATGATGGACCAATTATTAGATTTGCTGGAGGAGATGAAAATCCAACCATAGGATTTGGCAATCTGAAGTTTGGAGCCCTTACAATCTCTGAAGTACTACATGTAAAGGGATTGAAATATAATCTCCTAAGCATGAGTCAACTAGTAGACAAAGGGTATAATGTCAAGATCAAGTCAAAACTATGCAAAGTGATTGACAATGAGTCAAAGCAGACAGTCTTGGTTGCTAGGCAAAAAGGAAATCTTTATGTTGCTGATTGGGCATCCGCCACAACTGAAGAATGTCTCATGGTGAGTCAATCTAGCCACACTGAAGAAAATTGGCTATGGCATAAGAGAATGAGTCACTTGAATTTCAAAACTATGAACAAGCTAGACAAGAAAGAATTGGTGGTTGGTTTACCCAAAATGGCATATAGAAAAGATGGTATATGCTCTGCATGCCAAATGGGAAAACAATCCAAAACATCTTTCAAGTTTAAAACTAGACATTCCAGTGAAAGGCCACTGCAAATGTTACATATGGATCTTTTTGAATCCTCTGTAACTAGTTATGCAGGAAAGAAGTATGGTCTGGATGTTGTTGATGATTACTCAAGATTCACTTGGGTTGTTTTTCTCAAACACAAATCTGATGGAAGGGTTGAGATACCAAACTTGCTGAATAAGCTCGAAATCATGAAAAATGACAAGGTATCTGTAATCAGAACAGACCATGGTACTGAGTTTGTGAACCAGTACATAAAAGAGTTTTGTACCTACAAAGGTATACAACATCAACTATCTTCCATAAGAACATCACAACAAAACGGTGTTGCTGAAAGGAAGAATAGGATCCTAAAAGAAGCAGCAAGAACAATGCTCGCTGACACTGAAATAAGTGAAATCTATTGGGTTGAAGCTGTAAACACAGCCTGCTACACTCAAAATAGACGTTTTATAAACAAACACCATGACAAAACTCCTTACGAGCTTTTCATTGGTAGACGCCCTAGTATCAAGCATCTAAGGGTGTTTGGTTGCAGATGTTTCGTTCTTAACAATGGAAAAGAGTACTTGAGAACATTTCAACTAAAGGCAGATGAAAGAGTATTTCTGAGAATGAGATTGCTGAAAATCAAACTCCAGATATCTCTAACACTGAAAGAGTGTCAGATATCCATGGCATTTCCCATGTGTCAGATATCTCAGATACTGCACATGTATCCCATCAAGATCATATTGATTCACATTCAAATCAAAATGATATTGATCCTACTAGTTCAAAACACATTATGAAATGGATAAGAAATCATCCTGCAAAGGATGTGATTGGTCCCATAGACCAAGGAGTTAGAACTAGAAGAGCAATCGCTGAAAATGCAAGTTGTCTCTATGGATGTTTCATATCAAATATTGAACCTAAAACTATAGAAGAAGCATTAAAGGATCAAGATTGGATCTCTGCAATGCTAGAAGAGTTGGATCAATTTGAGAGAAACAATGTCTGGAAACTGGTTCAATTTGTTGACGGAATATATGTAATTGGAACCAAGTGGGTTTTCAGAAATAAAATGAATGAGTCTGGTGAAATAACTAGAAACAAAGCAAGGCTGGTTGCCAAGGGATTCACCCAGACTGAAGGACTAGATTTTGATGAATCTTATGCACCAGTTGCAAGATTGGATGCAATAAGACTCTTTCTAGCCTTTGCAGCTCATAATGACTTCACAGTTTATCAATTGGATGTCAAGAGTGCATTCCTAAATGGTGAACTTGCTGAGGAAGTCTATGTTGAGCAACCACCAGGCTTTGAAGTTTCCTCAGAAAGTAGGATGGTCTATAAGCTTCAGAAAGCTCTGTATGGACTGAAACAAGCTCCAAGAGCATGGTATGATACTTTGGCCAGATACCTACTAGAAAGTGGTTTCAAGAAAGGAGATGTTGATAAAACACTCTTCACATTGAACCATGATGGGAAACTACTTTTAGTTCAAGTATATGTTGATGACATTATATTTGGATCTAAAGGCAAGCAACTTTGTGAAGACTTTGCTGAACTCATGAAATGTAAATTTGAGATGAGCATGATGGGAGAATTGAATTACTTCCTAGGGCTGCAAGTCAAGCAACTCAATGATGGAATATTCATTAGTCAAACAAAGTATGCAAAGGACATGCTCAACAAGTTTAATCTAAAGCCTTCTGAAAAGAATGCTAAGATACCTATGAGCATTGGAACCAAAATGACGTATACTGAATCTGACAAGAGTGTTGAAGAACACAAGTACAGGAAATTGATTGGGTCTCTACTGTACCTCACTGCAAGTAGACCTGATATTCAATATGCAGTTGGAGTGTGTGCTAGATTTCAGACAAATCCAATGCAAACACACTACAACATTGCTATGAAAATATTAAGGTATGTAAAGGTACTGTAGAAGTTGGATTGTGGTATCCAAAAGACAGTGGATTGAGTTTGGTCGGCTATTCAGATGCTGACTATGCTGGATCATTGCTTGATAGAAAAAGCACCTCAGGAACTTGTCAATTTCTTGGTGCCAGATTGATATCATGGTTCAGCAAGAAACAAAACTCAATTGCTACATCTACCACAGAGGCTGAATATATTGTTGCTAGGTGTTGTGCTTCACAAATATTGTGGATACAACAACAACTCAGAGACTATGGACTCAATGAAGAGAAAACTCCTATTTTCTGTGACAACACAAGTACTATTGCCATAACCCAGAATCCTAAGTTCCATGCAAGAACAAAGCACATTGATGTTAGACACCACTTCATCAGAGATCATGTTGAAAAAGGCAATATAGAGATACTCAAGATTGGCACTGAAGACCAACTTGCAGACATCTTCACTAAGCCACTACAAGAAAGTATATTCTTAGCCTTAAGACATAGTGTTGGACTAATAGAGCTACCAAAGAACTGAAAAAGTTCAGATATCTGAAGAAGATATCAAAGGTGGGAAAAGAGGAATCTGAAACGGGTATCCAGAAACCAAAGGCTAAAGGGTAAAATGGCTATTTGAAGATTTCTGAGACAGGCACTCAGATATCTAGATCCCTCAGTGAGGGGGAACACAAAAGAGAATAGTACAACTGTCTGCAGTCAATTACTCTCTTGAAATTTGTATTATTTCTATCTTTGTGTAAAACTTGGACAGATACTAAGTGTGAGATAGACTCAGATGCAAACAGTGTTCTTAGTCACACAGAAACGTGATTCAGATAGCAAATCGCCAAAATTCATTAATTGGGCACAATTACAATTGTTGATTGTGATCATTGCTGAAGAAGCAATATTGACCCCTGATGAAATGGGCATTTGATCTTAACGGACGAGATTATTTCTCTGAAAAATAGTGGACTGTAAAAACTCAGACGTGGCCCACTAAGCATTTAATATCAAACAAACTTTTACCCACGCCTATCTGCAAATACACAGATACTTACACACAAAATTAATTTGTATGTATATGTATGTTGAGATTACATTGCTATATATATAGGATTTTGGCAAAAGAATTCACTTTCGCCTAATCCAACATTCAGACTTGCACAAGAATAGCAAAAATATTTCTTCAACTTCTCTGCAAATCTCTGTTCCTCAATTAGTTTTTCTGCAAAGAATCACTAATCTCTCACCCTAATCTCTTTCAGACTTTCGAAAATTTTCACTATATAAAGAGATGGCTCCTAAACGTGCTTCTACCCAGAAATCCCAATCTACTACCACTGGTACTGCTGAAAAGCAAGCACCAGAGTTGGTAGTTGGAAACAATCGGTTGGTAGTAGACTTTAATCCTGATCATTGGACTTCAAATCACAGGATGATTTGGGGTGGTGCTATGATTGAGGAATACCACACGGCTGCAATTGAAAACCAAGCCGATAGGAAGCTAATTCTTGACATGCTTGAAAAGGCACAAATCAAGGGTTTCCTGTCTGCTACTCCCAGTAGAGTTTCCTCACTGGATGTGTTAGAATTCTACAACAACTCTAGGATTATTTCATGTGTTTCTGAAGGCACAGAAATGGTGTCTATAAAAACAAAGGTCTAAGGAAAGGAAATCCTTTTGGACTTAACAACTTTCTGTAAGTTGTTTGAACTTCAAAATCTTTGAAAGGATTTTGAAATAAACACCAAGGATGATTATCTCCTTGAAGGTGTAAAGCTGTTGTACAGTGACGTGTGTGATCTTGGAAAACCAGATACACCCACTGATTTGAAACTTGCTGACACTAGAACCAGACATCTGTTAGTTCACTGGGATGTGTTGGCGTGCATTCTTCACAGATGCTTTGATGGTTTACAAGGAGGTGCTGACCAGATAAGCCAAGAACGCTGGATAATGATGTTCTTGTTGAGTCAACAAGACAAAAGGCTGGAAAACCCTTTCAACTCGGGAAAGTACGCCTTTATGAAGTTTGTGAAGAAGATTCAGGGCTTTGAGCCCAAAATTATTAAGGGACTTGCTGAGCCAAAAGCCACAGTAAGCTATGGATTGAAGATTTTTTACTTACTGGAGTGCCTTGGCATTGAGCTCAGAGAGACGGTAAACATTGCCAACAGTAACCTACTCTACAAATATGAGTATATGAACATGATGAAAAAGGTTATTGGATCTCAGAAAGGTTCCAAGAAACGAAAAACTGAAGAGATATCTGAAGGAAATGTTGCGACCAAAAAGCCCATAACTTCACGAAAGAAGTCTGCTAGCAAATCAGAAGACACACCCATTGTGCTTATCGACTCTCAGATATCTGCCGCCACTGCAGATGAACTCATCAATGATGCAAAAGATACAACTGCTGATGAACTCATCAATGCTGCTAATGAGAATAGTGGTAGGTACCAGGCCCTATCTGCAGAAACCGGGATTATGGAGCAATCAGTTCCTAATGCTGATGAGAGCTCTGACGATGAAAATGATGAATTAGTCATCTCTCAAGTCCTACAGAAATCAAAGAGGGCTTAGGTTACTGAAAAAGTAACAATTGTAGAGGTATCTGAAGAAGAGCCTACACCACAGGTTGCTGAACAACCACCTGTTTCAAAGGTTGCTGAAAAAGCAACTGTGTCCAAAGTCACTGGACAAAACACACCATCAGAGCAAGTAACACTCAAGCATATTGAAGATGCTCTGATGAGTGGCAACTTAGTGTTGGAGGACACTGCCATTGCCTCAACACTTAAAAGTCTGTCTCAAGCAGATCTGGATAGGCCCCATACAGCATCACCTTCTTCATCCATATCAGAATCACCACAACAACCACAACAACCAATAGTGGATGCTGTTGAGATGATACTTGAGTTACAACATGAGATACCAGCATCTTTCCTTGCTGAAGAAAATCATGTAAAAGAACAGGTTCCCCAACTCAATAAGAGGGATCAAACTGAGGCATCTGCTCAGAATGATCAACCAGGGGAGGGAACTGAGTTTCACACTCAGGAAAGGTCTGAAGTACCTAAAACTTCAAACAGAGAAGCTAAAATGGAACAACAAGACCAACGCACAGAAGGGTCACAAGTTCCAGAGACCAATCAGCCTGACACTGCTCAGGTAGCTGAATGGTTTAACTCTCTACTTGTGATATTTTTGTGTTTGTTAAATCTTGTTATTTAATGAAATTTCTTCGTTACAGGCTGAATTAGGAACAACAACAACAAGAGGAAGCTGCAAAGCTTACCTCAGAATCTGAGGTGGAGGCTTCCATAGACTCACCTCTTAAGGAACAGGAGCCTGTCTCACAGGTAGAAGATAGTTCCTTAAGATATAACATCTCAGATATGTGCTCTACTAATATTATAAAGTGTTTGTTTCTAATAGGCTCCAACTGAGAAGAAAAATGAAGAGACTGAAAAGTCTATCTCTTCAGAGAAGAATCCAGAGACTTCCAAGGTCTCTGAGGAACAAGTATCTGAACCTTCTGCAGAGAAGGTATTTCATTCAGATACCTATATTCTTCAAAGAGCAAATCTCTGATCATTTTTCTCAAACTAACACGTTCTACTTAACAGGTTCAAAAAGGAGTAGAAGTTGCTGGGGAATTGCCCGTTCAATCCCCACAACAAATGGAAATTGATGAGGCATCAAAGCCTTCATCACAAGAAAAACTTCTAGAGACTGCACAAGTCTCTAAGAGACAAGTATCTGAGCCTCCAGCAGTGGAGGTAATTGACCTCTCACATCACTGATTTGTCAATAAAATTTTTCTTGATAAAATTTCCTAACTGTTATGTTTCTAATCTCAGGTTCAAGCAGAAAGAAAAATAACTGAGGATCAGACTTCCCAGTCTCCTCCTCATATCCAGATATCTGAGGCACCTGGAACCTCAGTAGTAAAGTCATCTGAGCCTGTCACACAGGCTCAAACAAGTGCCACTAAGGTCCCTGTTGATGAGAAAGAGGACTTGCTTCCTTTCTTCAAGGAACACACTTTGCCAAAGCATCTGAAGTGCTTCAAGAAATGGCAAAAGCTCTGATGCTCCGATCTATATGAGATCTTAAAGGTGACTGATCACCACACAAGGAGAGCAAGAGCCCTTGACTTGGAAAACTACGTCCATGCAATGTTCCCCACTGAACAATATTCTTTCGGAACATTGATGGATAAGGATTTTGTCAAGTGGCCAGAAAGCTGATCCAAGCTTTCAACTAAGCAGATGGTCAGACCAGAATGCAGATGGCATTCAAGCTTATTTTGCCCCAGACTCTACAATTCATACCCTCTGAACAAGAGGAAGTAAATGGGCAAATGGTCATTATTCCAGAAGTGATCAATCTGGTCTCTGAAGATGAAGAAGAGAAGGAGACTGATGAGAATGATTATGAAGAACCTCCTTCTGACCATCACAAGGATGAGGATGACAAAAAGGATGATGATGATTCCCCTGCAACAGGGACAGGAGGGATTCCACAAGGAAACAATGCCTCAGTTGCTGAAAAGCACACTGAGAGGACATCACAACAATCCCCTCCTCCATCTCCTCATAAATCTACCCATCCATCTTCCCAACAAAAGGACACTACTGAACAAGTAGTTGAGCACTCTGAGTAAAACACTCAGAAAATAGTGGATGCACAAACCAGAGTTGCTCAACTCAAACAATTGTTGGAAGAAGAACAACAGCTAAATCTTCAACTGGAAGAAAAGATAGCTGAATCCAGAGTCAAGCTAGATAAACTTGAAGAACAAACACACAAAGAGATGCAGGCTTACTCTAAGATTAAAGAGCTCCGGGACACTGTTGATTATATTGCTAAGGAGCTAGATACTGAACAAGTATCTGAAGAAATGCATGATGCTAAGGCTGCATCTTCACCAAAGAAACCATCCTCCAAAGGCAAGAAACCCATATCTGAGATGGTTGCCGCCTTCAGAAACCTTGATGAAGAAGTGCAAGAGGATGAAGATCACTGGGCTGATGACTCAGATGATGAAGAAGACAAAACATTGGTAGAACACCGCAATGAACACTTAGCGGTTTCTCATCTGAAAAGGAAGCTAATTGCTCCTGAAGTATTCAACAAACTGTCAAATGTCCACTCCCAAGAATACATGAATAGATACCAAGTTTTGGCACATCTTAAAAAGGAGTTGTCTTCACAGAACAAAGCCGTAATTGCCTCCGTCCCCTCAGAAATGAAGAAATTCACTGAGCTCATCACTCAGAGAACAACCAGTATGGTCCTTGATCAGAAGGATCTGGAAATGGTAAGGGACGATGATGTGTCATTAGCTGAAAAAGCTTTTCATGAGGCAAGTTACACTGCTGGAAAAGCAGATGCCATACTAGGCCCATTAGCAGAGCTCACTGATAAGAAAATGGACTTATCAAACAAAATCAGGAGCTTAAGGCTGAACTTCAGAAGTTGGTTACTGCCTACAATTACTTGCAAGGGAATTTTGAGTCTCTCTCATAATCCTTTGTGGTACTTAGTCAGTCAACAATGACTAAGGGGGGAGGATTTGGACCTCAAGGTCAGGGGGAAGGTAAGAAGAAATCTAGAGTTGGTGCTGCTCAGAAAAGAAGAGGAAACAAGAAAACTTCCCAGCCACCACTCAGAATAAATGAGCCCTCATCAAGTCAAGCTGCTTTGCAAATAGTAGCTACTTCCCAGCAGTCAACTGAAGAAACAACAATGGTAACAAGGGCCATGGCAAAAAGACCTCCAAGGAGTACCAAGATTCCAAGGAGAATACAAGTAAGAGGGATTGATGAGTCTTCTTCAGAAGAAGAAGGCCAAATCAAATCCCAGGGCAATGAAGAAGGCTGCAAAATTTTCACAAGAATCGATCTTGATGATGATGATGAAGAGACTGATGAAGATGAAGCTCCTCTTCATAGAAAAAAAGAAGAATGGTTGATAGCCTATCTTAGCCCATAGTTGCAAAGCCTTTGGCAGCTAAAACACCCTCTAGAAATACCAAGTCAATCCAGGGTGGTTCTTCAAGCAATCCCCCAAGGGAGAATTCAAGACAAAGGAGGAACAGGCTGAGAGCTGAACAAAGAAAACTTCAACTAACACTCAAGCCTGAAGAAGCCAAGATTGAGTATGTGAAGACCAACAATGACTCCTCTGTCTACAGGTGCATTAATCAGAAGAATGGCTACTGGATTCTGGAACTCAAGCACTTATTGGTAAATGAAAGATTTCCAGAACCAATCCATAAACAGCTCATGGCATGGAGAAAAGACAAGCCAATCTTAATTAACACCAACCACATCAAAGCCTGGTTGGATTTTGAAGTAATCAAGAGAATAGAATCCATGAAGAAGGACCTCTATGATGAATGTCCTTATGGAAAGCCAGATGATGTGCACAGAATTCCCAACATCACTGGAACAGGCACAAGAGCAAGACTTGTTGTGGAACCCTATGAGTCCTTCTACTTGACTGAAGATCAATACAAGGGTGACATCAGATATCTGAAGATCATATATGAATACTTCAAGCTATCAGATATCAGAATCGAGCATGCCTGGAAGTGGGGAAAGTATTTGTGGGTCAAACAATTTGCCAACAAGAATCCCACCAAAACCTACAAGGAAGTTTGTGGATTTGCCAGAAACACTGAGATGATAGTCAGGACTCTGCTCTTTGACTACTCAGATGATATCAAAAGGTTTGGGGATAGGGAATTTGTAAATTGATCCACAGATCTGCTGATTGAAGACTTGAAGATTTTGAAGACTTGAAGACTAGTTTATTAGGATGTCTACTTGGAGCTTGGTTACTCCTGTTGTCCTAATTTACTATGTATTTTGTATCTTGCTGACTGAGCTTAAATGTATTTTATGTATTAAAGTTATCTGTGAACTTTCTTTGTAACATATCTGATGAACCTACTCTCAGATATCAATTTATAAAAAGATAACTTGTCAGCAAAGATCACACCTTGTGATTTGGTTTATGTTTACTTTCTGCACTTAATTATATGAATTGAATGATCATAAGAATTGATTAAGTGGTGGATTGTTTCCTCATCCAGATTTGTAATAGGTCAGATAGTCATCGTTGACTGATCAAAATGGGGGAAATTTGTTAGGAATATCTGTTTAGATTTTGATCAACAACCTAATGACTTATCTTAGCTCAGAAAGGTGGTTAGTACTCTTGGTTCACTTGAACATTGTAAAAGAGAAAATCACTAAGTATGATAGTCTAGTAAATCTTGTATAGGATGTTAGGTCTCTGAATGTAATTTTTATTTTCTTGAAGAAGACCAAGAAGAAGGCATCCAGCAGGAGAAGGTCAACTTTAAAATTAAGTTTTGAAGACTGCAGAAGATTGTTGAAGACAAAGGTTATCATATACCTATGTCCAGATATCTTGAAGAAACAAGTGTTTCAATAAACAAGTATTTCAAAAGATATCTGAGAATACAAGGTTTCTGAACGAGGAAAAGTGCCCACAAATATCTACACTCAGATACCTTGGATAAAGATTATGTTTCCGAGAAACAATATATTTTTAACAAGTGGTATCTGGAGTTGTGATAGTCTCTGGAAAAGGATGTACAAAGCTTCATAAAGCATGCATAGTTCCGTTGGCACTACAGGACAAAGTATAGTACAGTGCATTAAATGCGCGGAGAGAAATGTTTGAACAAAAACGGTAGTCTCTGAAGAAGAAAACAAACGTGCAACAGTACTATACTCAGATATCAATAGTTTGAATTTGATTTAAGCCTAACGGAAACTATTCAAACGGAACTCAAATTCATCTATAAATATCAACACTTAGAATGCTTGAGAACACACACACACAGAACTTACACCAAGAACACTAAATACTCACACAAGCTCTCTCAAGCATACTACTTACCTTCAAGCTTTCTGTTGCGGCCAAAGCTCTTGATTCTAAGTAGCACAAAAGTTCTAAGTTTCCTGATCCTTAACAAGCATTGTTATTTGTGAAGGAGTTGAATTAAGATTTCATATCTGAGATTCATTCTCTTGAACACACTTATCATAGACTTGGGTCAGTAAAGAACAAGATACCATACATTGAAAAGTGTATTAAGTATACTTGATTCATAGAGCTATCTGCATAACTGAACAAGTTATTAAAGAAGCTCACCTGACAAACTACCTTAACAACACCTTAATCGGTGTGGAGTACAGGAAGTACTTAGTTTGGGAAACTAAGGAATAACTCCAAGGTTATTGAGCATAGGAAGTACTTAGTTTGGGAAACTAAGGAATAGCTCAAAAGGTTTCTTAGTACAGGAAGTACTTGGCTGAGAAAGCCGGGGAATAACTCAGGGGGAACACTTGGTTGGGAACCTAGTGTATTTAGGAATCGAGAGAAGATACTTGTAAGGTTACCTCAATTATCTGTCTTAGCGGATTCTAGGTCTGAGAAAGGCCGAAGTGGATTAGTTGAAGGAATACGCCACCTTCAGATACCACTATAAAGACTTGTGTTATTTACTTTCTGCAATTTATTACTTGCTTTATTTACCTTGCTAAGTATTTACACATATCTTGCTGAGCACGTGCACTTATCACAAAAAGTCTTCCGCTCTCTGAAAATAAGTATCAGATATCTTCACAGATATCTGAGAAATTGTGTTTATCGACAAAAGTTTGAAAAAGACTATTCACCCCCCCCCCCCCATAGTCTTTTACTTTGCCGTTATCTGGACCAACACTTTATTTAATCCTTAACCGGACTAAAATATTATCCAATATGATTTCCTAATATTATGGCATATCATCATCAACTTCCATATCCATATACTTATATTCTAAAGGTAGGTTTTTATTCAAAAGCCTACACTATCTAGAGGTCCTCAAAGCTGACTTGGAATAAAAATCTTAATTTTTGCATTTTAATTCCAAAATAATTAATGTACTGTGAGGCTTGTGTTGAAAATTTTAGTCGGTTACGTACATCCATAGTTAGTGACTTAGTGTACTAAAAATTGTCAAAAATGTATCAATAATTCCAGTCTCAAATAACTGGATTCCAAATAACTGTGGTATTAAAAATGAAGTGTAACGAAACTTAATATAATTAAGAGAAAATTTTGTTTTACACTAATAACTATTTTGTTAATTTGAAGTTGCACTTAAAACATTTTTTTCTTTGATTCGACACCAAAACCTCTTTCAAAATTTTGACCTAACACAATGGTTTTGACAGTGTTAAGTGAAATTACACCAGAACCTTTGTAGAATCTTGCACCCGCTACCGAAACCTTTTCCATGTTGTCAGTTCACACCAATTTGCAACATGACCAATTAGCAGAGTGTAAATCCTTGAGTAATGGAATTTTAAAGTGACTTTATCATAAATTCTTTCATCAAGAAAAGAGGGGAGAAAAACAATAGCTAGAAGGTTTGAATGTAATTCATCTAGATTTTATTTTGACCAAAATCTGCAAAATATGTGAATCGCTTGTAATTTCAAATCATTTTGCTTCACTAGATTATCATTCATAGTTTACTTTTCATCTTCAAAAATTTCATCACATTTATTACGCATATCATTCATGCGCATCATTTCACACTTTGATCACCAAATAACAAATAACAAGTACAAAAAATGATTGGCACGAGTCTTGGGGCAAAAGCTAAGCATTGAATAAGTAATATTTGAAGTTTGCAACAAAAAAAAATTGAATTTTGCCATACAATATTTATTTTCTTAAGGAGTATTTATTTGGATTTAGGAACCAGATGTATACATTTTGAGAAAAGATGAGGAGGGTAATGTTTTATTAGTTCAATTTGTTTGTTTTTTTCTTTAAATCATTGAATTGGTAAATGACATTAAATATTAATGTCACCACTTGTACATTTAAAGAGAGTGGTTTGATTTTTGTATCTACCATGTTTTACTGACATGGTTCATAAGTAATTAGTAATTTAATTTGACTTAGTGATGTGCACTTAAGGATTTGAAAGCGTTGTAGTACCTGTAATCCTCAACTACAATTAAAGATTAAATTTATATTAGTTGGAAGCTCTCAACGACAGCAATAGTAGTAAGTTAACTCGGGATGTTGTTCTCCTCGGACACTTAGCATAGGAACAAGCAAATATCGTTTGTATATTGTGTGCAAAAAAGTAAACAGATTGATCGCAGACAGAATGATTAATTCGCAGTGAACTCTAATTGCTTTGTTGTAAATCATTGAAGGAAAGGCGTAAAGGTTCCCCGACCACCCTCTTCTATGCTACTCCCAACTTCCTAGCTAAAATCCTACGTGATTACCTCTAACGACAGCAGGGCATAATACTATGGTGCACAAGGCGCAGTCGGCACGAGTACCCCTACTTAGTTCAATGAAACTACTGTGTCACTCAGCAGAACATCACACTACGAAGGATGTATAGAGTTGTATAACCACGATTTACGTCTAATAACTATTCCATTAATATATCACGGTATATAAAGAAGTAGCAAAAGCAGGGTTATGGCGGTTCGCCTTTACAAAAGAAAGTTAGCTACTCATATTATTCTAAAGACATAAATCGAAAACTAGGAAGAAAAAGAAGAAGAAGCTTAGTCTCTGATGTCTTCGTGCTGCTGCTTCTAAGGTTTCCTCCTTCTGGGTGTTTGATGGCCAGCGGTTTTGGGGTTTCACTTCCTCGAGGACTGGTTCTCTCTCAGGAAAGCTGCTTTGTGAGTGGTGTAGAATTATGAGACCCCTGAGGTCTTATTTATATTGAAAATTCCGAGCTCTGGCCGCCATTGTTCAATAAGGAAGGTTTAGGAAGGCGGGCTTTAGCATGAAAGACCAGGAAACAGCCCAAGAGACAAACCGCCACTGCATTGCAGTCGCCTATGGACCGCAGTGACCCCTTCTGCGGTCCCCTGGTGGCCGCCAAGTGCGATTCCTGCAGCTTCGAATCTGTTTTCTTCATTCTTCAATTTCGGGCTTCGTAACTTCGTTTCCTCGAAAAGTGGTCTTCTACAAAGTTGTTGCATCTTCAATTATCTTCGCATTGGTTGGTCGCATGACATGTTTTGACTCCTCGAACTCCGTGCAACGGTCAATCCGGCATATTTGCTTAACTTTCTCTATTTCGCACAATTATGCTGTTTTCGTGTCGGAAATCGTGCAATTCCTCATTAATGCGATCATGACCTACAAAAAACACGCGAAGTTGGTAATTGACCATAAAACGATACAAATATTGCATCTAAGGCAAAAAACAACGGTCTAAAAGCATACTATATCGCACATTTCATTGTCACATCACTTAGATTCTTTTTTTTCTCTTTACATTTCAAATATCTCTCAATCAAGCATTTGAGCTTACTAGCTACACCATTGACTGGTCTATTTATGGTGACCATGATCAAGGGATGCATGGAGGAAGAAAGACTAGCCGATCTTACAAAAACTAGGTGATTTTAGTATCTTACTATACATCTTAATTACATGCATGCACCAACAGGAAAAAAAGTTACATGCACAAATAGCAAAAGGAAAAAAACATGACTCATTAGTTACCTCAGACCCCTCTCCACAATGACCCTCGCTACCACGAGAACAACCATTCGGAATATTTAATAAAATTTAATCATAAGTGTGAACATGTGTAAATTGACATATAGGAAAAGGTCTTGGTAGCGAGTGCAAGTTTTGCAAAGGTTTTGGTAGCGACTGCAAGTTTTTGCAAATGTTTTAGTGTAATTTGAAAATATGAATAACAATAACTTAACACCGTTAAAACCTTTGTGTTAGGTCAAAATTTTAAAAACGATTTTCGTGTCGAATCAAAGAATTAAAAGTTTCAAGTGTAACTTCAAATTAACGAAATAGTTATTAGTGTAAAATAAAATTTTCTCTATAATTAAATTAAATAGGCTATTCAACACTACACAGAGGTTATTAACGAAAACACAAAATTGTCAATAACCGGATCCCGAATTTGTTTGAAACGGATTGATTCAAATTATAGGCCTTCAAAATGAAGATAAAGTCAACAGAATCCATATATATTTTAAAAGTGGTAGTCTATTTCAAAGGAGAGGCATGCCACCTAGGACAAAATTCTATGTGGTAAATTCTAGCCCAAAACAATTGATTTATAAATTAAATCTATTTATGTGGAAATTTGAATTCTAATATTTACACTCATTCATGTTTAATTAATCATCTCAAGATTTTATCTCCTAAATTTGTGGCCAACTTTTTCACCTAATTCATCTACTGGAAATTGAATTTCCAGTCCCAATAATTCTTGCCAAATTTCATCTCCTATTTTGGTCGACAAAGTCGTTTTGTTTTTAATAGATTAGCCATAATTGGTTTACAACCCATTATTAATCAAATCATATCATCAAAACTAAACATATATCTATCCACTTTTAGTTTGTTATTTTGTAGAGTATATATATATATATATATATATATATATATATATATATATATATATATATATATGTTATACTCTATATCCATTCATGCGTCACAATTAATGCATTGCACTACTTCATAGTATCACTTTATTAAGATACCATAAGCAATGGCTAGCGCCTTCAAATTGAAGATGATCGGTTTTGATCCCATGCACAATCTACCACACAACATACTCATTACCATCACGGAGAAGCTTGCATGTCAGTCGCCAAACGCATGGGCAAACGCAAGTTGCAGGTAATATTCATCAATTCTATTTTTTTTCAACATAGAATATGAATTGTATACATACAAATGATTAAATCATTCTAAATACAAATCATTTTTTACCCTCCAGCTGTCCACTACTATATGAGTTGGACAACCAAAAGAGCGTTCTTCAAGTGCTTGGTTTAGATGCAACTCATGATGTCACTCCTAAGGCTTTGGAAAAGATGGTGGTTGCACAAAATCCCGAGGCTCTATTCAAGAAATCGCTGGTACAATACATTTTCTACATTTATATTTACATCATATTTCTACTTTTTTGTCATGGCTTGTTAAATGCAGGGGGCTTTGTTATTTATTTAGTTAAAAGAAATCACACATACGGTGAAGGATTCCACTTTTAACATACCCAATTAACAAATTACATTACTGAACAAATTCGACCAAAAAAGGAGATATATTTGTGATAAGAATAAATTCAAAATAGATGGTTTCAATTTATTTGTGAAAGTTGGGATTAAATGATGCATTTTGATCCATGAACAAATACCATTTCCTTACCGGAAAATGTCACGACATTAATTACAATGAGTTTCATTCAGTTAAGAGTCATCATAAATGTTGAACATGCATGGAAAATATTTTGGTTTGGCCCACTAAGCCCCTTTTACTAATGGTAAATTTCTTATTTATAAATTATATTTTTGTAAATTAAAATAATTAAATATAATGACAAAAATTATAAGATAAGGATACTTGCTTAAGTAAGATTTCATTACTTTGAAATATAAAGTTATATATAGAGTTCTTTTTTTCATCGAATTCAGCCCCAATTGACATGTGAAAAATTCATATTAAGAGAATATGGATGAGGATTACAAAGCAGTGACAAGGTTCAACAAAATGAACAGGAGATTTACTATATCAATGAGAAGATATCTCAAGTCTCATCCGTTTGATTATTTTATGTATCATGAAGATCCTAGATGATATAGTGAGTATATTCATTAATATGCAATTATACAATTTCTAAATAAATTACATATTCCTAAAACATTAGTAAAAAACCTTCAATTAATTATCATTTATTTATTTGAATGTTTACTCTGTGGATGCAGGAATAACTGTACCTTCTTCTGTTGAAGAGTGCATGCGTCTTGCAAAAACGTGTATAGAGCAGTTGCTAAATAAATATACTCTCAAACAGTAAAGAGATATCATTGGAGAGCCTTCACATACTGAGGTACTTAAGGAATCCTGAAAGATAACTATAAAAAAGATCAATGACAAGAAGGACATGGCTGCGCGGAGAAATAATGGGATATCGGTCTTAGGTAATTTTAATTACTCACTAGATTCAACACACGAGCCAATATTTTACCCCATTATATAAAACCTGACATATATATTTTTCATTTATTAGCTTACCAGATATGGGTGATCCAACATACCCGTGTGGATTTTGCGGTGTGCTTATGTGGTTTGATGAGAGGATTAAAAGTACTCCATTGAGTAATCCGGAGTTTGCTTTGTGTTGTAGTCGCGGTAAAATACAACTTCCTCTCCTGAAACAGCCTCCACGCCTTTTAATTGATCTTCTCCAAAATAGGCGCATCAAGAGTCGTAATTATATTGAGGACATATGTGCTTATAATATTATGTACGCCTTTACTTCGATGGGTAGAATCCAACACCATTCAATCAACAATGGACAAAGTCTGTACTCATATAGACTTGGTGGGAATAACTATCATCATATGGGTAGTTTGTTACCTGAAGTAGGTGAATCTCCTAAGTTTTCACAGCTGTATATGTATTGCATCGAGGATGAAACTCAGGACCGTATTGAGGTCGTCAAGTATTTTATATATGGATTTATATTAGTTCGACTATTTTTTTATTATTTTTTTATAATATCATTTATATGTTTAATTGAAGTTTAATGAGATTTGTTATTTTATTTGTTTGGTTCAAAAACTGCTCCAGCGATTGATCCATCTATTGTAGGTGATCTATGGAATATGATATATGTTGATAATTTAATTGCAAAGAATTTTCGTATGGTTGTTAAGCGCTTCAAGAAAAATCACGGTATGAATGTTAAGTTTTGTCTAATTGGGTGGAGGTCACATGATGGACGCATCTACAATCTACCAACATGTTCTGAAGTTGCTGCATTAATTGTTGCTCCCTCCGTCCCGATTTCAATACCCGCGGGACCGGACACAAGTTTTAAGAAAAAAGTGAATAAAGTAGGAGAGATGGTAATAAAGTAGTAAAAAGATTTAATAAAGTAGGATAATAGTGAATAAAGTATGAGAGATAGTGAATAAAGTAGGAGAGAGATTTTCGATTATAGGAATGGGACCGAAATGGAATACGGGTAAATGAAACTGGGACGGAGAGAGTGTTAATTTGTTAATTCATTATGGCCATAAATTGAATTTAATTAATTATTACTATATTAACTTTGCAGTCGTCTACACTATTGAATTTAAAAAACGCGGGCTTCCTCATGCACATATACTACTATGGGTTGATCGAGCGGATAGAATTATGTTTGCAAGTTCTATAGATTTCATCAGTGCTGAGATACCGGATAAGGAACTCAACCCAGAGCTGTACAAAGATGTATCCGAGTACATGGTGCATGGTCCTTGAGGACCATTGAATTCAACTTCACCTTGCATGCACGATGACAATAAATGCTCTAAGAAATTTCCAAAGTCGTTTAATGAACGGACTATATTTGATGGAAATGGCTATCCTGTTTATAGGAGGCGTGATACCGGCGCCACTATCGAGAAGAATGACAATATCATTGATAACATGTGCAATTTATAACTACTTATCAATACGTAGGTATTAATGTGATATTCCATCTATCTATATAACTTGATTCTAATGTGTACTTATAAATAATAAGTTGTTTCACTATTCCTTAATTGGATTATAGTTTCGTACAATCCCTTCCTGTTGATGAAGTACGAGGCTCACATAAATGTTGAATGGTGCAATAAGACCAATTCAATCAAGTATATGTTCAAGTACGTTAACAAGGGTGTGGATAGAATAGGCGCAAAAATAATAGTGGATAATGAGGTGAAGGATTATGTTGACTATCGGTACGTATCTGCATGTGAGGTTGTATTACAGAGATCCACTCATTGAGCGTTTATCGTTTCATATGAAAGGTGAACAGTCAGTCACATTCAAGGATGGTGATCTCATAACTGATTTATTGGAGAAGCATACCGTTGCCGAGACAAAGTTCCTCAAATGGATGGAATTCAACAAACATCGATCATCCCGAGGCACGTAAGTATCTATATTCAGAGTTCCCCATACATTACGTGTGGGATCCTTGAGGCAAAACGTGGAGAGATAGGAAGAATTTCAACAATAAAGTTGGAAGAATATACCACGTTCCAATTAAGACTGGTCCACTATATTTCATGCGGATACTGTTGAATCACATAAGGGGTGCCACTTGCTATGAGGATTTGCGGACTGTGGATGGTGTTGTTCATCCAACATACCGCGATGCATGCTACGCTTTCGGGCTACTCAATGACGACAAGGAATATATCCATGCTATTAAGGAAGCAAGTTTTTGGGGTTTCGGATGCTTCCTTCAACATTTGTTCTCCATACTCCTCCAGTCTGATAGTATGTCCAGGCCTATTCATGTTTGGGAATATACATGGGAGTATCTATCTGACGACATCCGGTACATCATGCAAAGGAAGTTGAATAATCCTGGTATAAATTTTAATATTGTATTCGAATTGATTTTTTTACGATAAAGTTTATATATTATTAAAGGGAAAATTACAAAAACCACCCCTTAAATATGCCCCATTTTCACATTCACCCTTAGATTGGCGTCTATTACAGATTCGTACAAAATTAACAAAGGCCTAATTTGAAAATTACATCCAAACCCAAAAGTCAACTTTTTCACCTATTTTATCTTTTCTTTATAATTAAATAATTAAATTAATTTTATTTATTCCAAAATACCCCCAACACTTTCAATTTCTTATTAAAAAGACCCCAAAAATTTACTTATTAAAATTTATACCCTTCTTCTTCCCCACCACTCCACCACCTCATTCTTCCCTACCACTTCCAACCACCATCTTCCCCAACCACCACCAACCATCTTCTTCCCACTGCCACAACTCACAACACCATCTTCTTCCCCACCGGATCTGGAGCTTCCTGCTCCAGATCCGGCTTCCATGGTGGAAGCACTGTGCTTCCGCCATGGAAGCTCGGTCACGGAAGCTATTTACCGGAGCTCCGGCCGGCGAGGTGATCGGGATGAGGGTGTATTCGGAAAAAAAAATTGTTTTGTGGACTATTATGTTAGTTATGAAATTATTGGGGCTATTTAAAAAATTTTGGACTATTTTTGCAAGTTATAAAATTATTTGGGTATAATGTGTAGTAAAATGAAACTTGTAAATTGCAATTGAGTCCAATTCATTTTCTTTTCCATTTAAATTTTAGTTGGTCAACTCAAAATATAGATTTTGGACTTGGATGTAATTGTTTGAGATCGGGGGTTGAATCTGTAATTGGCTCGAATTTAAGGGGTAACTTATGTAATTCACCCATTATTAAATATGGTCAATTTGTTAGGGCTCGAGTTGAATGAAGAACAGTTGAGGAATTTTGCTCTTGCTGAGATTGAAGAGTTCATTTCTAGGAACAGTTTCAGCTTAAGTCAGATTGAAGGTATGCCCATGCCCGACAGTGTAGTATAATAGATAATGGTTTGAATAATTTGATACTTGAAGAAATGTCGTACGATGTTGATGATATGATTGAGCAGCACAACAATTTGTATCCGTCTCTCACCGATGAGCAGAGGAAAGTGTACCATACTACTATGGTTGTAGTCGATTCTGGCAGTGGTGGAGTTTTCTTTCTCTATGGTTATGGTGGCACTGGAAAGACATTTTTGTGGAAGACACTGTGTTATGCATTACGTGGTAGAATTCGAAGAAAAATTCGATTCTGTAATATCCCAATTTTTAAGTTAACTTGGTACTTTTGGGTCTTTTATGATTTATTAAAGGTGTGTTTATTTGTGCGAAATTGTTTTAGAAAATTTTAAAGTGTGAATCTGGGGACCAAATTCTTTTAAGGAGGGGTGAGTGTGACACCCCAGATTTTGACATACCTTAGTACTTTTTATCCTTGCATGATTTATTAGTGTTACTTTATTTGTCTCGAAGTATATTAGAATTATTTTAGTATGTTGGTGAAGTTTGTTTTAAAAGTTCATTATTTGTTTTAGAAGTCTTTATGTGAGTGTCTTGATTGATGATTTATGTGAAGATTCTTCCTTTTAATTAACTAATTCAATACAAGCTAATTATATATGTTCTTTGATTGATTTATATTGTGAAGAGTCACTTTTGAATTATGTAATGTACATGCATGTCTTATGTGTGTGGGGCTCTCTTAATGTTTTGAAATTAAAGTGTTATTTTATATTCATATATTTCAAAATACAAGAGTTTGGTAACTTGAGGTTTCTTTAATGAATGAAATATTTTTCTTTGTTTTTCATGTTACGATACGAAAGGTCGCTTGTAATGTCGAACGTCACATGCTATGTTTCGATCAACGTTCTGATTTTCTATTCGTTTCTATTTTATGTTACTTATGCTTGTCTAAGTGTAATATTGCCTATGCATGTTCAATATTTTAAGTTTAGTTGTTGCATATGCATGTGTAAGTATGAGTTCAATTTAATTGCTCTAAGTGTTGCATTTTTGGTGTGTCACATTTTATTTTTGTGTACAAATGACCCTAAGTCATGCCAAAAATGTTTTTGAACTTTTTACCAAGTAAAATCTGATCATTATTCATTAGTTATTGTGTTTAAATCTTTGAAAAAAATGTGAAAGGTCTCTCTTAATTTTGCACCTTTATTCTTGGTTTTAAAATGAGTTTTAAGTGCAATTTAAGCCATTTAAATTGCCATTTATTTTTTAGCTCTTCAACCCTTTCACCTTCCCTAAATCCACCCTATAAATACCCTCTTTTTCCAGCCCTCATTTGTCCAAAAACGTTTTGGGCATTTTCTTCAAAAAAGTCTCCAAGTACTATTATCTTTTTCTTTCAAGTTTGTAACTTGTTCTTCTTGCAAGTACTTTCATAATTCTTGCTCTTCCTAACCTTCAAATGTGAGTGTTCTACAAAACTATATATATGTATTATTTTCAAAACCTGGAAGGTATTTTAATATGTTTTCAACTTATATACAAGTAATGCTTGGTTTCCAAAACGCACGTTCTATTGCATAAAAACCAAATCACGAAAGAGTTTTAGCATGTTTCCACTGATGTTGAAAGATATGTATATTTTTTATATATATGATTGTTATTTTGTTTTGATTGACGGTTCAAGAAAGATACGTACGTTTGGTTCAGGTTAATTGGCTTGTAGTTTGGTCAGTTGTGTCTGGCAAGCTACTTGTCGGTTTCCTTTGCCCATTCCCTTTAAATCGAGTGATAGAAGCCTTCACTGATTTAGTTGGGTCTTAGAATTCCACCCCTGTACCATAGCAGGGTCCTGACTGGATAGTTTGATCAACTATTAGGGAGACATAAGGCCTGTTTTACTGTGGGGTTATAAGGAGCGGCATAAAATAATGTTTTTCTGAAAAATATACGTTATTGAAAGTATATTGGATTTTAAGTTCTTGTTTTTTTATTGTTATGATTTTAATGAAAACTTCTTACGAAAATCTCTGAACACTCATTGAGATTTTTCTCATACTTGTTTTTATTCCCTTCCTTGTAGGTGAGATGGCAGTGAAGAATGAACGACCGATAAACTCAGCAAACTAAGTGTGTAGTTGGGATTTGGGATTTTTGTCAATGAAAATAATGTCCTTTTGTGTATTTCAAAAACTCATGTCATTTCTTGTTATATTGTGTATCTTTTAAAGACAAGAATGTTGAAAAGATCTTGTGGTTTTGTTTGCTGAATAAAACATATTTTTATTCTAGCAACTTCAAACGAAAGTTTGTATGTAACTTCCCATGTTTCACTAAATGTTTCGGCTCTGCTTTCGCCTGATGTCTCGACTGAAATTCACTTCTTTTAAAAACCTAAAAGTCGGGGCGTTACAGATTCCAATTGGGATTCTCCCAAAAAATTTGATTCTAATTGAGACAATTCCCGAATTCACATATACTCCCTCTGTCCCGGACTCAACTTTCAGTTGGTTCGGGCACATATTTTAAGAGAATAATAGATAAAATAGGAGAGATGAGAATAAAGTAGGAAAAAGAATGAATAAAGTATGAGAGAGTGTGAATAGGCTATGAAAAATAGTGAATAAAATAGGAGATATAGTATTATGATAATGATAGTGGAGTATAAAACTTACAAATTAGGAAGGAGAAGTTGAGTTTGAGACGGACTAAAACGTAAAGTGGAAAGTTTAGTTCGAGATTGAGGGAGTATAATTTAGGGACGGGATTGAGATTGATAATTTTACATCCCAATTGGGATTTGGGATGCCAAATGGAATAATGAATAAATCAATAAATAATACACCTTCAAGTTACACTTCACAAAAAACAAGCAAGCAGCCACGTTACATGTTCAATCCATATTCATTCCTTCTTCAATAGTCCAATTCTCCAGCAAGTTTCTTAACAATTCTCATGTTCACGGTCCTTCATTCATGTTAGATAAATATTTACGAGTTTCAATATTTTTGGTGTAAAACATTATGCAAAATATGGGATTCCGATCACGCCCGAATCCCAAAGTCTCAATCCTAATATCCCGACTTTATTTGGGATGAAATTGAGACGTGAAAAAATTATCCCGACCCCGAATTCCCGATCCTAAAACCCAAAATCTTGAATATCGCGCACAACCCCATCCATAAGAAAATTCAACCCTTGGCAAACTAATAGGTGCAATCACCATCTTTCATAAGTACGAATTTACGCCAGAGATAGGAAAAACAATTTAAAATGTGAATTGAAGGGTATATGGACAATATTTTGATATTATGTCAACAAATTCTCCCCCTCTTCAATTTTTAACACTAACTTTCGTGGAAACACGCTCGACAAACCATGAAAATCATAATAACTTATATATCAGTGTTTAGTTAATTCAATAAGCATAAGAAGCAACTAAGGAGCATAATAATAAAAATCACTACAAAACAACAAAAATAGAGGAGAGAGTAAAGATCGCTACAACACACCTTTGCAACTAAATCATATTAACATAATCGATCAAGCTAAGTAAGAAAAACTCAAAACGGATTGATTAGTGGGATACATAATCTCCCGACCTTGACACATGATTGTGACAACAACTCCGGGTCAATTTTACTGCGATGAAGAAACAACCGAGGGGAAATTGAAAAAAGGGAATGTCATAAGGTGTGAAAAATGAACAAAACTGATAAAGTGTAACTGAAAAGTATGCTAACAAAACACATGGAAACCCAATTCCAATAACAAACTCAACTCAAAGAATGAGAATAACTTTGGAACTCAATTTGATACTATAAAATATTTCCGATTGAAAAACTAAACAAACTCCAAGAGTAAGATCATTTCAACTTGAAAATTCAATTCGATGTGTACTCAATTCTAAATATGACCAGAACGTGAGAAGACATATTGAGTTTTTTTAATGATGAATTGATTATGTTGCGGATGATTTAGGGTTTGAAATTTAATTGGAGTAGACAAATTGAGTTTTGTTAATGATGTGAATTGATTTTGTTGGGATTGCATTAGGGCTTAGAATTAGAATAAATAAAACATATTGGTTTTTGTAACTAAAGTCTAATTTACATATATATTACATATCGGTCCAATTTAACTTAAATTAAGTACCCCATTACACAACTCTAATAGTTGTCCACTTATATATATACTGTAATAATTTACTTGGGCGCTAAATTTAATTGGCACTAACTCAACGAATTGGATAATTACATCTTGAAAACTCTATTGGAAAAGTAAGCCACTATCTTTGAAAATAATCTAAGAACACTTGACAATGGAAGAATTATATATATATGAGATAATCACAACTTCATAATTCAATTTGAAAGATAACTAACTCTAAGAATAAGATAATTACAACTTGTGAATATATTCGAAAGGTAAAACAAAATATAATAGAAAATAATTTAAAATTAGGATAATTTGAGAACTCAGTTCAACGGGTAAACCAATTCTAACAATAAGATATGAGAATTGTATTCGAAGAGTAAACCACACTATATGGAAAAATATTTTAAAGGATAATTCCAACTTCGAAATTCGATTGGAAGCATGAGCGAATTTTAAGAATGAGATAATTTCAAGTTCAGAAGTCAATTGAAAGGGTAAACTTAACTCCACAAATGAGATTACTCTAAATTGAGAATTAAATTCGAAGGTCAAATCAACTCTAGGGATGTGACAACCAATATGAGAACTCTATTCAAAGAGTAAATCACACCGTACGGGAATTTACTCTAAGGGATAATATCAACTTTGTCAATTTAAAGCGTAAACACACTTCATGAAATGGACGATTTGACGGGTAAATTCAACTCTAAAATGAGATGATTCTAATGTGGGAACTTAATTTGAAAGTCAAACTCTAAGAATTAGATAATCTCAACTTCGTTACGTTGCCAAACATGAAGTAAGTCTCTTATGGCAATGAGCTAACCTGAATAGGTTTTTTGTTGGCATGGTTCTTCTTCTTCATGTAGCTCCCACGATTCCATAGTCTATCGATAGGATTTTTTTAAACGGGATGTGTTCTATCCAACTCAAAGAAAACCCGCAATATAGCCTACCCTCTCCAAATAATGGCTTTTGGGTTCGGGTCGGATATATACCCAAGCTTGTGTATACGTGTGTAACAAGATATAAAATCGACAACCAGATAAAACTCCACCGGGGCCCGTACCACAGTTTATGATTAAATAAGTGCAGTAAAAAACTTTTGTAGGGGGATTTTGGGGGGGGGGGGCGTTTTGGGTGGGACTGATTCATTTTTCTAATTCCGTACCCACACTAATTAATGGGTCGGGCGGGTAGAGGATCCGATAAAAAAATATTATGTATCAACCGATTGGGACCTGAATACATTGGGGTCGAGTTGTCCTTGGCCCGTTTAAAAGCCTATTTAAAAGGCTCACATAAATGAGTGTGAAACCGAGAATATAAAAACGAATTTATTTTGCCTCATTCGAACTTTCAAACGGGTTTGATGGGTTGGTTTTACTAAATCCCTACTGGACATGTACCCGTTATAATTAACGGGTTCAAGTCGTATACATGCAGAGGACCTCTTAAAAGCTTAACATGTATCACCCATTGTCTATAAACGAGCTCAATCAGTTGGACCCTACCATTTAAAAGCTAAGCTCGGATGAATATGGAGTAATTCAGGTAACTAGGTATGGATCATATTTAGGGATCCCATCAGTTGCACTAAATATGAACTTCTGTTTTGAATGAATGTCAATGAAGCAACACCATATACTTATTTAGTTCAATTGGGCATTTCCGATAGATTACACGAATTTGCTAAGAACCATAACCAACATTAATTGTTTATAAAGGAAGTTTTTAGCCAGGTATAAACACATCATTGTCATGCAGCTAATGAAACTCTACTCGAATGTTGAAAATTGAATAATTTATAAACTTTACATACATCGTATGCATTTAACTGTTGTTAGTTTGACTACTTTTAGTATCTCGATTAATTTATTTTTTTCCTCTTTCTATATATTATTAAAAAATAAATTATACTGTGACATCGCCACGGGTTGGTACTAGTTTAAATTTATTTTTTAATATTTTATGTATAACGATATTTTTAATTATAATTAATTTTAAAACGACCTGGAGCGATAAGAGCAACACTTAATGCAGCGATAACAACATCAAATTACAACACTTTGTGTAACAGGTAGTAGGTCATACAATCTACACCGTCGGATCTAAAATCTAATGATATAAATTAAAGACTAACGTTAGTCAGGGCGACACCTCGACTGATGGTAGAAGACATGATACTATACTATATAATTAAGAGTATAAAAGTCGTAAAATTTATAATGATTGAAATATATTCAATAGTGGTCTCTATTCATAATGGACGAAAAAAATGAAAATCGGTATAACTTTTATATATTTATATTTCATATTTTATGAATTATGTAGAAAAGAAAATAAGAAACAAATTTTTTAAAAAATGAGGTTTGGCCAATCCAAGTGGGGCACATGGCCTTTTCCTGGAAACGTATTGCAGTGTAGTCTTCTATATAGGGGGTATATATATGTCATTTCGCGGGGGTAAGTCATGGGCCAAAAAATTCAAAAAACGACTGGTCGTTTTTTGGTTTGTTGTGAGTTGGGCTTGAGGGGCCTGTAATTTTCTCCAAAATTTATTAAAGTTTTATACGTTTATAAGAGAATAAGAAATTCTCGATACAAGCTAGTTATCACAAAAAGTTCACAACCCACATCTCAAACTCTCTATAAGACCTAAAGGCCCAAAAACATGCAAGTAGGCCTTCTTCTTACACATGACAGCCCATCGCCACTCTCCTTTCATAATGCAAAGCCCATCAGATCTAAATCATTGCTCCATCAACAAATGTTTTCATAACAGTGCCCAATACCTTCTATCCTTCACCACATCTTTGGTTGTTACTATTGATTTAAATCACAAACATTTTGTTGTATGATATTATCTATTTTGGAATGAAGTGTTTACAGATTTGTTTGAAACACTCAAGATGCCCCGTAACATGTGGTAGTAGGATATCATAACATGATATCACCAATCTATCCCGGTTAAATGCTTGACACGTATATGAGGCCATTTGTAAGAATCCCACTACTACTCGATTGAGACGTGATTACTTGGACTAACGCGGTTACTATACCAATCTATAACGGCTCGAATACTAATCTATTGAAATTTTATCCTTGAAGCCAATGTTAATTACTATTGACCGGATCATACAAGTTTCGTTGGTATAATATTGCACAGTGTTAATACAAGAATATGTCCATGACGTCCTAACCGCTCTGTCAAGGACTACAGTCCTAAGCGGGACGTCCTAACCGCTCTATCGGACTACAGTCCTAAGCGGGACGTCCTAACCGCTCTATCAGAGTACAATCCTAAGAGGGATGTCCTAACCCAACCAACCCATTGGGCCACAGGCCTATCAAGACATTGGGCCATGGGCCTAGAGCATTAATTGTTGGCGCAATCGGGGATGTACACTTGGCGCGAACTTGTGAGTCCTCCCTTTCTCAAGGGAAACCTATAAATATGGACATATCCTCACAATGCAAAGTAAGTGAAGTATTCTTCTCAGACTCTTACCTTCCCGACTATTATACAGAGTAGATCATCAGTCTCTCTTGAGTAAAGTCTCGGACCGGTTTGACACTTAGCAAACCGGGTCTACGGTCCTAACCCCCCCCCCCCAAGCTACTTGTGCAGGTCCTTACGCATCGCCTCTTACCAGTACGACGGTTCTTACGGACTCTTACTCTTTGGTTCTTACAAGCAAAGTGGTTCTTACTCAAAGGTGGTCTAGGTACTTAGAGTGAAGGAAAGCAAGGGAAATTCATTAAGTGGTTGGGGGACTTGTACCCTCAACATTTTGGCGCCGTCTGTGGGAATCTTTACAAAAAGTTATGTTCTCTTCAGTAATGGCAAGAACAAGAAGGTCCGTAAGAACCAACACTACCGCGGTTGGGACGCCCTCCCCAAGGCAAAGAGGCAGACCTCCCACTCGGAGGGGAAGAGTGGCAAGAGCCACTTCAAGAAACACAATGGACTATCCAAGTGATGGCCGCACTGCTAGTCTCTCTTCGGAAGAGGAAAGAGTAGATGATCCTCCAATAAGAACTTAAGCACTCGGAGTTGAAGGACAAGTTCATCCGTCAGGAACACATAGTCCTCCTCCGAAAAGAAACTTCACTTTTCCAAACGGACATCTGAGTTTGGGATGAGTGAGAATCAGTTTTGCCTCTTACTCACTACTATTCAAGGATGCTTTGGTTCTCAAAATGTTTAGGCTCCTCAAGCTACTACACCCTTGGCTGTTCCTAGGCAAGCTGAGTCGGCTCAATCTAGAAATGAACACCACTCCATTTCGAAAATATTAGGAGAACAAGTTCCAGGAAGATCATCGCAACCTTCTTAATAGGAGAACAGTAGCGTCCCGAGGCCAACACAAAAGAAGTCCGGTCAGGCCTAGGACCGATGAACTAGGTCCTAGTCGCTTTCTCGCTCCTCATCATAGAGTAAGGGATCCCGGTGGTTCAAATTGAGGATCTTCCTCCGGATGTAGCAATCAATCCAAGGACTGGTGAGGGCTCGCCACTGAAGAGATCTACCTCCAACAGAAGGCCTTAGAAGCTCAAAACACTACTCTGGAAAAAAATGGTAAAGGCTCATGAGAAATACTACGATGATACTTGTCCCGAGGGTCATCTGACTAAGTATGAGAGCCGGCTGGAGTCCAATGGTCTGAATGATAACATGAAGGCTCTTACCTTCGCAACCACTCTTACCCGATGACTCCATCAAGTCTTAGATGGACATCATCACGCTCTTCCTAAAAAGGTTTGAGAAGGCAAAAGAAGATGAGGTCAGTGGAGCACTTAGCAAAAATCATCTAAGGAAGGCAGGATAGGACCACGCCCTAGGGACAATCCTCGGACCACGACCTAGGCACCACATCCTAGGCTCCCTAAGGCCGGATAAGGTTAGACCATCTCCTCAGAGCTGGCTCTCACCAAGTCCTCGGAGTAGGTCCTCACCATCTCCTCAGAGCCGGTCCTCACAGTCGCCTCGGACCCGGTTCTTACCATCTCCTCGGAGTCGGTCCTCACCATCTCCTCGGAGCAGGTCCTCACCATCTCCTCGGAGTCGGTCCTCACTGTCGCCTCGGAGCAGGTTCTTACCATCTCCTCGGAGCAGGTACTCACCATCTCCTTGAAGTCGGTCCTCACCGTCGCCTGGACCCGGTTCTTACCATCTCCTCGGAGCAGGTCCTCACCATCTCCTCGGAGTCGGTCCTCACCCTCTCCTCGGAGCAGGTCCTCACCATCTCCTCGGAGTCGGTCCTCACCGTCGCCTCGGAGCAGGTTCTTACCATCTCCTCGGACAAGGTCCTCACCATCTCCTCGGAGTCGGTCCTCACCATCTCCTCGGAGCCGGTCCTCACCATCTCCTCGGAGCAAGTTCTTACCATCTCCTCGGAGCAGGTCCTCACCATCTCCTCGGAGTCGGTCCTCACCGTCGCCTCGGACCCAGTTCTTACCATCTCCTCGGAGCCGGACCTCACCATCTCCTCGGAGTCGATCCTCACCATCGCCTAGGACCAGGTCCTTACCAAGTCCTCGGAGCAGGTTCTTACCATCTCCTCGGAGTAGGTCCTCACCATCTCCTCAGAGCCAGTCCTCACCATCTCCTCGGAGCAGGTTCTTACCATCTCCTCGGAGCAGGTCCTCACCATCTCCTCGGAGTCGGTCCTCACCGTCGCCTGGAACAGGTTCTCACCATCTCCTCGGAGCAGGTTCTCACCATCTCCTCGGAGTAGGTCCTCACCATCTCCTCGGAGTCGGTCCTCACTGTTGCCTGGACCCGGTTCTTACCATCTCCTCGGAGCAGGTTCTCGCCATCTCCTCGGAGCAGGTCCTCACCATCTCCTCGAAGCAGATCCTCACCATCTTCTCGGACCAGGCTCTTACCATGTCTTCGGACCCGGTTCTTACGATATCCTTGGAGCGGGTCCTTGACCATGTCTTTGAGATCGCGTCCTAAGATCAGACTACGTCCTCCGGACCAACTAAGTGAGACACTCACTGTTCTACAAATATCCGACACTTGCTACCAATTTGGCTAGGATAGCCTTCTACCGCCAAAGTGGCTAGGACCGTCTCCAACGCCAAAGTAGCCAGGACAAGTCTCCTACCACCAGAGTGGCTAGGACAAGCATCTTACACCTTTAGCTGCACAAGCAAAAGTGAGGCCAACTCCATAAGCTTAAAAGCTAGGAGATACTTTCAAAGGTTGGGATTTGTTTATTTCGAATCCCGATCTCCAATTTCGCTGGCTTCTCTTAAAACGGAGAACCGAAAATAATGCTCTACGGTTTTCGATGAAAAAGTAAGTATTCTAACTTAACTTGAAATCATCATTTACCATACATTCGCATCCATTGCATCATTCATTCATTCATTCATCCATTCATTCATCATGCACGCACACATCATTTATCAATGCTTCAATTACTATACAAGCGTGCATGATTCATCAAGGACATGTTTCCGATTAATAAGGGGGTCCGACACCCACGAACTTATATAAGCCCGACCGTCTCGGCATAAGTACTTCAATATAAGCCCGACCGTCTCAGCATAACACGGACTCTCGTCCGTTCGGGTGTCCTCCTTCGGACCATCCCACAACACCGGTTGTCATAAAAAGATAACACCCCATCCCTCTTACGGATGGATGAGTTATCCTCTCACACGGACTCTTGTCCGTTCGGATGTCCTCCTTCGGACCATCCCGCAACATCGGTTGTTTAAAAAGATAACACCCCATCCCTCTTACGGATGGATGAGTTTTCCTCTCACACGGACTCTCGTCCGTTCGGATGTCCTCCTTCGGACCATCCCGCAACACCGGTTGTTTAAAAAGATAACACCCCATCCCTCTTACGGATGGATGAGTTATCCTCTCACACGGACTCTCGTCGGTTTGGATGTCCTCCTTCGGACCATCCCGCAACACCGGTTGTTTAAAAAGATAACACCCCATCCCTCTTACGGATGGATGAGTTATCCTCTCACACGGACTCTCGTTTGTTCGGATGTCCTCCTTAGGACCATCCCGAAAAACCGGTTGTCATAAAAGATAACACCCCATCCTCTTATGGTTGGATGAGTTATTGTAGACGCTCAGAAATCTACAATAAAATTAAAGTTAGAAATTGGGGGGCACCAGCAACCTGCAAGGCAACAGTAGCAAACAGAGATGTGAGGTTCCAAGGTGACACCGGTGTGGTGCCGACCGTATAAACTCCGACGCTCAAGTTAGATGACTGGAAGACAGCGTAATCAAATGAAAGAGGTAGGAGAGAGATGACGGCAAGCGTCGACTTATCCTGTTGGTTGAGTCGGTTCGGCAACGTGGTGGACGAGCACCGGCAGTAGGCTAGCTGACCTTGTGGAAGGGAGCTAGCTGGTAGTCGTCTGGCAGAGATGGATGATGATGGATGATAGCTGATGGTTGAAAGGGGATGGCGGGTGATGATGGAGGAAGGTGGGTGACAGTGGATGACAGTTGATATCGATCAGAGATCTTGAGAGAGATGGAGGCGTGAGAGATTGATTACTTGGGTTTTTCAGTCAGAATCCGATGATCATCCATGTCTCCCCACTCTTCTCTATATAGTTCAACCATCATTAGGGTCTGTCTGCCAATCTAGGGTGAGGTTGTTTTGGACCTCACTAAGTGGGTTGGACCATGTATCACGTAGTTGGGAGGGTGGTTTCGAGTTTGTTCCTTCCTGACTGACCGAGTCAGTCACGCAAGGCGAGCTTGTTCGTCTGTCAGCCAAGTGCTAGCTGACATAGTCAGTCGTGCATGACGAGTTAGTTAGTTCGTTAGCCAAATGTTGACTGGCGGGGTCAGACATGCGAGGTGAGTTGACAAGCTTGTCAACCAGCTGGGAGGTTGGGGAGGTCAAGTGAGTCAAGTCGCATTTAGACTACTTGGTTGGATGGACGACTCAACTAGGTGGGTTAGCTCACTGACCTGTTGGAATCCAACTCGTGTATGAAGCCAAGATGGACTCGTTAATGGACTATGGATTGGGCCGTAAACCCAGATAGACTAAATTGTCAGTTTCGTTGGCAAGAGCGAATTTTGGCCAATACAGTTTGTCCCCCACTCTTCGAGTCGAGTGTCTCGAGTCTGAGAGTAGAAGTTCTATGCCCAATAGAGCGATGCACGCTAGGTCGCGGGCGGATGCTATCCTACTCCTTCAAAGGTGTCAATTATCCCGTAAGTATACTAGAATAACAGACAGTAAGCTCAGTAATAAGGAGAGCGATTGGTTAGAGAGGTGGATGTCACTCATAGTGATCTAGTGGTTAGCTTGGCAAAGCAAGTCGCCAAACTTGCAATTCAAAAGCTCACTGACAGACACCCTTGGCTGGGAACAACTAACCTAGCGAGATGGATTTTTAGTGACTGGCATTCTCAGTTGGACAAGCCAATCTAGTAAGTCAGATACTTACAGATTGACATTTAAAATTAGACGAGTCAATTAAGTAAGATGGAAACTTATGGACTGAAATTTTCAAGATGGGCAATTCAATCTAGCAAGACGGAAACTTGCAGACTGAAAATTTCAAGATGGGCGATTCAATCTAGCAAGACAAAAACTTGCAGACTGAAAATTTTAACATGGACAAGTCAATCTAGTAAGATGGTAGCTTACAGACAGACACCTTTGGATGATAGCATGGTGGCATAGTAGCTTACCGACCATATTTTGGATGGAAGCTCAATGGCCATATATTGGGATGATGGCATAGTTTCACGGTGGCTCACCGACCATATTTTGGATGGAAGCTCAATGGCCATATATTGGATGATGGCATGTTGGCATGGTAGCTCACCAGCCATATATTGTATGATGGCATGATAGCTTGCCAGCTTGGAGGGTGGCATGGTAGCTTGCCGACCATATATTGGATGATGGCATAGTTTCATGGTGGCTCACCGACCATATTTTGGATGGAAGCTCAATGGCCATATATTGGATGATGGCATGGTAGCTCACCAGCCATATATTGTATGATGGCATGATAGCTTGCCAGCCTGTAGGTAGCATGGTAGCTTGCCGACCATATTTTGGATGGAAGTTCACTGACCATATATTGGATGGTGGCATGGTAGCTCACCGGCCATATATTGTATGATGGCATGATAGCTTGCCAGCCTGTAGAGTAGCATGCCATCCCAATCGGATGGCAGCCTGTCAGCTAGGTGGCAGCCTGGAAGCTGGATGGAAACCTGTCAGCTGGACGACAGCTTGACTGCTAGATGGATGACGGCGGCTGGATGGCAACCTGTCAGCCGGATGGCTACCTGACAGCTGGTTGGATGACTGCCTGTCAGCCACCTGTCAGCTGGATGACAGCTGGATGGCAGCCTGTCAGCTGGATGGCAACCTGTCAGTCGGATGGCTGCCTAACAGCGGGTTGGATGGCTGCTTGTCAGCTGTATGGAAGCCTCCTGTCAGCTGGGTGGCAACTAACAACTGGATGGCGCCCCGTCACCGGGTGGCGACTAACAACTAGATGGCGACCTCACCTGGATGGCGACTACCGATGATGTGACAACCCGTCAGTGGAGGCGACTGCAATGGATGGATGGTGGCCTGGTTGGTAGCATGCCATCCCAAGTGTAGCTTGCCAACCTGGATGGTGGCAGACCATCCCAAGTTGGACTTGTTGGTGGCGTGGTAGCTCTCCAACCATATTTAAATTGGATGGAGGCATGGTGTCTCACTAGCCCCAGTTAAATTGGATGGTGGCTCACCAACATACACAGTCAACTTCTTTCTTCTTCACTTCAACAAGACGCCAATTTCTTCATCTTAATCTCATTTCCTCTCCTTTTCACGCCATTTATTTAGTCGTATCAATTTCACTTCCTTTAATGTCCCCCTTTTGATGGAAGAGGTGAGATGACTTATGGGGCATCTCTGATGAAGAGGGACGGAGTGGAGAGGTGGCCGGAGGAGTGAGCGAAGATTGACAAGAATTTCTTATTTCCAGTTAACTTCTGCGCGTGTGAGGCTGTGGGGAGATTCCGGTGATGTGGACAGCGAGATGGAGCAGGGAGACTGCGAGTGGAGGTACTGTTCAGGGATCTAAGAAGAAGCGGGAGGTTCTGGGTGTTGGTGTCTTGTGACGGGTTGGATATAAAATTTTGTGAAGTTGCACATTACATTTTTACAAATGAATATGTTGATGGACATTTTAGTTATGGTTCTGGTAATATTATGCCGTGGTGCTTTGTTTGCAGATGAATATGTTAATGAGGTCACTTTATATGTATCTTGACTTTATGGAAATGCTAGACTTTCGTTTTGCTGATTGGGAAAGTCGTACATAAGAGTATTCGAGAATATTTTGTTTGATGAAGAGATGTTAAATTTTCTCTTATAATTTTGCTCTATGTGAATAACTTGTGGATAGCTCGAGTGTAGCTTCTCGAGAGCTTGCCAGGAGCTTGAGAGCAGCTTTCTGAGAGGTTATTAGGAGGAACAAAGGTAGCTCACCGAGAGCATGCTAGAGTCTCGAGAACAGCCTCCTGAGAGCCTTAGAAGAGCTCTAGGAGCACTGGAGATAAATTTTAAGGGAACTTGAGAGTAGCTTCCTGAGAGCCTTAGAAGAACTCTAGGAGCATTGTAGATAAGCTTTAGGAGAGCTTGAGAGTAGCTTCTTTGGAGTGAGGTAGCTTCTTAGCAATGACTTATAAGTTTGGTAGCTTCCTAGGAGCTTGATAGCTCTCTAGCAGCGACCTATGAGTCTTGTTGATTCTTAGGAGCTTGATAGCTTCTTAGGAGCTTGGTAGCTTCCTAGGAGATTGGTAACTTTCTAGGAGCCTTGTAGCTTTCTAGCAACGACTTATGCGTCTGGCAGCTGCCTAGGGGCTTGGTAGCTTCCTAGGAGCTTGGTATGAGTTTGATAACAACTTCATAAGGCTTGCGAAGAGCTACATGAGCATTGGTAAAGAACTTTTGGAGAGCTTGGTGTAAGCTCTAGAGGAGCTTGTAAGGAGCTGGAGAGGTCCTTGCTCTTTTGGAAAATTGGCTCTTACTTCTCTTTGAGAAGAGTTTGGGAAGAGCATGGAAGGAAACCTGAAAGCACTGAAGAAGAGCTCCCGGAGTGTTGGAGAATAGCTTTTGAGGAGACGGAGAGGTCCTTGCTCTTTTGAGAATTGGCTCTTACTTCTCTTTGAGAAGAGTTTGGAAGAGCATGGAAGGAGCCTTGAAAGCACTGGAGTAGAACTTCCAGTGACCTTCAGGTGTTCTCGGGTATTTTGAGCCACGTAGGCTCCTTAATGTCATGCTTCGTATTTTGTAGAATCTTTTGGAGTGTGATCTGGTGGGTCACTATAAGTCATATATTGAACTTGTACTATAGTTGCAACAGACATGATCTCGAACACATAACTTAATGAGTATAAGCATTTGACTAGACATATCAAACATAGGTAAAGTAGCTCAAAGTGAATACCACATGAAGTTAAAGACGCTTTCTAAATGTAGTTCATGATAGTGAGTCAGGCATATTCAAAAATCATGCAGTCATACTTGTCTTACAAGTCTAATTTGAATGAAATATCGCAGACTAACCTCCAAGCGACATGTTTGGCACTATCAGACTTTGTCTACTAGGTTTGTCCCCCAGTTGAAGCTCTAGTCCGAAGGAGTAGTGTTTGAACTATTATCATGCTCGACTGCTTCGTTGAGCGGGTGCAATGTCTGGTCAGTCAGACATCTACATCAGTAAGCTTTTGATGGGGTGCCAATCTTCGTCTGTCTGATAGCTATGTCTGTCAGCCATCATTCGGGTGCCATGCGGCTGCCAGACGTCTATGTCAGTCGGCCTTCATTTGGGTGGCGGGCGGCTGCCATACGTCTAAGTCAGTCGACCTTCGTTGGGTGGCATGCTTCGTCTGTCAGACATGCGCCATGCTTCATCTGTATGTTAGATGGTTGCATCTGGTTGCCATGCTTCGTCTGTCAGACATGTGCCATGATGCATCTGTCAGACAGCTATGTTAGACGGCTGCATCTGATTGCCATGCTTCGTATGTCAGACATGTGCCATGCTTCATCAGTCAGACAGCTATGTTGAGTACACCATATGCCTTACTGTCAAATTTGGTGATGGACCCTCTCATAGAGGGGAGGCATTTAACCGTCCTGCCTAGTCGGATTAGTTGACCGACTAGCCTCCAGTCAGGTCGGTTGTGTTAGAAAACAATGAATATCAAAATACGACTGAAATTCATACCCTTTGATCGGATCATGTGGCAACATGTCATGCTTGTCTGGCTGTTTTTTACTTGCATCCAGACTTGATGATAGTATTGAGATGTTTGGGAGTAGGCAGAGAGCTCTTGCCTGTCTGATATATTTGTATGTGAGTGACCATTAATTTTGATCACTTCAACTTGTTTAAACCACTGAGCTGCTTGTTGTCGCGACGTGTGGGTTAAACAAGTTGAAGCGAACCAAAGTAAATGTGAGTCCATATTATAGTGTTGCTCTGTGTGGTTGATTGTTGGCGTTGTTGAGCTTTGTTTTTCCTGGATGACCACGTGAAGGTAAGATGTGCCCCTAGGCTTCACCTTAGTCGGACCCATGGGATGTCAATCTGCAACATGAGTGGAGTTTATCCTCTTGGGGAGGTTGGGAGGGGTGGGGCGGATGACCGACCTGCCTAGCTGGGTTAGGTGACCAGCTAGACCCTGGTCAGGTCGGCTGATTGTAGTGAGAACTCAATCTCATAGATGCAACCAAACACAAATAATGGTACATTGACTACGGTTGGATGTTTGTATGCGCCAGATGGAGTGTATGACCATCGTTTACTGTTTGAATCTCATAATGGCTGGGGTGTTCTGGTTAGCCGATGACTTCTCATGGATTATTGTTGTTAGCTTGACGACTATTTGGTTAGCCTGCAAGAACGTTAGACCCCCTTGGGGAGGGGGGGGGGGAGTTAGACCGACCTGCCCAGCCAGGTTAGTTAACCGACTTGCCCCTAGTCAGATCGGTTGTTTGGAGGAGAAATCAACCTCATTAGATAATGTTGGTTGGTACCTTAGTCACCGCTTTCTTGCTGATTGGGGAGAGAAGTCTCTCTGCCAAAGTAGATGATCGACTGTCAACTTCTTGGGTTGTGTAATTGTTTGAACCTTTGGCTGACGATTTGATATGGATTCAGTCGCTGCGATGGAATTATTAGCACCGTGACTAGTTGGCTGCAAAGTGTTTGGATCCCCTTGGGAAGGCTGGGAGGGGTGGGGCGGATGACCGACCTGCCTAGCTAGGTTAGGTGACCATCTAGCCCCTTTTCAAGTGGATGGCATTCCAACCGTTGGCTATCTGTCGTCCTTCCTTGGTTTCCAGTTTGTAAGCTCCGTTGCCTACTACCTTTGTGATTTTGTATGGGTCTTCCTAATTTGCTCCCAGCTTGCCAGCTCATGTCATCTTAGTGTTCTAGAATACCTTACGTAGAGCCCAGTCGTCTTGTTTGAAGGTCCGTAGGCGTATGTTCCTGTTGAAGTGTTGTGCACCCTTCTGTTGGTAGGCGGCACTCCGAATCATGGATATTTCTCTAAGCTCGTCAACCAAGTCGAGTTCGTGTGCCAACTCCGCATCGTTGGTCTGCTCGTTGGCCATTTTGTATCTTGCTGTGGGTAGTCCCACTTCTATGGGTATGACGGCTTCGATCCCATAGACCATGCTGAATTGTGTTTCTCCTGTTGGAGTTCGTAGTGTGGTTCTGTAAGACCATAGGACACCTGGAAGTTCATCTGCCCATGCTCCTTTTGCTTGTTTCAGCCATTTTTTTAGACTGTTCATGATAGTCTTGTTGGTTGACTCCGCTTGTCCATTCACTTGGGGATAGCGTGGAGTGGAGAATGTAAGCTTGATTCCCCATTCTTTGCAGAAATCTTGAAACTCATAGCTTATGAACTGGGAGCCATTGTCTGTCACGATTTCGTAGGGGACTCCGTACCTGGAAATCAGATGTTTCCAAATGAAATTTTTTACCTCTATGTCATGGACCTGCTTGAAGGCTTCTGCTTCCACCCACTTAGTGAAGTAATCGGTTCTCGCCAAAGATGTACACTGTTGGCCGCAAAAGTGGTAGTTTCCCTACTATGTCCATCCCCCATTTCATAAAAGGCCATGGAGCAATGGATGGATTCAGCTTCTCTGGTGGGAGATGGCTGATGTGAGTGTCTTTGGCACGAGTCACATCTTCTCACAAAGTCTAGAGCATCAGCCCTCATGGTTGGCCAATAGTACCCGGTTGTTAGTGCTCGGTGGGTAAGACTTCTGGCTCCAGAGTGGTTGCCACATTCTCCTGCACGCAACTCAGTCAGAACATGTCTAGCTTCATTATTAGTTACGCACCTGATTAGGGGTCCTGAATAGGATCTCCTATAGAGTTGTCCGTCGAGGAGCGTGAAGCGGGCTGCCTTTGCCTTCACCCTCCTTGCCTCGCTTTTGTCTTCTGTAAGTTCTCCGTTGGACAAGTACAATGCTATTGGAGTCATCCAATTTGACTCAGTTGTTATATCAGCCACTGTCTGGTTGGCGGGCTCACCCTTCCATGTTGTAGGCCATTGTACATGCACTACATGAATAGTCATTGGCACTATGGTTTGGATGGCTGCTCCCAGGTTGGCAAGGGTGTCTGCGTGGCTGTTGTCCGTCCTTGGTACCTGCGAAACAGAAAACTCCTAGAAGGAGGACTGCAACTCCTTGACTAGCTGAAGATAGGCAGCCATCTTGGTGTCCCTGGTTTGGTAAGAGCCCTGCAATTGGTTAACTACTAACTGTGAGTTCGACTGTACCTGAATGTTTTTTACGCCCATGTCCCAAGCTAGGTTGAGGCCAGCTATAAGCGCCTCATATTCGGACTTGTTGTTGGTTGCTTTGAATCCACATCGGATGGCTCTTTGGATTGTGTCCCCGTTTGGCGAGGTAAGGACTATGCCAAGTCCACTTCCTTTGGTATTGCTAGAGCCATCGACTGAAAGCTTCCAGTGCAAGTTGTCCTTCTCCTGCAAACAAAATTATTCCTTTTCTGCTTGACCTAATTCGGTTGGAGTGAAATCTGCTATGAAGTCTGCAAGCGCCTGAGACTTGATGGTTGTGCGGGGTTAGAAGGAGACGTCGTACTCGCTGAGCTCAACCGCCCATTTTGAGAGCCTACCAGAAACCTCTGGCTTGTGTAAGATATTGCGAAGTGGAAAGCTGGTGAGGACTACGATTGGATGGCATTGGAAGTAAGGGCGTAGCTTCCTTGCTGAGGTGACTAGTGCAAGGGCTAGCTTCTCCAGCTGGCTATACCGAGTCTCTGTGTCTAGTAAGGACTTGCTCACGTAGTAGACTGGGAGTTGGTTTCCATCTTCTTCTCTGACTAGGACGCCGCTTAGTGCTGTGTCGGAGACTGCAAGGTAAATGAACAGAGTCTCTCCAACCTTGGGCTTCGATAGTACTGGAGATGTGGTAAGGTACCGCTTGATTTGTTGCAAGGCATCCTCACACTCGTTTGTCCACTGGAAGTCTTTGCTCTTGCGTAGAGTGTCAAAGAATGGTCGACACTTCTTAGAAGACTTGGATATGAACCTACTCTTTATGTGACCAAATACCCAAGGAACTTCCCGGAGGAGACTGCAAATGAGCACTTGGTATGATTCATCTTCATGTTGTACCTGCAGAGAACTGAGAAGGCTTGGCGGAGGTGGTCTAGTCGGCGACCAGTGACTTGACCGGCATGTCGTTGATGTACACCTCCTTGGTGTCCCCCAGCATGCTAGCGAACATGCAGTTGACTAAACGTTGGTAAGTGGCTCATGCGTTCTTGAGTCCAAAGAGCATGACCTTATAGCAGAAGGTACCCCTTTCCATGACGAAAGCTGTCTTCTCTTGATCTTCAGGGTGCATCAGTATCTGGTTGTAACCTGAGAAGGCATCCATGAAGCTTAGGAGCTCATGTCCTGCTGTAGCATCCACTAGCATGTCTATGTGCGGAAGTGGGAAAGTATCATTCGAGCATGCATTGTTGAGGTCGGTGAAGTCGATGCATACTCGCCACTTGCCATTCTTCTTCTTTACTACCACGATGTTGGCTAACCAATCTGGATTGTCTAACTGGTGGGTAGTCTGGATCGACCTCAAGCCTGTGAGTGATTACCTCCGGGTCGACTCCTGTCATATCTGGACTTTATGATCTGGATGGTCTGGGTGAATTTGAACTTCGTCGAGCACTTCCATCCCTGGCTGGTCTGGGTCGACTGGGGGGTTGAGCTGCTATAATTGCTATAACTCGGCCGTCTTCAACTTCAGGGCTTCCATGTAACATGTCCTCGCATCACGCTATTGTCTGAAGATCTCTTTCACCCCCCCCCCCACTTGGTTGGGAAGCGAATCACCTGGTGGTAGGTTGAAGGCACTACTTTCATCTCATGAATTCATGGTCTGCCAAGGATGGCGTTGTAGCTTGACGGACTATCCACGATCAGGAACTTTGTTGGTAGGTTGACGCCTTCTGCGTAGACGGAAAGGGTAACGCTCCCAACTATGTACTTTCGCTCTCCACTGAAGCCATATAGGGTTGTCGGCTGGCGGAGGATAGCAGTCTCATCTATGCCCATTTATGTCAGAGCATCTTGTTGGTCTGAGGGGGCTCAGGTGGATCAGCACCCTGCCGGTTGGCGAGGGTCTTTTTACCTTTGACGGAGAGGTACTCCGTCAAGTGTCCTCTCTTTAGTAGCTCGGCTACCTGCAGGCGCAGGGAGATGCATTCTGTAGTCGCATGCCCATGGTCTCCATGGAACTCGCACCATTTGCTGGAGTTTCTTTGATCGGGAGGCGTCCTGAGTTTTCCTGGCCATCTAACTCTGTCACCCATGTTTTTCATGACTGCTACACACTCCTATAGTTCAATGTTGAGGGAGTATCTCGGAGGTGGTGCTCGGGTTTCTGTCCTCCTTTGTTGGATTGGAGGGCGAGGTGGATTCACAACAGGTCCATGTCTTCTCTCAGTTTGGTATGGCCTAGCACGATAGTCTGGAACCCTTCGTTCTACTCGTCTGTCAGGCTTGGGCTTCTTGCGAACACTTTGGCTTGACATGTAAGATCTGTTGGCATCATCCTCCTCCCATTTGATCTAAGCCCATGCTTTGGCAAGCACGTCTTCCATGGTCAGCTCCTTGTACAACCCCGAGTTGGGTGGTAACCCTTTGCGGAAGGCATTGACAGCAGTGTCCTTGTTGCAGTTGGGGATTGACACCTTCTCCTTGTTTAATCTTGCGACGTACTCCCTGAGAGATTCGTTAGGTCTTTGCCGGACGCTATACAAGTCGTCCGACAGTTTTAAAAGCTTCCGACTACTTGCGAATTGTTCCACAAAGCAGTCGACTAATTGGGCAATAGAAGAAATGAAATTGTTGGGTAAGTTGGTATACCATTGTAGGGCTGGTCCGATCAGACTGGAACCAAACCCTTTGCACATGCAAGCCTCACGGAGATCCCTGGGGATGGCTATGGTGAACATCCTCTGCTTGTACTGTGAAACATGGTCGTCTGGGTCCGTCATTCCATCATAGAGCTTGATGCTTGGGAAGGTGAACTTGGTTGGCATCTCCACCAATGCTATAGCATCGACGAAGGGAGAGTCAGCAAAGTTGTTGGGTAAGCTCTTCTTGATCGGTGCTGGCACTCCAGGGATCCTTTGGATCATCTCTTCCAAGCTCACCAGTTTGGAGGCTAGCTCCTCGTTGCTACTTCTGTGACCTGCATAGAGGTTTAGCAAGTGATCTACCTGACTTGCACTTTGGTTGCGTTGTTGTGGTGATTCGTCGTTCATCCTTGGGTTAGCACCCACGAATGAAACCCTCCTGCTGGTGGTTCCCTGAGTGATCTCAAGGGCTGGCTTTGGCAGAGCGCTCACCACTTGAGAGACTGGAGTTACGGGAATCACCCCTTCCGTCTCTTCAAAAGTTAGCTGGCAAGCCTCAATCGTGTTGCGTGGTTGGTTCTCCACCCCAGTGCCATGAGTCAGTCGGCGAGATGAGGCTGCGTCCAAAGTTGGAGCCTCCTGTTGGACGACAGACTCAACCCTTTCCTTCAAGAGCGAGTTCTCCTGGCGAACAGCGCGGTTCTCGTCCTCAAGGAGCTTGATCTTCTTGGCGTTCTCTTGCATCTGGGTCGCCAAGGCTATGATCTGAGCGGTAACGTCCATCTCCTCTACCTCTTCGAGAACGTATACATCTGAGTGCGTCATAACGGATTGCTTAGCGTGTCGCGGTTGCTACTGGATTACCTTTCTTGATAGCCAGGGCCCCATGGTGGGCGCCAAATTGTAGACGCTCAGAAATCTACAATCAAATTAGGGTTAGAAATTGGGGGGCACCAGCAATCTGGAAGGCAACAGTAGCAAACAGAGACGTGAGGTTCCAAGGTGACACTGGTGTGGTGCCGACCGTATGGACTCCGACGCTCAAGTTAGATGACTAGAAGACAGCGTAATCAAATGAAAGAGGTAGGAGAGAGATGACGGCAAGCGTCGACTTATCCTGTTGGTTGAGTCGGTTCGGCAACGTGGTGGACGAGCACCGGCAGTAGGCTAGCTGACCTTGTGGGAGGGAGCTAGCTGGTAGTCGTCTGGCAGAGATGGATGATGATGGATGACAGCTGATGGTTGAAAGGGGATGGCGGGTGATGATGGAGGAAGGTGGGTGACGGTGGATGACGGTTGATATCGTTCAGAGATCTTGAGAGAGATGGAGGCGTGAGAGATTGATTACTAGGGTTTTTCAGTCAGAATCCGATGATCATCCATGTCTCCCCACTCTTCTCTATATAGTTCAACCATCATTAGGGTCTGTCTGCCAATCTAGGGTGAGGTTATGGGACCTCACTAAGTGGGTTGGACCATGTATCACGTAGTTGGGAGGGTGGTTTCGAGTTTGTTCCTTCCTGACTGACCGAGTCAGTCAAGCAAGGCGAGCTTGTTCGTCTGTCAGCCAAGTGCTAGCTGACATAGTCAGTCGTGCATGACGAGTTAGTTAGTTCGTTAGCCAAATGTTGACTGGCGGGGTCAGACATGCGAGGTGAGTTGACAAGCTAGTCAACCAGCTGGGAGGTTGGGGAGGTCAAGTGAATCAAGTAGCATTTAGACTACTTGGTTGGATGGATGACTCAACTAGGTGGGTTAGCTCACTGACCTGTTGGAATCCAACTCGTGTTATGAAGCCAAGATGGACTCATTAATGGACTATGGATTGGGCCGTAAACCCAGATGGACTAAATTGTCTGTTTCGTTGGTAAGAGCGAATTTTGGCCAATACAGTTATCCACTCACACGGACTCTCGACCGTTTGGACGACCTCTCTTGGACCATCCATCAACACATATTGTTTTGGAGATCACAAGCCATCGCTCTTGCTGATGGATAAGTTGTCCAAAGACATCATATGTGCATGTCGACAATTTTTGCGGACACCAAGTCCAAAGCTTCAAAAGTAAAGATTACAAGAGCTACAAAGATAGACAAGAAGAAGACATTTAGCAACAGGCTTCAAGCTGTTTCACTCTTTTTGGTATAAAATAAAAGAGTTGCAATTGAAGCCTTGTGTTAAATTCTATACATATCCAAACAAACTTATAGCTTCCGACAAGGCAACAACAACACCACTCTTGAGAATTACATGTGTTGAACAAAAAGCTATTCTCGGGGCAAAAAAGATAATACAGCTTCAGACCAGCAATAATAAGCCCAAGGCAGCTCCGGACTGAGTAATGGATCTGGACCAAGTTCATGAAGGACGAACTGGAACAAACAAGAGATCCGGACTGTGGCTCGACCGCATTTAAAAACGTGGATACGTCATGTAGCACAAGACTCGGATCAGATCTAAGACTCGGATCCAATGGCAGATCTCGACTTGGATCCGGAGCAACAGCCTTGGACTGAAAACAGGATGTTAGACGTCGGCCGAATTGAACAAGTTCATACACTGTAGCTCCACGCCTCGGACAACAAACCACAAAGACAAATACAAACATTAACAAGGCAGTTCGGACTGAAAGCAAACAAAACAGATCCGAAGTAGCAATAACGGATCTCGAAACATGGGACAAGAAATAGCATAGTGACAAAGCTGGCTCGGACAGAGAGTGGCGGAGCTACTGTTTCTTCGGAATAACAATGGAAGCAGCTAACAGATCCGGAACAGTAGCCCCGAACATCAAACAACAGTGATTCAGATGGAGCGAAATGCTACCTGCTAGCTCTGAACTTTGCAATGACGGAGCGAACAGATGTACAGAACAAGAACACATCCGAACAGACCCGGAGAAGAAAATAACACAACAAACTTTCACAACAAAAGAGCCGAATAAAATTGCAACTTGGAAGGAGCAATAACCTCGATCAAGTAGCTGAGTGCAACAAAGACAGAAGCGGCTTCGAGTGCAAAGACAGAGCGCTTCGACAAACACTAACAGAGACACGGAACTCATACCTCACTCCGAATAGAGTATGGCGAATCAAGTAGTCTCGAACAAACCGAACTTAAATTGGTATCGAGATGCCCAAGCGTATTGAACAGATCCGGATTGGAAGGAATCTCGCTCGGATCCGACATAGGCGCCTCGGACCGTAAAAACAAAAGACGATCGGCGAATCGAGCAAATCTGAGCTCGAGCGATACTTCAAGTGCTCAAACAATGAGTTTCGATGAAGATGGGGAATGACGCCTTTCCTTCCCGCCGCCACTGCTTTCTCCTCTTCCTTCGCCAATGATTGTTTGTCTTCGAAACGAAAAAGGGTCTGATGGAGAAGAAGAAGAGCAATTTAGCTGGGAGAGATTTGAATCATCTCCTATTGGTAGATCGATCTATAAATCCCCAATATTCCCCTAATCATGTCTCTTAATATGAAAAACAATATCACAAAGGCATCTACAGTAATATAAAAAACCGTCCAGACTACCGTACAAGAGGTCACTGCCTTACCCAAGCCCTTACATGATTACGAACTTCTCGATCAAATTGAGACAAGAATCAGATTCGGAACTTGATACTTCGGGAATGGCACTCGGAAGCAGTAGCTTCGGACCAGTCCAATATTTGGACTGTATAGATCCGAACTCGGACTGTAATAGGAACAGACGGCCGGAGAGATGGACCGGAATAGCGGACTAATGGGAGGAACAAAACTTGTTGTCACCTCCCTCTTCGACCAGTCCGCCCGCGAGCTCCGCCGCCTCATCACCAATTCCAAATTCGACACCTCCGCTGCCCTAATTGAGCTCCAATCCGCCCTCAAGGAACTACCATTCCCTAGCCTGTTAATCAAATCGATCAACTTTATCGCCCAATTCGGCTTCCAGAAGGATCCTTCACCATTTCGATTTCCAAGTTATTGAGGTCAGGCTGTTTTCGAGCAGAGTCAAGACACCGAGATCCCGAGAATAGCGAGAATGGAGATGAAGAAGAGAAGTGGCTGGTTTGATTGGATTTAGGTTTTTGAGCAGTTTGTTTCATGGGCCGGTTGCGGATTCTGGGCCCAACTGCTATACAATGGTCTGGATTGGTTTGGTTCAGGCCCATAACAGGCTTAGGTGGTGGTATTTGTTATGAAAACAAATTGGTATCGACGATGGCAGCGACTCGGAGCCGAAATAGAGCCCTTCTCTTGTCATCACTCGACCAACAGAAATCGTCCAAACACAACAGCAGCAAAACCCAACCCAAACAATCCGAAACTCAACAGACAAACTTGGAACGGGATGCAAGAAACTCGGACCAGAAAGGACTATTAGACGTCTCAAATCCAAACTAAAGCAGTGGATCCGAATCAACAAGAGTTTGTGAGATTCGGACAAGAAGTCGCAAGTTCGGACAAGGCGCTTAGACAAGAACAATAGCAAGCACAAACTCCAACAACGAACATGAAGACGCTTGCATCAAGAAAATGGCATTGCGGATGAAAGATAGAGGGACGGATCCGGAGTAAACTCAGACCATATCTGAGATTCGGATACACACTTTGGACTGCAACTATGGAAGAGAAGAAGCGCAATTCGGAGCTGAGTGGCTAACTGAACAAACAGCAACAACAATACTCTTGAGAATTACAAGTGTTGAATAAAAAGCAATTCTCGGAGCAAAAGAGTTAACACAACTCCGGACCGGAAACAGTAAGCTCGGGACAGATTTGGAATGGAACATAGAGTCGGACTGGAACATAGAGTCGGACTGTGGCAGCAAAGAGACCAAATGTTCTTGGTCTTGCCTCACCTCGGAACGGAGCTTCGGGCCAAGCAGCAAATTCCGGACTCGTGTAGCGAAAAGGAGATCAGGAGAAGAAAGAAGAGGAGCAGATGGCGCATGTACACGCTCATCACCCATAGTTCTTATCCGCTTCGGTTCTTTCTTACTTTACTCCGCGGTGTGCCAGATCCAAGTTTGCTACTTCAGCCTGAGACTCATCTGCTGCGCCAGTGCAATCCCCATTTCGTCTGCTGTGCTCTGGATCTCATTGCAAGATTGTTTTTGGCTTGGATTCGCCATCTTAGTACGGATCTGATGTTCCGTTTCATGTTCTGGGTATTCAATCTGGATCATACACTTTTGTTCGAATTGCAAATAAAGAGTGAAACTCGGACAGGCCATTCGGATCAGAACTGACTGCGTACAGGAAAGAAAGTAGCAGATTCGGTCGGGCTTTGAAACTATGGACTCTTGCCTCGAAACCTAGGAACTCGGACTGTAACCGAGATTCGAATCCGGAATGGAACAGACAAAAATGAAATTCGGACCCTCTGCGAAAACCATGTTTCCTGACCCGATTCCAAAACACACAGAAGCTCCAAGAGAGAGTCTCCCATCTTCTTGATCAAGCTCCTTCTAAAGAAAACTAACTCAACATCAAAAGTGCTCCTTACTGATTCGGATCAGAAAAGTGGCGAATGATCCGGCCTGAGACAAGAAAAGCAGAACATAAGAGGAATGGGTTGGATCCACATCTTCAAATACGTAACTAGAGTAAACTCAGATGTAACGAGTCATCGAGCACACCTTCAAGGATACTGAAGAAATACTAACAGATAGCTCCAGTTCGTTACAGAATAGCATAGTGGGAAGGTGGAACATGTTGTTAGGAATATCTGTTTAGATTTTGATCAGCAACCTAATGACTTATCTTAGCTCAGAAAGATGAATAGTACTCTTAGTTCACTTGAACACTGTAAAAGAGGAAACTCACTAAGTATGATAGTCTAGCAAATCTTGTATAGGATGTTAGGTCTCGAAATGTAATTTTTATTTTCTGAAGAAGACCAAGAAGTAGGTATCCAGCAGGAAAAGTTCAACGAATTTGAAGATTTGAAGACTGCACAAGATTGCTGAAGACAAGGGTTTTCCAGATACCTATGTCCAGATATCTTGAAGAAACAAGTGTTTCGAAACACACAAGGTGCAAAAGATATCTGAGCATAAAAGGATTCTGAGACAAGGATGTGCCCACATATATCTACACTCAGATACCTTAGACATAAATATGCTTTTGAGAAAGAAACATATTATAACAAGTTACTTAAACAAGTGGTATCTGGAGCTATGATGATCTCTGGAAAAGAACATGCAAAGTTTCAAAAAACTCTAATTGTATAAAGATCTCTGATACCATGCATAGTTCCGTTGGCACTACAGGACAAAATATAGTACAGTGCATTAAATGCACAGACATAAATGTCTGAACAAAAACGGTAGCTTCTGAAGAAGAAGACAAACCTGCTACAGTACTATATTCAGATATCAATAGTTTGAATTTGATTTAATCCTAACGGATACTACTCAAACGGCACTCAAATTCATCTATAAATATCAACACTTAGACTGCTTGAGAACACACCTTAGAACACACTGAACTTCAAGAATACTCACACAAGCGCTCTCAAGCAAACTACTTACCTTCAAGCTTTCTGTTGTGACCAAAGCTCTTGATTCTAAGTAGCACAAAAGTTCTAAGTGTCCTGATCCTTAACGAGCATTGTTATCTGTGAAAGAGTTGAACTAAGATTTCATATCTAAGTTTCATTCTCTTGAACACTTACCATAGACTTAGGTCAGTAGAGAACAAGATACCATACATTGCAAAGTGTATTAAGTATACTTGATTCACAGAGCTATCTGAATAACTGAACAAGTTATTAAAGAAGCTCACCTGACAAACAAACCTAAAACCAACACCATATACGGCGTGGAGTACATGAAGTACTTAGTTTGAGAAACTAAGGAATAACTCCAAGGTTCTCGAAAGAGGAAGTACTTAGCTTGGGAAGCTAAGGAATAGCTCAAAAGGTTTCGAGTCTGAAGTACTTAATGTGGAAAGCCGGGGAATAACTCAGGGGGAACACTTGGTTGGGAACCTAGTGCTTTTAGGAATCTAAGAAAAGATATCTGTAAGGTTACCTCATTTATCTTAGTGGATTCTAGGTCTGAGAAAGACCGAAGTGGATTAGTTGAAGGATTACGCCACCTTCAGATATCACTATAAAAAGACGTGTTATTTACTTTCTGCAGTTTATTACTTGTTTTACTTATATTGCAAAGTACTTACACTTATCTTGCTGAACACGTGCACTTATCTCAGAAGTCTTCCGTTCTCTGAAATTAAGTATCAGATATATTTACAGATATCTGAGAAACTGTGCTTATCGACAAAAGTTTTAAAAAAAACTATTCACCCCTCCCCCCCAGTCTTTTACTTTGCCGTTATCTGGACCAACAAGTGGTATCAGAGCAGGAGGTTCCCAAGCCTTCTACACTGAACCTAGATCCTAAATAAGTGCCCACTAACTGCTTTTCACCTACACTTGATTCGTTTGTTTAGTGTGTTTGCTGCAGGATGTCTTTAAGTGACGCCCCAATTCTCAAGCTAGAGAATTATGAGAAATGGAAGAACAACATGATGCTCCACCTAGAAGCCATCAGTGACGAAATGATTGAAGTAATAAAGAATGGCCCAATAGTCATTCAACAACTCAAGCAAGTCATAGAGGTTTCTAATGGTAGAGACAGAGAACAAAGTGATAGGTCTTCACAGACAGATGCATCAACCAGTGGTAGACCTGCCAGTCAAGTTATTTACGAACAAAATCTCAGAGAACTCTGGACTTCGGAAGATGCCAAGAGAAATAGATTGGATGGGCAGGCTCGTAATATCATCATACGTTCCACTCCAGAGCACATAAAGGTAAATCAGGGTGCAAAACGCAAAGTGGCTCGCAACTGATTGAAGAAATCAGGCTGCACCGAAAAACAAAGGAAAATAAGTTCGATGTTTTGAAGCTAAAATTCCAAAATTTCAAACAAGGTCCCACAGAGACTCTTGAAGAACTAGATTTCCGGTTTACAACACTCATGAGTGACATGGCTGCACTTGGTGAAAGTAATAGATATGCCCAGTCAGAAAAGATTAAAACCATTGTGAGAAGTCTAAATCATAACTGGGAACACACAAAGTTTTTCTACTTTGACCAAGGAATGCCAGATATCACTCATGTGGAACTTTTCTCTCACCTTGCCACTGTTGACTATGAGACAACTCAAAGGGAACAAACAACTGAGAAGTTGCAGAGTGTTGCTCTAGTTGCTCAAGGAACTTCTGAAAAGAAGAAAGGGAAGGATATGACTGAGGATGCTCTTGCTGTAAAGCAAATGGGAAAATATGTCAGTCGAGAAATTGAGAGAAGAAAAGCCAAAGAGAAGCTGAAAAAGCATCTAGGCTCAAACTATCACCAGTACAAAAATATGCAAAGCTCGCTGAACAAGCTACCGTAAAGAATCAAGTACTGAGGAAGCAGAAATTGGAAATGATATCTGTTTCTATTGTCAGAAACCTGGTCATTTCAAGAAGGATTGTCCTGCCTTCAACAAATTTAAGACAGGTGACAAGAAAGATAGAAGAATCTTCAAAAGAAGTCAAAGAGCTATGCTCACTGAAGAAAGGAAAAAGATTCAACTCCAACTAGATGCTCTAGATATTGAGTCTGATTCTGAGGATGAGGATTCAGATGATTCCACACTGCCTTCTCCAGAAATATGCGGTGTTTCTGATGAAGTAATTGACTTTGGTCAAAAGAAGAAAGAAGTGTGTGGAATGGCTGAAGAAATCTTCCCAGATATCTCCAACATTAAACCTTGTCTAATGGATGATGAGGTAACACATACTTCCTGTTATACTTATGGAAGTGATGACGAAGGAATCAAAGAACTGGAAAATCTCAGAAAACAAATTGATCTTTACAAAAGAGAATTTCTAACGTTCCGAGCTAGAGCCGAAAATTTCGAAGAAGAAAAGAATTCTCTTGCAAAGGAAAATTCTAAATTAATCAAGATATCTGAGAAAAAGGATGCTGAAAATGCATTTCTCAAGGCTCAGATATCTGAGACCGAAAAGTCACATAAAGAAGCAATGGCAAATCTTCAAAAGAAATGTGAAGGTCTTCTTTCTGAAAATAAGGAACTCAAAAAGAAAGAACTATCCTTTCAATCTTATGCCAAAGCTAGTGACACTCTTACTGAAGTACAATCTTATTTAAGAGATCCTTCAGAAAAGAGAGGACTTGGGCTGGACACACACATAGATAGTTCCACCACTCTGAATAAGAGTAATGAAGGACTAACATTCCGTGCTCAAAGAAGGTGATTCCAAACAATCTACATGACGGTCAGAAAGCTAAGATTGTTGACAAAGGAAAGGCAGTTGCGACCAAGCCTTTGTGGGAAAAACAAGTCCAAAAGAAAAATGTGGGAAATGTCTCTGAAAAGAAACATAACACTGAGAAGTGCAATCACCCATAGTGCTATGTCTCTTAAAAAGGAAAAATTGTAGGAGCTGGCAAATTTTCTTATGTCACGTTTTCTGGAAAGAAAATTGATCATCCAGAGACTAGCAAAGCTGCTGAGAAGAGATCTCAGACAGCATCAGGTGCTCGGAATGGTATTGGCTATAAACCCATCGGGAAACAACTTGCTCGCGAATACAAACAAGAGCAAGAACGATGGTTAAAAGCTAGAATTGCTCACAGCAATTATCAGAGGTGGAAGATAAATCAAGCCACTGAAAATCCGAATGCCAGGGCTAGAAGAAATATGGCGAGGAAAGCTAAGTTTGCTGAAAAGCAGACTCAGAAAACTGACAGGTATCTGAAAGCACCAAATGGAGCACCTAGGAACACACCAAGGAAGAAAATAGTTCTTAACAACAATGATACTAATCATTTAACTAAGATTCCTCCTTATGTTCCTGTTAGACAAAAGAATGTTCCTAGAAAATTCATTCAAAAATGGATTCTGTTAGATATTTTGTTAGAAATATCTGTTTAGATTTTGATTAGCAACATGATGACTTATCTTAGTCTCAGAAAGGTGATTAGTACTCTTGGTTCACTTGAACATTGTAAAAGAGGAAACCCACTAAGTATGATAGTCTAGCTAGTCTTGTATAGGATGTTAGGTCTCAAAATGTAATTTTTATTTTATGAAGAGAAGACCAAGAAGAAGACATCCAAGCAGAAAGCTCAACGACATTGAAGACTTGAAGAAAACTGCACAAAATTGCTGAATCTGATTGTTCAGATATCTTAGCCAGATATCTTAAAGACACGAATAGTTTAAAACAAACTGTGTCACAAGAGATATCTGAGAAATAAGATACATATCTGAAAACAAGGAAAGTGTCCATAGATATCTATTCTCAGATACCTTGAGCTTTAACCACGTTTCTGAAAGAGAAATATATATTGCAAACAAAGTTGTTTCAATAAATACAAGTGATATCTGAAGAATGAAGATAACGACGTGCAAAGAATCAGACAACACTAGTCTCTGATACAAAGCATAGTTCCGTTGACACTACAGGACAAAAGTATAGTACAATGCATTTAATGCACGGACAGAGATGTCTGAATAAAAGCAACGACAACTTCTGAGAAGAAGACAAAACCTGCTACAGTACTATACACAAATATCGATAGTTTGAATTTGAGCCTAACGGATACTATTCAAACGGCACTCAAATTCATCTATAAATATCAACACTTAGACTGATTGAGAAGACACCTTAGACACACGACATAACTTGAAAACGCTGAACGTCTTACTCTCTCAAAGCAACTTACTTACTCACAAAGATTTCTGTTGCAACCAAAGCTTTTGATCTTGAGTAAACACTGAAGTTCTAAGTGTCCTGATCCTAAACAAGTAAAGCTATCTGTGAAGGAGTTGAATCAAAAGATCAACTATCTGAGATTCATTCTCTTGAACAGATATGATAAGACTTGGGTCAGTAAAATCGAACAAGATACCATACGCTGTAAAGTGTATTAAGTAACTTAGTTCACAGAGCTATCTGATTAACTGAAAAGTTATTAAGACGCTCATCTGACAACTCAAACCAAAACCAACACCATAACTGGTGTGGAGTACAGGAAGTACTTAGTTTGAAAAATCAGGGAATAACTCCAAGGTTACCGGAGTATAGGAAGTACTTGATTTGGGAAACTAAGGAATAACTCCAAGGTTATTGAGTATAGGAAGTACTTAGCTTGAGAAGCTAGGGAATAACTCAAAGGTTTCTGAGTATAGGAAGTACTTGGCTGTGAAAGCCGGGGAACAACTCAGGGGGAACATTTGGTTGGGAACCAATTGTTAAGAATCTTAGAATAGGATTATTGTAAGGAGAACTCAATTATCTGTTCTAGTGAATTCTAGGTCTCTGATAGACCGAAGTGGATTAGTTGGAGGATTACGCCACCTCCAGATACCACTATACTTGCTGTGTCATTTACGCTTCAGATTTATACTTGACAAACACACACACTTATTAACTGTTTCTGCACTTATATTTATTAAGTCTTCCGCACTCTGACTCTAAGTATCAGATATCTATTCAGATATCTGAGAAATAGTTGCTATCGACAAAAGTTTTAAAAGACTATTCACCCCTCCCCCCCCCCCTCTAGTCTTTTACCTTGCCGTTATCTGGACCAACAAGTGGTATCAGAGCAGGAGGTTCATCAGCCTTCTGCACTGAACCTAGATCCCCAGATAGGTGAAGGAACTTTGTCCACTTTTGAGGACTATTTAATTTGTGTGTTCAGTGTATGTCTCGAGTGATGCACCCGTTCTCAAACCAGAGAACTACGAGAAATGAAAAATAACATGATGCTCCACCTTGAAGCCATAAGTGACGAGATGATCAAGTAATAAAGAATGGCCCAATAGTCATTCAACAACTTAAGCAAGTCATGGAGGTTTCGAGGAAGAGACATAGATCAAAGCGAAGGATCTTCACAAGCAGATCGCCAACTAGTGGAAGATCTATCGGTCAAGTTATTTACGAACCAAAGCTCAGAGAACTCGGGCATCGAAGATGCCAAGAGGAATCGTCTGGATGGTCAAGCTCAGAACATCATCATCGATCGACACCAGAGCACATACAAGGTAAACGTGGGTGCTAAAATGGCGAAGTTGCTCGCAACCGATTGAAGAAATCGTGCGAACCGAGAAACCAAGGAAAACAAGTTCGAAGTTCTAAAGTTGAAATTTCAAAATTTCAAACAAGGTCCCAGAAACTCGGAAGAACTTGATTTCGTGTTACCACTCTCATGAGTGATATGGCGAAGACTTGGGGAAAGCAATAGATACTCTCGGTCGAGAAGATTAAGACTATTGTCAAGTCTTAACCACAACCGGAGCATACTAAATTCTTTTATTTTAACCAAGGTATGCCAAATATCACTCCAAAGGAACTTTTCTCATCTTGCTATCGTTGACTATGAGACAACTCGAGAGAACAAACAACGAAAAGTTGCGAATGTTGCTCTAGTTACTCAAGGAACTTCGAAAAGAAGAAAAGCAAGGAGGAGATCGAGGATGCTCTTGCCGCAAAGCAAATGAGTAAATTTGTCGAGAAATTGAGAGAAGAAAAGCCAAAGAGAAGTGAAAAGCATCTAGGCTCAAACTATCACCAAGACAAAATATGCAAAGCTCATTGAACAAGCCATTTCGTAAAGCATCATGTACCGAGGAAGCGTAAATTGAAACGATATCTGCTTTCTATTGTCGTAAACCTGGCCACTTCAAGAAGGATTGTCCCGCCTCAACAAACTAAGGACAGGCGACAAGAAAGATAGAAGAATCTTCAGAAGAAGCCAGAAAGCTTTGTTAACTGAAGGAAGAAAGAAAATCCAAATTCAACTGGATGCTCTAGACGTTGAGACAGATTCTGAAGATGACAATTCAGATGATTCAACCCTACCATCACCAGAATTATGTGGAGTTACTCATGATACAATTGACTTCGGCCTCAAGAAGAATGAAATGTGGAGTTCTGAAATTTGAAATTGGACATCTCCAACATAGAAAACTGTCTTATGGCTGATGAGGTAACACATACTTCTTGCTACACTTATGAAAGTGATGAAGAGAAAATAAAAAATCTAGAAAATCTCAGGAAAGAACTTGACATCTATGAAAGAGAATTTCTAATGATCCGAGCTAGAGTCGAAAACCTTGAAGAAGAAAAGAATTCTCTTGAAAAGGAAAATTCTCAATTAGTTAAAGAATCTGAGAGAAAGGATGCTGAAAATGCATTTCTCAGAGCTCAGATATCTGAGACTGAAAAGTCACATGAAGAAGCAATGGCTGAGTTACGAAAGAATTATGAAAATCTTCTTTCTGAAAACAAGGAACTCAAGAAGAAAGAACTATCTTTTCAATCTTATGCCAAAGCTAGTGACACTCTTACTGAAGTACAATCTTACTTAAGAGATCCTTCAGAAAAGAAAGGACTTGGGCTAAATACACAGACAGATTGTTCTATCACTCTGAATAAGAGTAAGGAGAAAAGAACATTTGTAAGTACTCAGCAAGACGGTTCCTATGCAATCTATACTATCGGTGAAAAGACAAAGATTATTGACAAAGGAAAGGCAGTTGCGACTAAACCTTTGTGGGAAAAACAAGTCAAAAACAAAACTGTTGGGTACGTCTCTGAAAAGAAACACAACACTGAAAAGTGTAAACACCCACTGTGCTATGTCTCTCAAAAAGGTAGAATTGCAGGAGCTGGCAAATTCTCCCATGTCACTTTTTCTGGAAAGAAATTGGATCAACCAGAGACTAGCAAAGCTGCTGAGAAAAGATCTCAGATAGCTTCAAGTGCTCGAAACGGTATTGGCTACAAAGGCATCGGAAAACAACTTGCTCATGAGTACAAGCAGGAGCAAGAACGATGGCTGAAAGCTAGAATTGCTCAAAGCAATTATCAGAAGTGGAAGTTAAATCAAGCCACTGAAAATCTGAATGCCAGGGCTAGAAGAAATCTGGCAAGGAAGGCTAAGTTTGCTGAAAAGCAAACTCAGAAACCTGACAGGTATCTGAAAGCATCATATGGAGCACCTAGGAACACACCAAGGAAGAAAATAATTCTTACTAATGATAACATTCATTCAAATAGAATTCCTCCTTACGTTCCTGTCAGACAAAAGCATATTTCAAAGAAATTCATTCAAAAATGGATTTCTACTGGTAGAACTTTTGATTCTGACGGTTCCATCAAAGATATGAGAATCTAATCTCCTGTTTCCTGTTATGTGCAGAATGCTTCCTGGACTAAAGCACAATGGCTATTTGATAGTGGATGCGGAAAGCACATGACAGGAGACAAAGCAAATCTGGTTGATTACAAAGCTTGCAACACAGGACCAGATATCAGATTTGCTGGAGGAGAATTAAATCCCTCTCTGGGATTTGGCAACGTCAAATTGGCGACTTTAACAATCACTGACGTATTACATGTTAAGGATTTGAAATATAATCTATTTAGCATGAGACAGTTTGCAGACAAGGGTTTTACTATAAAATTCAAAGCTAAATACTGCAAACTAATTGACAATGAGTCAAAGCAGACAGTCTTAGTTGGTCATGAAAGGCGATCTTTATGTTGCCGATTGGGCATCCGCCACAATCAAGAATGTCTCATGGTGAGTCAATCTGTCACACGTAAGAGCCTTGGTTATGGCACAAAAGAATGAGTCACTTGAACTTCAAAACTCGAATAGACTTGCCAAGAAAGAGTTAGTGGTTGGTCTTCCGAACATCTTTCGAAAGGATGGTATCTGCTCGCACGATGGGGAAACAATCTAAGATCTCTTTCAAGTCCAAAATCGACACTCTAGTGTTAGACCAACGCAACTTTTACACATGGATCTATTTGAATCATCTCAACTAGTTATGCAGAAAGAAGTATGGTCCGTTGTTGTAGATGACTTCTCAAGATTCACTTGGGTTGTCTTTTCGAAACACAATCGATGCCGTGGTGGAGATACCAAACTTCTTGAAAAAGCTTGAAGTCATGAAAATGACAAGGTATCGCAATCGAATGCACCATGGTAATCGAGTTTGTCAACCAAGACATAAAGGAGTTTTGTACGCAAAGGAATACAACACCAACTTTCTCTGTAAGAACACCTCAAAAATGGTGTTGCGAAAGGAAAACAGAACCCTTAAAGAAGCGCAAGGACAATGCTAATGACATTGAAATAAGTGAAATTTATTGGGTTGAAGTCGTAAACACGACTTGCTACACTCGTAATGTATGTTTGATAAACAAACACCATGACAGACCCCTATGAAATCTTGGTTGGTAGACCCCCTAATATCAAACATCTGAGAGTATTTGGTTGTAGATGTTTTGTTCTAAACAATGGGAAAGATTATCTGAGAACATTTCAACCAAAGGCAGATGAAGGTGTTTTTCTTGGCTATTCCACAAACAAAGAAAGCTTACGAGTTTACAACAAAAGAACAAAGAAAATTGAAGAATCGGTTCATGTTGTATTCTATGAAGGAAGTAAGAAAACACCTCCTATTGATGAACTCTCTAAAGGTTCAAAGAACTATTATCGAGGATCCTAAAGAAGAATCCTCAGAAAGGAAAAACATCATTATAGAAAGTGAGGATGACTCTGACGTAGAAAAGCTTGAAAAGCCTAGTAACAACAAGATGACTCACAAACATGATGAGGAATGGAACAGGTTACTGAGAACCATCATCATGAAGAGGTATCTGAAAATAAGAATGCTGAAATGCATGTTTCAGATATCTCTAACACTGAAAAAGTGTCAGATATCCATGACATTTCCCATATGTCAGATATCTCAGATACTGAAAAAGTATCAAATCAAAATCTTAGTGATTCACATTCAGGTCACCTGGATATTGATCCTACTAGCACTAAACCTATGATGAAATGGATCAAAGATCATCCTACAAAGGATATAATTGGACCGATTAATCAGGGTGTTAGGACTAGGAGAGCAATAGCTGAAAATGCTAACTCTCTCTTTGGATGTTTCATCTCGAATATTGAACCTAAAAATATTGAAGAAGCATTAGGAGACCAAGACTGGATCTCTGCAATGCAAGAAGAGTTGGATCAATTTGAGAGAAACAATGTCTGGAAACTAGTTCCATTTATAGAAGGAATATCTGTGATTGGAACTAAATGGGTTTTCAGAAACAAGATGAATGAATCTGGTGAAATAACCAGAAACAAAGCAAGATTGGTTGCCAAGGGATTTACTCAGACTGAAGGCTTAGATTTTGACGAGTCATATGCACCAGTTGCCAGATTGGATGCAATAAGACTCTTTCTAGCCTTTGCAGCTTATAAAGATTTCAAAGTTTATCAGATGGATGTCAAAAGTGCATTCCTAAACGGTGAACTTGCAGAAGAAGTTTATGTTGAGCAACCACCTGGCTTTGAAGTTTCCTCAGAAAGTAGAATGGTCTATAAACCATGAAAGCTCAGTATGGATCAAACAGCTCCAAGAGCATGGTATGACACTTTGGCCAAGTACCTTCTGAAAAGTGGTTTCAAGAAAGGTGAAGTTGATAAAACTTTATTTACCTTAAATCATGATGGGAAACTACTCTTAGTTCAAGTATATGTTGATGACATCATATTTGGATCTAAGGACAAGCAACTTTGTAATGACTTTGCAAATCTCATGAAAAGCAAGTTTGAGATGAGAATGATGGGAGAAATGAATTATTTCCTAGGATTGCAAGTCAAGCAACTCAATGATGGAATATTCATTAGTCAAACAAAGTATGCAAAAGATATGCTCACAAAATTCAATCTTAAGCCTTCTGAAAAGAATGCTAAGATACCTATGAGCATTGGAACCAAAATGACCTATACTGAATCAGATAAGAGTGTTGAAGAACATAAGTATAGGAAATTGATAGGTTCACTACTTTACCTCACTGCAAGTAGACCTGATATTCAATATGTCGTTGGAGTATGTGCTAGATTTCAGACAAATCCAATGCAAACACACTACAACATTGCTATGAAAATATTAAGGTATGTAAAGGATACAGTAGATGTAGGATTGTGGTATCCTAAAGAAAGTGGATTGAGTTAAGCTGGGTACTCAGACGCTGATTATGCTGGATCATTGCTTGATAGAAAAAGCACCTCAGGAACTTGTCAATTTCTGGGTACTAGACTTATCTCATGGTTTAGCAAGAAGCAAAACTCAATTGCAACTTCTACCACGTAGATCGAATATATTCTTGTTGGTTGTTGTGCAACACAAATTCGTGGATACAACAACAACTTAAAGACTATGGACTCGATGAGAAGAAAACTCCCATTTTCTCGTGACAACACAAGTGCTATTGCGATTACACGTAATCCTAAATTTCATGCCGAACAAAGCACATTGATGTTAGACATCACTTCATCGAGACCATGTAAAAAGGCAATATAGAGATACTCAAGATTGGCATCAAGACCAACTTGCAGATATCTTCACTAAGCCACTACAAGAAAGTAGATTCTTAGCCTTAAGACATAGTCTTGGACTAATGGAACTACCAATGAACTGAAAAAGTTCAGATATCTGGAACGGGCATCCAGAGAAGAGGTATCTGGAACGGGTATCCAGAAGTCAAAAAGGCTAAAGAGCAAAAAGATAGCTTAAGATCTCTGAGACAGGAACTCAGATATCTGAATCACTCTATAAACGGGGAACACAAAAGAGAATAGTATAACTATCTCGCAACTACTCTCTTGAAACTCGCATTATTTCTATCTTGATGAAAAACTTGGAAAAATCCTAAGTATAAGATGATTAAGATGCTAATGTGTCCTTGGTCATACAGAATTGTGATTCAGATAGCAAGTCGCCAAAACTCATTAAATGGGCACAATTACACTTGCTGATTGTGATCATTGCTGGAGAAGCAATGGTGACCCTCGATGAAGTTAAGCGATTGATCTGTACGGTGGAAATTAATTCACAGTAAATAGTGGACTGTTGAAATTCAGACATGGCCCACTAAGCATTTAATGCCGAACTAGCTTTTGCTCACGCCTGTTTGCAAATCATAGATACGTACACACAAAATCAATTTGTATATATTTGTCTGTTGGGATTCAACTGCTATATATATAGGATTTTGGCAAATGAAATCACTTTTGCCTAATCCGAAATTTCATCTTGCACAAGAATAGCAAATCCTTCTCTTGATTCTCTGCAAACCCTCTACAATCTCTGCAAATCAAGATTAAGTTTTTCTGAAAAGAATCACTGAATCAAATCTCTTTCAAACACCAATTTCAAATCCCTACACTATATAAAGAGATGGCCTCCAAGAACACTTCAACACAGAAATCCCAATCCTCCACTGGTACTGCTGAAAAGCAAGCACCAGAGTTGGTTATTGTAAACAATCGACTGATAGGAGTTTTTAATTCTAACCATTGGACTTCAAGTCACAGAATGATTTGGGGCGGTGCCATGGTTGAGGAATACCTCACTGCTGCAATAGAAAACCAAATTGACAGAAAATTGATTCTTGACATGCTTGAAAAGGCACAAATCATGGGTTTTCTATCTGCTCGCCCAAGTGGAATTTCATCACTCGATGTGTTGAAATTTTACAACAACTCCAGGATTATTTCCTGTGTATCTGAAGGCACTGAAATAGTGTCTATCAAAACCTCAGTCCAAGGAAAGGAAATCCTTCTGGACTTAACAACTTTCTGTAAGTTGTTTGAGGTTCAAAATCTTGGAAAGGATTTTGAAATAAACACCAAGGATGACGAACTCCTTGAAGGTGTTAAAGAACTTTACAGTGACGTGTGTGATCTTGAAAAATCAGATACACCCACTGAGTTCAAGCTTGCTGACATCCGAACCAGACATCTGTTGGTTCACTGGGATGTACTGGCTTGCATTCTTCACAGATGCTTTGATGGTCTACAAGGAGGTGCTGACCAGATAAGCCAAGAACGATGGATCATGATGTTCTTGCTGAATCAACAAGACAAAAGGCTGGAAAACCCTTTTAACTGGGGAAAGTACGCCTTCATGAAATTCGTGAAGAAGATTCAAGGCTTCGAGCCTAAGATTGTCAAAGGACTAGCTGAGCCAAAGGCCACAGTAGGTTATGGTCTGAAGATATGCTACTTGCTGGAAAAGCTTGGCATTGAGCTCAGAGAGACGGCTGAAATAGCCAACAGTAACTTACTCTACAAATATGAGTATACAAATCTGATGAAAAAGGTTACTGGGTCTCAGAAAGGTCCTAAGAAGCGAAAATCTGAAAAGATATCTGAAGAAAAGGTTGCGACCAAGAAGCCCAGAACTTCAAGAAAGAAGTCTGTTGGCGAATCAGAAGACACACCCAAAGAGGTTGTCAATTCTCAGATATCTGCAGGCATTGCCGATGAACTGATAATGGCAGATGAACTCATCAATGCTACAAAAGAGTTATCAACTACTGAACAAGTAGACTCAGCAAGAGAAAGTGTTTTCAGAAATGTTGCGACTATTGCAGAAAGCCTTGCTGATGAACTCATAACTGCTGCCAAGAGTGGTGAAAAGCACCAAGCCCCATCTGCAGAAACCGCAGGAGTTATGGACCAATCAGTTCCTAATGCTGATGAGAGCTCTGACGATGAAGATGATGAACTAGTCATCTCTCAAGTCCTAGAAAGAACAAAGAGGGCTAAGGTTACTGAAAAAGTAACTGGTGATAAGGTATCTGAAGAAGGACCTACACCACAGGTTGCTGAGACTATAGCAAAGGTTGTTGGTGCAAACACATCATCAGGGAATGATTCTCTTGAACAACTTCACAAAGCCCTGATGAGTGGTATTTCAGTGCTGGCAGATGCTGATGGAAATGCCACATCTAAAAATCTGGAAGAACTTTCTACTGATCAATCTTCTGCTTCCAGACAACCACAACATCCACAAGTGGTTGATGAAATGGTAAATGAACTCCATTTTGAATTACCAGCAATACAGTATGCTGAAGAAAATCCTGAAATTGAGCAGGTTCCCCAACTTAATGAGAGGGATCAAACTGAGACATCTACTCAGAATGATCAACCAGGGGAGGCAACTGAGTTGCACACTCAGGAAAGGTGTGAAGTACCAGAAACTTCAAACAAAGAAACTGCACTAGGACAAGACGACCAATGTATAGAAAGGTCACAAGTTCCAGAGACCAATCAACCTGAAACTGCTCGGGTAAATGACTGGTTTAACTCTTACCTTGTGAAAAATTTTACACTTATAAATCTTGTTTCCTCATAAGAATTTCTTTGTTACAGGCTGAGTTAGAAACGCAGAAACAAGAGGAAGCTGAGAAGCTTGCCTCAGATACTGAAAAAGAGGTTCCTTCAACCTTAACTCTTGAGAAATCTGAGCCTGTGCCACAGGTAAATGATTCTTAAAGAGAACTAATTTTTCAGTAAAAATGTTTATGTGCTCATTCATGATAAATGTTTCTAACAGGCTCCAACTGAGATGGAAGAAGATAAGGCAGAAATCCCAGAGACAAATCCAGAGACCAACAAGGTTTCTGAAGAATACATCACTGAGCCTTCAAACTTGAAGGTATATGACAATCAAGTGACAAGTATTCTTCATCCTGGGTCATCTTTTATCTCCTCTAATATTCAATACTTTCTACTTACAGGCTATTTCAGAAGTAGAAATGCAAGGGGATAAAGTTGCGACTTCCCCTGCATCAATGGAAATTGATGAAGCCCCTAAGGCTACATCACTCGAAAGAACACCAGAAACTGCACAAGTTTCTGAGAAAAATGAATCTGAGCTTCCTGTTGAGGAAGTAAGTAGCTCAAATCAGAATTCATTAAAAGCATATTTATGCATAGGTTCTTTCAAACTATTTCCTAAGTATTGTATTTTTCTCAGGTTCAAGAAAGAAAGGTTGATGAGGACCAGACTTCCAAGTCTCCACCTCACAACAAGATATCTGAGACACCAATCGTCTCAGTAGAACAAGTATCTGAGCCTGATGTTCTAACTCAGGTAACTCAGAAACTAAACTACACTTCTACTCAGATATCTACAAAAGTTTTGAAACTCACTCAAAACTCCTTCTTTCAGGCTCAAATAGATGCAAAGCAAGTTCCCATTGAAGAAACAAGGGACCTACTTCACTTCTTCAAAGCTCACACCCTGCCAAAGCATATTCAATGCTTCAAGAAATGGCAGAAGTTAAGGTGCTCTGATCTCTCTGAAATATTGAGAATCACTGATCAACCAACCAGACGAGCACGAGCTCTTGACCTGGAAACATATGTCCAAGCAATGTTCCCTACAGAACAATATACAGTTGCGACTCTACTACATAAGGACTTTTCCAGAGAAGTGGCGCATAGTTTGATACATGCCTTTGAACAGGCTGATGGTAAGACAAGATTACAGATGGCATTCAAGCCAGTCCTACCCCAGACTCTGCAGTTTATACCTTCTGAACAAGAAGAAGTTAATGGGCAGAAGATCACTATCCCGGAAGTGATCAATCTTGTATCTGAAGATGATGAGGAGGAAGAAATGAATGAAAATTACTTTGATGAACCTCCCACTGACCATCACCAAGAGGATGATAATGACAAAAAGGATGATGATGATGCCCCTGCACCAGGGACCGGAGGAATTTCACAGAGAAACAATGCCTCAAATTTGAAAAGCAACGAGAAGACTTCACGAAATCTCGTCTTCATCACCTCGTAAATCTACTCATCCATCTTCTAACCAAAGACGCAGCTATTACTCTTGAGCAAGTAGTTGAGCTTCAAGAAACCAATCAGAAAATCTTAAACACTCAAACCAGACCGCCAACTCGCATAAGCTGTTGGAAGAAGAACAACAGCTCCATCTTCAACTGGAAGATCAAATAGCTAAATCCAGAGATAAGATTGATCAACTACAAGATCTATACTTAGAAGAAATGATTGCCTACTCTGAGATTAAAGAGCTACGGGATGCTGTGCAAGAGATCACCAAAGAACTCGATACTGAAGAAGTATCTGAAATTAAGCATGATGCTAAGGATGCATCATCTTCGAAAGAAGTACCATCCTCCTCCCAAGGAAAGAAACCAATCTCTGAGATGATTGTTGGACTCGATACGATCGATGAAAATGTCCAAGAGGATGAAGATCAATGGGCTAATCACTCAGATGATGAAGAAGACAAGACTTTGGCAGAACACCGCAATGAACATTTAGCGGTTTCTCACTTGAAAAGGAAGTTGATTGCTCCTACAATATTCAGCAAACTGCCAAATGTCCACTCCCATGAATACATGAACAGGTACCAAGTACTGGCTACTCTGAACAAGGAGATGTCTTCACAAAACAAGGAAGTAATTGCCTCCGTCCCCTCTGAAATGAGAAAGTTCACTGAGCTCATCACTCAGAGAACAACTAGCATAGTCATTGCTCAGAAAGATCTGGGAATGATAAGGGACGACGATGCGTCTTTAGCTGATAAGGACAATGGACTTATCAAGCAAAATCAGGAGCTTAAAGCCGAACTTCAGAAGTTGGTCCATGCCTATAATTATCTACAAGGGCACTTTGACTCTCTCTCAGATTCCTTTATGAGACTGAGTCAGCCAACAATGACTAAGGGGGAAAGAAAGTACAAATATGGACCTCAAAGTAAGGGGGAATGGGAAGAAGGAGATGAAAACAAGAAGAAATCTGGAGCTGGTGCGGCTCAGAAAGGAAGAAGAAAAACTTCCCAGCCACCACTCAGAATCAATGAACCCTCCTCAAGCCAAGCTGCTTTGCAAATAGTAGCTGCTTCCCAGAAACCCACTGAAGGAACCAAAATGGTAACAAGGGCCATGGCACAGAAACCTCCAAGGAGTACCAAGGCTCCAAGGAGAAGACAAGATAGAGGGATTGATGAATCTTCTGAAGAAGAAGAAGAAGAAGGTCAAATCAAGTCCCTGGGCAATGAAGAAGGCTGTGAAACTCTCACAAGATCTAATCTTGATGATGATGAAGAGACTGATGAAGATGAAGCTCCTCTTCACAGAAAAAGGAAAATTGAAAGCCTAACTGAGCCCATAGCTGCAAAGCCTTTGGCAGCTAAAACTCCCTCTGGAAATACCAAGTCTATCCAGGGGAGAGCTGAGCAAAGACAAAGTCAACTTCCACTCAGGCCAGAAGAAGCCAAAATTGAGTATGTGAAGTATGACAATGATTCCTCTGTCTACAGGTGCATCAATCAGAAAAATGGCTATTGGATTCTGGAACTTAAGCATCTATTGGTAAATTCAAGATTTCCAGAACCAATCCTTAAACAACTTATGGCATGGAGAAAGAATAAACCTACCTTGATCAACACCAATCACATCAAAGCATGGTTGGATTTTGAAGTTGTCAAGAGAACTGAAGCCATGAAGAAGGACCTCTCTGATGAATGTCCATATGGAAAGCCAGATGATGTGCACAGAATTCTGAATATCACAGGAACAGGCACAAGAGCAAGACTCGCTGTGGAACCCTATGAGTCGTTCTATCTGACAGAAGATCAATACAAGGGTGACATCAGATATCTGAAGATTATCTACGAATACTTCAAGCTTTCAGATATCAGAATAGAGCATGCCTGGAAGTGGGGAAAGTACCTATGGGTCAAGCATTTTGCCAAGAAAAATCCTACCAAAACCTACAAAGAGGTCTGTGGATTTGCCAGAGACACAGAGATGCTTGTCAGAACTCTTCTCTATGATTATTCTGATGACATCAAAAGGTTTGGAGATAGGAAATTTGCAGACTGATCCATAGAAATACTGTTGAAGACTTGAAGATTGAAGACTTGAAGACTAGTTCTTTAGGATGTTTACTTGGAGCTTGGTTACTCCTGTTGTCCTAATTTACTATGTAGTTTTTGTATTTTTGCTGACTGAGCTTAACTGTATCATGTATTAAAGTTATCTGTAATCTTTAGTTGTAACTTATCTGAAGAACTTACTCTCGATAGTATTCTATAAAAGATAACTTGTCAAAGAAAGATCACACCTTGTGATTTGGTTGATGTCTACTTTCTGCACTTAATTATATAAATTGAAAGATCTTAAGAAATGATTAAGTGGTGGATTGTTTCCTCATCCAGATTTGTAATAGGGAAGATAGTCATCGTTGACTGATCAAAATGGGGGAAATTTGTTAGATATTTTGTTAGAAATATCTGTTTAGATTTTGATTAGCAACATGATGACTTATCTTAGTCTCAGAAAGGTGATTAGTACTCTTGGTTCACTTGAACATTGTAAAAGAGGAAACCCACTAAGTATGATAGTCTAGCTAGTCTTGTATAGGATGTTAGGTCTCAAAATGTAATTTTTATTTTATGAAGAGAAGACCAAGAAGAAGACATCCAAGCAGAAAGCTCAACGACATTGAAGACTTGAAGAAAACTGCACAAGATTGCTGAATCTGATTGTTCAGATATCTTAGCCAGATATCTTAAAGACACGAATAGTTTAAAACAAACTGTGTCACAAGAGATATCTGAGAAATAAGATACATATCTGAAAACAAGGAAAGTGTCCACAGATATCTATTCTCAGATACCTTGAGCTTTAACCACGTTTCTGAAAGAGAAATATATATTGCAAACAAAGTTGTTTCAATAAATACAAGTGATATCTGAAGAATGAAGATAAGGACGTGCAAAGAATCAGACAACACTAGTCTCTGATACAAAGCATAGTTCCGTTGACACTACAAGACAAAAGTATAGTACAATGCATTTAATGCACGGACAGAGATGTCTGAATAAAAGCAACGGCAACTTCTGAGAAGAAGACAAAACCTGCTACAGTACTATACACAGATATCGATAGTTTGAATTTGAGCCTAACGGATACTATTCAAACGGCACTCAAATTCATCTATAAATATCAACACTTAGACTGATTGAGAAGACACCTTAGACACACGACATAACTTGAAAACGCTGAATGTCTTACTCTCTCAAAGCAACTTACTTACTCACAAAGCTTTCTGTTGCGACCAAAGCTTTTGATCTTGAGTAAACACTGAAGTTCTAAGTGTCCTGATCCTAAACAAGCAAAGCTATCTGTGAAGGAGTTGAATCAAAAGATCAACTATCTGAGACTCATTCTCTTGAACAGATATGATAAGACTTCAACAAGAAATCGAACAAGATACCATACGCTGTAAAGTGTATTAAGTAACTTAGTTCACAGAGCTATCTGATTAACTGAAAAGTTATTAAGACGCTCATCTGACAACTCAAACCAAAACCAACACCATAACTGGCGTGGAGTCAGGAAGTACTTAGTTTGAAAAATCAGGGAATAACTCCAAGGTTACCGGAGTATAGGAAGTACTTGATTTGGGAAACTAAGGAATAACTCCAAGGTTATTGAGTATAAGAAGTACTTAGCTTGGGAAGATAGGGAATAACTCAAAGGTTTCTGAGTATAGGAAGTACTTGGCTGTGAAAGCCAGGGAACAACTCAGGGGGGACATTTGGTTGGGAACCAATTGTTAAGAATCTTAGAATAGGATTATTGTAAGGAGAACTCAATTATCTGTTCTAGTGAATTCTAGGTCTCTGATAGACCGAAGTGGATTAGTTGGAGGATTACGCCACCTCCAGATACCACTATACTTGCTGTGTCATTTACGTTTCTGTATTTATACTTCAGCAAACACACAAACACTTATTAACTATTTCTGCACTTATCTTTATTAAGTCTTCCGCACTCTGACTCTAAGTATCAGATATTTGAGAAATAGTTGTTATCGACAAAAGTTTTAAAAGACTATTCACCCCCCCCCCTCTAGTCTTTTACCTTGCCGTTATCTGGACCAATAGATTCCTACTGGAAGATTCTTTAATCCAGATGGTTCCATTGTTGGTATGAGAACCTAATCTCCTGTTTCCTGTTTTGTGCAGAACACTCTAAAGACTAACTCAAAGTGGCATTTTGATAGTGGATGTGGGAAGCACATGACAGGAGACAAAGCAAATCTGATTAACTACAAAAATTGTAATGATGGACCAATTATCAGGTTTGCTGGAGGAGATGAAAATCCAACCATAGGTTTTGGCAATTTGAAGTTCGGCGCCCTCACAATCTCTGAAGTACTTCATGTAAAGGGATTGAAACATAATCTCCTAAGCATGAGTCAACTAGTAGACAAAGGGTACACTGTCAAGATCAAGTCAAAACTATGTACAGTGATTGACAATGTTGCTGATTGGGCATCCGCCACAACCGAAGAATGTCTCATGGTGAGTCAATCTGGCCACACTGAAGAAAATTGGCTATGGCATAAAAGAATGAGTCACTTGAATTTCAAAACTCTGAATAAACTAGCCACGAAAGAGTTGGTGGTTGGTTTACCCAAAATGGCATATAGAAAAGAAGGTGTATGCTCAGCTTGCCAAATGGGAAAACAATCCAAAACATCTTTCAAGTCTAAAACTAGACATTCCAGTGAAAGGCCATTGCAAATGTTACATATGGATCTGTTTGAATCCTCAGTAACTAGTTATGCAGGAAAGAAGTATGGTCTGGTTGTTGTTGATGATTACTCAAGATTCACTTGGGTTGTCTTTCTCAAACACAAATCTGATGCAAGGGTTGAGATACCTAACTTTTGAATAAGCTCAAGTCATGAAAATGACAAGGTATCTCGTAATCGTAGCACCATGGTCGAAGTTTGTGAACCAGTACATCAAAGAGTTGTGTACTTGCAAAGGTATACAACATCAACTATCTTCGGTAAGGACACCACAACAAAATGGTGTTGCTGAAAGAAAGAATAGGACCCTGAAAGAAGCAAAGAAGAACAATGCTTACGACATCGAAATAAGTGAAATCTATTGGGTTGAAGTCAGAACACAACATGCTACACTCAAAATAGATGTCTGATTAACAAACACCATGACAAAACTCCGTACGAGCTTTTCATTGGTAGGCCCCCTAGTATCAAACATCTAAGAGTGTTTGGTTGCAGATGTTTCGTTCTTAACAATGGAAAAGAATACTTGAGAACATTTCAACCAAAGGCAAATGAAGGAGTATTTCTTGGTTATTCTCTGAATAGCAAAGCCTACAGAATCTACAACAAAAGAACGCAAAAGATCGAAGAATCTATTCATGTAGTATTCTATGAAGGAAACAAGAAAGTACTCTTAAATGATGATCTCTCAGATAGGTTCAAAGAACTAATGATTAAAGATTCTGAAAAAGGATCCTCAGAAGGAAACAATTCTATCATTCAAATAGAGGATGAGTCTGACGATGAAAAGCAACCTATGCTTAGTAACACCCAGATGACTCTAAGACATGATGAAGAATTTCCTATGAGAATTCCAGAAATGGAACAGGCTACTGATTACCTTCATCATGAAAAGGTATCTGAGAATGAGATTGCTGAAATGCAAGATCCAGATATCTCTAACACTGAAAAAGTGTCAGATATCCATGACATTACCCATGTGTCAGATATCCCAGATACTGCACAAGTATCTCATCAAGATCATATTGATTCACATTCAAATCAAATTGATATTGATCCTACTAGTTCAAAACCCATTATGAAATGGATAAGAAATCATCCTTCAAAAGGTGTGATTGGTCCCATAGACCAAGGAGTTAGAACTAGAAGAGCAATCGCTGAAAATGCAAGTTGTCTCTATGGATGTTTCATCTCAAAAATGGAACCAAAGACTATAGAAGAAGCATTAAAAGATCAAGACTCGATCTCTGCAATGCAAGAAGATTTGGATCAATTTGAGAGAAACAAAGTCTGAAAACTGGTTCCATTTGCTGACGGAATATCTGTAATAGGAACCAAGTGGGTTTTCAGAAACAAAATGAATGAGTCTGGTGAAATAACCAGAAACAAAGCTAGGTTGGTTGCCAAGGGATTTACCCAGACTGAAGGACTAGATTTTGATGAATCTTATGCTCCAGTTGCAAGATTGGATGCAATAAGACTCTTTCTAGCCATTGCAGCTCATAATGACTTTACAGTTTATCAGATGGATGTCAAGAGTGCATTTCTAAATGGTGAACTAGTTGAGGAAGTCTATGTTGAGCAACCACCAGGTTTTGAAGTTTCCTCATAAAGTAGGATGGTCTATAAGCTTCAGAAAGCTTTGTATGGGCTGAAACAAGCTCCAAGAGCATGGTATGATACTTTGGCCAAATACCTACTGGAAAATGGTTTCAAGAAAGGAGATGTTGATAAAACACTCTTCACATTGAACCATGATGGGAAACTACTTTTAGTTCAAGTATATGTTGATGACATTATATTTGGATCTAAAGACAAGCAACTTTGTGAAGATTTTGCTGAACTCATGAATTGTAAATTTGAGATGAGCATGATGTGAGAATTGAATTACTTCCTAGGGCTGCAAGTCAAGCAACTCAATGATGGAATATTCATTAGTCAAACAAATTATGCAAAGGATATGCTCAATAAGTTCAATCTAAAGCCTTCTGAAAAGAATGCTAAGACACCAATGAGCATTGGAACCAAAATGACCTATACTGAATCTGACAAGAGTGTTGAAGAACACAAGTATAGGAAATTGATTGGGTCTCTACTATACCTCACTGCAAGTAGACCTGATATTCAATATGCAGTTGGAGTGTGTGCTAGATTTCAGACAAATCCAATGCAGTCACACTACAACATTGCTATGAAAATATTAAGGTATGTAAAAGGTACTGTAGAAGTAGATTGTGGTATCCAAAAGAGAGTGGATTGAGTTTGGTTGGCTATTCAGATGCCGACTATGCTGGATCATTGCTTGATAGAAAAAGCACCTCAGGAACTTATCAATTTCTTGGTGCTAGATTAATATCATGGTTCAGCAAGAAACAAAATTCAATTGCCACATCTACCATAGAGGCTGAATATATTGCTGCTGGATGTTGTGCTTCGCAGATATTGTGGATAACAACAACTCAAAGACTATGGACTCAATGAAGAGAAAACTCCAATTTTCTGTGACAACACAAGTGCCATTGCCATAACTCAGAATCCTAAGTTTCATGCAAGAACAAAGCACATTGATGTTAGACACCACTTCATCAGAGACCATGTTGAAAAAGGCAATATAGAGATACTCAAGATTGGCACTGAAGACCAACTTGCAGATATCTTCACTAAGCCACTACAAGAAAATAGATTCTTAGCCTTAAGACACAGTCTTGGACTAATGGAGCTTCCAAAGAACTGAAAAAGTTCAGAAAAGAGATATCAGAAGAAGATATCAAAGAACAGAGAAGAGGAATCTGGAACGGGTATCCAGAGAAGAGGAATCTGGAACAGGTATCCAGAGAAGAGGAATCTGGAACTGGTATTCAGAGACTAAAGGCTAAAGGGTAAAACGGCTGTTCAAAGATTTCTGAGACGGGTACTGAGATATCTGGATCACTCAGTGAGGGGGAACACAAAAGAGAATAGTACAACTGTCTGCAGTCAACTACTCTCTTGAAATTTGCATTATTGCTATCTTTGTGTAAAACTTGGACAAATACTAAGTCTGAGATAAATTCAGATGCAAACAGTGTTCTTGGTCATACAGAAACGTGATTCAGAAAGCTAATAGCCAAAATTCATTAAATGGGCACAATTACATTTGTTGATTGTGATCATTGCTGAAGAAGCAATGGTGACCCTTGATGAATTGGGCGATTGATCTTTACGGCAGAGATTAACTCTCAGTAAATAGTGGACTGTTAAAATACCGACAGGACCCACTATGCATTTAATGCCTAACAAGCTTTTACTCACGCCTGCCTGCAATTCACAGATACTTACACACAAAATTAATTTGTATGTATATGTCTGTGGAGATTACATTGCTATATATATGGGATTTTGGCAAAAGAAATTACTTTCGCCTAATCCAACATACAAACTTGCACAAGAATAGCAAAACCTCTTCTTCAACCTCTGCAAATCCCGGTTAGTTTTTCTGCAAAGAATCACTAATCTCTCACCCAAATCTCTTTCTCGTTTTTCAAAAACCTCACTATTTAAAGAGATGGCTCCCAAACGTGCTTCTACTCAGAAATCCCAAGCAACTACTACTGGTACTGCTGAAAAGCAAGCACCAGTGCTAGTTATTACTAACAATCGGTTGATCGCAGAATTCGACCCTGATCATTGGACTTCAAATCACAGGATGATTTGGGGTGGTGCCGTGATTGAGGAATACCTGGTAGCCGGAATAGAAAACCAAACTGACAGGAAGTTAGTACTTGATATGCTTGAAAAGGCAAAAATCAAGGGTTTTCTATCTGCTCTTCCTAGTGGAGTTTCTTCACTGGATGTTCTGGAGTTTTACAACAACTCCACAATTATTTCCAAGATCTCTGAAGGCACTGAGATAGTGTCTATCAAGACCAAAGTCCAAGAACAAGAAATCTTGTTGGACGAAACAGCTTTCTGTGAGCTGTTTGAACTTCAAAATCTTGGAAAGGATTTTGAGATTGACACCAAGGATGAAGATCTCCTTGAAGGTGTGAAGCAAATGTACAGTAATGTGTGTGATCTTGACAAACCAGACACACCCATCGACTTTAAGCTTGCTGACATAAGGACCAAACATCTTTTGGTCCACTGGGATGTGTTGGCATGTAATCTTCACAGAGGCTTTGATGGTCTACAAGGAGGTGCTGACTAGATAAGCCAAGAACGCTGGATGATGATGTTCTTGTTGAGCCAACAAGACAAAAGGCTGGAAAACCCTTTTTATTGGGGGAAGTACGCCTTCATGAAATTTGTGAAGAAGATACAAGGCTTTGAGCCTAAAATCATTAAGGGACTTGCTGAGCCAAAAGCCACAGTAAGCTATGGACTGAAAATTTGCTACTTACTGGAATGTCTTGGCATTGAGCTCAGAGAGACGGCAGATATTGCCAACAGTAACCTACTCTACAAATATGAGTATACAAACTTGATGAAAAAGGTTACTAAATCTCAGAAAGGTTCCAAGAAGCGAAAGACTGAAGAGGTATCTGAGGGAAAAGTTGCGACCAAGAAGCCCAGAACTTCACGGAAGAAGTCTGCTGGCAAATCAGAAGGCACACCCATTGAGGTTGTCGATTCCCAGATACCTGACGTCGCTGCAGATGAACTCATCAATGCTGCAAAAGAGGCATCAGCTACTGAACAAGTAGACTCAGCAAGAGAAAGTGCTTTCAGAAATGTCAAGACTATTGCCGAAAGCCTTGCTGATGAACTCATAAATGCTGAAAAACTTCTAACTCTTTCTGCAGAAGCAGCAGGGATTGTTGATAACTCTGTTCCAGATTTCGATGACGAATCGGACGAGGAGAAGATCCCATCCCCCAAGGTTGCTGAAAAAGTAACCAAGGCAAAGGGGAAGAACAAAAGGTCCAAGGTTGCTGAGAAAGCAACCAGCTCACAGGTTGCTGAACAAGCACCTATAGCAAAGGTTGTTGGTGCCAACACACCATCAGGGAAAGTCACATATAAACAACTTCAAGAAGCCCTGATGAGTGGTGACCTAGTGTTGGTAGACGCTGATGTCAACACCACACTTAAAAATCTGGAAGAACTCTCAACTGCTCAAACTTCTGCTTCCAGACAACCACAACAACCACAACCACAACAGCCACAAGTGGTTGATGAAATGGTAAATGAACTCCATTTCGACATGCCAGCAATGCAACATGCTGAAGAAAATCCTGCAAATGAGCAGGTTCCCCAACTCCAAGAGAGGGATCAAACTGAGACACCTACTCAGAATGATCAACCAGGGGAGGCAACTGAGTTAGCTACTCAGGAAAAGGTTGAAGTACCTCAAACTCATATCAAAGAAGCAACACTGGAACAACGAGACCAACTCATGGAAAGGTCACAAGTTCCAGAGACCACTCAGCCTGACATTGCTCAGGTAGCTGAATGGTTTGCACTTGTGAATTTCTTTGTGTTTTCTGTCTTGTTAAACTAATAAAAATTCTTTGTTACAGGCTGAATTACAAACAAAAGAACAAGAGGAAGCTGCAAAGCTTACCTCAGAATCTGAGAAGGAGGCTTCCATAGCCTCACCACTTAAGGCAGAGCACATCTCACGGTGAAGAAGACAGTTCCTTAAGATATAACATCTCAGATTTGTGCTTTATACACTTGACTAATACTATTAAGTATTTGTTTCTAATAGGCTCCAACTGAGAAGAAAAATGAAAAGACTGAAAAGTCTATCTCTTCAGAGAAGAATCCAGAGACTTCCAAGGTCTCTGAGGAACAAGTATCTGAACCTTCTGCAGAGAAGGTATTTCATTCAGATATCTATATTCTTCAAAGGACAAGTCTCTGATCATTTTTCTCAAACTAACACTTTCTACTTAAACAGGTTCAAAAAGAAGTAGAAGTTGCTGGGGAATTGCCCGCTCAATCCCCACAACAAATGGAAATTGATGAGGCATCAAAACCTTCATCACAAGAAAAATTTCCAGAGACTGCACAAGTCTCTGAGCAACAAGTATCTGAGCCTCCAATAGTGGAGGTAATTGATCTCTCAGATATCTGATTCTGAAAATAGAACTTTTTCTTGATAAAATTTCCTAACTGTTATGTTTCTAATTTCAGGTTCAAAAAGAAAGAGAGGATGCTGAGGATCAAACTTCCAAGTCTCCTCCTCATATCCAGATATCTGAGGCACCTGGAACCTCAGTAGTCCAACCTTCTGAACCTGTTGTTGTTGCACAGGTAACACAGATACTTGACTACTCTAAAAACTCAGATCTACACAAGTTTTGAAACTAATTCAAAACTCTCTCTTTCAGGTTCAAAGTAGTGCCAAGAAGGAGTCAAATGATGACTATGAAAACCTTCTTCCCTTCTTCAAGACTCATACCTTGCCAAAGCATATTTAATGCTTCAAGAAATGGCGTTAAGGTGCTCTGATCTCTCTGAAATACTGAGAATCACAGATCAACCAACAAGACGAGCACGAGCTCTTGATCTGGAAAACTACATCCACGCAATGTTCCCTACTGAACAATACAAAGTTGCGACCTTAATGCGTAAGGATTTTTCCAAGGAAGTGGCACACAAATTGGTGCAAGCCTTCAAACAGGCAGATGATCAGACCAAATTGCAGATGGCATTCAAGCCAGTCCTGCCCAAACACTACAATTTATTCCTTCTAAACAAGAAGAAGTAAATGGGCAAATGATCACTATTCCAGAAGTGATCAATCTGGTCTCTGAAGATGAAGAAGAGAAGGAAACTGACGAAAATGACTATGAAGATTTTCCTTCTGACCATCACAATGATGAGGATGATAAAAAGGATGATGATGATGCCCCTGCACCAGGGACAGGAGGAATTCCACAAGGAAACATTGCCTCAGCTGCTGAAAAGCACACTGAGAGGACATCACAGCAATCCCCTCCTCCATCACCTCAGAAATCTACCCATCCATCTTCCCAACAACAAAAAGACACTACTGAACAAGTAGTTGAGCACTCTGAGGAAACAACTCAGAAGATATTAAATACTCAAGCCAGAACTGCTCAACTCAAACAACTGTTGGAAGAAGAGCAACAGCTCCATCTTCAACTTGAAGAAGAGCTAGTTAAATCCAGAGATAAGCTTAATCAACTACAAGATCAATACTTACAAGAGACAGTAGCTTACTCTGAGGTTAAAGAGCTCCAGGATGCTGTAAATGCTATTGCTAAGGAGCTAGATACTGAAGAAGTATCTAAAGAAAAGCATGATGCTAAGGCTGCATCATCAGCAAAAGACATACCATCCTCCTCTCAGAAAGGAAAGAAGCCCATCTCTGAGATGGTTGCTGGACTGGAGAATCTTGAAAATGTCCAAGGGGATGAAGATCACTGGGCTGAGGATTCAGATGATGAAGAAGACAAGACGTTGGTAGAACACCGCAATGAACACTTGGCGGTTTCTCATCTGAAAAGGAAGCTAATTGCTCCTGAAGTTTTCAACAAACTGCCAAATGTCCACTCCCATGAATATATGAATAGATATCAAGTTTTGGCTCATCTTAAAAGGGAGATGTCTTCACAAAACAAAGAAGTAATTGCCTCCGTCCCCTCAGATATGCAAAAATTCACTGAGCTCATCACTCAGAGAACAACCAGTATGATCATTGCTCAGAAGGATCTGGGAATGGTAAGGGACGATGATGTTTCATTAGCTGAAAAAGCTTTTCATGAGGCAAGTTACACCGCCGAAAAGCAGATGCCATACTAGGCCCATCAAGCGAGCTCACTGATAAGGAAAATGGACTTATCAAACAAAATCAGGAGCTCAAGGCTGAATTTCAGAAGTTGGTCACTGCCTACAACTACTTGCAAAAGAATTTTGAGTCCCTCTCAGATTCTTTTGTAGTACTTAGTCAGTCAACAATGACTAAGGGGGAAGAATTTGGATCTGATCAAGGGAAAGGAAAGAAGAAATCTAGAGTTGGTGCCGCTCAGAAAGGAAGAGGAAACAAGAAAACTTCCCAGCCACCACTCAGAATAAATGAACCCTCACCAAATCAAGTTGCTTTGCAAATAGTAACTACTTCCCAGCAGCCAACTAAAGAAACTACAATGGTAACAAGGGCCATGGCAAAAAGACCTCCAAGGAGTACCAAGGCTCCAAGGAGAAGACAAGTAAGAGGGATTGATGAATCTTCTAAAGAAGAAGAAGAAGGTCAAATCAAATCCCAGGGCAATGAAGAAGGCTGCAAAAGTCTCACAAGAATTAATCTTGATGATGATGAAGAAACTGATGAAGATGAAGCTCCTCTTCACAGAAAAAGGAAAATTGATAGCCTAACTGAGCCCACAGCTGCAAAGCCTTTAGCAGCTAAAACACCCTCTGAAAATACCAATTCAATCCAGGGTGGTTCTTCAAGCAATCCCCCAAAGGAGAATTCTAGACAAAGAAGGAACAGGCTGAGAGCTTAACAAAGAAAAAGTCTACTTCCACTCAGGCCAGAAGAAGCCAAAATTGAGTATGTGAAGAATGACAACAATTCCTCTGTCTACAGGTGCATTAATCAGAAGAATGGCTACTGGATTCTGGAACTCAAGCACTTACTGGTAAATTCAAGGTTTCCAGAACCAATCCATAAACAGCTCATAGCATGGAGAAAAGATAAGCCAATCTTGATTAACACCAACCACATCAAAGCATGGTTGGATTTTGAAGTAATCAAGAGAACTGAAGCCATGAAGAAGGACCTCTCTGATGAATGTCCTTATGGAAAGCCAGATGATGTGCACATAATTCCCAACCTTCTTTGGAGCGCACAAGAGCAAGACTTCTTTGTGGAACCCTATGAGTCCTTCTACTTAACTGAAGATCAATACAAGGGTGACATCAGATATCTGAAGATCATTTATGAATACTTCAAGCTATCAGATATCAGAATCGAGCATGCCTGGAAATGGGGAAAGTATATGTGGTTCAAGCATTTTGTCAAGAGAAATCCCACCAAAACCTACAAGGAAGTCTGTGGATTTGCCAGAGACACAGAGATGATTATCAGAACTCTTCTCTATGACTACTCTGATGACATAAAAAGGTTTGGTGATAGAAAATTTGCAGACTGATCCATGGAACTGTTTTGAAGACTTGAAGAATTTTTGAAGACTTGAAGACTTGTCATTTAGAATGTTCACTTGGAGCTTGGTAACTCCTGTTGTTCTATTTGACTAAGTAGTTTTCTGTGATTTTGCTGATTGATCTTATCTGTTAAATCTTGAAAAAGTTATCTGTAAGCTTTCTCTGTATCATATTTGATGAACTTACTCTCAGATATCATTATTATATAAAAGATAACTTGTCAGCAAAGATCACACCTTGTGATTTGGTTGATGTTGTTAGGAATATCTGTTTAGATTTTGATCAGCAACCTAATGACTTATCTTAGCTCAGAAAGGTGAATAGTACTCTTAGTTCACTTGAACACTGTAAAAGAGGAAACTCACTAAGTATGATAGTCTAGCAAATCTTGTATAGGATGTTAGGTCTCGAAATGTAATTTTTATTTTCTTAAGAAGACCAAGAAGTAGGTATCCAGCAGGAAAAGTTCAACGAATTTGAAGATTTGAAGACTGCACAAGATTGCTGAAGACAAGGGTTTTTCAAATACCTATGTCCAGATATCTTAAAGAAACAAATGTTTCGAAACAAACAAGGTGCAAAAGATATCTGAGCATAAAAGGTTTCAGAGACGAGGAAAGTGCCCACAGATATCTACACTCAGATACCTTAGACATAAAATATGCTTCTGAGAAAGAAACATATTATAACAAGTTGCTTAAACAAGTGGTATCTGGAGCTATGATGATCTTTGGAAAAGAACATGCAAAGTTTCAGAAAACTCTAATTGTATAAAGATCTCTGATACCATGCATAGTTCCGTTGGCACTACAGGACAAAATATAGTACAGTGCATTAAATGCACAGACAGAAATGTCTGAACAAAAACGGTAGCTTCTGAAGAAGAAGACAAACCTGCTACAGTACTATATTCAGATATCAATAGTTTGAATTTGATTTAATCCTAACGGATACTACTCAAACGGCACTCAAATTCATCTATAAATATCAACACTTAGACTGGTTGAGAACACACCTTAGAACACACTGAACTTCAAGAATACTCACACAAGCGCTCTCAAGCAAACTACTTACCTTCAAGCTTTCTGTTGCGACCAAAGCTCTTGATTCTAAGTAGCACAAAAGTTCTAAGTGTCCTGATCCTTAACGAGCATTGTTATCTGTGAAAGAGTTGAACTAAGATTTCATATCTAAGTTTCATTCTCTTGAACACTTACCATAGACTTGGGTCAGTAGAGAACAAGATACCATACATTGCAAAGTGTATTAAGTATACTTGATTCACAGAGCTATCTGAATAACTTAACAAGTTATTAAAGAAGCTCACCTGACAAACAAACCTAAAACCAACACCATATACGGCGTGGAGTACAGGAAGTAATTAGTTTGAGAAACTAAGGAATAACTCCAAGGTTCTTTGAGCATGTGAAGTACTTAGCTTGGGAAGCTAAGGAATAGCTCAAAAAGGTTTCTGAGTACAGGAAGTACTTGGCTGTGGAAGTCGGGGAATAACTCAGAGGGAACACTTGGTTGGGAACCTAGTGCTTTTAGGAATCTAAGAAAAAATATCTGTAAGGTTACCTCATTTATCTTAGTGGATTCTAGGTCTGAGAAAGACCGAATTGGATTAGTTGAAGGATTACGCCACCTTCAGATACCACTATAAAAAGACGTGTTATTTACTTTCTGCAGTTTATTACTTGTTTTACTTATATTGCAAAGTACTTACACTTATCTTGGTGAACACGTGCACTTATCTCAGAAGTCTTCCGCTCTCTGAAATTAAGTATCAGATATCTTTATAAATATCTGAGAAACTGTGCTTATCGACAAAAGTTTTAAAAAGACTATTCACCCCCCCCCCCCCCTCTAGTCTTTTACTTTGCCGTTATCTGGACCAACACATGTTGAGATTTCGCTTGAGCAGCCAAGGCCATCCTATTGCCTTGAGTCAAGCAGCTTTTTCCGCTGCCATATCACGCTTAAGCACAAGAGTTATTTGCTCTAGTTTTGCCTCAACCTAGTAACACAACTAAGCTCGAACAGAAGAGCTCCGAACGGAAGAGAACAGAGAGCTCGGACAGAAAAGTGGAACTCGAGCCATCCGGACATAGAGCAATAGTGGAACAGAGCTTGACATAACTGGATCTCTCTCCTTCGATCCGAACTAATGAGCTCGGATTCGAACTGGAATTAATCTAGAGTAACATCTAGCTTGTCCAAAACGCAGGCCATTACTCCTACTTGCCAAAATGTTGATTAGCTTGTCCTGGACTATAGCAAATCGAAGAACAATAACAGAAAATAGAACATCACGGCGGAGAAGAAATTAAACATAACAGATCCGGAACTCCTTATGGCATGAACAGGGCAAGAGAGGCGCGACCAAATGGCCCGATCCGGACAGAGAGCGGGCTCGAATCCACAATCAGTGCACACACTTATTGATCCCTCTCAACAAATGCTGCAAATCGAAGCTCCTCCTCCCCTGGAAGTGCGAATCTGAGCGTCACACCCAGATCCGGGGACAATCCGCTTCGGACGGAAATAGAGAGCGGGTTTAGACGTAAAAGAGTGTGGAGGACTCAAAGCCCAAGCAGGAAGCGCACTTTTCTCTATTCTTCCACTGCCGCACCATCTGGCTCACCAACTTCGATCACCTCCTTTTGCCACCGTCACTCGCAACTTCTTCCTTCACAGAGAAATTACCGAAGTTCAGTCTGAGCTTGGTGTCGCAGAAAAACTCCGAGCACTCAAAACGGAAGAGCTCGGGCTGTAGCATAAAACAAGAGCTTTAGCAGATCCGGATCTGCGATACTCGACTCAGACGAACTCGAACAGTAGCCACAAGCAACCTTCTCCCTCTCTACCGCCATCCACCACCTCTCCGTACTACTACTTCCCAACTTCTCCATCTCCGCCTCCCACTGCCTCTCCAACTTTGCCACCACCCAAACACGAGCGAACATACTTGAACAAATTTCCATGATGTACTCAGCCGTTGTACTGGATCTCCGATCGACGTGGAACTCTGTTAAAACTTCCATGGCCATTGATTTGAGAGACTGAGGCATAAGAAAAATAGAGAAAAGGAGTTTTGGGATGATTTAATGGAGATGGATTTGAGTTGATTGAATGAAGAGGCGGTTCGAGAGTGATGGACTGATGATAATGTTGTAGTAAACAAGAACAAAAATGGTGGACTAAAGGAGAATAAGGGGAGCAAAGAAGTTATATATATATATATATATATATATATATATATATATATATATATATATATATATATATATATATATATATATATATATATACTTTTTCCAAGTTCGGATCCGACATCCGAGTGACAAAATCTACAAGGAAAAATTTAGCCGGCATGGCACCTCGGATCCGCACATCCGAGGGACAAAATTTTCCAAAGTCCTAAGCCTTCACGTTTGACCCTATCTCGCTACAAATACCTCTTTTCCTACAGTCCGAGACGGGACATCTCGGACTGTACGAAAGGGGGGGGGGGGGAAGAGAGATAGAGGAAAGACAAGAGGACACGGATAAGGAAAATTTTCAAAGCTCACAAGATCGATCGCACAAAAAAGCTCCCCGGACACTATAGTTCCACAACTATCTTTTACAAAGATACTTGGAAACTAGGGGGACATATGTTGATACAGAAATATGTTCAAGGCGTCAAAGACATTCTAAGCTCCCCACACACTATAGTTCCACAACTATCTTCTACTAAGATACTTGAAAACTAAGGGGACATATGTTAATACAAGAATATGTCCATGACGTTCTAACCGCTCTGTCACGGACTACAGTCCTAAGCGGGACGTCCTAACCGCTCTATCGGACTACAGTCCTAAGCGGGACGTCCTAAACGCTCTATCAGACTACAGTCCTTAGAGGGATGTCCTAACCCAACCAACCCATTGGGCCACAGGCCTATCAATACATTGGGCCATGGGCCTAGAGCATTGTTGGCACAATCGGGGACGTACACTTGGCGCGATCTTGTGAGTCCTCCCTTTCTCAAGGGAAACCTATAAATATGGACATATCCTCACAATGCAAAGTAAGTGAAGTCTTCTTCTCAGACTCTTACCTTCCCGACTATTATACAGAGTAGATCATCAGTCTCTCTTGAGTAAAGTCTCGGACCGGTTTGACACTTAGCAAACCGGGTCTACGGTCCTAACCCCCCCCCCCCCCCCAAGCTACTTGTGCAGGTCCTTACGCATCGCCTCTTACCAGTACGACGGTTCTTATGGGCTCTTACTCTTTGGTTCTTACAAGCAAGGTGGTTCTTACTCAAATGTGGTCTAGGTACTTAGAGTGAAGGAAAGCAAGGGAAATTAAATAAGTGGTTAGGGGACTTGTACCCTCAATACAGTTTGAGTTAAAATTCTCACATACTCCATCACGGTGTATTACATTCGGAATTAGAAAAAAAAATCGGTTGTATTACAAATACAGAACTTAGTGGAGTAGTGGTTAGTAACTGTGATGGACTAAATGATAACTTAGTTTATTGAGTGCTTAACGATTGGAGCTAATTTTATATGGCTTTTGTACACACAGTCATCGTTTTAGTGTTAACACAGCTATAGCCCAAATGATGGGCATAACAGTTGGGAAAAATTGACATGAAGAAAATATTTTAGAAATGGTGGAGTCATATTGAAGACACAACCAATGTCAAAAGTCTATGTGGAATCAGTCTCAAGTGTCATTTTCCACAACAAATCATGATATCATTGTCTCGTACGTTCGTAGCTTGTATAACTGACCAAAATCAGCTTAATGTGACGAACCTAAAATCATAATCAAGAGGTGTCAAAATTACTCATGTTGGAATAAACGCAACTATGCCTTTAAATTAAAATCAAATCACATGTACACTTGCCACTAGTGAATGTTTTTGTAACTTCACATTATTCCACGTAATAATGGAGTTCCTTTCGTATGTAACAACTTTTGCAAGTTCTCCTACAGATCGTATATTGGAAAGATCACATGTTTATGTCATAAAACACAAAGATTTTTATATGTTAGTATGACACATAATTTAAAATAAATTAAAACAAAGTAAAAATGTGATAAGATATCTATTTTTAGTGGTAAAATTTATAATCTTAATACATGTAAAAGTAACATTATTCATTGTTTATTACATGAGGGGTAGTTTTCACTTTTAATAACGTACGCATGAAGTTCTATGGAATTCCAAAATATGGAAGAAACGTAACACAAGTTTAGTTTGCTATGTATAAGAATTTTTTTTAAAGAAGTTGGAAGCACAAACGCCGCTATATACGCTTTTGAGGTCTCACATATTAAATTTTATGTACTTTCGATATAGCATGGAGAGCCCAAAAATCATTAAGTCCCACTTGACGCGATATGTTCATGTCTATAAGTTATTAAGTAATATACTTTTTCTTCTTAAAAAAAAAAAAAGTAATATACTAGTTTCACTCCAAAAGATTCGAATAAGTCACAAAAAGCATAGCTATTCCTATACCCTTGTGTAACCAAAGAATCGAGTTCCTAAACCAATCAACTCAGATCCTCTTTTATGATGTTCGAAAATTGCAGAAAACAATCTATCTAATCCTTTTATTTTTCCCCATTAATTTAAGGATATTTTCAACCCTCATACCCTCTAACACACCCCCTTCTCTCTCCACATAAAAAAATAACTACACCCTTCATCACCAATCCTCATACTCTTTCATACCCACATTTCTTTTTCTTTTCTCATTTCTTTTCAAACTACACTATTGTTTTCTCATATGTCTTTTAAAACTTCATACTTCATTTGTTTCGTTAATTAATTATAATAACATGAAATAAAAATTTAAAAATTACAATACTTAAAAATAAAGATGCACTATTTGAGAATATAAATTTCAATACTTAATAATTTTAATTTTCGATATTATGTGGTTGTCCTTTATATAATTTGTAATCTTTTTATTTCATGTAAGTGTGTTTTTTGATGCATTCAAGTATTTTAAATTTTAAAATTGGTGTTTCATATATAATTTACCAACATAAAAAAATTATGAAAAGCAAAAAATAAATAATATACAGATAAATTGAAATGTGAAAGAAAATGAATTAAAGAGAAAAGGACAAAAAGAAACAAAAAACAAAAAAAAAGAGAAATAAAAGGAAAAAAGCAAAAGAAATTAAAACTTGGAATCTGGAATCTAAATACTACTACTAGATCTTTTACGTATTTATCATTAAATAGTTTAAAGTGACGTAGGCGGTTGGAGCAACACGTAGCGCAACATCTTGTGCGACACCCCATGGCAACACTTAGTGTGACAGGTAACAGATTATTCGATCTCCACCGTTAAAATTTTAATCTAATGGATCAAAATAGGTGACTGACGTTAGTCAGGGCGACACCTTAACTGACAGAAAGCCTGAAGAGACATATCATTAACATAGTAGTATTTGTTACATTATAAACCAACCTTAACTGCATGGAAATGTTTCATCGTACGTACAGAAACCCATCCTAGCAAGCAAAATAAGTTGTTTATCTGACACAAACAATCGTTTAAAAAGTCTACATCGATATTAATTAAGTAATTGAAAGAAAAAGAAAATAATAAATCAATTTCGTTTAGTGACATCATGAAAAATTTTATTTAGAGAAAGAAAGTTAATTACTATTTGAATGTCGTGATTAAAGGGGTCCATCCGACAAGAAACCTTAGTTGAAGAAGCAATAGAGTGATCGATATCAATATCATTATCAAATCAATGAATCCTCGCTTGTTAAACTAATACTAATTGTCTGAATTAGTGTTTGTTAATTTGTAGCTTAGTTAGTAGATTGTGTAGTGAAAAAATGGTTAACTAACTTCGACTTTCGTAAGCGAGGTGTCAAGATATAATTAAGCTAGACTAGACTCTTGTAGTAGTAATATTATTTCAAGCTCTTGATTGTTTTCAAATCCATGGATTGTTCTAGGAAACATGACTTGTGCCGACAGCTACTCGGACATTTAGTCAATTACTACACAAGAAATTGGGTTGAAATTCTCCATTTCTCCTATTGATAGTATGATCATGAGGACTTAGGCTCTGTTCTTTTTAACTTAAAACTCGTTCAGTTCAGTTCAGTTCTGCTTAGTTATATTTTATACTACAATTCAGTTCAGTTCAGTAAATTTCAGTTGAAAAGAACAGAACCTTATACAACTTAGCGTAGAGTGAGTACTATGAAGATTTGTTTTAAAGACTCTTTTTACCTTATTCGGCCTCGAGATTTAGGTGAGTGTTGTGCAAAAATTTCAATTGGATCCCCTATAAATAAAAAATTAAAAAATATTAATAATAATAAAAGAAAAAATATTCAAGATAAAAAAATAAATTTGCACCATCATAAATTGAACACTGTTCAGTTCAGTTCCATTCAGTTCAGTTCAGTTCAGTTCAGTTCAGTTCTGCTTAGTTATATTTTATACTACAGTTCAGTTCAGTTGAGTAAATTTCAGTTGAAAAAAACAGAGCCTTATACAACTTAACGTAGAGTGAGTACTATGAAGGTTTGTTTTAAAGACTCTTTTTACCTTATTCGGCCTCGAGATTTAGGTGAGTGTTGTGCAAAAATTTCAATTGGATCCCCTATAAATAAAAAATTAAAAAATATTAATAATAATAAAAGAAAAAATATTCAAGATAAAAAAATAAATTTACACCATCATAAATTGAACACAAGACCTTTTGTAAGTTGGATATTAACTTTACCACTTAGAGACATAGATTTTAATGATTAATTATTGCATGAAAAACAGATATATATATAATCTAGATTTAAAATTGGCCCTGAACGGGCGTGCTTGCCACGGATACCCCTAGCCGGCCCTCTGATTTGGTAAGTTACCTAAAATACTACTATTACATACTTTGTTTCATGCTAGTATATATTTATTAAACTAGTAATATTAGCTCTCAATTAAGTTACGCATGTTTTACACGATCTCATCAATCACCTTAGCATGTGATTTCACCTTTATGGACAATCATAATTCATAAAGTGGTTCGAGCCTGATAAGTCTGGTGAATATCAATGCCAAGTAACTTATAAGTTACTTTAACTGTCTAGATTTTTAAATATAACGTGACTGGTGGCCAGTGACCTCATGAGCTATCATCCGCCGTAAACTTTGGTATTTTGTTAAACAAAACAATATAATTTGTGATATGACTAATATTATTAATAGCATTTATGTAACACTATGTATGTTATAATAAAAAGGAAAGTAAAAAGTAAAAGAAAAAAAAAGTTAACAACTTGATATGGAGAAACCATTTATGTAACATCACAAAGTCTCTAGAGAGACGGTCTTTAGATAGTTATCTAAAGACGGACCTATATTTTTAAGAAAATCATTGATGTTGTCAATCAAAACATCTATGTTGTCAATAAAATGTATCTCTTTGTATATATGAAAAAAAACACAATGTTAACAACATAGACATTTTGATTGATAACATCGATAATTTTCTTAAAAACATAATCCGTCTTTAGATAAATTAGTTAGAGACCGTCTATCAGGAGACTTACTCGTGTAATATACTTTGTATGTTTACAAATTGGTTTAGAGCAAGCAAAAGTAGTGGTGATGTATAGGTTTGGGTGTTTAGATAATGTAGTGGACTAGTGGTGAGGTTGGGTGTTAATCCGCCACCTTATGATTTTTTAAAGAGTGGGCTTATGTTAATCCAGGTTCATCCTATATGTGTGTGTTCACTGTAAAGAGTTTAAAATGCGAAAACATTTACTATAATGTATTACTAATGTGACAAGAGTCTCGTCGACGAATATAACGAAGAGAGGCTTATTATATAGCTTGGACTTGGTTGCATATAGTTTTGAGATTTAATTATTGCATTGTTGATCGAAAGCCGTACGTGGCCATTATTTTTAACTTTGACTAAAATAAATTGGGTATGTTTTGATATTGAATTGACAGTTTAAAAGCCAGTTTGGGTTTAGGTTTGAAAGATGCAGATTATGACATAAGATGTTAGACTTATTTCACATAAGGAGCGAGTTGGACCCCCTTTGATTATGATACACCCATCATTATTTCCCTTCATTAGCTAGTTTCATAATTCAATTCATAAACAACAATATTAGTTTTACATTGGTTGTCATTATTTCAGATTATTAAAAACAACGGACACATAAGTTTCTTTTTCACGTAAGTGCATCCATATATACATCATCCGGTCTCCAAAGGCTGTGGTCCGAGGACTACCTGCAAAAGATTAGTTTTACCAGTGAACCTTTAGTCATGCCCGTTTAGAATTTATTTAGAGTGGACTTAAGAGTATATCATATGTGTGTACCTTGTTTTATGATAGACTTGTATATATAGGCAATAGAGCTAGGGAATCATGAGTGGGATTAGGCCTAAAGTCCAATTGGGCTCGATGAATATCCTGAGTCTTGCTAGAGGTTTCAAACTTGATTCTATTAACTTGATTTGGTCCTCTTTATAATAATTATCCTATGAGACATATTTTACCTCATTATATGCGCCCCCCATCTAGTAGAGATAGCTGGGTATATCTCTCATATAAGAGGCATTGTTGTTTTGATAGGAGTGTTCTTAAATTTCCACCTATGTTAAACGCAACAGTTTTCGTTAAACGCAACACAAAATATTTGTAAATTGACTAAAATGCCCCCAACTCCAAAAAAACTTATATATTCAACAAAAATTCGAAAACGCACTTTTATGAAAACGAAAAAACATTAACACACACAATCTAACACATATAACAACACCAAACATAAATCGGAGAAAAAAAAAATTTCGAATTTTTTTCATTTATACAAATACAAAAACATTAACATGTAATTGAACACAAATTAACAACACTAAACATAAATCGATAAAAAAAAAATCGGAAAAAATTTCGTTTAAACAATTCTTCTTTCTTCAAAAATATAGAAGTAAATTTCGAAAAATATCTCGTTTATACAAGCGAATTCCTTCTTTATAACCCGGCAAAAAAAAATTAAAGAAGAAAAAAAAAAGATAAAGAAGGAATTCGCTTGTATAAACGAGATATTTTTCGAAATTTACTTCTATATTTTTGAAAAAAGAAGAATTGTTTAAACGAAATTTTTTCCGATTTTTTTTTTATGTTTAGTGTTGTTAATTTGTGTTCAATTGCATGTTAATGTTTTGTATTTGTATAAATGAAAAAATTGAAATTTTTTTAATTTTGTTAAATATATAAGTGTTGTTTTGAGATAGGGGCATTTCGTCAATTTACAAATATTTTATTTAAATTTCTTATCACTTTGATTCATTCGATCAGGTCTGAGTGATGGTTTTTAATCCAATGTTCCCGCAAATGTTCAATCTGAGGGTTCGTACCCCTTCGATCGATTTCATTTTGGTCCAGTGTTGGTCTTTTCCATCCAATCTTCTTGAATACATTCGATCCGAGGATTCGTTCGGTCGTTTTTCATTCTGATCGAGTGTTGGTTTTTTAATCCAATCTTCTCACCTACATTTGATCCAAGGGTTTGTACTCCTTCAGTCGAATTTTATTTCTGTCTAGTGTTGGTTTTTTATCCAATCTTCTCACCTACATTCGATCCAAGGTTTGTATCCCTTTGGTCGATTTTTATACCGGTCGAGTGTTGACTTTTTTATCTAATCTTCTCGCCTGCATTCGATCCAAGGGTTTGTATCCCTTCGGTCGATCTTTATTCTAGTCAAGTGTTGGTTTTTTTTAATCCAATCTTCTCGCCTACATTCGATCCTAGGGTTTGTATCCCTTCGGTTGTGGAATAATTTACCCTTTGGAGGGCGTCTGAGTTTTTTTCACCTCAGTCTTCAAATAGATGGGTGTTCGAGGTTTTTTTCACCTCGGTCTTCAAATAGAGGGACCGTTTGAGGGCGTCTGAGGTTTTTTCACCTAGGTCTTCAATTAGATGGCCCTTTCGAGGGCACCAAGTTTCACCCTGATCTTCAAGAGGGCGTCCGAGGTTTTTGCACATCGGTCTTCAAATAAATGGTCCATTGAGGGCGTCCGAGGTTTTTTCACCCCGCTCTTCAATTAGATGGCCCTTTTGAGGGCGTCCAAGGTTATTTTCACCTCGGTCTTCAAGTAGATGGCCCTTTTAGGGGCGTCCGAGGTTTTTTCACCTCGGTCTTCAAATAGATGGCCCTTTTGAAGGAATCTGATTTTTTTTTCACCTCAGTCTTCAATTAGATGGCCCTTTTGAGGGCGTCCGAGGTTTTTCACCTCGCTCTTCAAGTAGATGGCCCTTTTGAGGGCGTCCGAGGTTTTTCACCTCGCTCTTCAAGTAGATGTCCCTTTTGAGGGCGTCGAGGTTTTCCACCTCAGTCTTCAAGTAAATGTCCCATTTGAGTCGTCCGAGGTTTTCCACCTCGTTCTTCAAATCTGAGTATCTAAAGTGTCGAGTGTATTGTATCATCTTCGCGAGTGTGTAAGTGTCTTCAATCGTAGGCAATAAAGCCTAAACGTCAATGCAATAGGTTGGTCGTGTTTTCTTTGGGCCAAGAACCTCTTTCGGTTGACAACAAAGCATAAATGTTAGCTTTTTTGTTGAAGACGTTGTTTCTTTGTAAGAATTTTTGTTACAAGCGAATTTTGTACAACTATATTTAACCTGCATATGATTTTAGAATACTAAAGTCTATACTTGGTTTATCGCATAGTTAAAACACAACATTATATTAGTCTCCTACTTTACACTTTGCGTGAAATGCTCGAGATAGTAAAAACGATAAATCATACTCGATCTAGATATATAATTATCGAAGCAATGCAGAGTCCTAGCATTACCAAGGTACATGTGCTGGATATCACTTTCCAAGTTAAAATTGAGATTGCACAATAAGCTCTAGCATGTAGAAGTAGTAGCATACTAGTATTCAATTCACTAGTTCTTCACATGTAAGAGATTGGAAACATGCTCCTTCGACTATTGAAATTAAAGTAGTGGTCGTTCCACTTACCTTGACCGACCCGTTGTTAGTCGGGTTCATAGAGGTGCAACTGCAATACTTGCTCGCTGCCCTCCAGGCTCGTACCGCAGTCGCGGGTGAGCTGGCCCCACTCCCATCCCAACGGCTCTAGCACAAAACATGGCGGTTGATGTGCACTCAGAGATTTTGTTTTTCGTTGTAGAACCTATAATCCCTAAATACAATCAAGATTAAATTTGTAAGTCGGAAGTCCTCAAATCCACAGTTTATAGCGAAAAGCTGACTCGGGATGTCGTTCTCCACGGACACTTAGCATAGGAACAAGCAAATATCGTAATTAAATTGTATGCAAAAAGTAAACAGAATGATTGCAGAACAGATTAATTGAATTGCAGTAAACCCTAATTGCTTTGTTGTAAATCGATAATGGGAAGACGTAAAGGATCCCCGACCTCCCTCTGCTATGCTACTCCCAACTACTTAGAATCAAACAACGTACTAGCCGTCTACAGGCAGCAAAGAAACATGCCAAAAGGATCAAGTCGTAGATAATCCAGACACCATCACTTACCAACAATGTGTTGTGTCACTCAACACACTATCTCGTCACGTTTTCAGACAAATCACACAGGATAATGTATAATCCGTAACCATGTCGTAGTCAGTAAGGATTTCCCACATAAAGAGTCGGACGAATAAAGAACAAGAACGAATACGTTTTAAAATTAATTCATTAATATATCACGGTATATAAAGAAGTAGCAAAAGCAGAATTACAGTGGTTCGCCTTTATGAAAGAAAATTAGCTACTCATAATATCCTTCTAAATACTAACATCGAAATCATCAAGAGTAACAAAGGAAGAAATCGAATCCAGTAAGGAAGACGAAATCGAAACCAGGAAAGAAGAAAAGGAAAAGAAAAGTTCAGTCTTTGATGTCTTCGTGCAGTTGCTAGGGTTTCCTCCCTGTTCTTCGATCCCTTGTGCTTGAAGATGTTGATCATGTGCTGCTTCTAGGGTTTCCTCCTTCTGGGTGCCTGACAGCCAGCGGTTTTGGGGTTTCACTTCCCTGAGGACTGGTTTTCTCTTTCGAGAGCTTGCTTTATGAACGGTGTAGAATTATAAGACCCTTGAGGTCTTATTTATAGTGTGGAAATCGAGCTCTGGCAGCCATTCTTCAATAATGAAGGTTTAGGAAGGCGGGCTCTAGCCTGACAGGCCAGGAGAAACAGCCAAGGAATAAACAGAGGCTTGACTGCGGTCGCCTGTGGACCTCAGTGGTGCCCGCTGTGGTCCCCTGTGGACCGCCATCTGCGATATCTTCAGCTTTGAATCTGTTTTCTTCGTTCTTCAATTTCGGGCTTCGTAACTTCGTTTCCTCGAAAAGTGGTCTTCTACAAAGTTCTTGCAACTTCAATTATCTTCGTATTAGTTGGTCGCATGACGTGTTTTGACTCATCGAACTCCGTGCAACAGTCAATCTGGCGTATTTGCTTCCTCGTCTCGATTTGGCACAATTATGCCGTTTTGGTGTCTGAAATCGTGCAATTCCTCAAAAACTCGATCATGACCTACATAAAACATGCAAAGTTGGTAATTGACCATAAAACGATACAAATATTGCATCTATGGCTAAAAACGAGGGTATAAAAGCATGATATATCGCACATTTCATTGTCACATCAGCGGTCCTACCAGTCCATGTTCAGAAGGCCCAGGCACCTGCTGACCATGTGGTAGACTCAAGGGGCCCCACCACAATCTAGAAACACCGGCCGCTCTGTAGCACACAAAGAGAACACCCGGGCCCGATCAGAAGGGACCAAGAGCATCTAAGAAACGTCATCAATATGCGAGAATCAAAAGGGAAGAAAGGGAAACATAGCGGCTTTTAGGGGAGAATAGGGGAGTTGGCAGGAGGACCCATCATGACCCCACTCCTTCACGGGTCTCCGAATGAGACCAAAGCCATTATGACAATGAATATGCGAGTGATCGGTTGGATGACCGATAGCAGGAGGAAGAGGACACACGCCATGACTACAGAGAAGATACCCCGTCCCGGTCTTTCCGAAATGATTATTCGAGGGAGAGATATGCCTCTCCTTCTATTAGAGAAGGGGAAGGAAGGCATGATGACAAAAGGGGCAGGACTCCTTAAAGGAGAAGGGAAAGAAATTGGTCTAGGTCTATAAGGAGGAATCACAAGAATCAGCCACGATGAGACATAAAAAAAAATAAGGGAGCAGGTGCGTAGACACCAAAGGGTCCTGCAGGTGGAGCGGCAAAAGTTGGAAAGCCTAACCAGGGCTAGGGACACCATATAATACGGATGAGACCTAGACCCCTTGTTCTTGGTAATGGAACTAGAAAATTTGGAACCTGGATGCAGTATCCCTTTTTCCAAGGAAAGATATGATGAAAACTCTTATCCCATACATCATAGGATCCGTTTTGAGGGTTCTTTTGGAGGTATGGGAGTCCTTGATAATGTAAAGGGACAACTGTTCGCGAGAACTCTATATGGGCAAGCCATGACTTGGTGGAAATAACCTTAGCTAGCTCTATATTATGCTATGAAAGAATTAAAGGACCGAAACTTTGTACTGCTAACTCTACTATGTTCAGAACGATGTTAAGCAAACAATATAGTGACACATGTTTCCGACAAAGTAAAAAATCACTGTTAAGAACAATGTTGTTCTAACAGTTAAACACTGAAACACAAACAATAAATCAGACACAACGGAATGCAACGATGTAAATCAGAATAAATCTGTGGACCTGGAATGTGTAAATCGCAGAGTAACAGTCACTGTTGGTATTGATGTTGAGTCAACAACGTCTATAACACTACTTAACAGTGATGAACAGAACTTCCAGATTTTAGCACAACAATAATAGACAGCAGCATAAAGTAAGCATTGAAGACCAAGATAAATCTTAGCAGGTATATGAATATATCTGTCGTGCCTTAGGTAAAATATCCACTATCAATGAAATAGGATTTACAAAACTAGGTTTAAGTTTCTACAAGACAGAAACCTTAAACTGTAAAAGCTAAACAGGTGTAGCCAAAACAACTACCCATGTTATACTGACCACTAAGGTATCTAGGTTACGCACTAGACATACAGAATATAACGTAAAGTTTAGCTAAAGTACAAGATAGAGAGTATGATGTGTATATAGTCGACTAGCTCTATTCTTGCCCGCTTGAAACAATGAACCATCTCTTGTATTTATATAGTCTTGAACGTCCAGAAGAGATGCTTCATAGATCTTGTTGCCTTGCATATGATCTTCACTTGTATTCTCAGAAAACCTTCTTTCAGCGGATTGCTTCTTTAGATCTTTAAAATCTTTCCTTCCTTAAATCTTCACATCTCATTCCTTCCTTCTTCGATTCATTCCAAACCTGTTCCTATAACAAAATTAGACAACTAAAATTGTGGAACAAGGTTAAGTTAGTGAATAAAGGCAAAATCCTAATTTATAGAAAATAAAGTGCAACACACAAAACAGTCACTGTTGGGCAAACGTGGATAGTAAACTACTATCGTTGTTATGACAACAATTACTGTATTTTGCACTTTCAATCTCCCCCTTTGCCTTTGTTCAGACAACATCTTTTGTTTTCAATTCCTGCACTCAGTGTTAGTGAATAAAGACAAAATAACTCAACATACATTGATAAGATAATTGCAGTAAACAATGTTGTCTGCAATGTTGAAACAACACAACAGTCAACACTGCACTTTCATGCTACAACCAACTCTTGGCACAATTCACCAGGAGGTTTGAGAACTTCCATAATAGAGTTTGTCGAGTGAGCTACCTATGTGAAATCATACAAAGGGAAAATGAGAGCTTAAGGTCATTCATCAGGAGGTTTGAAGCAGCCGAGACAATGGTAGAGGATCAAAGAATGAAGGAACATGTATCTCAGCTTGTACCAACTCTAACAACGCAGCCTTCCGCTTCAGATTGGTAGACTCCACCACGCTCACGGAACGTGACCTCAACGATGTCACCAACCTTTTTCTGAAAGGGGACGGGACAATTGAGCATCCTACTGCTAATGAACCTACTCAAAGGACTAGAGATGGCTTGGGAACGCCGAATTCCTTCATTGATTGTTGAGATGGAAAATCTGGGAAGTATATAATTGGGTTACGGATGCGGAAATGCCACCACAAGAAGCCCAGGAGCAACTGGAAAAATGCAAGCTGCTACATAGAAATCCTTGGGAGACTAAGCTGCTCAAGATTAATCGTTTGGCAAATAATTGTGCCGACCATTTGGCTAAATTATGATGTGATAGAAACTTTGGGGTAAAGTTTTGCCATAACCCCTGATTTTTGTAATTCTTCAGAGTCCGGAAAGTGCTGAGAGTTCTACACAAAAAGATTCAGCCGCACAATTAGTATACAACAATAGATAATTTATAAATAGATAAAAATCAACAATTTACACACAAAACCGCACAATTAATATACAATATTGCAGGTTTCTCAGGACTCTCACAAAAACTTGAATTTTCACAAGTTTATATATTTTTGTAATTACCATTTTAGGGATTAACTCTGACCTTTAAGCCTTAATATATTATTTTCAGTACAAAAACAAAAAATAAAACAAATTAACTTTCTCCTCTAACTTGCTATTATGTTTAGGTGTCTTCGAGTTTAAAGATACGTATAATGATTAATTAAACATAAGATTAATGTACTTTTTTTGCGCAAGACTTAATATTTTATAAAGTATATATTCATAAGTTTGTTTTTTTCATTCAACTTAAATGCTCTGTTACGTCACTATTCTACGAGTCACTATTTACTAACTCCCGTCCCAATAAAACTTCCTAAGTACTTAGGCTCTGTTCTTTTCAAATTAAAACTCATTCGATTCAATTTAGTTCGGCCCATTCGATTCGATTCAATTCGATTCGCTTAGTTATATTTTATATTACAATTGATTCGATTCGATTCAAGAATTTCGGTTGAAAAGAAGGCTCGTTCTTTTCAATGAAACCGAATCGAATCGAATCGAATGAGTTTTAAGTTAAAAAGAACAGAGCCTTACTTTATCTATTATTAAGGAAATACATTAAAATATTAATTTGTGTGGAATATAAAGTTGGTAAGTGGATAATAAAGTAAGAGATGGATTGAATAAAATAATGATAAAGTAAGAAATCTATATAATCTATATAATACATTAAACGAAAAAGGTTTTAAGCCATTTCAATGTGTCCACGTCAAATAATTAAGTGGTAAATTCTTATGTTGTGATTGGTCCATTTTTTATACGGTTGTACAAAGCTTTGATTCTGATTGGTTGATTTTAAAACCACGCTAATGTGTTCAAAGATGTGGCCATAAATTCATTTATTGTGTTATTAGTTTTCAGTCAGTAATTAGATCTAATTAATTATGGAAGATTTGAATTGCAATTATCAGCCTTAATATGGTGGCAGAAAAGTTGTCACACATTCACTTCTCATTATATCAACTCTTCTTTATTTGTTTATGTCCACATTTTATCACTTATCTATCGATTCAAATCAAATCAAAGTTCTAGGAATTGATAATAATCAGGAATGAAGTTCCCAATCGAGTGCAAAATCGTGTCATTAATCAAAATATCGAGAGAAATGTGGTAGATGATGAACGTCCGCCGGCAACCTGTGTACAATCCATATGCCTTATCCAAATATTTTTTTTGTTTTTTTTGATATTTTAGTTTTGGGTGATGGATATTTATTATTTTGAGAAACCCATTGTCGAATTTGACATCTGCTAGCTTTATTATGCGAAAGGGAGAGTTAGTCTCTAGCTTTTGTTTATTGAAATATTAGTTTTCTAATTATTCTTGGTGGCGTTTTCCATGTGAACATCTATAAAAAGAATACATTTTCAAGTCCTCTGAGCATAGCCATGTATCATGCTGACGTGGCACTATCGAACATTCCTATTGGTTAATTTTTTCCCATAGTATATTTTGATTGGTTTTTAAAATTTTAAATTTGGTATGTTGAATGTGGAACATTTTAAGTAGTTAAGATGTAGTGGACCATATAACTCCCATGATTTATTTTTAGTATGTTGAATCCATATATAATTTTTATTTAATCTCATATATATTTATCTACAAAACTCCGAAAATTATTTTGAACATATATATAAATTCACCGTGACAAGACAAATCCATAGACACCAAACTTGAATATTTTATTAATGGGAAAATTACACCTGCTCCCCCCGATAAACACCCATAACTCATTCGGGGCCCTAGCATTTCATCAATAACAGATTGGTCCCTAAACAATTACATATTGGTCCAAAAAATGGATCTTTAGGGACCCATATGTAATTGTTTAGGGACCAATCTGTTATTGTTGAAATGTCAGGGCTCCCGGCCCGATGTTATTACGAAATTTATTGTGGGGGAGAAAATGTACTTAAATTATTTATTTATTAAATTAAACATTATGTAGGTTTGATAAATTATTTATTTATTAAATTAAACATTATGTAGGTTTGTTAAATGATATAAATTTGAAATAATAAAATTTTAAAAATAGAGAATTTATAAAATACTTAATACTCTCTCAATTTATCAAATAAATCAATATTTATTTAGGTGTCCGATTACAAATGAACACTTTAAAAATTAGCAATAAATAACGTATTGGATTAAATAAAAACTGTCATCTTATCAACATTTACGTGAATTCTCACACATTTTCTAATTTTTCACTCATTATTTATTCAAATATTACCTTCTATCTTATATACTTACTATATGGAAAATTTTGAATATAAATTTCAATTTATATATATTGAATTTGTTATGATTGAAAATTAAATTGATTAGATTATTAATGCATTAATATTTTAAGGATAAAAGAGTGAGCAAAAGATCTTTAGGTGTTGCATAGCCAACTATTGCAGCAGCTTAGTTGCCGCCAGATCTTGGTATCATATTAGCTAATTTGATGCTACGGTTGAGTACGTAGAGTCTACATAGGGGTGGTATTGGTGTTGTTGTTAGGGATCAACGGAGTCAATGTTATTGCTTGGCATTAAAATTTGGGTCTTATGATTTTTTTCTAGAAGGTGCGGAAGGTTTAATTGATAAATTAATAACTGAATTGATTCAAAATTCAGAGTGGCAACATGTAGTAATTAATTAAAGGGGACTTCTTTGGTGCTTAAATCTCTTAAGTTTACATATTATAGATTTGCATCTTTTTTTACATTATAGAAGAAACCGAGGCATTTGATGTATAATTGTCCATTAGTAGTCGTTATGCTCTAATTTTATTTTTGATTTTTTTTCATAATCAATGTTTGGAAGTATTTTTTAATTACATACTTGATTTCAAACAACAACACCTAGATGTTGAAATTTTTCCTATATTTTCAACTGTTACTTTTAGTTGTGAAACGCGAAGCATGATTATGAGCTTTTTTATTTGATAAACATGCATAGTTCTTGCTTGGAATTGGTTACATTTGAAAAATCATGATAGATAACAAAGCGTCTAAATCGAATAATCGTTTACGGTCTCAAGATCAGACTTCACGAGATGGAATAAATTTGAATGACATTGGAAAGGTTCAAAACTATACTATTTTGAAAATATATTCTACATGTATTAGTTGTTTATCCAGTAGGTACTCAGTTCATATAACTGTTCTATCATCCGTGCATACTATAAAACTTCGCATTTACTTCAATGGATGAAAAATAGACAATGAAGTCAATAAACGAAAAGGTCCTTATTGATTTAAAATAGGTGGCTAAAATGGTCACAAAATTAGCTCGCTCTTGCCCAACGAAGTACAAACTCCAAAAATTCGCCCAATGTTACATATATGACACTGAACACAGAATTGACAACACGATCAATGCTCTCGGGTGAGTTTCTTTAAACCTCTACACTCAATTTTATAATCTTTCACATATTTCGTTCCAAACAAATTATTCGTTATACATCATTTAATATTCATTAGAATTATAGATACTCGACGGTAAATAATTTATTTTATTATTATGGTAAAGCCAAACCAATGAAGCTGGTGTGAAAACTGCTACTGCGACATTGATCAAAACTATGGTGGAAGAGTACAATCCATATGCAAAAGTATACAAGATGGTCAGAGATCGCATCTCCCTTGATAATGCATTAGGTAGGCCTTCAACTTATTGCAAGACGCCAAGGGGAAGGGTGAACTTACAATTTTCATACTGCATCAGAAGTAACTGCTATAGTAGAGAGTGATGTCGATAACTTACATGCAAAAATAATATTATGGTTGAGATAGGAATGGGGACTTGAAGCACATAACTGAGTTTCTTCGATGCTACCTTATTTTTCAATATGTACTACTTTTCGTCCATGTAGAAGACGGATGATATATCGGTATTCAGATAACTATTGTGAGTAAGATGCTAAATTTATATAATATAATACATTAAGCCAAAAAGGATTTGAGCCATTTTAGGCTATCCACCTCATTTAATTAGTTGGCAAAATCCTCTTCTCTGATTGGTCAATTCATTTGCTTGGTTGTTAAATTCTTTTGTTTTTATTGGTCCAAATTATTAAATAATGATGATATGGGATGGTTTGGTCAAATACAAATTGTAAACTGACGTTTTCTTGCCATCAATATTTATGTTGCTGCATTTAAAATCCTATATATAGTTACTTTCACCAGTCCATTTGAATTTATATTTTAATATTTGGTAAGTTCCAATTTACATTATTCGATAAATCAATTCACAAGTGATTGTTTTCGAAATCTCATATCGGACTGTCTTCACTCAAATCATTTTTGATGAGCGGTTGGTTATGTAGTTGAAAAATAAGAAAGGGGAATAAAGAAATTAAGACAATAAGAGAACTACTATGAGAATGACGTGGTGCTTGGCTGCATTATTTTATACATATTTTTATAAATTAAAGAGGAAAAAAACAAAACTTTACATGATGTGTGTATCTTGGAAAATGAATCTAAGATAATATAACATATTTGTCCCATGAACAATTAAACTAATACTATCTCCGTCCACAAGTATCCCATTTTATTTTTGAGTAATTCGCGAGGTTGACTGAGACCAAAAAATACTTACTCTTAAATTATACCAAAAAACATTTTAAAAAAGTACACTTCCAACTTTCGTAATGTAATTTTATTAAAAAAAATCTAATGTAACTTAGAAGTAATCAATTTGTGGTCAAAGTCGATCTTGAAAACAACTATAACTCAAATGGTACATTTGTTTTGTGACGGGGAGTAATTGTTTTGAACGAGATTATTTTGCAAACATACGTGAGATTAAATGATAATTTTAGAAACAAGATAATTCCGCTAACATTAGTGAGATTATATAATAATTTAGACTAAACCAACATGATCATTACAAGATATGTTTTGATACTAAACATGGTTATTTTTATTTGCTCTGTCCATTTTTATCCATAGGTCTGACCTTAAAGTATTAATTTGTGAAAATAATTATAAAATATATATATGATACGACACCCAACAAGGTGCATAAAAAGTAGCGTACATCGATGTATAACGTAATATTACATATTTATATTTTATCTCTATTATGTAAAAGAGACTTATAAGTGTATTAGATGTATTTTAAGCTTGTTCAATTTCACTAACATTATATTTTTCGATATTTAAAGGTCTTAGACATCTTTATATAATGTGTAATGCTAATAAAGTATTAATTTGGACCGATTTACAATGATATAAATTGAATAATGAAAATTTAAAAATGTAGCATTTATTAAATACTTAATACTCCCTTCATTTATCAAAGAAATCAATAATTATTTAGGTGTCAAATTACGAATGAACACTTTAAAAATTAGCAATAAAGTAACGCAATGAATTAAATAAAAACCATTATCTTATCAACATTTACGTGAATTCTAACACGTTTTCTAATTTTTACTCATTATTTATTCAAATATTACCTTTTACCTTATATATTCACTACATAGAACATTTTGAATATAAATTCCGGATTATATATATGTATTGAGTTTGTTATGATTTTGAGAATTAACTATATTATATTTATTAACGCACTGTTTTAAGGATAAAATAAGTATAGTAAAAGATCTTTAGGTCTTTGCCATTGTGATGACTTGGTTGCTTTACCGTTGGTATCATTTTAGTTAATTTTGATGCAACGGTCGAGTAAAGTCTAGGTATCGGTGGTATTGGTATTGTTGCTAGGGATAAATGGGGCTAAGATTATTGCTTGGTGTCAAAATTTGTGCCTTATGGTTCTTTTAAAAAGTACGGAGGGTTTGACTGACGAATTAGGAACTGAATTGGTTCGAAATTCTAAGTGACAACATGTATGTATATGAGTAAAAGGCCAAATCTTACTCTAAGGGAGTTCAAGATAGGGAGAATGAAGGTAATCAACACATACTTGGCAAGATGTCATTATTACAATTCATTGTTGATTCTTACATGATGAAGGAGTCGCAGTGGATTCGTCACAATCAACCTAAAATTGTGGTAATTCATACAATAAATTGGCCAACGCGGTTAACCAGGGTCAGACAGAAACACCCTGGGTTGTTAGCTCTTTAATATTGCCATCAACTTTCATTGGGAGGTAAGAGATTGTTTGAGCAAATGTTTCAAGATTCCATGGCCGTTTGGAAACAGTTGGGTTATGCATGCATATTTATTACATGTACGCGCAATCCAACGTGGTCCGAGATCACGAGGCATGTCAAGAGTCTTGGCTTAAGAGCTGAAGATATACCATATATAATATAATATGTTGATTATTCCAGATTAAAGTTATGAGTTAATTGGGGACCTAAAAGTCAGACACATGTTCGGGCAAGTTTCATGCATTTGTTTATTGTACATTTCATTTTATTATATTATATGCTCCCACAAAATTTTCCAACATAATTTATAATAACATTAATTGCTCATGTGTGACTAATTATATTATCGACGCACAATATTTTCATCCCCAAGATGGTCACCCAATGACATAGTAGATGAGAGCAATCAATATGATATGTTACAAATGCATGATAATTTTGTTAAGTGCTTAAATATGAATAACATTAATATGATAGATGATACTGTTACAGGATTGGAATAGGCTTTTAAATGGTTAGGGTCCATCCAGATTCGAAACATGTTAAAACACGACAGGTTGGAACCCCATAAATATCAAACGGGTCCTCAACCAGCACCCATCCGATAATTGTTAATTATCAACGAGTACGTGTTTAGAAAATGAATACGTCCAACACGAATCAAAATAAAATGCAAAAGTATAAATCACAATTAATCGGGTGGATAATCACATCATATGGTGAAATGTATTTTGGGAGAGTCACTAACATCATTTGTATTACATGTTTTGGTGATTTTATTCGGGGACTGTGGAGGGGGAGGGGTGGGTTGTACCTCGAAGAAAATAATTTTTTTTATAAATGTAGATTTTCACATGTCGAGTGATTTTTTAGGGGTGGGGCCGTGGGGGGTGGTTTAACAGTTCGAATTTATCGTAAAAAAGGCATTTTTTGTTGAAGGACCTACCCCTATAAAAATTTATTATTACACTACAAGAGGGTCGTGTTTTATCGAGTTAGGTCGAGTTGGATCATGGTTTACTGGTATGGAACGGGTGAGGTATATACTTGTGTGGGACGCCTTTATTTGAATGAGTACGTGTTAGGTCTTTAATATTGCCATCGACTTTCATTGGGAGGTAAGAGATTGTTTTAGCAAATGTTTTAAGATTCCATGGCCGTTTGAAAACAGTTGGGTTATGCATGCACATTTATTACATGTCGTGCAATCCAAAGTGGTCTGAGATCACGAGGCATGTCGAGAGTCTTGGCTTAAGAGCTAAAGATAGGCCATATATAATATGTCGAGTATTCCAGATTAAAGTTATGAGTTAATTGGGGACCTAAAAGACAGACATATGGTCGGGTAAGTAGATGAGAACAATCAATATGATATGTTACAAATGCACGATAATTTTGTTAAGTGCTTAAATACGAATAACATAAATATGATAGATGATACTCCTACTGGATTGGAATAGGCTTTTAAATGGGTTAGGGTCCATCCATAATAGAAACATTTTAAAACACGACAGGTTGGAACCCCGTAAATATTAATCGGGTGGATAATCATAATCACATCCTATGGTGAAATTTATTTTGGGAGAGTCACTAATATCATTTGTATTACATGTTTCGGTGATTTTATTTGGGGTGGAGGGGGGGGGGGGGGGGGGGGGTTGTGCCCCCAAGAAAATATATTATTTTATAAACTTAGATTTTCACATGTCGAGTGATATTTTAGGGGTCGGGGTGGTTTAACCGTTCGCATTTATCGTAAAAAATCATTTTTTGTTTAAGGACCCACCCCTATAAAAATTTATTATTACACTACAAGAGGGTCGTGTTTTATCGAGTTAGGTCGAGTTGGATCATGGTTTACTAGTATGGAACGGGTGAGGTATATACTCGAGTGAGACGCTTTTATTTGAATGGTATGTGCATGTTCGGAATGGGTTGGATAGAACTCGACATGTTTAAAAGAATTGATTGTGTGCCTTATCATAGATCGTGCTAAGGATCGAATATAAGATCATACACTTTTGAGGAATATTGTATTTGCAATAAAATTCTGCAATTACACGGGATTAAGAGTCACTTCTCTTAAGAAGCATACATTTTTTTTCACTATACCTGTCGAGTATCGATGGGCCATAACTAATAGATATAATAAATAATTAGTTAGTGGGATTAAAACTTTTCAATTATAGGTTAGGAAGTTTCTAACGAAACTTCATAAAAGAAAAGTTCGAAAGTTATCAATGGAACGGAGGGAGTATCAATCGAATAGCTGTTAAATTCGGATTGTGACTTGAAATCTTATACCAAATTGACGATAAAGAGTTAAATTAATAATAATCATTTGATATATAGCTAGGTCACTGTCACCGTCTGAATTGGTTTTCACTACTTTTCACTTTGTATGGTGAAGCAATCTTTTTCGATCGATGATATCAAAGTAGTCGCAATCAACAATTAAGTTAATACATTAACTTTTTCATGCCTACTTAACACTCCACATTTGTTTGTTCCCTCAAATCATTTAATCTAATTCAACACTTAAAACTTAAAAAGAGTCTTATCATAAAAATATAAGTCATATTTAAAAATTATAACTCTCAATAAGAGACGCAAATTGTAAAGGGGTCGCAAAAGGGATGTATCTTATTTACGTTGAAATACAAATTAAGTGTCGTAATTTTATACGACTCAAAATTGAAAGTCGTATCTTTTTACCTTCTTTAAGTTAATTTTAAGGACTTTTTTTTTTTAGTTCATTTTTACAACTGTTATAAAGCGTCATAAAATTTATGATTCGTATTAAATCAAATCTCTTGTAGTGAATAATCACTCACTAAATTTTAAAACATTTTTATCAGTAGTCCTAGAAATGTGGCTAGGATTGAAAATTGGAAACTGATCGAATATGGATATAGTTTTTTTTTTTTTTTTTTTTTTAGAATATCACTATTACAACGTCAATTGAACTAATATATTATTTGTATCAATCATTACATCATACTATCACTCAATCTATCATAACTAACATACACTCTAGAGGTTAATTCTTGAAAAATACCTATGGATATAATTATATATCTTCTACTGCATATACATTTTTATTTGAAACAACAAAAAATGTATTAATTAATCAACAATAAAACATCTATAGTAAATATTTATGGGAGCACAAAGAATGCAAAACGAACCAAAAAATTGAATATTCAAATCCAAACCTACACACCCCAAAATAACCACCAAGACCACATGTGAAACTTCTTCGCTGTTAATTCACACCAAGCTAACCACCATGACAACTCTAAAATCTCAGCATCTCAAAACTCCGTCAATTCCTCAACAAAATTATTGGAAATTTATGAATAAATGAATAAATCAAGGGACCAAAAGTTGTAATTTAACAGGAGTTAATTGCAAAGAATTTAAAACTATAGGGACCAAATATGGAGGCGCAAAAGAGTTTAAGACTCAATTGCACGAAGAAGAAGAAGAAGAAGAAGAAGAGAAGGATCAGATGATAAAGCGCAAGAGTGAAGCAAGTGGAATCAACCAATCAGAACAAAACGTGTCAAACGTTTTGTTTCATGGACGCGAACTCAATTCGCCAAGCTACAGAGCGAGTTCATCTTCCCCAAATTACCAGAAGAGAACAAAATGCTCTGCAACATAGTACAAGCTGTACTATTCGATCTCGACCATCCATTTCAAGATCAACGGACAGATATAGAGCAAGGACGAACACAAGGCTTGAGCTCCTGATCAATTGCAGCTCATTTATTTTTTCGGCATCTTTTTTAGTTCGATTCAATCTGTTTTAGGTCAAGTTGTTTCTTTGCCTTGAGTAGTATAAATACTCAGTAGTATTGGCTAGGTTTCACTATGTAATTCACTCTCAACTCTGAAAATCAATACAACAAATCTCCTTCTTGTGTGTTTCTTGTTTTTTAACATGGCACCAGAGCAGGTTTAATTGATTTCACCATTGTTCTTCATTACTCTCTTATGAATCTTTAAAACCAGCTTTCTCTTATCACTTTCAATGGCTTCCTCTGACTCTACTGATCCAGCTTTACCCACTGAGACCACTCCTCCTGTCACTACTCATGTTCCCTCTATACATGAGAATCCCTTCAGTCCTCTATACCTTCACCACTCTAAGATAGCCATTTCAGCTGCTATAACACCTCTTCTGACCAAAAGTAACTATCATACTTGGTCTAGAGATTTTTCTATGTCTCTAAGCATTCGCAACAAAGTTGGTTTCATAGATGGAACTGTAACTAAACCAGCTAATGACAGTGAAGATAAGATCAAAGCTTGGTCAAGGTGCAACACTATTGTGATGTCTTGGATGATGCATTCTGTATCACCAGACATAAAGATTGCTTTACTCTATGTCAAAACTGGAGCTGAGGGTTGGCATAAGCTGAAAGTTAGATATGCTCAACCCAATAACTTGCGCATATTTCAACTGCAACAAGAGATTTGCAAGGTTACTCAAGGCAACAGTTCTGTCACTGACTACTTCTCTAAGCAATCAAGTTTATGGGAAGAGTTAGGAGACTACAAGCATGTGCCTAGTTGCGCATGTAAACAATGCACTTGTACCATCTCTGATCTCTTTGAAAAGATGCAAGATATTGATAAAATCTTTAAGTTTATAATGGGACTAAATGATGGTTTTGAAATGGTGAGAGGCCAGATTATCCTAATGGATCCTAAGCCCTCACTAGACAAGGCCTACTCACTTGTGTTGCAGGAAGAGACTCAAAAGATGTCAAGGGTTTATTCCCATTAACTGAGAATGTTGCTATGAGAGTTGGTTACAGGAAAGACAAGAAGGGGCTTCTATGTCCCAACTGTCCTAATCTGAGTAACCACACCATTGAGAATTGCTTTAAAGTGCTTGGCTATCCACGGAATAGCTCTAGAAAAATGCATGAAGGAAATAACAGTAATAGAGGAGGTTTCAGAGGAAGAGGTGGTTGGTTCAACCATGGTGGAAGAACTAACCAATATCATGCAAACAATGCAAGTGGAAACACTAACAACACTATGAATCTCACTAATGAGCAATTGCATCAGCTCACGGACTTTGCTCAGAGCAATGGAGGACCAACTGCTAACACTGGCCAGTTGAATGCATATGTGAATGTAAACCCAAGACACATTGCACCTGCAGGAACTACTACACCAGAGCTCAACTATGCAGGTAAAGTCACTTTAGCTAATTCTATAGCCATTAATTTTGGTTCAAGTTGGATTGTAGATTCAGGAGCTTCAGATCACATCATTTGTGATGAAAAGCTCTTTACACACTATTGATACGGATATATGTCCAATCTGTTAAGGGCGCCATAGAGTGTGTCCTAGAGCGCATCAAGGCTAAAATAGCCAATTCAGTACTTATCCGATCTTGGCTAGTCCGCCTTAAGGAAAGCCTTCCGGGTCAATCAGTACGCTCAAGTCAATACACCTCTTCAGCTGGTCCGACCTAGCTAGGTGCACGACTTTTGAATCTGACAAGAGGTCACATGGTCTCACCAAGTACCACACACTGTCAGTCCTAGGATGCCAAACGGACCGGACGAGATAAACTCGGATGCCACCTTGGCAATAAGACCAAACGTATACACTGAAACCTCCAAGATACTTCCGAGCAGCTAGTATCTCGGACCGTCACTGAGCTACCTAGGAACAGACTAACTCAACAGAGCTCGGATCATTCTAAAATGTCTCACACGGATCCATCAGCGGGATTAGTACTCTGAGGGGTAAAAGGACCAATCTACCCTCCCAGGCCCATCTAATAGTGTTGGACCCTCACATACTATTGGGCCATGGGCCAAGGGAGCATTGTTGTCCAAATCATGAACATACACTTGGCATCATCTTATGAACCTCTTCATAAGTACATGATAACTATAAATATAGTACAAGGTCCAAGACCTTAAGGTAAGTGTTTTTGACATTATAACCTTCCTCATAACTACTACATTGAGAGTCTTCCTCTCTCTCTTGAGTAAAGTCTCTTCCCAGTTTGACATCTAGCAAACCGGGTTACCTATCTAACCCCCCCCCCCCCACTTAGTCTTTTCAGGTGTTCCGGCTCGGACCAAGTCACTAGGTCGGACTTCTAGTTGGAGGCGGACCTTATATTAGGGACTTGTAGTAGTTTAGTTAGTGTTTGAGGCTCAACCCCTCAACATTTGGCGCCGTCTGTGGGAATCGAACAAAAGGGTCCGTGTTTAAGCTGAGTCGATGGTGAGAACAAGACGGACAACACGAACTAGTGCCGCTAGCATCGGAACTCCACCTCCACGCCCGCGCGGACGTCCACCCAACAGAGGACGGAGGGCCACTGTAGCAGAAAGGAACGCTGAGGGAAGGAGATGCCCGAGCGACGGACACGCAGCAATCCCATCCTCTGATGAGGGAAGAGACGTTCCGTCCAGGGGAATCCGTAATGTCCCTGAGAATGTTGGGTCTGAAAATCACGGAGAAGGGCCCGCTCAAGTTCCTCCGACAGGGACACAAGGTCCTCCGCCAGGTCAGCACTTTACCATGCCAGATGGTCGTATAGTCCGCACTAGTGACTTCGGATTAAGTGAGAATCAATTTGGTCGACTACTCACGATAATCCAGGGTTGTCTGGGGTCTAACAATGTCCAACCCCAGCAAGCCACTCCGCCAGTGGCTAATCCGAGACAAGCAGAGCCCGCTCTATCAAGGAACGAGCAACGTCCGATCCAACAGAGGTTGGGGAATCAGCTACCACAGGAGGATTTGCAGAACCTCCTAGATAGGAGAGCCTCTGCTTCCCAGGCTCGACAAGAAGGAAGCCCAAATGGGCAGAGAGCATATCAAGAAAACGGAAATAGGCAACCTAGAGCCCCACAACAGATACCTCCACGGGCTAGGGATCACGTGGCGGAAACCATTCCACTGGTCCACTCGGATGAACTTCTTGCGGATGTAGCAATTCATCCTAGAACGGGAGAGATAATGACTGCGGAAGAAATCTATGCTCAACAGAAAGCCTTGGAAGCCCAGATTCTCAATCTCGGACGCTTGGTAAAGGATCATGAGCAGATAGCTACTAGTGCGCCAAACCCATTGTGTGACGATATCATGAAAGAAAAGGAAAGAAACAAGAACTTGGATCAAGTGATTCCGAACTTAGAATACTATTACGGAGATACTTGTCATGTGGGCCACTTGACAAAGTACAATAGTAAGATGGATTCCAAAGGGATGAGTGATAATACAAAAGCTCTCACTTTCTCATCCACTATCTTTGAAATAGCCATGGATTGGTACACTGCATTGCCAAACAAGTCAGTAAGATCATATGTGGACCTCTCTTCCAAGTTCTTGGGACGATTTGGAAAATTTAAAAGAAGGAAACGAACTGTGGAGCACCTGGCAGAAGTTATACAAAGAGAACATGAGGATCTTAGGACTTTCCTAGATCGCTTCAACGCGGAGGTCCTCCGAGTTGAACCTCACAGTATTAAGGAACGGGTCCGTCACCTGTATGCTAATACTTACAACGCAGAGCTCCGCATGAAACTTTCTAACCAGGAAGTAAGAAGTGAAAAGCATTTGGATGACATTTGTGAAGAGGTAATGTACGGAGAGGAGTACTGAAGGAATTTCCCAGTGAGAGCTGGTTCCAAGAGAGGAAAAAGAGCCAGTGAAGCAAGAGCAACGCCATGGAAAGTTTGATCTTAAGAACGATTACAGAGATAAAGGTTCAATAGGGAAAGAAGTCTGCCAAGAAGATATGCGGATTATACCCGTCTTAATAGACCAAGATCCGACATCTTGGCAATCATTATTGAGAAAAAGTTGGATATTCAATGGCCAAAGCCATCTCACAATACTCGGAAGAACAAGAGTGCGAAAGGGTATTGCAAGTTTCACAAGAGCCGTGGCCATGAGACGGACGATTGCATTCAACTGAATAGTGAGGTTGAGCACCTAATAAGAGAGGGAAAGTTGAAGAACGGCATGATAGGATAGGGCATGATAGGAGGGAAGGCCGAAGGGGAGGCGGAGACCAGAACTATATAATTGCCACCTACTTGACCAATCATCCACCTCGGACAGATAGTCACCAGTACAGGTATGATGATGATGTTGAAATGGAGAATCTTCCATATAGTGGAGTGATCAACACCATAGCAGGAGGACCAACTGGAGGCGATAGCAGGAACGCAAGAGAACGGACAGCTCAGAATCTGCGGAACAATGACAGATCCTATGCTGCTCCAGCAATCCGAGGAACCAACACTATATCCTTTGATGACAGTGAGATTCCCCCTCCTACGACAGGAGGTCAGGACAGAGATGATCCGGATGTTCCACTGGTGGTCTCTTTAACCATAGCAACTTATCGGGTGAACAAGATCCTGGTAGATATGGGGAGTTCCTCGAACATCATTTCCAAAAGAACAATAGATCAGATGAACCTGGGAAGAATTCGATATGAGAGAGTTAATACATCCATACTAGGATTTGGAGGAGGAACTGTCCGCCCTCTAGGAAGCATCATGCTTCATGTCTCATTGGGAACATATCCCGCGAGAGTGATACAGCTAGTCCGTTTTGTAGTGGTGGATCGAACTTTTGACTACAATGCCATCTTCGGTCGTCCGGGGATCAATCAATTCCGAGCTATACCTTCCACTCTCCATAATAGAATGAAGTTTCCGACCCCCTGTGGGATTGGAGATGAAGTAGGAAACATCCGAGAAGCTTGGGAATGTTACATCATGCCTACCAGGAGAGCATCCGCTCCCGTGTTGGCAGTCTCTCTGACTTCTGATCCACAAATTATTCTCCCACCAAAAAAGGAGAATTCCAACATTGGAATAGGGAGCCAGAAGGACAAGTTTCCCAAAACTTCACGGATCGAACCTTATGAGACTCTCAAGGATGTTGAACTTGTTGTTGGAAGCCCGGACAAGAAGACTAGAATCGGAAAGGAGATGAATGCGGAAGTGGAGATTAAGCTCATAGCTTGTCTCCGAGATAACAGCGATGTCTTTGCTTGGAGTACTGACGACCTCAAGGGGATAGATCCGAGGGTCGCTGTTCACCATCTTACATGGACCCCTCGATTAAATATATCCGCCAGAAGAGAAAAGATTTTGGCCCAATCAAGGATGCCATCATATCCGTGGAAGTTGACCGGCTCATGAAGGCCGGACACATCGAAGAGGTCCGGTATTCCGATTGGGTTTGCAACATTGTCCTAGTTGAAAAATCACCGGGCAAATGGCGGATGTGCAATGATTTCACCAGGCTAAATAAGTTTTGCCCAAAGGATCCATACCCTTTGCAACGGATTGACCAATTGGTTGATTCCACGGCCGGATGCGCGTTACTGAGTTTCATGGACGTGTATCAAGGCTTTTACTAGATTCGGATGGCCAAGGAGGATATTAAGAAAACAACTTTCTTTGCTGTGGGAGGGGTGTATTGCTTTAAAGTGATGCCCTTCGGATTGAAAAATGCGGGAGCTACTTACCAACGGCTGGTAAATCAAATGTTCAAGGAAGAAATTGGCAAGACCATGGAGGTGTGCGTGGATGACATGCTCGTTAAAAGCAAAACCGATGAACATCATATAGAGCACTTAAACAAATGCTTTGCTATCCTTTGAAAATACGGAATGAAACTCAATCTAGAAAAGTGCACCTTCGGAGTAAAGGGCGGGAAGTTCCTAGGCTACATGGTCACAGAAAGGGGAATAAGTGCAAATCCTGAGAAGGTAAAAGCCGTCCTAGACCTGCCTCATCCGAAGAACTTCAATGAGGTACAACAGCTTATCGGACGCCTGTCCTTAAGTCATTTTATTTCGCGGTCCGCAGAGAAGAATCTTCCATTCTTCAAAATCCTCCGGAAAGGAGAGAATTTTGAGTGGACTGCGGAATGTTCCGAGGCTTTTGAAAACTTGAAAAAGTACCTCCATTCCCCTCCACTGCTCTCCAAACCCGTAGAAGGAGAACCACTCTACCTCTACCTAGCAAAACGGAAGAGGCAATGAGTTCCGTATTAGTACGGATCCAAGCCAATGATCACATGCCAATCAATCTTAATAAAACCCTTGCTGGGGCAGAGACAAGATACGTAAAGATTGAGAAATTTGCATATGCTTTGGTTTACACCGCAAGACGGTTAAAGCCCTATTTCCAATCTCATAAGATAGCAGTCCTAACTACGGAACCTTTGAAACAGGTCCTGGGAAAGCCCGACCAATCCGGACGACTCTTTAAGTGGGCAATTGAGCTGAGCGAATACGACATTAGCTATCAGGCTCCGACAGCTAGGAAAGCTCAAGTTATTGCTGAATTCCTAGCGGAGTACCCTGAAGCGGAGTCAGAGAAAGTCTCGGATGAACAGGCATTTGAGTGCCTGATTACCAAACAGATCAAACGAAAGTCAGTTCCGCCAAAGATCAACCCAGATAACCCTGAAGATGCTCAGTTCATCAATCAATCTCGGACTACGTCATGGGAAGAAATTCGGGTCAACCAGATGTTCCTCCTTGATGATATCACAAGAGAATCAAATACTGAAAACTCCGACCAGGATACTCAGAAGGAGGAGGGACGAGGGTTAAAAATTCAGGAGCTTATACAAGATCCCCAAACCAAGGAACGGCCCACCGGTATTTGGACATTGGAAGTGGATGGTTCATCCACCGGAAGAGTGGGAGGCATTGGAATCTATCATAAAAGCCTTGATGGCGCGGAACTCGACTATGCGATATCCTTGGATTTCAAGGTTACAAACAATGAAGCTGAATATGAAGCATTGTTGGTCGGACTACGTATAGCCAAGTCCCTACAAGTCCGGAAACTCAAAGCTTACACGGATTCACATTTGGTTGAAGCCCAGTTTTCTGGTGCTTTTACCACAAAACGCCCCTCAATGATCAAGTATCTTGAACTACTGAGGCAACAAGTGAGTCTCTTCGATGAGTTTACCCTGGAAAAATTTGATAGGGAATGGAACGAAAGAGCGGATACTCTGGCAAAGTATGCATTCGCAACAGCTGCTTTAGATACAAGGAGAGTCATTCTGCTCACATTTACAAACTCATCCGTCTTGAGTCCTACTCCGACCATTTTGATCACTGAAACAGGAAGAAATTGGATGACTGACATCTTTAGTTACCTCAAGGACGGATCATTACCTGCTGATCCGAAGGAGTCGAGGAGCGTGTAGCGCCGAGCGAACAGGTATTTCATACTTGGGGAAGATTAGTATAAGAAATCCTTTGCGGGGACACACATGAGATGTTTAGATCCACAAGAAGCGAGGACAGTGCTTGAGGAAATTCACAGTGGAAGCTGCGGAAGTCATTCCGGTGGGCGGACTCTCGCTCAAAAAATCATTCGACAAGGTTACTACTGGCCTACCATTGATAAGGATTCCGCGAGCTTCGCCTGAAATTGCCCTGATTGTCAGTATTATGTAAATGTCCCACATCGTCCGACACACCCTATGATTCTGTCAGTCATAGCATGTCTGTTTGATTAATGGGGCATTGATATTGTCGGACCTTTCCCAAGAATCACTCAACAGAAGAAATTCTTAATTGTAGATGTGGAATATTTCACCAAATGGGTGGAAGCGGAAGCAGTGGCCAATATCATGGAAAGTCGTGTGCGGACCTTCATTTGGAAAAACATCATTTGTCGCTTTGGCTTACCGAGAGTTCTCGTTTCGGATAATGGTGCTCAATTTTCAGGCAACAGACTCAAGGAATGGTTGGCCTCTTTCAAGATTGAGCAACGCTTTACATCTGTCGGATATCCACAGGCTAATGGACAAGCTGAATCCACGAACAAAACAATCGTTAAGATCCTGGAGAAGCGACTGAGGACCTCTCAGGATAGTTGGGTGGATGACCTGGACGGTGTACTCTGGGCCCACCGCACCACAGCACAGACTGCAACTAGGGAGACCCCATTTGCTCTGGTTTATGGCACGAAAGAAGTCATACCAGCAGAAATTGCAGTCGAAACAATGAGGGTCCAAGAATTCCATGATTCTGCCAATCAGGAAGCTCGGACCTATAACATAGATATGCTGGAACAGAAGAGGATCGAGGCATTGGATAATATCCACAGATACCAAGCAACTGCAGCCCGGGCCTACAACAAAAATATTCAAGCTAAAGATTTACAGGTCGGAGACTTGGTTCTCCGCAGAGCTGATATCTTGAGCAATGTTGGGAAGCTCAAGCCTAAGTGGGAAGGACCCTACAAGATTGTTGGTGCAAGAGTGAATGGAAGTTATGAGCTGGAGGACGAGCACGGACACCCACTCAGGCGTACATGCAATGCCAAGAACCTTCAACAGTTCTATGCTTAGGGCATGTGACACGGAACTCCGTCAGTTGTTTTGACATTCTAGGCCTAAACCGTTTGTTACATGGAACTCCGTCAGTTCTATTTTTGTTAACTCTATTCTTATTGGCTATGCATCTCACAAGTTGTAATTGAATTTACGGCAAATCAATACAACTTTCATCTTTCGATTCAAAACGAAATTTGATTATTTACATGACAGAAATATTATAACATCAATCTGGTTTAACAAATGAACAAGGAAACACACAATCTCCTTTGTACGAACTACGATCCGAGATAAGTATCCGGATCACTACAATATTTACACTACAATGGAAGAGCCTGTTCTGTTCTCCGAAATATACCATAAATTCACCAAAGGATCTCTCAAGCGAAAGGGTCCATCAGCACACCAACATCATCAGTCTTTTTAGACAACGAGCAATGAGATGTGCCTGTAACATGAACAAATCAAGAGTCAACCTCCGGACATTAAGATTCTTCAACATTTTCATTCGTTTGAATCCAAAAAATGAATCTGTCGCATTAATCGTATCATGATCCACCCGCCAACAGCTCTTCGGATAGGACAAGCTCCTACTGGGTGGATCACGCATACGGCCGATAGGGTCGTCCGTCAGCTTACCCAGATCGGAAAATTTGCCAAGATCTACGTTTCCTAAACAACAGACGTAATCTATCCCTCTAGACCCACGCCACTCTCAAACTCAAGACAATACATGCCAATTTGAGAGTGGACGGGAGTCTCGAGGGGGAGACTAGTCAAGACATCATCTTCCTATTGGGACCACTAGGCTCAAAACTGCAGGGTCAGTCCGACCTTGAGAAAGAAGCGAGAAATTTTCAACAAGATGAAAATTAGAATTAGATCTATGCAACCAATGCAGTGGGGAACTCGGGTATTTATATATAGGACGAACCAATTAGCGTCCGCAACGTAAGAAGACTGACGTCGACGATGGGCTTGGGCCATCCGTAAGGGCCAGATAGTATTGGATCATTTAGGCTTACCGCAGCTGATAATATTGAGCCCATGTTTTTAACTTCCCTATAAAAGTATCCGAGTAATCATTCATCGGTAAGTCCGACAAACTTCATTTGCAGAAACATCCGAAGATTAAGCTTATTGAGTAGTCCGAAGATCAGCAAGTTAATAGTTTGATTGTCTTGAATCATATGTCGTTCAAAGTGATCCGTGTTTGCAAGAGATATATATTTATCCTGACTAGTAAGACTGTGCATAACATGACGGATCAAGGAAACATAGAAACAAAAGCATTGATATATTGAAAAGAAGCATAATTGTACTTGCATTACTATGAAAAATTCAGAAATCAGTGTACTTGGCAACAGATCCGTGCCATTAAAAGTACATATTCCAAAAGCTACAGTATTTCCACGGGGCATACCCCGGACTTCTCATCGAGGGGGAGGCTGGCTTGGCCCGGATTCATCAGTTGCAGGCGGATTGGTGGAAGATGGATTGGCATATGAGGCGCCCGCACGTGATTCAGCAACGACATCAAAGATAGCCTTGATGTTCTCGAACAAGTTGAAGTCCGCGTCATGGCCGACGATCCGAGAAGGCATGAAGTACCAATCCTTCAGATAATTCATGTTTTCATGAAAAGGCGTGAAGCATACCTTCCCTATAGCTCTCGGGATACATTTGGGAAGAAAAGGTCCGCCATTGGTGATTTCAATTTCACCTTCCTCGGTGACCACCTCCGTGAACTCGCACGCCGCTAACCTTTCATCCGGGACGATTTCCACCGGGATTTCAACACCACCAGCATCCGCGGAAGGATTTAATCCTTCCGCCATCCAGTCAAAGTTTGGAGGCACCAACCCCTTTGCTTGTAGTTGGCCAATGGCGGAAGAGAATCCCTCCAGGCGGAGAGCGTCGGCCTTGTCCGCCATAAAGAACTTGAAGGAGTCCGACTTCATGAAGTCCTTCACAGCTTCGAGCCGGGCGAACTGGAGATCTTCGAGGAGCGCGTCCTTGGACTCCAGGAACGCCTTCATCGACTTATCAATAAAGTTCTCCTTCCATTCCACGTCCGACTTTGCCTCCCGCCAGCTAGCCTTCAACTTGGCAATGAGCGTATCCTTCTTCTTCAATTGGGCCTCCGCCCGTTTGACCTTCTCCGCCTCCTCCGCGGATGTAGACAAAGCCTTATGAAGGTCTTCCTCAATAGTGGCCCGCTCATTGGCCTTCCACTGCATGGCCTTGATCATGCATCCGAGCTACAAGAAATCCATAATGTCAGAAGTTATATTTCTAACACAAAATCTGAAACCAAAGAAGGAAAACAGGCGCAAGGTACTTACCCTTTGATGGAGTTCGTGGATTTCTCCAACCCTCTCAACCTCAGGGAGTCCGCGACTCCGTTCATACTCCACGTCAAGGGCCGCCTAGTCGGATAACGGCAGAACCACAGAGAAAAGATGCCTCTTCGATGTAGGAGAAGCATCCGAGGTCGCGCCCCTTTTCTTGCCAGAGACGATGGCATCCCGCATCAACACATCCCCCGGAGGCGCGACGTAGCAGAACCACCAGGACCAGATGTCCTCGGAGCACCTGCGGTTGGTGGCTTCGACGCAGTAGTACTGCGGATCGCAGGACCTTTCCCCTTGTCGGGCACCTCCAAGACCTGCGGATCCTCACCCGCCTTCTTCCGTCGCTCCTCCTTAGCAGCAAAGAGGGCCGCATTTTTGGGGTCTGCCATAGGTAAACTCGCGGACGTGTTAATGATCCTGGCCCTCTAACTAGTGGCAAGCTCAAGAGCTTGCTGCTCCCTCTGCTTTTTCTTCTTCTCTCAGAGGGTCGACATTATGTACTCGAACCAGTAAGCTGCGGAAGGAACAAACGATGTCAGATACGGATCCATAACACCATGAACAATGGACATCTATGGAACAATCATGCATGACATTCAAAAAAAAAAAAGAGAGAGAGAGGAAGAAACACAAATCCTAAGTTAAGGATCCTTACAGAAGTCGGTCTTCCCTCCGACCTCAACGACGTCAGTCAGTCCGCACAAGTAAGGCAGCGGCTGACAGATCAATCCGTGGAACGAATAAGTTGGTGGGTTATTTTTCTTGTGGATCTCCGCCACCCACGGAGCCACATTCTTGGGGAGAGGGCGCCAGTTCGGGATACTCTCCCTTAGAAAATTATTGGGCAACCCCCACTGTTCTCGTCTCCTCGCGGACTCCCAGGCTTCAAAGCCATCCGCACGAAGATTTATTTCTCCCACCACTTTGATCCGAGCGAGGAGATGGGATCAGAGATGAAGTTGTATGATTTTCTATTTACAAAAGTGTAGAAGAGGGGATTCCCCAGACTAAAAGTTACATTAAATAACTGCCGGAAATTCTCAAAATTTACCGGTTGCCCCTTCTTCGCACAGAAAACCGCAAAGCAAATAAGGTTCCCCAAGGATTTGGGGATAACCTGGCTCGGACTTATCCCGATGTGATTCAAGATGTGCTTGAACTCGAAGGCAATGGGGATCTTCCATCCGCAGGAGAATGCCGCTTCGTGCACACACATGTATCCAGCGGGCGAATTGTAAAAGGCTTGCCTAAGCTCCGGAACCATGATTTCGACGGACTCAGGGATTTCCCATTTCCGCTTCCACTCCGGAATGTCCTCAGGCTTCACCTTGGACGGACATGTGGGAAGCAGACTGTCCACGTTGAGCTCACCGTATGAATTAGCTATTACAACGACGGATGAAGGACGAGGGAATTTAGTCCGTGCCGCCTGAGCTCCACGACCAGCAGCAAGGGGCGGATTAGGATGCACGGGCACTTTTAGGATGAAGAACAATCCGGCGATTGTTCCGCCCGGAACGTCCCCGCGGACGAGCGGTTTGAGAGGCTTCCTCCTCTTCTTCCTCGTCATCCTCATCTTCCTCTCCTTCTTCCTCTTCCTCTTCATCAACTTCGGGTCTCCCAGACGTACCTGGGTTGGTCGGACCTGTTTCTGCCACAACACGGTCCTCCTCACCAGTCTCAAACATCTCTACATCGTCTGCCTCCCGATCAGTGTCGCCCTCCTGCTCCACCCGAGGCACACTTCCACCAGCCGATATACCACCACTACCGATGGTCCGAGATTGGACTCGCACCCTTGTTCTCACAACATTTCCTTGGCTATTCACCACATCATTCTGAGCAGCAGTACCACGGACCCCTTGCCCAGCATCTGAATCACCGGACGAGACAACCTCCGCCTTGTTTACTGCGGGAAGTGCATCTCCGGAATCTCCAACTCGGCGAAAAATGCAGCGTGGACGAGGTTACCGTAACAGACTCGGAACCTTGGATTATTCCATCATCGTAATCCTGAACTTCATGTTGGTTCTGACTATCGCTCCCGGACATCCTAGGGCACAAGGAAACGAATCAGAAAATGTTGTGACGCAAGGGTGCCAATAACTACTTATTGGCACCTACCTTGGCACGCAAGGTCCAACACTTCCACTACCGAATAAGTAGATTCATGTGGTCCAATAAGTAGATTGAACTCCCCTGTGGTCCAACACTTATTGGCACCACATGAATCTACTTATTGCCAATAAGTAGATTCATGTGGTCCAATAAGTAGATTGAACTCCCCTGTGGTCCAACACTTCCACTACCGAATCTACTTATTGGCACCTACCTTGGCACGCAAGGTCAGGCCACAGGGGAGTTCTATGTGCCAATTGGCACTATTATCTACCATACAAGGCGCCATAACAAAAATTTTAACAAGTCTACTGGCACTATTATCTACCATACATGGCACGTTTACAAGGCAACTATACACGTCATATCTACAAATTGATACCACAAGTTCAACTACGGAACACATGCAATATTAGAGTAACCAAAACTCAACATATGACACATCACTTGGCAAAAAATACCCTATCTCTATAGCATACGAGAACGGAAATCCCACAAAGCATACATTCATCCGTGGTAGAAGAAACAATACTCCAAATTTAGAAAAAAGCAAGATTTACTTACTTGACAAGGTAATTGGAGAAGAGTGGACGGACGACGAACATTTGCTTGCTCTCCAAAGGTGACTGCCCGGATCTTTGGATTGCTCACTGGAAAGTTTTGTTCGCTCGGAATTTGGTTATTTGCTTGGATTGCTCTGAATTCAATTTGGCTAAAGTGTGACAATGACAGATCTGGCAACTATTTATAGAGGGATATTTGGGGAAGATGAAGGGTCGCATCACTCGGATTTCAACACTAGACGTTGATCATTTCAATTCAACGGTTGCATCGGTTCACATTTCGCAAAATTACATAACGCCCCATTAAATTTATTTTGGAAATTCTCCACTATCTCGGGATCCTCACTCATGGGCTGGACGGACGACTTATTGGGCCCCCTGGATCAGTATTCATCGGCCCAAGTGGATCATTTCACATATCCAGCCCAACGGATTACTTCCTACACACTCCTCCGCAAGAGACCTCTTCAAATCCTAAAACCGTTCTCGGATCTCGATATATCTTGAATACAAATACCTTTTCCTTCTACAGTCTGAGATTTTTCCTAACTCGGACTGTAGAACGAAAGGGGGGGGGGGGGAGGGATATATTAATTTCCTGAAACACGGATATGGATTTTTAGCATGAAAAGAAGGGATTTTCTCCCTCACATTTAACGATTCGGACACACTCCTAAACACACTTATTCCTTCACTCATAGTTCCACAACTATCTTCTACTAAGATACTTGGAAACTAGGGGGACATATGTTGATACGGATATATGTCCAATCCGTTAAGGGCGCCATAGAGCGTGTCCTAGAGCGCATCAAGGCTAAAATAGTCAATTCAGTACTTATCCGATCTTGGCTAGTCCGCCTTAAGGAAAGCCTTCCGGGTCAATCAGTACGCTCAAGTCAATACACCTAGCTGGTCCGACCTAGCTAGGTGCACGACTTCCGAACCTGACAAGAGGTCACATGGTCTCACCAAGTACCACACACTGTCAGTCCTAGGATGCCAAACGGACCGGACGAGATAAACTCGGACGCCACCTTGACAATAAGACCAAACGTATACACTGGAACCTCCAAGATACTTCCGAGCAGTTAGTATCTCGGACCGTCACTGAGCTACCTAGGAACAGACCAACTCAACAGAGCTCAAATCATTCTAAAAGGTCTCACACGGACCCATCAGCGGGAATAGTACTCTGAGGGGTAAAAGGACCAATCTACCTTCCCAGGACCATCTAATAGTGTTGGACCCTCACATACTATTGGGCCATGGGCCAAGGGAGCATTGTTGTCCAAATCATGAACATACACTTGGCATCATCTTATGAACCTCTTCATAAGTACATGATAACTATAAATATAGTACAAGGTCCAAGACCTTAAGGTAAGTGTTTTTGACATTATAACCTTCCTCATAACTACTACATTGAGAGCCTTCCTCTCTCTCTTGAGTAAAGTCTCTTCCCGGTTTGACATCTAGCAAACCGGGCTACCTATCTAACCCCCCCCCCCCCCCACTTAGTCTTTTCAGGTGTTCCGGCTCGGACCAAGTCACCAGGTCGGACTTCTAGTTGGAGGCGGACCTTAGATTTGGGACTTGTAGTAGTTTAGTTAGTGTTTGAGGCTCAACCCCTCAACACACACAATGTTAAATGAATAACAACTTTTGTCCAACTACCTAATCTATCTAGAATTCCTATATCTCATTCAGGAGACTTTAAAATAGCTGAAAATTGCATATTAAAGAATGTTCTTTGTGTTCCTACTTTTAAATTGAACTTAATGTCTGTGAATAAGGTGTGTAGAGACAACTCTATTAGGTTCTTATTCATTAAAAATACATGTCATATATTGCAGACAAATTGTTCATTTAGTCAATCAGTGACAAAGATTGGACTGATTCAAGCTAAGAAGGGACTTTACTTATTGAAGGATGTTTTTCAATCACCTAAGGCACTAGCCATCTCCAGTCAGAATGACCAAGATCAAGATCAATCTGCTGCTGTGAAGGATCATTCATGGCATTTTAGACTAGGACACCTTAGTTCAAGTAGATTCTCTATTATTCAGGCATGTAATCCTGATATGCAATGTAAGAAGTTTTCTTATTGTGATATTTGTATGCAAGAAAATTAGAAGAAACTCTCTTTTTCACTTAGTAATAAATATTCAAGTTCTATTCTGGAATTGTTGGATTGTGATCTATGAGGACCATATTCTGTAGCAACAATCAATGCTCATCACTATTTCTTAACAGTTGTAGATGATTATAGCAGGTTTACTTGGGTATTCTTGCTCAGATATAAATCAAACACGAAAGAAACTTTAATAACTTTATTCAATTCATACAAAATCAAATGCAGATGAAAGTTAAAGTGATTAGATAAGTTAATGGCTTAGAATTTCACATGCCTGATGTCATGAATAAACATGGAATGTTGCATCAGAAGACATTCTCATATACTCCACAACAGAAGGAGTAGTGGAGAGAAAACACCAGCACCTTTTAAACATAACAAGAGCTTTACTTTTTCAATCAAAATTACCCAAAAAGGTTTGGGGAGAAGTAGTGCAAACAACAGCTTTTGTGATAAATAGAACTCCCAGTCCAATTTTAAATAATAAAACTCAATTTGAGTTGTTTTGTGATAAGAAACCAGAATATTCTGTTATAAGGACTTTTAGATGTTTGTGTTTTACTTGCACTGAGACTGTGGGAAGGACCAAACTAGATTCAAGATCACAGAGATGTATCTTCATTGGATATCCATCCAATGTGAAGGGTTATAAAATATATGATCTTTTGAAAAGCATACAAGCTTCATATCAAGAAATGTGATCTTTTTAGAGACAGTTTTCTCATACAAAGAGAAAACTAAAGATGAGAATGATATACTGATACATGCACCTAATTATGTGGATTATGAATGGTTGAATAACAAAAATACAGAACATGAGAATAATCAAGAAGTGCACATTGGTGATCAGATATATGATATACCATTTGATCATGCAGAGAATAATGAAGAAGAAGATATGGAAGAAGAACCAATTAGGTCACCTATACAGAGATCTTCAGAAGAGATAAATTTGAGAAGAACAACAAGAACAAGAAAATTGCCTTCAAAACTGGATATCTATCATCATGAGGCAAGGGCCTACAATACAGAAAAATGAAGTAAAAGCTAAGTATCCAATCTCAGCTTTTCTATCCTATGACAAGTTCTCTAAGAACTACAAAGAATACTCAATAAATTTGGCACTAACTCATGAGCCAGAAAGCTATGAAGAGGCAATCATAGAAAAGCATTGGAGAGATGCTATACAAAATGAAATAAAAGCCCTGATTGACAATAACACCTGGATTATTATTAAGAGAACACCAGACATCAAACCAATAGGATGCAGATTTGTTTTTAAAATAAAACTCAACTCAGATGGAAACATAGATAAGCACAAAGCAAGATTAGTAGCTAAGGGTTATACACAACAATATGGATTTGATTATATTGAGACATTTAGTCCAGTAGCAAAGTTCACATCAGTAAAAATCTTCTTAGCCCTGGCTTCTAAAGAAAAGTGGCATCTATGTCAGCTTGATGTCCATAATGCATTTCTGAATGGTGATCTAGATGAAGATATTTTACATGAAAATACCACCAGGTCTTTTAATTCAGGGGGAAGATTCAAACAGATTAGTATGTAAACTGAATAAATCCATATATGGATTAAACAAGTCAAGACAATGGAACTCAAAATTGACTAGCTATCTGAAAGAATTAGGCTTTGATCAATCCAAAAGTGAATATTCATTACTAACTAATGGTACTGAACATTATTTTATTGCTCTATTGATTTATGTAGATGACATAATCATAGGAAGCAAACATCAACAAGAAATAGATCTTGTTAAGAATACACTTCAGAGTCACTTTAAAATAAGAGATTTAGGTCAATTAAGATATTTTCTTGGACTTGAAATTGCACAAAATGATGAAGGAATGCATATTTCTCAAAAGAAATATGCATCAGAGATAGTGCAAACAGCAGGATTGCTAGGTTGCAAACCAGTAGTTACTCCCATTGAGCAAAATGTGAAATACACACATAATAGCTCAACTTTACTGGAAGATCCAACATACTACAGAACATTGATTGGAAAATTAATCTTCTTAACCATCACAAGACCTGATATAACTTGTGTAGTTGGAATCTTCAGTCAATTTATGCAGAATCCATGTAAAGATCACTTGAATGGAGTTCTGAGAATAATCAAATACATCAAAAGTGACATTGGACTAGGAATTTTTCTATCAAAAGATAAAGATCTGAGCATGACTGCATATTGTGATTCTGATTATGCAGGATGTCCCATGACAAGAAGATCAACTTCAGGATATTGTGTAATGATAGGAAATTCACTTGTAAGCTGGAGATCAAAGAAACAGATCATAGTGAGTAGATCCTCAGCTGAAGCTGAGTATAGAGCCATGGCTTTTGCCTGTTGTGAGATAATCTGGATGATGGCATTATTGAATGATTTGAAAGTAAGAATCACAAATCCAGTGAGACTGATGTGTGATAACCAATCAGCCATTCACTTAACTAAAAATCAAGTTTTTCATGAAAGAACTAAACACATAGAAGTGGATTGTCATTTTGTAAGAGAAAAGGTCATTGAAAAGAAGATTGATGTTGTTTTCATCAATAGTAAGGATCAACTCGCAAACATATTCACTAAAGTTGTACCTTTAATGAATCTCATTAATGCAATGATCAAGATGAACATCAGAAATCCATATGTTCCCCTTGAGGGGGAATATTGGAAATTTATGAATATAAGAATAAATCAAGGGACCCAAAGTTGTAATTTAACTGGGGGTCTATTACCATGGAGACCCTTGTTGGAGACGTCACTCTCATCCAAACCCCTCTTAGTCTAACAATAACATTTGGGTCCAAAAATAACTTTTTCAGTTGACCAACTTAAATTAAGTTTATTAAAATTTCATCTCCAAACAAGTCCTTATGCTATATTTGGAAATTTAGGTTTAATTACTCCCCATCCCACTTTCCATTCCAACCCGTCAAAAATACCTTTCTTCCTCCCCCATGAATTTTCATCTTCATCAATGTGCTAACTGCTAAGTATCCATAACTTTATTTTTAATTTTGATTTTGATTTTATTTCTTTGAATTTGACAAAATGGGAAATAAATAAACTCATTTGGATGGTACTATAGACACATCTATTCAGTGCATTTTACTAGTATCTTGTTATATCTAGTAGAGCTCGACATAGAGAGATAAACTAGCAAGAAGAAGAAGGCGACATCGTTCGACGCGTACAACATGGATGGTGATCTTGGCACTTACACCTCCTATGGAGATTCATATACTGCCTACTCCTCCGCTGAAGCTCTGCCGTTCTCCATCGTTGATTACACGCCGGAATATAGGAGGAAGTGGCGGTGGATCACCTCAACAACTCAGATCTTTTAGGATTTCAATCGAACACTTAATGATTAATTATATACTATCATCGCCAATCTTAATTGCCGGATGACTTGTATACTACAATTCTTCTGGGTTCGTCTTCTTTTGGATTCCATTTGTAGAGGTTTGAAGATTTTCGAAATTGATTTGGAGGTTTTGGATTGAAGTAGCAAAACCAGGGACCAAATTGTATTTTTAGAAACTTGAAACCGTTACTTTTGTGAATTAGATGTTTACATGAGCTGCTATGTAATTTTTTAGAAATATTTGGAGCTGATTGAAAATTTTGGAAAATTATAGGACTAAATTGCACTTTCGAAAGTTTTTGGAATATTTTGAATTTTTTTATAGTTGCAATATTTTAATTATGGATAATTGCATCTACATTCAAAAAACTTAAGTCTGTTTGATCCCTCCCAATATCCAATATTTTAACAAGGGTAAAAATGACTTTTCAAGCCTTTAGTTCGAAAAAAGTCAAATTCGTGGGCCCATATGTAATTTAAATTATCTATGAAGGTATTAAAATGTTATTATTGATTTAACAGGGATCCATATGTAATTAGAGAATCTTGTAAGGGGTCCAGATGTAATGCACCCTTTAACAGGAGTTAATTGCAAAGAATTTAAAACTATAGGTACCAAATATGGAGGCGCGAAAGAGTTTAAGACTCAATTGCACAAAGAAGAAGAAAAGAAGGATCAGAGGATAAAGCGCAAGAGTGAAGCAAGTGGAATCGACCAATAAGAACAAAACGTGTCAAACGTTTTGTTTCATGGACGCGAACTCAATTCGCCAAGCTACAGAGCGAGTTCGTCTTCCCTAAATTACCAGAATAGAACAAAATGCTCTGCAACATAGTACAAGATGTACTATTCGATCTCGACCATCCATTTCAAGATCAACGGACATATATAGAGGAAGGACGAATACAAGGCTTGAGCTCCTGATCAATTGCAGCTCATTTGACTTGCTCATTTAATTTTTCGGCATCTTTTTTAGTTCGATTCAATCCGTTTAAGGTCAAGTTGTTTCTTTGCCTTGAGTAGTATAAATACTCAGTAGTATTGGCTAGGTTTCACTATGTAATTCACTCTCAACTCTGAAAATCAATACAACAAATCTCCTTGTGTGTTTCTTGTTTTTTAACAAAAATAAAACTATACCTGCCCCTCGACCCTATTTTGTTAATCAAACAAGTTTCGAACAATTTAATATGTTGTAATAGATGTTATAAAAAAAACTAGTCTATTAGTATGAGATAGTACAATAATATTATTTGCATATATAGAATAATTGACACATAATCATATAAAAATTGATATGAAAGCCTATATGACATCATTAATGACGCAAGAATTCTCCTAATATATTCCTCAAACCGCCTAAGACCACTCCCAATGGGTCTTAGCTAAGGCCGTGAATAGTGGCGGTCGTGAGGTAAGGCTGATTTAACGACCACTGCAGAAAAAAAAAAACTGTCCAACAGGTCGTGATAAGGCCGTGAATAGTGTTTTTAAATATTTTTTTCTATATTTTTCTTAACTTGCTTAACATATTATAAGAGTGTTTAGAAGTTGAAATTACTCAAATTGGATTCTTAAAACTCGTTTTATAATTTATTGAGATTGAAAAATATAGTCGTTGTTTAATCCGTTTGAAAAATATAGTCGTTGTTTAATCCGTTTGAAACTTATATCCATTCGGAACAACATGTATTAAAAACACACAGATTTATATATTGAAATCATACGGATACAACATCACAACATTACAGTCCTAATACATGATTGAAATTGAAAACACACAACATCATACAACATTGAAATCCTACTTGAAATGAAATGAAAGCACACAACAACAAACATAGAAGGAATCACATTCCGAGCTCGGACTGGAGCTTCTGCAGGATAGTAAGCTCCATCGGTGACAAGTTATCGAACCTATTTTGTAGATCGATCATCATTTTGAACTTCCCCAACGTAGCAGCTTGATGTTGACTCGCAGCAAGCACTCTCACGTCCTCAGACTTCTTCTCCGCCTTCATTCGCATCACTTCAAGTTTCCTCTCCTCAAACTCAAGCCTCCGCACCTCAGCTTGCTTTCTTTCCTCAATCTTCCTCCGTTTAAGCTCAAGCCTCTTCTCCTCAATTGTATTCATGCCTTGGAAGGATTCATTCAAACCGTCCATAATTGAGCTTCCACTCGAACCCCCTTACTTTTGCAAGGCCTTTGCCTTCTCACGACCCATAGGGCGCTTCAATGCAATTTCGCTCCCATCATCATTGCATTCCAAACCCCTTTTGGTACCGCTCCCACCACTAACCTCAACATTGATAGCCTCATCAGCTGATCCACCACCATATGCCTGAGGTTGCGCCCTGCACCTACTTACCCCGGTTGCATTGGTGAAATTCATGTGAGATTGCCATTGCGGATAGTGCCTCATTGCTTCCCAACAATGCATGTTATTAAACTTACTGCCCTGCCTCTGTTTGTGTAGCTTTTTGGCCATGTTGATAACATCATCGTCATTGTAACCGCTTTTATCTCCAACACATCTTTATGCATCATCATAAGCTGAGACAAAGTGGTTTACATCTTCTTTCATCCGAGTCCACCTACCACGTAGTGAATTTGCAGTTCGAGGTGTGAGACATGTAAGAGGATGGCCATCTCTAATGTTTTGCTCCTAGATTTCCTGAACTTCCACAAACATCGAAGTATACGCGCGGTTGGTGGCTTTCACCGGATCCTCACTTAACGACATGAAAATCTGGATGAGAGCACGATCCTCCTCTTCAGAGTACGAACTCCTTGACCCATCTTTTTCTTCCTCTTTCCCCGCGGTTGAGGCTGCCTTTTTTCCAGTAGGCTTGCGAGGTTTCCTTCCTTTCCCTTTTGCCGTAGGTTCCGGTTGAGTCTCCGGAATAGACTCCAGTGGATAAGTTGAAGAGTCTGGATTGTATGGATTGTAGCACCTGGTCGTATCGTAGAATGAAGGTTCCGGTTGGTCTTTGGGTGAGATGAGAATTTGGGAGTTGGGAGTGATACCATAAAACTCATTCAGAAATGCCAGTATTTTATCCAACATTCCTTGTTGAGTGAGCCATATGTATGTCGGATGTTCAAATGGATTTGGTGGAGTGGAGTTCGAATTCTGGGAGTTGGGAGTAGACATTTTAGCGTTTTGAGTTTAAGAAGTGGAAGATGAGAGGAAATTGAGGTGTGGTCAAATGGGTTGTGAATGAGTCGTATTTATAGATCTCGAAAAAATATAGTCGTTGGTGTATTTTTTATTTAATATTACTTTACAAATTAATTTTAAAACAAATAAAAAAAGGTCGGGTGGGGCCCATTGGGCTGGGGCCTAGCCCAATGGCGGGGGGGCGGCCCCCCCCCCCCCCCCCCCATTGGCCGTCGTGCACGGCCGGCCCCTAAGGCCACTCCATTGGGAGTGGTCTAAGCAGCCACCACCTGGTACTTCTGCTCCTTTTTGTTGTATAATACTAGTAATCATTAGGTATATTATAGAAAGTCAGTTTTACATGTAAAACTAATTTGGTTGCCATTTAACTACTTTAAGTGTAGTTGCTTAAAAAAAAAAAAAAAAAAAAAAAAAAAAAAAAAACTACTTAAGTGTTCTCCAATCATGTTGTTTATGTTGTTGCTAAGGTAAAATCACATTTTACACAAATTAACTGAAACTTTTTTACAAAAATTTATATACTTAAGCATATTAAGGAAAAACATCTAAACAACAAAAGAAAATATAATAAATTAAGGGATAATTACATAGGGCTACCCATTTAGAAGGGTGTTTCTCACACTCATACCACTTAGTGGGACAATTATATTTGGGTCCATTTTTAATTTTATCCGTTGACCAACTTAATTAAATTGCTTCAAATGAAACAACCAAACATGGCCTGATGAAATTCTAAATAAAGAAAAGATTTTTTAAAAACAACCCAACCATCATCATCTTCTTCTTCTTCATCTTCTCCAACTTGTTTCTTCTTCCTCCATTTTCATAATATCTTCTTATTCTGCGGTGGATTCATTCTTCTCTTTCTTTCTTCACTTTCTTCTTTTCTTCTTCTATATGGTGGAGCCGTAAAAAAGCGCAACCACAAGCTCCGGCGGAGCTGTAATTCTGCTCCGGAACGGAGTTGAAATCAGCTCCGCTCCAAATCTGGAGTTGTACAGTACAGCTCCGATTGGAGCAATTATGCAGCTCCGCCGGAGTTGTTATGCAGTTCCGGTTGGAGCAGCATAAAGCTCCGATTTTGAAATTCATCTCTGATTCATTTTTTCGGCTTTCAATTTTTATGTTTAAAGGATATTTGATCTTGATTTAAAGTTGGGAAATTTTACAAATTGCAATAGAAGTTTAGGGGTTTATTTGAGATTTTTCTAAAAGTTATGGGTGATAAATATCAAATTAGATATCCATGGACTGAATTATAATTTGTCAAAAGGTGTTAGTGTTTTGCAACTTCCAAAATCCAATAATCTGAGAGGGGTAAAATTGACTTTTCCAGGTTTTAATTCGAATTTGGTCAAGTTCGTGGACGAAAGTGTAATTGTTTTACTTCTAATTAGATGAAATCATAATTGTTCGACTAGTGATACTAATGTGTAGTTACGACATCTAATAGTGGGTTTGGATGTAATTTCCCCATGAATTAATGATAGTCCATTTAATGATACTACACAAAATGTAACATGGAAAATTCATTGAGATTTTTAGTTCGATGTTGTGGGATATTTGGAGTATTGTTTAGCATCTCTTATACTTGTTTAAACGTTGTTTGATTATCAATATATTTTTTGTCGTTAAAAAAAAAAAAGAGAATTCATACCCAAACAAAACGCTTTAGGCTTTGTTCTTTTCGTTGGAATATGAATGAACTGATCTGAATTAAACGAAACTGAACTGATTTGTAATATAAAAAACAACTAAGCAAATCCAAATTGAACTGAATTTAATGAGTTTTCAGATGAACATAACGGAGCTTTAATCGGATTTCAATTTACAGTTCTAGCTTATTGTTCGGTTTTTAAAACATAACCCAATAGGCCAATACTCAGTGATTATATAGTTCATAACATAATTGACTTTTATGAAAGTGTTTAGTAAGTTAGTTGCTACATGATAAGCTAGCTTATGCGCAATGTAATTAGCACTATGAAAAAGTTCCAAAGCAAACCGGTACTACCACTCCACCCCAAATAAGAGTATGACGCATATTTTTGGGTGAAACGTTAAAATGAAATGTCATAAAAGGAGTGGAAAAATATGAATTTTTAATATAAAATTGTACTATAATTTATGTGTACATGTACAATTTTTTTTTAGTATTTATTGGGTACGGGATAATTAGGCCGTCTGTGATAAGTTGAAAAATGACAAACAATGGCGGGGCGGAGTGGGTACTATATGTAGATAGGAAACATGAGACATGATAATATGGACTTATGGGGCATACTTATGCTTAACTAGTTAATTATCCATTTGAGCATATTAATAACTATACGATTCGTATTTTCTTCACGTAAATTTCATCATTCTATTTTAGCAGTCGTATATCACTTGTTCACTTTCAGTTTTAATTACACTTGAAATACGTATACAACATGGAGTCCAGTAAATAACATACTCTCTCCAAAAAAGTAGTGCCTAACAGAATTGTCTATAGTCAAAACTTATTAGTCTCCATAATCTTTCTACAAATGACAGACATAATTAAATGCATGTTTCAATATTCAAAGACAAAGAGAGCACGTACGTTACGAAACTAAATTTAATTTAATCATAAATTTATGTTAGAGTACGGATATTTAGATTTAGAGCTAGCTTTTGTCATAACCACTAGCTATTAAGATCCTTCATCTTAATGGCACTTAATTAATTAGATTCATAGGCTAGAAATGTGCTTCTTCGTAATCCCTTTAATTCCAACAATTAGACATAAATACCATACAAGACAAAAATATAAACATGTTCATTTGTCTTCACTTAAATTGATCCTTACGAAGATAGAACTCTTGCAATATGGATTAGCTTCTACTAATAAACATGTCTGCATTTTAAGAGTTGGGTTGCTTGCTTTTAGGGATCTCATCGGTAAACACTTCTTAGCTGATATAGTGGTCGGTATTTAATAAACTAATGAATCAATTAACTAAAATTGAAAGTTGATAAGTCATATATAATCATTGATAAATTAATTGATATACAATTGGTTTGCTGAATAGCATGTAGATTATGTTTTGCAAAATAATAGACTAATTGATTATCTAAAGTGGTTGATTTTGCTAGATATATATCATATGAAGCAAACCAGATAATTATAAGCCACTAACTAAACCACTAACTAAACGTTCCCATAAATATTACTTTTTTTCTGTTTTAAATAAGGGGGTATTCACTTAGCACATTGCATTAAAGTTATTGTATTAATTTGAGGCAATATGACAAAAGCATGAAGTTTATTTGGGATATAGTTAGGTTACTCGATGACCAAACTGTACCAAACGAAGCCATTCAAAGAATTAAGTCGGGAGATGGCTGGCATTTGAATAACTGCCATGCCCAGGGGCCAGGTGGAATATAACATTAATTAGCTTGGAATGATTTTACTTAACACAAATTATCTCCAGTTGTTCTGAATAACAACAGTCAAGGTGTTGATGTGCATCACGTGACATTACTCTATGACGTTGCTCTAACCTATCACTCTCATATGTAACTTATTTCTATTTTTGACAATTTTCTATATTTTTAATTAAAAAACTAATAATCTTTTTTATTTAAAAATAAATAAATTGAAATAAATAAATATATTTAAGACAAATAGGAGGCCCAGTCCACATAATGGTCCGTATAGTTGGGGTGTCGATCCATCCCAAACCATGGCCCGGGGCGTTTAGGACCATTATAATTCACCATGATAATTAATCGTTAATGACCGATTAATGGATTATTGACAATAATATACATAAAGACTAGAGAAATAGATTGATGTTTTAATGTAATGAGGTTATAAGTTTGTAGGTTTTACTTATGAAGTATGGATATTTAAATAATTTTAATTAATTATATTATAAAGAATTTTAATTAATTTGTTTTATGTAAAGAATTTTTTTTCAAGACGATGGAGAGGGATACGAGCAACATATGTGTGATACTTAGTGCGGCAGTAGCAACATTAAAATGCAACACCTAAGGCAACATGTAGCAGGCCAAGCGATCCCAAACCTTAGATCTATCATCTAATGGATTAAATTTGGTGACTAACGTTAGTCGGGGCGACACCTCAACTGACAATAGAAAGCCCCAATTAGGGCTGGGGTCGAGCGGGATATTTGGAACTTTGGGATTTTGGGATCGGGAATTCGGGATCGGGATAATTTTTTCACGTCCCAATCCCATCCCAAATAAAGTCGGAATTTTTCGGGATTGGGACTTTGGAATTCGGGCGGGATCGGGCGGGATTTCGGGATCCCAAATAAGCCTAATGCATATTCATCACCCAATTCAAATATAGCATTTGCAGCTAGCTAGCTGTGCACTATTTTCTTAGACAAATATAGGCAGCATAAGAAATTTGATTCAGAATTTGAACATCATCATACAAGTAATTCCAGTACAAGTTAGACCAACAAGACAATCTAAAGTTTCTTCAGAACACCAATGGTTGAATGTTGATCCAAAAGTTGCAGTGCATACTGCATACAAGTAATTCCACTCTAAAAATATTATACTATCAAAATTAATTAAATGTTTCAATTCTACTTATAATGATTTCACTAACTAATACTAGTAACTAATTTGGAAAATTGCAGAGACTTCTTCATATATAAAATCCCATTTGGGATCCCAAATCCCAATTGGGACGCAAAATCAATCTCAATCCCGTCCCAAAATTTAATATGGAATTTGGGATTTATCCCAATCGGTATCGAAATTTTCGGGATAATCCCATCCGGGATCAGAATTTTTCCAATGTCCCATACCAAACCCCCACTCCTAGCCCCAATTCATGTTATTTTGATAACTTATCTAAAGACCGATCTATATTGTCATGTAAATACATCCATGTTATCACACTACAAGAAATTTGATTTAATACGACTCATAAATTTTACAACTCTTAATAAGAGTCAGAAAAATGAAAAGAAGGTAAATAAATACGACTACTAATTTTGAGTCGTAACTTTAAAATTACGACTCTTAATTTGTACTTCAACCGAAAATACAACACACCCCTTTTGTACCCCTTTGCAATTTGTGTCTCTTATTGAGAGTTGTAATTTTTAAATACAACTCTTATTTGCATAATACCACTCTTTTTAAGGATTGAATTAAATCAAATCTCGTGTAGTGTTAATTAAAAACACAAAATCTTGGAAGAGACGTGCATCAGTGAGGGATTTGAGATGCAGGCTGATGCTCTTAAATATAAATGTAATCTTTCAAAACAATATCAGTAATATTTTATTAAAGAACATCTTGAGTCATTTTTGTATGTATATATATCAACCATGCTTTTGGTAAAAAATCTAATTTTTATGAATAATTGTAATGTTTGTCGATTGTTTTCATCTATCTATCAGTAGACATATAAAAACCGTTTGATCTCATGAGACATACTCTTAATTAAAGGTTTGTCGATTGTTTTCATCTATCTATCAGTATGTTGATAATATATATTTTTATTAATAACATCGAAATCTTGATCACATATTCCGTTTCTAGATAATCGTCTCTTAGTATTAGATAATTAATATTTTTTTTTGATCAAATAGATAATTAATATAAATAACTAGATTTTACGAGTATCTCTATAAATTAAAACTGTTACATAAGATTATCGAGATGAATTGATTTATGTGGAGCATACAAAATGGGATACATGAACTCCCGACTATATCTGCTTCTTTCAAAATGGAGTATTGGAAGACGACAAAGTTATGCTGCATTAATAATTAAGGGAGTTAGTAGGGGGGGAAAATACATCATTTAACTGGTAAGTATTATGACTAAAAAAGGTTCCTCTAGCTATGAAGAAATATAAAGGTATAGGTGAGGAGAAGATGAGGACAAAAGAGGAAATTGGTGCAATACCAACTATATATATGTAAGTGGGTTTCAGTTATTTGGTAGGATTAGAAGAAAGCAAAGCTCTACCATAAGGAAACATAAGATACAAATATTTGGTTAATTAGCTATAGATTAGATAGAAGTTGGAGAATCTTGTATTGTGTAGAATTAATTCAAGTATAATGGGAAGGTCTCCATGCTGTGATGAGAGTGGGTTGAAGAAAGGTCCTTGGACTCCAGAAGAAGATGACAAACTCATCAACTACATTCAACAGCATGGCCATGGTAGCTGGAGAGCTCTTCCCAAACTTGCTGGTATGTACTTAAACATCCATTCTTATGCCCTACGTATGTGTTTGTCAATCTTTAAATTCGTTACTCTTGCTAAAACATTTGTTTCACTCTCAATTGAAGGTCTCAACAGATGTGGAAAGAGTTGTAGACTTCGTTGGACAAACTACTTGCGCCCCGACATCAAGAGAGGGAAGTTCACCCAAGAAGAGGAACAAACCATTCTCAATCTCCACTCCATCCTTGGCAACAAGTGAGTTTTACTTCTTATATTCTTGATGGCTAAGGCGAAATCTCAAAGCCCACCCCCAATGGGAGGCATTAGTTCTCTCCTCACAACTACTTTTTGAACTGAAGTAATTTACTTGGTTTTATAAGCATTAATAATCAAAATATGGAGACGCTATGTAACCGACTATCTTTCAGGATCGAGTGGCTTATAATAATATCCCAATTATATTCGAACAATTATAGTATCTTTATTACTAAATCACTAAATCACTCAAAATTAATTCAAAGGAATATATGTTATATTCTTTTTTTAAATAAATTCGTACGCAAATATTAGAGTCTGCTTTAATTTCCTATTATGGTTTTTACACTTAAAGTTGTTTTATACATACACTTAGAGCCCAGTGATTTTTAATTTAGTATATAATAATTCTCAGAAGTTTGTTTTGATTTAATTTCCAATGTCGCCGCTTAATAAAATACAGATGGTCAGCAATCGCAACTCACTTGCCTGGGAGAACAGACAACGAGATAAAGAACTTCTGGAACACCCATCTAAAAAAGAAACTCATCCAGATGGGAATCGACCCAATGACACACCAACCACGGACCGATATCTTCTCAAGCCTTCCACATCTCATAGCCCTAGCCAGCCTCAAGGAACTCCTAGAAAACCCTTCGTGGGAGGAACAGGCCATCCGGCTCCAAAACGAGGCCGTACAGACAGCCCGACTAACACAATACCTGCAATCCATTGTCCAGCCCGGCCCACCAATCCCGACTTTCCAGAACACTAGTTATAACAACATTCAAAACATGTCAACTTCCAATCTCTTAAACTCACTAAAATCAGACACCTCCATTTTGAACCACCTTAACATGCCATCACCCACGACCAATTTTCTCCAGAACACGATTCCGTTCAATGATCATTTGCCGGATTTACAAGCTCCCTGCAGCATGCAGACTTCTCCGGCTGGTTCATCGCCCTGGTTACCACCGAATCTGTCGACTTCTCCTTCAACTACAACGGTGGTCCCTGTGACGGAAGCTAATTCTGTGGCTACTAATTCAGGTGATGCTTGTAGCAGTTCCAGCTTTGGTGGAGCTCAAATGTGGTCTGAACTCTTAGATGATCCTTTCTTCCATGATATTGCTTAATTAGATTTCTCAAAATTAAATCGAATATAATTGATTAAAAAACATACTCAGACGACATATTTATGGTACGTATACATTTCTAATAGTACATGTATTTTAATATAATTAGTGTGGGTTTTCACTTTTGATTCCTGTGAGAAATAATTGACAGCATATACGAACACATTTGTATATTACTTTTTGTGTACATATTCGTGTGACAGTGTTAAGTAATATATACACTCTTTTTCTTTTAAATCTCTATTGTGTGTGTTTGTGTATTTATTATTTTTTGAGTATTCATACAATTGACTCCTAGAAATGCATTTGCCATCACTAGTAATTAATTCCTCCGTCCCGAAAATAACTTTGCACTTGACTTTTTTTACCGTCAAACTTTTTCAACTTTCACTATGAATAAATTTTAAACGCAAATGTAAAATATTCAATTAAATTATAATAAAAATTTAGCTCTTAAAGTTTTATTATGTAAAAAATTTGAACATTTTACATTTGCAGTTTAAGATTAATTCGTAGTTAAAGTTAAAAATATTTAACTACAAAACGTTAAAGTAGGAAGCTATGTCCGGGATAGAGGAAGTAGAAGTGTACTAAAAGTTCCGTGTAGAACATTATTAGTAATCGATTAATGGTAATTAACATATGACTCAATGAAATTATGAAATTAAAAGGAGTGGATATCATCCTAGCTTATGGAAGAAAGTCTGATCGAGTAGAAGAGTTAGTAGGTGAACTCTCTTGCTTTTCAAACAAGACATTGACCGCTCTACTACTCTAATTACCAAACCTTTAGAATACTAGCTCATTAGGGTTAGTAAAACATATAATACAATAATTAATTACCTTTTTTTCTATTAGGTCACTGTCATTGGATGAACAATATAGTATTACTCACTCTCTTATCTTAGTCTTAACAGAACATAATTGAACTGAATTGATCTAAATTTAACTGAACTGAACTGAACTTATTTGTAGTATAAAAAACAATTAAGCTGAACTGAACTGATCTAAATTAAACTGAACTAAACTGAAATTAATGGTTTTTCAGATTAAGAGAACAAAGCCTTAGTTTAAGTTAAATTAGATTCATTTGTAATACATACGTAAATTAGACTTTAATTATAGAAAAACATATATGTATTCTCCAATTAAATTCCAGACCCTAATTCAAACCCCAACAATCTCACTTCATCATTAAAAAACAATGATAATCAATACTTCTTCCAATTAAATTAAAATAGATCACTTCGCGCACTAACTCAAACCCTAATTCAACTTGAAAAAATACAATCTATTATTAGAATGAACAATATTAATTACCTTCATATTCATATTCCAAATTTTGTAACTAAGTGCTACAATAACACGCGTAGCATGTTATCGCGTTTTAATGTTCTTTACTACTCCCTCCATTTCAGAGAAAGTGTTACATTTTGACTTTGACCGGTCAACTGTTTTCGAGTTTGACCACAAATTACTCATAAACGATAATAGTAAATAATTTAATAAAATTATATAATAAAAATTTAATTACTAAATTTTCATTATATAATTTTAATAATTTATTTATTAATATCGTTTAAGAGTAAATTAGTCAAATCTTGAAAACGATTGATCATGAAAATAGTAAAATGTAACACTTTTTCTGAAATGGAGGGAGTATTTGCTAATAAAAATCATGTTCTACATACATATTTTCGGATTCATTCATCCCAGTTTTACTTCCGATGTAACGATCTGCCCCTTTTTGGCCAACATACAATCTTTTAGGTCGGTATCATTATCAATATAATGAGTCAACATATGTCTCAGTGGTATTATATTTGGACTGTAAACTTCAGGGACTTTGAATAATCTAAAGGACTCATATCACATCTAATTTTGTTGTACACTATGTACTTGTTTGTAACTCTGAACACCACTGGTGTTCTCAGCTTGCTTTTAGTGGAATAAAAACTTTAAACTCTTCAAAAAAAAAACAAACAAACATCTAGTTTACTTCCTTAATGGCGGTTTCTCTTCCACTACAAAAAAAAAAAAAAAAAAAGGACCTTCAGCAATGGATCTTTCCAAAAGAAAATGAGTTCATCACAATATATGATTTGTTCGTAATTCGTCAAGTTTTTGAGTTCACAACAAATTTAGATTCCGTCACTAATAAGGTGGTATTAAATTGGGTTTTAACCACTATAAACACAAATGAAAAATCCGTTCAATATATTTTCCACCAATGAAAAAATTTCGTTCGAAATTTCATTGTTGAGTTTATTAATGTAAGAATTAGAAGATTGTTACAATGTAAGTTGGGACGATTTCAAAACTATGAATATTTGCTTATATAATTAATAAAATACAAATTGACATGTCAAATGCCACAATTAAAAGTTAACTAATCAAACATCATACTCATCGCAACGGGCGCAATTGTATTCCTCATCTTCGTATATATCTTCATATGATTCGTCCGAGGTAGAATCTACAAACGTCTTCCTTTTCTTCATTCACACACTCGATCGACATTACTGTTGGTCCAGATAATAGCAAAGGAGGGGGGTGAATAGTCTTTTACAACTTTTGTCGATAAACACAATTTCTCAGATATTTGTGAAGATATCTGATACTTAATTTCTGAGAGCGGAAGACATTTCTGTGATAAGTGCACGTGTTCAGCAAGATTTGTGTAAATACTCAGCAAGGTAAATAAAGCAAGTAATAAATTGCAGAAAGTAAATAACATTGATCTTTATAGTGGTATCTGAAGGTGGCGTAATCCTTCAACTAATCCACTTCGGCCTTTCTCAGACCTAGAATCCACTAAGACAGATAATTGAGTTCACCTTACAAATATCTTCTCTCGATTCCTAAATACACTAGGTTCCCAACCAAGTGTTCTCCCTGAGTTATTCCCCGGCTTTCTCAGCCAAGTACTTCCTATACTCAGAAACCTTTGAGCTATTCCTTAGTTTCCCAAACTAAGTACTTCCTATGCTTAGTAACCTTGGAGTTATTCCTTAGTTTCCCAAACTAAGTACTTCCTGTACTCCACGCCGTTTAAGGTGTTGGTTAAGGTAGTTTGTCAGGTTTGGTAGATTAATAACTTCTACAGTTATGTAATACTACCTTCTTGAACAAGAGTCACTTAACACACTTCACAATGTGTGGTGATATGTTCTTTACTGACCCAAGTCTATGATAAATGTTCTAGAGAATGAATTTCAGATACTTGATCTTTTGATTCAACTCCTTCACAGATAGCAATGCTTGTTATATAATTCAAGAGATTAGACGCAACTGTAAGCTGAAGAATAAGTTGGTTGAAGACTTGTATGCTTGAGAGAAAGATACCACTAGTTGTATTATCAGATAGGCTTGGTATTTTCAATGAGTTCAATGTGTGTCTTTCAAGCATTCTAAGTGATGATATTTATAGTTGAAAATCATGCCGTTTGAATAGTATCCGTTAGGCTTAATGAAATTCAAACTATTGATATCTGAAAATAGTACTGCAGAAGACGTTGTCTCTTTTCAGAGATTTCCTCTTTTGTGCAGATGTCTCTGTCTGCGCATTTATTGCATTGTACTATTTTTGTCCTGTAGTGCCAACGGAACTATGCACGCTTTCTGAAGCATTGCATGTCCCTTTCCAGAGACCTTCTCATCTCCAGATACCTGTTGAAACATTGTTTCCCAGAAACATAGTTTTATCCAGGGTATTTGAGTGTAGATATCTGTGGGCACTTTTTCTCATTCAGAAACCTTGCGTTCTCAGATATCTTTTGCAAAACTTGTTTGTTGAGAAACACTTGTTTGTCAAAGATATCTGGACATAGGTATCTGATAACCTTTGTCTTCAGCAATCTTGTGCAGTCTTCAAAACTTCAAAAAAAAAAATGTTGAACTCTCCTGCTGGATGCCTTCTTCTTGGTCTTCTTCAAAGATATAAAAATTACATTCAGAGACCTAACATCCTATACAAGATTTGCTAGACTATCATACTTAGTGATTTTCCTCTTTTACAGTGTCCAAGTGAACCAAGAGTACTAACCACCTTTCTGAGCTAAGATAAGTCATTAGGTTGCTGATCAAAATCTAAACAGATATTCCTAACAAATTTCTCCCTTTTTGATCAGTTAACGATGACTATCTTTAAAACCTATTACAACTTGGAAGAGGGAACAATCTAACACTTAATCAATTCTTATGATCTTTTCAATTAATTTTAATTAAGTGCAGAAAGTAAACATCAACCAAATCACAAGGTGTGATCTTTGCTGACAAGTTATCTTTTTATAGATTGATATCTGAGAGTAGGTTCATCAGATATGTTACAAAGAAAGTTTACAGATAACTTTTACAATGATAGAACAATAAAGTACATTCAGCAAGATACAAAACACTTAGTTAAAGTAGGACAACATGAGTGACCAAGCTCCAAGTAGACATACTAATAAACTAGTCTTCAAGTCTTCAAGATCTTCAAGTCTTCTATCAGCAGATCTATGGATCAATTTGCAAATTCCCAATCCCCAAACCTTTTGATATCATCTGAGTAGTCAAAGAGCAAAGTCCTGACTATCATCTCAGTGTTTCTGGCAAATCCACAAACTTCCTTGTAGGTTTTGGTGGGATTCTTCTGGCAAATTGTTTGACCCACAGATACTTTCACCATTTCCAGGCATGCTCGATTCTGATATGTGATATTTTGAAGTATCCATATATGATCTTCAGATATCTGATGTCACCCTTGTATTGATCTTCAGTCATGTAGAAAGACTCATAGGGTTCCACAACAAGTCTTGCTCTTGTACCTGTTCCAGTGATGTTGGGAATTCTGTGCACATCATTTGGCTTTCCATAAGGACAATCATTAGAGAGGTCCTTTTTCATGGCTTCTATTCTCTTGATTACTTCAAAATCCAACCAGGCTTTGATGTGGTTGATATTAATCAAGACTGGCTTGTCTTTTCTCCATGCCATGAGCTGTTTATGGATTGGTTCTGGAAATTTTTCATTTACCAGTAAGTGCTTGAGTTCCAGAATCCAATAGCCATTCTTCTGATTAATGCATCTGTAGACAGAGGAGTCATTGTTGGTCTTCACGTACTCAATCTTGGCTTCTTCATGCCTGAGTGGTAGTTGAAGTTTTCTTTGTTTAGCTCTCAGCCTGTTCCTCCTTTGTCTTGAATTCTCCCTTGGGGGATTGCTTGAAGAACCACCCTGGATTGACTTGGTATTTTCAAAGCGTGTTTAGCTGCCAAAGGCTTTGCAGCTATGGGCTCAGATAGGCTATCAACCCTTTTTCTTTTTCTGTGAAGAGGAGCTTCATCTTCATCATCATCATCAAGATCAATTCTTGTGAAAATTTTGCAGCCTTCTTCATTGCCCTGGGATTTGATTTGGCCTTCTTGTTCTTCTTCAGAAGACTCATCAATCCCTCTTACTTGTCTTCTCCTTGGAGCCTTGGTACTCCTTGGAGGTTTCTGTGCCCTGGCCCTTGTTGTCATTCCTTTTTCAGGAAGTTGCTGAGTGGTGTCCACTATCTGTAGAGCAGTCTGATTGGAGGAGGGCTCATTTATTCTGAGAGGTGGTTGTTCAGATTTTCTTTTGTTTCTTCTTCCTCTTCCTCTCTGAGCACCTTGAAATCCTTCCCTCTTAGTCATTGTTGACTGACTAAGAATCACAAATGATTCTGCAAGGGAGTCAAAGTAGCCTTGTAGATAGTTGTAAGCAGCAACCAATTGTTCCAGATTGTCCTTGAGCTCCTAATTTTGTTTGATAAGAACTGTTTCCTTATCAGTGAGCTCTGCCAGTGGGCCTTGAGTAGCATCTGCTTTTCCAGCAGCATAGCTAGCCTCATTGAGGGCTTTTTCAGCAAGATTATTGTCATCATCCCTCACCATGCCTAGGTCTCTCTGAGCAATGACCAAGCTTGTTGTTCTTTGAGTGATTAACTCAGTGAACTTTTTCATTTTAGCAGGGACTGATGCAATTACTTCTTCATTTTATTGAGACAACTCCTTTCTTAGAGTTGCCAGAACCTAGTATCTGGCCATGTAATCATGGGAGTTGAGATTTGGTTTCTTACTGAAGCTTTGAGGAGCTATCAGTTTTCTCTTTAAGTGAGAAACTCCCAAGTGAACATTTGCATGTTCTGCCAAGGTTCTGTCTTCTTCATCATCTGAGTCATCAGCCCAGTGATCTTCATCCTCTTGTACTTCTTCATCAAGGTTTCTGAAGGCGGCAACTATCTCAGATATGGGTTTCTTGCCTTTGGAGGATGATTTCTTTGGTGAAGATGCAGCCTTAGCATCATGCTTTTCTTCAGATACTTGTTAAACATCTAACTCCTCAGCAATATAATCAACAGCGTCCCGGAGCCCTTTAATCTCAGAGTAAGCTTGCGTTTCTTTGCACGTTTGTTCTTCAAGTTTATCTAGCTTGACTCTGGATTAAACTATCTTTTCTTCCAGTTGAAGATGTAGCTGTTGTTCTTCCTCCAACAGTTGTTTGAGTTGAGCAACTCTGGCTTGTGCATCCAATATTTTCTGAGTGTTGTCCTCAGAGTGTTCAACTACTTGTTCAGTAGAGTCTTTTTATTGGGGAGATGGATGGGTAGATTTCTGAGGAGATGGAAGAGGGGATTTTTGTGACGTCCTCTCAGTGTGCTTTTCAGCAACTAAGGTATTATTGCCTTGTGCGATCCCTCCAGTCCCTGGGGCAGGGGCATCATCATCATCCTTCTTATCATCCTCATCCTTGTGATGGTCAGAAGGAGGTTCTTCATTGTCATTCTCATCAGTCTCCTTCTCTTCTTCATCATCAGAGACCAGATTGATTACTTCTGGAATAGTGACCATTTGCCCATTAACTTCCTCTTGCTCAGAGGGTATGAATTGTAGAGTTTGGGGCAAAGTAGGCTTGAATGCCATCTGCATTCTGGTCTAACCATCTGCTTGGTTGAAAGCTTGAATAAGCTTTCTGGCCACTTCCTTGACGAAGTCCTTATGCATTAATGTTCCAAAAGAGTATTGTTCAGTGGAGAACATGGCATGGACATAATTTTCCAAGTCAAGGGCTCGTGCTCTCCTTATGGGGTGATCAGTCACCTTAATGATCTCAGATAGATCGGAGCATCGAAGCTTTTGCCATTTCTTGAAGCATTTTAGGTGCTTTGGCAAAGTGTATTCCTTGAAGAAAGGAAGCAGGTCCTTATTCTCATCAACAGGGACCTTAGTGGCACTTGTTTGAGCCTGAAAGAAAGAGTTCTGAATTAGTTTCAAAACTTTAGTGGATATCTGGAATTTAGAGTAGAAAGGTATCTGAGTTACACTGAGCTCGGGATGACTTGACTCTTGAGGTTCAGTGCCTCGAATATCTGAATATGAGGAGGAGACTGGGAAGCCTGATCCTCAGTGATCTTTCTTTCTGCTTGAACCTGAGATTAAAAACAACACTTTGAAAATTTTGAGCAAGAAAACTACGTTAGACAATTTTAGTTATCTGAGAAGTCAATTACCTCCACAATAGGAGGCTCAGATATTTGTCTATCAGAGACTTGTGCAGTCTCTGGAAGTTTTTCTTGTGATGAAAGCTTTGATGCCTCATCAATTTTCATTGGTTGCGGGGATTGAGTGGGCAATTCCCCAGCAACTTCTACTTCTTTTTGAACCTGTATGTAGAAAGTGTTAGTTTGAGAAAAATGATCAGAGATTTGTCTTTGAAGATTATAGGTATCTGAATTATATACCATCTCAATAGAAGGTTCAGATACTTGTTTCTCAAAGACCTTGGAAGTCTCTGGATTCTTCTCTGAAGAGATAGACTTTTCAGTCCTCCATTTTTCTTCTCAGTTAGAGCTTATTAGAAACAAACACTTTAGTATTATTCATGTGTATAAAGCATATATCTGAGATGTTATATCTTAAGGAACTTTCTTCTACCTGTGAGAAAGGCTCCTGTTCCTTAAGTGGTGAGGCTATGGAAGCTTCCTTCTCAGATTCTGAGGCAAGCTTTCCAGCTTCCTCTTGTTCTTGTGTTTCTAATTCAGCCTGTAACAAAGAAATTTTTATAAGTAACAAGATTTATAAACATAAAATTTCACAAGTAGAGAGTTAAACCATTCAACTACCTGAGCAGTGTCAGGCTGATTGGTCTCTGAAACTTGTGACCCTTCTATGCTTTGGTCTTGTTGTTCCATTTCAGCTTCTTTGTTTGAATTTTGAGGTACTTCAGACCTTTCCTGAGTGACTAACTCAGTTGCCTCCCCTGTTTGATCATTCTGAGCAGGTGTCTCAGTTTGATCCCTCTCTAGGTGTTGGGGAACCTGCTCATTTGCAGGATTTTTTTCAACATATTGCATTTTTGGCATGTCGAAATGGAGTTCATTGACCATTTCATCAACCACTTGTGGCTGTTGTGGTTGTGGTTATTGTGGTTTTCTGGAAGCAGAAGTTTGAGCATTTGAGAGCTCTTCCATATTTTTAAGTGTGGTTTTGACATCAGCGTCTACCAACACTAGGTCACCACTCATCAGGGCTTCTTGAAGTTGTTTATACGTGACTTTCCCTGATAGTGTGTTGTCACCAACAACCTTTGCTATAGGTGCTTGCTCAGCAACCTTTGAGCTAGTTGCTTTCTCAGCAACCTTGGACCTTTTGTTCCTCTTCCCCTTGGCCTTGGTTACTTTTTCTGTAACCTTGGGGGCTGGGATCTTCTCCTCCTTGCCCGATTAGTCATCGAAATCTGGAAGGAGTTATCAACAATCCCTGTTGCTTCTGTAGAGAGATTTGAAGTTTCTCACTACTTTTATCAGCATTGATAAGTTCATCAGCAAGGCACTCTGCAGCATTGATGAGTTCATCAGCAGTGGCGGCAGGTATCTGAGAGTCGACATCCATAATGGGTATGCCTTCTGATTTGCCAGCAGACTTCTTTTGTGAAGTTCCGGGCCTTTTGGTTGCAATGGAACCTTCAGATACCTCATCAGTCTTTCGTTTCTTGGATCCTTTCTGAGATGCAGTAACCTTTTTCATCATGTTTGTATACTCATATTTGTAGAGTAGGTTACTATTGGCAATGTCTGCCGTCTCTCTGAGCTCAATGCCAAGGCACTCCAGTAAGTAGCAAATCTTTAGTCCATAGCTTACTGTGGCTTTTGGCTCAGCAAGGCCCTTAACGATTTTAGGCTCAAAGCCTTGTATCTTCTTCACAAATTTCATGAAGGCGTACTTCCCCCAATTAAAAGGGTTTTCCAGCCTTTTGTCTTGTTGATTCAACAAGAACATCATCATCCAGCGTTCTTGACTTATCTGGTCAGCACCTCCTTGTAGAACATCAAATCATATGTGAAGGATACATGCCAACACATCCCAGTGGACCAACTGATGTCTGGTCCTTATGTCAGCAAGCTTAAAGTCGATGTGTATGTCTGGCTTGTCAAGATCACACACATCACTGTATAGTTGCTTCACACCTTCAAGGAGATCTTCATCCTTGGTGTCAATTTCAAAATCCTTTCCAAGATTTTGAAGTTCAAACGACTCCAGAAAAGGCTTTCGTCCAACAGGATTTCTTGTCCTTGGACTTTGGTCTTGATAGAAACTGTCTCAGTGCCTTCAGAGACTTTGGAGATAATCGTGGAGTTGTTGTAAAACTCCAGGACATCCAGTGAAGAAACTCCACTGGGTAGAGCAGATAGAAAGCCCTTGATTTGTGCATTTTCAAGCATATCAAGTACCAGCTTTCTGCCAGTTTGGTTTTCTATTTCAGCAATGAGGTATTCCTCAATCATGGCACCACCCCAAATCATCCTGTGATTTGAAGTCCAATGATCAGGATAGAACTCTCCAGTCAATCGTTTGTTTGTTATAACCAAAACTGGTGCTTACTTTTCAGCAGTACCAGAGGTAGTGGCTTGGGATTTATGAGTAGAAGCACGTTTGGGAGCCATCTCTTTAAATAGTGAAGTTTTTGAAAATCGAGAAGAGATTAAGGTAGGAAATTATTGATTCTTTGCAGAAAAACTAAGAGGGAATCAGTAGTTGCAGAGAAAATTGCAGGGAGATTTGAGAGTATTTTGCAGTTTTTATGCAAGAGCAAATTTAGGATTAGGCGAAAGTGATTTCTTTTGCCAAAATCCTATATATATAGCAGTGTAATTCCAACAGGAAAAAATACACAAATTAATTCTGTACATTTGTATCTGTGTACGTGCAGTAAGGCGTGGGTAAAATTCGGTTTGCATTAAATGCTTAGTGGGCCACGTCTGAGTTTTTAAAGTCCACTATTTTACAGAGAATTAATCTCAGCCTTTAAAATGGAACGCCCATTTTATCAATGGTTGGGATTGCTTTTCCAACAATGACCACAATCAACCCATGTGATTGTGCCCAATTAATGAATTTTGGCGATTAGCTATCTGAATCACATCTCTTATGTGTGACTAAGGGACATTTTTGTATCTGAGTCTATCTCACACTCAGTATCTGTTCATGTTCTACACAAAGATAGAAATAATACAAATTTCAAGAGAGTAGTTGACTGCAGACCGTTGTACTATTCTCTTTTGTGTTCCCCCTCACTGAGTGATCTAGATATCTGAGTACCTGTCTCAGAAATCTTCAAATAGCCATTTTACCCTTTAACCTTTGATATATGAGTACCCGTCTCAGATACTTGTTTGCTAAGTGTTTCACCTTTTGCCTTTGATATTCTGGATTCCTGTTCCAGATATCTTATCTCTCCTTTTTCCTTTCTCAATCATACTGAGTTCCTCTCTCACTTCACATTTTTTAGCTTCTTTTAGTATATGAGTTCCCGTCTCAGATACCTTTTTGCCTTGAATATCTAGATGCCCGTTCCAGATATCTTTCTCCTTTCTGAATTTCTGTCTTAGAGATTAGAACTTTTCAGTTCCTTTGGTAGCTCCATTAACCCAAGATTATGTCTCAAGGTTAAGAACCCGCTTTCTTGCAAAGGCTTTGTAAAGATATCTGCAAGTTGGTCTTCAGTACCAATCTTGAGTATCTCTATATTGCCTTTTTCAACATGGTCTCTAATGAAGTGGTGTCTAAAATCAATGTGCTTTGTTCTTGCATGAAACTTAGGATTCTGAGTTATGGCAATAGCACTTGTGTTGTCACAGAAAATCGGAGTTTTCTCTTCATTCATCTCATAGTCTCTGAGTTGTTGTTGTTGTATCCACAATATCTGTGAAGCACAACACCCAGCAGCAATATATTCAGCCTCAAAGGTTTTTCATAATTTCATTTTTTTTTCAGAACGTTGGTTTTAAGAATGAGTGATTTGATTTGTACAAATCTTTCCATTTTCCAAGTCTTTGTCCCTCTGTTAGGGGTGTTCCAGAAATGTCAGCGGAATTGATCGATAGATTTCTCGAAACAAACAAGTGGGCGATGGTACATTTTGTGCTACAGCCATTCCTAAGGTAGCGAAATTCCTTGTCGGGTAAGTTCCGACCCGCACGAAAGGCGTCAAATTAGCGAATCAAAAAGAAAATTTTCACAATGCTAAACAGGATGGATTGAACTCATAATTCAATAGATTCGAAATTTTTTTTTTCGAATATCTATTAAAAATGGATATTCTGAGTGGTAGATGTGGCAATTGAGTTTTGTTTATTGCTGAACCATGATATTAATCTGGCACCAAGAAATTGACAAGTTCCTGAGGTGCTTTTTCTATCAAGCAATGATCCAGCATAGTCAGCATCAGAATAGCCAACTAAACTCAATCCACTGTCTTTTGGATACCACAATCCAACTCCTACAGTACCCTTTACATACCTTAATATTTTCATAACTATGTTGTAGTGTGATTGCATTGGATTTGTCTGAAATCTAGCACACACTCCAACTGCATATTGAATATCAGGTCTACTTACAGTGAGGTACAGTAGAGACCCAATCAATTTCCTATACTTGTGTTCTTCAACACTCTTGTCAGTTTCAGTATAGGTCATTTTGGTTCCAATGCTTATAGGTATCTTAGCATTCTTTTCAGAAGGCTTTAGATTAAACTTATTGAGCATATCCTTTGCATACTTTGTTTGACTAATGAATATTCCATCATTAAGTTGCTTGACTTGCAATCCTAGGAAGTAGTTTAATTCTCCCATCATGCTCATCTCAAATTTACTTTTCATGAGCTCAGCAAAGTTTTCACAAAGTTGCTTGTCTTTAGATCCAAATATAATGTCATCAACATATACTTGGACTAGAAGTAGTTTCCCTTCATGGTTCAAAGTAAAGAGTGTTATATCAACATCTCCTTTCTTGAAGCCACTTTCCAACAAGTATTTGGCTAAAGTATCATGCCATGCTCTCGGAGCCTGTTTCAGTCCATACTTAGCTTTCAGAAGCTTATAAACCATTCTATTTTCTGTGGAAACCTCAAAGCCTGGTGGTTGTTCAACATAGACTTCTTCAACAAGTTCACCATTTAGGAATGCACTTTTAACATCCATCTGATAAACTTTAAAGTCATTATGAGATGCAAATGCTAGAAATAGTCTAATTGCGTCCAATCTTGCAACTGGAGCATATGACTCGTCAAAATCTAGTCCTTCTGTCTGGGTGAAACCATTGGCAACCAACCTTGCTTTGTTTCTGGTTATTTCACCCGACTCATTCATTTTATTTCTGAAAACCCACTTGGTTCCAATTACAGATATTCCGTCAACAAATGGAACCAGTTTCCAGACTTTGTTTCTCTCAAATTGATCCAACTCTTCTTCAATTGCAGAGATCCAATCTTGATCCTTCAATGCTTCTTCTATAGTTTTGGGTTCAATATTTGAGATGAAACATCCATAAAGAGAGTCAGCAATTGCTCTCCTAGTTCTAACTCCTTGGTCTATAGGACCGATCACATCCTTGGCAGGATGATTTCTTATCCATTTCATAATGGGTTTTGAACTAGTAGGATCAATATCATTTTGATCTGAATGTGAATCAATATGATCTTGATAGAATACTTGTGCAGTATCTGAGATATCTGACACATGGGAAATGCCATGGATATCTGACACTTTTTCAGTGTTGGAGATATCTGGAATTTGATTTTCAGCAATCTCATTCTCCGAAACCTCTTCATGATGAAGATTCTCAGTAACCTGTTCCATTTCTGAAATTCTCATAGGAAATTCTTCATCATTTCTTAGAGTCATCTGGTTGTTACTAAGCAATGGTTGCTTTTCATCGTCAGATTCATCCTCTAAGTGAATGATATAGTTTTCTTTTGAGGATTATTCTTCAGAATATTTAATCATTAGTTCTTTGAACCTATCTGAGAGTTCTTCATTCAAGGGTACTTTCTTGTTTCCTTCGTAGAAGACTACATGAACAGATTCTTCGATCTTTTGCGTTCTTTTGTTGTAGATTCTGTAGGCTTTGCTATTCAGAGAATAACCAAGAAATACCCCTTCATCTGCTTTTGGTTGAAAGTATTCTTTTCCATTGTTAAGAACAAAACATCTGCAACCAAACACCCTTAGATGTTTGATACTAGGGGGTCTACCAATCAAAAGTTCATAAGGAGTTTTGTCATGGTGTTTGTTAATCAAACATCTATTTTGAGTGTAGCAGGTTGTGTTAATAGCTTCAACCCAATAGATTTCACTTATTTGATTAATCAAGCATTGTTCTTGCTGCTTCTTTTAGGGTCCTATTCTTCCTTTCAGCAACACCATTTTGTTGTGGTGTCCTTACGGAAGATAGTTGATGTTGTATACCTTTGCAGGTACAAAACTCTTATATGTACTGGCTCACAAACTCAGTACCATAGTGCATTACGATTCTGAGATACCTTGTCATTTTTCATGACTTCAAGCTTATTCAGCAAGTTGGGTATCTCAACCCTCGCATCAGATTTTTGTTTGAGAAATACAACCCAAGTGAATCTTGAGTAATCATCAACAACAACCAGACCATACTTCTTTCCTGCATAGCTAGTTACAGAGGATTCAAAAAGATCCATATGTAACATTTTCAGTGGCCTTTCACTGGAATGTCTAGTTTTAGACTTGAAAGATGTTTTGGATTGTTTTCCCATTTGGCAAGCTGAGCATATACCATGTTTTCTATATGCCATTTTGGGTAAACCAACCACCAATTCTTTCTTGGCTACCTTGTTCATAGTTTTGAAGTTCAAGTGACTCATTCTTTCATGCCATAGCCAGTTTTCTTAAGTGTGGCCAGATTGACTCACCATGAGACATTCTTCAGTTGTGGCAGATGCCCATTCAGCAACATAAAGATTTCCTTTTCGCCTAGAAACCAAGGCTGTCTACTTTGACTCATTGTCAATTACTTTGCATAGTTTTGACTTGATCTTGACAGTGTACCCTTTATCTACCAATTGACTCATGCTTAGGAGATTATATTTCAATCCCTTTACATGTAGTACTTTAGAGATTGTAAGAGCTCCAAACTTCAGATTGCCAAATCCTATGGTTGGATTTTCATCTCCTCCAGCAAACCTAATAATTGGTCCTTTATCGAATTTTCTATAGTTAATCAGATTTGCTTTGTCTCCTGTCATGTGCTTCCCACATCCACTATTAAAATGCCACTTCGGGTTCTTCCTCAGAGTGTTCTGCACAAGACAGGAAACATGGAGTTAGGCTCTCATTCCAATAATGGAACCTTCTGGACTAAAGAATCTCCCTGTAGGAATCCATTTCTGAATGAACTTGCTTGGGATATTCTTTTGTCTTGTTGGAACATAAGGAGGAATTAAATGATTAGTGTCATTATCATTTAAAGCTATTTTCCTTCTTGGTGTGTTCCTTGGTCCTCCTCGTGGTGCTTTCAGATACCTGTCAAGTTTCTGAGTCTGCTTTTCAGCAAACTTAGCTTTCCTTGCCAGACTTCTTCTAGCCCTGGCATTCAGAGTGGTCATAACCTGTTCTTTCTTCCACTTCTGATGATTGCTATGCGCAATCCTAGCTTTCATCCATCGTTATTGCTCTTGTTTATACTCATGAGCGAGTTGTTTCCCGATGGCTTTATAGCCAATGCCATTTCGAGCACCTGGCGCTGTCTGAGTTCTTTTCTCAGCAGCTTTGCTAGTCTCTGGAACGTCTATCTTTCCAGAAAATGTGATATTGGAAAATTTTCCTGCTCCTGCAATTTTTCCTTTATGAGAAACATTGCACTGTGGGTGATTACACTTTTCAGTGTTATGTTTCTTTACAGAAACGTTCCCAACAATTTTCTTTTGGACTTTTTTTTCCCACAAAGGTTTGGTCGCAATTGCCTTTCCTTTGTCAACAACCTTAGCTTTCTGACCAATGCTATATGTTATTTGGGAACCATCTTGCTGAGCACTAACAAATGTTATTCTTTCGTCACTCTTATTCAGAGTGGTAGAACTATTTGTTTGTGTGTCCAGCCCAAGTCCTCCCTTTTCCGAAGGATCTCTTAAATAAGAGTGTACTTCAGTAAGAGTGTCACAAGCTTTGGCATAGGATTGAAAAGATAGTTCTTTCTTCTTGAGTTCCACATTTTCAGAAATAAGATATTTATTTTCCTTTTGGAGTATATCCATTGCCTTTCTGTGTAACTTCTCTGTTTCAGATATCTGTGCTTTGAGAAATGCATTTTCAGCATCCTTTTTCTCATATATCTTGAGTAATTGTGAATTTTCCTTCTCAAGAGAATTCTTTTCTTCTTCAAGAATGTCGGCTCTAAGTTATGAATTGAGAAATGTTGGTTACCTCGTCAGCCATTAGGCAAGGCTCAATGTTGGAGCAATCTGGATAGATCTCCTCAGCAACCCCGCATATTTCCCTTTTCTTTTGACCAAAGTCAACTAATTCATGAGTGATGCCACATAATTCTGGAGAAGGTAGTTTGGTATCATCTGAGTCTTCTTCCTCAGATTCTGACTCAATATCAAGAGCATCCAGTTGGATTTGAATCTTTTTCCTTTCTTCAGTGAGCATAGCTCTCTGACCTCTCTTGAAGTTTCTTCTATCTTTCTTGTCACCTATCTTTAGCTTATTGAAAACAGGGCAATCTCTTTTAAAATGACTAGGTTTCTTACAATTGTTAGGAATATCTGTTTAGATTTTGATTAGCAACTTAATGACTTATCTTAGCTCAGAAAGGTGGTTAGTACTCTTGGTTCACTTGAACACTGTAAAAGAGGAAAATCACTAAGTATGATAGTCTAACAAATCTTGTATAGGATGTTAGGTCTCTGAATGTAATTTTTTATTTCTTTGAAGAAGACCAAGAAGAAGGCATCCGGCAGAAGAGCTCAACATATTTGAAGATTTGAAGACTGCACAAGAGTGTTGGAGACTAAGGTCATCAGATACCTATGACGAGATATCTTGAAGAAACAAGTGTTTTTCAATAAACAAGTGTTGCAAAAGATATCTGAGAATACAAGGTTTCTAAATGAGGAAAAGTGCCCACAGATATCTACACTCAGATACCTTGGATAAAAACTATGTTTCTGGGAAACAATGTTGTAACAAGTATCTGGAGAAGGTCTCTGGAAAGGAACGTGCAATGCTTCAGAAAGCATGCATAGTTCCGTTGGCACTACAGGACAAAGTATAGTACAGTACATTAAATGCGCGGACATAAATGTCTGAACAAAAACGACAGTCTCTGAGAGGAAGACAAACGTACAACATTACTATACTCAGATATCAATAGTTTGAATTTCATTGAGCCTAACGGATACTATTCAAACGGCATGATTTTCAACTATAAATATCAACACTTAGAATGCTTGAAAAATACACAGAACACACACCAAGAACACATAACACTATCTTTCAAACTCTCAAGCATACTACTTACCTTCAAGCTTTATGTTGCGACAAAAGCTCTTGATTCTAAGTAGCACAAAAGTTCTAAGTGTCCTGATCCTTAACAAGCATTGTTATATGTGAAGGAGTTGAATTAAGATTTCATATCTGAGATTCATTCTCTTGAACACTTATCATAGACTTGGGTCAGTAAAGAACTAGATACCATACATTGAAAAGTGTATTAAGTATACTTGATTCATAGAGCTATCTGCATAACTGAATAAGTTATTAAAGAAGCTCACCTGACAAACTACCTTAACCAACACCTTAATCGGCGTGGAGTACAGGAAGTACTTAGTTTGGGAAACTAAGGAATAACTCCAAGTTTACTGAGAATAGGAAGTACTTAGTTTGAGATACTAAGGAATAGCTCAAAAGGTTTCTGAGTATAGGAAGTACTTGGCTGAGAAAGACGGGGAATAATTCAGGGGGAACACTTGGTTGGGAACCTAGTGTATTTAGGAATCCAGAGAAGATATTTGTAAGGTTAACTCAATTAGCTGTCTTAGTGGATTCTAGGTCGGAGAAAGGCCGAAGTGGATTAGTTGAAGGATTACGCCACCTTCAGATACCACTATAAAGACTTGTATTATTTACTTTCTACATTTTATAACTTGCTTTATTTACTTTGCTAAGTATATACACATATCTTGCTGAGCACGTGCACTTATCACAAAAAGTCTCATGCTCTCTAAAAATAAGTATCAGATATCTTCACAGATATCTGAGAAATTGTGTTTATCGACAAAAGTTTGTAAAAGACTATTCACCCCCCCCCTCTAGTCTTTTACTTTGTCATTATCTGGACCAACTTATCTGAAGGGCCCTTTTTCTTGTAGTGTATGTTTACTACTCTTGCTATGAGTAGCTAAACCTTTACGTAAAGGCGAACCACCAAACTCTATTATAATCTTCAATATATTTCATATATGATGAATTAGTTTTAGTGCTTTAAACCGTGTTGTTAGCTAGTTGTCATCTTTTACGCTTATGAGTGACCAAGCGTAATTGAGTATTGAGGTGTGGTGAGTTGCCAGCCGTGACATTGAGTTAGACATTGGTCCACGTGGGATATCTTTACTAACTGCGACTTGGTTTATGATATGTAACCTGCATACCCTTCAAGTAGCAACGCATTGACCTAAAACTAAGTAGTCACGAATATTACAATAGAGAGAGGTTAAGGATCCTTTACACCTTTTTCCTATTGATAAAAACTTTTGACGTATAAGCTCTTTACAATTTTCACAATTCAAGAAAGATTAGTTTCACGTAGTCCAAAGATCAATTGTTTACTTTTCTTGTCATTTACATTTGAGAAATCCAATTTTATGTCTTGATTTGCAAGTTCCTAAGCTAAGTGTTCGGAGGGAACGACACTCCAAGTCAACGTTCCACTATACTAACTTATTGTATGTGGTTGTGGTTTTGTAGGTTTCCGATTTATAAATATTGAATATTTGTGAGTGCATTGGTGGACGTTTCCATTAAACAACACTCATCTCACCAAGCACCCATCACTAACGGTGACGATTATCACTCCCTTGGAGGCAATGACAGAGTAGTTACCCTCGTTGATTTTTGGTTGGATGAGGCTCTTGTTGTCAATGGAGGGAGTGAAATTGATAGAGGAGCTAGGGATGCACGTGGATGTTTTGTAGCTTGATTAGCGCGATGAAATTAAGTGGATTGGAAATAGGGGAGCTCTACGAGCTTTGTTCTTAGCTGATGCGGGGTTAGGCTTTCTAGGTTATTATTGGAGCTAGGTTTAGTGGGCGAAGCGATAGTGAAGGAAAGGGGGTGGTCACCGACAGGACTGTCAATGCCAATGTGGGCGTTGTTTGAGAAGGAGTTATTGAAAATAGAGATACAACTTCCGTCGTTGAACCTCCACTGAAAAACCGTAGTGGCAAAGAAAGAGTGTGTTCTTTGACACACTCAATTTTGCAGCAATGCAATTTCCTTGTTCTCCCTGAAGTTCCATGGACATTTGGTCTCTGATGAGACGATAATTTAGAGTCTCAGTGGGTCCTTTTTAGCGGTCTTCGTTGGTCTTCGTTTATGGTTTTTTAGTGTTTTTGTACGTTTTTATGCCTTGGTGTTTTATTTATATTTTGCAGGATTTGTTGTCTTTTGAGCTAAATGAGGACGAAGCTTAGCTTCGCTTGTGAATGAGGAATTCGTCCTTGTGGAGATTTTACGAGCTTGGACCAGGAAAGTGCAAGAAGGCTCGCCGCTGCGAAGGAATTAGTCCGCCGCGGCGAGATTTTGCGAATGGAGCCTTTGTTTTGAAGGATGAAGCTCGCCGCGGCGAAATTATGCGAGAGCTATATATATTGCGATAAAGAAGGCTTGCCGCGATGAGATTTTGCAAGTGGCTCCACTGTTTTGAAGGAATCCCTCGCCGCGGCGAGACGCGCAGACTCATAATCCGTTTTCCTTATTAGCTTAGAATTTGTTTTTCTTTTCTCTCATACTTCTTTTAACCTAGTTCATAGAAAAAAACTCCTGATCATACTTTGACAATTTTGGAGCTTGGTTTTGCTTGTTTAACGAAGGATTGATATCGAATCCCCGATTACTGTGATAAATCTCTATTGTTTAATCTTATTCAATTCGTTCTTGCTTAGTTTCTTGAATTGTTTAAGCTTGCATGCGATTATCATTCTGTTTGTATTAATCATGAGCAATATCTTGTATTCTTTGATCCTTGCTTCGATTATGAGCAGCTAAATCACTCCAAACATGGTAGTTGCGTGATAGCTTTGCGTATTCGCTTCTAGGGTTTGAAATCGTTCATATAGGTTAGGCTAGTTCAAAGATCTTCGTAAAAACCCTTCAATTCAATACTCTCGTTCAAATATTCTCTAAAATGTTTTGGTTAAGGATTGTGGATTGACAACCCACAATTACGCTAGTTCAAATATCTTCAAACTCGTTTGGTAAAGGTTGAATTGATAGTTTTCCGTACACCGACCGTGAGACAGTATGAACGTATCCCTAGAGCAAATTAGCATTGCTTGATCGTAACTACCGTGTTCTTTCTACCTAATTCTTACAAACAACTATATTGCATTTTCTGTTTTCTAGTTATTAGAAGTACTATTTCAAACAAATCAAATTATTTGTACAAGTAATTGTTTGCTTTCAAATGTGTCGTAGCCTAATTGATTCCTTAGCGAACGATCTCGTGGTTAGCATAGTCTGTTTACGACAACTGCTTCATACTTGTTTTCCTAAGTAGTAATTTGAGCACATCAAATTTGGCGCCGCTGCTGGGAAATCAATCCCTACCGTAGCACTGAAAGCCGTTTGGTTACTTGAGGCATGATTTCATTTTATTTGGACTAAGAGAAACTAAACAACAGTTGAGTTCTTGTTATTCTAGTCCAGGTATGGACTTCTTTCCTGGTTACTATGCACCTAGCGCAGAGCTATCTGGACCACCCATTAAGAAGACAGCGAATAGTCTAGAGGTGCAACGGGAAGCTAGTGCCTTCAGCGATAGTACTCTACTAGCTTTGATTGCCCATGATGAAAAATACATGAGTCTTGTGATGGAAGTGCAAGAAAGGACTAGCAAACAGATAGAGGGAATGGTAAGCAGGATAGAGGATTTTACTGACCAACTGGTTAGGTTTCTGGCATGCACTGAGTTCGGGGATGAGGAAATCGAGGAGGAGGAAGTTCAGGCAACCACAGTACTCCGAAGTGGAAAAGTGATCTAAAGGCCGGAACTAGAACCACGTACACAAGCCCCGGATGCCCCAGTAGTCGACCTCACTAGGGAAGACCAAACCTTGACGGAAAAAGCCAACCATCCGGTGATACGCACGGGGGTGCTTCACAAATCTGATAACCCTTCATTCACTGGACCCCGATCAAAAAACCTTGCCATATCTGTGTACAATCAAGAAACCCAAGGACGACAGCAAATTCAAAGCCATTTTGGCCATGCTCTCAAAGGTGAATGTGAACATCCCACTTCTGGACCTGATTGATAATGTCCCCTCCTACTCTAAGTTCTTCAAGGATCTCAATGCGAGTAAGAGGAAGTATTTGGCCAATGAAAAGCTAGTTCTACCAGAAACAGCTAATTCAGTGGTTGGCTTACTAGTGAAACAACAGGATCCAGGGAGTTTTGTGATTGATATACAGATGGAAAATGGGAAGATAATAAAAGGAATGCTCAATCTGGGAGCCAAAATCAATCTTATCACCCATGCTCTTTACCAGGAGATGGGTTTGGGGGAACTGGCACCGGTAAACATGACCCTGCAACTAGCCGACAGGAGCATCAGGCGCCCCCTGGGAGTGATTCGTGATGCACTGGTCAAAGTAGACACCTTCTTGGTCCCAGTAGATTTCGTGGTACTACCCCAAGTGGAGCATGAACTAGTAGTACCATGTGATCCTTTTGGGAAGACCCTTCATGAAAACAGTGAAGCTGCAGGTCGATGTAGCGGAAGGGAAGATTGCCATGGAAATTTGAGGCAACAAGATCAGCAACGATGCAACACGACCGGCAGATAATTCTGACACCTACTCAGTGGAAGAATGTAATCGGATTTCTGAAGTGAATGCAGAGTTTGATGATATTATTGATGATTGTGTGCATGCTACTTACCTAGCTACGTTAACTGATGATAAACTAGAAGCAGCTTTAACTCTTAGTTTTGATGAGGATATGCTTTGTGAGGAGAGTAGTGAGATAGTCAACATGCTCGACTCGGCTGAAGTTGACCCTGGTGAGGAAATCCATCACCTTGGTGGAAACACTGGGGAAATCGAACCACCTAAACCCGACCTTAAGGAGCTCCCGTCCCATCTTAAATACGCTTTCCTAGGAGAAAACAAAACAAAACCTGTGATAATCTCTTCGAAATTGCAAGAGGAAGAAGTGAATAGGCTAGTAGAGCTTTTGAGAGAGAACTCCGAGGCCATAGGATAGGGGATTGGCGACATTAAGGGAATTAGCGCGACTAGGTGCACCCATAGGATTAGCCTTGAAGATGATGCCAAACCATTGAGGAAACCCCAGCGTAGGCTTAACCCCGTCATGCAAGACGTAGTTAAAACCGAGGTACTTAAGCTGTTAGAACATGATATGATCTACCCTATAGTTGATAGTCGATGGGTAAGCCCTGTGCATGTTGTCCCGAAAAAATCTGGAGTAACTGTTGAGACCAATGAGAAAGGGATAGAGGTTCCTGTTAGGAAAACCACAGGGTGGCGTGTTTGCATAGATTATAGGAGATTGAATGTTGTCACTATGAAGGACCACTTCCCCCTGTCCTTTATTGATGAGATGCTAAACCGCCTTGCGGGGCGCGAATTCTAATATTTTTTTGATGGTCTTTCAGGTTTCTATCAGATTCCCATAGCGCAGGAAGAACAAGAGAAGACCACCTTCACTTGCCCATATGGCACCTTCGCCTACCGCAGGATGCCTTTTGGCTTATGCAACGCTCCGGCCACTTTTCAAAGGTGCATGCTCTCTATCTTCTCTGACATGGTGCAGGATTTCATTGAGGTATTTATGGATGACTTCTCTCTCTTTGGTGACTCGTTCACCGACTGCCTTGGTAAGCTTGATAAAGTCTTGAAACGTTGCATAGAGTGTAATCTGACCCTTAGTTGGGAAAAAATTCACTTTATGGTGCGAGAGGATATTGTTCTAGGGCATGTGGTTTCTAAGCGGGGGATTGAGGTAGATTGAGCTAAACTTGATGTTATAGTGAAACTTCCCCCACCCACTTGTGTGAACGAGTTACAATCTTTTCTAGGACATGTTGGATTCCATAGGAGGTTCATCCAAGATTTCTCAAAAATTGCTAAGTGCCTTAGTAACTTGCTGGTGAAAGATGTGCCTTTTATTTTCGATGATAAGTGCATGGAAGCCTTTAATATCCTGAAGGAAAAACTTGTTTCCGCCCCTATTGTTATGGCACCTGATTGGTCCTTACCTTTCGAGATTATGTGCGATGCTTCTGACTACGCTATAGGTGCGGTTCTAGGACAAAGAGTCGATAGGCATTTCCATGTGATTTACGATGCCAGCAAAACTCTAAATGGTGCACAGGTCAACTACACTACCACTGAGAAAGAGTTTCTGGCCGTCATATTCGCCCTGGATAAATTCAGGTCATATTTGAAAGGATTCAAGGTAATAGTGCATACTGACCATGCAACAATTCGCCACCTTATGGCCAAAAGCGATTCTAAGCCTCGCCTTATTCGCTGGGTCCTGATGCTGCAAGAGTTTGACTGTGAGATAGTTGACAAGTGTGGCAAAGATAACTTAGTGGCAGATCACCTCTCCAGGATCAATCCTGACGCCATCGCCCCTTCTTCCCCCATTCCTGATGATCTCCCTGATGAGCATTTATTCTCTGTTAGTTTAGAAACTTGGTTTGCCAACATTGTCAATTTTAAGGCCACAGGTTTGTTTGCTACTAACATGACTTCGCAGGAAAAGAAGAATTTTGCCATTCGCTGCAGGAGCTACTTTTGGGATGATCCATACCTATTCAAGCTAGGCAATGATGGCGTGATGCGGCGTTGTGTACCGGAAGATGAAATTGGAAGCGTACTTGCATTCTGCCACTCCATGTAGTGCGGTGGGCACTATAGCGGGGAGAAAACCGCCTTGAAGGTTCTTCAATCAGGTTTTTTCTGGTCCTCTCTTTTTAAAGATGCCCATAAATTATGTGTTAGCTGTGACGCCTGTCAGCGAAGTGGCAATATAGGCAAGCGGAATGAGATGCCCCTCACAAGTAACCTTGTTGTTGAACCTTTTGATGTGTGGGGCATCGACTTTATGGGACCCTTCCCCAAGAGTAATGGCTTTGAATATATACTGGTTGTTGTCGATTATGTGACTAAGTGGGTGGAAGCAATTCCAACCAAGACTAATGATTCCAAAGTTGTTGTCTCTTTTCTGGCCAAGAATATTGTTTGCAGGTTTGGCACCCCCAGGGTAGTAATCAGTAATGGTGGCTCCCACTTCATCAACCGCTCCTTTGCGAATCTGTTAACAAAGTATGGAGTGCATCATCGGGTTGCTACAACATATCACCCTCAGACTTCTGGCCAGGTAGAGGTTAGTAACCGGCAGATTAAGACTATACTTGAGAGGGTGGTGAAGTCTAACCGAAAAGACTGGTCGTACAAACTCAACGACGCCTTGTGGGCATACCGCACGAGCTATAAAATTGTTATAGGCACCCCACCTTACAGGCTAGTCTATGGGAAAGCTTGCCACCTACCGGTAGAGCTTGAGCACAGGGCAGAATGGGCAATTAAAGTCCTGAACCTTGATTTGGATGCAGCTGGCAAAGAGCGTATACTGCAGCTCTCAGAACTAGAAGAACTCCGGAACACTGCTTTCGAGAATGCTAAGATCTATAAGGCCAAGACTAAGGAGTATCATGATAAGGGCATAATCCGTAAGGATTTGACACCAGGTATGAAAGTTTTACTCTTTAACTCTCGCCTTAAACTGTTTCTAGGGAAGCTGCGCTCTCGATGGGATGGACCATACGAAATCGTTCAAGTGGCACCACATGGTGCTGTCGAACTCTTGAACACAAATGATGGATCCACCTTTAAGGTCAATGGCCAGTGGGTTAAGCCATATCTGGAAGGATTTACAGAGCGACCGGATGAAGAGGTTGTTCTGGGTGAGTCTAGTACATGACTATAAAGGTGCACCAGCAGGCAAGTCACTATAGCTCCCATTCTCTTTTCTTTTTCACTCTACGCTTGAGGACATGCTTGAGTTTAGGTTTAGGGAGGGGGACTGTGCTCTCTAGTGTCTTACCTACATTTTTCTCTATTTTATGAGTCTCTAGAGTCTTTCGTCCTTTACTTTATGTATGTTTTGGTCATTTTTCTTTTCCGGTCGTTTTTCTCTTACCCTCTAGAGTCTTTTGTGAGTCGTTCTTCCAAGTTATGAAAGCTTCTATTGTGATTGTTAAACATGCTTGCTGCTTATGTTTTGCATGATACTTAACTGAGGTGGTATTAAAAGCCCATAAGTTTGTTTCTCCTGTAAATAGCAAGTCTGTTTAACTCTTTAGTCCGAAAAGCCGGTGAGTAACTTTAAGCCGATGAAAAAATATTGTACCGGCACTTGTGTGATCCTTTCGGGAAGTGCAAACCCTCTTGTTTGCGCCTTTTCATTCTCATATGTACTCAGTTAAGTTAAGTATGACGAACATCATGCTCTTCATGTTTCATTTTATCAAAAGCCAGTACATTGCGAGGAACCGGTTTGGGGAGAAGAAGTTTGTTGTGTTGACATGTTTATTATTCATTTTTTGTAATATGTATTCCTTCCCCTGATTAGTTGATTCATCTCGGAGTGTATCTGTGGTGCTCGTCACCACCGTAGTCGTGTTAGGCGTGTTTCAGATACTACCTATATACCGGCGTGGTCCTAAAAAGCCATATGTCCGTGAGGGTTGATGCTACGTATACCAAACTGACACACACAAAAGTGCGGACTTCGGTAAAACAGACACTACCAAAAAAGTGAGACCAAAAGAGTCCATAGTGGCCAAATTGATTAGCATCTAATTTATTGTATGCAAATATGTGGTGATATGAAAGTTTGGTTGTATGCTCCGACAAGCTGTTGTGCGCAAGGAAAAGCCCCTTCTGACTTAACTAATTGAGTACATTTCATGAGGTATTTGAGGCACCTTTGTGACGAAAGTCACCTTCCTTTTCTCTTATTGTTCCTTGAGTGTGTAACCTACTGGACACTTCCAGAGTGAGAGAGAGAGAGAGATGTGTATCCTTGTGAGGGATTAGAGAGGTAGACTTAAGTGCTATTTACTTGAGAAACTCTCTTACATGATTTTTTGTGCACTATTTCTGTCAAGGTTGGTGGAGTGCAAACCTTTTGCATCTTGTGAACTTAACGCTTACAATGGTAGAGTTCGGTCACTTGGAAGTCTGACTCGTTTATGTGTTCTTGTGTGTCGATGTCTAGAGTCTAGTTTTTTTATTTTGTTGTGTTTTTGCTCGAGGACGAGCAAAGGTTTGGTTTGGGGAGTTTGATGAGACGATAATTCAGGGTCTCATTGGGTCCTTTTTAGCGGTCTTTGTTGGTCTTCGTTTATAGTTTTTTAGTGTTTTTGTACGTTTTTATGCTTTGGTGTTTTATTTACATTTTGCAGGATTTGTTGTCTTTGGAGCTAAATGATGACGAGCGGCTTAGCATAGATTTCTGCGGCGAGATTTTACGAGCTTGGACCTGGAAATTGCAGGAAGGCTCGCCGCGGCGAAGGAATTGGTCCGCCGCGGCAAGATTTTGCGAATGGAGCCTTTGTTTTGAAGGATGAAGCTCACCGCGGCCAAATTATGTGTTAAAAATATCTGTTTAGATTTTGATTAGCAACCTAATGACTTATCTTAGCTTAGAAATGTGGTTAGTACTCTTGGTTCACTTGAACACTGTAAAAGAGAAAAATCACTAAGTATGTTAGTCTAGCAAATCTTGTATAGGATGTTAGGTCTCTGAATGTAATTTTTATATCTTTGAAGAAGACCAAGAAGAAGGCATCCAGCAGGAGATTTCAATAATTTTTGAAGATTTGAAGACTACACAAGATTGCTGAAGACGAAGGTCATCAGATACCTGTGTCTAGATATCTTGAATAAACAAGTGTTTTTCAATAAACAAGTTTTGCAAAAGATATATGAGAACACAAGGTTTCTGAACGAGAAAAAGTGCCCACGGATACATACACTCAGATACCTTGGACAAAACTTTGTTTCTGGGAAACAATGTTTCAATAGGTATCTGGAGATGTGAAGGTCTCTGGAAAGGGACATGCAATGCTTCAGAAAGCGTGCATAGTTCCGTTGGCACTACTTGACAAAAATAGTACAATTCAATAAATGCGCAGACAGAGACATCTGAACAAAAGAGGAAATCTCTAAAAAGAGACAACGTCTTCTGCAGTACTATTTACAGATATCAATAGTTCGAATTTCATTAAGCCTAACGGATACTAATCAAACGACATGATTTTCAACTATAAATATCAACACTTAGAATGCTTGAAATACACACCAAGAACTTACATCTACGAACTTATTCATTCAAGCATACAAGCCTTCAATCTACTTATTCACTAGCTTACTGTTGTGACCAAGCTCTTGAATCCTAAGTAGCACGAAAGTTCTAAGTGTCCTGATCCTTAACAAGCATTGCTAAATGTGAAGGAGTTGAATCAAAAGATCAAGTATCTGAGATTCATTCTCTAGAACATTTAACATATACTTGGGTCAGTAAAGAACATATCACCACACATTGTGAAGTGTGTTAAGTGATTCTTGTTCTATAGAGTATTCTTACATAACTGAGAAAGTTATTAAGACTACTCACCTGACAAACTACCTTAACCAACACCTTAAATGGCGTGGAGTATAAGAAGTACTTAGTTTGGGAAATTAAGGAATAACTCCAAGGTTACTGAGTATAGGAAGTACTTAGTTTGGGAAACTAAGGAACAACTCAAAGGTTTCTGAGTATAGGAAGTACTTGGCTGAGGGAATAAATCAGGGGGAACACTTGGTTGGGACCCTAGTGTATTTAGGAATCGAGAGAAGATATTTGTAAGGTGAACTCAATTATTTGTCTTAGTGGATCTAGGTCTGAGAAAGGCCGGAGTGGATTAGTTGAGGGATTACGCCACCCTCAGATACCACTATACCGATCTGTGTTATTTACTTTCTGCAACTTATTACTTGCTTTATTTATCCTGCTAAGTATTTAAACACATTATATCTTGCTGAGCACATGCACTTATCACAGAAAAGTCTTCTGCTCTCTGAAATTAAGTATCAGATATCTTCACAGATATCTGAGAAATTTTGTTTATCGACAAAAGTTGTAAAAGACTATTCACCCCCCCCCTCCTAGTCTTTTCCTTTGCCGTTATCTGGACCAACAAGTGGTATCAGAGCGGGAGGTTCTCAAGCCTTCTGCACTGAACCTAGATCCCAGATAAGTGCCCACTAACTGCTTTTCACCTACACTTGATTTGTCCGTTTAGTGTGTTTGCTGTAGGATGTCTTTAAGTGACGCTCCAATTCTCAAGCCAGAGAACTATGAATAATGGAATAACAACATGATACTCCACCTAGAAGCCATCAGTGACGAAATGATCGAAGTAATAAAGAATGGTCCCATAATCATTCAACAACTCAAGCAGGTCATGTAGTTTTCTAATGGTAGAGACAGAGTTCCCACTGATGAAGAACCAAGTGGTGGTTCCTCACAAGCAGGTGCGTTAACCAGTGGAAGACCTACTGGTGAAGTTGTTTATGAGCCAAAGCCTAGAGAGCTGTGGACAACGGAAGATGCCAAGAAAAATCGACTAGATGGTCAGGCTCGCAATATCAACATACGTTCCACTCCAGAGCATATACAGTGTAAACTGTGGGGTGCAAAAATGAAAAAAAAAGCCTGGCAACTGATTAAAGAAATCTGTGCCGGGACTGAGAAAACAAAGGAAAATAAGTTCGAAGTTTTGAAGCTTAAATTCCAAAACTTTAAACAAGGTCCCACAGAGACTCTTGAAGAACTAGATTTCCGATTTACAACACTGATGAGTGAAATGGCTGCACTTGGTGAAAGTGAGAGATACTCTAACTCTGAAAAGGTTAAGACTATCGTGAGAAGCTTGAATCAAAACTGGGAACATACTCAATATTTTTATTTCAACCAAGGAATGCCAAATATCACTCCAGTAGAACTCTTTTCCCACTTAGCTATTGTCAACTATGAAACTACTCAGAGAGAACAAATAATTGCTGAGAAAGTTCACAATGTTGCTTTAGTAACACAAGGCACTTCTGAAAAGAAAGATACCAAAGAAATGACTGAGGAAGATGCTCTTGCTGTAAAGCAAATGACAAAATATGTCAGTCGGGAGATTGAGAGAAGAAAAGCCAAAGAGAAGTTGAAAAATCATCTTGGCTCAAACTATCACAGTACAAAAATATGCAGCTGTTAAGCTCGCTGAACAAGCCGGCTCAACAAGCATCTAGTACTGAGGAAGCAGAAATCGGAAACGATATCTGTTTCTATTGTCAAAAACCTAGTCATTTTAAAAGAGACTACCCTGTTTTCAATAAGCTAAAGACAGGTGACAAGAAAGATAGAAAAAACTTCAACAGAGGACAGATTGCTATGCTCACTGAAGAAAGGAAAAAGATTCAAATCCAACTGGATGCTCTTGATATTGAGTCAGAATCTGAGGAAGAAGACTCAGATGACTCCAAACTACCTTCTCCAGAAATATGTGGCATCACTCATGAATTGGTTGACTTTGGTCAAAAGAGAAGGGAATTATGTGGGGTTGCTGAGGAGATCTATCCAGATTGCTCCAACGAGGTAACCAACATTTCTCAATTCATAAATTATGAGAGTGATGAGCAAGAAATCAGAGATTTAGAATATCTCAGAAGAGAGTTTGATCTACAAAAGAGAATTTCAAATGGTCCGAGCTAGAGCCGACATTTTTGAAGAAGAAAAGAATTCTCTTGAGAAGGAAAATTCACAATTACTCAAGATATCTGAGAAAAAGGATGCTGAAAATTCATTTCTCAAAGCACAGATATCTGAGACGGAGAAGTCACACAGAAAGGCAATGGATATACTCCAAAAGAAAAACAAAAACCTTATTTATGAAAATGAGGAACTCAAAAAGAAAGAACTATCTTTTCAATCCTATGCCAAAGCTAGTGACACTCTTACTGAAGTACACTCTTATTTAAGAGATCCTTCAGAAAAGGGAGGACTTGGGCTGAACACACAAACAAATAGTTCTACTACTCTGAATAAGAGTGACGAAAGAATAACGTTTGTTAGTGCTCAACAAGATGGTTCTCAAATAACCTACAACATTGGTCAGAAAGCTAAGGTTGTTGACAAAGGAAAGGCAGTCCTGACCAAACCTTTGTGGGAAAAACAAGTCCAAAAGAAAACTGTTGGGAATTTTTGTGTAAAGAAACATAACACTGAAAAGTGTAATCATCCACAATGCTATGTCTCTCAGAAAGGAAAAATTGCAGGAGCAGGTAAATTTTCCAACATTACGTTTTCTGGAAAGAAAAACGTTCCAGAGACTAGCAAACCTGCTGAGAAGAGAACTCAGACAGAACCAAGTGCTCGAAATGGCATTGGCTATAAAGCCATCGGGAAATAACTCGCTCGTGAGTATAAACAAGAGCAAGAACGATGGATGAAAGCTAGGATTGCGCATAGTAATCATCAGAAGTGGAAGAAAGAACAGATTGCGACCACTCTGAATGACAGGGCTAGAAGAAATCTGGCAAGGAAAGCTAAGTTTGCTGAAAAGCATACTCAGCAATCTGACAGGTATCTGAAAGCACCACGAGGAGCACCAAGGAACACACCAAGAAGGAAAATAGCTTTAAATGATAATGACACTAATCATTTACCTAAAATTCCGCCTTATGTTCCAACAAGACAAACGAATACCCCAGGAAGTTCATTCAGAAATGGATTCCTACAGGGAGATTCTTTAGTCCAGAAGGTTCCATTGTTGGAATGAGAGCCTAACTCCATGTTTCCTGTCTTGTGCAGAACACTCTGAGGAAGAACCCGAAGTGGCATTTTGATAGTGGATATGGAAAGCACATGACAGGAGACAAAGCAAATCTGATTAACTACAGAAAATGTGATAAAGGACCAATTATCAGATTTGCTGGAGGAGATGAAAATCCAACCATAGGTTTTGGCAATCTGAAGTTTGGAGCTCTTACAATCTCTGAAGTATTACATGTAAAGGGATTGAAATATAATCTCCTAAGCAATGCGTCAATTGGTAGACAAAGGGTACGTTGTAAAGATCAAGTCAAAACTATGCAAACTAATTGACAATGAGTCAAAACAGACAGTCTTGGTTGCTAGACGAAAAGGAAATCTTTATGTTGCTGATTGGGCATCTGCCACAATTGAAGAATGTCTCATGGTGAGTCAATCTGGCCACACTGAAGAAAACTGGCTATGACATAAAAGTATGAGTCACTTGAACTTCAAAACTCTGAACAAGCTAGCCAAGAAAGAATTGGTGATTGGTTTACCCAAAATGGTATATAGAAAAGATGGTATATGCTCAGCTTGCCAAATGGGAAAACAATCCAAAACATCTTTCAAGTCTAAAACTAGACATTCCAGTGAAAGGCCACTGCAAATGTTACATATGGATCTTTTTGAATCCTCTGTAACTAGCTATGCAGGAAAGAAGTATGGTCTAGTTGTTGATGATTACTCAAGATTCACTTGGGTTGTATTTCTCAAACAAAAATCTGATGCAATGGTTGAGATACCCAACTTGCTGAATATGCTTGAAGTCATGAAAAATGACAAGGTATCTGTAATCAGAATAGTCCATGGTACTGAGTTTGTGAACCAGTACATAAAAGAGTTTTGTCCTGCAAAGGTATACAACATCAACTATCTTCAGTAAGGACACCACAACAAAATGGTGTTGCTGAAAGGAAGAATATGACCCTAAAAGAAGCAGCAAGAACAATGCTTGCTGACACTGAAATAAGTGAAATCTATTGGGTTGTCATTAACACTGCTACACTCAAAATAGATGTTTGATTAACAAACACCATGACAAAACTCCTTATGAACTTTTGATTGGTAGACCCCCTAGTATCAAACATCTAAGGGTGTTTGGTTGCAGATGTTTTGTTCTTAACAATGGAAAAGAATACTTGAGAACATTTAAATCAAAAGCAGATGAAGGAGTATTTCTTGGTTATTCTCTGAATAGCAAAGCCTACAGAATCTACAACAAAAGAACGCAAAAGATTGAAGAATCTGTTCATGTAGTCTTCTACGAAGGAAACAAGAAAGTACTCTTGAATGAGAAACTCTCGGATAGGTTCAAAGAACTAATGATTAAAGATTCTGAAGAAGAATCCTCAAAAGGAAACAAGTTTATCATTCACTTAGAGGATGACTATGACGATGAAAAGCAACCATTGCTTAGTAACAACCAGATGACTCTAAGACATGATGAAGAATTTCCTATGAGAATTCTAGAAATGGAACAGGTTACTGAGAACCATCATCATGAAGAGGTTTCTGAGAATGAGATTGCTGAAAATCAAATTCCAGATATCTCTAACACTAAAAAAGTGTCAGATATCCATGGCATTTCCCATGTGCAAGATATCTCAGATACTGCACAAGTATCCTATCAAGATCATATTGATTCACATTCAGATCAAAATGATATTGATCCTACTAGTTCAAAACCCATTATGAAATTGATAAGAAATCATCCTGCCAAGGATGTGATTGGTCCTTTAGATCAAGGAGTTAGAACTAGGAGAGCAATTGCTGACTCTCTTTATGGATGTTTCATCTCAAACATTGAACCTAAAACTATAGAAGAAGCATTGAAGGATCAAGATTGGATCTCTGCAATGCAAGAAGAGTTGGATAAATTTGAGAGAAACAAAGTTTGGAAACTGGTTCCATTTGTTGACGGAATATCTGTAATTGGAATCAAATGGGTTTTCAGAAATAAAATGAATGAGTCTAGTGAAATAACCAGAAACAAAGCATGGTTGGTTGCCAAGGGATTCACCCAGACAGAAGGACTAGATTTTGATGAGTCATATGCTCCATTTGCAAGATTGGATGCAATTAGACTATTTCTAGCCTTTGCAGCTCATAATGACTTTGAAAGTGCAGTACGCACTTGTATTTTGATAATCTTGTCTTTCAATAATCAGTTCCAAGTTTGTGTTTGTTGTTGTTGTTTGTGAAGCTGCAGGACTACCAATGTTTTATAACATTGTGACAGGATAGAATTCAATGCTGGCATAACATTGAAGATATAACATTGCAGTCGACATCAAGAACAAAGCACATTGGACAGGAAACTTGGACTGGAAGTATTTACTAATCGAACAAGTGATGATTTAAGGAAAAAGAACAACTTGTGGTGAAAGCGAGAAGGAATATATTTTATGAAGAATCAAAATATGGAAAATTCCTTCTATGCGTATATTGAAGAAAACAAGAAAAAGGAAATTGCCCTTGCCGAGATTCTATTGCCCCTGCTGAGATCCTATTGCCTTTCGACTTGGATGGAAGTTGTCGATATATCAAGTATTTATACAAGGACTCAGCCGGACAATTTAGACTTTTTCTTAGTTGTCTATCAAGATTTTATTAAAGAGATTAAGCTTGTTGTTTTCTGCTAGCTTTGGAGTTTGTCTAAGAGTATTCATTGTTGGAATAACTCTTTCAAACATCGACCTAGAATAGCTTTTACTATTAGTTCTTCTAGGGCTAGTTTTGGTTGTTTAATCAATCATCTGTGATTGTATTAAACCTAGTTGATTAGTTCTACTTTTCCTGTCAGTAGATATTTTGCCTAAAGGCGCGGCCAACATTTTTATATATGTTGGCTTGGTAATAGAAGTTTCTTTCATATTCATCCGCTGTGTTTTGTTTACTGTGTTGAAGACATTGTTGAACAACATTGTTGGCAACATTGTCTGTTGATCTTGTTCCAAGTACCAATCCGGGATCTTACGTTCTAACAAGTGGCATCAGAGCCAGCCACCTAACTACTGGTGTCTGGATTTGGTACTACTGCAATGGATGCAAACTACAACAGACCTCCTGTGCTTGATGGGTCCAACTACCATTACTGGCAAATCCGGATGAGGACATACATCAAGTCCCTTGATGGCCGTGCTTGGAGATCCATTCTGGAAGGATACACCTGGCCAACTGAAGGACCTGATGCTGATGGTGACATTATTCCCATTCCTGAAGAACGCTTCACTGCAGGTGACATACTTCTTAGCTCTTACAATGAAAAAGCCTTAAATGCTATTTTTGGTCATGTAGATGCTCATATGTTTAAAATTATTCAAAACTGCACTACTGCAAAACAAGCTTTGGGATTTGCTTCAGAGTCATTGTGAAGGGGATTCTAGTGTCAAACAAACTAAACTTAGAATGCTTTGGTCTCAATTTGAAAATCTAAGAATGGCGGAGGAAGAAACAATTGACTCTTATTTTGAAAAACTTTTAACTCTCTCCAATGAAGTCCAAAGACTGGGAGAAGCTATTTCTAATAGGCAACTTGTTTCCAAAGTCATTGATCTCTTTCCTCAAGATTTAATACCAAAGTCACTATTTTGGAAGACACTCATAACTTGGCAACTATGGATTTTCACACCCTGTTGAACAATTTAAAATTTTTTGAACTAAATGAAATTGAGAGACAAGGTATGAAAACCCATAGTATCTCCCTTCACTCTAAATCTAAAGCTAAATCTGCAGAGCTTGATAGTAGTAGTGATGACTCTGACAATATGACTGATGAAGCTTTCAACAATCTTGTGAGGAAGTTCAACAAACTTAAATTCAGAAAAAACTCTGGTCAAGGATCCCCAAGTGGAACCAAAATTTTCAAAAAGAAAACCAATACTTTCAAAACTGGTTCTACTTCCAAGACTAGCTCTGAATCTGATTTTGACCGCACTCCTCTTAGTAAGATTAGATGTTTTGAATTCCAAGGGTGGGGTCATTATCAAAATGAATGTGCTAACAATCTCAGAAAAGAGAAAAAGAATCTTCTTGCTTGTCTCAGTGATGTTTCAGACGAAGAACATGAAGTTGAAGAAAAAGAAGATGACTCAACTACCAATGCCAGAGCTCTCCCTTCATCCACTTACAATGTTTATGACCAAAGTTGGGACAACATCGGCAATTCAACACCAGGAGTAGAAATCTTCTTTGACTATGATGACTCTGAGAACTGTGAAATTTTAGCACTAACCAACCCTGAGAAATCAGGAATCTCTGATGTTTTGTGTCTACATGGTTCTGTGAATTTTGATACAGATAGTCCTTTAGAAGAGGAAGCCAGTGCAGAACAAATGGTTAATGATTTGCAACAAATGTATGAGAAACTCTTCAGTGAATGGAAGACACTCAGAAAACTCCTCAAGAAAACTGAGAAGGAGAATTACAATCTGAAAGACACCATTGTCAAACTGGAAGCTGAACTGACAAAGAAGGACACTGAACTATTCAAGGTAACCACAAAACTATCTAATGAAAAGAAGGTAATTGCAAAGTGGAACTCCTCTACTTCTAGACTTAGTGATATGCTTGATATGAATAATGATGGGACTACTGGTCTAGGGTACACTGGTAGTTATGATGCTTCTTTTGATAAGAAACTTGGATGCAACATAAACTGCACTGTTAACCCTGAAACCCCAGATGTTGTCAAACCTCTTTCTGAGCTCATAAAAGGTCCTGTGTTTGTCAAAGAAAAAGAAATTTTTGTATGCACTTACTGTCACAAACTTGGTCACAAAAAACCTTACTGTTTCAAGTACCAAAAGGACTTAAAAAGGGAACATGTTGATTCCTCCAACCTCAGTGACCTCTCCAAGAATCCCTCCCTTCTTGCCTCTAGCAAACAAAACAGTGATTCAGTTGTTAGCTGCGATGTTGTGACAACATCCACTTCAACAGAGACTGAAAGATGTAATCCTAAGTCTCTGAAGTATATCCCTGGTTCTCCTAAACGAGGTAAACCTCCAGGACAGATAAGAAAACACAAGAATGATTCGAACCAGATTTGGGTAGCTAAAGAAAACGTACTTGCAATGTTGCTTTTTCTGTTTCTATGTCTCCTAACAATGCAGGAAAATGGTACTTCGACAGTGGTTGCTCTAGGCACATGACTGGTAACCCGTCAAACTTGTCAAATTTTGTCTCTCAAAAGACAGGTACAGTGACATATGGAGGAGGATACCAAAGCAAAATCCTTGGAAAGGGAACACTGTGCCTTGAAGGATATCCTAAACTTTCAAATGTTCTTCTTGTTGAGGGTTTAACGGCTAATCTTGTCAGTATAAGCCACCTATGTGATGATGATCTGAAAGTCAAGTTTGATAAACGTTCTTGCAAAGTTTATACTTGTGTGGACAAATTAACTGTGATGACAGGTGTTAGATCTCAGGACAACTGCTATGTGATGGACGTTCCTCTCAAGTGCAATGTTGCTCAACATGATGATGCAACATTGTGGCACAAGAAATTGGGACATTTCAATTACAGGAATCTGGAGAAGATCATCAAACACAAAGTGGTGACAGGTGTGCCGAAGCTTACCAATGCAGGGAAGCATGTGTGTGTGGTATCTTAGGAAAACAAACCAAGGCAAGACAGCCACTCAGTTGAAGGACAAAAAAGAGGTACTTTTAACTGCTTTGAACTCTTGCATATGGATCTCATGGGTCCTGTAGAAGCTAAAAGTTTGGGAGGAGCCTGGTATATCTATGTTATAGTTGATGATTTCTCTAGATATACTTGGGTCAACTTTTTGAAAGAAAAATCTGAAACTTTTGAATCCTTCAAAAACTGGCATGCTAAATGTTGTAATCAGTACTCTACTATGGTCCAAAGAATTCGATCTGACCATGGTAAAGAATTTGAGAATCAATTTTTTTATAAGTACTGTGAAAAGAAAGGGATCATGCATGAATACTCATCTCCTAAGACACCACAACAAAATGGTGTTGCTGAGAGGAAAAACAGGACTCTTTAAGAAATGCCAGAGTAATGTTGAGCTCAATGAACCTGTCAAAAAGGTTGTGGGCTGAAGCTGTGAACACTGCTTGTCACATAATCAATCGTGTCTATCTTCGTCTAGGTACTCTGACCACTCCCTATGAGATTTTGAAAGGTAGAAAACCCAATCTTAAGTACTTTCATGTCTTTGGATGTGTATGTTACATACTTAATGATAGGGAACATCTAGGGAAGTTTGATGCTAAAAGTGACAAAGGATTCTTTGTAGGGTACTCACAAAATAGTCATGCGTATAGAATATACAATCCTAGATTGCAAACTATACAAGAATCTGTGAATGTTTCCTTTGATGACTCTAAGCCCTATACCCAGAAGAAGATCTCTGCAGGTGCTGAACAGGTTATTGACACAACCCCTGACTCTTCTACACATGGGAACGTTCCAGACACTATGACTCCTGCTGCTGATCAAAGTGAAAGAACCCATGATGTGGGCAATGTTGTGCCAACATCTCCCCTGTGCAATGTTGACTCAACATTCAGTTCAACATCCCAGATTTCCACTCCTGTTGATAAAGAACAAGCTGATCCCCACAGTGAGACTGAGGCAGAATCTGATAATACCTCTGGCATTAATGCTGCTCCTACGCACCCTGACTCACGTAAGTATCCTCCTCCCAGAATTCGCAAAGATCATCCCAGTTCCCAGGTAATTGGAAATCCAGGAGGGAGGACACTGAGGGGAAACACGCGCAAAAACTACAAGGAGACACTCAGACTTGCTGAAATCTGTCACTCTGTAAGTTCCTCGTGCTTTGTTTCTCTAATTGAACCTAAAAATGTGAAAGAAGCCCTTACTGATGATTTTTGGATAGAAGCAATGCAAGATGAGCTTCTTCAATTTCAAACAAATGAAGTCTGGACACTTGTTCCCCGCCCCCAAAATATAAATGTCATAGGAACCAAGTGGATTTTCAAAAATAAGAGTGATTAGAAAGGGGTAGTTGTAAAAAACAAAGCCAGATTGGTTGCTCAAGGTTACACTCAAGTAGAAGGCATTGATTTTGATGAAACCTTCGCTCCTGTTGCTAGACTAGAATCCATTCGCCTGCCCTTAGCCATAGCATGTTGTCTTAAAATAAAAATCAAACAAATGGATGTTACAGGAGCTTTCTTAAATGGCTACATTGACAAAGAAGTGTATGTTGAACAACCTGGAGGGTTTGAAGATCCTCTTTACCCTGACCATGTTTTTAAACAAAGAAAAGCATTGTATGGTTTGAAACAAGTCCCTCGTACTTGGTATGCTAGACTGACTGAATTCTTAGATGGATTAGGGTTTAAGAGGGGTGAGGGAGATCAAACTCTGTTTATCCTCAGGAAAGGAAAGGACATTTGCATTGCTCAAATCTGTGTTGATGATATTGTCTTTGGTGCTACTAACCCCTCTTTGCTAGCAAAGTTTGTTCAAGCCATGACAGGAACCTTTCAGATGAGTATGATTGGTGAACTCAGTTTCTTATTGGGGCTCCAGATACAACAGAAACAGGATGGCCTCTTTATCTCTCAAGAGAAATATGCCAAGAATCTTATCACAAAATTTGGTCTGGAAAATGCCAAACCTTGCAGCACTCCCATGGCTACTGCTCTGAAACTCAGCAAAACTGATGTTGGGGACGATGTTGCCCAACTTTGTATAGATCAATGATTGGAAGTCTCCTGTATCTCTCAGCCACCAGACCTGACATCATGTTCTCTGTTTGTGTATGTGCCAGGTATCAATCCAAACCCAACACATCTCATTTAACTGCTGTCAAAAGAATCATTCGATATATATTAGAAACTGTTAATCTTGGATTATGGTATGCATGTGATTCAAACACTAATCTGTTGGGATTTAGTGATTCTAATTGGGCTGGTGACTTAGATGATCGAAAATCAACTAGTGGAGGTTGTTTTTATCTTGGACCAAATCTTGTGTCATGGTATAGTAAGAAACAAAATTGTGTGTCTCTCTCAACTGCTGAATCTGAATATGTAGCTGCTGGGAGTTGTGTGTCTCAACTAATTTGGCTGAACAATATGCTGCATGAATATGGGTTCCAAAGTGACACTCTTTTGATGTTTTGTGATAACTTAAGTGCCATTCACATTTCCAAGAATCCAGTTCAACACTCACGCACCAAGCATATAGACATTCGACACCATTTTCTTAGAGACTTGGTCACCAAACAAATTATTGACATACAACACATTGATACCACAAATCAGTTAGCTGACATTTTCACAAAGCCTCTTGATAAAGAGAGATTCTTCAGTTTGAGAAGGTCTCTTGGTCTCTTCACTATTTGATGTGATTTGTTCAAAGCAATGTTGACATAACAACACGGTCAACATTGACTTCTGTGTATTTCTAGTGATGTCCTTTTGCTGTTTTATTTTTTATTGTATTTCTGTGCTCCTATGCTTCTGTACTAGTCTATGGCTGTTTCTGTTTTGTAGCTTACAGGGGTGATGCTTAGAGTTTGAAAGGCTATTTGAAACCAAGGTTGAAAGGGATCAAGTCTCCTGTGTGTTTGCTTTTGTAAAACCCACTATTGCTGCTTTTTGGCTATTTTTACTCGTACCTTGACTCGCACTTGATGTTGCCTCCTGTCCTTTATGCTTAATAAATCTAATGAATTATGATAAAAAGGGCTCGAAGTGTTTCCGTCGAGGATCGTGTTGGGCAAGTTTCAAATACTATCCAGATATCGATGTGGCCAATGTGTCATATGTCGTGAGGGTTGATGGCCTGTACTGGAAACCGACACGCACAAAAGTGCCGATTCTCGTGTCTTCTTTGGTTCACTTTCTGAGCACCAAATTACCTACTGTGGTCAAATGAGTGATTTTATGCCATGAGACGTGTGTTTGCCTAACTCCGCATAGGCCTCGGCTTTGGAGCGGATTCATACGTGTTCCAATTATTTGACATGGTTCACGGTCTCATGGTCACCCCCATTCAAACTTATGCTAATTGTTCAATTTAATTTTTGAGGCATTGTTGAGTGTGTTTCTCTGGTATTCCCTTCTCTTTCTGTCTTTGCCTGCAGCATCAGTGGTGTTAATCGAATCTGCACATCTTGAGACTTGGTTTCCTGGCTGACTTACATTAAGAGTGGTCTGATTTCCCGATGTTGTCATCAATGTTGAGCCAACATTCAGGACAACATTGACTGTGCCTGAAGGACTTCTTGCTCTTTTGCTGTGATTTTTGTGTGCTCTCTATGTGTTTTTTTTACAAATGTGTTATTGGGTTGGGTTTGAGGGGGGAGTACGTGTCTCTTACTTTCGTTTTTTTTTTTTTTTTTTTTTTTGGGAATCTGTTAAGTGTCTTACTCTTACTTGATCTTGATTTGTTTCCTAAACCAAAAATGTACCTCCCTAAGTTGAGTATTGAGAATCTTCTTCATGATTGTCCTAATTGATACGGTTTTCATTTGCTTTCCTTAATCTCATATTAACAGTTGTGTACAGATCTTGGTTTGTGCTTTGATATATATGTTTATGATCTATGAAGCAAACCAAACCAAAAACACAATCCTTCAACCATATTAACCATATTACTCCCTCTCATTAGCCCACTTCTCCACCACTCATTAAAACTGCCGTCCACCTAAACCACAATCATTACATCCAAAAACCAAAAAGTAGTCTTTTTTACTACTCACAAGCCTCGGTTAAAACAAAAAACTCCTCACCTTCCACACACTATTAACCTGTCACTCTCAAACAAATTCCTGTCCCGCTCATCCTCCTTCATCTCTGCACTCACTAATCTGGACAATGTCTTCTCCACCAAAACCCGTCTTGCCCAGTTTTTCATTGCGAACACCTGAGGGGGAGCAAGCATACCCTCTCCCCATCCGTGCAGAACCGGCCGATTTCGAAATTCCTGTCTACGAGCTAAGTGAGGGATCAGAAGAGGGTGTTGAAAAATCCTCATCTCCAGTACCAAAACCACCATCACCTACTCAACCTGAAAAACCCCAAACCGAGTCTTCACCATCAAACCCTTCTCAATTTGCTGTAGAAACCCTTGTTAATTTGGGAAATGCGCCGGTCGACCTGCCAGAGGATCTGAGGGATGATGATGAAAGCCCAATGGGGGTAGAGAAAGATATTCCATGGAGGATGCTGGGAAAGGTGTTGAACATACTGAAGTTCAACATGCAGATCTGGGAGAAAACCCCTAAAACCCTTCATCTGTCGAGAAGGATGATGTGCAACAAGCTGACAAAACAGGGGAAAGGCTACTGATGGCCGGAATGGTGATGAGAATCAGACCAGCATGCACTCTGAACATGTTGAGAAGCCCGCAAACGAGCATACTACTGAACCAGTTGTCGTGGAAGATTGGAAGTCATATGACTCAGAGAAAACAAAAAGCGACCCTATGAATGTAGATGAGGATGTTGTTTCAACATCGGCTGCTCATGATAATAACAATGAAGTAAATGATGAAAGCTCTGATGATCTAGAGGATTATGAGCCAGAAACGGAAGATGACTCTAAGGATGAGTCAATGATTGATGAAGAAGATCTGAGCAATGCCGATGAAAGCTCAGATGACTCTGAAGACTATGAGGCTGAAGCAGAGGAAGAGTCTGAAGATGAATCACTTGATGATGAGGATGTCATTCTTGGAGAAGATCAGATTGAAGATCCTGAGGTAAATGATCTACCCTCTGAACCTGTTTATGTAGATGGTTCTGATTGGGATGAAGATGCAGTCTCTCATTTATTCTATGCTGACAAGAACTTAGAAAAATATGAGAAAATCAAAAATAATACAATGGATGTTGAGAAGGTAATCAAAGAGGAATCATTTGAAGAGTATAACTTAGTTGCTTACTTGAAGAAAAGGAACCTCTATCATGCTGTTACCCAATATGCTGCCTTTGTTCCTGAAATCATCAAAGAATTCTATGCACATTTATCTGAGAATTTTGGTATTGAAGGGCATGGTAAACATCACTGTGTGTATCTTAGGGTTGATGTATTGTTCTTGAATTCTAAGGATATCAATACTGTGCTGCATAGAAATAGGGATGAGGTTGAGACCCTTGAGGAGGTGACTGTGGATGAGATTTCTACGGAGCTAACTGCAGGAAAACTACAATCTTGGCCTAGTGGGACTTTGGACTTGAAATATTGTTGTTCTCTAGTCTCTGTTCTTGCCAGGATCTGCTTGTACAATTGGCTGCCATCTTCCAACAACAACAACCTCAGTCAAGAGGTAGCCATTTGCTCTACAGGATCAAAATGGGCTACAATGTCAATCTGGGAGAAAGGATTCTGAAGCACCTAGAGAATTCCAAGAATAGAGGGATCAGAGGCCATTTGATTCTCCCTTCCACCATCTTTGCAGTCCTCCGATTCTGGTATTGAGGTCAAAGCCAATGATGTTTATCATTCCAACTTCAAATCCATCACAGTCACCAAGCAACTGCTGGAAACACATGACAGGATCTGTGATCTTCCATGGGTGGATCCTGAAGTTCCTGTGAACATGGATGTGGAGGAGAATATTCCTCTTCCTACAGGCAATGCTGATGTACCAGAAAGTTCTATGGCTGCTGCTCAACGCTCCAATGTTGGCCTACATGTTGGTTCAACATTGATCCCTAGCATTGAAACTCTTTCTGCAGGTATTCTAACTGATCAGGACAAGCTGATTCCGGAGCAAATCAAAGGACTTGATGAGCAGATCTCTAACAATCTGATGTTCAGAAGCTCTCTAGTATCTTTTCTTTCCTCACAAAAAGGGGGAGAATAGATACTTGAAATTTTTAAATTTGTTTCAATACTGACAGTTTTTATTCATTTTGGGTCTGTAACATGTTAACTACTCTAGAACTTAACTTAGCTATCTGAGTAAGGGGGAGATTAGCTCTTAAGTTGTTCTTAGTTCTGTTTCTACTAACCTCTTGTTTTGTTTTGTGATGAAAGACTAAGATTAAGGGGGAGATTGAAAGTGCAGTACGCACTTGTATTTTGATAATCTTGTCTTTCAATAATCAGTTCCAAGTTTGTGTTTGTTGTTGTTGTTTGTGAAGCTGCAGGACTACCAATGTTGTATAACATTGTGACAGGATAGAATTCAATGCTGGCATAACATTGAAGATATAACATTGCAGTCGACATCAAGAACAAAGCACATTGGACAGGAAACTTAATTTGGAAGTATTTACTAATCGAACAAGTGATGATTTAAGGAAAAAGAACAACTTGTGGTGAAAGCGAGAAGGAATATATTTTATGAAGAATCAAAATATGGAAAATTCCTTCTATGCGTATATTGAAGAAAACAAGAAAAAGGAAATTGCCCTTGCTGAGATTCTATTGCCCCTGCTGAGATCCTATTGCCTTTCGACTTGGATGGAAGCTGTCGATATATCAAGTATTTATACAAGGACTCAGCCGGACAATTTAGACTTTTTCTTAGTTGTCTATCAAGATTTTATTAAAGAGATTAAGCTTCTTGTTTTCTGCTAGCTTTGGAGTTTGTCTAAGAGTATTCATTGTTGGAATAACTCTTTCAAACATCGACCTAGAATAGCTTTTACTATTAGTTCTTCTAGGGCTAGTTTTGGTTGTTTAATCAATCATCTGTGATTGTATTAAACCTAGTTGATTAGTTCTACTTTTCCTGTCAGTAGATATTTTGCCTAAAGGCGCGGCCAACATTTTTATATATGTTGGCTTGGTAATAGAAGTTTCTTTCATATTCATCCGCTGTGTTTTGTTTACTGTGTTGAAGACATTGTTGAACAACATTGTTGGCAACATTGTCTGTTGATCTTGTTCCAAGTACCAATCCGGGATCTTACGTTCTAACAGACTTTAAAGTTTATCAGATGTATGTCAAAAGTGCATTCCTAAACGGTGAACTTGCTGAGGAAGTCTATGTTGAACAACCACCAGGCTTTGAGGTTTCCACAGAAAGTAGAATGGTTTATAAGCTTCAGAAAGCTCTGTATGGACTTAAACAGGCTCCGAGAGCATGATATGATACTTTATCCAAATACTTGTTGGAAAGTGGCTTCAAAAAAGGAGATGTTGATAAAACACTCTTTACTTTGAACCATGAAGGGAAACTACTTTTAGTTAAAGTATATGTTGATGACATTATATTTGGACCTAAAGACAAGCAACTTTGTGAAGACTTTGCTGAGCTCATGAAAAGTAAATTTGAGATGAGCATGATGGGAGAATTAAACTACTTCCTAGGATTGCAAGTCAAGCAACTTAGTGATGGAATATCCATTAGTAAACAAAGTATGCAAAGGATATGCTCAACAAGTTTAATCTAAAGCCTTCTGAAAAGAATGCTAAGATACCTATGAGCATTGGAACCAAAATGACCAATACTGAATCTGACAAGAGTGTTGAAGAAAACAAGTATAGGAAATTGATTGGGTCTCTACTGTACCTCACTGCAAGTAGACCAGATATTCAATATGCAGTTGGAGTGTGTGCTAGATTTCAGACAAATCCAATGCAATCACACTACAACATTGCTATGAAAATATTAAGGTATGTAAAGGGTACTGTAGAAGTTGGATTGTGGTATCCAAAAGACAGTGGATTGAGTTTAGTTGGCTATTCTGATGCTGACTATGCTGGATCATTGCTTGACGAAAAAGCACCTCAGGAACTTATCAATTTCTTGGTGCCAGATTAATATCATGGTTCAGCAAGAAACAAAACTCAATTGCCACATCCAACACAGAGGCTGAATATATTGCTGCTGGGTGTTGTGCTTCACAGATATTGTGGATACAACAACAACTCAGAGATTATGAGATCAATGAAGAGAAAACTCCGATTTTCTGTGACAACACAAGTGCTATTGCCATAACTCAGAATCCTAAGTTTCATGCAAGAACAAAGCACATTGATGCTAGACACCACTTCATTAGAGACTATGTTGAAAAAGGTAATATAGAATACTCATGATTGGTACTGAAGACCAACTTGCAGATATCTTTACAAAGCCTTTGCAAGAAAGCAGGTTCTTAACCTTGAGACATAGTCTTGGGTTAATGGAGCTACCAAAGGAACTGAAAATTTCTAATCTCTGAGACAGAAATTCAGAAAGGAGAAAGATATCTGGAACAGGCATCTAGATATTCAAGACAAAAAGGTATCTGAGACATGAACTCAGTATGATTGAGAAAGGAAAAAGAAGAGATAAGATATCTGGAACAGGATTCCAAAATATCAAAGACAAAAGATGAAACAAGATATCTGAGACGGGTACTTAGATATCAAAGGTTAAAGGGTAAAATGGCTATTTGAAGATTTCTGGGACATGTACTTAGATATCTAGATCACTTAGTGAGGGAGAACACAAAAGACAAATGTGGTACAACTATATTCAGTCAAGTACATCTCTAGTGTTTTGTATCTTTCCATTTTATGTTAAGTTACACACAGTCTTTGAACTGACTACATAAGTCCAAAGACTGTTCCCTAGTCACAGAAAAGAGATGTGATTCAGAAAGCCTTACGCCAAATTTCATTAATTGGGCACAATTACAATTACTGATTGTGATAATTGCTGAAGAAGCAATCGTGACCCTTGATGAAATGGGCGTTTGATCTTAATAGACGAGATCAATTCTCAGTAAAAATAGTGGACTGTAAAAATATAGACGTGGCCCACTAAGCATTTAATGCAAAATGAATTTTACCCACGCCTATCTGCATTTGCACAGATACATATGTACAAAATCAATTTGTATGTATATGTCTGTTGAGAGTAAAATGATATATATATAGGATTTTGGCAAAAGGAATCACTTTCGTCTAATCCTACATTTGCCCTTGCACAAAAACTACAAAATACTCTCAAATTAATCTCCCTGCAATTTTCTCTGCAAATCTCTGTTCTTCGCTTAGTAATTCTGCAAAGAATCACTAAACTCACACCTTAATCTCTTTCCGACTTTCAAAAACTTTCACTATTTAAAGAGATGACTCCAAAACGTGCTTCTACTCAGAAATCCCAATCTACTACCTCTGGTACTGCTGAAAAGCAAGCACCAGTGTTGGTTATCACGAACAATCGATCGATAGGAGACTTCAATCCTGATCATTGGACTTCAAATCACATGATGATTTGGGGTGGTGCCATGATTGAGGAAGACCTTGTTGCTGCAGTAGAAAACCAGGCTGACAGAAAGTTGGTACTTAATATGCTTGAAAAGGCACAAATCAAGGGCTTTCTATCTGCTTTTCCCAGTGGAGTTTCTTCACTAGATGTCCTGGAGTTTTACAACAACTCCACGATTATTTCCAAAGTCTCTGAAGGCACTGAGACAGTGTCTATCAAGACTAAAGTCCAACAGAAATCTGTGGGCCAAACGACTTTTTGTGAGTCGCTTTGAACTTCAAAATCTTAGAAAGGATTTTGAAATTGACACCACGCATGAAGATCTCCTTGAGGGTGTCAAAAATCTCTATAGTGATGTGTGTGATCTTGATATGCTTGAAAAGGCACAAATCAAGGGCTTTCTATCTGCTTTTCCCAGTGGAGTTTCTTCACTAGATGTCCTGGAGTTTTACAACAACTCCACGATTATTTCCAAAGTCTCTGAAGGCACAGACAGTGTCTATCAAGACTAAAGTCCAAGGACAGGAAATCCTGTTGGACGAAACAGCTTTCTGTGAGCTGTTTGAACTTCAAAATGTTGGAAAGGATTTTGAAATTGACACCAAGCATGAAGATCTCCTTGAGGGTGTCAAAAATCTCTATAGTGATGTGTGTGATCTTGACAAGCCAGACACACCCATAGACTTTAAGCTTGCTGACATAAGGACCAGACATCTGTTGGTCCACTGGGATGTGTTGGCATATATCCTTCACAGATTCTTTGATGGCCTACAAGGAGGAGCTGACCAGATAAGCCAAGAACACTGGATGATGATTATCTTGTTGAATCAACAAAACAAGAGGCTGGAAAACCCTTTTAATTGGGGGAAGTACGCCTTCATGAAATTTGTGAAGAAGATACAAGGCTTTGAGCCTAAAATTGTTAAGGGCCTTGCTGAGCCAAAAGCCACAGTAAGCTATGGATTGAAGATATGCTACTTACTGGAGTGCCTTGGCATTGAGCTCAGAGAGACGACAGACATTGTCAATAGTAACCTACTCTACAAATATGAGTATACAAACATGATGAAAAAGGTTACTGCATCTCAGAAAGGTTCCAAGAAATGAAAGACTGATGAGGTATCTGAGGGTTTCGTTGCGACCAAAAAGCCCAGAACTTCACGAAAGAAGTCTGCTGGCAAATCAGAAGGCATACCCATTGTGGATGTCGACTCTCAGTTATCTGCCGCCACTGCTGATGAACTCATCAATAAAGATGAACTCATCAATGCTGCTAAGACCACAGCTGATGAACTCATCAATGCTGCAGAGTGCCTTGCTGATGAACTTATCAATGCTGATAAAAGTAGTGAGAAACTTCAAACACTCTCTACAGAAGCAGCAGGTATTGTTGATAATTCAGTCCTAGATTTCGATGAGGAATCTGAAGATGAGGGGGAAGCCATAATCCCCAAGGTTGCTGAAAGAGAAACAAGTGCAGAGGTTGCTGAAAAGGCAACTAGTTCAAAGGTTGCTGAAGAAGCAACTGTGTCCAAGGTCACTGGACAAAACACACCATCAGAGCAAGTAACACTTAAGAATATTGAAGATGCTCTTATGAGTGGCAACTTATTGTTGGAGGATACTGGCATTGCCTCAACACTTAAAAATCTGTCTCAAGCAGATCTGGATAGGCCCCATACAGCATCACCTACTTCATCCAGATCAGAATCACCACACCAACCACAACAGCCAATACTGGATGCTGCTGAGATGATACTTGAGTTACAACATGAGATACCAGCATCTTTCTTTGCTAAAGAAAATCCTGTAAATGAGCAGGTTCCCCAACTCAATGAGAGTGATCAAACTGAGGCATCTGCTCAGAATGATCAACCAGGGGAGTCAACTGAGTTGCACACTCAGGATAGGTCCGAAGTACCTCAAACTTCCAACAAAGAAGTGGTCCAAGAACAACAAGACCAACGAATGGAAACTTCACAAGTTCCAGAGACCAGTCAGCCTGACAATGCTCAGGTAGCTGAATGGTTTAACTCTTTACCTGTGATAACTTATGCTTAAATCTTGTTACTTATTAAAATTTCTTTGTTACAGGCTGAATTAGAAACAAAAGAACAAGAGGAAGCTGCAAAGCTTGCCTCAGAGACTGAGAAGGAGGCTTCCATAGCCTCACCACTTAAGGAACAGGAGCCTGTCTCACAGGTAGAAGATGGTTCCTTAAGATATAACATCTCAGATACGAACTTTATACACTTGACTAATACTCTTAAGTGTTTGTTTCTAATAGGCTCCAACTGAGAAGAAAAATGGAGAGACTGAAAAGTCTATCTCTTCAGAGAAGAATCCAGAGACTGCAAAGGTCTCTGAGAAACAAGTATCTGAACCTTCTACAGAGAAGATATTTCATTCAGATACTTATAATCTTCAAAAGAAAAATCTCTGATCATTTTTCTCAAACTAACACTTTCTACTTACAGGTTCAGAAAGAAGTAGAAGTCGCTGGGGACTTGCCCACTCAATCCCCGCAACCAATGGAAATTGATGAGGCATCAAAGCCTTCATCACAAGAAAAACTTCCAGAGACTGCACAAGTCTCTGAAAGACAAGTATCTGAGCCTCCTACCGTGGAGGTAATTGACTTCTCAGATATCTGAAATTGTCTAATGTAGTTTTCTTGCTCAAATTTTCTAAGTGTTATGTTTTTAATCTCAGGTTCAAGCAGAAAGAAAGATCCGAGGATCGACTTCGATCTCATCCTCATATCCAGATATCTGAGGCACCTGGAACCTCAGTAGTCAAGTCATCTGAGCCTGTCACACAGGTAACTCAGATACCTTTCTACTCTAAAGCCCAGATATCTACCAAAGTTTTGAAACTAATTCAGAACTCCTTTCAGGCTCACACAAGTGCCACTAAGGTCCCTGTTGATAAGAAAGAGGACCTGCTTCCTTTCTTCAAGGAACACACTTTGCCAAAGCACCTAAAATGCTTCAAGAGATGGCAAAAGCTTCGATGCTCCGATCTATCTGAGATCATAAAGGTGACTGATCACCACATAAGGAGAGCACGAGCCCTTGACTTGGAAAATTATGTCCATGCTATGTTCCGCACTGAACAATACTCTTTTGGAACATTAATGCATAAGGACTTCGTCAAGGAAGTGGCCTGAAAGCTTATTCAAGCTTTGAACCAAGCAGATGGTCAGACCAGAATGCAGATGGGATTCAAGCCTATCTTGCCCCAGACTCTACAGTTCATACCCTCTGAGCAAGAGGAACCTAGGTAAAAACAACGTATCACAGATAATTAATCAAACCCTAAAGCATGAATTTAATACATATACACGTAACAGTATAGCAAATACCACTAGCAACCTAACACTACAAAAATCGGCTCAGAAGCGGATAGATCCGTCGCTTCAGCAAATATCCGTCGCCTCTCTCGGCGACGGATCGGCGACGGATAGAAAATCCGTCGCCCCCTGAAGCTAATGGCGACGGATAACAATCCGTCGTCCAATTATGACGGATTGAATGACGGATTGTTGTCCAATTATTTTTTAATTCCGAAATTTAGCGGATAGATTCTATCCGTCGCTAAATATTGACGGATAGATTCTATCCGTCGCTATATGTAGCGACGGATAGAATCTATCCGTCTATATTTTGACGGATAGATTCTATCCGTCGCTAAATATTTAATTGGACTAGTGAGAATTTGAAATTCGTCACTAATTAATCCTTGTGAATTCCGTCACTAATTCCGTCACTATTTATTTCATATTAATCCCTATTTTCGTAGTTCACCTATTTAATCAATATAATGTTCGATAATAAATCAATAATCTGAAAATGTTTCAATGAATAAAAAGTAATATTGAATGGAGAAATTATCCAAACAAGTGTAAATATGAAAAAATCTGAACATCTGAGATACATAACTAGCTATCGAGGGGTGGGGTGGGTGATGGCGGGCTGGACATGAACTCCATACAGAATCAAGGCGCTCGTTCTCCTCCCTTCGTTCTCTGTCGCTCCATCTCGTCCCTTTGTTGCTCCATCTCTTGAGTTAGCGAGCAACATGTTCCCGACTTCTTGCACCATTTCGAGACACAGTCCTGTGTAAACCGACGTCACGGGCTGGGACGATGATGAGGAGCACGCCGGACTAGCGATTGCAACCGAGGCTCCCGAGTCCATATATTAAATCCTTTCTTGTCCGGTTTGTTGACCTCTAGGAAGATGTTGTCAACTTGTTGATTGACAACACATCACCGTCTCGTCCTCTGCCTCGCCACCGAGCATCAACCTCGGCTGAAATCGTAAATAGCAGATATAATGATCGATTCTTGTTTTAAAAAGTAACTTGTAATAGTGTACAAATATGAACTTTAAGCAACATAAACATACCGCAATAGACGATGCCCGATTGGTCCATACCCATATACTTGGCCTTCTTGAAGATGGCATACTTGGATGTCACCTCCCGTGCCACCGAATCAAACAGATCTAGTCAACAATTTATCATCTACAAGTAATAGAGCATACGTAATGCTAGATTGCAAAAACACATATATACGCACCGATTGATAATAATCGATATGATAGATCGCCTCCCAGGTGGTGAACGGCCCTTCTGCCGTGTCGGTAGGATGCCAGTTACACTGTTGGTCCAAGCAACGTCCTGGACATCGATTCGGCGATGAGGCATCCCAAAGGCCCACTCCGTTGCATCAACACGTGGAGGATTGGGCACCCGATCCCGAATGGCCTTCCGTCTGAGACCATATCCTCAGTTTGGATCCTGATCTAAGTAAACGCCAGATCTGGGATCAACTCTTGAATGAAGTACTCCTTCTACATTCCCAATTTCATACAACATCCAAAGTCAATACATGTCCTAACAACATAACAGATATGGTGACTAACATATCAACCAAATAAAGTGGCTAACATACCACTCACATATAGTGGCTAACATACCACTCACATATAGTGGCTAACATACCACTCACATTGTCCTAAAATTTACTAACACAATGAAGCATAACATATCACCCAAATAAAGTGGCTAACATACCACTCACATTGTCCTAAAATTTACTAACACAATGGTGACTAACATATCACCCAAATAAAGTGGCTAACATACCACTCATACATGGCTAACATACCACTCACATTGTCCTAAAATTTACTAACACAATGGTGACTAACATATCACCCAAATAAAGTGGCTAACATACCACTCACATACAATGGCTAACATACCACTCACATTGTCCTAAAATTTACTAACACAATGGTGACTAACATATCACCCAAATAAAGTGGCTAACATACCACTCACATACAGTGGCTAACATACCACTCATATTAAAACGATTAATTATAATTACAAACAAATGAATGTCATATTTTAACTTACCCTCAGCTCATCGAAGTACTCGGCCCTCATGCGCTCCGAGATGTGGCTCCAACACTCACCACCACCTTGGTGGCTCTCTCTCCTCGGAAGATGTCACCTAGTTTGTTGTGCACCTCCAGGCCATAAGTCGTTGTCAATGTATAAGATACAAGAAGCGAATATGCATTACTTTAGTACAACAATTTATACTTGTCAACTATCATTATCGGTTATGTTTTAGATATTTAAGAAGAATGTATAATACTTACTTGGCGGGACCAATAGGGAAAATCACAGCAAGCCGTCCCGTGACGTTGGGATTGTTTGGATCGAACACGAGGTAGGGACAATCGTCGTGGTCGTCCTCCGATGTGTCCGGTTGGTAGAGCCATTGCTCTCTCTGCCTGGGGTCTCAGAATCGAGACCTCTTGTCACGATCTTCGAGCCCTCCACGTCGACGGTGTCCCCGACCCACCACTATCATCTTGCCGGCTGCATGGGGGACGATAGGTGGACGACCTCTGTCATGCATCTGCAAAAAATGTAATAAATCTGATAAAAATGTGTTAGTACGAGTTATAATACATATGATTATAATAACACATATAATTACTCATAATACACATAATATACCGTTATCGCCGTCCTCTAAGACTACATATTGGTCCTCGTGCGGATCAACGACTCATCATCTGCTTCTATGGGATCTTCTGCTTGTTTATCGACATCCTCTTGTTGGTACGAGTTCGTAATTGAGTCGTCTTTCTCAATGTACTCCACTTTCGAGCGAGCACGAATAGGTACCGCAGCTAACCATATCGAATTACTACATATATTCATATCAAATTACATACTTAACATACAAATTTATCAAATCAAAACTACATACTTCTATACTTAACAAACATATCAAATTAACTAAACTAACTATATATACTTAACACACAAATCAAACTAACTACATACATTCATACATACCAAACTTAATTAACATACTACATACATTCATATCATTAATTAAACTAACTATCAAATTGAACAAATTACATATAATTAATCAAATTAACTAAACTAACTACTACATACTTATCATATATACATATAATTGCTCAAATTAATCAAAATAAACAATATCCCCAAATTTTAAAAAACTAGGGTTTTAGCCAAAATACCTTGATTAATCGGTAGAAATCTGAAATTGATCGAAGAAACAAACTCCTTGTCCCACTAGCTTCGATTAGGCACCAAGATTGGCCGGAATAGCGAAGAATTCACCGGAAACCGAAGAGAGGAGAAGAAGAGAATGAGGAAGAAGAAGGGAGAAGAGGAAGAAAGTGAGGCATTCTGCCTCTCTGTCCGGTTATGAAACTCTGGGCCGACGGACACGTATCCGTCGGCCCAGAGTCGATCCGTCGCCACATGTGGCGACGGATAGGTATCCGTCGCTATAAAGCGACGGATAATCTATCCGTCGCCCCGTTTTTTAAAAAAAAAAAAATTTCCTTTTTTTTTTTATCAAAGTCAAACTTGGGCGACGGATAATAATTATCCGTCGCCCAATTTAGCGACGGATACGTTATCCGTCGCCAATAAGCGACGGATAACAATTATCCGTCGCCAATTGGGGCGACGGATAGATTCCGTCGCCCCAATAAGCGATCCGTCGTTATGGGGCGACGGATTTCATCCGTCGCCCCATAACGTCGTTTTTTCCAGCTTTTCTTGTAGTGTAAACTACCAAATAAATACTTCTACCGCATACCACTATGAATTGAGCTACTCATAATCATGTAAACAGAAGCAAACATAATTGAAGAATATGTAAAAACAAACATCGTTGGTCCGTGAATAAATTGCAAGAATCAAAGTAAGGTTTACAAAGAATCATCAAAGTATTAATGCTTAGAACGATCAAACCTAATTCTTGGGTTTCAATCCAACAAGGTAATCCGCCTTTGTTGCTAATCTTCTTGATCTTCGTTGATGAAATAGTGAGAAAAGTCTAAGTTTTCTCTCTCCTAGATTTTCAGTAGTATTTTGGTTCTTCGGGACTAATGATACTCTAGGCTTGAAGTTCTATATATAATAGATGGAAGAAGGATCTAGAAAAGGTAAATAAATTAGAATATGGAGGAAATTTGTCAATTGCTCACTGCAGCGAGCTTTCCTGTTTAAAGCTCCTGAGCATTCTGCATTGTTGGCGCTGCAGCGAGGTTGTGATCTCGCTGCAGCGAGATGCCATCCTCTTCTATTCTTTTGGCTTCTCTTTTCACTTAATTGCATTTTGTCCATGATTTCTTCTTTTCCTTTGTTGTGGCCCATAGGAGATGCAATTGAGCATCTTTATTCGCGACCCTTGTAAGTAAATTGACCTTCCTTCCTTGTGCAAATAGACTTCGTGCTTTCTTTACTAAAAACATCGGAAAACCTACAAATAAACAAAAGTGAACAAATATATAAACAAATACTTATAAAACATATATGACTATAGAAATTACCTCCTTTGGTACTATTATTTCTTCTGCAATAGTTCAATCCATGCTCATTGTCTATGTTCCTCTTTCCTTCCCCTGTACCGGAGTATTAAAATTATAAGTGCAACTGGGTTTTAAAATGGCCTATTCTACCACACTGGAAGCAAAATTCGACTCTAATTTCATAAATAATCTCTTGCATAAATCGATCAATCCTTATTGCCTTCGGTAAGGACTTGCATGTTGGGATTTCAATGCATATTCTTACAAATGTTAATTCTTTGCCTGCACGGTATACCAGCCTACCTTAATGGGTTTGCCTAACAAGGAACCAAATTTGTACAAAGCGTAAATATCAAAGTACTCAATTGGTAACTTGGGTAATTGGATCCAGATAGCCATACTATCTATTGTTTTTTTTGAAACCCTAAACTGGGGTTTCCATTGTTGTATAGCCAGATAATTTCGAAAGAGAAACCATATCCCTCCTGTTTGTACTGCTAACTGCTCCTCTTGGGTTTTTGTTCAAACAAAGTAAAAACCACCTAAGCGGTCAGTTACTTCCGGAGTATTAGGGATTTTACAAAGATCCTTTAAATGTTTAACAACATTTAAAATTGATCTTTTCTTTTTCAACAATTTGCACAATTAAAGCAGAGTCCCAATGTTTTCTAAGTTTTTCTAACTCTTGATCTGTGAAATTGGCTTCCATTTGGGTTCAAGAACCCATTGCATGTACGAATTGGACCCCTGAAACATCATACTTCATCCTTTCCGGAATAAGTTTTTCACTTTGACTTTTTGCAGTCAAACTTTTCCAACTTTGATTACGAATTAATCTTAAACCGCAAATGTAAAATGTTAAATTAAATTATATAATGAAAATTTAGCCCCTAAAGTTTCATTATATAAAAAAATTGAACATTTTACATTTGGCTAAGATTAATTGTCAAATGGAAAAGCCAAAAAAAATCAAACTTGTCTTTATGGAAAATATATTTAATCTTTGTTTGAGTCTCTAGTGGAACAGAATTGAGCCAAGATTTGAAAAAGGTTGGGGGTGTACTATTTTAGATGAGGGATTTAAACGATTTTTTAGGAATTTGGTGCAAGGAGTTTTCAATTGGTGCATTACTTAAGAGAGCAATGGTGGGGTGGGAAGGTTGATCTGGTTAGAAGCGGTGTCGTTGTTGAGGTTGGGCGCCGGAGGTTGTAGTGGTTCCATTACGTTTTGAGAGGACCACTTATTTGCTTAACCGTATTTGCTAACAAACAACAAAGAATTCCATGTTTGCAAATTCGAGATGTTTGTAATCGTCTTAGAATTGTATGTGTGTCTATGTTCCCACATTAACATCTAAGAAAGTCAAAATCTTTAGCAACTATATTAGATTAAATTGATGTAGTCCATGAAGTCGAATTATGAGAAATCAAATTTCTATAGTTGAGCTTATGCTACTTATTGGCCGGATTAGCACTCTTAGTAAAATTGTCATAAATCACTCAAGATTAACAAAATGTTTATAACAAAATAACAACGTCGACTCTGTGTGTGTGTTTTGAGTCGAGCGTTGTTATTTTGGTATAAACATTTTGTTAATCTTGGGAATGTTTCAAACTTTCAAATCAAGTTATATTCGAGTTTTGTAGCTCGAATAAAATAATTTCTTTCAGGCTCGAGATTCAGTCAAAATTTCCTTAACGAGTTGAGCCTTAAAAAAGCTCAGCTCAGTTCTTTATGAAAGTATGCATGTACTAGAGACAACCATTATTAGGATTAATATATACTTGATCACATTCAGTTTATTTTATTATATTAGACATATGATGTTTATTTTGGCATTGCTATCTAATTAATTATCTGGTTGTTTGAATTATTATATAAGATGTTCCCATGGACTTTATGTTATCACTAAGTATGTGAGAACTTGAGTGACTGAGAATAGTCCTAAAATCGCCCCAATCGACGATTATTGAGATTTGGGATATCAATGATGCGCATTGAGATTGGCATGTAGTCTGCATCACATTCTTTGAGAATGTAGTAGTTCTCACGAATACGAATAACTTGGTTATTCATGATGGACACATGGACACTTTAGAGAGTGTTGGTATACCCAACCGAGAAACCATTTCATAAATTCTATTTAAGGGACAATTACGTACACCGCCCCTGTTAGATAGCCCCTTCTCATCCAAGCACCAGTTAATTCAACAATAACGAAGAAAGAACAATTAGAATATTTCAATTACATATAAGTCCAAAAGTCAAACATTTTTTAATTTGGCCAAACACAGCCCTTTATAAGTTTTTCTTGCAAATTGCAAATTTGACCCCAACTTATAACACATTAAAGATTTACTCCAATAACAAATTCTATTTACAACTTAAAATATTCAACAAACTAATAAACAAAATATTTTTTTAAAAAAAGTAATTTAAAAAAAAAAAGAAAAAAAGTTAACGGGACAGAAAAGCTCCGCCATGCAGATGTATACTTTCAAATCGGAGCTGTTGAGCTCGATTCGATTTGAATTTATGACTCCAAATCGAGTCGTTGAGTCTCGATGAGAGCATGTCTGACTCAAATCGGGCTGATAACAATCGATTTGGCTCCAAGGAGACCGATGGAGCATTTAATATATTTTTTTCATTTTTTTTTTAATTTCTAACAAACTTTTTGTTGCATTCAATTTGGCCCGAAACATGTTTCTGATTTTGCAATTAAGTCAATAAACGTTTTCGAAAATTGTAATTATAATATTGAAATTATACAAGGCCCATAGAAGTTTTAATTCTTGGTATTAATCAATATATTAAGTACTCAACAAAAAATGTTGGAAGATAAAGGATTTAAATTGAATTAGGAAGAAATGAAGGATACTTTTTCAAATTGACAATATAAGGCCATGTTTGGTATCAATCATTTGGTCAACGAAAAAATGGAAAATTGGACCTATATGTTATTGTTGAACTAAGGTACCCAAATGTAATTAGAAACTCTAATAGGGGTACTGGATGAAATTCACCCTTCTATTTATGTGTCTATGCGAGTATCGGTGTGTAGGGTGATGAAGTAGTCATTTGACTTGAGGTCAATACTTACTACATGTGCGGAGTGTTGTGCTTTGACCATAACTGTCGAGGGCAAAGTCCCCCGAACACTTAAATGAATTTCCCTTACTCTCTTTCACCCTGAGTGCCTAGACCACCTAGCTTGCAAGGAACAAAGAGTAGAAGCCCGTAAGAACCGTCGTAGTGATAAGAGGTGACGTGTGAGGACCTGCACAAATAGCTTGGAGGGGGAGGGGGGTTAGAACCTTATACCCGGTTTGCGTGGTGTCAAACCGGAAGGAGACTTTACTTGCGAGAGAGTGAAGGTCAACTCGGTATAATTATCGGGAATGAGAAGTGATTATGCCTTACTGTTATTATAGGAATGTGTGCCATATAAATAGACTTCTCCCAAGATGGGAGGGAACCCCTAGATCGCGCCAAGTGTCAGGCCCATATCGAGCTAACAATGCCTCAATAGGCCCATGGCCCATTAATGACTCCCTAACCCATTCCCTTTTGGGCTTTCGGTGGTATATTAGTCATTAATGTGAGAGTTTGGAGACATTATTGCAGTCTGCCGTGTATGAGATCCGAGGAGGTAGGTCCGGACCTGAGGTCCGGACCGTACTAGGTTGGATTGGGGATTTCCACAATCCATGCACTGTCCGAAGGAGGCCGTCCGGGGCATGTGACTCGGACCTCGATGCTCTCAAGTGCCAGTTCACTTGGTTGCTTATGAGGTTGTTGTATTGAGTCCGGACGGTTGTCCGGGTCGGACCCCATGGTTACGGACCATTGGCAGAGTCGGACCTACTACCCTTTCGGACCTCGTGTCCCTTTAAACCTGGGTGAGTCAGACTCGCGGGGGCTAAGGGTCGGACCTCCGGGTTGGACTGTAAGGTCCCGGACTCGTAGACAACTAGGGACGCCTTAGGATTCGTTCCAAAGGCGTCTATGACGGATTGGACATATTTCCGAATCAACATATGTCCCCCTAGTTTCCAAGTATCTTAGTAGAAGATAGTTGTGGAACTATGGTTAAAAGTGGAGCACAATTTGTTTCTTTGTTCAATCCGTCCCTCGTAAGCAGAAAAAAAGGTTTAATCCGTACTTCTTGTAGTCCTTAACTTAATCTCTCTCTCTCTCCCCCCCCCCCTCCCCTTTTGTTGCAGTTCGAGGATGGAGGCTCAGACTACAACAAAAATAAAAAAAGGGGTATTTGTAAGCGAGATCAAGTGTATGTACGGAGAACGTCGTATGCGTACCTTTGGTGGGTTAAGGGATGATCCGAAGATGGATATCCGAACGGACGATGGTCCGTGTGGTTGTGAGGTAAATCGTCCTTCCTTGTAAAAAAGGATAGGGTTTTTATCAACCTGGTTGGGATGGTCCGTAAAGGGACATCCGAACGGACGAAGGTCCGTGTGATTGTGAGGTAAATCGTCCTTCCTTGTAAAAAAGGATAGGGATCCGAGGCAGAGAATGGACCGGCATCCGAAGGTTGAGTGTTATCCTTCTCCTGAGAGTGGTGGAGTTTGTTGTATGTTTTTTCGTTATCGTAAGGTAAATGTTTTGTACCAATATATCCGTCATTTCACTTGGTATTGTTGTACTACGCCGTTGGATGAATTTTGATCTACGATTGAGATTTAATCCCGAAAAATGGCGACGGTTGGGCTTTCCGATTTAACCTTCTATAAATAGAGTCTTAACCAATGTCACTTTCACATTTCTATAGAGAAGATTTTCGAATTTTAGTACATCTGAAACAAGTTCTAGCAATCCGAAGAGAGTAAGAAGAAGTCTGTAGCAAGTTATCCGAGCAAAGTTAGTTGCCTTCGATCCAATCATCAGAGTGCAAGTAAGTTCCTTATTTTCTTCCTTTTCTTCCAAGTTTTCTGTGCATTCTATTTGTCCGTCTTCAAAATGTTGCATGTTCGGATGTATGTACGTTTTCTGTATTCTGTAGTTGGCTATAAGTATAACGTAGTTTGCTTCGGATATGTTGAGTAGTTAGACCTAACACCGAACTGACTTCACACTAACTCTGAACTAACCTCGTCCAACGGAGTTGTTCCTGCTCCTCCGATCGTAGATTTTTTAACTTTAATCTACGTAAATGGCCTCTTGGACTACAATCTTAAAACTCATAAAACTGCATTTTCTTTCCCTAGGATGTCCGAGAGTGATAGTCAAAACCGATCCGAAGCTGAAGGATATGCTTCCGAAGCATTATCTTTACTAGAGAGCTCCGAGGAGATTGACGTTGGCGGTATGGAGGATTTGCAGGAGCTGGATCGTTCTCCTCATCCGCACCGGGAAGAGCCCGAGGTAAGCTCTTTACTCCGGTTAGTTGTTCCGGGTTAAGGTCTCCGAAGCGTCAGGTTACCCGGAAGTCTTTAATGTGCAGGGTGTCGGTGCTGTCTATGAGACGACTTCTCGGACCATAGGGAGTCTCCGTCCGCACCGTGCTGGGAAGGAGCCTGAACTTCCGGTAGAGATTCGATCCCTCATACGCAGCTTAGGTTATAATTTTCAGATTAACCCTAACTGTGTGCCATTCGTTCCGGATCCACATGAGCCGAATATCGAGGAAGTGCATGATACCTCCGACGCACCGCCCGAACTGGGCATGTTCGAAGAAGGTGTGGAAGATCGGGTTCATACTGCGGCTCCTCTTCGGACGGTAGTGGAGTTGAGCTTGTCGTCCGGGGAGGAAAAACGTGAGGAAAGGGATGCTGAAGAGGAGGAGGATCGGCATGATGGTGTTGATTCGGAGGAAGACGAGGAAGAAGAGATTATTTCTCCTCACGTATTCCGGAGGGAGTCGTCCGGGCAAGCAGGTCTGAGTCGTCGCAAGATTGAAGATGAGGTTGTGGAGGAGCTTCCTGAGGGCCATAAGAAGGGTGAAGACGTATTTCAAGTGAAGTTTCCTCGGTTAAGAGACGATGTAACTCATCCTGATCCAGAGGGTGAGCTGGACGAAGATTGTTCATTGCCAACGTGCCCGTCTATTGTGACGTCCGAGGAGGTGGAAGAGCTTCGGAGGAAGTATGAAATTCCGGAGTCCGTGGAAATTTTTATTCCGGATGAGTCGCATGCCTTCTACAATCTACCTCTCGGATACATGTGCGTACATGAGATAAGTCTGCACTGTGGATGGCGTTTACCTGTGGCGTCCGAATTGATGGACATTTTGAATAATATGGGGTTGAGTCCGCACCAGATCATCCCTAACTCCCTCGGAAACTTGATGTGCTTCAGGGTGATGTGTAAATACAAGGGCATCCCGGTGACTTTTGATAATTTTTGTAAATTGTTTAGTGTAAATTTAAGCAATAGGAATGGATTCTTTTATACGCTGGTATGTCGCCAAGCGTACACTTTTTTTGTGGATCCCCTTTCTTCTTTGGGGATCAATTGGTGGAAGAGATACATTTTCGTCCGGCCCGCTTTAAAACAGGTTCAATCCGAGGCAGAACGGGTTCAGTGGCGCTTCGAGAGGAAGTTCTTTCGAGGCAGATTGCCAGATTGGAAGCCTCCGGCTCGGAATATCCCAATGTGGATGCAATCTCTCCACAAGAATTAAGACCCGGAGAAGTATTTTTTTCGGGGCTTAATCTGCCAGCCTCTTCCCTACCTAGCTGGCTTTTCGGAGCTAAGCTTTTGTGATGGGAAGAAAGATTTGAGTAAGTTCTCCTCATTCGGTCATGTATTTGTCTTATCCGAGTCGGTTGTTGTTTTTATTGCCCTTTTTTCAAAAGCTTCATCTTGCATTAACTTGTTGTTCTTCGGATGCGCAGATTTTTAGTTCGAGTATGTCATGTCTACCATGCGTGAGCTGAAGTGGAAGAAAAATGCTGTCCAAAGGAAGGAGATGGATGAGGGCACTCGGACCCAAATAATCAAGACGTCCACTGTGCTTCCTATGGACGAGTCGAGGAATGTGGCCACTTTCCAAGTGCAGGAGACTCGGAGGGCTACGGCGGGTGAGGAGGCTCAGGCGATGCCCACCCCGGATAAGGGCAAGGTGGCGAACTCGAAGGGCGCGAAGAAACCTCCGAGGTTGTGTCCCGGGACCCTCCTGCCAGTGGTTCGAGTGTTGCAGTCGGGCAGAAGCGCCCTTCCGTAGGTCCGATCCTTCATGCCAAGAAAGGCAAAGGGAAAATGAGTGGTGAGTCGGACATGGACGCGGAGGTGGCTCGGATGGCTGCTGCTTCGGAGCTGGACCAGATTGCGGAGCTATCCGTAATTCACCTGAAGGTACGTGCTAATCGAACCATAGTCTTACTTGTTGCCATAAAATGTTGTATCTTTCTTTGCCTCGGAACCCTCATGGACTTTATAATATTGGATATCGTAGCTTACTGCCGCTATTCAAGCGTGCTCCATGGTGGCGGGTCGGAGGGCCACAATGGAGGAGGACCTGGCCAAGGCTAAGGCTGCCCGGGAGAAGGAGGCGTCCAAGGTGGTCAGCTTGTTCGAAAGGCTGAAGAAGGCCCTTGCCGCGAGGAAGGAGTCCGAAGCGGAGGCTGGGAAGCTGAAGAGTGCCATCCTGTCTCTGGAGAAGTATCTCAAAGTGCATCAGGAGAGTGTGGACGAGTACGTCGGAGTCTGTCGGACCTTCAAGGAGTTGATGCTCAAAGTGTTGTTGCAGGTCCAGACACGTGTTGTCCAAGACTTCTTGGGGTTGGATGCTTGCAAGTTCATGCTTGAGTCCAAGTATGACGAGGCTCGGCAAGATGGATTCGATGCAGCCATAGGGCAGCTTCAGCTAAGGGATTGATCCCGAGTGGCTACGACTTGGAAGCTGAAGGTATTTATGCTTTCAAGGAGGCGGATGGCTCGGACTTTGCTGTGGAGGGTGTCTCGGACGATGACTTGCTCAAGTGCGAGTTTGTGGAGCTAGTCTGTGACGAGACCGAGGACAAAAAGTATAATCATGGTGGTCTGTACCTTCCGTCCTTTGTGCCCCGGGTATTGATGTCCAATGTATTCGTCCCCTTGGAGGAACATGTTGAACATAACCGGGACTGGCTTACTCAACCTGGGCCTGTCCGTGACTTGATCTGATGAAGGAATGCCTTGCCTTCCTCGAAGAATTGAGGGTCCGAAGGGAGAAAAGGTTGGCCCAGGAAGCCAAAGAGAAGAGGCTGGCGGACCTGCAAGCATCCCCGGAGGAAGAGATCGGAGGTCCATCCGAAGCATAGGCTGGTTCGCCCGGACATCAGGGAGATTGAAGATGGGGTATGCCCCGGAAATTCTGTAACACCGGTCTTCGGACCGTAAAACAATATTTTATTTTGTTGATGTCGAAGTTTGTATAGATAATGTTTATCGCATCTTGAGTCGGATAATTGTTTTTTATTTTGGAATATATTGCACTTGTTCGGGCTCATCAATGGCTCGGATCGGCTTCATCATATGTTCGTGTTGTCTCTTATTCGGATGCATGTATTTCATTGCGTACTTAGTTTATAAACTAAACCAGTAGCGTAAGCGTCGTTAGTTCGGACGTCGGCCAGTGGATCCGAGTCACGAGACCAAGTGCTCCCGAAATAAGGAAACTCTATCAGATTGATTAACTACCCGGCCTCGGACGGACAAAGCGTTCGTCCGTGTCTCAGTTTTGAATGCCATCGTACTGATAAAATTGGCTTACCAAAATCTGTAATAAGTAGGACTAGTTCAGATCTTAAAATCCTATGCGATCCATAGAGACTCGATGTTGTGCTCCGAACCTTGTTAACTGGGGTTCCTGTGAGGGTTTCCGCGAGCTACTAGGAAGAAGTGACCGATGTCGTTGTATCACCGTAAGCTCGGTTCGGAGAGCCAACTCCGTTCTCCGGCTACTTTGCTTCGGAACGCACAGGATCGTTATAAAGGAAGGATTCGTGGTTCGGACGTCAGAGCTGTTCCTAAAAAAGGGTCGTTCCGCCATGAGTTTGTTCCGGAAGGATGCTACACCTGTTCCACTCGGAAGCTCAGGCTCGGAATGAAGACGACTGGCATGTTCCGGACGTTGGATATTCCGCAAAGAACTGCATATTTATGTTGTAAAGAATGATATGGATTTTCCTTTTGTTTTATGTGACTCGGACGGGTAGGTCCGAACTTTGTAATTTGTACTTTGAGAAATACAAAATCTCTTCTCTGAGTGTTGCAACTTATATCTTTGGCTTGTTATGTCACTTCGTTCGAACTAGCTGTGTAGGTTTTACCTCTCGAAAAGTTGGTTTTTCAATCATTCATTACACAACTGGCTCGGATCTCCTTGAAGGGTCTAAGGCAGTATGTTTGTTTGAATATAGCACATTTGTTTTGCAAAAAGTTGTATTGATTTGACGGAAATTCAAGTACAACTGGTGGGCTTCGAGGCCGGGAAAGGAAGACAACAGAAACATAGCAACTGACGTAGTACTTTTCAGGGAATTATCTCTAGGCATAGAACTTTTGTAAGTTCTTAGCATTCCATGTTCTCTTCAGGGCTCTTCCTTGATCATCCTCTAGCTCGAAACTTCCATTGACCCTAGCCCCAATGACCTTGTAAGGTCCTTCCCATTTGGGCTTGAGTTTACCAACATTTCTTAGGATGTCAGCTCTTCGTAGGACTAAGTCCCCGACTTGTATGCTCTTGGGAAGGACATGTTTGTTGTAAGCCCGGGTAGACATAGCTTGATAGCGAAGGTTGCTAGCTAGTTCCCTTCCCCTTTTGTCTTCAAGGAGCTTGAGGTCGTAGATCCTTGCAACTTCATTTTCTGCAGATTCGTTTTGTTGGATCCTTTGGGTTTCCACAGCAATCTCAGAGGGGATGACTGCTTCTGAGCCATAGACTAGTGTGAAGGGTGTCTCCTGAGTAGAAGTGCGAGCCGTTGTCCTATGTGCCCAGAGGACTCCGTCGAGATCATCTACCCAGCTGTCTTGAGAAGTTCTCAGTATCTTTTCCAAAATCTTCACGATGGTTTTGTTGGTAGCTTCAACTTGACCATTGGCTTGAGGGTAGCCAACGGAAGTGAAGCGTTGTTCTATCTTGAAGGATTGGAGCCACTCTTTCAACCAAGCTCCGGAAAATTGTGCTCCATTATCGGAGACTATGACTCTAGGAAGTCCAAAGCGGCAGATGATGTTCTTCCAAATGAAGGTTCTTACTCAGCTCTCTGTGATGGTGTCCACTGCTTCGGCCTCAATCCATTTGGTGAAGTACTCTACTGCGACGATAAGGAACTTCTTTTGGTGTGTACCACGAGGAAAGGGGCCAACTATGTCTATCCCCCATTGATCAAACGGATAATCTATGATTGACCGAATCATAGGGTTGGTTGGGCAATGTGGTATGTTGGCATAGTATTGGCAGTCTTCGCAAGCACGAGCGAAGTTGGCAGCATCCTTATCAATGGTAGGCCAATGTATCCTTGCCTTATGACCTTTTGAGCCAAGGTTCGTCCCCCTGAGTGACTCCCGCAACTCCCCGCGTGTATTTCTTCCAAAACGGTCTTTGCCTCATGGGGTCCAAGGCATATCATGTGAGTGCTAATGAAAGATCTCTTGTAGAGATCCTCTCCCAGGATAAAGTATCTGTTGGCTCGACATAGGATCCTTCGCTTCTTTAGGGTCTGATGGTAGGGAGCCATCTTTGAGATAGCAAAATATGTCGGTCATCCAACTCCTTTCGGCGCCTAAGAGGAAGACTTGACCAGTGGAGTTTACCAGGGAAGAATCTGTGAGAGTCATTAGGATGATCTCCTTGTGTCCAGAATTCCTAAGGCAGAGGCGTACTTGAAAGAGCGTTGGCCTTCTCATTCCATTCCCTGTTGAATCGTTCCAGCGTGAATGCTTCAAAGTGCTCAACTTCTTTCTTGAGGAGTTCTAAGTACTTGATCATGTTGGGTCCTTTAGTGGCGAAAGACCCGAAAAACTGGGACTCGACAAGTTGAGAGTCTGTATAGGCTTTGATTCATTTTACTTGAAGAGACCTCGCCATTCTCAAGCCGGTAAGGAGTGCCCCGTACTCGGCCTCGTTGTTTGTCACCTTAAAGTTGAGGGTGATGGCATATTCCAGCCTAGCACCTTCAGGGCTCTCAAGGAGAATTCCTATTCCTCCTAGTCGTCCAGTAGAGGATCCGTCCACTTGTAGTGTCCAACATCCCTTGCTTTCAAGTTTAGTCCCCCTCGCGAGAGTGGGAACTTTCTCGTCTTCCTGCTTCTTGACGGAAGATGCAGGTGTTGAAATGTTGGCTACTTCATCTAGGAGGAACATGTGCCTCATCCTCAGGGAGTCGTCCATGGGTTCCTGATACTTATCCCAGAGTTGGACATCATCTCCGAACATCTCTTCAGGCACTTTTTCTTTGGTTCTTTCTTCTTCCGGGATAGCTTCCGCCTGAGTGAGCATCACATAGCTCACATCCCCTTGCGGACTATTGGTCCCTCCTTCCGTTTCTTCGGGGTAATCTACCAGGAAGTCGGCGAGGACTTGAGCCTTCTTGGCTGAAGGAGCCTGGTACCCGATACATATTCACTTAATTCAATCGCCCACTTGGATAAACGCCCCGACTGATCTGGCTTACCAAGGACATGCTTGAGTGGCTCATTGGTGAGGACCACAATTCGATGAGATTTGAAGTAAGGCTTCAGTCGTCGGGCAGTGTAGACCAGCACGAAGGCTAGCTTCTCAATCTTGACATACCTAGCTTCGGCACCCACGAGGGCCTTGCTTAGGTAGTAGACCGGCATGTGGTCGTTCCCTTGAATCCGCACCAATACGGAACTCATGGCTTCGGCAATGGCCGCTAGGTAGAGGTAGAGAGGTTCACCTTCTACTGGTTTGGACAAGAGCGGAGGTGAAAGGAGATAGGTCTTCAAATTATCCAAGGCCTCTTTGCATTCCTTTGTCCACTTGAACTTGTCTCCTTTCCTTGGGATTTTAAAGAAGGTAGGTTCTTCTTGGCAGACTTGGAGATGAAGAGGCTTAGAGCCATCACTCTCCCGAGGAGCTTCTGTACTTCATTAACTATTTTTTGCTGTGGTAGGTCCAGGATTGCCTTTATTTTTTCTGGGTTGGCGCTGATGCCTCTCTCCGTGACCATGTATCCTAGGAACTTTCCTCCCTTCATGCCAAACGTGCACTTCTCGGGGTTCAACTTCATTCCGTACTTCCTAAGGATGGAGAAGCACGTGTTTAGATGCTCTACATGTTGCTCCTCAGTCTTGCTTTTTACTAGCATGTCGTCCACATAGACTTCCATAGTTTTGCCTAGCTCTTCTCTAAACATCTTGTTCACCAATCGTTCGTAAGTAGCACCCGCGTTCTTGAGACCGAATGGCATGACTTTGAAACAATAGACTCCTCCTACTACGAAGAAGGCCGTCTTTTTTACGTCCTTTTGAGCCATTCTAATTTGATAGAAGCCGTGATAAGCATCCATGAAGCTTAGGAGCGCGCATCCCGCGTTGGAGTCTACTAACTGGTCGATGCGGGGTAATGGATAAGGATCCTTTGGACAAAACTTGTTGAGCCTAGTGAAGTCATTGCACATTCTCCACTTCCCCGGAGCCTTCTCGACGAGGACCACGTTACAGACCCAATCAGAGTATCTAACTTCTTCGATGTGTCCTGCCTTCATTAACCTTTCCACTTCTCCCGCTATGATAGCATCTTCAACAGGCCCGAAGTCCTTTCTCTTTTGTCGGATATGTTTTACCGTAGGATCCATGTTCAGACGGTGAACTGCGATCCTTGGGTCTATCCCCTTAAGATCGTCCATGCTCTAGGCGAAGACATCACGGTTGTCCCGAAGGCAGGTGATGAGCTTCATGTCTACCTTAGTGCTCATCTCTGTTCCGATCCGGGTTATCTTCTCTGGATCTCCCTCAATCAATTGAACTTCCTTTAAGACTTCATGAGGCTCTATCCTTGCAGCCTTGGGAAACTTCTCTTTAAATGATCCAGCCCCAATCTCTTCCCTTACTGGAGTAAGAGGCGCAGGGGGAGGACTCCCGGGTCTTTTGGCGACTGAAAGAACGGGTGTTGAGGCTCCTCTTGTTGACATGATGTAACATTCCCATGCTTCCCTAATATTACCTACTTCTTCTCCCACCCCGTTAGGAGTAGGGAACTTCACCCTATTGTGTCAGGGAGATGTGATTGCTTTGAATTGGTTGAGTCCTCGGCGCCCCAAGATCACATTATAGTCGAACACGCTGTCGATCACCACAAAGAGGATCGTTTCAGTCACTCTTGCCGGGAAGGTTCCCATAGAGACTTGTAGGGGTATACTTCTAATAGGGCAAACTATAGAGCCCCCCGAATCCTACTAAGGAGGTGTAGACCCGCCCGTATTGAATATTGCCCAAGTGCATCTGTTCTACAGTTCTGTTGGAGATGATGTTGGAGGAACTCCCTGTGTCAACAAGTACTTTGTTGACTCTATAAGTGGCGATGACTAGAGAGACGACTAAAGGAACATCAGGGTCTTAAAGGTCTCCTCTACCAGACGTTGGTGGGGGAATTTTACTATCATAGAAAGTGATGGCATTTGTTCCTTTCAGAGCCGGTGGAGCATAGGCTCTATCATTGTTTCTCATATGTTGCGCGGTCCTTTCCCTTGCGCTTCAGCTATCTCCTCCGGCTGGGCCTCCTGCTATGGCATTGATAACCCCACTATAGGGAAGGTTCTCCATTTCCACGTCTTCAGGGTACCTGCGGTACCTTTGGGCATGTTGGGGTGGAGTTTCCGCAGGATGTGGTGGCAAGGATCCTGCCGGAGGTTCTGAGCCACGTTCCTCCCTTCTTCGTTCATTTCTCTGTTGCCTGGAGGGCTCTTCTTCATACACTGGTTCTTTCAACTTTCCCCTCCTTATCAACCCTTCTATTTCTGTTTTCAACTGGATGCAATCTTCAGTTGAGTGGCCTTTGTGCTTGTGAAACCTACAATATCCCTTCGAAGATTTGTTCTTCTTGCTGCTCCTTGTAGGTTTCGGCCATTGTATGTCTAAGTTTTTCTCAACAATAGAGGCCAAGATGTCGGATCTTGGTCTATTGGGGCGAGTATACTCGGCATATCTTCTTGGAGGGGTTCTGTCCCTGCGGAACTCCCTCTTGTATCTAAAATCCTTCTTCTGTTCGAACTTTCCCGGCCGGGGAGGGGGTTCCTGTTTCATCGGTTCTTTCCCCTTTCTGGCCCCGGCTCTTACCGGAACATTTCTTCGGTACTCCTCACCATACAAGACTCCTTCACAGATATCTTCCAAGTATTTTTCGGTTGTGATTTCTTCATTGTAAAGCTTCCTTCTGAGATCGTCGTTGTAAGTGTTAGCATACAGATGTCCGACCCGCTCTTTGATGCTGTGAGGTTCGACCTGATGCACTTCGGCATTGAAGCGGTCAAGGAAGGTTCTAAGATCCTCATGCGCTTTCTGGATTACCACTGCCAAGTGCTGCATTGATCTCTTTCTCTTCTTTGCTTTCTCGAACCTTTTCAGGAAGAGAGAAGCGATATTCGCATAAGACTTGATGGAGCCATTGAGCAAAGAGGTCCACCAATCCATTGCTTCTCCAAAGAGAGTACTGGAGAAGTTAAGAGCCTTCATGTTGTCATTCAGGCCGTTGGTCTCCATCTTGCTCTCATATCTAGTAAGGTACCCCACGGGACAAGTATCTCCATAATAGTGCTCAAGATTTGGGATAGTGGAGTAGGGGCGCTTCCTTTCCCTTCTTATCTCATCACATAAAGGGTTGGGAGCTGTAAGAGTCACCTTCTCATGTGCCTTCACCATCTTGCTCAAAGTAGAAATTTGAGTTTCCAAGGCCTTCTGCTGGACATAAATCTGCTCAGCGGTTAGCCTCTCGCCCGTCCTCGGGTTGATTGCCACATCTAGAGGAAGATCATCCACGGGTATTATCGAGATGCTTTCCGCCATGTGGTCTCTCGCTCCATGCTGAAGAGCCCCACGTTGGCTAGTTCCAGCTTCATCTGCTCGGGGTTTCACCGGACTTCTTTCCCGATACTCGTGAGAAGCAGTGGCCCTCCTATTGAGAAGGTTCCTTAGGTCCTCTGGTTGAGCTGGTTCCCCTAACCTTTGTTGGATTGGACGATGCTCATTCCTTGATTGTGCGGGTTCAGCTTGTCCTGGAATTGCCAAAGGTGGAGTGGGTTGAGGAGGCTGGAGGTTGTTCGATCCAAAACAACCTTGAATAGTGGTGAGTAAGAGGCCAAACTGGTTCTCGTTCATCCCAAACTCCTGGGGCGAATAATCTGCCCGTTTGGAAGAGTGAAGTTTCTCCCTGGAGGAGGACCATGTGTTCCTGACGGAGGAACTTGTCCTTCAACCCCGAGTACTTGGGTCCTTATTGGTGGATCAACGGCTCTTTCCTCCTCCGAAGAGAGACTAGCAGTGTGGCCATCACTTGGATAGTCCATTGTGTTTCTTGAAGTGGCTCTCGCCACTCTTCCCTTCCGAGTGGGAGGTCTGCCTATTTGCCATGGGGCAGGCATCCCAACCGCAGTAGTGTTGGTTCTTACGGACCTTCTTGGTCTTGCCATTACTGAAGAGAACAGAACTTTTTGCAAAGATTCCCACAGACGACGCCAAAATGTCGAGGGCAAAGTCCCCCGAACACTTAAATGAATTTCCCTTACTCTCCTTCACCCTGAGTGCCTAGACCACCTAGCTTGCAAGGACCAAAGAGTAGAAGCCCATAAGAACCATCGTATTGATAAGAGGCGACGCGTGAGGACCTGCACAAATAGCTTGGAGGGGGGGTTAGAACCTTATACCCGGTTTGCGTGGTGTCAAACCGGAAGGAGACTTTACTTGCGAGAGAGTGAAGGTCAACTCGATATAAATATTGGGAATGAGAAGTGATTATGCCTTGTCGTTATTATGGGAATGTGTGCCATATAAATAGATTTATCCCAAGATGGGAGGGAACCCCTAGATCGCGCCAAGTGTCAGGCCCAGATCGAGCCAACAATACCTCAATAGGCCCATGGCCCATTAATGACTCCCTAACCCATTCCCTTTTGGGCTTTCGGGGGGTATATTAGTCATTATTGTGAGAGTTTGGCGACCTTGTTGCAGTCTGCCGTGTATGAGATCCGAGGAGGTAGGTCCGGACCTGAGGTTCGGACCGTACTAGGTTGGATTGGGGATTTCCACAATCCATGCACTGTCCGAAGGAGGCGGTCCGGGGCGTGTGACTCGGACCTCAACGCTCTCATGTGCCAGTTCACTTGGTTGCTTATGAGGTTGTTGTATTGAGTCCGGACGGGTGTCCGGGTCGGACCCCATGGTTACGGACCATTGGCAGAGTCGGACCTACTACCCTTTCGGCCCTCCTGTCCCTTTAAACCTGGGTGAGTCGGACTCGCGGGGGCTTAGGGTCGGACTGTAAGGTCCCGGACTCGTAGACAACTTGGGACGCCTTAGGATTCATTCCAAAGGCATCTATGACGGATTGGACATATTTTAGTATCAACAGTAACCAATGCTTGCACTCCTTATAGTGGTAGATATGACATGTGTTTGGCACATCACGAAGCACATGGAAGTATTAGTTGAGCCAAGATATGATTCATTCCTCGTAATAGATTTAGAGAGAATACTTTAGTTCATATTGGTCCAAATAACAGCAAAGGAAAAGACTGGGGAGCGGGGGTGGGGGGGGAGGGGTGAATAGTTTTTTACAATTTTTGTTGATAAACACAATTTCTCAGATATCTGTGAAGATATCTGATACTTAATTTTAGAGAGCGGAAGACTTTTTGTGATAAGTGCACGTGCTCAGTAGTGTGTAAGTACTTAACAAGATGACTAAAGCAAGGTAAATGCAGTAAGTAAATAACACATCAAATTATAGTGGTATCTGAAGGTGGCGTAATCCTTCAACTAATCCACTTCGGCCTTTCTCAGACCTAGAATCCACTAAGACAGATAATTGAGTTCACCTTACAAATATCTTCTCTCGATTCCTAAATACACTAGGTTCCCAACCAAGTGTTCCCCCTGAGTTATTCCCCGGCTCCCAGCGAAGTACTTCCTATACTCAGAAACCTTTGAGTTGTTCCTTAGTTTCCCAAACTAAGTACTTCCTATGCTCAGTAACCTTGGAGTTATTCCTTAGTTTCCCAAACTAAGTACTTCCTGTACTCCACGCCATGTATGGTGTTGGTTAAGAAGAGTTTGTCAGATTGGTAGATTAATAACTTCTTCAGTTATGTAATACTACCTTCTTGAAAAAGAATCACTTAACACACTTCACAATGTGTGGTGATATCTTCTTTACTGACCCAAGTCTATGTTAAATGTTCTGGAGAATGAAACTCAGATACTTGATCTTTTGATTTAACTCCTTCACAGATAGCAATGCTTGTTAAGGATCAGGACACATAGAACTTTCGTGCTACTTAGAATTCAAGAGCTTAGTCGCAACTGTAAGCTAGAGAGTAAGTAGGCAGAAGGCTTGTTTGCTTGAGAGAAACATACCACTGGTTGTATTATCAGAGAAGCTTGGTATTTTCAGTGTAAGTTCAAGGTGCAGTGTATCTTTCAAGCATCCTAAGTGTTGATATTTATAGTTGAAAATCATGCCGTTTGAATAGTATCCGTTAGGCTCAATGAAATTCAAACTATTGATATATGTAAATAGTACTGCAGAGGACGTTCTCTTTTCTGAGATTTCCTCTTTTGTTCAGATGTCTCTGTCTGCGCATTAAATGCATTGTACTATTCTTGTCCTGTAGTGCCAACGGAACTATGCACGCTTTCTGAAGCATTACATGTCCTTTTCCAGAGACCTTCACATCTCTAGATACTTTATTAAAACATGTTTCCAGGAAACAAAGTTTTGTCCAAGGTATCTGAGTGTAGGTATCTGTGGGCACTTTTCCTCGTTCAGAAACCTTGTATTCTCAGATATCTTTTGTAAAACCTGTTTATTTGAAAAACACTTGTTTCTTCAAGATATCTGGACATAGTTATCTGATGACCTTCGTCTTCAGCAATCTTGTGCAGTCTTCAAATCTTCAAATTTGTTGAACTCTTCTGCCGGATGCCCTTCTTCTTGGTCTTCTTAAAAGATATAAAAATTACATTCAGAGACCTAACATCCTATACAAGATTTGCTAGACTAACATACTCAGTCATTTTCCTCTTTTACAGTGTTCAAGTGAACTAAGAGTACTAAGCACCTTTCTGAGCTAAGATAAATCATTAAGTTGCTGATCAAAATCTAAACAGATATTCCTAACAAATTTCCCCCTTTTTGATCAGTCAACGATGACTATCTTTAAAAACCTATTACAACTTGGAATAGGGAATAATCCAACACTTAATCATTTCTTATGATCTTTTTAATTCATTTAATTAAGTGCAGAAAGTAAACTTCAACCAAATCAGAAGGTGTGATCTTTGCTGACAAGTTATCTTTTTATAGATTGATATCTGAGAGTAGGTTCATCAGATATGTTTATAAGGAGAGTTCACAGATAACTTTTACAAATGATAAAGTAAGTTACAAAATAATCAGCAAGATAAAAAATTACATAGTAAATTAGGACAATAGGAGTAACCAAGCTCCAAGTAGACATCCTAATAAACTAGTCTTCAAAATCTTCAAGTCTTCAATCAGCAGATCTATGGATCAATTAGCGAATTCCCTATCCCCAAACCTTTTGATATCATCTGAGTAGTCATAGAGCAAGGTCCTGACTATCATCTCAATGTTTCTGGCAAATCCACAGACTTCCTTGTAGGTATTGGTGGGATTCTTTTTGGCAAAGTATTTGATCCACAGGTACTTTCCCCATTTCCAGGCATGCTCAATTCTGATATCTGATAGCTTGAAGTATTCATATATGATCCTCAGATTTCTTATGTCACCCGTGTATTGCTCTTAAGTCATGTAAAAAGACTCATAGGGTTCCACAACAAGTCTTGCTCTTGTGCCTGTTCCAGTGATGTTGGAAATTCTGTGCACATCATCTGGCTTTCCATAAGGACATTCATCAGAGAGGTCCTTTTTCATGGCTTCTATTCTCTTGATCACTTCAAAATCCAACCAATTTTTGATATGATTGGTGTTGATCAAGATAGGCTTGTCTTTTCTCCATGCCATGAGCTGTTGATGGATGGGTACTGGAAATCCCTTCTCATTTACAAGCAAGTGCTTGAGTTCCAGTATCCAATAGCCGTTTTTCTGTTGGATGCACCTGTAGGAGGAATGTTCATCAGTCTTCACATATTCAATTCTGGCATCCTCTGGCCTGAGAGGAAGTTGAAGTTTTCTTTGTTCAGCTCTCAGCCTGTTCCTCCTTTGTCTTGAATTCTCCCTTGGGGGATTGCTTGAAGAACCACCCTGGATAGACTTGGTATTTCCAGAGGGTGTTTTAGCTGCTATTGGCTTTGCATCTAAGGGCTCAGTTAGGCTATCAACCCTTCTTCTCTTTTTGTGAAGAGGAGCTTCATCTTTATCCTCATCTTCATCATCATCTTCCAGATTTCTTTTGTTGGGTGATTTGCAGCCTTCCTCATTGCCCTGGGATTTGATTTGGCCTTCTTCTTCTTCTTCTTCTTCTTCTTCTTCTTCTTCTTCTTCTTCTTCTTCTTCTTCTTCTTCTTCTTCTTCTTCTTCAGAAGACTCTTCAATCCCTTTTACATGTCTTCTCCTTCGGGACTTGGTTCCCTTTGGAGGTCTCTGTGATCTGGCCCTTGTTATCATTCCTTGTTCAGGAATCTACTGAGTTGTTGCTACTATCTGAGTAGCAGCTTGACTGAAGGAGGGCTCAATTAGTCTGAGAGGTGGTTGTTCAGATTTTCTTTTGTTTCCTCTTCCACTTCCACTCTGAGCACCTTGAGATCACAAAAGATTCTGAAAGGGAGTCAAAGTTGCCTTGCAGATAGTTATAAGCAGCAACCAACTTTTCCAGATCAGCCTTGAGCTCCTTATTTTGTTTGATAAGTCCATTGTCCTTATCAGTGAGCTCTGCTAGTGAACCTTGAATAGCATCTGTTTTTCCAGCAGCATAGATAGCCTCTTCAAAAGCTTTTGCAGCCAAGTTTTGGTCATCATCGCTAACCATGCCTATGTCTTTCTGAGCAATTAACAGACTGGTTGTTCTCTGAGTGATGACCTCAGTGAATTTCTTCATCTTTGCAGGGACTGATGCAATGGCAGCTTCATTCTGAGAAGAAAACTCCTTGTTCAATTTAGCCAAGATTGCATCTGCTCAAGTATTCATTGAGTTGACATTTGGCGCCTTGTTGAAAATTGAAAATTTCAGGAGCAATCAGCTTCCTTTTCAAATGAGACACCACCAAGTGCTCATTTCGGTGTTCTGCCAATTTCTTCTCTTCTTCATCATCTGAGTCATCAGCCCAGTGATCTTCATCCTCTTGGACATTTTGATCAATGCTTTCTAGTCCAACAACCATCTCAGGGATGGGCTTCTTTCCTTTCAGTGAGGACGATGGTACATCTTGTGGTAATGCGGCCTTAGCATCATACTTGTCTTCAGATACTTGCTCAGTATCTAATTCTTCAGCAATTGCCTGAACAACAAGCTGGAGTTCTTTCATGTGAGCATAAGCTTCCATTTCCTTGATGGTACAATCTTCAATCTTTTGCAGCTTCACTTTGGATTCAGCTATCTTTTCTTCCAGTTGAAGATTTAGCTATTGTTCTTCCTCCAACAATTGTTTGAGTTGAGCAACTCTGGCTTGTGCATCCAATATATTCTGAGTGTTGTCCTCAGAGTGGTCAACTACTTGTTCAGTAGTGTCTTTTTGTTGGGGAGATGGATGAGTAGTTTTCTGAGGAGATGGAGGAGGGTATTTCTATGATGTCCTCTCAGTGTGCTTTTCAGCAATTGAGGCATTGTTTCCTTGTGCAATCCCTCATGTCCCTGGTGCAGGGGCATCATCATCCTTCTTATCATCCTCATCCTTGTGATGGTCAGAAAGAGGTTCTTCATCATTATTCTCATCAGTCTCCTTGTCTTCTTCATCTTTAGAGACCAGATTGATCACTTATGGAATAGTGACCATTTGCCCATTAACTTCCTCTTGCTCAGAGGGTATGAACTGTAGGGTCTGGGGCAAGATAGGCTTGAATGCCATCTGCATTCTGGTCTGACCATCTGCTTGGTTAAAAGCTTGAATAAGCTTACTGGCCACTTCCTTGACAAAGTCCTTATGCATCAATGTTCCAAAGGAATATTGTTCAGTGGGGAACATGGCATGGATGTAGTTTTCCAAGTCAAGGGCTCGTTCTCTCCTTATGTGATGATCAGTCACCTTTATGATCTCAGATAGATCGGAGCATCGAAGCTTTTGCCATCTCTTGAAGCATTTTAGGTGCTTTGGCAAAGTGTGTTCCTTGAAGAAAGGAATCAGGTCCTCTTTCTCATCAACAGGGACCTTAGTGGCACTTGTTTGAGCCTGAAAGAAAGAGTTCTGAATTAGTTTCAAAACTTTAGAGTAGAAAGGTATCTAAGTTACCTGTGTGACAGGCTCAGATGACTTGACTACTGAGGTTCCAGGTGCCTCAGATATCTGGATATGAGGAGGAGACTGGGAAGTCTGATTCTCAGTGATCTTTCTTTCTGCTTGAACCTGAGATTAAAAACATGAAACTTAGAAAATTTGAGCAAGAAAACTGCATAGACAATTTCAGATATCTAAGAGGTCAATTACCTCCACAGTAGGAGGCTTAGATACTTGTCTCTCAGAGACTTGTGCAGTCTCTGGAAGTTTTTCTTGTGATGAAGGCTTTGATGCCTCATCAATTTCCATTGGTTGCGTGGATTGAGTGGGCAATTCCCCAGCAACTTCTACTTCTTTTTGAACCTGTAAGTAGAAAGTGTTAGTTTGAGAAAAATGATCAGAGATTTGTCTTTGAATATTATAAGTATCTGAATGAAATACCTTCTCTGCAGAAGGTTCAGATACTTGTTTCTCAGAGACCTTGGAAGTCTCTGGATTCTTCTCTGAAGAGATAGACTTTTCAGTCTCTCCATTTTTCTTCTCAGTTGGAGCATATTAGAAACAAACACTTAAGAGTATTAGTCAAGTGTATAAAGCACATATCTGAGATGTTATATCTTAAGGAACTATCTTCTACTTGTGAGATAGGCTCCTGTTCCTTAAGTCGTGAGGCTATGGAAGCCTCTTTCTCAGATTTTGAGGCAAGCTTTGCAGCTTCCCCTTGATGTTGTGTTTCTAATTCAGCCTGTAACAAAGTAATTTTATTATATAACAAGATTAATAACACAAGATATCACAAGTAGTGAGTTAAACCATTCAGCTTCCTGAGCAGTGTCAGGCTGATTGGTCTCTGGAACTTGTGACCCTTCTATGCTTTGGTCTTGTTGTTCCTTTATAGCTTCTTTGTTAGAAGTTTCAGGTACTTCAGACCTTTCCTGAGTGTGCAACTCAGTTGCCTCCCCTGGTTGATCTTTCTGAGCAGATGCCTCAGTTTGATCCCTCTCATTGAGTTGGGGAACCTGCTCTTTACTGATTTTCTTCAAGAAGGAAAGATCTTTGGTATCCGGCGTCAGAACTCAAGTATCATCTCAACAACATCCACTATTGGCTGTTGTGGTTAGTGTGCTGATTCTGATCTGGATGAAGAAGGTGATGATGTATGGGGCCTATCCAGATCTGCTTGAGACAGACTTTTAAGTGTTGAGGCAATGGCAGTATCCTCCAACACTAAGTTGCCACTCATCAGAGTATCTTCAATATGCTCAAGTGTTACTTGCTCTGATGGTGTGTTTTGTCCAGTGACTTTGGACATAGTTGCTTCTTCAGCAACCTTTGAACTAGTTTCTCTTTCAGCAACCTTGGGGATTATTGCTTCCCCCTCATCTTCAGATTCCTCATTGAAATCTGGGACTGAATTATCAATAATCCCTGCTGCTTCTGCAGAGAGTGTTTGAAGTTTCTCACTGCTTTTATCAGCATTGATAAGCTCATCAGCAAGGCACTCTGCAGCATTGATGAGTTCATCAATAGTGGGGTCAGATATCTGAGAGTCGACATCCACAATGGGTATGCATTCTGATTTGCCAGCAGACTTCTTTCGTGAAGTTCTGGGCTTTTTGGTCGCAATGGAACCCTCAGATACCTCATCAGTCTTCCGTTTCTTGGAACCTTTCTGAGATGCAGTAACCTTTTTCATCATGTTTGTATACTCATATTTGTAGAGCAGGTTACTGTTGGCTATATCAGCCTTCTCTCTATGCTCAATGCTAAGCTTCTCCAGCAAGAAGCATATATTTAGTCAATAGCTTACTGTGGCTCTTGGCTCAGCAAGGCCCTTAATGATTTTAGGCTCAAAGCCTTGAATCTTCTTAACAAATTTCATAAAGGCGTACTTCCCCCAATTGAAAGGGTTTTCGAGCCTTTTGTTCTGTTGATTCAACAAGAACATCATCATCCAGCGTTCTTGGCTTATCTGGTCGGCACCTCCTTGTAGACCATCAAAGCATCTATGAAGAATGCATGCCAACACATCCTAGTGAACCAACAGATGCCTGGTTCTGATGTCAGCAAGTTTGAAGTCGATGGATGTATCTGATTTTTCAAGATCACACACATCACTGTATAGCTGCTTCACACCTTCAAGGAGATCATCATCCTTGGTGTATATTTCAAAATCATTTCCAAGATTTTAAAGTTCAAACAACTCACAGAAAGTTGTTAAGTTCAAAAGGATGTCCTTTCCTTGAACTTTTGATTTTATAGACACTATCTCAATGCCTTCAGAAACACAGGAAATAATCCTGGAATTGTTGTAAAATTCCAACACATCCAGTGAAAAAACACCACTGGGGATAGCAGATAGGAAACCCTTGATTTGTGCCTTTTCAAGCATACCAAGTATCAACTTCCTATCAGCTTGGTTTTCAATAGCAGCAACGAGGTATTCCTCAATCATGGCACCTCCCCAAATCATCCTGTGATTTGAGGTCCAATGATCAGGATTGAACTCTCCAATCAACCGATTGTTTGTTATGACCAGCACTAGTGCTTGCTTTTCAGCATAACCAGATGCAGTATCTTGGGATTTCTCGGTAAGAGCACATTTTGGAGCCATCTCTTTAAATAGTGAAGTTTTTGAAAGTCGAGAAGAGATTAAGGTAGGAGATTAGTGATTCTTTGCAGAAAAACTAAGTAGGAATCAGTGTTTGCAGTGAGGATTTGCAGAGAAATTTGGGAGATTTTGCTGTTTTTATGCAAGTGCAAATGTGGGATTGAGCAAAAGTAAATTCTTTTGCCAAAATCCTATATATATAGCAACGCAAATCTCAACAGACATATACATACAAATTGATTTTGTGCATATGTATCTGTGTACGTGCAGAAGGTTGTGGGTGAAAACTACTTTGCATTAAATGCTAGTGGGCCATAACTATTTTTACAGTCCACTACTTTTTAGTGAGATTAAATCTTTGTCGTTGAATCTGGAACACCCATTTCATCAAGGGCTGGGAATGCTTTTCCAGCAAATTATCTCAATCACTTCATGTAATCGTGCCCAATTAATGAACTTTGGCAAGTAGCTATCTGAATCACATTTCTTCTGTGTGACTAAGGGACAGTTTTGTTTTCTGAATTTATCTTCAAACAATACATCTGTTCATATATTTCACAAATATGGAAATAATACACAACACGAGAGAGTAGTTGACTACGGATAGTTGTACTACTTTCTTCTTTTGTGTTCCCCCTCACTAAGTGATCTAGATATATGAGTATCTGTCTCAGAAATTTTCAAACAACCATTTTACCCTTTTAACCTTTGATATCTGAGTACCCGTTTCAGATATCTTTTTGCTATGTGTTTCACCTTTTGCCTTTGATAGTCTGGATTCCCGTTCTAGATATCTTATCTCTTCTTTTCCCTTCTTAATCATACTGAGTTCCTGTCTCACTCACACTTTTAGCTCCTTTTAGTATATGAGTTCCTGTCTCAGATACCTTTTTGCCTTGGATATCTAGATGCCTGTTCCAGATATCTTTCTCCTTTCTGAGTTTCCGTCTCAGAGATTAGAACTTTTCAGTTCCTTCGGTAGCTCCATTAACCCAAGACTATATCTCAAGGTTAAGAACCTGCTTTCTTGCAAAGGCTTTGTAAAGATATCTGCAAGTTGGTCTTCAGTACCAATTTTGAGTATCTCTATATTGCCTTTTTCAACATGATCTCTAATGAAGTGGTGTCTAACATCAATGTGCTTTGTTCTTGCATGAAACTTAGGATTCTGAGTTATGGAAATAGCACTTGTGTTGTCACAGAAAATAGGAGTTTTCTCTTCATTCATCTCATAGTCTCTGAGTTGTTGTTGTCTCCACAATATCTGTGAAGCAGAACACCCAGCAGCAATATATTCAGCCTCTGTGGTAGATGTGGCAATTGAGTTTTGTTTCTTCCTGAACCATGATATTAATCTGGCACCAAGAAATTGACAAGTTCCTGAGGTGCTTTTTCTATCAAGCAATGATCCAAAGATAGTCGAGATCGTAATAGCCAACTAAACTCAATCCACTATCTTTTGGATACCACAATCGAACTTCTACAGTACCTTTACATACCTTAATATTTTCATAGCACTGTTGTAGTGTGATTGCATCGGATTTGTCTGAAATCTAGCACACACTCCAACTGCATATTGAATATTAGGTCTACTTGTAGTGAGGTACAGTAGAGACCCAATCAATTTCCTATACTTGTGTTCTTCAACACTCTTGTCAGATTCAGTATAGGTCATTTTGGTTACAATGCTCATTGGTATCTTAGCATTCTTTTCAGAAGGCTTTAGATTAAACTTGTTGAGCATATCTTTTGCATACTTTGTTTGACTGGTGAATATTCCATCATTAAGTTGATTGACTTGCAACCCTAGGAAGTAATTCAATTCTCCCATCATGCTCATCTCAAATTTACTTTTCATGAGCTCAGCAAAGTCTTCACAAAGTTGCTTGTCTTTAGATCCAAATATAATGTCACCAACATATACTTGAACTAAAAGTAGTTTCCCTTCATGGTTCAAAGTAAAGAGTGTTTTATCAACATCTCCTTTCTTGGAGCCACTTTCCCGCAAGTATTTGGCTAAAGTATCATACCATGCTCTTGGAGCCTGTTTCAGTCCATACAGAGCTTTCTGAAGCTTATAGACCATTCTACTTTCTGCGGAAACTTCAAAGCCTGGTGGTTGTTCAACATAGACTTCCTCAGCAAGTTCACCATTTAGAAATGCACTTTTGACATCCATTTGATAAACTTTAAAGTCATTATGAGCTGCAAAGGCTAGAAATAGTCTAATTGCATCCAATCTTGCGACTGGAGCATATGACTCATCAAAATCTAGTCCTTCAGTCTGGGTGAATCCCTTGGCAACCAACCTTGCTTTGTTTCTGGTTATTTCACCAGACTCATTCATTTTGTTCCTGAAAACCCACTTGGTTCCAATTACAGATATTTCATCAACAAATGGAACCAGTTTCCAGACTTTGTTTCTCTCAAATTGATCCAACTCTTCTTGCATTGCAGAGATCCAGTCTTGATCCTTCAATGCTTCTTCTATAGTTTTAGGTTCAATGTCTGAGATGAAACATCCATAGAGAGAATCTGCATTTCCAGCAATTCCTCTCCTAGTCCTAACCCCATGGTCTAAAGGACCAATCACATCCTTGGCAGGATGATCTCTTATCCATTTTATAATGGGTTTTGAACTAGTAGGATTGTTATCATTTTGATCTGAATGTGAATCATTCTGATCCTGACAAGATACTTGTTCAGTATCTGAGATATCTGGCACACGTGAAATGCCATAGATATCTGACACTTTTTTAGTGTTAGAGATATCTGGGATTGGATTTTCAGCAATCTCAATCTCAGAAACCTCTTTATGATGAAGATTCTCAGTAACCTGTTCCATTTCTAGAATTCTCACAGGAAATTCTTCATCATGTCTTAGAGCCATCTGGTTGTTACTACGCAATGGTTGCTTTTCATCGTCAGAGTCATCCCCTAAGTGAATGATAGAATTGTTTCCTTTTCATAATCTTTAATCATTAGCTCTTTGAACCTATCTGAGAGTTCTTCATTCAAGGGTACTTTCTTGATTCCTTCATAGAAAGCTACATGAACAGATTCTTCAATCTTTTGCGTTCTTTTGTTGTAGATTCTGTAGGCTTTGCTATTCAGAGAATAACCAAGAAATACTCCTTCATCTGCCTTTGGTTGAAATGTTCTCAAGTATTCTTTTCCATTGTTAAGAACAAAACATCTGCAACCAAACACCCTTAGATGTTTAATACTAGGTGGTCTACCAATCAAAAGTTCATAAGGAATTTTATCATGGTGTTTGTTGATCAAACATCTATTTTGAGTGTAGCAGGCTGTGTTAACAGCTTCAACCCAATAGATTTCACTTATTTTAGTGTTAGCAAGCATTGTTCTTGCTACTTCTTTTAGGGTCCTATTCTTCTTTTCAGCAACACCATTTTGTTGTGATGTTCTTATGGAAGATAATTGATGTTGTATACCTTTGCAGGTACAAAACTCTTTTATGTACTGGTTCACAAACTCAGTACCATGGTCTGTTCTAATTACAGATACCTTGTCATTTTTCATGACTTCAAGCTTATTTAGCAAGTTGGGTGATGAGACTATAATTTAGAGTCTCATTGGGTCCTTTTTAGCAGTCTTTGTTAGTCTTTGTTTATGATTTTATAGTGACTTTGTGCATTTTTATGCTTTGGTGCTTTGTTTGTGTTTTGTAGGATTTTTGTGTCCCGAAGGTGAAAATCGGAGTGAAAACTTTGGTTCTAGATCTTTGAATGTAGAGTAACTGGGCAAAAACGGAAGTGGATTCGGAGTTCGGACGAAGAATTGAGAGCCGTTTTACCGAAGCTTGCAAAAGTGAAGTTTTACGGAGCAGTCTAGCCATTTTGACCATACCTCTCTTATATGATGTTCGATTGACCTGAGCTCGATGGCCACGGAAATATAATTCAAAGGGATACAATTTTAGTTTTGGAAGCATTGGAAAATTCTGTCTACGGAGGTTTTAAGCTCGCCGCGACGAGATTTTACGAGTAAAAAAGAGGAGCTACACAGGGTTTCTCGCCGCGGCGAGCTATTTTCCTCGCCGCTGCGAGATTCGGCGAGAAGGCCCAGATTCAGCATATTTTTTCCTTTTTAGGTCAGGATTAGGTCTTCTTTTGCCAGAACTTCTTTTACCCTAGATTTAAATAGGAAAAAGCTCAAGAACTAGGTTTTGACATTGATTGATTTTTGGAGCTTGGTTTACCTCTTGTAAGAAGCATCTATATCGAATTCCTGGTCATATTTGGTAACTCTCTATTGTTTATCTCTTTACGATTCGTGGTTTCTATTCTTCATCGAATTGTATGAGCTTGCATGCGATTATTAACATGTTTATGTTTAACATGATCAATACCTTGAAGTCTTTCATCTTTACTTCCCTCATGAATAGTTAAATCACTCCGAACACGGTAGTTATGTGATAGTCTTGCATATTCGTTTCTAGGGTTATGATTCGTTCATATAGGTTAGGCTCGTTCAAAGATTTTCGTAAAACCTATCAATCTAATTCCCTCGTTCAAAGATCTTCTAAAATCGTTTTCGGTTAAGGATCGTTGATTGACGACCCACGATTACACTCGTTCAAAAACCTTCAATTAACGATTGGTAAAGGTTGGATTGATCGATTTATGTACACAGACCGTGTGACAAGTATGAACGATTACCCTAGAGCGAATTAGCATAGCTGGATCATTACTACCGTGTTCACTTTCTTTCTCTGATCAAAACTAGTTTATCTGTTTTCTGTTTTAATATGTGTTTTAAAAGTACAAAAATCCATATCAATCTGTTTTCACAAATAATTGATTGCTCTCATTCGTTGTGGTAGCTTAATTAATTCCTTAGCGAACGACTCTGTGGTTTAGCTTTGTCTGTCTATAACAACTGCTTACTACTTGGTTTTCTAAGTAATAATTTGAGCATATCATTGGGTATTTCAATCCTTGCATCGGATTTTTGTTTAAGAAAGACAACCCAAGTGAATCTTGAGTAATCATCAACAACAACCAGACCATACTTCTTTCCTGCATAGCTAGTTACAGAGGATTCAAAAAGATCCATATGTAACATTTGCAGTGGCCTTTCACTGGAGTGTCTAGTTTTAGACTTGAAAGATGTTTTGGATTGTTTCCCCATTTGGCAAGCTGAGCATACACCATCTTTTCTGTATGCCATTTTGGGTAATCCAACCATCAACTCTTTCTTGGCTAGCTTGTTCAGAGTTTTGACGTTCAAGTGACTCATTCTTTTATGCCATAGCCAATTTTCTTCAGTGTGGCCAGATTGACTCACCATGAGACATTCTTCAGTTGTGGCAGATGCCCAGTCAGCAACATAGAGATTTCCTTTCCGCCTAGCAACCAAAACTGTCTGTTTTGACTCATTGTCAATTAATTTGCATAGTTTTGACTTGATCTTTACAGTGTACTCTTTGTCTACCAATTGACTCATGCTTAGGAGATTATATTTCAATCCCTCTACATGTAGTACTTCAGAGATTGTAAGAGCTCCAAGCTTCAGATTGCCAAAACCTATGGTTGGATTTTCATCTCCACCAGCAAATCTAATAATTGGTCCTTTATCGCATTTTCTGTAGTTAACCAGATTTGCTTTGTCTCCTGTCATGTCCTTCCCACACCCACTATCAAAATGCCACTTCGGGTTCTTCCTCAGAGTGTTCTGCACAAAACAGGAAACATGGAGTTAGGCTCTCATTCCAACAATGGAACCTCCTGGACTAAAGAATTTCCCTGTAGCAATCCATTTCTGAATGAACTTCCTTGGGTATTCTTTTGTCTTGTTCGAACATAAGGAGGAATTTTAGGTAAATGACTAGTGTTATTATCATTTAAAGCTATTTTCCTTCTTTGTGTGTTCCTTGGTGCTCCTCGTGGTGCTTTCAGATACTTGTCAGATTGCTGAGTCTGCTTTACAGCGAACTTAGCTTTTCTTGCCAGATTTCTTCTAGCCCTGGCATTCAGATTGCTTGTGGCTTGTTCTTTCTTCCACTTCTGATGATTGCTTTGAGCAATCCTAGCTTTTATCCATCGTTCTTGCTCTTGTTTATATTCACGAGCAAGTTGTTTCCCGATGGCTTTATAGCCAATGCCATTTCGAGCACCTGGTGCTATCTGAGTTCTCTTCTCAGCAGCTTTGCTAGTCTCTGGAACGTCTTTCTTTCCAGAAAACTTGATGTTGGAAAATTTGCCTGCACCCGCAATTTTTCCTTTCTGAGAGACATAGCACTGTGGGTGATTACACTTTTCAATATTATGTTTCTTTACAGAAACGTTCCCAACAGTTTTCTTTTGGACTTGTTTTTCCCACAAAGGTTTGGTCGCAACTTCCTTGCCTTTGTTAACAACCTTAGCATTTTGACCAATGCTATAGGTTGTTTGGGAACCATTTTGCTGAGCACTAACAAATGATATTCTTTCATTACTCTTATTCAGAGTGGTAGAACTATTTGTTTGTGTGTCCATCCCAAGTCCTCCTTTTTCTGAAGGATCTCTTAAATAAGAGTGTCACTAGCTTTGGCATAGGATTTAAAAGATAGTTCTTTCTTATTGAGTTCCTCATTTTCAGAAAGAAGATCTTTATATTCCTTTTGGAGTATATCCATTGCTTTTCTGTGTGACTTCTCCGTCTCAGATATCTGTGCTTTAAGAAATGCATTTTCAGCATCCTTTTTCTCAGATATCTTGAGTAATTGTGAATTTTCCTTTTCAAGAGAATTCTTTTCTTCTTCAAGAATTTCGGCTCTGGCTCGGGCCATTAGAAATTCAAGAGCATCCAGTTCGATTTGAATCTTTTTCCTTTCTTCAGTGAGCATAGCTCTCTGACCTCTCTTGAAATTTCTTCTATCTTTCTTGTCACCTGTCTTTAGCTTATTGAAAGCAGGGCAGTCCCTTTTAATGTGACCAGGTTTTTGACAATAGAAACAGATATCGTTTCTGATTTCTGTTTCCTTAGTACTAGATGCTTGCTGAGCTGGCTTGTTCAGCGAGCTTGACAGCTGCATATTTTTGTACTGGTGATAGTTTGAGCCTAGATGTTTTTTCAGCTTCTCTTTAACTTTTCTTCTCTCAATTTCCTGACTGGCATATTTTCTCATTTGCTTCACAGCAAGAGCATCTTCCTCAGTCATTTCTTTGGTATCCTTCTTTTCAGAAGTACCTTGTGTCACTAAAGCAACATTGTGAACTTTCTCAGCAATCACTTGTCCTCTCTGAGTAGTTTCATAGTTGACAGTAGCTAAGTGAGAAAAGAGTTCTACTGGAGTGATATTTGGCATTCCTTGGTTGAAATAAAAGTACTGAGTATGTTCCCAGTTTTGATTCAAACTTCTCACGATAGTCTTAACCTTTTCAGAGTTAGAGTATCTCTCACTTTCACCAAGTGCAGCCATTTCACTCATCAGTGTCGTGAACCGAAAATCTAGTTCTTCAAGAATCTCTGTGGGACCTTGTTTAAAGTTTTGGAATTTGAGCTTCAAAACTTCGAACTTATTTTCCTTTGTTTTCTCAGTGCCGGCACAGATTTCTTCAATCAGTTGCCATGCCAATTTCGCCGTTTTTGCACCCCATAGTTTACACTGTATGTGCTTGAGTGAACGATGATGATAATATCTGAGCTGGCCCGATCGATTTCTCTTGGCATCTTCAGATGTCCAGAGCTCTCTGGGCTTTGGCTCATAAACAACTTGAGCAGTAGGTCTTCCACTGATTGACGCACCTGTCTGTGAGGAACCACCACTTGGTTCTCTGTCTCTACCATTAGAAACCTGTATGACCTGCTTGAGTTGTTGAATGACTATGGGGCCATTCTTTATCACGTCGATCATTTTGTCACTGATAGCTTCTAGGTGGAACATCATGTTGTTCTTCCATTTCTCATAGTTCTCTGGCTTGAGAATTGGAGCGTCACTTAAAGACATCCTGCAACAAAACACACTTACAAACAAATCAATGCAGAAGGCTTGGGAACCTCCTGCTCTGATACCACTTGAGACTCGACCGGGGGGGGGGGGGAATAGTCTTTTACAACTTTTTTCGATAAAAATAATTTCTCAGATATATGTGAAGATATCTGATACTTAATTTCAGAGAGCGGAAGACTTTTTGTGATAAGTGCACGTGCTCAGTAGTGTGTAAGTACTTAACAAGATGACTAAAGCAAGGTAATTGCAGTAAGTAAATAACACAGCAAATTATAGTGGTATCTGAAGGTGGCGTAATCCTTCAACTAATCCACTTCGGCCTTTCTCAGACCTAAAATCCACTAAGACAGATAATTGAGTTCACCTTACAAATATCTTCTCTCAATTCCTAAATACACTAGGTTCCCAACCAAGTGTTCCCCCTGAGTTATTCCCCGGCTCCCAGCCAAGGACTTCCAATACTCAGAAACCTTTGAGTTGTTCCTTAGTTTCCCAAACTAAGTACTTCCTATGCTCGGTAACCTTGGAGTTATTCCTTAGTTTCCCAAACTAAGTACTTCCTGTACTCCACGCCGTGTATGGTGTTGGTTAAGAAGAGTTTGTCAGATTGGTAGATTAATAACTTCTTCAGTTATGTAATACTACCTTCTTGAACAAGAATCACTTAACACACTTCACAATGTGTGGTGATATGTTCTTTCTTTACTGACCCAAGTCTATGTTAAATTTTCTGGAGAATGAAACTCAGATACTTGATCTTTTGATTCAACTCCTTCACAGATAGCAATGCTTGTTAAGGATCAGGACACTTAAAACTTTCGTGCTACTTAGAATTCAAGAGATTAGTCGCAACTGTAAGCTAGAGAGTAAGTAGGCAGAAGGCTTGTATGCCTGAGAGAAAGATACCACTAGTTGTATTATCATAGAAGCTTGGTATTTTGAGTGTAAGTTCAAGGTGTAGTGTATCTTTCAAGCATCCTAAGTGTTGATATTTATAGTTGAAAATCATGCCGTTTGAATAGTATCCGTTAGGCTCAATGAAATTCATACTATTGATATCTGTAAATAGTACTGCAGAAGACGTTGGCTATTTTCAGAGATTTCCTCTTTTGTTCAGATGTCTCTGTCTACGCATTAAATGTATTGTACTATTTTTGTCATGTAGTGCCAACGGAACTATGAACGCTTTCTGAAGCATTACATGTCCTTTTCCAGAGACCTTCACATCTCTAGATACTTTATTAAAACATTGTTTCCAGGAAACAAAGTTTTGTCCAAGGTATCTGAGTGTAGGTATCTGTGGACACTTTTCCTCGTTCAGAAACCTTGTGTTCTCAGATATCTTTTGTGAAACCTGTTTATTTGAAAAACACTTCTTTCTTCAAGATATCTGGACATAGGTATCTGATGACCTTCGTCTTCATCAATCTTGTGCAGTTTTCAAATCTTCAAATTTTTTGAACTCTTCTGTCGGATGCCTTCTTCTTGGTCTTCTTAAAAGATATAAAAATTACATTCAGAGACCTAACATCATATACAAGATTTGCTAGACTAACATACTCAGTAATTTTCCTCTTTTACAATGTTCAAGTGAACTAAGAGTACTAAGCATCTTTCTGAGCTAAGATAAGTCATTAAGTTGTTGATCAAAATCTAAACAGATATTCCTAACAGTTCTTATATTTAGTTTGATCTTTAGTTATTGGCCAATGCAAGAGATGTACTCAAAATAGTGTTTGAATATGATCATAGATCAACTAATAAGAATGAGAGATAAATGAATAAGTTATTAGAACATACACAATATCAAGTTCTAGACTTATTCAAGTATTCGTGAATGAAATGACCGTACCATTACGAACTCAGATTACAGGTGGTTTGTATATCCTCACAAACGTTCCTTGTATATTAATAATGTTTGGTAAATTGCCTAGGAATTTCACCAAGGCCTTGATTTGATTAGTGCTTAATATATAAGGCCCTATGGGTCACACAACATGGTGATTATTCTACCAAGAACGCTAGGATTTTCTTTGCTCTGAACTATTTAGTGAGTATTGAATGCCAAGATTGAATTGATTGAGAACTATGAAGACCACGTTGGTCTATATATAATGTTATGAGATCACTGAATCAACGTTGACAGAAGACTCCTCATAACAAACACTCGCCACTTGGTCATGCATCATATGGATCGGAAGATAATCTTTGATCTTATCGAGACGATATCGATGATTGTATTTGATAAGATCAAATCATTATCTTCCATTTCCTTATGATATCAAACTCAGAGTTGTGGTTGAACAAGGAAATCATGTCTACGTTGATTCAATGTTCTCATAATATTATATATAGACCAACGTGGTCTTCATAGTTCTCACAACGTAGACATGATTTCCTTGTTCAACCACAACTCTGAGTTTGATATCATAAGGAAATGGAAGATAATGATTTGATCTTATCAAATACAATCTGTCCAATGTCGCTCAAAAGACGAAAGATTCCAGTCCATAACCAAACTGCATGACCAACTGGGCTGAGCGAGTGTTTGTTATGTGCTGGAGTCTTCCGTCTTTTGACCGACATTGGACAGATTGTATTTGATAAGATGAAATCATTATCTTCCGTTTCCTTATTATATCAAACCCAGAGTTGTGGTTGAACAAGGAAATCATGTCTACGTTGATTCAGTGATCTCATAACATTATATATAGACCAACGTGGTCTTCATAGTTCTCAATCAATTCAATCTTGGCATTCAATACTCACTAAATAGTTTAGAGCAAAGAACATCCTAGCGTTCTTGGTAGAATAATTATTTGTGGATACCGAGGTTGAGGAACAACAAGTCAAGCTAGATCATAACGAGGAGCTGGATCAAGTTGAGCAGGAGGAGCTGGATCAAATTGAAGATATCACTCCTGAGGATCTTGAAGAGATTTGAAGATTGGAAGCTGAAGCAAACGAGCAACAATTAGAAGCTGCTGAAGTTCCTGTTGCTGATCTTGAGCTGGAATTGCTAGAGCTGAAAGTAGACAAGCAAGTACAATTACAGCTCTATACATACTCACGTTGAATAATCGTTATCAGTAAGATTAAAATTTTCAAAATTCCGCACATCCCTTATTATTTGGATTTAGAATGAATCACTTTTGATGGTCTCGTACATGTGATCATTTTGGATAATTAGAAGTTTTCTCGTGGTTCTAAAAATTAAAAATAAATCAGCATTGTGTATTTTTATGTCATATAACATTTTGGTTCTTGAGCAATGTAAAATACTTATGTTTCTACTTCAGCGGATTCTCCATTTGGTTTCAATTATGGGAAAATTGGTGCCATAGACAATTTTGCACCCAAGTTTGCAAAAAAGACCTACAGTGTTTTGGTGTTTTTAAATAAAGGTGGAATGTTACAGTCAACAGTATTGGTAGAGTCATGTAATACAATCCAATTGTATTAGTAGAGTTAAATGTCTGATCAGACAGAGTCATGTAATACCAATCAGATCAAGAGTTAAGTTAAATGTCTGATTCATTGTATTGGCAGAGTCATGTAATACAATCCAACTGTATTAGTGGAGTTAAGTAATACTGTCCAACTGTATTGGCAGAGTTATAAATACAGTCGAATTGTGTGTAAAAGTGTTTGGCCTTTTTATGAATAAAAGTGTTTAGTTGGTCTCTCCATGTTCTCTACCCTTCAATTATCTTCGGGTCAGAGAAGTACGTAAGTGATTTTACAAGCCCAACCCTGTGGTTAGCGAGTCCATTATTAATGATGTACGCAACTTCTAAAGTCCATTTTGCCTTCTACTCTTGGCCCAATATTGTGAGGTAGATAGACCACTGAATAGCAAATGGGCCTAAACGAACATGAGGAAATTTGTCTCTCTTGAAATACAAAGTGCCCAGAACAAGGTCAAATGTACGTACGGTGCGACTCCATTTGTACTAGGTTAATATATATCCATTTTAGTGGTGCTCATTTAGAACCGTTATATCACATTGTACTAGGTTAATGTACATCGATCAATTTTAGTTGTACTCATTTACAATGGTCAGATGAACAAGTTATATGTTAAGTTGTACTTAATCCTCGACGTTCATGTTTCACTTTATAAACGGGGTTGTAATGTCACCTACGTCACAAATAAACCAAAGAGGAGAGTATATTCTTAGTTTCAGTTGTATACTTAGATTAATGCTAATACTTCCTACGTTTCGAATTCAATTTTCAGCGTTTCATTTTAGAATTTCTCAATTTTAACTTCTCATCCCTTAAATTAAAAATCTATGGTTTTTTTATGTACTATATCTTATATTTTATTTACTGTGTATCATACTTAATTCATTCCTTTCTCATTTTATTTACTTTTTCTCCTACTTTTTTTTTTTTTCAATTCTCTTCGAACTTTTGTCCGACGTTCAATCCGAAACGGATGGAGTTATATTACAGAATACTGTATAAAAGTAGAGCTCACACTTAGCCGTGCACTAAAATATTTGTATCGTCGTATTCTGTCTTATACTGTACCGTATCCTTACGACCTAGACTTCGAATTATCTAGGAGTTCTTCAGAAAGTGTGCTCTAATTCATCATCCAAACTGTTTAAGTCCATTAAATTTAGAAAGCATTGATCATGTTTAGGCATCAATTAGTTATAATTACGACCGTGGAAGTGTGTGGATTAAGGTTGATAGCTATAATTAGTTTCTTAACTCTAGCTAGTTTGCTAATTAAGTGGTCCTGCTCTCTTATTTATATTTACATTTCATTTGGATCATATCAATATCAAAGTAATCAAAACCTTATTCAAAAGCTTTGGCAGTTTGTATCACGCCCAAGTAGAGCGTGTTGGCTTTAAGGAAAATCTGCTTTAATTATTTAAATATGCGATTAGATTCAGGTGAGCAGTAATTAAAATGAGTAATGAATTACCACTAATTATTGTGCTAAACCAAACTAAAGGTAGGAAACTTTAGAGCTGTGTCCTCCTCTTCAAAAGGAGGCCAACTTTAAAGGTATAGGCTAATGAAGTGGTTACTTTATGATGGTATAGGTATGGCACCAATACATGAAGTACTAATCATCATGGAATTGTACTTTGAACAATTTGAGTGGACTTATGTGCAAATGGTAGTATTAATTTTATGAGATAATTAAGTATATTAGTTTCCCTTTAATTTTTTGACGGGTTGATTAAGTATCTTACTTGAATTCGTCAATCTACAATGAAGTGTAAAGTTTATATGTCGATCTCCACATGTTAAACTGTCCAACTAGATGGATTTAATGATAGAACGTGGTCAAGATAAAAGTTTGTTTGTGAGGATATGACACTATGCTTGGATTTAAGTTAGTTCTTGACTAGACGTTATCACGTTAATAGCCACTTGTTTTACCCATCCAACTTCCTTCAAGTATAAGATAATTTTTTGCAGAATCATCTAAATTTCTAATTTAAGAATGTGCGCATACTTACCATATAATCATCTCGATTGATACTGTTGATACGGATATATGTCCAATCCGTTAAGGGTGCCATAGAGCGTGTCCTAGGGCGCATCACGGTTTAATAGCCAATTCAGTACTGGTCTGACCTCGCATGGTCCGTCCTAGTGAGTCAACCAGTACGCTAAAGTCACTACACCCTCACAGCTAGTCCGAGCTAGCTGGGAAAAGAACTTCTAAACCTGGCTACGTCAGTACAAAGATGCCCAACGGACCGGACGAGATAGCCTCTCGGACGTCACCTTTACATTAAGACCAAACGTATATGTTGGAACCACTGAGATACTTCCGTGAGACTCTTGGCTCGGACATCCAGAGTTACCCAAGGGCAGATCAACCAAGCAGACAGATCTGTCCGAAGGACTTACACGAACCCAATAGGCGGAACAATACTCTCGGAGGGAAAAGGTCCAAACTATCCTCCCAGGCCCACTAATCAGTATTGGACTACTGTTCACTATTGGGCTATGGGCCAAAGGTAGCACTGGTATCCAAATCTGAATCATACACTTGGCATCATCTTATGAGTCACCTCATAACCTATGATAACTATAAATATAGCACAAGGTCTAAGACCTTAAGGTAAGAAAGAGGTGATAAAGTTTCCAATATCATAACCTTCCTCATAACTATTACATTGAGAGCTCCCAACTCTCTCTTGAGTAAAGTCTCTTACCGGATTGACATACGCAATCCGGGTAACCCTTTCTACCCCCCCCCCCCCCCCCACCTAGTCCTTTCAGGTATCCAAGCTCGGACAGGTACTGCTTCGGACTTCAAGTAGGAGGCGGATCTTAGACTAGGTTACTTGTAATAATTTAGTTAGTGTTTGAGGTCTTACCCCTCAACATTTGGCGCCGTCTGTGGGAATCCTTACAAAAGGTTCCGTGCTTAAGCTGGGTTGATGGCAAGAACAAGACGGACAGCACGGACCAGTGCTGCAGGCATCGGGACTCCACCTCCGCGCCTACGCGGACGTCCACCAAACAGAGGACGGAGGGCCACTGCGGCTGAAGGGAATACTGGGGGAAGGAGATATCCGAGTGATGGTCACACAGCAAGCCCATCCTCAGATGAAGGAAGATACATTCCGACTAGGGGAATCCGTAATGTTCCAGAGGATGTTGTGCCTGAAAATCGCGGAGTAGTGGAAGCTCAAGTTCCTCCGGCAGGAACACAGGGCCCACCTCCAGGACAACACTTTACCTGCCAGATGGTCGTATCATCCGCACTAACGACTTCGGACTAAGTGAGGATCAATTTGGGCAACTGCTCACAATAATCCAGGGTTGTCTGGTATCTAACAATGTACAACCCCAGCAAGCCACTCCGCCAGTGGTAAATTCGAGGCAAGCAGAGCCCGCTTTATCAAGGAATGAGCAACGTCCGATCCATCAGAGGTTGGAAAATCAGCTACCACAGGAAGATTTGCGAAATCTCCTAGACAGGAGAGCCTCCGCTTCCCAAGCCCGAAGAGAGGGAAGCCCAGATGGGCAGAGGGCACATCAAGGAGATGGAAACAGGCGACTTGAAGCTCCGCCATGGCTACCTCCACGGGCTGAAGATCACGTAGCTGAGACTGCTCCACTGGCCCATTTAAATGAACTTCCCGCGGATGTAGCAATCCATCCTAGAACATGAGAAATGATGCTTACAGAAAAAATCTATGCTCAACAAAAGGCCTTGGAAGCCCATATTCTCAATCTCGGACACTTGGTAAAAGATCATGAGCAGATAGCTACAAGCACACCAAATCCTTTGTGTGATGATGTTATGAAAGAAAAGGAAAGAGACAAGAACTTAGATCAAGTGATTCCGAACTTAGAATACTATTGCAGAGACACTTGTCCGGTGGGCCACTTGACAAGGTATAATAGTAAGATGGATTCCAAAGGGATGAGTGACAATACAAAAGCTCTCACTTTCTCATCTACTCTCTTCAGAACAGCCATGGATTGGTATACTGCGTTGCCAAACAAGTCAGTAAGATCATATGCGGATCTCTCTTCCAAGTTTCTGGGACGATTTGGAAAATCGAAAAGAAGGAAACGAACCGTTGAGCACCTGGCAGAGGTTATACAGAGAGAACAAGAGGATCTCAGGACCTTCCTAGATCGCTTCAACACGGAGGTCCTCTGAGTTGAGCCTCACAGTATTAAGGAACGGGTCCGTCACCTGTATGCTAATACTTACAACACAGAGCTCCGCAGGAAACTTTCTAGCCAGGAAGTGAGAAGTGAAAAGCATTTAGAGGACATCTGTGAAGAGGTAATGTACAGAGAGGAGTATCGAAAGAATGTTCCAGTGAGAGCTGGTTCCAAAAAAGGAAAAGAGCCAATGAAGCAAGAGCAGCGCTATGGAAAGTTCGATCCAAGGAAGGAGTACAGAGATAAGGGTTTCAACAGAGAAAGAAGTCTACCGAGAAGATACGCGGATTATACCCGTCTCAATAGACCAAGATCCGACATTTCGGCAACCATTATTGAGAAAAAGTTGGATATTCAATTGCCAAAGCCATCTCACAATAATCGGAAGAACAACAATGCAAAAGGGTATTGCAAGTTTCACAAGAGTCGTGGCCATGAGACGGACGATTGCATTCAACTGAAGACGGAGGTTGAACACTTAATAAGAGAGGGAAAGCTGAAGGAGCACGTCTACACGGATGAGCCTTCTAGGCATAATAGGACGGAACGAAGAAGGGGAGACAGGATCGCAGAACCACAACCCTATCCCCTATCCTTGCCGCCTCCGCCAAACAATCATCCGCCCCGCTCGGATCATCTCCGATACGAGTATGGTGATGACATTGAAATGGAGAATCTTCCATACAGTGGAGTGATCAACACCATAGCAGGTGGACCGACTGGAGGCGATAGCAGGAACGCAAGAGAACGGACAGCTCAGAATCTGAGGAATAACGATAGATCCTATGTTGTTCCAGCGATCCGAGGAACCAACATTATCCTTTGATGACAGTGAGATTCCCCCTCCTACGACAGGAGGTGAGGACATAGATGATCCGGATGTCCCACTGGTGGTTTCTTTAACCATAGCGACTTATCGGGTAAACAAGATCCTGGTAGATACAGGGAGTTCCTCGAACTTCATAGCCAAAAGGACAATAGATCAGATGAATCTGGGGGGAATCCGGTATGAGAGAGTCAATACCTCCATATTAGGGTTTGGAGGAGGAACTGTCCGCCCCCTAGGAAGTGTCATGTATCGTTGGGGACACATCCCGCGAGAGTGACACAGCTAGTCCGTTTTGTAGTGGTGGATCAAACTTTTGACAACAATGCCATCTTTGGTCGTTCGGGGCTCAATCAATTTCGAGCTATACCTTCCACCTTACATAATAGAATGAAGTTTCCGACTCCCAGCGGAACTGGAGAAGAAATAGGAAACATCCGAGAAGCTTGGGAGTGTTACATCATGTCTACTAGGAGGGCATCCGCACCTGTGTTAGCGGTCTCTTGGACTTCTGATCCGCAGATTATCCTCCCACCAAAAAAGGAAAATCCCAACATTAGGATAGGGAGCCAGAAGGATAAGTTTTCCAGAATTGCACGGATCGAACCTCATGAGACCCTCCAGCATGTTGTACTTGTTGTCGGAAGCCCGGACAAGAAGACTAAAATTGGAACGGAGATGAATGCAGAAGTGGAGATGAAGCTCATTGCTTGTCTCCGCGACAACAGCGATGTCTTTGCTTGGAGTACTGACGACCTCAAGGGGATAGATCCGAGGGTCGTTGTTCACCGTCTGAACATGGACCCCTCGATTAATTATATCCGCCAAAAGAGAAAAGATTTTGGTCCGATCAAAGATGCCATCATATCCGCGGAAATTGACCGGCTAATTAAGGCCAGACACATCGAAGAGGTCCGTTATTCCGATTGGGTTTGCAACGTTGTCTTGGTTCAGAAATCACCGGGCAAATGGCGGATGTGCAATGATTTAACTAGGCTAAATAAATTTTGCCCAAAAGATCCATATCCTTTGCCCCGAATCGACCAGTTGGTTGATTCCACAGCCGAATGCGCGTTACTGAGTTTCATGGATGCGTATCAAGGCTTTTACCAGATTCGGATGGCCAAGGAGGATATTAAGAAGCCAGCTTTTTTCGCTGCGGGAGGGGTGTACTACTTTAAAGTGATGCCTTTCGGATTGAAAAACGCTGGAGCTACTTACCAAAGGCTGGTAAATCAAATGTTCAAAGAAGAAATCAGCAAGACCATGGAGGTGTACGTGGATGACATGCTCGTTAAAAGCAAAACTGAGGAACAGCACATAGAGCACTCAAACAAGTGCTTTGCTATCCTTAGGAAGTATGGGATGAAACTTAATCCGGAAAAGTGCACCTTCGGGGTAAAGGGCGAAAGTTCTTGGGCTTCATGGTCACAGAAAGAGGGATAAGTGCAAACCCTGAGAAGATAAAAGCCATCCTAGACCTGCCTCATCCGAAGAACCTCAATAAGGTACAACAGCTTATTGGACGCCTCATGTCCTTAAGTCGTTTTATCTCGCGATCCGCAGAGAAGAACATTCCATTCTTCAAAATCCTCCGAAAAGGAGAGAACTTTGAGTGGACCGCGGAATGTTCCGAGGCTTTTGAAAACTTGAAAAAGTACCTCCATTCCCCTCCACTACTCTCCAAACCCGTAGAAGAAGAGCCACTCTACCTCTATCTATCCATTACGGAAGAGGCAATGAGTTTCGTATTAGTACGTATCCAAGCTAATGATCACATGGCAATCTACTATCTTAGTAAATCCCTTGCAGGGGCGGAGACAAGATACGTAAAGATTGAGAAATTTGCATATGCTTTGGTTTACACCGCAAGGCGGTTAAAACCCTATTTTAAATCTCATAAGATGGTAGTCCTAACTACGGAACCTTTGAAACAGGTCCTGGAAAGGCCCGATCAATCCGGACGACTCTCTAAATGGGCAATAGAGCTGAGCGAATATGACATTAGCTATCAGGCTCCGACAGCCAAGAAAGCTCAAGTTATTGCGGACTTCTTAGCGGAGTACCCTAAGGCGGAGTCAGCGAAAGTCTAGGATAAACAGGCACTTGAGTGCCTGATTACCAAGCAGGTCAAACGGAAGTCAGTTCCGCCAAAGATTAACCCAGATAACCTCGAAGATGCTTAGTTTCTCAATCAATCTCGGACTATGACATGGGAGGAAACTCGGGTCAACCAAATGTTCCTCCTCGATGATATCACAAAAGAATCAAATACTGATAACTCCATCCATGATGTTAAAGGGGAAAAGGAACAAGGGTTAAAGATTCAGGAGCTTATAGAAGATCCTCAAACTAGGGAGCAGCCCACCGATATGTGGACATTGGAAGTGGATGGCTCATCCACCGGAAGAGTGGGAGGCATTGGAATCTATCTTAAAAGCCCTGATGGCGCAGAACTCGACTATGCGATATCCTTGGACTTCAAGGTTACAAACAATGAAACTGAATATGAAGCACTGTTGGTCGGACTACGTATAGCCAAGTCCCTACAAGTCCGTAAACTCAAAGCTTACACGGATTCACAGTTAGTGGAAGCCCAGTTTTCTGGCGCTTTTGCCACAAAGGCCCTTCAATGATCAAGTACCTTGAGCTACTGAAACTGGAAGTGAATTTCTTCAATGAGTTTACCCTGGAAAAATTTGACAGGGAATGGAACGAAAGAGCGGATACTCTGGCAAAGTACGCGTCCGGAACAACTGCTCTAGATACAAGGAGAGTTATCCTACTCACAATCAAGAACTCATCCGTCATGAGTCCTACTCCAACCATTATGATCATTGAAACAGGAAGAAATTGGATGACTGATATCTTTAGTTACCTCAAGGACTGATCATTACCTGCTGATCCAAAGGAGTCAAGGAGTATACAACACCGAGCGAATAGGTATTTCGTACTTGGGGAAGATCTATATAAGAAATCCTTCACTGGGGCTCACATGAGATGTTTGTGTCCACAAGAAGCGAGGATGGTGCTTGAGGAAATTCACAGTGGAAGTTGTGGAAGTCATTCCGGTGGCGGACCCTCGCTCATAAAATCATCCGACAGGGCTACTACTGGCCTACCATTGATAAGGATTCCGCAAGCTTCGCCCGAAATTGCCCTAATTTTCAGTATTATGCAAATGTCCCCCATCGTCCGACACACCCTATGATTCCGTCAGTCGTAGCATGTCTGTTTGATCAATGGGGCATCGATATTGTCGGACTTTTCCCGAGAAGCACTCAACAGAAGAAGTTCTTAATTGTAGCAGTGGAATATTTCACCAAATGGGTAGAAGCAGAAGCAATAGCCACTATCACAAAAAACCGCGTGCGGACATTCATTTGGAAAAATATCATTTGTCGCTTTGGCTTAGCAAGAATTCTTGTCTCGGACAATGGTGCTCAATTTTCGGGCAACAGACTCAAGGAATGGTTAACCTCTTTCAAGATTGAGCAACACTTCACATCTGTCGGATACCCACAGGCTAATGGACAAGCCGAGTCCACGAACAAGACAATTGTTAAGATCCTGGAAAAGCGGTTGAGGACCTCTCAGGATAGTTGGGCGGATGACCTAGACGGAGTGCTCTGGGCTCACCGCACCACTGCACGGACTGCCACTAGGGAGACCCCATTTGCTCTGTTTTATGGCACGGAAGCAGTCATCCCAGCGAAAATTGTAGTCGAAACGATGAGGGTCCAAGAATTCCATGGTTCTGCCAATCAGGAAGCTCGGATCTATGATCTAGATATGCTAGAACATAAGAGGACCGGAGCATTGGCCAATATCCATAGATATCAAGTAACAGCAGCCCGGGCCTACAACAAAAATATTCAAGCTAAAGATTTACAGGTCGGGCACCTGGTGCTCCGCAGAGCTGATATCTTGAGCAAGGTGGGGAAGCTTGAGCCTAAGTAGGACGGACCTTACAAGATTGTTGGTGCGAGAGTGAACGGAAGTCACGAATTGGAGGACAAGCACAGACATTCACTCAAGCGTACTTGGAATGCCAGGAACCTTCAAAAGTTCTATGCTTAGGGATTGTTTTACGGAACTCCATTAATCGCCTGGATGTTTTTAGTTTTCAACTGTTTGTTACGCGGAACTCCGACAGTTCTGTTTTTGCTAACTCTTTTGTCATTGGCCATGCAGCCCACAAGTTGTAATTGAATTTCTGTCAAATCAATACAACCTCTATCTTTCAATTCGTAAAAATAACATTTTGTGTTCAAGTGACAAAAGAAGCAAGCAATGAACATTATTTATATACGGAACAGAGTATACATAACACTGCCTTGCAGTCTACAACCTCGGATCTTGATCCGGATCTACAGTTACAATACACAAACTATACAGAAAATCTTCAGAGATACGTCATCTTCCGTCGAGATTATCCCACCGTTAGGAAAAGTACTCGCCATGGTCATCACTCCCGAGAACACCAAGAGTCTGGTGTACCTGCACAATGCAAAATGGTTTGGTAAGATGGAATTTCTTACATTATCACCATACTTTTGAGCCCTTGTACGGATCCCTTGCATAGTGTGTACGGACACCAATTCTCTAGTGGACGTTGGAAGTCAAAATGGCCAGATCTCAGCCTATCCATCTTTAGAGGCTCTAACCCTCTTAAAAATCAAGGCTTTTCAACCAATTCAAGAGAGATTTGAGCCACTAAAGGAGGATTGACAGAAAAGGCTCTCGCGTATTTTCTCAATCAATCCACCTTTAGGAATCCGAGCACGTTGTTGGCGGTTTCTTTTGAGCAGCCTATCCTTCAATACCCACACCTTTCCTACATTTAGGGTTTGCACCAAACTAGGAAAGGATGGGAGTATTGAACGGCAGGCCAATCAAAATGACAAAATAGAAGGAGAGATGCAGAAGAAGAATCTGAGATCATTTCAGTACTATTTCTGTACTTCAATCGTGGCTTTTTATAGAGAACTCTAACCAATCCGCGTTCGCCACGTAATAAAGTCGGTGTTGACGTTGGGCCTGGGCCAGATAGCGTTGGGTCATTTGAGCTTACCCATTTTGGATCACGCTAAGCCCGTGGATGGACACTTTACAAATCACAGAAAAGATTGTCCGAGTAGAGCCCTCAACGGATATATTTAACCAGTGATTGTTGGCCCAGTCCGAGCCACCATGAGTCGATAACTTATCATTGCTAGTCTATGAAGGACTACTCAGAATCCCACACTCGCGGGTAGACGAAACGGACATGTCTAACGCATCCGAAATCCTATAAGTTCTAATCAATCATCATTGGTTTATACTTATTAAGCGGAGCAAGCAATACTACTTTGGATTTGTCCATACGTCTGTAATAGGATAAGTTCCTCATTGCTGGAACATACGAATTATTGCGGATGTTCGACTTACTTTTACGGATGTCAATCCTATGGATTTGAAAAAAGTCCGAGTAGCCAACAGTTGGATAATTCAGGAAAGATCATCAAGTAAAGATAAAGGGAAAAAGACAGAATTATCTTAAACAAAACAAATAATTGTGCGGAAAAATATGATCAATATATTTGGCAATGTTCCGTGCCATCAGAAGATTAGAATTCAGCGGTTACATCATTTCAACGGGGCATACCCCGGACTTCTCATTGAGGGGGAGGTTGGCTTGGCCCAAATTTATCAGTTACAGGATGATTGGTGGAGGACGGATTGGCAGTTGAGGCGCCCGCGCGTGACTCAGCAACGGCATCAAAGGAAGCCTTGATGTTCTCGGACAAGTTGAAGTCCGCATCATGGCCGACGATCCGAGAAGGCATGAAGTACCAATTCTTCAGATAGTTCATGTTTTCATGGAACGGCGTGAAGCATACCTTCCCTATAGCCCTCGGGACACACTTGGGAAGAAAAGGTCCCCCGTTGGTGATTTCGATTTCACCTTCCTCAGTGACCACCTCCGCAAACTCGCACGCCGCTAACCTCTCATCCGGAACGACATCCACCGGGAATTCAACTCCACTGGCGTCCGCGGATGGATCCAATACTTCCGCCTTCCAATCGAAGCTCGGAGACACTAGCCCTTTCGCCTGTAGTTGGCCGATGGCGGAGGAGAACCCCTCTAGAAGAAGAGCATCGGCCTTGTCCGCCATGAAGAACTTGAAGGAGTCCGACTTCATGAAGTCCTTCACAGCTTCGAGCCTGGCAAACTGAAGATCCTCAAGAAGCACGTCCTTGGACTCCAGGAATGCCTTCATCGACTTATCGATAAAGTTCTCCTGCCATTCCAAGTCCGACTTTACCTCCTGCCAGCTAGCCTTCAACTTGACAATAAGCGTATTCTTCTTTTTCAGTTGGTCCTCTGCCAGTTTGACCTTCTCCGCCTCCTCCGCGGATGCAGCCAAAGCCTTATGCAGGTCCTCCTCAATAGTGGCCCGCTCGCTGGCCTTCCACTGCATGGCCTTGATCATGCATCCGAGCAACAAGCAATCCGTACAGTCAACAGTTGTATTTCTAAAAAAACGAAAGCTAAAACCAAAGAAAGAAAAGAACACGAGTTATTTACCCTTTGATGCAGCTCATGGATCTCTCCGACCCGCTCCACCTCAGGGAGCCTGCGACTCCGTTCATACTCAGCGTCGAGGGCCGCTTGGTCTGGCAATGGCAGAAAAGCGGAAAAGAGCTACCTCTTAGATGCAGGAGAAGCATCCGAGGTCGCACCCCTCTTCCTACCAGAGATGATGGCATCTCGCATCAACGCATCACCCGGAGGTGCGGACGCAGCGGAACCACCAGGACCAGATACCCTTGGAGCACCCGCGGTCGGTGGCTTCGCCGAAGTGGTACTGCGGGTTACCGGACCTTTGCCCTTGTCGAGCACCTCCAGAATCTGCGGATCCTCACCCGCCTTCTTCCGTTGCTCCTCCTCAACAGCAAAGAGGGCCGCATTTTTGGGGTCCGCCATTGGCAACCCCCTCGGACGTATTGATAATTTTGTCCCTTTGGCCAGTGGGAAGCTCGAGGGCTTGCTGCTCCCTCTGCTGCTTCTTCTTTTCGCGGTGGGTCGACATTATGTACTCGAACCAGTAAGCTGCGGAAGGAACAAACAATGTCAGATATGGATCCATAACACCGTGAATAGCAGACAACTATGCAACAAACATACATGACACACACAAAAAAAAAAAATCCTAAGTTACGGATTCTTACAGAAGTCAGTCTTCCCTCCGACCTCGACAACGTCAGTCAGTCCGCACAAGTATGGCAGCGGTTGACAGATCAATCCGTGGAATGGATAAGTTGGTGGGTTGTTTTTCATATGGATCTCCGCCACCCACGGAGCCACATTCTTGGGGAGAGGGCGCCAGTCCGGGATACTCTCCCTTAGAAACTTCTTGGGCAACCCCCACTGTTCTCGTCTCCTCGCGGACTCCCCAGGCTTCAAAGCCATCCACACGAAGATATACTTCTCCCACCACTTTGATCCGAGTCAGGAGATGGGGTCCGAGATGAAGATATACGATTTTCTATTTACAAAAGTATAAAAAGGGGATTCCCCAGACTAAAAGTTACTTTGAATAATTATCGGAAGTTTTCAAAATTTACCGACTGACCCTTCTTTGCGCAAAAGACTGCAAAACTGATAAGGTTTCCCAAAGATTTGGGAATAACCTGACTCGGACCGATACCAATGTGGTTCAGAATGTGCTTCAGCTCGGACACGATGGGAACCTTCCATCCGCAGGAGAATGCAGCCTCGTGCACACACATGTATCCAGCGGGCGGATTATAGAAGGCGTGCCCAGGCTCCAGAACCATGATTTCAACGAACTCAGGGATTTCCTACTCCCGCCTCCACTCCGGAATGTCCCCAGGCTTCACCTTGGACGGACATGTGGGAAGAAGACCGTCCACATTACGTTCACAGTATGGATCAGCTATTACAACGCGGACGCAGGACGAGGGAATTTAGTTTGTGCCGCCTGAGCTCCACGACCAGCAGCAAGGGGCAGATTAGGATGCGTGGGCACTCTAGGATGAAGAACAATCTGGCGATTGTTCGGCCCGGAACGTCCTCGCGGACGAGTGGTTTGAGAGTCTTCCTCCTCCTCTTCCTCGTCATCCTCATCTTCTTCTCCATATTCATCCTCTTCTTCTCCACCTTCGAGTCTCCCTGATGTACTCGGGTTGTTCGGACCTGTTTTCGCCACAACACGGTCCTCCTCACCAGCCTCAAACATCTCTACATCGTCTGCCTCACGACCAGAGTCGCCTTCCTGCTCCATCCGAGGCACACTTCAACCAGCCGATATGCCACCACTACCGATGGTCCGAGATCGGACTCGCACCCTTGTTCTCACAACGTTCCCTTAGCTACTCACCCCATCATTCTGAGCAGCAACAGTACCACGGATCCCTTGCCCAGCATCTTAATCACCGGATGAAACAACCTCCACAACGTCCGCCTTGTGTACCTCCGCAGGAAGGATGTTTTGTGGGATCTCCAACTCCAGGTCGTCTGACGCGGACGAGGTTACCGCACCAGATTTGGATCCTTGAATTATTCCATCATCGTAATCAAGGACCTCGTGCTGATTCTGACTATCGCTCTTTGACATCCTAGGGCAGAAGGAAACGGATTAGAAAATGACATGGTGGTCGTCCGAGAGTTCATTTATGTATCTTATTAAGTCCCATGGTCCGAAAACGTCCTACCTTACGGCGAGTCCCTATGGGTCATTTTTCCTAACTATTGGCACCTACCTTGGCACATAAGGCCACGCCATAAGGGAGCTCTAGGTGCCAATTGGCACTATTATCTACCATGCAAGGTGCCACAACAGGACGTTCAACAAGCCTACTGGCGCTATATTCAACAATACATGGCACATTTACAAGGCAAGCATACGAGTCATATCCACATATTGATACTATAAATTCAACTACGGAACACATGCAATAGTGGGGTAATCGAAACTCAACATACGACACATCACTTGGCAAAAAATACTCTATCTCTATAGCATACGAGATCGAAAATTCAACAGAGTATACATGCGTCCGGGGTAGAAGGAACCATATTCGCAATTTCGAGGAAGCCAGATTTACTTACTTGATAAAGAAGCTGGACAAAGGTTGACGGACAATGAAGCCTGGCTAGCTCTCCGACAGTGACTTGCACGGCAGATCTGTATACTCACTCGAAACCTTGTTTGCTCGGAAGTTAGTTACTTGCTCGGATTGCTTAAGAGTGCTTTGAATTCAATTCGGCTAAAGTGTGACAATGACAGAATTGCAATCTATTTATAGAGGGATAGTTCGGGAAGATGAAGCATCACATCACTCGGATTTCAACCCTAGCCGTTGATCATTTCAATCCAATGGTCGCATCGGTTCACATTTGGCGAAATTACATAGCACCCATTAAATTTACTTTGGAAATTCTCCACTATCTCGGGATCATCTCTTGGATCACTATTCATCGGCCCGGATGAACCATTTCACATATCTGGCACAACGGATTACTTCCTACACACTCTTCTACAATGAACTCCTTCCTATCCTAAAACCGTACTCGGATCTCGATATATCTCGGATACAAATACCTTTTCCTTCTACGGTCCGCGTTACTTCCTATCCCGGACCATAGAGTGAGGTGGGGGGGGGGGGGGGCAGAGATATATAAATTTCCGGAAACACGGATACGGATAGTGCGACATGAAAAGAAGGGATTTTCTCCCTCACATTTAACAATTCAGACGCACTCCTTAACACACTTGTTCCTCTACTTATAGTTCCACAACTATCTTCTACTAAGATACTTGGAAACAAGGGGGACATATGTTGATACGGATATATGTCCAATCCGTTAAGGGCGCCACAGAGCGTGTCCTAGGGCGCATCACGGTTTAATAGCCAATTCAGTACTGGTCCGACCTCGCATGGTCCGTCCTAGTGAGTCAACCAGTACGCTAAAGTCACTACACCCTCACAGCTAGTCCGGGCTAGCTGGGAAAAGAACTTCTAAACCTGACTACGTCAGTACAAAGATGCCCAACGAACCGGACGAGATAGCCTCTCGGATGTCACCTTTACATTAAGACCAAACGTATATGTTGGAACCACTGAGATACTTCCGTGAGACTCTTGGCTCGGACATCCAGAGTTACCCAAGGGCAGATCAACCAAGCAGACAGATCTGTCCGAAGGACTTACACGGACCCAACAGGCGGAACAGTACTCTCGGAGGGAAAAGGGCCAAACTATCCTCCCAGGCCCACTGATCGGTATTGGACTATTGTTCACTATTGGGCTATGGGCCAAAGGTAGCATTGGTGTCCAAATCTGAATCATACAATTGGCATCATCTTATGAGTCACCTCATAACCTATGATAACTATAAATATAGCACAAGGTCCAAGACCTTAAGGTAAGAAAGAGGTGATAAAGTTTCCAATATCATAACCTTCCTCATAACTATTACATTGAGAGCTCCCAACTCTCTCTTGGGTAAAGTCTCTTACCGGATTGACATACGCAATCCGGGTAACCCTTTCTAACACCCCCCCCCCCCCCACTTAGTCCTTTCAGGTATCCAAGCTCGGACAGGTACTGCTTCGGACTTCAAGTAGGAGGCGGATCTTAGACTAGGTTACTTGTAATAGTTTAGTTAGTGTTTGAGGTCTTACTCCTCAACAGATACGGTGTAAAGTATCAGCACTCAATAACACCCAAATCACATGATTGAACTATGTTATCAAGGAATGAAGACTCACTAGGCGAGGTAACTGTTGTTACAAATTCCTATCATAACGAAGTTAAAAGCGAAGTGAATCTAGGAAAGTTTTAATATTGTTTTTATTATTATTTAGATATTATGTGGACATTTATTTATGGTTTGGATACTGGCATTAGTTATTAAATTACTTAGTTAGAAAGTATTCTATTCGTATAGTAAGGCTTCGTTCTCTTCGTCTGAACAAAATTGAACTGAACTGATCTAAACTGAACTGAATTGATTGAAACTAAACTGAACTGAATTGTAGTATAAAAAATAACTAAGTAGAATTGAACTGAACTGAATGAATCTTAACTGAACTGAACTGAAATTAATGAGTTTTCAGATTTTTAGAACATAGCCTAACTCTTCATAGGGAATATTATAAGCATATGCTTAATGGGCTAGTGCACATAGTCTTTTGTAGAGGTTATAAATACATCAAGACCCTTATCATTTTATACATCGAAGTTATGAGTATTTAGTATAATAGATTGTTCTTTGGTAGATGGCTAGAATAGGTATTTTAAGTATTTAAGTGTACCCTGGTTAATCTTAGAGAGTCGTAGGTTGCCGGAAGTCTCGTGGATAGGTAGCCATCGTATTCTTGTTTACCGACTGATCTACTCCATCTGGAGATATAAGGATTGCTTGTTCTCTTTAGCACTGTGATAGTATAAATCTAGAGTTGATCTAGTATAATACCTAGCCTGGTATTCTAAGCCTTATACCTTACATAAGAGATTTGGGGTTGATTGGTTAATTGATAGGCAAATCTATCCAGGATCCTAACAGTTGGTATTAGAGACTTGTCTATTTGTATGGGCCTAGGTTAAGGGTAAAGTATAAGTATCAGAAAGAGTCTGATCTGGCCACACATTTCACTATGGCCAATTTTGAGTAGAAAAGGAAGAAGAATTCAATTTTCTTGCTTTCAACCATGATCAACAATGGAGATTCGAGAATCAACAAGTTTCAGGCTTTTGGAAGAGAGAAGGGTGGTCTCCAATCAATGGATCGACAACCAATGAGTGCAAGGAATGGAACAAATCAACTGAATTTGGATATTGAAATTGGAAGAGGACCGAAACCATTCACAATCTGTGATTGTCCAATGGGGGTAATAAATCTATAGCCAAGGGACGTCGGAGAGCCGCCGTTGACCGCAGAGAATGGCCAGATTTGCCAGTGTAGTTCTGAGCATGTGGGTCGCGCCGCATTGTGACCCCTGTTGTTGCAATCGCAGCTGCAGAACAGCAGCAGCGATGGCGCTGCTACTGCTGCGCGGCTAGGACAGCCGTGCATGGAGGACGACGGAGAAGCATGAAGGAAAGAGAAAGAAAACAAGGAAAAAGAGAAGAAGCAGAAGAAGAATGAGAGCTCATCGAAGGACGCTTCGGCATTGAGTGTGCTCGAGAAGCATCCATCAGCATTGAGATTCTGGAACGTATGAAGAATATCCCGAAAACCATCATTCACTTATTGGATAGTGGAGCTACCAATAATTATGTGACATCGTCGTTTGCGAAGAGGTTTGGACAGCCTGGACATACGGAGAGTGACATTCATAGAGTTGTGACTACTAATGGGGAAACTTGTTGTTAGTGTTATGCCCATAGAGTAAGAATCGATTGTAATAAGCAGTATTTCGATAGTTGAAATAAAACGGATCGTATTATACAAATTTATTGCTTGTTTTTATTATGCATTTACATATGAGATTAGACACTTAGATATATATCTTGAAATTCAAATGTTCACATACAACCTTCAGTCTAGTATACAATGGATTAGACTTGGAAGTAAAATGTTCATTAAACTAGTCAACGACAATGTCATATACTTAGGATTGAGATATGAGGATAAAGTCGATAGTGTATTCCTCGGCCAAATTACTAGGCTGACTTATCTTAGTCAGTGATCTTGAGTGATCGGATAAGAATTACACTTATATGGCATCGGGATAAGCGAGCATTCACAAACCAATACTGTTGAACAAGGTGTAGTGATTGGCTCAACATTAGTATCGTCACCGATGATCAAATGCGACATATCTTAACTAGTATTCACATGGATGAGCTAATTTGTATCTTTGTTTGACTTTGGGTTCCATGGGAGAATTCAACTACGGGTGAAACTAGCCTAAGTTGCATAGGTCACTTAGTTTCACGTAGACGAGAACATGTGTGAAAAAAACTGGATTCACTACTCTGTAAAACGAGAATAAAAGTTAGACTCCCATGCTATGTTGGTTTTGGATTGCAAGTCGAGGTCCTGAGCTCAAGTTTCCTTAAATGGATACTGGACTCCTCATATTGAACCATTAGTTTTCATGGATAAAGAGGTAATCGAAATAAGGTCAACGGCTTTGCCTATATTCGGATTACGAGTCAACTGTGAAGAATCTTATATATATATATATATATATATATATATATATATATATATATATATATATATGTATATGTATGTATATGTATATGTATATGTATATGTATATGTATATGTATATGTATATGTATATGTATATGTATATGTATATGTATATGTATATGTATATGTATATATATATATATATATATATATATATATATATATATATATATATGTATATATATATATATATAGTTTAACAAGCTTGTCTATAGTAGCGGGTATTCTGATACTATCATCAATGGACTACATGATTTGATCTTGTAAGATATTATACATCTTAGGGAGTGCAACCTCACAAGTTTAGGTGGAGTCTTGTTGAGGTTTAACATTAGGATCTTCTAATGTCCCTGAGTCCGAGATAGAGGATGTACGTGTTTCTATCCCAAAAAGATGCTAGGTCAATCGTCCTCTTTAGCACAATCATTACTGGACAAATAGACAAACCTCGTTTTTATATTCGTTACGTTATCCAATCCGTCCGTTCTGAGCGGACCGGATATGAATAAATCTGCAGATATCCATGATCCAAAAAATTCTTTTAAAAAAACGTTTTGCAAAGTGGTCCGGGCAGGAAGGTGAAGTCGACATTAATAGATATATGTGCAGAAAGATAGAAACCAGAGGAAAAAATCAGAGCAAGAAGGTGAAGTCGGCAAAAAATTAGAGACAAAAGATATGAAATTGCATTAAAAACAAACTTGACCAAATTTGAACCTAGAAGTCGGAATGGTGAAGATGGGGCGGTATGTCGGGATGCTCGTAGTTTCGTACCTAGTAGTTAAAGCGTGATGGGAGATGTGTCAAGGAGATGTGGGTTTGGGAATTATGGCAATTCTATTATATTATATTTATATATAAATAAATAATTTAAAAACAATGGATATCCGTAGATTTATCCGATCCGATCCACTTGTAACAGATTGGAATAAATTGTATATGTTATCCAATCCAATAGCCAACGGATTGGATTAACGGGTACAGATCATTTGAGCACTATGTTGATTCAAAAATGGGGGGATCCGTAAATGTGGATAAACAAATTGGATACAACCAATACTCGCCTACCATATTTGAGCTTCTCCGAGCCTTTCCTCGAGCACTATGTTGATTCATACCAGGTTTGCCGAATGCAAGCCAGTATAATGGTCTAACCTCCTGTTGGAGAATAGGTTGATTGAGCAACCATTTATACGTTCTAAAGCCATAAAATGTGCAACTTAACTTTAAAGTTGAAATGTCAAGAGGACAAATCTTTGAGCAAATTTTATATGTCGTCCACCCTTTGGTTTGACATGTTTTATAGTTGATCACGTAGTGGCTTGGGCAAGCTACGTGATAATGTAATACATGGGCGAAAACCAATTCTCGATGTGAATAAAAGTTGGCTCGAACTAGTGAGGTACAAGTTGGGAGTATACATATTCTAGAAGAAGTCTTTTACACTTCTCCCATGTTATTACTCCAATTTTACCAATTAATTCTTTAATTTTCGGAATTAAAATGAATTAATTTTGTAACTCATGATATTGCACCTCCAATGAGGTTTTATGGTGGCTTTAGTACATGGGTTAATTTGTGACCTTTGAGGTAGCCTTTTTTTGCTATAAAAGGTGGTCACTCCACCACTTTGGAGTAATCATTTTTCTCCTCCCCCTCATCTATTGGCATCGTCTTTCTCATTATATTAGATAGAGTTTGCATATATAGTAGGCATACACTTAACATCTAGAAAGTTCTAACACTTGGAAGGTTCGAAGGAACTAATTTCGTTGCTTCCAAAATTAGTTGTGATTGGTCGTTGTACCTTGGGAGCACATTGTTCAAGTAGGCCTGAAGCATAGAAAGGCGGGCAAATTGTGCTTAATGGGAAGTGTTCACACCACTGTCTCGTCCAGGATTAAATCCGAATTCATAGTACTTGGTCAATGCCTTATTTCTACTAAAATATGAACGTAAGTGTTGTTAATATTGTTTTTTACTCTTGTTGAGATTTATAAATATGATTTGTATAATATACTAATCATATTCTTACATATTCTTTTGTTGGCATGTCATGCGGAGGAAAATCAACCGGGGACAACAGTCTTAAGCACAATTTCTTCCATTTCCGGTTGTCTTTTGAACATAATAATGGAATAAGTTTTAACAATCTTCTTGGTTCTTATTTGAGAATTCTAAAGCTAGTTTCGGGGTAAGTAAAGCGGTGACCATTCTTATCTCCGTATAAATAAAGGTTTATAGTTACTCGGTTTTTTTTTTGATATGGTTGGTACACTTAGCTATTTTTTTGGAACATGAAGATTACTACAGTATAATAAGTAAATCTTGAAAAATGCTTTGTGGTGTTTTGAGAAACCAAGGATAATTTTAATTGGTCCATATTACGTCATTGGGTATTTTCCAAGTTTTTGTTGCTGATACCTCTGGCTAATTTGTTATTGCCAACTTTTGCTAATTGTAAAAAATTAGTCATGTGAGCAAGCTAATATTTTGTTTACTTTTTAGCTTTTAATTTGAAGATCGATGATGGTTAAGAGTGCTACATGCACTAATTATATTTTCGATACCTGTTTATGCGTGTTGCTTATATTACTTTGGGTTGGTTTTGATTCTTTGATATCATGCGCGAGGGACTGTTTTTTAGCAAGTGTGCCCTTTGATCTTCAGTTCCAAATATTTGTGTGATATTTACTGAATGTAACCCCTTAAGTTATTAGCCAGTATTTAAGTTGTTTTGTGTAGTTACAAAAGTTCAAAGTGCCTTCCGATTTGTGGGTATTTGATAAGTCAATTTTTTTATAGTTTGCATTTGGTGCTCTCATGTGTGAGGGAGGTCATGTAAATGATTTTGTCATATAAATTCAGACCTTTTATTTTGCTGAGTTAATTATAAATCAATTGTCTTAGTCAAAGAAGGTTGAAAGACTTGTTGACGTTTCAAGAGTAACTATACTTTGTGATTTATTTCTGAAGCATATAAAGAATCATTGATTGTGAATGAATTCTTGCTTGATGCACTTTTTTTTTTATTTGTGAAGCATCTATGTTATGATGCATTTGTGTTGGAATGGTATTCGAGAAATTTTTCAAAGTATGTTTTCTATTATTTGAGAATAGAAATTGTGTGGTACTTTATGTCTTTTAAAGTACTACTTGTTATGAAATATTGACGAAGTAAATTTGACCATACCTTGTTGTGGGAATTAAGCTTGTGAAGCTATTTTGTTGGAACAAGTGTGAGTAACTTGTGGAGATAATTTTTCACCTTGTGTTGTTAAATATGTGTTTCTAAGTTGGTTTTACTTAGAAGTGATTAGTGAAATGGAACTTTCAAATCTTGTTGTTCAATTGTTGTGAATTTCAAGTAAGTAAAATTATCACAACTTTATGTTGTATTTCATTAACTTGAATGTAATTCCCACATTTTATAATGTGAAGCATGGTGAAATGTCGAGAGAATAACACCGTGAACGTTGAGGTTCCGGTTGTAAGTGATCACGACATTGAGGTCGTGATTTGCCACCCTTAAAACATATTCTTTCGAAGAGATACACTCAACTGTGGGGGTAGTATATGGAAAAGAAATATGCCATTAAATGATGGGTTGGCACGGGCTTTAAATCCCACATATGACAAGAATTGTTGTTCAATCATGTGGATGTGACAAACAACAATGTTTCGAGAAAATATTATTGTTGCTAATATTAAAGGAAAAATGTGATTGAGTTAGAATTTCACCATTTTCATAGTGAACTCCTTTACTATGAAAGTTGGGTGTGAAAAATCTACTCAATGGACCCATTTGAGATATGGCTTCTTAATAACACACTTGAGTACGTGTTTGAAGAAAATTATATTAAGTTGGCATTGAGACCACTTAGCTCACGCATGATAATGTTTATAACATTTACAAGTAGACTTTAAAGTCTAGTGTGGGAACTCCAATGTCTACAAGTTGGATAAAAAGACATGGTGGATTACTAAGTGATTCTTGTGGTCATGTCTTATTCATAGATAAACGTGCATATGCTAGAGATATGCAAGATCTACGAGTCCGACGGAGTTCATCTTGAAGTGGGTAGATGTACTTCGATTGCTAAAACAAAGATGATGGAATTTATTTTATTGTAGTATTTGAGTTCTATGTATTGGGACAATTGTTACTGTCATTGACAACTATGTCAAGCGTAGTAAATAATTTTTTTTTCCCATGGAAAATGAAAAATGAATTGTACTTCTTCCAAATTTGTTAAATTTAGTTTTCTTGGTTAAACATTTTTTTTTTAATAAAAACCAAGTCGTGTTCATAATAACATTGTGGCGCCTACAACTACTATATTTTATTTTTCCAATGGGTCTTTAGCCATGTCTACTTATTGAGAAGTATTGACAAAGCAAGTTTTAATCGTACTTGGATGGGAAACATGGATTTACCATTCACTTATTAAACTTGTGTGTGTGCATTTCATAAAATGAAATTTTGAGATTTGTGGTGGAAACGATGTGAAGAATTGAGTGTGTGGAAATGTATGGGTCACCCATAGTTATGGTTTGTCCATATATTGTGGGGTTAAGTCTTTGAGTTTTCATAACTTGTTGCTTACATACTACTATTAGTAGAGATGTAATTGCTTATGAAATGTGAAAGTGTTATCAACCTTTAAGTTCTTAAGGTTTGGAGCCAGAGATTATGTATCTCTTGTGAAGAAGAGAACGAATTCTAGACGCATGTGAACAATATCATTGAGGATAGTTATGATTATTTCACATGAAATGAAAACCTCCGTATTATGTTCGCTCTCATGTGCAGTTATTAGTCACTATTGAGGTGTGAAATGTGGGGGGGGAGGAGACTTCAATAATGAAGAGGCATATTAAGGTCGCAAACTTGAAATGTTGATCAAGTGTTCTAGTTTATTCCTACTAGGAATATATGGACTTGCAAATTCATATCATTAATTATCAAGTCTCAAAATGATCTTCTAGAGGAAGATGAGATCAAATGGCTCAGTAATACTTTTGAGAAGCTATTGACTGAACAAATTGATGGTGAGAAAATGTGTGAGATCTAAATTCCCACATACAAAGATTTCTATTTCATCAAAACAAACTTCTGTGATACATCAAGAGGATGTGAATCTTGTTTGTTTTATGAAAGAATCTATTTGGATGGGTTTACTTGTGTGATTTAATACAAGTACATGAACGGTAAATTTGGGAAAAACTTGTGTGTCTACATGATAGACCAGTTTTTGTGGTCCAAATTATTTGGTTGGCTTGGTATTATAATAGTTTCAATCAAGAGGATTGGAAAAGAGATGGTTAAGACTGGTTGTGAGATCCAACTAACTGTGAGATACCAAGACGTGCATGAGTTGGTGCACTGATGAATATGATTTTCGGATTAATTGAGGCTATATTTCTATAATGAGACTTTTCTAGTATTTACTAGGAAATATATCAAATCTTATTGTTGTGTCTAGATTAACTATGAAATTAGAGTTCATAGTTGAGAATCTCGAAATAAGTATGAAATGCTTGGTATATCAATATTTTGAGAAACATTATTATCCGGAAATAATATCACCAATAGTTAAAACTGTGTTAGTTACAAATGTTATTGGAAGAGTTTTATTTAATGGGAGTTGTTGACTTAAAAGTCAAATCCGTGAGTAAATTTATAAAAACCGGTATTGACATGTTGTATTATTGTAGAATCCAAAGAGAGTATCACGTATCCATTAATAAATGGTCGTTTAAGAGACCATAAGAGATTTCATCGAGGGGAATGGGGTTAGAAGCCCATTAAATGATTACCGCCCATGATGGCAACCCTACCTGGATTGTAAACCTCAATCTGCAGGTTCAAAGGGACAACCGAATTGTGGGGGGATCGACCAAAGTACTCGGGAAATAGAGTTCCCAACCTATTCCTATGATGAAAGAGTGATCGACCTGTCCATGGTAGGAAAAGTGAAAAACTTTTAATGATCCTTATACGTTGATGATATAACGTGGGGTAAGACAGGGTACTCCTAAATAAGAGATCACCTATATCGAATGTGAAGGGGGCCGCTTCTATGAGATGAAACAAAGGGCTAAATCTCTAGAGCATTCGATGAATACTTCCAAGGCAGTCCACGGCCAAAATGGACAACAACGAAAGGACCGATTAAAGTGTGAGGAAACGTTGTGTGAGTATCATTGTCTTGTTACACACAAAACGCCGAACAATTCAAGGCATCACGTCCACTGGTTGGCAAGTGTATCCGATGGTATTTCACTACGGAAGGTTCAAGGCTAACAACCATCTTTCCAGATGCAACGAATTCTCGAGAACTCTCGAATTGCATTTCTTCATTTGCATGAGCATTTTGTTTGCCAATTTTATTCATGTGGGGGATTGTTGGAGAATTGGTTGATTGAGCAACCATTTATACGCTAAAGCCATAAAATGTGCAACTTAACTTTAAAGTTGAAATGTCAAGAGGACAAATCTTTGAGCAAATTTTATATGTCGTCCACCCTTTGTTTTGACATGTTTTATAGTTGATCACGTAGTGGGTTGGGCAAGCTACGTGATAATGTAATACATGGGCGAAAACCAATTCTCGGTGTGAATAAAAGTTGGCTCGAACTAGTGAGGTACAAGTTGGGAGTATACATATTCTAGAAGAAGTCTTTTACACTTCTCCCATGTTATTACTCCAATTTTACGAATTAATTCTTTAATTTTCGGAGTTAAAATGAATTAATTTTGTAACTCATGGTATTGCACCTCTAATGAGGTTTTATGGTGGCTTTAGTACATGGGTTAATTTGTGACCTTTGAGGTAGCCTTTTTTTGCTATAAAAGGTGGTCTCTCCACCACTTTGGAGTAATCATTCTTCTCCTCCCCCTCATCCATTGGCATCGTCTTTCTTATTATATTAGATAGAGTTTGCATATATAGTAGGCATACACTTAACATCTAGAGAGTTCTAACACTTGGAAGGTTCGAAGGAACTAATTTTGTTGCTTCCAAAATTAGTTGTGATTGGACGTTGTACCTTGGGAGCACATTGTTCAAGTAGGCCTGAAGCATAGAAAGGCGGGCAAATTGTGCTTAATGGGAAGTGGTCACACCACTGTCTCGTCCAGGATTAAATCTGAATTCATAGTACTTGGTCAATGCCTTATTTCTACTAAAATATGAGCGTAAGTGCTTAATGGTATTGCACCTCTAATGAGGTTTTATGGTGGCTTTAGTACATGGGTTAATTTGTGACCTTTGAGGTAGCCTTTTTTTGCTATAAAAGGTGGTCTCTCCACCACTTTGGAGTAATCATTCTTCTCCTCCCCCTCATCCATTGGCATCGTCTTTCTTATTATATTAGATAGAGTTTGCATATATAGTAGGCATACACTTAACATCTAGAGAGTTCTAACACTTGGAAGGTTCGAAGGAACTAATTTTGTTGCATCCAAAATTAGTGTTGTTAATATTGTTTTTTACTCTTGTTGAGATTTATAAATATGATTTGTATAATATACTAATCATATTCTTACATATTCTTTTGTTGGCATGTCATGCGGAGGAAAATCAACCGGGGACAACACCTCCTTCCAACTCCTTACCCTCAGCTACCCTCGGCAAGGAAAGAGCGCAAACTATTATTGGGCTTTACAAATTTAACATCACACCACCATTCTTAAGCAATGTACAATACAAAGTATCATTGATACACTTGAGGTCCTTATTCGGCCTCCTTGGTCGGAGTAGCTATAATAATAATTAACATCGTCCATCTAGCACGGGTCCTACAATTGTAGATAATCCTGCTATATTATTTGTCTGAACTCCCAACCATTCCCCTTATATGTTGGCGTAGTTAACAATGACTAATCCACACACGTCTCATTGGTATAATATTGTCTACATTGTCCTAAAGACCCCACACAATTGATTTGGTAACTGATCAAAAGACAACATGTATACTTTGAGAAAGGGCATGTGGTTTTGTTCAACAAAATAGCTGAGAAGTTAGCTGGTAAATGGTTAAATAAACTTTTGTAGATGAAAATCTAATGTTAAACAGAGTCACAATCTTTAACACATTTGGGATTTGGTGTATCAAATAATCTAACAACTAGGTTTTCTATGGGCTGGGAAGGAAGAAAAACCGAGAATAATCCTTCAAACAGGAGTCAATGTAGACGGCCGGAGAAGCACGTTTGTGGTAATAAAAGAGTACGCGTACTTGTTCACAAATCTGTAACAAATTCATAATTGAGCAAGAAGACATTGGACACAAAAAACTAGATGTTGACTAGCATATATAATTGATGGCCCTGGCAATGAGCTTCGTAATAAAACAAGAAGCAGCATTGCTAGTAGAGCATATACTACTGGCATGCAGTACCAAACTAAAGGAGGGTGCTTTTGAGGGAACCCTATTTCACATGGCTGGTGTCGTTAATTTATGCTTAAAAGATTCACTTTTGAGGTGGCTAACCATTATATATTCTTTCACAAAGTCAATCAGTGTTCAATTCATCTTAATTACATTCGAGAAATAAAGACGCATGCTTTAGACTTTGACATTGACTAGCTCTACGTTGTGACCAGTTCAATTATTTGCAACCAGCCAGATTCTTATTGTTAAGGCCAATTTTCCTCATAATTGCATCAATATGAGTCATATATATGACACATAAAATCAAAGGGATCTGCATATTCCAATTAGCTAGCTTAAAGTTATTTAACTTAACCAAATTTTCCAAATTGAGTCTAAGACAAAAGCTTTCATTTTAATTAGGCAAACCATTTTAATTATGTTGGTTTATGGCAAAGACAAAGGCACAAGGTTAGGAAGAACTAACTTTTAGCCTAATGAGAAAACGCTTTTGATATTTTTGTGGAGGATGCTAGAATTCTAGTTGTACAAGTATAAATAACGTACGCAACGCTTTCAATTCGGTAATTAAACAGTGTGCCGGCCGACACCTAGCGTAATTAGGTCACGAATTATTGGAAGGACTACGCCTTCAGTAGGTGGCATAGAATAGTCGAGTTGATGTATTTGAACAAGACTTGATGGGGCTGCACCTCCAACGCAAGCCATGGGAGAAGCACGTGGATGAGTTATGGAAAGATAGCACAAATAATTGGAACGTAATATATACATTGAATAGGAAAGCAAGCAGTACTATAATTAATACTAGTAGTAGCAGATCGAAGTGCATTTAGTGGAGGCAATAGGAAGTAGTTGCTCAATTGCAAATCAAGAATAAGTGCAACTGGAATCGAATTGAATTTGTCGAACAAGCGTTCAAAGCCCATAATGGCAATGCATTCAATTAAAACGGGTCATATAGTAAAGTATAGCTAGCTAGGTATTGCATGATCAGAGAGACAGAACCAATTGACCACGTACAGTCCAGTCTTCTCTCTCTCTTGTTCCCCATAACTACAGCATCTTGGCTCACATGTTACCTTGCTACCTCAATTGCCTCCCATATGGTTCACTTATTTCAGCCATTCTATTTAATGCATTTATTTATGTACCACATATGCCTTATAGTAGTATGCTAACTATACATACACACACACATCCATCCATCCATCCATCCATCCACATATTTGCATTATTCATGCATCATATTTTCAATTTATCACAAACATTTATCATGAGGATTTAATTTGTATATAAGTCAAGTAATTATTACTAAGTGCCGAAGAACTGGAGGAGAGAAAGTAATGATCCTAGTACAAGGGCAGGGTTTGATTACTCAAAAACTATTCATCAGACTTGCAACAACTCAGAATTGGAAGTAGTACCTTCAGAGGTGGAACCAGGAGGAGAATAGAGGGGCGTTCGCCCCCTCTAAAATTTGAAAAAGAAAAATTTTATATGTAATATTTTCGTTAATTTAGGATTTTGCCCCCTAACCCCTGAAATGACCTTGTATATATAATTTCGTCATATTAAAGTTTGAATTCTGGGTCCATCCCTAAGTACCTTTTTCATTAGTCTGCCATGGACGGGAGGCGACTCACTCGTTTCTCAACTTGTCCTAGACAAACCAGCTAAAGGATCTAACTCTTCCGACACTGCCCCACCTAAAGCAATGATCCGCCAGAAGTAATTAAGGCATTATCATACATTTATTCATAGTTTAACCCCTGTGAATAACTAATCACCACCACCTAAGCATTATGCGTCCTTTTCTCAACCACCACCCGTATAAATGTAATTAATAACTAATACTTCTAACTAATAAGTAAAACTAATAATCACCACCACCAGTCTCAATGTAATTTAAATCTCTTGGATTCAAATTCAAATATTATGTTGTGCTGAAATGTCACTTTCAGTTGTACTTGATTTTTGTCCTTAGCCTCAGTAGATTTGATTTATGGCAGGTTAAGACTTTTGTCTTGTAGTATTAATAAAGTATCAATTTGAATCTCCTTTCTAACGGATTTATTACATGGTTATCTGTGTAACTAAGTAGTTGTTAGTCTGTCTTATTGAGAGACTACCTTTAGTCGGTAATGTACTTCAGTGGATAGTTTGGTCAACCTACCCTGTCATCTAGATTTTCACTTAACCAAGTATCTAGTTAGACATTTCCTTACTGACGGTTTGTCCTAACTTAGATAACTTATTCGGTTATGCTAAGTCTTCAGTGACTCGTCTTCACAACATCTCTGGTCGCAACGTCAAATAGTTGGTCTTCAGCAGTCTTCAAATAAAGATAAATTACATGCTCTTTGAGACCTAACACTATAAAAATCACTAACTGTCAGTCAAATATGTTTCTCTTTTGCAATGTTTGATCAAATTAAACTGGCACAAGGATTAAGAGTACTAATCAATTGATGAGACTATATATATCATGTATTTGCTCATCAAAATTTAAACTCGATCTAACACTGCGCGAGTGGTTATATAGGTTACACTGACAATAACGTTGCAGAAATTCTGGCACTCCCCACGGGACTTACACTTACCCTCCAAAGATGCACTTCTAAACTTATTATTAAGATATACTCTCACTATTTATTTTCTTGTTTATGCAGAAACCAGGTCTTAACACACGTCCACTAGAAGCTGATCCATGATCTACGCTAGATACAAAATTTTCGGAAAGTTCTTATCACCTTTGTCTACCGTGAGGCAAACAAAATAGTTCATGCTTTAGCCAAGCGGGATAGCGATCATAGCATAGTTGATAACCATAGCTTCAATAGTAGTATAAGTAGCTTTGACCAAGTTCGGCCCTTTTGACACCTTTGGGATCGTTGTCCTTGGTAACTAGATGATGTAGAATCAGCTTGTTGTACTAACCGCACTTCACTCGTTTCAATGGCATCACACATTGACACGAGCACCTGTGCTTTATACGTTTGTAGTAATATATATACTCACTCCGTTCCATGCCAGTTGTTCGGATTTTTTCTTTTTTAAAGTTAATAAAATGAAAATTTAACTACGAACTAATCTTGAATCATAACGCGAAATTTTTTAATTATGTTATATAATGAAAATTTGGATATAATATGGATGAAGTTGAGGGCAGGGCAGGGCAGGGGACCAATTGATTGTGCATAGTGCTTACACGTGTTAGTGTATAGTGCTGAGTGTATCCATTGTTGAAGACACCTGTATGCTTCATTTTGCGGTTCCATCTCCGTAACAATTTTGCTTTGCTACGAATATTACGTATGGATATGAAGGCCGGCCTACAGATTTAGTGGGTCCTGTGCAAAAATTTCAATTGGGCCCAAAAAAAATTTAAAAAAAAAAATAATAATAATAATAGAAAAAATAATCAAAATAAATAAAATAAAATAATTTACTCCATCATAAATTGAACACAAAATCTTTCATAAGCTATATATGATCTTTACCACTTGTAGACAGAGATTTTAATACTTAGTCATTACATGGACACGGATATATACATATAGTCTCAAATTTAAAATTGAGACCCCTCAAAATAGAGTACTGAGCAAGTACCACATGCTCGTGAAATGACACGATGGAATACATACAAATTTTATCGTAACTACTCTAGTCAACGAAGCTAAGTACATAAAATGGTAGTTTGAAATTACAAACTTACTAGCACGGAATCATCATCAGTAGGGCTGTAAACGAGTCGATTCGAGCCGATTTTCAGCCCAATCGATCATTGCTCGTCTGATTTTGACCTGTGATCGTGATCGGCTCGTGATCGACAATCGTCACATATTTGAGATCGAGATCGGTTCGTCAAGTTATAAAAAAGCTCGCGAGAAAATGATCGATTTGTGAAAAAATTAAGGATAAAAACATTTATTCTAGTAAAATAATAATAATTGATTATTATCATATTCATTAATTTTTGACATGATCAAATGGAACACTTGGAACTGGCTTCAAGGTAGGAGTCTAATCAGGAGACTTGCCTTACGCTCTGACTGGGATCTGTTTCCCCTGGACTGCCTCTCAATCTGATTTGCTGATTGGTTTTTGTCTGTTAGTTATATCCTATGGCCTGCGGTTTTTTTTGGTGACTTTGATGGGTTCACCCTGCTACTTTTAGTGATTTCGGCTGTCTATGACGGATATCACCACCCTTTTCTTCCTCCTCTACTTGGGTGGTATCTCCCCGTCATGGCACATACGTATTTTCCTCGCTCCTCTTGGCGTGGTCCCTCGGGACTATGACATACTAGACGGCGGGGTTGACGTGTGTAGTCGAAATGATTAAAAGTGGAGGTTCTGGCTGAGTTATTCATTAAGGTTCACCTTGACTTTTCTGCTGGCTAAGTCTATCTTATGGATATACGTCTGTTAGATTGTCCGGAGTCTCTTTGTTCTGTTTGCACCAAGTGCATCTGTATTGTTGGAAGACTTGTTGCTGGAACACTTCTTGTGTTCCTGTTTATGAATAAATTTTCCTTTTCCAAAAAAAAAAAAAATATTAATAATAATAAGCATAATAATAATTATTATTATTATAATTACTTATTATTATTATTATTATTGTTGTTGTTGTGTGCTCGCGAGCATCGAGCTTTTCATCTTCATGATCGTTGCTCGATCGAAAATGAGTTGAGCGAGCGAGCTCGTGTTGACCGATTTCGAGCACGATCTGAGCGTTGACCGAACTTTTTCACGGGCGCTCGCGAACGGCTTGATTCGTTTACAGCCCTAATCATCATCAGAGTCTTTTAGATTAAATTGAATGTCAGCCCTAATCATCAGTCTTTTGGATTGAATTGAATGTCATATTGTTGATTGCACGTACAATTCAACTGTGTCTATCTTGTGGATCTTTTCTATTGAAACACAAAAACAATGGACGTGAATTCATAATTTCGAAGTTGACTATACATTAAAACATCAAATACGATACAAAATTGCCATAAGTTAATTAGTCAAGCGGCATGGACTTCTCAAAAAATGTGCAACCTATCAATGTTATTCATGTATCGCGTTCAAATATTATCATATAAACTAATTCTTTTTAGAAGTTCAGTAAATAATTAAAATTAAGAATAATTTTTGTTCAAATATCATCATATAAACTCGTATACTCGTATGCTAACTTTTAAGCGGGAATAAAGATGGTAACCAATAGTGGAGTGGATTCCAACTCTTCTTTCAACCTTTTTGCATTCGATTCCCAACATATATTGCTACCTTGCTCTTGAGTGCCTTTCCCCATCACAACCTAAGATATTAGTACCTAATCCAATACAAAAACAATATATACTGTTCATCAAAGTTCAATTAAAACGTTTATTAATTTGCTTCATTTTCTTCTAATCTAGCTACCTCAAAAAATAAACTTAACAAGAGAACGGGATTCTCTAAAAACTATAGAAAGAATCAAGAAGATTTGGAAGTTATTTTATTTGTTTGTTTATTGGGACGTGGGATCTTGCAAATCTAGGTAACCCATGAATAGGTCTGTTGCAACGGTTGGGAGCATTAGTTATGTTCCAATGATATGGATATTAGTTGGTCCATTTTTTATGAATAGAACTGGAATATGTTCGGATTTTATTTATCTTTTATGCAAATCCAATTGTATTAAGATTAATAACTTTTAAAAAGCAGGAAATTTTATTAATATAAATGCGATATAAATTATTCGTGAGCAAAAGAATGTTCAAACAATTCAAGCTTTACAATGATCGAAAATCCATTAGATACTAATATACTCCATGTGTTCCACTCTTAATCACATAAAATGACTTGGATGAGGAGATTAATAAATTTCGGGTATTGACTGAAGACTGAGTTATAATATGTTTTAATAATCTTTTCATTGGATCGCGCGGTAATAAAGTACAACGAATTTGATAAAGCGGATAATGGTTGGGTAAAATTAAATCTATTCGTTCCAATTTATGAGGGTACTCTAATTGAACAACTAAAACTGAAAATTGTGAAATTTAGAGTAGGAATATGACTCAGAACCCCTTGATCAATGATAAACATAAGTAAATTTTGGGTTTGGGAAGGTAATCGGTGTCACCTATACGTTGTCTAAACATGACTTCATCCACAACCCCGAATCACTCAAGTAACAATGTAGAATATACAAAACTAGCCCAAAACGAGTACATGGTCTGGGGCGCCTACCCTTGCGTCGACAACCAGTCAATATGTGGATCACATAATACATATCCATAATAAGTAATTTAGTAGTTAAGTTAACTAAGCAGTATAGACATCCGCCTCTTACGCTTCATTTGATTTGTAGGAGGGGTTGGGAAAATATTGTTTTCCACCGTTTTGTATTCCAAAGTATATTATTGAAAATTTTAGAAAATCTTTATCATATACTCCCTCCATTTCAGATAAAGTGTTACATTTGACTTTGACCGGTCAACTGTCTTCGAGTTCGATTACAAATTACTCATAAACGATAATAGTAAATAATTTAATAAAAATTTAATTACTAAATTTTCATAAAATAAGGAGAGTTATTTTTCCGTAAAACATTTTACTTGAAAATCTTGTTAATTCCCTATTCTCCCCTCTAGGGTCTATTTCTTAGTTTAAGATCCCTCTTACCAACTCGAATTAAAGAATTAGTAGATCTCTTCCCCACCTCCCCTCCACATTTTTCTCACAAACCAAATGAATCCCTTATTATTAAACTAACATAGTTAGAAACTAGTAAAGTTTAATCCAGCCTCTTCTTCTTCCATTTTCTTTTTCATGATCTTTCTTATAATAAAAACATATGCTTCAACTTGACAATGATTTTGGGAATTGGTGGTTCAAGATCAATCGTACATTGTCAAATCAAACACATTTTTTCCAACTTTTATTGAATGTGAATTCAGAACAATCCTTTCCGGAGCAGGAGCAAGCATACAATCCTCTTGTCATTTTTCAGCTTTAAGCCTCTAACAATGTCTGATAAAATTCACTAGAGCTATAGCAAATTAATCAAACAAAGAATACTAACAAGGATACTAGCTTGCAGTAAAACAAAATCCATTTTCAACGTCGAAATTATATCCTAAAGTAGTTTAAAAATCATACCATCATATATATATGGGGAACAATTTTCGTTAACGATATAGCAAAACTGCAAAATTGTATGCATGCATTTCTTGTTTTTCAACATTTTAACTGCATTTTTTTTTTCTTGCATGTATTGTTAACAAAAGTAAGTGCTCTGAGTCTGTGACAATATATGATCATATGTGTCTGAAAATCTTTAGGTTTTATAATTCATCTACGTTAGATAGTGTAAAAATCGTAAAACCACATGACAAGTTGCGAATTCTCCGGAAATGACCGGACATAAGTACAGCGTCTAATCAAAAAGTGTAGATGGGCATAGGCTGGACATATATATATGTCGTCTGAATAATATAACTCCACTTGTACAGCATATAGTATATCTAGATATATGGGGTAGCCCGAAACTATTCCTCATCGGAACACTTTCTAATTTACCTTAAATATACATGCATATGCCCGATACAAGTTGCCAACTTGATCATCAAACCTGTACTCTGCTAGCTCCAATTAATGTCCAATCTCAAATTGGCATATTATGCTTGTCCATGCAACCAAAGTGAATATATATGCACCACCTCGTCTTGTTAGTTGTTACCCACTCGTGGAACTAGAACCAAATTATATCAACCCTTCCTCATGTCCCACCTGGTCAAACCATATAAGTACTGCTAGTTTCACACGTTTCTCTATCTTTAATTTTAGTCGAATCCCTCGTGTATATATAGTGAGATATATTATTATAGCTTATAAAAATACAAAAATTAAAAGACTCCAATAATCAGTTTAATCGAATATTCCCTCATGTGTACAAAAACTCAACTCGAATTGAGTTTGTAGGTTTCAGCAACACACATTCTAACATTTGAGATAGTTAGCACTTATACCAGCTCCAGTGGCTACAAGTGGCGTTGTAGCCACTGGAATGAAACGTGCCAGTGAACTCCATTAACGGCGTTTCAAGGCCGGTGCCAACCCTTATTCTGTTTTCTTCTTATTCTTTTTTATTCTTTTCTGTTTTCTTCTTTTAGTCCTTCTATTGTTTTCTTTTCTCTTTTTCTTTTTCAGTCCTTTTATTTGTTTACTTTTTTGGTTTTCATTCTTTTTTAGTCCAGTGAATGCAACATTATTATTGTTTTTTCTGTTTTTTAGTTCTTTTTTATTTATGTTTCTTTATTTGTTTGTTCTTTCATTTTGTAGCCTTTTCTTTTATTATTTCTGTTGAGGGTGAAGTCCCCAAACACTTAATAAGTTCTTCATAAGTCGCCCTAATCCAAATCACCGTAGAGCGTCCAGAGCACGCAAAGGTCCAAAGCACTCCAAAGAACTAGTAGGAAAGAAACTGCACAAGTAACTTTTGGGGGGGGGGGGGGGGGTTAGAACTGTAGACCCGGTTTCCTAAGTGTCAAACCGGATAAAGACTTTACTTGAGAGAGACTGAAGATCTGCTCTGTATAGTGATCGGGATTAGTTCGTAATGATGACCTGACTTACCGTTAGCATGGGAATGTGTTCCATATATATAGAGATCTCCCAAAGAGGAAGGGTTCCATTGGATCGTGCCAAGTGTAAGGCTCGGATTGCGCCAACAATGCTCTATTAGGCCCATGACCCATTAAGAAGACTTAACCCATTTCTGTTTTGGGCTTTCGAGGGTAGTTTAGTCATTCTTCGAGAGAAATTAGAGACTCCTAAAATTCGTCTCGGACCTTCGTCCGAAAGTGTAGGTCCGAGGGCCTGGTCCAAGTCACAATCTCATGTCTAAAAGCAACTCCCATAAACCACAAGGCATAGTGGTTCGGACCTTGATAGCCTCGGATCCTATTTTCTCTCTTGGTCCCTGTTCACTTGGTTCCTTATGAGGTTAGAAACTTATGTCCGGATCATCGTCCGGGTTGGACCCTCATGGTCTCGGACCATGGTTTGGGTCGGACCTACTGTCTTTGAGGTCTAGTTCATCGTTTCACTCAGGAGGGTCGAACCAGAGGTGGTCTTAGGGTCGGACCTTGAGGTCTTTGACCTTAGACAGCTTGAAATGCCTTAGGATTCGTTCCAAAGGCGTCTATGATGGATTGGACATATTTCCGTATCAACATATGCCCCCTAGTTTCCAAGTATCTTAGTAGAAGATAGTTGTGAAAATATAGTTTAAAGTGGGGAGAACATTTTTGTTTTCGTTCAATCCATCCCTTATAAGAAGAAAAAACCGTGCATTTTGTCGTCCTTAGCTTAATCCCCCCCCCCCCCCTTCTTACAGTCCGAGAGTGTGGTCTCAGACTGTAAGTGTGAAAAGGGGTATTTGTAAGCGAGATTAAGTGTAGGTTCGAGAGGCATAGGAAAGGGACACTTTTTGTTAGTGGTGAAATTGATTGTTCGGAATAATCCGGCGTGGGACATCCGAACGGACGATAGTCCGTGTGATTTGAAGAGATATCCACCTTTTGTAAAAAGATTGGGTTTATCTTGTGTGCACCAACCGATTCTTCGGAAGTTCCAAAATAAGACCTACGGGCGATTTCATAGCTCCACACCCGCAAGCTATTAAGGACAGCCGGATGGAGGAGGGTCCGCGTGACATACATAGTTGATTATTCGGGATAATCCAACTTGGGATGTCCGAACGGACAAGAGTCCGTGTAGTTTTATGATCAAAACAACCATCTGTAAAAAGATTGGATTGATACTGTTTTTACTAATCAACTCTTCGGAGCCAAATAAGGACCTATGGGTGATTTCATAGCTCCACACCCGTAAGCCAGTAGTGAAATTCGGACAGACTAGGGTCCGCGTGACGTACATAGTTGATTATTCAGGATAATCCAACTTGGGATGTCCGAACGGACAAGAGTCCGTGTAGTTTTAAGATCAAAGCAGCCATCTGTAAAAAGATTGGGTTAATACTGTTTTTACTAATCAACTCTTCGGAGCCAAATAAGGACCTACGGACGATTTCATAGCTCCACACCCGTAAGCCATTAGTGAAATCCGGACGGACTAGGGTCCGCGTGACGTACATAGTTGATTTATCTATCCAAGTGAGGAAGAGGGATCACCTCCGAACGGATGAGAATCCCTGTCGTTTATGATGATTTATCCGTCCGAGTGAGGAAGAGGTATCACCTCCGAACGGATGAGAGTCCGTGTTGTTTATGTTGATTTGTCCGTCCGAGTGAGGAAGAGGTATCACCTCCGAACGGATGAGAATCCGTGTTGTTTATGATGATTTATCCGTTCGAGTGAGGAAGAGGTATCACCTCCGAGCGGATGAGAGTCCGTGTTGTTTATGATGATTTATCCGTCCGAGTGAGGAAGAGGTATCACCTCCGAACGGATGAGAGTCCGTGTTTTCTATGATGATTTATCCGTCCGAGGGAGGAAGAGGTATCACCTCCGGACGGATGAGAATCCGTGTTGTTTATGATGATTTATCCGTCCGAGTGAGGAAGATGTATCACCTCCGAACGGATGAGAATCCGTGTCGTTTATGATTCGGTTTTTCGGGATTGTCCTAGTAGGGACATCCGAACGGACGAGGGTCCGTGTGCCTAGGACAGAGCCAACCATCCGTAAGAGGATGGGGTGCTATCTCCGACATTCCAAGTGTTGTTGGAATTCTAATCGTCGTCAAATGAATATTTTGGACGGATCCGTCATTTCACCTAGTAATTTGAACTATACCGTTGGATGAATTTTGATCGACGACCGAGATTTAATCCTGAATTGATGTGACGGTTGGGCTTCCAGAAATATCCTCGTATAAATAGGGCACCCGTCGCTTTCATTTCTTCACTTTTAGAGAGAGAAATTTCACAAATTGAGTAAATCCGAAGTTCTTTTGAGTGGTCCGAAGAAGTTTCAGTGCAGTCCGAATCAAGGAGTGAGTTCGAAGCAAAGTAGGTCAATCCGAAGAAGTCAGCTGCCTTCAATCCAACCCTTTTTGTTTTTGCAAGTAAGTGTTCTCTCCTTGTCTTTCAATTTTCTAAAGTAGTTGTCTTTTGGAAATTTCTTGCATGTTTTTCTCGTTCAGATAAGTGTTGTATGTAGTCCGTTCAGACGTATGTAGTAGGTCTCTTCGGAACCTCTAAGTTGTTTGTACTAACTGCGTACTAATTTCGAACTAATTACATCCGACAACACTTAGTTCTCTCCGAACCCCTTATGGGTTTTAACCATAAGTTACATAAACGGACTCTCGGACTTTAAACATTAAATCTCATAGGAATTCCCTTTCTTTCCCTAGGATGTCCGAGAGCGATAGTCAAAACCGTTCCGAGGCTGTTGGGTACGCGTCCAAAGCGGCGTCCTGGGCCGATACTTCCGAGGAAGTTGACATTGGTGATATTGGAGATCAAAGAGGAGCTGAACAATTTTTGAATCGGAGTGGTGCAGTATCTGAGGTGAGCTCTCCATCTTTCCGTTTAATTTCCCTTGATTCGAAATATCCGGACAAGCAAGATTATCCGGAGTGTTCGCATGTGCAGGGTGTCATGACGGTTCACGAGACATCTACTCGGACGATAGGAAATCCACGTCCGCGTCGAACAGACAACGAATCCGAACTTCCGGTAGAGATCCAAAACCTTTTTCGAAACTTAGGTTATAACACTAGGATTAATCCTAATCAGATCCCTTTCATCCCGGACCCGCAGGAGATTAATGTAGAGGAAGTGCACGATACTTCGGAGTGTTAGGAATATTTGTTTAGATTTTGATCAGCAAACTAATGACTTATCTTAGCTCAGAAAGGTGATTAGTACTCTTAGTTCACTTGAACACTGTAAAAGAGGAAACTCACTAAGTATGATAGTCTAGCTAATCTTGTATAGGATGTTAGGTCTCGAAATGTAATTTTTATTTTCTGAAGAAGACCAAGAAGAAGGCATCCAGCAGGAAAAGTTCAACGGATTTGAAGATTTGAAGACTGCACAAGATTGCTGAAGACAAGGGTTTTTCAGATACCTATGTCCAGATATCTTGAAGAAACAAGTGTTTCGAAACACGTGTTGCAAAAGATATATGAGAATAAAAGGTTTCTGAGACGAGGAAAGTGCCCACAGATATCTACACTCAAATACCTTGGACATATAATACGCTTCTGAAAAAGAAACATATTATAACAAGTTGTTAAAACAAGTGGTATCTGGAACAATGATGATCTCTGGAAAAGAACGTGCAAAGCCTCAGAAAGCTTGCATAGTTCCGTTGGCACTACAGGACAAAGTATAGTATAATGCATTAAATGCGCAGACAGAAATGTCTGAACAAAAGCTGTAGCTTCTGAAGAAGAAGACAAACCTGCTACAGTACTATACTCAGATATCAATAGTTTGAATTTAATTTAAGCCTAACGGATACTATTCAAACGGCACTCAAAATTCATCTATAAATATCAACACTTAGACTGCTTGAAAAGAGACACTGAAAACCTTAGATCACTGAACTTATATTGAATACTCACACAAGCTCTCTCAAGCAAACTACTTACTTTCAAGATTTCTGTTGCGACCAAAGCTCTTGATTCTAAGTAGCACAAAAGTTCTAAGTGTCCTGATCCTTAACGAGCATTGTTATCTGTGAAGGAATTGAACTAAGATTTCATATCTGAGATTCATTCTCTGGAACACTTACAATAGACTTGGGTCAGTAAAGAACAAGATACCATACATTGAAAAGTGTATTAAGTATACTTGATTCATAAATCTATCTGAATAACTGAATAAGTTATTTAAGAAGCTCACCTGACAATTTACCTTAACCAACACCTTAATCGGCGTGGAGTACAGGAAGTACTTAGTTTGGAAAACTAAGGAATAACTCCAAGGTTATTGAGCACAGGAAGTACTTAGTTTGGGAAACTAAGGAACAACTCAAAAAGGTTTCTGAGTACAGGAAGTACTTGGCTGTGAAAGCCGGGGAATAACTCAGGGGGAACACTTGGTTGGGAACCTAGTGTATTTAGGAATCAAGAAAAGATATCTGTAAGGTTACCTCATTTATCTTAGTGGATTCTAGGTCTGAGAAAGACCGAAGTGGATTAGTTGAAGGATTACGCCACCTTCAGATACCACTATAAAAAGACTTGTGTTATTTACTCTCTGCAGCTTATTACTTGTTTTACTTATCTTGCAAAGTACTTACACTTATCTTGCTGAACACGTGCACTTATCTTAGAAAAGTCTTCCGCTCTCTGAAATTAAGTATCAGATATCTTCACAGATATCTGAGAAACTGTGCTTATCGACAAAAGGTTTAAAAGACTATTCAACCCCCCCTCTATTCTTTTACTTTGCCGTTATCTGGACCAACAAGTGGTATCAGAGCAGGAGGTTCCCAAGCCTTCTGCACTGAACCTAGATCCCAGATAAGTGCCCACTAACTGCTTTTCACCTACACTTGATTCGTTTGTTTAGTGTGTTTGCTGCAGGATGTCTTTAAGTGACGCCCCAATTCTCAAGCCAGAGAATTATGAGAAATGGAAGAACAACATGATGCTCCACCTAGAAGCCATCGGATTTAAATGATCGAAGTAATAAAGAATGGCCCAATAGTCATTCAACGACTCAAGCAAGTCATAGAGGCTTCTAATGGTAGAGACAGAGAACAAAGTGATGGGTCTTCACGCATGAATCGTCAACCAAATGGAGACTGCCAACAAGTCATTTAGCGGTTAAAGCTCAGAGAACTCGGACATCGGAAGATGCCAAGAGAAATCGTTTGGATGGACAGCTCGTAATATCATCATACGTTCTACTCTAGAGCACATAAGTAAATGTGGGGTAAAAAACGGGAAAGTGGCACGCAACTAATTGAAGAAATCTGTGGCCTGAAAAAAACAAAGGAAAATAAGTTCAAGTTTTGAAGCTAAAATTCCAAAACTTTAAAGGGTCCCTCGAGACTCTTGAAGAACTAGATTTCCATAACACTTATGCGTGACGTGGCTGCACTTGGTGAAAGTAATAGATATACCCAGTCAGAAAAGATTAAAACCATTGTGAGAAGTCTTAATCATAACTGGGAACACACAAAGTTTTTCTAATTTAACCAAGGAATGCCAAATATCACTCCTGTGGAACTTTTCTCTCACCTTGCCACTGTTGACTATGAGACAACTCAAAGGGAACAAACAACTGAGAAGTTGCAGAGTGTTGCTCTAGTTGCTCAAGGAACTTCTGAAAAGAAGAAAGGAAAGGATATGACTGAGGATGCTCTTGCTGTAAAGCAAATGGAAAAATATGTCAGTCGAGAAATTGAGAGAAGAAAAGCCAAAGAGAAGTCAAAAGCATCTAGGCTCAAACTATCACCAAGACAAAATATGCAGAGCTCATCAACAAGCCACTCAAAAAGCATCAAATCGAGGAAGCGTAAATCGGAAATGATATCTGTTTCTATTGTCAAAAACCTGGTCATTTCAAGAAGGATTGTCCTGCCTTCAACAAACTTAAGACAGGTGACAAGAAAGATAGAAGAATCTTCAAAAGAAGTCAAAGAGCTATGCTCACTGAAGAAAGGAATTCAACTTCAACTGGATGCTCTAGATATTGAGTCTGATTCTGAGGATGAGGATTCAGATGATTCCACACGCTTCCCGTAAATATGCGTGTTTCTCATGAAGTAATTGACTTTGGTCAAAAGAAGAAAGAAGTGTGTGGAATGGCTGAAGAAATCTTCCCCGATATCTCCAATATTGAACCTTGTCTAATGGCTGATGAGGTAACACATACTTCCTGTTATACTTATGAAAGTGATGAAGAAGGAATCAAAGAACTGGAAAATCTCAGAAATGAAATTGATCTTTACAAAAGAAAATTTCTAATGTTCCGAGCTAGAGCCGAAAATTTCAAAGAAGAAAAGAATTCTCTTGCAAAGGAAAATTCTAAATTAATCAAGATATCTGAGAAAAAGGATGCTGAAAATGCATTTCTCAAGGCTCAGATATCTGAGACCGAAAAGTCACATAAAGAAGCAATGGCTAATCTTCAAAAGAATTATGAAGGTCTTCTTTCTGAGAATAAGGAACTCAAAAAGAAAGAACTATCTTTTCAATCTTATGCCAAAGCTAGTGACACTCTTACTGAAGTACAATCTTATTTAAGAGATCCTTCAGAAAAGAGAGGACTTGGGCTGGACACACAAACAGATAGTTCCACCACTCTGAATAAGAGTAATAAAGGACTAACATTCGTCAGTGCTCAGCAAGGTGATTCCCAAACAATCTACAGCATCGGTCAGAAAGCTAAGATTGTTGACAAAGGAAAGGCAGTTGCGACCAAGCCTTTGTGGGAAAAACAAGTCCAAAAGAAAACTGTGGGAAATGTCTCTGAAAAGAAACATAACACTGAGAAGTGCAACACCCACAATGCTATGTCTCTCAAAAAGGAAAAATTGCAGGAGCTGGCAAATTTTCTTATGTCATGTTTTCTGGAAAGAAAATTGATCATCCAAAGACTAGCAAAGTCCTTTGAAGAGATCTCGACAAAGATCGTGCTCGGAATGGTATTGGCTATAAAGCCATCGGAAAACAACTTGCTCACGAATACAAACAAGAGCAAGAACGATGGTTAAAGGCTAGAATTGCTCACATCAATTATCAGAAGTGGAAGATAAATCAAGACACTGAAAATCTGAATGCCAGGGCTAGAAGAAATCTGGCTAGAAAAGCTAAGTTTGCTAGAAAGCAGACTCAGAAATCTGACAGGTATCTGAAAGCACCAAATGGAGCACCTAGGAACACACCAAGGAAAAAAATAGTTTTTAACAACAATGATACCAATCATTTAACTAAGATTCCTCCTTATGTTCCTGTTAGACAAAAGAATGCTCCTAAGAAATTCATTCAAAAATGGATTCATACTGGAAGATTCTTTAGTCCAGATGGTTCCATTTTTGGTATGAGAACCTAATCTCCTGTTTCCTGTTTTGTGCAGAACACTCTAAAGACTAACTCAAAGTGGAATTTTGGTAGTGGATGTGGGAAGCACATGACAGGAGACAAAGCAAATCTGATTAACTACAAAAAGTGCAATGATGGACCAATTATCAGGTTTGCTGGAGGAGATAAAAATCCAACCATAGGTTTTGGCAATTTGAAATTCGGAGCCCTCACAATCTCTGAAGTACTTCATGTAAAGGGATTGAAATATAATCTCCTAGGCATGAGTCAACTAGTAGACAAAGGGTACTCTGTCAAGATCAAGTCAAAACTACGTAAAGTGATTGACAATGAGTCAAAGCAGACAGTCTTGGTTGCAAGGCATAAAGGAAATCTTTATGTTGCTGATTGGGCATCCACTACAACCAAAGAATGTCTCATGGTGAGTCAATCTGGCCACACTGAAGAAAATTGGCTATGGCATAAAAGAATGAGTCACTTGAATTTCAAAACTCTGAATAAGCTAGCCAAGAAAGAATTGGTGGTTGGTTTACCCAAAATGGCATATAGAAAAGAAGGTGTATGCTCAGCTTGCCACTTGGGAAAACAATCCAAAACATCTTTCAAGTCTAAGACTAGACATTCCAGTGAAAGGCCACTGCAATTGTTACATATGGATTTGTTTGAATCCTCAGTAACTAGTTATGCAGGAAAGAAGTATGGTCTGGTTGTTATTGATGATTACTCAAGATTCACTTGGGTTGTCTTTCTCAAACACAAATCTGATGCAAGGGTTGAGATACCTAACTTGCTGAATAAGCTCGAAGTCATGAAAAATGACAAGGTATCTGTAATCAGATTAGACCATGGTACTGAATTTGTGAACCAGTACATCAAAGAGTTTTGTACCTGCAAAGGTATACAACAACAACTATCTTCTGTAAGGACACCACAACAAAATGGTGTTGCTGAAAGAAAGAATAGGACCCTGAAAGAAGCAGCAAGAACAATGCTTGCTGACACTGAAATAAGTGAAATCTATTGGGTTGAAGTAAAACACAAAGATGCTACATTCAAAATAGATGTCTGATTAACAAACACCATGACAAAACTCCTTACGAGCTTTTCATTGGTAGACCTGCTAGTATCAAACATCTAAGGGTGTTTGGTTGCAGATGTTTCGTTCTTAACAATGGAAAAGAATACTTGAGAACGTTTCAACCAAAGGCAGATGAAGGAGTATTTCTTGGTTATTCTCTGAATAGCAAAGCCTACAGAATCTACAACAAAAGAACACAAAAGATCGAAGAATCTGTTCATGTAGTGTTCTATGAAGGAAACAAGAAGGTACTCTTGAATGATGATCTCTCAGATAGGTTCAAAGAACTAATGATTAAAGATTCTGAAAAAGGATCCTAAGAAGGAAACAATTCAATCATTCAAATTGAGGATGAGTCTGACGATGGAAAGCAACCTATGCTTAGTAACAACCAGATGACTTTAAGACATGATGAAGAATTTCCTATGAGAATTCCAGAAATGGAACAGGTTACTGAGAACCTTCATTATGAAGAGGTATCTGAAAGAGAGATTGCTTAAATACAAGCTCCAGATATCTCTAACACTGAAAGAGTGTCAGATATCCATGGCATTTCCCATATGTCAGATATCTCAGATACTGCACAAGTATCTCATCAAGATCATATTGATTCACATTCAAATAAAAATGATATTGATCCTACTAGTTCAAAACCCATTATGAAATGGATAAGAAATCATCCTGCAAAGGATGTGATTGGTCCCATAAACCAAGGAGTTAGAACAAGAAGAGCAATCGCTGAAAATGCAAGTTGTCTCTATGGATGTTTCATCTAAAAAATTGAACCAAAGACAATAAGAAGCATTAAAGGATCAAGATTGGATCTATGCAATGCAAGAAGAGTTGGATCAATTTGAGAGAAACAAAGTCTGGAAACTGGTTCCATTTGCTGACGGAATATCTGTAATCGGAACCAAGTGGATTTTCAGAAACAAAATGAATGAGTCTGGTGAAATAACTAGAAACAAAGCTAGGTTGGTTGCCAAGGTATTCACCCAGACTGAAGGACTAAATTTTGATGAATCTTATGCATCAGTTGCAAGATTGGATGCAATAAGACTCTTTCTAGCCTTTGCAGCTCATAATGACTTTAAAGTTTATCAGATGGATGTCAAGAGTGCATTTCTAAATGGTGAACTGGCTGAGGAAGTCTATGTTGAGCAACCACCAGGTTTTGAAGTTCCCTCAGAAAGTAGGATGGTCTATAAGCTTCAGAAAGCTCAGATAATTGAAAAGCTCCAAGAGCATGGTATGATACATTGGCCAGATACCTACTAGAAAGTGGTTTCAAGAAAGGAGATGTTGATAAAACACTCTTCACATTGAACCATGATGGGAAACTACTTTTAGTTCAAGTATATGTTGATGACATTATATTTGGATCTAAAGACAAGCAACTTTGTGAAGACTTTGCTGAACTCATGAAATGTAAATTTGAGATGAGCATGATGGGAGAATTGAATTACTTCCTAGGGCTGCAAGTCAAGCAACTCAATGATGGAATATTCATTAGTCAAACAAAGTATGCAAAGAATATGCTCAATAAGTTCAATCTAAAGCCTTCTGAAAAGAATGCTAAGATACCAATGAGCATTGAAACCAAAATGACCTATACTGAATCTGACAAGAGTGTTGAAGAACACAAGTATAGGAAATTGATTGGGTCTCTACTATACCTCACTGCAAGTAGACCTGATATTCAATATGAAGTTGGAGTGTGTGTTAGATTTCAGACAAATCCAATGCAGTCACACTACAACATTGCTATGAAGATATTAAGGTATGTAAAAGGTACTGTAGAAGTTGGATTGTGGTATCCAAAAGATAGTGGATTGAGTTTGGTTGGCTATTCAGATGCCGACTATGCTGGATCATTGCTTGATAGAAAAAGCACTTCAGGAACTTGTCAATTTCTTGGTGCTAGATTAATATCATGGTTCAGCAAGAAACAAAATTCAATTGCCACATCTACCACGTGTTTTGAATATATTGTCTTTGGATGTTGTGCTTCACAGATATTGTGGATACAACAACAACTCTGAGACTATGGACTCAATGAAGAAAAAACTCCCATTTTCTGTGACAACACAAGTGCTATTGCCATAACTCAGAATCCTAAGTTTCATACAAGAACAAAGCACATTGACGTTAGACACCACTTCATCAGAGACCATGTTGAAAAAGGCAATATAGAGATACTCAAGATTGGCACTGAAGACCAACTTGCAGATATCTTCACTAAGCCACTACAAGAAAGTAGATTCTTAGCCTTAAGACACAGTCTTGGACTAATGGAGCTACCAAAGAACTGAAAAAGTTCTGAGAAGCTATATCTGAAGAAGATATCAAAGAAGAGAGAAAAGGTATCTGGAACGAGTATCCAGAGAAGAGGAATCTGGAACGGGTATCTAGAAACTAAAGGCTAAAGGGTAAAATGGCTATTCAAAGATTTCTGAGACGGGTACTCAGATATCTGGATCACTCAGTAAGGAGGAACACAAAAGAGAATAGTACAACTGTCTGCAGTCAACTACTCTCTTGAAATTTGTATTATTTCTATCTTTGTGTAAAACTTGGACAAATACCAAGTGTGAGATAAATTCAGATGCAAACAGTGTTCTTGGTCATACAGAAACGTTATTCAGAAAGCTAATAGCCAAAATTCATTAAATGGCCACAATTACATTTGTTGATTGTGATCATTGCTGAAGAAGCAATGGTGACCCTTGATGAATTGAGCGATTGATCTTTATGGCAGAGATTAACTCTCAGTAAATAGTGGACTGTTAAAATTCCAACTGGGCCCACTATGCATTTAATGCCGAACAAACTTTTACTCACGCCTGCCTGCAATTCACAGATACTTACACACAAAATTAATTTGTATGTATATGTCTGTGGAGATTACATTGCTATATATATGGGATTTTGGCAAAAGAAATTACTTTCGCCTAATCCAACATACAGACTTGCACAAGAATAGCAAAAACTCTTCTTCAACCTCTGCAAATCTCTGTTAGTTTTTCTGCAAAGAATTACTAATCTCTCACCCAAATCTCTTTCTCGTTTCTCAAAAACTTCACTATTTAAAGAGATGGCTCCCAAACGTGTTTCTTCTCAGAAATCCTAAGCTACTAGTGGTACTGCTGAAAAGCAAGCACCAGTGCTAGTTATAACAAACAATCGGTTGATCGGAGAATTCGACCCTGATCATTGGACTTCAAATCACAGGATGATTTGGGGTGGTGCCATGATTGAGGAATACCTGGTAGCTGCAATAGAAAACCAGACTGACAGGAAGTTGGTACTTGATATGCTTGAAAAGGCAAAAATCAAGGGCTTTCTATCTGCTCTTCCCAGTGGAGTTTCTTCACTGGATGTTCTGGAGTTTTACAACAACTCCACAATTATTTCCAAGATCTCTGAAGGCACTGAGATAGTGTCTATCAAGACCAAAGTCCAAGGACAAGAAATCCTGTTGGACGAAACAGCTTTCTGTGAGCTGTTTGAACTTCAAAATCTTGGAAAGGATTTTGAAATTGACACCAAGGATGAAGATCTCCTTGAAGGTGTGAAGCAACTATACAGTAATGTGTGTGATCTTGACAAACCAGACACACCCATCGACTTTAAGCTTGCTGACATAAGGACCAGACATCTTTTGGTCCACTGGGATGTGTTGGCATGTATCCTTCACAGAGGCTTCGATGGTCTACAAGGAGGTGCTGACCAGATAAGCCAAGAACGCTGGATGATGTTGTTCTTGTTGAGTCAACAAGACAAAAGGCTGGAAAACCCTTTTAATTGGGGGAAGTACGCCTTCATGAAATTTGTGAAGAAGATACAAGGCTTTGAGCCTAAAATCGTTAAGGGCCTTGCTGAGCCAAAAGCCACAGTAAGCTATGGACTGAAAATTTGCTACTTACTGGAATGTCTTGGCATTGAGCTCAGAGAGACGGCAGATATTGCCAACAGTAACCTACTCTACAAATATGAGTATACAAACATGATGAAAAAGGTTACTGGATCTCAGAAAGGTTCCAAGAAGCGAAAGACTGAATTGGTATCTGAGGGAAAAGTTGCAACCAAGAAGCCCAGAACTTCACGGAAGAAGTCTGCTGCCAAATCAGAAGGCACACCCATTGAGGTTGTCGATTCCGAGATACCTGACGTCGCTGCAGATGAACTCATCAATGCTGCAAAAGAGGCATCGGCTACTGAACAAGTAGATTCAGCAAGAGAAAGTGCTTTCAGAAATGTGAAGACTATTACAGAAAGCCTTGCTGATGAACTCATAAATGCTTAGAAACTTCAAACTCTTTCTGCAGAAGCAGCAGGGATTGTTGATAACTCTGTTCCAGATTTCGATGACGAATCGGACGAGGAGAAGATCCCATCCCCCAAGGTTGCTGAAAAAGTAACCAATGCAAAGGGGAAGAACAAAAGGTCCAAGGTTGCTGAGAAAGCAACTAGCTCACAGGTTGCTGAACAAGCACCTATAGCAAAGGTTGTTGGTGCCAACACACCATCAGGGAAAGTCACGTATAAACAACTTCAAGAAGCCCTGATGAGTGGTGACCTAGTGTTGGTAGACGCTGATGTCAACACCACACTTAAAAATCTGGAAGAGCTCTCAACTGCTCAAACTTCTGCTTCCAGACAACCACAACAACCACAACCACAACAGCCACAAGTGGTTGATGAAATGGTAAATGTTGGTCCAGATAATGGCAAAGTAAAAGACTAGAGGGGGGGGGGGTGAATAGTCTTTTAAAACTTTTGTCGATAAACAGCTTTCGAAACTGGGGTTTCTGATACTTAAATTCAGAGTGCGGAAGACTTTAAGATAGGTAAGTGCAGAAACAATAAGTAAGTTTGTGTGTGCTTTGCTGAAACGTAAACACAGAAAGGTAAATAACACAGCAAGTATAGTGGTATCTGGAGGTGGCGTAATCCTCCAACTAATCCACTTCGGTCTTTCTGAGACCTAGAATTCACTAGAACAGATAATTGAGTTCACCTTACAATAATCCTAATTCTAAGATTCCTAAACAAATGGTTCCCAACCAAATGTCCCCCCTGAGTTATTCCCCAGCTCCTAGAGCTAAGTACTTCCTCTACTCAGATAACCTTAGAGTTATTCCCTGATTTCCCAAATCAAGTACTTCCTCTACTCCACGCCTTGATGGTGTTGGTTATAAGGTTTGTCAGAGAGGCTTCTCGTATAACTTTTCAGTTATGTTTTCAGAGAGACTAATAGAACAAGACTACGTAATACACTTGTTCAGTGGATGGCAGTCTGCTCTTTACTGACCCAAGTAATTGGTGTCCGTTCTCGAGAATGATCTTCAGAATTGGTATTTTAACTCTTTCACGAATAACAATCTCTCGTTAAGGTTCAGGACAACTTAGAACTACTAGTGATTCTTCAAGCAACAGAAAGCTTTCAGAAAGGGTAGTAGAGTGCTTGAGAGAATACTTTGCTTGATGGTAAGTTTGCAAGATAGAGCGTTCTAAGGTATGTTCTTCAAGCATCTAAGTGTGTGATATATATAGATAAATTTGAGAGGCGTTTGAATTGTATCCGTTGTGCTCTCTATCAAATTATATCCGTGTATATCTTGAACTATGTACTCAGAAGTCACTATCTCATTTTTCAGAGGATCGCTTTAAAGATTTCGCCATGCATTTAATGCATAGTACTGTTCATTGTCCTTTAGTCTCAACGGATACATGAGCCTTTCTGATGGCTTGCATGCTCCATACTCATGATGTCATATGTTCAGAATCATATCCCGAAAATAAGTTAATATACTCAAGAAAGGATTAAGGACATAGTCTTTCTGAGTTAGACTAAACCTTTGTGTCTTCATAAACCTTGTGCAATCTTCAGTCTTCTAATCTTCAGAAAAGCTCCATTGCTAGGATTGATCTTCATGGTCTTCTTGAAATAAAAATTACACTCAGAGACCTATAATCCTAATACAAGATTTACTAGACTAATCATACTCAGTGATTTCCTCTTTTACAATGTTCAAGTGAACCAAGAGCACTTAATCACCTTTCTGGCTAAGATAAGAACATGTGATGAGTGATCAAAATACTAACAGATATTCCTAACAAATTTTCCCCTTTTTGATCAGTCATCCATGACTATCTTTCAAGTCCTATTACAAAATTGTAATCCTGGAAGAGAAAACAATCCACCACTTAATCATTTCAAATGATATTCAATTTTAGTTGAATTAAGTGCAGAAAGTAAACATCAACCAAATCACAAGAAGTGATCTTTGCTGATAAGTTGTCATCTATTAAAATGTATCTGAGAGTATGATCTTCAGATAGGTACAGTTTACAGAGTAAGATGCAACTTTTACAGATAGAGAATTTCAGAAACAATCAGCAAGATTACAAAAAGTAATAAAACATACTAAGTAAATTAGAACAAAGGAGAGTCCAAGCTCCAAGAGAGTATTCTAATGTTACTAGTCTTCAAGTCTTCAGAAACACAACTTGGGTTCAGATACCTCAAGTTCTTCAGCACCCCTTTCTGGATCAGTTGACATGATCATCCACTTTTCTGCATTCTTGGACATAGTCATAAAGAATCCTTCTGACAGAGAGCTCTGTCTTTCTGGATAAGTCACATATTTCATGGTAACTCTTGCCAAGCTTGTGATTCTTCCGCAGAAAATGTTTGACCCAGAAGTACTTTCCCAGACCCAGGCATGGTCTACTTGCAGCTGAGATAGGTTGAAATACTTGTATATTTCTTCCAGATAGTGTATATCATCTAGGTATTCATCCAATGTCATATAGAATGACTCATAGGTTGAAACACCTAGTTTGTTCTTCCTGCTGTAGCTACCATCCAGTTTTCTTACCTTGTGTACATCATCAGGTTTTGGGTAAGGACAGGTAAAAGAAAGATCCATCTTTCTGGCTTCATTCCTCTTTTCTACTTCAAAGTTTAACCAGGCATGAAGGTTCTCAGGTTTTAGCAATTCTGGCTTGCCTTCTCTCCATTTCAGGATCTGGTTGAGGATGGGAGTTGGAAACTTATCATTGACAAGTAGATGTTGTAGTTCCAGAATCCAATACCCTCTCTTGTTCGGAATGCACCTATATGAAGATTCTTCATTACTAGTCTTCATATACTCAATGTGGGCATCAATTGGCCTTTCTTGATGTGTTTTATTGTTTATTCTGCCAAACTGGAAATCCCTCCTTGCTTTTCTGTTTGGTGGCCTTCTGTCAGGAGATCCTCTAACCCTTTCTTCCTGCCTTGGGGCTATGCTGGTGGATGTTCCTTGTATAGACTTGGTGTTGTCAGAAGGAGTTCTGGCTGCTAAGGGCTTTGCTGCCAGAGGAGGTTGTGAAGTAGTTGCTTGTCTCCTTTTCTTGTGAAGTGGATGTTCATCAGAATCATCCTCATCATCATTGTAGTCCAAAATTGGAGACTTGCAGCTTTCTTGGCCTCTTACTTCTCCTTCTTCCTTTTCTTCTTCTTGAAGTCTTCTTCTTCGAGATTCTAAGGACTTGGTTCCCCTAGTGACCATACTTCTCATTTTCCGGCCGGTTGATCTGGAACAACTTCTTCAAAGGGGTGTTCCGGTGGTGTCCTTAATGACAAGTTGACTTGAGGAGGAGGATTTGATTGTTTTCTTTTCTTCCTCGCCTTTCTGAGGCATCTCTTCTTCCCCCTTAGTCATGAATGACTGACTCATGATAGCATAAGCTTCAGAGAGAGTTTCAAAGTTTTTCTGGAGATTGTTGTGCACCCTGACTAATTCTTGAAGTTCTTTCTTCAGCTCGTTGTTCCGCCTAACCAGCCTCGCTTTTCGCTGAAGTTCTTCAAGCGGCCTTAGGATGGCGTTGGCTTGCAGATAAAGCATGGTCGGCTTCATTCAATGCTGCATTAGCATTGTTACAATCCTCATCCCCGACCAACCCTAGGTCTTTCCGAGAGAGAGCGTCTTTGGTTGCTTTGTTGAGTAAAGCGGCACCAAAGGCTTCATCTCTTCGGGACGATTTTAGCACTTCAGATTCGGGCAACTAGTGTCTTTCCGAGTTCTAAAAGACACTGCTCCTGCACGGTGCTCTTCACTTCTTGAACTACTTGGTGCGAGAATATATGAGGAGCAAGTAGGGCTCTTTTGTCGAGTGACAAGTCTCTCATCTTCCGCTTGATGATCAAGTTGTGGTTTCAAAGATCACTATCATAATCCTTTTCTTGGATTGTTAGCAGATTGACAATCTTCTTCTGCTTTCCATCAAGTGTGCTGGCCTTCTGAGAAGATGTAGAAGGTCTTTCTGATGCAGTCTCAGCATCATGCTCTTCATCATCATTGTCATCCATTGCATCTATTTCAGCAGCTGTGACAACAATGGCATTTTTCAAATTTCTTTGCTCATCTAGGAGTGCCAATTCTTTGGCATTAGCTTCTTCGAGCTTTTTGATTTTGGCTTCCTTTTCATCAACAAGAGCTTGAGTCTCAATGTTGATTCTCTTCTCTTCTTCTAATACCTTTCTGAGTTGTTCAATTCTAAACTCAGCGGCTGAAATTTCTTCTAAGGCATCATTGTGTTCAGCCTGTTGGGTATCTTGATTAGACTTGGGAGGTGATGATGATGGAGCTTTCTGAGCAATTGAGGGAGTAGCCTTTTCTCCATTCTCTTTGCTAGCTTTCTGAATCCCGCCTTGTCCAGGTTGGGGATCATCATCCTGATCATCATCATCATCACTCTTGTTCTTTGTTTCTTGGTTTAGATGCTTAGAGGGAGGTTCTTGATAATCATTTTCGTCCATCTCCTCGTCATCTTCTGAAACCAGGTTGATCACATTTGGGAATGTAATCATCCTCCCATTAACTTCTTCTTGTTCAGCAAGATAAGTAGTGAGCTTCTCGGGCAAGGCAGATGGGTAACCATCCGCTTGGTTTGAGCATCCGCACTTGAAATCGCTATAAGTCTTTGTGCTACTTCATGAATGAAGTCTTTATGCATTAGTGGCAAATGAGTAGGACTCAGGGAACAATGCATGGATATAATCCTCCAGATTTAGGCAATTGCTCTCTTTCGGGACGTCGACATTTCGCTACTGTAAAGGTCACTTTCGAAGTTTCTCGCCATTGTTCAAGCACTTGAGATGTTTCTTTAAGGTGTGCTTCGAAGGCCTTGAGTAAATCAACCGCACTAGACTTTGAGCTCGAAAGAAAGTGTTCAAGTTAGTTTTGTTCAAACCACTTGTGTTAGTATCTCGTGCGTAAGTGAGCTTTACGAGCATACCGTAGAAACACTAGGCTCATCCGCTGATTTTTGCTTGCTTGGGCACAGGCCTCAGATACTTTGGTGAGGAGAAGTTTTATCCTCATCAACCTTTCTTTCCGCTTGAACACGAGAGTTAAAATCAAACATGTTTAGAAACTTTTAATGTAAAGGATAGGTGGAAAAGTGCTTCGAGACTTCACTTACTTCCAAGTGAGGAAGCTCAAGAGATGTTCCTCGAAACCTTGGGGGTTTCGCACCTTTCTCAGAATCGCTTGTTCAAATAGCTTTTAGTTTCTTTGGAGGAGATGACACAACTGCTTTCTCCATCCAATTGTTCTTCCGACCGAGCCTGTAAGAACAAACATAAGAGATTTTAGTAGGGTTTTCCAGAGCATCGTTGAAGAAGACTATTATAGATTACTTACCTTCTCGTGAAGGCTCAAGAATACTTCCTCGTAAAGCTTTTCACTGGAATCTCTAGGTTTTGGGGTGTTGGTTCCACCACCACTACTTCCTCAGTTGGAGCCTAAGAAGAGGCATTAAGAATATTAGAACATAAGAGCAATTTTAGTTAGTTATTTCTTGTTCAGAGATAACTTTTACTACCTGTGGGACAAGCTCTTCTTGATGTTCTGAGGTTGGAGGGACCTCTTCTTGATTCAAAGGGGTGACAGTTTTTCCCGAAAGTGTGTTCCAAGTCAGTTTGAGTCAGCCGATCATTGATCTCTTGAACTTGTGGTGATTCCACGCCTCTGTGCTCATTATTGATCTCCTCTGCAGATCATTCGATTCTCCATCTCACCGATCCCTTTCGAGAGTTGAGCTTTCGTAAGGTTGAGGAACCTGTTCAAGAACAGGGTTTTCTTCAGCAATATTAAGTGCTGGCATTGTGAATGTGGAAGCAATGGCAACATCTTCCATCATTCTATCTTCCTCACCCAGGCCTTCTTCTTCCTCAAGCGTAGGGGCTCTTGTCTTTCAAGAGCCGAGCTTGATGCTCCTCCATGGGTCTCATACTTGAATCTTTTGAGTACTTTTGCAAGTACTTCATCATCCTCGTAATCACTATTCGTGGTCAGTGCACCCATCTATGATATTTCTATCATCTCCGAGAGTTCGGACCATTCGGTTCAGGACTCGGGGCATTCTCGATTTGTTTTCTCGAAGGCTCCAACATCTTCTGAGACCTTGTCTCCAGAAGGTTGTGCCTCTTGTATGATTAGGGACTTGGAGGCTCTTTTGCTATGAGTCCTCTTTCTCTTGGCAACTGGAGGTTTAGCTTTGGCTAGCTCAGAGACCTCCTCACCTTGCTGTGTAGTTTCTTCTTCTTCTTTTCTCGAAAAGCGTTTCAAAGAAGTTTCTCCTTTTCTTCAAAAGCGTGTCTGAAAAGGGAGATGGTGACTGGGATTTCCTGCCTCTCTCTGAGAGTGATTCCCATTGTTTCCAGAATGTAACAGATCCTGAGACCAAAGTGCATATTGGCCTTTGGCTCAGCAAGGCCATTGATGATTTTGTGCTCAAATTCCTCAATGTGTCCAAGAAATTTGTTGAAGGCGTACTCCCCCCAATTGAAGTGGGTTTCCTGCCCTTCATGCTTCTTGTTTAGAAGATGCATCATCATCCATCTCTCGATGCTTATCTGGTCTACTCAACCTTTGTTGCCATCAAAGCAACGGACCAGAATAAGAGCTAAAGTACTCCAATGTTTCTGGAGATGACTAGTTCTGATGGCCTTCAGAACAAAGTCTCCTGGGCAACCTTTTGCATTTTCTAACTGGATTGCTTCAAATAGCTCTTTGACGCCTTGAATCATGGAAGCGTCCTTGATGTTGATGTCTTCAAATGTTCCTCGATTTTTCAATCGGAATATCTTGCAGAAAGTCTTGCAGTCTAGAACAATATCTTGTCCTTGACTTCACCGCATGTATTTTCTTCTTCATCATTCACAACTTTTGTGAAGATTTTGGAGTTGTTATAGAACTCAAAGACATCCAAAGGTGGATAGTCCTTTGTGCAGCAGATAGAAGCTTGTAGATATGGGAATTCTTCAAGATTCCCAATATCGCTTCTTCCGTTTTGAAGATATAACCGCCGTACATATCTCTTTACTAGAAAGGCTCCCAATTCATTTTGTGTTTAGGGTTCCATCCGATGGGGTAAACTTTCCGTATATGCTTATTCAACACCTTAAGTTCCTTTCCTCCTTGCTTTTCAACAGGAGCAGATGATGCGGCCTTAGGGTTCTTGGTGGTCATCTTCTTAGGTGCCATCTCTTATATAGAGTTGTGAGTGAGTGTTTTTCAGATGAATTTTGCACAAATAATCGAGATTAGTCTATCTTTTCAGAAGACTAAGCGCGAGAAGTTGAGTTTTGCAGAGGGGTTTTGCAGAAATCTTGAGAGATTTTGCTGTTTTGATGCAAGTTTGAAATTTCGGAATTGGTAAAAGTGTTTGTCTTTTGCCCAAATCTTATATATATAGCAGACAAAATGTACATAGATACAACATACATATAGCTGAATATGAATGCGTGTCTTTGCATCTGCAGAGGCGTGGTACGTCCTTTGTACTTCAATAAATGCGTAGTGAGCCATGTCTGCATTTCTCAACAGACATTACTTGCTTTATTTTAATCTCAACCGTTGAGATCAAACGTTTATTCATCAAGGGCTTATATTGAATATCTTGTAATGTTATTAATCAACAAATGGTAATGTGCCGACTTGATGGATTTTTAATATGCTACATTCATTGTGTCACTTAGTAAAGAGTTGGAACACTTAATCGTTTGAGCTTATCGTTCTGAGTGTCAAGTCCTTATCTATATATTGTTTATCATGAAAATGGTAAAAATACAAGACATTGCACATGTTTGACTTTCAGAACTTATACCTTTTGGGCTTTGTGTGTCCATTTCTCTTTATGACTACATAGCTTTCTGAATTCAAGTGTCAGAAGCTTCAATTGTTTGAATGTATTTCACCCACTCTCAGTAAGTAAGTTCTAGTTTTATTTACTTATTAAGTGTGTACCGACCTTTGCCTTCGGATACCGCTCCAGAAATGTTTTGCCTTTCCGAGTGTTGCTACCGTAAACCTTTGCATCACTTCTTATCAACTTGGCTTTCTCGAGAACCCGTTCTCGAGGCCTACTCACTTATTCGCCTTTTTAGAGATTCAGGACAATTTTTCCCCTTAGGCAACTCCATTAATCCAAGATTATGTCTTAAGGTCAAGAACCTTTTTCTTGTAAGGGCTTAGTGAAGATATCTGCAAGTTGGTCTTCTGTGCCAATCTTGAGTATCTCTATATTGCCTTTCTCAACATGGTCTCTGATGAAGTGGTGTCTAACATCAATGTGCTTTGTTCTGGCATGGAATTTGGGGTTCTGTGTGATTGCAATAGCACTTGTGTTATCATAGAAAATGGGAGTTTTCTCTTTATTGAGTCCATAGTCTCTGAGTTGTTGTTGAATCCACAGAATTTGTGTTGCACAACAACCAAAGAAGAATATATTCATTCCGTGGTAGAAGTTGCAATTGAGTTTTGTTTCTTGCTAAACCATGAGATAAGTCTAGTTCCCATAAACTGACAAGTTCCTGAGGTACTTTTCCTATCAAGCATTGATCTAGCATAATCAGCATTTGAGTAACCAGCCAAACTCAATCCACTTTCTTTAGGATACCACAAACCTACATCTACTGTACCTTTCACATACCTTAATATTTTCATAGCAATGTTGTAGTGTGATTGCATTGGATTTGTTTGAAATCTAGCACACACTCCAACTGCATATTGAATATCGTGTCCGTCATAGAAGGTAAAGTAGTGAACCTATCAATTTCCTATACTTGTGTTCATCAAAACTCTTATCTGATTCAGTATAGGTCATCTTGGTTCCTATGCTCATAGGTATCTTAGCATTCTTTTCGTATCAAGTTTGAACTTTGTGAGCATGTCTTTTGCATACTTTGTCTGACTAATGAATATTCCATCATTGAGTTGCTTGACTTGCAATCCTAGGAAATATGATGTCATCAACATATACTTGAACTAAGAGTAGTTTCCCATCATGGTTTAAAGTAAATAGAGTTTTATCAACTTCACCTTTCTTGAAACCACTTTCCAGAAGGTATTTGGCCAAAGTGTCATACCATGCTCTTGGAGCCTGCTTTCACCCATAAAGAGCTTTCAGAGCTTATAGACCATTCTACTTTCGAGGAAACTTCAAAACCGTGTGGTTGTTCAACATAGACTTCCTCAAAGAAGTTCACCATTCAAGAATGCACTTTTGACATCCATCCGATAAACTTTAAAGTCTTTATGAGTCAAGAAGGCTAGAAAGAGTCTTATTGCATCCAATCTGGCAACAGGTGCATATGACTCATCAAAATCTAAACCTTCAATCTGGGTGAATCCCTTGGCAACCAACCTTGCTTTGTTTCTGGTTATTTCACCAGATTCATTCATCTTGTTTCTGAAAACCCACTTAGTTCCAATCACAGATATTCCTTCTATAAATGGAACTAGTTTCCAGACTTTGTTTCTTTCAAACTGATCCAACTCTTCTTGCATTGCGTAGATCCGCCTTGGTCTCTTAATGCTTCTTCTATAGTTTTTGGTTCAATGTTTGAGATAAAACATCCAAAGAGAGAATTAGCATTTTCAGCTATTGCTCTCCTAGTCCTAACACCTTGATTGATTGGTCCAATTACGTCTTTTGCAGGATGATCCTTGATCCATCTCATCATAGGTTTAGGGCTAGTAGGGTCAACATCTATGTGATCTGAATGTGAATCACTATGATTATGACTTGATACTTCTTCAGTATCTGTGACATTTTGCACCTCAGAAGGGTGGTGAATGTCTGACACTTTCTCAGTGTGAGAGCTCAGGACATGCTCTGAGAGGTCATTTCAATTAGCTCTCGATGAACATCTTCGCCCATTTCGAATTCTCATAGGAAATTCTTCATCATGTCTGAGAATCATCTGGTTGTTACTAGGCATTTCATGCTTTTCTTCGTCAGAGTCATCCTCTCTTTCCACAATGATGTTTTTCCTTTCTGAGAGTTCCTCTTCAGAATCCTTTATCATTAGTTCCTTGAACCTTTCTGAGAGTTCATCAGCAAGGGGTGTTTTCTTGCTTCCTTCATAGAATACAACATGAACTGATTCTTCAATCTTCTTTGTTCTTTTATTGTAAACTCTGTATGCTTTGCTATTCATAGAATAACCAAGAAACATACCTTCATCTGCCTTTGGTTGAAATGTCCTTAGATACTCTTTTCCATTGTTAAGAACAAAACATCTACAACCAAATACTTTTAGATGTTTGATATTAGGGGGTCTACCAACCAAGAGTTCATAAGGGGTCTTGTCATGGTGTTTGTTTATCAAACATCTGTTCTGAGTGTAGCATGCTGTGTTTACAGCTTCAACCCAATAAACTTCACTTATCTCAGTGTCAGCTAGCATTGTCCTTGCTGCTTCTTTAAGTGTTCTATTTTTCCTTTCTGCAACACCATTTTGTTGTGGTGTTCTTACAGAGGAATGTTGGTGTTGTATACCTTTGCTGGTACAAAACTCCTTAATGTACTGGTTGACAAACTCAGTACCATGGTCTGTTCTGATTGCAGATACCTTGTCATTTTTCATGACTTCAAGCTTATTCAGCAAGTTTGGTATCGCCATCCTTGCATCAGATTTGTGCTTCAGAAAGACAACCCAAGTGAATCTTGAGAAGTCATCTACAACAACAAGACCATACTTCTTTCCTGCATAACTAGTTACAGATGATTCAAAAAGATCCATGTGTAATAGTTGCAGTGGTCTAACACTAGAGTGTCTGATTTTGGACTTAAAAGAGATCTTAGATTGTTTCCATCCGACAAAGTAATGATACCATCCTTTCTCGAAAGATTTTTGGGAAGGCCAACCACTAACTCTTTCTTGGCAAGTTTGTTCGTAGTTTTGAAATTCAAGTGATTCATTCTTTTGTGCCATAACCAAAGGTTCTTCCGGTGACTGATTGACTCACCATGAGACATTCTTTAGTTGTGGGATGCCCAATCGGCAACATAAAGATGTTTTTTCACGAGCAACCAAGACCGCTCTGACTCATTGTCATAAGTTTGCAATACTTTGCTTTGAATATCATGAATTTGCAAACCGCTCATGTTAAATAGATTATATTTCAAACCCTTAACATGTAATACGCGTTGATAGTTAATGATCCTAATTTGACGTTACAAATCCCGAGAGGGATTTAATTCTCCTCCAAAGAACTCGATGTCCGGTCCATTGTTGCAAGTTTTGTAGTCGATTTGATTTGCTTCCTCCATGTGCTTTCCGATCCACTATCAAATATCCATCGAGCCTTAGTCCAAGAGGCGCTCGCATAAAACAGAAATGTGAGTTAGGTTCTTGCTTCAGAGATAGAACCATTTAGACTAAACATTCTTCCAGTAGGAATCCACATTTTAGTGAATTTCTTGGGAGTTTGTTTTTGTCTAACTTGATCAGAAGGAGATGCAATAAAATTAGTAATTTTGATCTCAATTTTCCTTCTTGTGGTGTTTCTAGGTGTTCCTTTTGGTGCTTTCTGGACCCTGGGTTTCTTGGATTGCTTTTCAGCAAACTTAGCCTTTCTGGCCAGGTTCCTTCTAGCTCTGGCATTCAGTTTTTCAGTGGCTTGAGATTTCTTCCACTGCCTATCACATGCAATATCGCCTTCGCCATTGTTATTGTCTTCCTTATATTGTTGCAAGAACTTTTCCAATAGCACGATAGCCAATGCCATTTCGAACACCTTCGCTTTCTCAATACGCTCTTCGAAGTTTTACTAGTTTCTGCACCATCTTTATTTTCATAAAATGGTACAGTAGAGAATTTGCCTATTTTAGCAATTCTTCCTTTCCTAGTAATGTAGCAATGTGGATGGTTACATGTCTGAGGGTTATGTTTCTTTTCAGAAACCTTATCCGCAAGTTTCTTGTGAACTTGTTGTTCTTTCAATGGCTGGGTTGCTACTCTTTTTCCTTTGTCAACTACCCTAGCTTTCTGACCAATGCTATAGGTGGTTGAAGAACCATTCTGTTGACTTTTTACAAAGGTCAACCTTTCATCACTCTTCTTCAGAGGAGATGAATTACTCGATTGTTCATCAAGTCCAAGTCCACCTTTCTCAGAGGGATCTCTCAGATAGGATTGAACCTCAGTGAGAGTGTCACTAGCCTTTGCATAAGATTGGAAGGATAGCTCTTTCTTTCTGAGTTCTTCATTCTCAGAAAGCAGCTTCATCATTTTCTTAGTAAGTTCATCCAAGGCTAGTTTGTGAGAATTTTTATTCTCAGATATCTGAGATTTCAGAAAGGCTATTTCAGCGTTCTTGTTTTCAGATCCTCTGGTTAGCTCAGAAACCTCTTTTTCAAGAGTTTCTTTGCTTTCCTCTAGAATTCTGGTTTTGTATTGTGCTTCCAGAAATTCTTTCTCATAACGATCCAATTCACTCTTGCCAACTCCAGATCCTCAATTCCATCATCACTCTCATAGTACAGAAATTGTGAATTATTAGTTACCTCATCAGCCATAAGACACATTTCAATGTTGGAGATGTCCGACCAAGAATCTCAAAGAACTCCACACATTTCTTTCTTCTTAAGGTCAAGTCAATTACATCGGGTGATTCCACACAATTCGGTGATGGTAGGTTCGAGTCATCCGAATCTCCATTTTCGTAATCTGCCTCAAAGTCTAGAGCATCAAGTTGAATTTGAATCTTCTTCCTTCTTCACAAGAAGGCCCTTTGATTTCTCTTGAAATTTCTTCTTCTTCTTGTCACTGCCTTGAGTTTGTTTAAAGCAGACAATCTCTTGAAGTGACCAAAGCTTTTGACAATAGAAGCAGATATCATTTCCTATTTCGTAGCCTTCAAGATTAACACCTTCTCGAATGGGGTGTGTTCAGAGAGTTGTTCACTTGTATGTTCTCAGATCGATGATAGTTTGGGCAAGATGCTTTTTCACTTTTCTTAGCTTTTCTTCTCTCAATCTATCGACTCACAAATTTCTTCATGTGTCTTATTGCAAGAGCATTTTCTTCAGATGCTTTTGGTATCCTTCTTTTCGTATACCTTGAGAAACTAGAGCAACACTTTACAACTTTTCAAATTGCTTGTTCTCTCGAGTTGTCTCATAGTCTACAACAAGATGAGAGAAGAGCTCTCAGAGTAATATTTGGCATCCCTTGATAGAAATAAAAGAACTTAGTGTGTTCCCAGCCAGATTGAGAATTGACAATAGTCTTAATCTTTTCCGACCGGAGTATCTATCGCTTTCACCAAGTGTAGTCATATCACTCATAGAGTAGTAAATCAAATCAAGTTCTTCCAGAGTTTCAGGGGACCTTGTTTGAAGTTTTGGAACTTCAATTTAAGAACTTCAACTTGTTTTCTTGGTTTTCTGCCCGCATGATTTCTTCAATCAATTGCTGTGCAACTTTCGCTGCTTTAGCACCCTACGCTTTAATCGTATGTGCTCGATGTCGATCCGATGATTATATTACGAGCTTGACCATCCAATCAGGTCTCTCGCATCTTCGATGTCCAAAGCTCTCGCTTGTCTTCATATATAATGCTTCCACGAGCAACATGACCACTATCACTAGCGCCATGTCCTCGCCCATCTTCCTTGTTCGAGGTTTTTCTTCCATCGACACCTCAAGAATTGTTTGAGTTGTCTGATTTTGATAGGACCTTCATTGATGACATAGATCATCTCATCACTAATGGCCTCCAGATGGAGCATCATGTTGTTCTTCCATTTCTCGTAGTTTTCTGGCTTCAGAACGGGTGCATCACTCAGAGACATACCTGCACACTTAACACACAAATTATATAGTCCTCAGAAAGGGACAAAGTTCCTTCACCTATCTGGGGATCTAGGTTCAAGTGTAGGCTTGTGAACCTCCGCCTCGATACCACTTGTTGGTCCAGATACGGCAAAGTAAAAGACCAAGGGGGTGAATAGTCTTTAAAACTTTTTGTCGATAAACACAGTTTCTCAGAAACCTGGGGGTTTCTGATACTTAAATTCAGAGCGCGGAAGACTTTAAGATAGGTAAGTGCAGAAACAATAAGTAAGTTTGTGTGTGCTTTGCTGAAATGTAAATATAGAAAGGTAAATAACACAGCAAGTATAGTGGTATCTGGAGGTGGCGTAATCCTCCAACTAATCCACTTCGGTCTTTCTGAGACCTAGAATTCACTAGAACAGATAATTGAGTTCACCTTACAATAATCCTTATTTTAAGATTCCTAAACAAATGGTTCCCAACCAAATGTTCCCCGAGTTATTCCTCACTCTAGAGCTAAGTACTTCCTCTACTCAGATAACCTTGAGTTATTCCCCGATTTCCCAAATCAAGTACTTCCTCTACTCCAAGCCTGATGGTGTTGGTTATAAGGTTTGTCGAGAGGCTTCTCGATAACTTTTCGCTTATGTTTTCAGAGAGCCTAATAGAACAAGACTACTTAATACACTTGTTCAATGGATGGCAAAGCTCTTTTATCGACCCAAGTAATTGGTGTCCGTTCTGGAGAATGATCTTCAGAAATGGTATTTTAACTCTTTCACGAATAACAATCTCTCGTTAAGGTTCAGGACAACCTAGAACTACTAGTGATTCTTCAAGCAACAGAAAGCTTTCAGAAAGGGTAGTAGAGTGCTTGAGAGAATACTTTGCTTGATGGTAAGTTTGCAAGATAGAGCGTTCTAAGCTTTGTTCTTCAAGCATCTAAGTGTGTGATATATATAGATAAATTTGAGAGGCGTTTGAATTGTATCCGCAGTTCTCTATCAAATTATATCCGCTTATATCTTGAACTATGTACCGTAAGTCACTATCTCATTTTTCAGAGAGGATCGCTTAAGATTTCTGCCGATGCATTTAATGCATAGTACTGTTCATTGTCCTTTAGTCTCAATGGATACATGAGCCTTTCTGATGGCTTGCATGCTCCATACTCATGATGTCATATGTTTAGAATCATATCCCGAAAATAAGTTAATATACTCAAGAAAGGATTAAGGACATAGTCTTTCTGAGTTAGACTAAACCTTTTTGTCTTCATAAACCTTGTGCAATCTTCAGTCTTCTAATCTTCAGAAAAGCTCCATTGCTAGGATTGATCTTCATGGTCTTCTTGAAATAAAAATTACACTCAGAGACCTATAATCCTAATACAAGATTTACTAGACTAATCATACTCAGTGATTTCCTCTTTTACAATGTTCAAGTGAACCAAGAGCACTTAATCACCTTTCTGGCTAAGATAAGAACATGTGATGAGTGATCAAAATACTAACAGATATTCCTAACAGTAAATGAACTCCATTTCGACATATCAGCTATGCAACATGCTGAAGAAAATCCTGCAAACAAGCAGGTTCCCCAACTCCTAGAGAGGGATCAAACTGAGACACCTGCTCAGAATGATCAAACAAGGGAGGCAACTGAGTCAGTCACTCAGGAAAGGTCTGAAGTACCAGAAACTTCAAACAAAGAAGCCATAATGGAACAGCAAGACCAAAGCATAGAAGGGTCACAAGTTCCAGAGACAAATCAGCCTGACAATGCTCAGGTAGCTGAATAGTTTAACTCTCTACTTGTGAAATTTTATGTTCATCAATCTTGTTACTTATAAAAATTTCTTTGTTAGAGGCTGAATTAGAAACAAAAGAACAAGAGGAAGCTGAAAAGCTTGCCTCAGAGACTGAGAAGGAGGCTACTACCTCACCTCTTAAGGAATCTGAGTCTGTGCTACAGGTGATAGAGAATTCCCTAAGACATTACTTTTCAGATATTTGTTAATTCACTTAACTAATCAAGTGGATGTTTCTAATAGGCTCCAACTGAGAAGGAAAATGATAAGGCTGAAAAGCCTAACTCATCAGAGAATCAACCAGAGACTCACAAAGTCTCTGAGGAACAAGTATCTGAGCCTTCTATTGAGAAGGTATATATATATTTCAGATACCTATAATCTTCAAAGACAAATCTCTGATCATTTTTCTCAAACTAACACTTTCTACTTAACAGGTTCAAAAAGAAGTAGAAGTTGCTAGGGATTTGCCCGCTCAATCCCCATAACAAATGGAAATTGATGAGGCATCAAAGCCTTCATCACAAGAAAAATTTCCAGAGACTGCACAAGTCTCTGAGCAACAAGTATCTGAGCCTTCAATAGTGAAGGTAATTGACCTCTCAGATATCTGATTTTGTAAATAGAATTTTTCTTGATACAATTTCCTAAGTGTTATGATTCTCAGGTTCAAAAAGAAAGAGAGGATGCTGAGGATCAGACTTCCAAGTCTCCTCCTCACACCAAGATATCTGAGGCACCTGGAACCTCAGTAGTCCAACCTTCTGAGCCTGTTGCTGTTGCATAGGTAACACATATACTTGACTACTCTAAAACTCAGATATCTACACAAGTTTTGAAACTAATTCAAAACTCTCTCTTTCAGGCACAAAGTAGTGCCAAGAAGGAGTCACATGATGACTATGAAAACCTTCTTCCCTTCTTCAAGACTCATACCTTGCTAAAGCATATTCAATGCTTCAAGAAATGGCAAAGGTTAAGGTGCTCTGATCTCTCTGAAATACTGAGAATCACAGATCAACCAACAAGACGAGCACGAGCTCTTGATCTGGAAAACTATATCCACGCAATGTTCCCTACTGAACAATATCAAGTTGCGACCTTAATGCGTAGGGATTTTTCCAAGGAAGTGGTACACAAATTGGTGCAAGCCTTCAAACAGGTAGATGGTCAGACAAGATTGCAGATGGCATTCAAGCCAGTCCTGCCCAGACACTATAGTTTATTCCTTCTGAATAAGAAGAGGTTAATGGGCAGAAGATCACTATTGCTGAAGTGATTAATCTTGTATCTGAAGACGATGAGGAGGAAGATATAGATGAGAATAAATTTGATGAACCTCCCTTTGACCATCACAAAAAGGATGATGATGATATGATAGATGATGATGCCCCTGCACTAGGGACAGGAGGAATTCCACAAGGAAACAATGCCTCAGCTGCTGAAAAGCACACTGAGAGGACATCACAGCAATCCCCTCCTCCATCTCCTCAGAAATCCACCCATCCTTCACAGCAATCCCAACAACAAAAAGACACTACTGAACAAGTAGTTGAGCACTCTGAGGAAACAACTCAGAAGATATTAAATACTCAAACCAGAGCTGCTCAACTCAAACAACTGTTGGAAGAAGAGCAACAGCTCCATCTTCAACTTGAAGAAGAGCTAGTTAAATCCAGAGATAAGCTCAATCAACTACAAGATCAATACTTACAAGAGACAGTAGCTTACTCTGAGGTTAAGGAGCTCCAAGATGCTGTAAATGCTACTGCTAAGGAATTAGATACTGAAGAAGTATCTAAAGAAAAGCATGATGCTACGACTGCATCACCAGCAAAAGACATACCATCCTCCTCTCAGAAAGGAAAGAAGCCCATCTCTGAGATGGTTGCTGGACTAGAAAATCTTGAAAATGTCCAAGAGGATGAAGATCACTGGGCTGAAGACTCAGATGATGAAGAAGACAAGACTTTCAAAGACAATCGCAATGAACACTTGACGGTTTCTCATCTTAAAAGGAAGCTAATTACTCCAGAAGTTTTCAACAAACTGCCAAATGTCCACTCCCATGAATACATGAATAGATACCAAGTTTTGGCACATCTTAAAAAGGAGATGTCTTCACAAAACAAAGATGTAATTGCCTCCGTCCCCTCAGAAATGAAGAAGTTCACAGATCTCATCACTCAGAGAACAACCAGTATGGTTATTGCTCAGAAGGATCTGGGAATGATAAGGGACGATGATATGTCATTAGCTGAAAAAGCTTTTCATGAGGCAAGTTACATTGCTGGAAAAGCAGATGCCATACTAGGCCCATTGACAGAGCTCACTGATAAGAAAATGGACTTATCAAACAAAATCAGGAGCTCAAGGCTGAACTTCAAAAGTTGGTTACTGCCTACAACTCCTTGCAAAAGAATTTTGAGTCTCTCTCATATTTTTTTTGTGGTACTTAGTCAGTCAACAATGACTAAGGGGGAAGAATTTGGATCTCAAGATCAGGGGGAAGGAAAGAAGAAATCTAGAGTTGGTGCCGCTCAGAAAGGAAGAGGAAACAAGAAAACTTCCTAGCCACCACTCAGAATAAATGATCCCTCATCAAATCAAGTCATGGTAAATAGTAGCTACTTCCAAAGCAGCCCAACCCAAGAAACTACAATGGTAACAAGGGCCATGGCAAAAAGACCTCCAAGGAGTACCAAGGCTCCAAGGAGAAGACAAGTAAGAGGGATTGATGAATCTTCTGAAGAAGAAGAAGGCCAAATCAAATCCCTGGGCAATGAAGAAGGCTGCAAAAGTCTCACAAGAATTAATCTTGATGATGATGATGAAGAGACTGATGAAGATGAAGCTCCTCTTCACAGAAAAAGGAAAATTGATAGCCTAACTGATCCCATAGCTGCAAAGCCTTTAGCAGCTAAAACACCCTCTGGAAATATCAAGTCAATCTAGGGTGGTTCTTCAAGCAATCCCCCAAAGGAGAATTCTAGACAAAGAAGGAACAGGCTGAGAGCTGAACAAAGACAAAGTCAACTTCCACTCAGGCCAGAAGAAGCCAAAATTGAGTATGTGCAAAATGACAACAATTCCTCTGTCTACAGGTGCATTAATCAGAAGAATGGCTACTGGATTCTAGAACTCAAGCACTTACTGATAAATTCAAGGTTTCCAGAACCAATCCATAAACAGCTCATGGCATGGAGAAAAGATAAGCCAATCTTGATTAACACCAACCACATCAAAGCATGGTTGGATTTTGAAGTAATCAAGAGAACAAAAGCCATGAAGAAGGACCTCTCTGATGAATGTCCCTATGGAAAGCCAGATGATGTGCACAGAATTCCCAACATTACTGGAACAGGCACAAGAGCAAGACTTGCGGTGGAACCCTATGAGTCCTTCTACTTAACTGAAGATCAATACAAGGGTGACATCAGATATCTGAAAATCATTTATGAATACTTCAAGCTATCAGATATCAGAATCGAGCATGCCTGGAAGTGGGCGAAAGTATCTGTGGGTCAAGCATTTTGTCAAGAGAAATCCCACCAAAATCTACAAGGAAGTCTGTGGATTTGCCAGAGACACAGAGATGATTGTCAGAACTCTTCTCTATGACTACTCTGATGATATCAAAAGGTTTGGTGATAGGAAATTTGCAGACTGATCCATGGAGCTGTTTTGAAGACTTGAAGATTTTTGAAGACTTGAAGACTTGTCATTTAGAATGTTCACTTGGAGCTTGGTAACTCCTGTTGTTCTATTTGACTAAGTAGTTCAGGTGATTTTCCGATTGATCTTTTTCATTAAATCTTGAAAAAGTTATCTGTAAGCTTTCTCTGTATCATATCTGATGAACTTACTCTCAGATATCATTTTATATATAAGATAACTTGTCAGCAAAGATCACACCTTGTGATTTGGTTGATGTTTACTTTCTGCACTTAATTATATGAATTAAAAGATCATGAGAAATGATTAAGTGGTGGATTGTTTAATCATCCAGATTTGTAATAGGTCAGATAGTCATTGTTGACTGATCAAAATGGGGGAAATTTGTTAGGAATATCTGTTTAGATTTTGATCAGCAAACTAATGACTTATCTTAGCTCAGAAAGGTGATTAGTACTCTTAGTTCACTTGAACACTGTAAAAGAGGAAACTCACTAAGTATGATAGGATGTTAGGTCTCGAAATGTAATTTTTATTTTCTGAAGAAGACCAAGAAGAAGGCATCCAGCAGGAAAAGTTCAACGGATTTGAAGATTTGAATACTGCACAAGATTGCTGAAGACAAGGGTTTTTCAGATACCTATGTCCAGATATCTTGAAGAAACAAGTGTTTCGGAACACGTGTTGCAAAAGATATCTGAGAATAAAAGGTTTCTGAGACGAGGAAAGTGCCCACAGATATCTACACTCAGATACCTTGGACATATAATACGCTTCTGAAAAAGAAACATATTATAACAAGTTGTTTAAACAAGTGGTATCTGGAACAATGATGATCTCTGGAAAAGAACGTGCAAAGCCTCAGAAAGCTTGCATAGTTCCATTGGCACTATAGGACAAAGTATAGTACAGTGCATTAAATGCTCAGACAGAAACGTCTGAACAAAAGTTGTAGCTTCTGAAGAAGAAGACAAACTCACATAAAGATTATACTCAGATATCAATAGTTTGAATTTGATTTAAGCCTAACGGATACTATTCAAACGGCACTCAAAATTCATCTATAAATATCAACACTTAGACTGCTTGAAAAGAGACACTGAAAACCTTAGATCACTGAACTTATACTGAATACTCACACAAGCAAACTACTTACTTTCAAGCTTTCTGTTGCGAACAAGGCTCTTGATTCTAAGTAGCACAAAAGTTCTAAGTGTCCTGATTCTTAAAGAGCATTGTTATCTGTGAAGGAATTGAACTAAGATTTCATATCTGAGATTCATTCTCTGGAACACTTACAATAGACTTGGGTCAGTAGAGAACAAGATACCATACATTGAAAAGTGTATTAAGTATACTTGATTCATAGAGCTATCTGAATAACTGAATAAGTTATTTAAGAAGCTCACCTGACAATTTACGTTAACCAACACCTTAATCGGCGTGGAGTACAGGAAGTACTTAGTTTGGAAAACTAAGGAATAACTCCAAGGTTATTGAGCACAGGAAGTACTTAGTTTGGGAAACTAAGGAACAACTCAAAAAGGTTTCTGAGTACAGGAAGTACTTGGCTGTGAAAGCCGGGGAATAACTCAGGGGGGACACTTGGTTGGGAACCTAGTGTATTTAGGAATCAAGAAAAGATATCTGTAAGTTTACCTGATTTATCTTAGTGGATTCTAGGTCTGAGAAAGACCGAAGTGGATTAGTTGAAGGATTACGCCACCTTCAGATACCACTATAAAAAGACTTGTGTTGTTTACTCTCTGCAGCTTATTACTTGTTTTACTTATCTTGCAAAGTACTTACACTTATCTTGCTGAACATGTGCACTTATCTTAGAAAAGTCTTCGCTTCTTCGAAATTATCGATATCTTCACAGATATCTGAGAAACTGTGCTTATCGACAAAAGTTTTAAAAGACTATTCAAACCCCCCCCCCCTAGTCTTTTACTTTGCCGTTATCTGGACCAACACGGAGTCTCTTCCGGAGTTGGGCATGTTCGAAGCTGGTAGGGAAGATACAGTCCGAGTCGTTGCTCCTCTCCAAGCAGTCATGGAGTTGGATTTGTCTTCCGAAGACGAGAAAGTTGAAGAAAGTCATGCGGAGGAAAGACATGTGGAGAAGGGAGAAGAAGAAGAAAGTAAGGAAGAAGAAGAAGAAGATGACAATGAGGAGGAGGATGTTCCTCCGTTGAAACGTATCAAGATTTTCGACCGTCCGAGCGCAAGCCGTCCGAGTGGAGAAAGCTCGGCCCAAGGATCGAGTCGGGCGCTTGCTACGCAGCCGTCCGAGGGGAACAAGAAAGGGGATGATGTGGTACGCATCAAGTATGCTCGGACTTGTCTGCAAGTAACTCATCCGGACCTTGATGGGGAGATGAATTTGGAGATATGAAATTCCGGAATCCGTGGAGATCATGATTCCGGACGAGGCTCACACATTCTACAATCCTCCCCCCAGATACATGTGTGTGCACGAGGTCTCGTTGCATTATGGCTCATCCGAGCTGTTGGATGTTTTGAAGGGGATCGGACTTAGTCCGCACCTGGTGATTCCGAACTTGCTCGGGAATTGTTAGGAATATCTGTTAGTATTTTGATCACTGATCACATGTTCTTGTCTTAGCCAGAAAGGTGATTAAGTACTCTTTGTTCACTTGAACATTGTAAAAGAGGAAATCACTGAGTATGTTTAGTCTAGTAAATCTTGTATTAGGATTATAGGTCTCTGAGTGTAATTTTTTATTTCAAGAAGACCATGAAGATCAATCCTAGCAATGGAGCTTTTCTGAAGATTAGAAGACTGAAGATTGCACAAGGTTTATGAAGACACAAAGGTTTAGTCTAACTCAGAAAGACTATGTCCTTAATCCTTTCTTAAGTATATTAAATTACTTTCGAAATATGATTCTGGACATATGACATCATGAGTATGGAGCATGCAAGCCATCAGAAAGGCTCATGTATCCGTTGAGACTATAGGACAATGAACAAAGATTATGCATTAAATGCATCTGAAATGTCAAAGCAAACCCTCTCAAAAATGAGATAGTGACTTCGAGTACGTAGTTCAAGATATAAACGGATATAATTTGATGGAGTGCACAACGGATATAATTCAAACGCCTCAAATTTATCTATATATATCACACTTAGATGCTTGAAGAACATATCTTAGAACGCCTATCTTGCAAAATTACCATCAAGCAAAGTATTCTCTCAAGCACACTACTACCCTTTCAAAGCTTTTGCGTCAAGAATCACTAGTAGTTCTAAGTTGTCCAACCTTAACAAGAGATTGCTATTCGTGAAAGAGTTGAACTATCGATACCCTTCGAAGCTCATTCTCCGTAATCGACATCAATTACTGGGTCAAGAAGAGCGCATCGCCATCCACCTAACAAGTGTATTAAGTAGTCTGCTCGATTGGCTCTCAAAACATAATCAAAAGTTATACGAGAAGCCTTTCTGACAAAACCTTATAACCAACACCATCAAGGCGTGGAGCAGAGGAAGTACTTGATTTGGGAAATCAGGGAATAACTCCAAGGTTATCTGAGTAGAGGAAGTACTTAGCTCTAGGAGCTGGGGAATAACTCAGGGGGAACATTTGGTTGGGAACTATTTGTTTAAGAATCTTAGAATAGGATTATTGTAAGGTGAACTCAATTATCTGTTCTAGTGAATTCTAGGTCTCAGAAAGACCGAAGTGGATTAGTTGGAGGATTACGCCACCTCCAGATACCACTATATTTGTCAGGTCATTTACCTTTCTCAGATTTACATTTCAAAGAAGCACACACATACTTATTATTTCTGCACTTACCTATCTTAAAGTCTTCCGCGCTCTGAATTTAAGTATCAGAAACCCGCAAGTTTCTGAGAAACTGTGTTTATCGATAAAAGTTTTAAAAGACTATTCACCCCATCCCCCTCTAGTATTTTACTTTGCCGTTATCTGGACCAACAAGTGGTATCAGAGCAGGAGGTTCACAAGCCTTCTGCACTGAACCTAGATCCCCAGATAGGTGAAGGAACTTAGTCTCTTTCTGAGGACTATATAATTTGTGTGTGCGTATGTGTCTCTGAGTGATGCACCCGTTCTGAAGCCAGAAAACTACGAGAAATGGAAGAACAACATGATGCTCCATCTGGAGGCCATTAGTGACGAGATGATCTATGTCATCAATAAAGGGCCTATCAAAATCAGACAACTCAAACAAGTTACTGAGGTGTCTGATGGAAGAAAAGCCTAAGACAAGGAAGATGGAAGCGAGGATATGGCTGCTAGTGATAGTGGTCATGTTGCTCGTGGAAGCATTATGTATGAAGACAAGCCAAGAGAGCTCTGGACATCTGAAGATGCCAAGAGACACAGATTGGATGGTCAAGCTCGTAATATCATCAACAGATCGACACAGATTGGGGTGCTAAAATGGCGAAAGTTGCCTGGAAACTGATTGAAGAAATCTGTGCTGGAACTGAGAAAACCAAAGAAAACAAGTTCGAAGTTCTTAAATTGAAGTTCCAAAACTTCAAACAAGGTCCCAATGAAACTCTGGAAGAACTTGATTTCAGGTTTACTACACTTATGAGTGATATGGCTGCACTTGGTGAAAGCAACAGATACTCCCAGCCAGAAAAGATTAAGACTATTATCAGAAGTCTCAATCACAACTGGGAGCACACTAAGTTCTTTTATTTCAACCAAGGGATGCCAAATATTACTCCAGTAGAGCTCTTCTCTCATCTTGCTACTGTAGACTATGAGACAACTCAGAGAGAACAAACAGCCGAAAAGTTGCAAAGTGTTGCTCTAGTTTCTCAAGGTTCTTCTGAAAAGAAGGATACCAAAGATGAATCTGAAGAAAATGCTCTTGTAGTAAGACACATGAAGAAATTTGTGAGTCAAGAGATTGAGAGAAGAAAAGCTAAAGAAAAGCTGAAAGAGCATCTTGGCCCAAACTATCATCAGTACAAGAACATACAAATGAACAACTCTCTGAACACCCCCATTCAGAAAGGTGTTAGTACTGAAGCTGCAGAAATAGGAAATGATATCTGCTTCTATTGTCAAAAGCTTGGTCACTTCAAGAGAGATTGTCCTGCTTTAAATAAGCTCAAGACAGGTGACAAGAAGGACAAAAGAAATTTCAAGAGAAATCAAAGGGCCTTACTGACTGAAGAAAGGAAGAAGATTCAAATTCAACTTGATGCTCTAGATTGAGATGATTCAAGATGGAGATTCAGATGACTCAAACCTACCATCACCGTAATTGTGTGGAATCACCCACGATGTAATCGACTTCCTTAAGAAGAATGAAATGTGTGGAGTTCCGAGATTGTCGGGTCCGCATATCTCCAACATTGAAATGTGTCTTATGGCTGATGAGGTAACTAACAATTCACAATTTCTGTACTATGAGAGTGATGATGGAATTGAGGATCTGGAGTTGGTCAAGAGTGAATTGGATCGTTATGAGAAAGAATTTCTGGAAGCAAAAAACAAAACCAGAATTCTAGAGGAAAGCAAAGAAACTCTTGAAAAAGAGGTTTCTGAGCTAACCAGAGTATCTGAGAACAAGAACGATGAAATAGCCTTTATGAAAGCTCAGATATCTGAGAATGAAAATTCTCACAAACTAGCCTTGGATGAACTTAATAAGAAAATGATGAAGCTGCTTTCTGAGAATGAAGAACTCAGAAAGAAAGAGCTATCCTTCCAATCTTATGCAAAGGCTAACTCTCACTGAGGTTCAATCCTATCTGAGAGTTCCCTCTGAGAAAGGTGGACTTGGACTTGATGAACAATCGAGTAATTCATCTCCTCTGAAGAAGAATGATGAAAGGTTGACCTTTGTAAAAAGTCAACAGAATGGTTCTTCAACCACCTATAGCATTGATCAGAAAGCTTGGGTAGTTGACAAAGGAAAAGGAGTAGCAACCCAGCCTTTGAAAGAACAACAAGTTCACAAGAATTATGTGGATAAGGTTTCTGAAAAGAAACACAACCCTCAGACATGCAACCATCCACAGTGCTATATTACTAACAAGGGAAGAATTGCTGGAATAGGCAAATTCTCAACTATACCATTTTATGAAAATAAAGATGGTGCAGAAACTAGTAAGGCTTCTGAAGACCGCATTCAGAAAGCCAAAGGTGTTCGGAATGGCATTGGCTATCGTGCTATTGGAAAAGTCCTTTTACAACAATATAAGGAAGGACAAGAACAATGGCGCAAGGCTGATATTGCACGTAATAAAATGTATGGAAGAAATCTCAAACCACTGAAAAACTGAATGCCAAAGCTAGAAGGAACCTGGCCCGAAAGGCTAAGTTTGCTGAAAAGCAACCCCAGAAACCCAGGATCCAGAAAGCACCAAAGGTAACACCTAGAAACACCCCAAGAAGGAAGATTGAGATCAAAATTACTAATTTAATTGCATCTCCTTCTGATCAAGTTAGACAAAAATAAACTCCCAAGAAATTCACTAAAATGTGGATTCCTACTGGAAGAATGTTTAGTCTAAATGGTTCTATCTCTGAAGCAAGAACCTAACTCCTGTTTCCTGTTTTGTGCAGAACGCCTCTTGGACTAAGGCTCAATGGCTATTTGATAGTGGATGCGGAAAGCACATGACAGGATACAAAGCAAATCTGGTCAACTACAAAGCTTGCAACACTGGACCACACATCAGATTTGCTGGAGGAGAATTAAACCCCTCTCTGGGATTTGGCAACATCAAATTAGGATCTTTAACAATTACTGACGTATTGCATGTTAAAGGTTTGAAATACAATCTATTTAGCATGAGCCAGTTTGCAGACAAGGGATTCACTGTGAAATTCAAAGCAAAGTTTTGCAAACTTATTGACAATGAGTCAAAGGCATACCTTGGTTGCTCGGAAAGGTAGTCTTTATGTTGCCGATGGGCATCTCGCCACAATCAAGAATGTCTCATGGTGAGTCAATCTGGTCACATGTAAGAGCACCTTATGGCACAAAAGAATGAGTCACTTGAACTTCAAAACTCTGAACAAACTTGCCAAGAAAGAGTTAGTGGTTGGCCTTCCCAAAACATCTTTCAGAAAGGATGGTATCTGTTATGCCTGTCAGATGGGGAAACAATCTAAGATCTCCTTCAAGTCCAAAATCAGACACTCTACACATGGATCTTTTTGAATCATCTCAGAATTATGCAGAAAGAAGTATGGTCCGGTTGTTGTAGATGACTTCAAGATTCACTTGGTTGTCTTCAAGCACTAACTGATGCTAGGTGGAGATACCAAACTTGCTAAATAAGCTTGAAGTCATGAAAATGACAAGGTATCTGCAATCGTAATGCACTATGGTATCAATTAATTTGTCAACCAAGACATAAAGGAGTTTTGTAAAGAAAGGTATACAACATCAACTTTCCTCTCAGAAGAACATCACAACAAAATGGTGTTGCGTAAAAAGGAAAAATAGAACCCTTAAAGAAGCAAGGACAATGTCGACATCAAATAAGTGAAGTTTATTGGGTTGAAGTCAGACACAAAGGTTACACTCAAAACAGATGTTTGACAAACAAACACCATGACAAGACCCCTTATGAGCTCTTGGTTGGTAGACCCCCTAATATTAAACATCTGAAAGTGTTTGGTTGTAGATGTTTTGTTCTTAACAATGGAAAAGAGTATCTAAGAACATTTCAACCAAAGGCAGATGAAGGAGTGTTTCTTGGTTATTCTATGAATAGCAGAGCTTACAGAGTTTACAACAAAAGAATAAAGAAGATTGAAGAATCACCATGTCAGATTCTATGAATAAAGCAAGAAATCACCCCTTGCTGATGAACTCTCAGAAAGGTTCAAGGAACTAATGTTAAAGGATTCTGAAGAAGAACCCTCAGAAAGAAAAAACATCATTATGGAAAGAGAGGATGACTCTGACGAAGAAAAGCATGAAATGCCTAGTAACAACCAGATGATTCTCAGACATGATGAAGAATTTTCTATGAGATTTTAAATGGAAATCAAGATGTTCATCGAGAGAACTAATTCGAAATGACCTCTCGATGTGCATGTCCCGTAAAGCCCTCACACCGAGCAAGTGTCGACATTCAACGCCTCTTCCGTGGTACAAAATGTCATAGATATCAAGAAGTATCAAGTCATAATCATAAAGATTCACATTCGATCACATGGATGTCAATTGACCTACTAGCCCCAAACCCATGATGAGATGGATCAAGGATCATCTCGCAAAGGATGTGATCGACCAATCAATCAAGGTGTTAGGACTAGGAGAGCAATAGCCAAAATGCTAATTCTCTTCGATGTTTCATCTCAAACATTGAACCTAAAACTATTGAAGAAGCATTAAGAGACCAAGACCGGATCTCGCAATGCAAGAAGAATCGGATCGCTTGAAAGAAACAATGTCCGAAACTAGTTCCATTTGTAGAAGGAATATCTGTGATTGGAACCAAGTGGGTTTTCAGAAACAAGATGAATGAATCTGGTGAAATAACCAGAAACAAAGCAAGGTTGGTTGCCAAGGGATTCACCCGGACTGAAGGCTTAGATTTTGATGAGTCATATGCACCAGTTGCCAGATTGGATGCGATCAGACTCTTTCTGGCCTTTGCAGCACATAAAGACTTTAAAGTTTATCAGATGGATGTCAAAAGTGCATTCTTGAATGGTGAACTTGCTGAGGAAGTCTATGTTGAACAACCACCTGGTCTACAAGCTACAGAAAGCTCTATATGGACTGAAACAGGCTCTAAGAGCATGGTATGACACTTTGGCCAAATACCTTCTGGAAAGTTGTTTCAAGAAAGGTGAAGTTGATAAAACTTTATTTACCTTAAATCATGATGGAAAACTGCTATTAGTTCAAGTATATGTTGATGACATCATATTTGGATCTAAGGACAAGAAACTTTGTGATGACTTTGCAAATCTCATGAAAAGTAAGTTCGAGATGAGCATGATGGGAGAATTGAACTATTTCCTAGGATTGCCAGTCAAGCAACTCAATGATGGAATATTCATTAGTCAGACAAAGTATGCAAAAGACATGCTCACAAAGTTCAATCTTAAGCCTTCTGAAAAGAATGCTAAGATACCTATGAGCATAGGAACCAAGATGACCTACACTGAATCAGATAAGAGTGTTGATGAACACAAGTATAGGAAATTGATAGGTTCACTACTTTACCCATCGCAAGGCACTTATTCAATATGCAGTTGGTGTGTGTGCTAGATTTTAAACAAATCCGATGCAATCACACTACAACATTGCTATGAAAATATTAAGGTACGTGAAAGGTACAGTAGATGTAGGTTTGTGGTACCCTAAAGAAAGTGGATTGAGTTTGGTTGGTTACTGAGATGCTGATTTTGCTGGATCAATGCTTGATAGGAAAAGTACCTCAGGAACTTGTCAATTTCTGGGAGCTAGACTTATCTCATGGTTTAGCAAGAAACAAAATTCAATTGCAACTTCTACCACAGAGGCTGAATATATTGTCAGTTGTCAGCAACACAAATTCTGTGGATTTAACAACTCAGAGATTATGGACTCAATGAAGAGAAAACTCCCATTTTCTGTGATAACACAAGTGCTATTGCAATCACACAGAACCCCAAGTTCCATGCCAGAACAAAGCACATTGATGTTAGACACCACTTGATCAGAGAACATGTTGAAAAAGGCAATATAGACATACTCAAGATTGGCATAGAAGACCAACTTGCAGATATCTTCACCAAGCCCCTACAGGAAAGCCGGTTCTTGACCTTAAGACATAATCTTGGGTTAATGGAGTTGCCTAAGGACTGAAAAATGTCCTGAATCTCTAAAGTCTGAGTAAGCAAGGTAGAAAAGAAGTAGGCCTCTGAGAACATTGTCTCAGAAAGCCAAGTTGTCAAGAAGTGATGCAAAGGTTTCTGAGTAGCAACACTCAGAAAGGCAAAACATTTCTAGAACGGGTATCCAGAAAGGCAAAGGTTGGTACACACTCAATGAGTAAATAAGACTAGAACTTACTTACTAAGAGTGGGTCAAATACATTCCCACAACTGAAGTTTCTGATTCTTGAATTCAGGAAACTATTTTGTCATAAAGAGAAAAGACACATAAAGCCCGAAAAAGTATAAGTTCTGGAAGTCAATCATGTCCAATGTCTTGTATTTTTGCCATTTTTATGATAAATAATATAACGATAAGGACTTGACACTCAGAATGATAAGCTCAAACGATTAAGTGTTCCTACTCTTTACTAAGTGAAACAATGAATGTAGCATATTAAAAATCCATCAAGTCGGCACAATACCATTTGTTGATTGATATCATTACAAGATATTCAATATAAACCCTTGATGTGTAAACGTTTGATCTCAACGGCTGAGATTAAAACAAAGCAAGTAATGTCTGTTGAGAAATGCAGACATGGCCCACTAAGCATTTAATGAAGTACAAAGGTCGTACCACGCCTATGCAGATACAAAGACACGCATTCATATTCAGCTATATGTATGTTGTATCTATGTACGTTTTGTCTGCTATATATATAGGAATTGAGCAAAAGACAAACACTTTTATCAAATCCGAAATTACATACTTGCATCAAAATAGCAAAATCTCTCAAGATTTCTGCAAAACTTCTTCTGCAATTCAACTTCTTGTGCTTAGTTTTCTGAAAAGATAGACTAATCTCGATTATTCTTGCAAAACCCATCTGTAAACACTCACTCAAAGACTCTATATAAGAGATGGCACCAAAGAAGATGACCACCAAGAACCCTAAGGCCGCTTCATCTGCTCCTGTTGAAAAGCAAGGAGGAAAAGAACTCAAGGTGTTGAATAAACGCCTTCTAGGAGAGTTTACCCCTTCTGACTGGAATGCAAGTCACAAGATGAATTGGGGAGCTTTTCTTGTGAAGAAATATGTTTCTGCAGTCATTTCTTCAAAAGCAGATAGAAAACTGATATTGGGAATGTTGAAAAGTTCCCATATCTACAAGTTTCAGGTGTCGCACCCAAAGGGACTTTCCACACTGGATGTGTTGGAGTTCTACAACAACTCCAAAATCTTCACAAAAGTTGTGAATGATATAGAAGAGAAGTACATGCAAACTGAAGTTCAAGGACAAGAAATTGTCCTAGGCTGCAAGACTTTATGCAACTTATTCCGATTGAAAAATCGAGGAACAATCGATTTACATCAACATCGTGGATGCCCATGATTCAAAGTGTTCAGAGCTATTTGAGGCAATCCAGATTGAAAATGCAAAGGGTTGCCAAAGAAACTTTGTTCGAAAGCCATCGAATCCGCCATCTCCGTAAACACCGAGTACTTCGCTCATTTTGGTCCGTTGCTTTGATGGCAACAAAGGTGGAGAGACCAGATAAGCATGGAGAGATGGATGATGATGCATCTTCTGAATAAGAAGCATGAAGGCAGGAAACCCACTTTAATTGGGGGAAGTATGCCTTCAACAAATTTCTTGGGCACATTGAGGAATTTGAGCCTAAAATCATCAATGGCCTTGCTGAGACAAAGGCCAATATGCATTTTGGTCTCAGAATTTGCTACATTCTGGAAACAATGGAAATAACTCTAAAGAGACAAGAAATTCCACCACCAACTCTTTTCGACATGCCTTTGAAGAAAAGGAGAGAATTGTCACCAAAGAAGGTGAAGAGATCTCGAGCAAGCTCCGCCAACCTCCAGCTGTTAAGAGAAAGAGGACTCAAAGCAAGAAAGCCTCTAAGTCCCAAAGTAATAAAAGCACAACCTTCGAGACAAGATCTCAAGATGTTGTTCGCCGTAAAGGCAACACCGTAAAGCCCCAAGAATTCTCGAGACAGCCGCCTGTAAATCTCTAGAGATGTTAGAAATATCATAGATGGGTCACCCCAACTGACAAAGGACTCGATGATGATGTAGTACTTACACAAGTATTCAAAAAGTCCAGATTGAGACCCATGGAGGAGCATCAAGCTCACTCGTGAAGAAAGGAGCCCTCCGTCCAAAGCAGGAAGAAGAAGGCCCGAAGAGGAAGATAGAGTGATGGAAGATGTTGACATTGCTTCCACATTCACAATGCCAAAGACTTAATGTGGTCAAGAAAACATCGCTCAACAGTTCCTCAACCTTCTGAGAGAGCTCAACTCTCAGAAAGGGATCAAACTGAGATGGACACTCAGAAAGATATTGTAGAGGAGACCAACAATGAGCAAAGAGAGGTTGTGGAAACTCCACTAGTCCAAGAGACCCAAACTCAGCCTGACTCTACTCAGGTAACAAAAGTAGTTTGTATCTAACTTGTCAACATTAAAATGTTAACTTATTACTCATCAGCTTCATTTGTTACAGGACAACTTGGAGACACAATTTCAGGGGGAAGAAAACTTGTCCACTCCCTTGAATCAAGAAGAGGTTCCTCCAACCTCAGAACATCAAGAAGAGCCTGTTCCACAGGTAGTAAAAGTTATCTCTGAACAAGGAATAACTAACTAAAATTGCTCTTATGTTCTAAAATTCTTAATGTCTCTTCTTAGGCTACAACTGAGAAAGTAGTGGAGGTGGAACCAACACCCCAACACCAAGAGTTTCCAGAGGCTGAAAAGCACTCTGAGAAAGTAGTTACTGAGCCTTCTGTTGAGAAGGTAAGTATCAGTAAACTTTGCTTAAGAAAATTTTGGTAAAATTCACTACTTAATCAATATGTTTGTTCTATCTTACAGGCTCAATCAGAAGAACACTTGGACGGAGAGAATGTGATCTCATCTCCTCCAAGAGAAACTAAAACTGCTGAACAAGCAGCATCTGAAGAAAAGGTTAAAGAAACCCCCAAGGTTTCTGAGAAAGATGCCACTGAGCTTCCTCACTTGGAAGTAAGCAAAGTCTCAGAAAGCATTTTTCCACTTATCTTTTCTGATAACAAGTTTCTAAACATATTTGATTCTATTTCTCGTGTTCCATCGTAAAGAAAGGATGCCGAGGATCGACTTCCTCACATCAAGGTATCCGAGGCCTCGTGCCCAAACAAGGTAAGTCCAAGCAAATGAGCCTAGTGTTTCTACGTGTATGCTCGTAAAGCTTACTTTTGCACAGATACTAACACAAGTAGTTTGAACAAAACTAACTTTATCCCTTTCTTTCGTGCTCAAAGTCTAGTGCCACTCAACTTACTCCAAGCCTTTAAGAAGCACACTCAAGAAACATCTAAAGTGCTCGTATTAATGGCGTAAACTCGAAAGGCCGATCTTTCCAAATTGTTAGAGTAATTGACATCCCAGAGAAAGGGCCATAGCAATAAATCGAAGACCATATCCATGCTATGTTTCCCATGTAATCATATTCTTTGCCACTGATGGATGATAACTTTAAATGAAGTAGCACAAAGACTCCTAGCGACTTTCAAGTCGCCGATGATCAAACCCAAGAGCAGATGGTGACCCATCCCGCTTGCCCAAATTTGCTCACAACCTACCCTTCCGAGCAAGAAGAAGTAAATGGGAGGATGATCACACTTCCTAATGTGATCAACCTGGTTTCTGAAGATAAGAAGGAAACTGATGAGAATGATTACCAAGAACCTCCTTCTGAGCATCCAAGTCAAGAAGACAAGAAAAAGGATAATGATGATGATCCCCAACCTGGAAACGGCGGGATTCAGAAAATTAGCAAAGGAAGTGCAGAAAAGGCTACCTTCCAATGCTCGTAAAGCCCCATCATCATCACCACCAAAGTATCATCAAAATACCCAACAGTCAACAAGACACAATTGAAGAAATCACAACCATCGAAGTTCGTGGATTGAACAACTCATTTAAGTTGAAGAGGAGAAGAGAATCAACTTAGAGTGTCAAGCTCTTGTTGAAGAAAAGGAAGCCAAACTCAAAAGCTCGTAGAAACTAATGCTAAGGAACCGCACTCCTAGATGAGCAAAGGTTGTTGAAAATGCCATCGTTGTCATCAATACGAGATAGATGCCATGGATGACAATGATGATGAAGAGCATTATGCTGGGTCGCATCGAAAGACTTTCTACTTCGTAAGCCAAAGATACTCAAAGGCAAACAAAAGATTGCCACTCGCAAACAATCCAAGAAAAGGATTATGAGAATGATGTCAAATAAACCCAAAATTGATCTCCCAAGTAAGATGAGAGGCTAATCACTAAGAAAAGCTAGCCCTTCCGCGCCTCAAATTTTCTCTCGCTCCTGTACTTCAAGAAGTGATGAGCACAGTCCGTAATTGCTTTTCTTGAACTAAGAGATGACTTGTTGCTCAAGACAACCAAGTCCTACCAAATTCCCGTAAGAGATGAAAGATTTGGTCACGATTGCTAAATAGAGCAACCAGCATAGCTCTCTCTCAGAAAGACTTAGCTCTGATCAGGGAAGAAGACTTCAACAATGCCAATCAAGAACTAGCAGATGCTACTTATGCTACTCAACAAGCTGAGGCTATTCTAAAGCCTCTTGAAGAGCTCAACAGAAAAGAGCAAGTGTTGGTTAGGCAAAACAAGGACATGAAAGAAGAAATCCAAGAATTGGTCAGGGTGCATAATAACCTCCAGAAGAACTTTGAATCACTCTCTGAAGCTTATGCTATCATGAGTCAGTCATTCATGACTAAGGGGGAAGGAGAGATGCCTCAGAAAGGTAGAGGAAGAAAAAGAAAACAATCAAATATCCCCTCCTCAAGTCAACTAGTCATTAAGGACACCACTAGAGACACCCCTGTTGAAGAAGTGGTTCCAGATCAACCAGCTAGAAAGCTGAGAAGTATGGTCACTAGGGGAACCAAGTCCCTTAGGATCTCAGATGGGAACAACCAGAAAGCTTCTGAAGAAGAAAATCAAGAAGAAGGTGAGGTAAGAGGTCAAGAGAGCTGCAAGCCTCACAACTAGAACATCAATGATGATGATGAGGATGAATCTGATACTGATGAACATCCACTTCACAAAAGAAGAAGGCAAGCAAGCCCCTTACAACCTCCTCTGGCAGCAAGGCCATTAGCGCCTGTAACCCCTTCCGAAATACCAAGTCAATTCAAGGACTTCCACCAAAGACAAATTTCAAGGCAGAAGAAAGAGTCACAGGATCTCCATGTAAGGCCACCCAATGTAAAGGCTAGAAGGGATATTCAACAAGAGCAAACAAAGAAACTCATCAAGAAAAGCCAACTGATGCCCACATTGAGTATGTGAAGACCAGTAATGAAGAGTCTTCATATAGGTGCATTCTAAACAAGAAAGGGTATTGGATTCTGGAACTGCAACATCTACTTGTCAATGATAAGTTTCCAACTCCCATCTTCAACCAGATCCTAAAATGGAGTCAAGGCAAGCCAAATTTGCTAAAACATGAGCACCTTCATGCCTGTCTAAACTTTGAGGTTGAAAAGAGAAATGATGCCAGAAAGATGGACCTTTCTTTTCCTTGTCCTTACCCCAAGCCAGAAGATGTGCACAAGACAAGAAAACTGGATGGTAGCTACAAAGAAGCGTAATGCTAGGTGTTCATCCCTATGAGTCATTCTACATGACAAAGGATGAATATCTGGATGATATTCACTATCTGGAAAAAATATACAAGTATTTCAATCTTGTATCTGAAGATGATGAGGAGGAATAAATGAATGAAAATTACTTTGATGAACCTCCCACTGACCATCACCAAAAGGATGATAATGACAAAAAGGATGATGATGATGCCCCTGCACCAGGGACCGGAGGAATTTCACAAAGAAACAATGCCTCACCAAAAGCGATCGAGAAGACTTCTGAAATCTGCCTTCATCACCGTAAATCTACTCATCCATCTTCCCAACAACACAATGTCACAAAGACAAGTAGTCGAGGATTCGAGGATATTGCATGTAAGATGTTAAATACTCAATCCAGATCTACTCAACTCGCATAACCGCTGGAAGAAGAACAACTCCATCTTCAATCGGAAGACCAGATAGCTAGATCCAGATAAGCTAGATCAACTACAAGATCAATATCCGCAAGAGATGATTACTTACTCGAGGTCAAAGAGCTACAGGATGTCGTGGATCGCACTCAACAAAGAACTCGACATCAAGAAGTATTCAAGTCAAGCATGATGCTAAGGCTGCATCATCTTCAAAAGAAGTACCATCCTCCTCCCAGAAAGGAAAGAAAACAATCTCTGAGATGGTTGCTGGACTCGATACAATTGATGAAAATGTCCAAGAGGATGAAGATCACTGGGCTGATTACTCAGATGATGAAGAAGACAAGACTTTAGCAGAACACCACAATGAACATTTAGAGGTTTCTCACTTGAAAAGGAAGCTGATTGCTCCTACAATATTCAGCAAACTGCCAAACGTCCACTCCCATGAATACATGAACAGGTGTCAAGCATCGACACAACTTAAAAGGAGATGTCTTCACGTAAGGAAGTAATTACCTCCCTCTCGAATGAGAAAGTTCACGAGCTCATCACCAGAGAACTAATAGCATAGTCATTGCTCACAAAGACTGGAATGATAAGGGACGATGATGCGCCTTTAGTCAAAAAGCTTTCCAAGAGGCAAGTTACACCGAAAAGCAGATGCCATCCTAGCCCATCAAGTGTAGCTCACCGATAAGGACAATGGACTTATCAAGCAAAATCAGAGCTCAAAGTCAACTTCAAGTTGCTCACCGCCTATAATTATTTACAAGGGCACTTCAACTCTCTCGATTCCTTTATGAGATCGAGTCACCCAACAATGCCTAAGGGGAAAGAATGTACAACCGACCTCAAGTCGGGAATGGGAAGAAGGAGAAGAAAACAAGAAGAAACTGGAGTCAGCCGCCAGAAAGGAAGAAGAAAACTTCCAACCACCACTCGTAATCAATGAACCTTCCTCGCCAAGTCATGGTAAATAGTAGCCGCCCCGTAAACCCATCAAGGAACCAAAATGATAACAAGGGCCATGGCACAGAAACATCCAAGCAGTACCAAGGCTCCAAGGAGAAGACAAGTTAAAGGGATTGATGAATCTTCTGAAGAAGAAGAAGAAGGTCAAATCAAGTCCCTGGGCAATGAAGAAGGCTGTAAAACTCACACAAGATTTAAGCTTGATGATGATGAGGAAACTGATCAAGATGAAGCTCCTCTTCACAAGAAAAGGAAAATTGAAAACCTAACTGAGCCCATAGCTGCAAAGCCACTAGCAGCTAAAACACCCTCTGGAAATACCAAGTCTATCCAGGGTGGTGGTTCTTCAAGCAACAACCCCAAAGAGAATTCAAGACAGAGAAGGAACAGACTGAGAGCTGAGCAAAGACAAAGTCAACTTCCACTCAGGCCAGAAGAAGCCAAAATTGAGTATGTGAAGTATGACAATGATTCCTCTGTCTACAGGTGCATCAATCAGAAAAATGGCTATTGGATTCTGGAACTTAAGCATCTATTGGTAAATTCAAGATTTCCAGAAACAATCCATAAACAACTTTTGGCATGGAGAAAAGATAAACCTACCTTGATCAACACCAATCACATCAAAGCATGGTTGGATTTTGAAGTTGTCAAGAGAACTGAAGCCATGAGAAAGGACCTTTCTGATGAATGTCCATATGGAAAGCCAGATGATGTGCACAGAATTCTGAACATTACTGGAACAGGCACAAGAGCAAGACTCGCTGTGGAACCCTATGAGTTGTTCTATCTGACAGAAGATCAATACAAGGGTGACATCAGATATCTGAAGATTATCTATGAATACTACAAGCTTTCAGATATCAGAATAGAGCATGCCTGGAAGTGGGGAAAGTATCTGTGGGTCAACCATTTTGCCAAGAAAAATCCTACCAAAACCTACAAAGAGGTCTGTGGATTTTCCAGAGACACAGAGATGCTCGTCAGAACTCTTCTCTATGACTATTCTGATGATATCAAAAGGTTTGGAGATAGGAAATTTGCAGACTGATCTACAGATATACAGTTGAAGACTTGAAGAGATTGAAGACTTGAAGACTAGTTTATTAGGATGTTTACTTGGAGCTTGGTCACTCCTGTTGTCCTAATTTACTATGTAGTTTTGTATTTTTGCTGGCTGAGCTTAACTGTATCATGTATTAAAGTTATCTGTAATCTTTAGTTGTAACTTATCTGAAGAACTTACTCTCAGATGGTATTCTATAAAAGATAACTTGTCAGCAAAGATCACACCTTGTGATTTGGTTGATGTCCACTTTCTGCACTTAATTAAATTAATTTGAAGATCTTAAGAAAAGATTAAGTGTTGGATTGTTCACTCATCCAGATTTGTAATAGGTAAGATAGTCATCGTTGACTGATCAAAAAGGGGGAAATTTGTTGGGAAATTTGTTGGGAAATTTCTTGAGAAATTTGTTAGGAAATTTGTTAGATATTTTGTTAGAAATATCTGTTTAGTTTTGATCAGCAACATGATGACTTATCTTAGTCTCAGAAAGGTGATTAGTACTCTTGGTTCACTTGAACATTGTAAAAGAGGAAACCCACTAAGTATGATAGTCTAGTTAATCTTGTATAGGATGTTAGGTCTCAAAATGTAATTTTTATTTTATGAAGAGAAGACCAAGAAGAAGACATCCAAGCAGAACAAGCTCAACGACATTGAAGACTTGAAGAGACTACGCAAGATTACTGAAACTGTTGTTCAGATACCTTAGCCAGATATCTTGAAGATACGAACAGTTTTAAACAGACTGTGTCACAAGAGATATCTGAGAAATAAGAGACATATCTGAAAACAAGGAAAGTGTCCACAGATATCTATTCTCAGATACCTTGAGCATTAACCACATTTCTGAAAAAGAGAAATATATATTGCAAACAAAGTTGTTTCAATAAATAAGTGGTATCTGAAGATTGAAGATAAGGACGCAAAGAATCGATAACACTAGTCTCGACATAAAGCATAGTTCCGCTGACACTACAGACAAAAAGTATAGTACAATGCATTTAATGCACGGACAGAGATGTCAATAAAAGCAACGCAGCTCAAGAAGAAGACAAAACCTGCTACAATACTATACACAGATAGCAATAGTTTGAATTTGAGCCTAACGGATACTATTCAAACAGCACTCAAATTCATCTATAAATATCAACACTTAGACTGCTTGAGAAGAGACCTTAGACACACACTACACAGAACTCTGAACATCTTACTCTCTTAAAGCAACTTACATATTCTCAAAGCTTTCTGTTGCGACCAAAGCTTTTGATCTTAAGTAAACACTGAAGTTCTAAGTGTCTTGATCCTAAACAAGCAAAGCTATATGTGAAGGAGTTGAATCAAAAGATCAACTATCTGAGATTCATTCTTCAACAGACATATCATAAGACTTGGTCAAGAAATCGAACAAGATACCATATACCGAAAGTGTATTACCTTGATTCACAGAGCTATCTCAATAATCAATAAGTTATTAAAGAAGCTCATCCGACAACTCAAACCAAAACCAACACCAGAATCGTGTGTGGAGTATGTGAAGTACTTAGTTTGAAAATCGTGAATAACTCCAAGGTTACCGGAGTATAGGAAGTACTTGATTTGGGAAACTAAGGAATAACTCCAAGGTTATTGAGTATAGGAAGTACTTAGCTTGGGAAGCTAGGGAATAACTCAAAGGTTTCTGAGTATAGGAAGTACTTGGCTGTGAAAGCCGAGGAACAACTCAAGGGGGAACATTTGGTTGGGAACCAATTGTTAAGAATCTTAGAATAGGTTTATTGTAAGGTGAACTCAATTATCTGTTCTAGTGAATTCTAGGTCTCGGTAGACCAAGTGGATTAGTTGGAGGATTACGCCACCTCCGATACCACTATACTTGCTGTGTTATTTACCTTCTCAGATTTACATTTCAAAGAACACACACACACATTAATCGCTTCGCACTTATCTTTATTAAGTCTTCCGCTCGATTTTAAGTATCGATATCTATTCAGATATCTCGAGAAATAGTTTTATCGACAAAAGTTTTAGAAGACTATTCACCCCCTCTAGTCCTTTTTACTTTGCCGTTATCTCGACCAACAAGTGGTATCAGAAAGCAGAGGTTCACCACCTTTCCAAGACCGAACCTAGATCCCGATAGGTGAAGGAACTTTGTCCACTTTTGACGACTATTTAATTTGTGTTAAGTGTGCGTATGTCTCGAGTGATGCAATCTGCTCAAACCGTAGAACTACGAGAAATGGAAAATAACATGATGCTCCACCTTGAAGCCATAAGTGACGAGATGATCAAGTAATAAAGAATGGCCCAATAGTAATTCAACAACTTAAGCAAGTCATGGAGGTTTCGAGTGGAAGAGAGATGAGATCAAAGCCAAGGATCTTCACAAACAAAAGGCCAACTAGTGGAAGATCTATCGTCAAGTTATTTACTTAACCAAAGCCCAGAGAACTCGACATCTAAGATGCCAAGAGGAATCGATCGATGGTCAAGCTCAGAACATCATCATCATCGACGACACTGAGCACATACAAAGGTAAATCAGGTGCTAAACGGCGAAAGTCGCTCGGCAACCGATTGAAGAAATCAGGTTTTAACCGAAAACCAAGGAAAACAAGTTCAAGTTCTAAAGTTGAAATTTCAAAATTTCAAACAAGGTCCCAATCAAACTCGAAGAACTTGATTTCGTTTATTACTTTCATGAGTGATATGGCAAGATTGGGAAAGTAGATACTCCCAATGTAGAAGATTAAGACTATTGTCAAAGTCTTAACCACAACCGGGAGCATACTAAATTCTTTTATTTTAACCAAGGTATGCCAAATATCACCCAAAGGAACTTTTCTTATCTTGCTACGTTGATTATGAGACAACTCGTAGAGAACAAACAACCTAAAAGTTGCGTAATGTTGCTCTAGTAACTCAAGGAACTTCCGAAAAGAAGAAAAGCAAGGAGGAGATCGAGGATGCTCTTGCAAAGCAAATGAGCAAATTTGTCACGAGAAATTGAGAGAAGAAAAGCCAAAGAGAAGTCAAAAGCATCTAGTTTCAAACTATCACCAAGACAAAATATGCAAAGCTCACAACAAGCCACCGTAAAGCATCATGTACCGAGGAAGCGTAAATTGAAACGATATCTGCTTTATTGTCGTAAACCCGCCACTTAAGAAGGATTGTCCCGCCAACAAACTAAGGACAAAAGACAAGAAAGATAGAAGAAGCCGTAAAGCTTTGTTAATGTAAGAAAGAAAGAAAATCCAAATTCAATCGGATGCTCTAGACGCTGAGATGCATTCAAGATGACAATTCAGATGACTCAACCTTACCATCACCGTAATTATGTGGAGTTACTCATGATATAATCGACTTCGCCTCAAGAAGAATGAAATGTGGAGTTGTCGAAATTGACGGTCCACATCTCCAACATAGAAAACTGCCTTATGGCCGATGAGGTAACACATACTTTGTTATACTTATGAAAGTGATGAAGAGGAAATAAAAATCTAGAAAATCTCAGGAAAGAACTTGATATCTATTAAAGAGAATTTCTAATGATCCGAGCTAGAGTCGAAAACCTTGAAGAAGAAAAGAATTCTCTTGCAAAGGAAAATTCTCAATTAGTTAAAGTATCTGAGAGAAAGGATGCAAAAATGCATTTCAAAGCTCGTATATCCGAGACCTAAAAGTCACATAAAGAAGCAATGGTCAATTACTTAAAGAATTATGAAGATCTTCTTTCTGAGAACAAGGAACTCAAGAAGAAAGAATTATCTTTTCAATCTTATGTCAAAGCTAGTGACACTCTTACTGAGGTACAATCTTACTTAAGAGATCCTTCAGAAAAGAAAGGACTCAATGAATACACAGTGCATTGTTCTATCACTCAATAAGAGTAAGGAGAAAAGAACATTTGTAAGTACTCAGATTGTTGACAAAGGAAAGGCAAGTACTCAAACCTTTGGGAAAAACAAGTCAAAACAAAACTGGTACACGCCTCGAAAAGAAACACAACACCGAAAAGTGTAAACACCCACAAAGTTATATGTCTCTCAAAAGGTAGAATTGCAGAGTCGCAAATTCTCCCATGTCACTTTTTCCGAAAGAAATCGACCAACCAGACTAGCAAAGTCACGAGAAAAGATCTCGATAGCTTCAAGTGCTCAAACGGTATTGCTACAAAGGCATCGGAAAACAACTTGCTCATGAGTACAAGCAGAGCAAGAACGATGGTCAAAGCTAGAATTGCTCAAAGCAATTATCGATGTGGAAATCAAAGCCATCGAAAATCAATGCCGTGGCTAGAAGAAATCGGCAAGGAAGGCTAAGTTTGTCGAAAGCAAACTCGTAAACCCGACAGTATCCGAAAGCATCATATGGAGCACCTAGGAACACACCAAGGAAGAAAATAATTCTTACTAATGATAACATTCATTCAAATAGAATTCCTCCTTACGCTCTCGCTGACAAAAGCATATTTCAAAGAAATTCATTCAAAAATGGATTCCTACCGAAGAACTTTTAATTCGACGTTCCATCAAAGATATGAGAACCTAATCTCCTGCTTCCGTCAGTGCGTAATGCTTCGGACTAAAGCACAATGGCTATTCGACATGGATGCGAAAGCACATGACAGAGACAAAGCAACTGTTGATTACAAAGCTTGCAACACAGACCAGATATTAGATTTGTCGTGAGGAGAATTAAATCCTCTCCGGATTTGGCAACGCCAAATTGGGGACTTTAACAATCACGACATTACATGTTAAGGATTTGAAATATAATCTATTTAGTACGAGCCGCTTATGCATAAGGGTTTTACTATAAAATTCAAAGCTAACATCGCAAACTAATTGACAATGAGTCAAAGGCATGCCTTAGTTGGTCGAAAGAAAGGCGCCGCCCTTTATGTTGCCGATTGGCATCCGCCACAATCAAGAATGTCTCATGGTGAGTCAACTGTCACGTAAGAGCACCGTTATGGCACAAAAGAATGAGTCACTTGAACTTCAAAACTCAATAGATTTGCCAAGAAAGAGTTAGTGGTCGGCCTTCCTGCAACATCTTTCGAAAGGAAGGTATCTGCTCTCACGATGGGGAAACAATCTAAGATCTCTTTCAAGTCCAAGATCGACACTCTAGTGTTAGACCAACGCAACTTTTACATGGATCTTTTTGAATCATCTGAATTAGTTATGCAGAAAGAAGTATGGTCCGGTTGTCAGATGACTTCAAGATTCACTGGGTTGTCTTTCAAACGTAAAATGACGCTGTGGTGGAGATACCAAACTTTGAAAAAGCTTGAAGTCATGAAAATGACAAGGTATCTCGCAATCGTAATGCATCATGGTATCGAAGTTTTTCAACCAAGACATAAAGGAGTTTCAGACCGCAAAGGTATACAACACCAACTTTCCTCTCAGAAGAACACCTCAACAAAATGGTGTTGTAAAAAGGAAAATAGAACCCTTAAAGAAGCCGCAAGGACAATGCTAATGACATCAAATAAGTGAAATTTATTGGGTTGAAGTCAGAAACACACTTGTTACACTCGTAATGTATGTTTGATAAACAAACACCATGACAAGACCCCTATGAAATCTTGGTTGGTAGATTCCCTAATATCAAACATCCGAGAGTATTTGGTTGTAGATGTTTTGTTCTAAACAATGGGAAAGATTATCCGAGAACATTTCAACCCAAGGCGATGAAGGTGTTTTTCGCTATTCCACAAACAAAGAAAGCCTACAGAGTTTACAAATAAAAGAACAAAGAAAATTGAAGAATCAATTCATGTCAGATTCTATGAAGGAAATAAGAAAACACCTCCTATTGATGAACTCTAAAGGTTCAAAGAACTATTACCGAGGGATTCTAAAGAAGAATCCTAAAGGAGAAACATCATTATGGAAAGTGAGGATGACTGACGAGAGAAAAGCTTGAAATGCCTAGTAACAACAAGATGACTCATGACATGATGAGGAATTTCCTGAGTTTTCCGTAAATGGAATAGGTTATCGAGAACTTTCATCATGAAGAGGTATTCGAAAATAAGAATGTCAAATGCATGTTCCAAATATCTCTAACATCGAAAAGTGTCGATATCCATGACATTTCCCATATGTCGTAAATCTCGACATCGAAAAGTATCAAATCAAAATCTTAGTGATTCACATTCGCATCACTGGATATTGATCCTACTAGCACTAAACATATGATGAGATGGATCAAAGATCATCCTACAAAGGATATAATCGACCAATTAATCGGTGTTAGGACTAGGAGAGCAATAAAATCGCTAACTTCTCTTTGGATGTTTCATCTCGAATATTGAACCAAAAAATATAGAAGAAGCATTATGAGACCAAGACTGGATCTCTGCAATGCAAGAAGAGTTGGATCAATTTGAGAGAAACAAAGACTGGAAACTAGTTCCATTTATAGAAGGAATATCTGTGATTGGAACTAAATGGGTTTTAAGAAACAAGATGAATGAATCTGGTGAAATAACCAGAAACAAAGCAAGATTGGTTGCCAAGGGATTTACTCAGACTGAAGGCTTAGATTTTGATGAGTCATATGCACCAGCTGATTGATGCAATAAGACTCTTTCTAGCCTTTGCAGCTCATAAAGATTTCAAAGTTTATCGATGGATGTCAAAAGTGCATTCTTAAACGGTGAACTTGCGTTTAAGTTTATGTTGAGCAACCACCGGCTTTGAAGTTTCTAAAAGTAGAATGGCCTACAAACCACGTAAAGCTCAGATGGATCAAACAGCTCCAAGAGCGGTATGACACTTTGCCAAGTACCTTCTGGAAAGTGGTTTCAAGAAAGGTGAAGTTGATAAAACTTTATTTACCTTAAATCATGACGGGAAACTACTCTTAGTTCAAGTATATGTTGATGACATCATATTTGGATCTAAGGACAAGCAACTTTGTAATGACTTTGCAAATCTCATGAAAAGCAAATTTGAGGTGAGCATGATGGGAGAAATGAATTATTTCAGATTGCAAGTCAAGCAACTCAATGATGGAATATTCACTAGTCAAACAAAGTATGCAAAAGATATGCTCACAAAATTCAATCTTAAGCCTTCTGAAAAGAATGCTAATATACCTATGAGCATTGGAACCAAAATGACCTATACTGAATCAGATAAGAGTGTTGAAGAACATAAGTATAGGAAATTGATAGGTTCACTACTTTACCTCACCGCAAGTAGACTCGATATTCAATATGCCGTTGAGTATGTGCTAGATTTCGCATAAAATCCAATGCAAAAACACTACAACATTGCTATGAAAATATTAAGGTTTGTAAAGGTACAGAGATGTAGGATTATGGTATCCTAAAGAAAGTGGATCGAGTTTAATGGGTACTCGGACCGATTATGCCGGATCATCGCTGATAGGAAAAGCACCTCAGAACTTGTCAGCCGGGTACTAGACTTATCTCATGGTTAAGCAAGAAGCAAAACTCAATTGCAACTTCTACCACAAAGGTGAATATATTGTCATTGATTGTGCAAAGACAAATTCTATGGATACAACAACAACTTAAAGACTATGGACTCGATGAGAAGAAAACTCCCATTTTCTGTGACAACACAAGTGCTATTGCGATTACAAAGAACCCTAAATTTCATGCCAGAACAAAGCACATTGATGTTAGACATCACTTCATCAGAGACCATGTTGAAAAGGGCAATATATAGATACTCAAGATTGGCACTGAAGACCAACTTGCAGATATCTTCACTAAGCCACTACAAGAAAGTAGATTCTTAGCCTTAAGACATAATCTTGGACTAATGGAACTACCAATGAACTGAAAAGTTCGTATCCGAATGGGCATCCAGAGAAGAGGTATCTGGAACAGGCATCCAGAGAAGAGGTATCTGGAACGGGTATCCAGAAAAGAGAAAAGAGAAAACTGGAACGGGTATCCAGAAGTCAAAAAGGCTAAAGAGCAAAAAGACATCTTAAGATCTCTGAGACGGGAACTCAGATATCTGAATCAATCTGCAAACGGAAAACACAAAGGAGAATAGTACAACTATCTGCAGTCAACTACTCTCTTAGAATATAGAATAAAGATATACAAAAAAGAACCAATCCCAATGAAAAAAATTCGCATTGTTTCTATCTTGATGAAAAACTTGGAAAAATCCTAAGTATAAGACAGATTCAGATGCAAACAGTGTTCTTGATCATACAAAGACGCAATTCAGATAGCTAATAGCCAAAATTCATTAAATGGGCACAATTACACTTGTTGATTGTGATCATTGCTGAAGAAGCAATGGTGACCCTTGATGAAATTAAGCAATTGATCTGTACGGTGGAAATTAGTTCACAGTAAATAGTGGACTGTTGAAATTCAGACATGGCCCACTAAGCATTTAATGCCGAACTAGCTTTTGCTCACTTGCTTTGCAAATCACGTATACGCATACACAAAATCAATTTGTATGTATTTGTCTGTCAGATTCAATCATATATATATAGGATTTTGGCAAATGAAATCACTTTTGCCTAATCCGAAAATTCATCTTGCACAAAAATAGCAAATCCTTCTCTTGATTCTCTGCAAACCCTCTACAATCTCTGCAAATCAAGATTAAGTTTTTCTGAAAAGAATCACTGAATCAAATCTCTTTCAAACACCAATTTCAAATCCCTACACTATATAAAGAGATGACCTCCAAGAACTCTTCAACACAGAAATCCCAAACCTCCACTGGTACTGCTGAAAAGCAAGCACCAGAGTTGGTTATTGTAAACAACCGATCGGGTAGGAGTTTTAATCCCACCATCGACTTCAAGTCACGTAATGATTTGGGTGGTGCCATGGTTGAGGAATACCCCACGGCCGAATAGAGAACCGCCGATGTAAAGCTAATTCTCGACATGCTTGAAAAGGCACAAATCAAGGGCTTTATCTATCGCCTCTAGTGGAATTTCATCACCGATGTGTTGGAATTCTACAACAACCTGTGATTATTTCGTGTTTCAAGGCAATCAAATAGTGTTCATAAAACCTCACCAAGGAAAGGAAATCTTCCGACTTAACAACTTTCTCAGAAGTTGTTCGAGTTTCAAAATCTTGGAAAGGATTTTGAAATAAACACCAAGGATGAGGAACTCCTTGAAGGTGTTAAAGAACTTTATAGTGACGGTGTGATCTTGAAAATCGATACACCCACGAAGTTCAAGCTTGTCGACATCCCAACCGCACATCTTGGTTCACGGGATGTACCGCTTGCATTCTTCACAGATGCTTTGATGGTCTACAAGGAGGTGTCAATTAAAAGCCAAGAACGGTGGATGATGATGTTCTTGCCGAATCAACAAGACAAAAGGCCGGAAAACCCTTTTAACCGGGAAAGTACGCCTTCAAGTTTGTGAAGAAGATTCAAGGCTTCGAGCCTAAGATTACCAAAGGACTAGCTGAGCCAAAGGCCACCGAGGATATGGTCCAAAATATGCTACGGTCGGAAAAGCTTGCATCGAGCTCAGAGAGACTACCGAATAGCCAACAAAGAATCTACTCTACAAATATGAGTATACAAACTTGATGAAAAAGGTTACCGGGTCTCGTAAAGGTTCTAAGCGAAAGTCCTAAAAGGTATCTCAAGAAAAGGTTATACCAAGAAGCCGTAACTTCAAGAAAGAAGTCTCCGGCAAATCGTAAGACACACCCAAAGAGGTTGTCAATTCTCGATATCCGCAGTATTGCCGATGAATCGATAAAGGCGTATGAACTCATCAATGCTGAAAAGAGTTATCAACCATCGAACAAGTAGACTCAAAGAAGAGAAAGTGCTTTAAATGTTGCGACTAATGCGTAAAGCCTTCGATGAACTCATAAATGCCGCCAAAAGTGGTGAAAACACCAAGCCCTATCTCGCAAAAACCGCAGGAATAATGGACCAACTGGCCCTAATGCCGATGAGAGCTCGACGATGAAGATGATGAACTAGTCATCTCTCAAGTCCTAGAAAGAACAAAGAGGGCTAAGGTTATCAAACAAAGAATCGGTGGTAAGGTATTCAAGAAGAACCTACACCATAGGTTATCGAACCTATAGCAAAGGTTGTTGCAAACATATCATCGTGGAATGTTTCTCTGCACAACTTCGTAAAGCCCCGATGAGTGGTATTTAGTAATCGCGATGATGGAAATGCCACATCTAAAAATCTGGAAGAACATTATACTGATCAATCTTCGCCTGCATAACCACAACAACCACAAAGACAACAACCACAACAGCCACAAGTGGTTGATGAAATGGTAAATGAACTCCATTTCGAATTACCAAAGAATGCAAGATGTCAAGAAAATCTCGCAAAAGAGCGTGTTTCCTAACTCACTGAGAGGGATCAAACTGAGACATCTACTCAGAATGATCAACCAGGGGAGGCAACTGAGTTGCATACTAAGGAAAGGTGTGAAGTACCAGAAACTTCAAGCAAAGAAACTACACTGGGACAAGAAGACCAAAGTATAGAAAGGTCACAAGTTCCAGAGACCAATCAGCCTGAAATTGCTCAGGTAGATGACTGGTTTAACTCTTATCTTGTGAACATTTTATGCTTATACATCTTTTCTCATAAAAATTTCTTTGTTACAGGCTGAGTTAGAAACACAGAAACAAGAGGAAGCTGAAAAGCATACCTCAGAAACTGAGAAGGAGGTTTCCTCAACCTCGCCTCTTAAGACATCTCGTCTCGGTCATGTAATAATGGATTCTTAAGATAACACTTCTTCAGCTTATAAGTTTATGTGCTTAATCTTTGAAATAAATGTTTCTAACAGCTCCAACGAGATGGAAGAAGATAAGGTAAATGCCAGACAAACCCAGAGACCAACAAGGTTTCTGAAGAACACATCACTGAGCCTTCTAGCATGAAGGTATATGACAAATCAAGTGATAAGTATTCTTCGACTAGGGTTATCTCATATCTCTTCTAAAAATATTCAATACTTTCTACTTACAGGATAAATCAGAAGTTGAAATGCACGGGGACAAAGTTGCGACATCCCCTGCATCAATGGAAATTGATGAAGCCCCCAAGGCAACATCACCTGAAAGAACACCGTAGACCTGAAAGTTTCGAGAAAATGACTCGAGCTTTATTAAGGAAGTAAGTAACTCGTAACTCATTAAAGCATATATTTGCACGCTTTTCAAACAATTTCCTAAGTATCGATCATTTTATTTCTCGTGTTCAAGAAAGAAAGGTTGATGAGGACCAGACTTCCAAGTCTCCACCTCACAACAAGATATCCGAGACACCCATTGTCTCAAGGTTCAAGTATCCGAGCCTGATGTTCATACTGTGTAACTCGTAAACTAAACTACACTTATACTCAGATATCTACAAAAGTTTTGAAACTCACTCAAAACTCTTTCTTTCAGCTCAAACAGATGCAAAGGTGTTCCCATTGAAGAAACAAGGACCTACTTCACTTCTTCAAAGCTCACACTCGCCAAAGCATATTCAATGCTTCAAGAAATGGCGGTTAAGGTGCTCGATCTCCGAAATATTGAGAATCACAGATCAACCAATCGATTTAGCACGAGCTCGACTTGGAGACATATATCCATGCAATGTTCTACCTAACAAAGATTACATAATTTTATTGCATAAGGATTTCTCCAAAGAAGTGGCGATAGTTTGTACGCGGCTTCAACAAATGTGCAGATGGTCGACAAGATTACAGATGGCATTCAAGCCGCCTCTGCATCGCAATTTATACCTTCAACAAGAAGAAGACAAGCGTAAGATCACTATCCCGGAAGTGATCAATCTTGTATCTGAAGATGATGAGGAGGAAGAAATGAATGAAAATTACTTTGATGAACCTCCCACTGACCATCACCAAAAGGATGATAATGACAAAAAGGATGATGATGATGCCCCTGCACCAGGGACCGGAGGAATTTCACAAAGAAACAATGCCTCAGCTGCTGAAAAGCAAACTGAGAAGACTTCACAGAAATCTCCGTCTTCATCACCTCAGTAATCTACTCATCCATCTTCCCAACAACACAATGTCACAGCACAAGTAGTTGAGGATTCTGAGGATATTGCACAGAAGATGTTAAATACTTAATCCAGATCTACTCAACTCAGACAACTGTTGGAAGAAGAACAACAGCTCCATCTTCAACTGGAAGACCAGATAGCTAGATCCAGAGATAAGCTAGATCAACTACAAGATTAATATCTGCAAGAGATGATTGCTTACTCTGAGGTCAAAGAGCTACAGGATGCTGTGACTGCACTCAACAAAGAACTCGATACTGAAGAAGTATCTGAAGTCAAGCATGATGCTAAGGCTGCATCATCTTCAAAAGAAGTACCATCCTCCTCCCAGAAAGGAAAGAAATAAATCTCTGAGATGGTTGCTGGACTCGATACAATTGATGAAAATGTCCAAGAGGATGAAGATCACTGGGCTGATTACTCAGATGATCAAGAAGACAAGACTTTGGCAGAACACCGCAATGAACATTTAGCGGTTTCTCACTTGAAAAGGAAGCTGATTGCTCCTACAATATTCAGCAAACTGCCAAACGTCCACTCCCATGAATACATGAACAGTCAAGCAATCGACACAACTTAAAAAGGAGATGTCTTCACAAGGAAGTAATTGCCTCCCCTCTCGAATGAGAAAGTTCACCGAGCTCATCACTCGAGAACCACTAGCATAGTCATTGCTCGAAAGACTGGAATGATAAGGGACGATACGCCTTTAGTGAAAAAGCTTTCCAAGAGGCAAGTTACATCTGGAAAAGCAGATGCCATCCTAGGCCCATCGGTAGCTCACCGATAAGGACAATGGACTTATCAAGCAAAATCAGAGCTCAAAGTCAACTTCGGTTGGTCACCGCCTATAATTATTTACAAGGGCACTTCAACTCTCTCGATTCCTTTATGAGATCGAGTCACCAACAATGACTAAGGGGAAAGAATGTACAACTGACCTCAAGTCGGGGAATGGGAAGAAGGAGAAGAAAACAAGAAGAACTGAGTCAGCCGCCGTAAAGGAAGAAGAAAAACTTCCCAACCACCACCGTAATCAATGAACCCTCCTCAAGCCAAGTCATGGTAAATAGTAGCCGCTCTAAACCTACTAAAGGAACCAAATGATAACAAGGGCCATGGCACGTAAACCTCCAAGGAGTACCAAGGCTCCAAGGAGAAGACAAGTTAAAGGATTGATGAATCTTCTGAAGAAGAAGAAGAAGGTCAAATCAAGTCCCTGGGCAATGCAGCAGGCTGTAAACCTCACACAAGATTTAATCTTGATGATGATGAGGAAACTGATGAAGATGAAGCTCCTCTTCACAAGAAAAGGAAAATTGAAAACCTAATCGAGCCCATAGTCAAAGCCACTAGCGCCTAAAACACCTCCGGAAATACCAAGTCTATCCAGGTGGTGGTTCTTCAAGCAACAACCCCAAAGAGAATTCAAGACAGAGAAGGAATGCATCGAGAGTCGAGCAAAGACAAAGTCAACTTCCACTCAGCCGTAAGAAGCCAAAATTGAGTATGTGAAGTATGACAATGATTCATCCGCTCACAAAAGGCCAATCGTAAAAATGGCTATCGATTCGAACTTAAGCATCTATTGGTAAATTCAAGATTTCGTAACCAATCCATAAACAACTTTGGCATGGAGAAAAGATAAACCTACCTTGATCAACACCAATCACATCAAAGCATGGTCGATTTTGAAGTTGTCAAGAGAACTAAAGCCATGAGAAAGGACCTTCGATGAATGTCCATATGGAAAGCCGTATGATGTGCATGCACTCAACACATCGAACAGCACAAGAGAAAGACTCACTGTGGAACCCTATGAGTCGCTCTATCCGATGTAAGATCAATACAGGGTGACATCGACATATCAAGATTATCTATGAATACTTCAAGCTGACATCGTAATAGAGCATGCCCGAAGTGGGGAAAGTATCTGGGTCAAGCATTTTGCCAAGAAAAATCCTACTAAAACCTACAAAGAGGTCTGTGGATTTGCTGAGACACGTAGATGCTCGTTAACTCTTCTCTATGACTATTCGATGACATCAAAAGGTTTGAGATAGGAAATTTGCAGATCGATCTACAAATATACGCTTGAAGACTTGAAGAGATTGAAGACTTGAAGACTAGTTTATTAGATGTTTACTTGGAGCTTAGTCACCCGTTGTCCTAATTTACTATGTAGTTTTGTATTTTTGTCGAGCTTAATCAGATCATGTATTAAAGTTATCTAATCTTTAGTTGTAACTTATCTGAAGAACTTACTCTCAGATAGTATTCTATAAAAGATAACTTGTCAGCAAAGATCACACCCTGTGATTTGGTTGATGTCCACTTTCTGCACTTAATTAAATTAATTTGAAGATCTTAAGAAAAGATTAAGTGTTGGATTGTTCACTCATCCAGATTTGTAATAGGTAAGATAGTCATCGTTGACTGATCAAAAAGGGAAATTTGTCGAAAATTTGTCGGGAAATTTCTTGAGAAATTTGTTAGGAAATTTGTTAGATATTTTGTTAGAAATATCTGCTTAGTTTTGATCAAGAACATGATGACTTATCTTAGTCTCGTAAAGGTGATTAGTACTCGTTCACTTGAACATTGTAAAAGAGGAAACCCACTAAGTATGATAGTCTAGTTAATCTTGTATAGGATGTTAGGTCTCAAAATGTAATTTTTATTTTATGAAGAGAAGACCAAGAAGAAGACATCCAAGCAGAACAAGCTCAACGACATTGAAGACTTGAAGAGACTACGCAAGATTATCGAATCGTTGTTCGGGACCTTAGCCGACATCTCAAGATACTAATAGCTTTAAACAGACAGTGGTCACAAGAGATATCCGAGAAATAAGAGACATATCCAAAACAAGGAAAGTGTCCATGATATCTATTCTCGATACCTTGAGCATTAACCACATTTCAAAAGAGAAATATATATTGCAAACAAAGTTGTTTCAATAAATAAGTGGTATCTCAAGATCAAGATAAGGACGTGCAAAGAATCAGATAACACTAGTCTCTGATACAAAGCATAGTTCCGTTGACACTACAGGACAAAAAGTATAGTACAATGCATTTAATGCACGGACAGAGATGTCTGAATAAAAGCAACGGCAGCTTCTGAAGAAGAAGACAAAACCTGCATAAAGATTATACACAGATATCAATAGTTTGAATTTGAGCCTAACGGATACTATTCAAACGGCACTCAAATTCATCTATAAATATCAACACTTAGACTGCTTGAGAAGAGACCTTAGACACACACTACACAGAACTCTGAACATCTTACTCTCTCAAAGCAACTTACTTATTCTCAAAGCTCGCTATGCACCAAAGCTTTTGATCTTAAGTAAACACCGTAGTTCTAAGTGTCCCGATCCTAAACAAGCAAAGTTATCTGAAGGAGTTGAATCAAAAGATCAACTATCCGAGATTCATTCTCTTGAACAGATATCATAAGACTGGGTCAAGAAATCGAACAAGATACCATACGTCAAAGTGTATTAAGTACTGATTCACAGAGCTATCTAAATAATCAATAAGTTATTAAAGAAGCTCATCCGACAACTCAAACCAAAACCAACACTATAATCAAGTGGAGTATGTGAAGTACTTAGTTTGAAAAATCAGGGAATAACTCCAAGGTTACCGGAGTATAGGAAGTACTTGATTTGGGAAACTAAGGAATAACTCCAAGGTTATTGAGTATAGGAAGTACTTAGCTTGGGAAGCTAGGGAATAACTCAAAGGTTTCTGAGTATACGAAGTACTTGGCTGTGAAAGCCGAGGAACAACTCAGGGGGAACATTTGGTTGGGAACCAATTGTTAAGAATCTTAGAATAGGTTTATTGTAAGGTGAACTCAATTATCTGTTCTAGTGAATTCTAGGTCTCTGGTAGACCGAAGTGGATTAGTGGGAGGATTACGCCACCTCCAGATACCACTATACTTGCTGTGTTATTTACCTTTCTGTATTTACATTTCAGCAACACACACACACACATTAACTGTTTCTGCACTTATCTTTATTAAGTCTTCCGCGCTTTTGATTCTAAGTATCAGATATCTATTCAGATATCTGAGAAATAGTTTTTATCGACAAAAGTTTTAAAAGATTATTCACCCCCCCCCCTCTAGTCTTTTACTTTGCCGTTATCTGGACCAACACATCACATGTTCCTATCTTAGCCAGAAAGGTGATTAAGTACTCTTGGTTCACTTGAACATTGTAAAAGAGGAAATCACTGAGTATAATTAGTCTAGTAAATCTTGTAATAGGATTATAGGTCTCTGAGTGTAATTTTTATTTCAAGAAGACCATGAAGATCAATCCTAGCAATGGAGTTTTTCTGAAGATTACAAGACTGGAGATTGCACAAGATTTATGAAGACACCAAGGTTTAGTCTCACTCGGAAAGACTATGTCCTTAATCCTTTATTAAGTACATTTAGTTACTTTTGAAACATGATTCTGGAACATATGACATCATGAGTATGGAGCATGCAAGCCATCAGAAAGGCTAATGTATCCGTTGAAGACTACAGGACAAGAAATAGTACATATGCATTAATCAGACGCGTAAAAGCCGCTAAAGCACAGTCCTCTCTGAGATATGAGACAAGGACTTCTGAGTACTCATTTCAAGATAAGTATAGACTGAATTTGAATTGTGTCTAACGGATAACATCCCAACAACTCTCTAATTCATCTATAAATATCACACACTTAGATGCTGAGAAATACAACCGAACGATCTAACTTGCAAACTTACAATCTAGCAAAGTATTCTCTCAAGCACTCTACTATCCTTTCTGAAAGCTTTCGCTGTTTGCGTAATCACTAGTAGTTCTAAGTTGTCCCAACCTTAACAAGAGATTGTTATTCGTGAAAGAGTTGAATCACGAGATAACCTTTCAAGCTCATTCTCCGTAACGGACATCAATTACTGGGTCAAGAAGAGCGTATTGACATACACAACAAGTGTATTAAGTAGTCTTGTTCTATTAGCTCTCAAAACATAACTGAAAAGTTATACGAGAAGCCTCTCTGACAAACCTTATAACCAACACCATCAAGGCGTGGAGTAGAGGAAGTACTTGATTTGGGAAATTAGGGAATAACTCCAAGGTTATCTGAGTAGAGGAAGTACTTAGCTCTAGGAGCTGGGGAATAACTCAAGGGGAACATTTGGTTGGGAACCATTTGTTTAAGAATCTTAGAATAGGATTTTTGTAAGGTGAACTCAATTATCTGTTTTAGTGAATTCTAGATCTCAGAAAGACCGAAGTGGATTAGTTGGAGGATTACGCCACCTCCAGATACCACTATACTTGCTGTGTTATTTACCTTTCTGTATTTATCTTTCAGCAAAGCACACACACTTACTTATTGTTTCTGCACTTACCTTTCTTAAAGTATTTCGCACTCTGAATTTAAGTATCAGAAACCCCCAGGTTTATGAGAAACTGTGTTTATCGACAAAAGTTTAAAAGACTATTCACCCCCCCCCCCCTCTAGTCTTTTACTTTGCCGTTATCTGGACAAACAAGTGGTATCAGAGCGGGAGGTTCCCAAGCCTTCAGATCAACCTAGATCCCGTGATAGGTGAAGAAACTTTGTCCCTTTCTCGAGGACTATATAATTTGTGTGTTAAGTGTGTATGTCTCGAGCGATGCACCCTGCTTTAAAGCCGTAAAACTACGAGAAATGGAAGAACAACATGATGCTCCATCTGGAGGCCATTAGTGATGAGATGATCTATGTCATCAATGAAGGGCCTATCCAAATCAGACAACTCAAACAAGTCACTGAGGTTTCTGATGGAAGAAAAGCCTCAGACAAGGATGATGGAAGCGAGGACATGGCTGCTAGTGATAGTGGTCATGTTGCTCGTGGAAGCATTATGTATGAAGACAAGCCAAGAGAGCTCTGGACATCTGAAGATACCAAGAGACATAGATTGGATGGTCAAGCTCGTAATATAATCATCGACGACACTGAGCACATAGCCTAAACTGGGTGCTAAACTACGAAGTTGCTCGCAATTGATTGAAGAAATTTGTGCCGAACCGAGAAAACCAAAGAAAACAAGTTCAAAGTTCTTAAATCAAGTTCCAAAACTTCAAGCAAGGTCCCACAAACTCGAAGAACTTGATTTCGTGTTTACTACTTATGAGTGATATAGCTGCACTTGGTCAAAGCAATGATACTCAAATGTAAAAGATTAAGACTATTGTCAAGTCTCAATCACAACTAGGAGCACACTAAATTCTTTATTTCAACCAAGGAATGCCAAATATTACTCCAAGAGAGCTCTTCTCATCTTTACATCAGAGATTATGAGACAACTCAGAGAGAACAAACAGCTGAGAAGTTGCAAAGTGTTGCTCTAGTCTCTCAAGGTACTTCTGAAAAGAAAGATACCACAGACGCATCTGAAGAAAATGCTCTTGCAGTAAGACACATGAATAAATTTGTGAGTCAAGAGATTGAGAGAAGAAAAGCTAAAGAAAAGCTAAAAAAGCATCTTGGCCCAAACTATCATCAGTACAAGAACATTCAACTAAACAACTCTCTTAAGACCCCCATTCAGAAAGGTGTTAGTACTGAATCAGCAGAGATAGGAAATGATATCTGCTTCTATTGTCAAAAGCCTGGTCACTTCAAGAGAGATTGCCCTGCTTTAAACAAGCTCAAGATAGGTGACAAGAAGGACAGAAGAAATTAAAAAGAAATCAAAGGGCCTTACTGACTGAAGAAAAGAAGAAGATTCAAATGCAACTTGACGCTCTAGATATTGAGACAGATTCTGAAGATGGAGATTCAGATAACTCAAACCTACCATCACCAGAATTGTGTGGAATCACCCATAACGTAATCGACTTCGGCCTTAAGAAGAATGAAATGTGTGGAGTTGCTGAGATTGCTGGTCCAGACATCTCCAACATTGAAATGTGTCTTATGGCTGATGAGGTAACTAACATTTCACAATTTCTGTACTATGAGAGTGATGATGGAATTGAGGATCTGGAGTTAATCAGGAGTGAATTGGATCGTTATGAGAAAGAATTTCTGGAAGCACAATCCAAAAGCAGAATTCTAGAGGAAAGCAAAGAAACTCTTGAAAAAGAGGTTTCTGAGCTAACTAGGGTATCTGAGAACAAGAGCGCTGAAATAGCCCTTCTGAAAAGTCAAATATCTGAAAATGAAATTTTTCACAAACTAGCCTTGGATGAACTTAATAAGAAAATGATGAAGCTGCTTTCTGAGAATGAGGAACTCCGAAAGAAAGAGCTATCCTTCCAATCTTATGCAAAGGCTAGTGACACTCTCACTGAGGTTCAATCATATCTGAGAGATCCCTCTGAAAAAGGTGGACTTGGACTTGATGAACAATCAAGCAATTCGCCTCTCCAAGAAGGAGGATGATAGGTCGACCTTGTAAAAGTCAACAGAATGGTTCTTCAACCACCTATAGCATTGGTCAGAAAGCTAGGGTAGTTGACAAAGGAAAAGGAGTAGCAACATAGTCTTTGAAAGAACAACAAGTTCACAAGAATTATGTGGATAAGGTTTCTGAAAAGAAACATAACCCCGTATATGCAACCATCCACAAAGCTATATTACTAAGAAGGGAAGAATTGCCGAATAGTCAAATTTCAACTATACCATTTTATGAAAATAAAGATGGTGTAAACTAGTAAGGCTTCAAGACCGCATTCGTAAAGCCAAAGGTGTTCAAAATGGCATCACATCGTGGTCATAGAAAAGTCCTTTACAACAATATAAGGAAGGACAAGAACAATGGCAAGGTCGATATTGCACGAGTAACAAAATGTATGTAAGAAATCTCAAACCAATGAAAACTGAATGCCAAAGCTAGAAGGAACTCGCCAGAAGGCTATGTTTATCAAAAGCAACCCGTAAACCTGTGATCCGTAAAGCACCAAAGGAACACCTAGAAACACCCCAAGAAGGAAGATTGAGATCAAAATTACTAATTTCATCAGATCTCCTTCGATCAAGTTAGACAAAATAAACTCCCAAGAAATTCACTAAAATGTGGATTCCTACCGAAGAATCTTTAGTCTAAATGGTTCTATCTCAAGCAAGAACCTAACTCCTGCTTCGTTGCGCGACGCCTCGACTAAGGTTCAATGGCTATTTGATAGTGGATGCGAAAGCACATGACAGAGACAAAGCAACCGTCAACTATAAAGCTTACAACACCGACCGTATACATCGATTTGGAGGAGAATTAAATCCTCTCGATTTGGCAACGCCAAATTAGATCTTTAACACCATCGACGATTGTATATTAAGGGTTTGAAATACAATCTATTTAGCATGAGCCGCTTATGCATAAGGGATTCATGTGAAATTCAAAGCAAAGTTTTGCAAACTTATCGACAATGAGTCAAAGCATATACCTTGGTTGCTCAATGAAAGGTAGTCTTTATGTTGCCGATCAAGCATCCGCCACAATCAAGAATGTCTCATGGTGAGTCAATGGTCACATGTAAGAGCACCGTTAAGGCACAAAAGAATGAGTCACTTGAACTTCAAAACTCTGAACAAACTTGCCAAGAAAGAGTTAGTGGTCGGCCTTCCCAAAACATCTTTCAGAAAGGATGGTATCTGTTCTGCCTGTCAGATGGGGAAACAATCTAAGATCTCCTTCAAGTCCAAAATCAGACACTTAAGGTTAGACCACGCAACTATTACACATGGATCTTTTGAATCATCTCAACTAGTTATGCAGAAAGAAGTATGGTCCGTTGTCAGAGATGACTTCGTGATTCACTGGGTGTTTTTCAAGCACAACTGATGCTAGGGTGGAGATACCAAACTTGCTAAATAAGCTTGAAGTCATGAAAATGACAAGGTATCCGCAATCGTAATGCACTATGGTAATCAATTTTTCAACGAGTACATAAAGGAGTTTTGTACCAGCAAAGGTATACAACATCAACTTTCCTCTATAAGAACACCACAACAAAATGGTGTTGCAGAAAGGAAAAATAGAACCCTTAAAGAAGCAAAGAAGGACAATGCCGTAATCAAATAAGTGAAGTTTATTGGGTTGAAGTCAACACAAAGATGCTACACTCGTAATGTATGTTTGATAAACAAACACCATGACAAGACCCTTATGAGCTCTTGGTAGACTAATATTAAACATATGAAAGTGTTCGGTTGTAGATGTTTTGTTCTTAACAATGGAAAAGAGTATCTAAGAACATTTCAACCAAAGGCGATGAAGGAGTGTTTCGGTTATTCTATGAATAGCGTAGCTTACAGTTTACAACAAAAGAACAAATAAGATTGAAGAATCACCATGTCAGATTCTATGAAGAAAGCAAGACATCACCCCTTGCAGATGAACTCGTAAAGGTTCAAGGAACTAATGTTAAAGGATTCTCAAGAAGAACCCGTAAAGGAAAACATCATTATGGAAAGAGAGGATGACTCGACGAAGAAAAGCATGAAATGCCTAGTAACCAGATGATTCTCGACATGATGAAGAATTTCCTATGAGATTTTAAATGGAAATCAAGATGTTCATCGAGAGCTAATTTCAAATGACCTCTCCGACAGTGCATGTCCCGTAAAGCCCTCACATCGAAAGCAAGTGTCGACATTCAACGCCTTCCGTGGGTACAAAATGTCATAGATATCAAGAAGTATCAAGTCATAATCATAGTGATTCACATTCGATCACGAGATAAATGAATTCTACTAGCCCCAAACCCATGATGAGATGGATCAAGGATCATCTCGCAAAGGATGTGATCGACCAATCAATCAAGGTGTTAGGACTAGGACAAAGAATAGCCAAAAATGTTAATTTCTTCGATGTTTCATCTCAAACATTGAACCTAAAACTATTGAAGAAGCATTAAGAGACCAAGACCGGATCTCGCAATGCAAGAAGAGTCGATCGCTTGAAAGAAACAAAGTCCGAAACTAGTTCCATTTGTAGAAGGAATATCCGTGATTGGAACCAAGTGGGTTTTCGTAAACAAGATGAATGAATCGTGAAATAACCGTAAACAAAGCAAGGTTGGTTGCCAAGGATTCACCTGCATCAAGGCTTAGATTTTGATGAGTCATATGCACCAGCCCGATTGATGCGATAAGACTCTTCTCGCCTTTCAGCTTCATAAAGACTTTAAAGTTTATCGATGGATGTCAAAAGTGCATTCTTGAATGGTGAACTTGCCGAGGAAGTCTATGTTGAACAAACACCGGTTTTGAAGTTTCTAAAGTAGAATGGACTACAAGCTGTAAAGCTCTATATGGATCAAACAGCTCCAAGAGCATGGTATGACACTTTGGCCAAATACCTTCCGAAAGTGGTTTCAAGAAAGGTGAAGTTGATAAAACTTTATTTACCTTAAATCATGATGGAAACCGCTTAGTTCAAGTATATGTTGATGACATCATATTTGGATCTAAGGACAAGCAACTTTGTGATGACTTTGCAAATCTCATGAAATGTAAGTTCGAGATGAGCATGATGGGAGAATTGAACTATTTCCTAGGATTGCAAGTCAAGCAACTCAATGATGGAATATTCATTAGTCGATAAAGTATGCAAAAGACATGCTCACAAAGTTCAATCTTAAGCCTTCAAAAGAATGCTAAGATACCTATGAGCATAGGAACCAAGATGACCTATATCAATCGATAAGAGTGTTGATGAACACAAGTATAGGAAATTGATAGTTCACTACTTTACTCATCGCAAGCGTAATCGATATCCAAACAAACCGATGCAATCACACTACAACATTGCTATGAAAATATTAAGGTATGTGAAAGGTACAGAGATGTAGGTTTGTGGTACCCTAAAGAAAGTGGATTGAGTTCAATGGTTACTCGATGTCGATTTTGTCGGATCAATGCTTGATAGGAAAAGTACCTCAGAACTTGTCAATTTCCGAGCTAGACTTATCTCATGGTTTAGCAAGAAACAAAACTCAATTGCAACTTCTACCACGTAGGTCAATATATTGTCCGGTTGTTGTGCAACACAAATTCGTGGATTCAACAACAACTCGTAGATTATGGACTCAATGAAGAGAAAACTCCCATTTTCTCGTGATAACACAAGTTCTATTGCAATCACACGTAACCCCAAGTTCCATGCCGTAAAAAGCACATTGATGTTAGACACCACTTCATCGAGACCATGTTGAAAAGGCAATATAGAGATACTCAAGATTGGCATGTAAGACCAACTTGCAGATATCTTCACCAAGCCCCTACAGAAAGCCGTTCTTGACCTTAAGACATAATTTTGGGTTAATGGAGTTGCCTAAGGACTGAAAATGTCCAATCTCTAAAGTCCGAGTAAGAAAAGTAGAAAGAAGTAGCCTCGAGAACATGCTCTCGTAAAGCCAAGTTGTTAAGAAGTGATGCAAAGGTTTCGAGTAGCAACACTGAAGGCAAAACATTTCAAACGGTATCCAAAGGCAAAGGTTGGTACACACTCAATGAGTAAATAAGACTAGAACTTACTTACTAAGAGTGGGTCAAATACATTCAAACAATCAAGTTTCGATTCTCAATTCAGAAACTATTTAGTCATAAAGAGAAAAGACACATAAAGCCCGAAAAAGTATAAGTTCTGAAAGTCAAACATGTCCAATGTCTTGTATTTTTGCCATTTTTATGATAAATAATATAACGATAAGGACTTGACACTCAGAATGATAAGCTCAAACGATTAAGTGTTCCTACTCTTTACTAAGTGACACAATGAATGTAGCATATTAAAAATCCATCAAGTCGGCACAATACCATTTGTTGATTGATATCATTACAAGATATTCAATACAAACCCTTGATGTATAAACGTTTGATCTCAACGGCTGAGATTAAAACAAAGCAAGTAATGTCTGTTGAAATGCGTATATGGCCCACTAAGCATTTAATGAAGTACAAAGGTCGTACCACGCCTATGCAGATACAAAGACACGCATTCATATTCAGCTATATGTATGTTGTATCTATGTACGTTTTGTCTGCTATATATATAGGAATTGAGCAAAAGACAAACACTTTTATCAAATCCGAAATTTCATACTTGCATCAAAATAGCAAAATCTCTCAAGATTTTTGCAAAACTTCTTCTGCAACTCAACTTCTTGTGCTTAGTCTTCTGAACAGATAGACTAATCTCGATTATTCTTGTAAATCCCATCTGTAAACACTCACTCAAAGACTCTATATAAGAGATGGCACCAAAGAAGATGACCACCAAGAACCCTAAGGTCAAGATCATCCGCTCGCCTCAAAAAGCAAGGAGGAAAAGAACTCAAGGTGTTGAATAAACGCCTTCTAGGAGAGTTTACCCCTTCTGACTGGAATTCAAGTCACAAGATGAATTGGGGAGCTTTTCTTGTGAAGAAATATGTTTCTGCAGTCATTTCTTCAAAAGCAGATAGAAAATTGATATTGGGAATGTTGAAAAGTTCCCATATCTACAAGTTTCTGTGTGCTGCACCCAGTGGACTTTCCACACTGGATGTGTTGGAGTTCTACAACAACTCCAAAATCTTCACAAAATTTGTGAATGATATAGAAGAAAAGTACATGCAGACTGAAGTTCAAGGACAAGAAATTGTCCTAGACTGCAAGACTTTCTGCAACTTATTCCGATTGAAAAATCGAGGAACAATCGACGACATCAACATCAGGGATGCCTCCATGATTCAAAGTGTTCAGGAGCTATTTGAGGCAATCCAGATTGAAAATGCAAAGGGTTGCCTAGCAAACTTTGTTCTCAAAGCCATCAGAACAAGTCATCTCCAGAAACACTGGAGTACTTTGGCTCTCATTTTGGTCCGTTGCTTTGATGGCAACAAAGGTGGAGAGACCAGATAAGCATGGAGAGATGGATGATGATGCATCTTCTGAATAAGAAGCATGAAGGGCAGGAAACCCACTTTAATTGGGAGAAGTACGCCTTCAACAAATTTCTTTGGCACATTGAGGAATTTGAGCCTAAAATCATCAATGGCCTTGCTGAGACAAAGGCCAATATGCATTTTGGTCTCAGAATTTGCTACATTCTGGAAACAATGGGAATAACTCTCAGAAAGAGACAAGAAATCCCAATCACCAACTCTCTTTTCAGACATGCCTTTGAAGAAAAGGAGACAATTGCTGCTGAGAAAGCTCAGAAAGAGGCATAAGAGCTTGAAGCTGCCCAGCAAGGTGAAGAGATCTCTGAGCGAGCTCCTGCTCAACCTCCAGTTGCCAAGAGAAAGAGGACTCAAAGCAAGAAAGCCTCTAAGTCCCAAAGTGTACAAAAAGCACAACCTTCTGGAGACAAGATCTCAGAAGATGTTGTTGTCGAAAGGCAACACCGAAGCCCCAAGAATTCGAGACAAAGTGCTACCCGTAAATCTCCAGAGATGATAGAAATATCATAGATTGGTCAGCTCCCAATCTGGACAGTGACTCTGATGATGATGTAGTACTTACACAAGTATTCAAAAAGTCCAGGATTGAGACCCATGGAGGAGCATCAAGCTCATCCCCTCAGAAAGAAAGGAGCCCCTCTGTCCAGCAGGAAGAAGAAGGCCTGGAAGAGGAAGATAGAGTGATGGAAGATGTTGACATTGCTTCCACATTCAGAATGCCAGCACTTAATGTGGCTGAAGAAAACCCTCGTTTCGAACAGTTCCTCAACCTTCCGAGAGAGCTCAACTGGAAAGGGATCAAACCGAGATGGAGACTCGTAAGATATTGTAGAGGAGACCAACAATGAGCAAAGAGAGGTCAGAAACTCCACTAGTCCAAGAGACCCAAACTCAAATTTCGACTCATCGCCATTTGTTACAGTGCCAACTTGGAGACACAATTGTGGGGAAGAAAACTTGTCCACTCCTTGAATCAAGAAGAGGTTCATCCAACCTCGTAATATCAAGAAGAGCCTGCTCCACGTAGTAAAAGTTATCTCCTAACAAGGAATAACTAACTAAAATTGCTCTTATGTTCTAAAATTCTTAATGTCTCTTCTAGCTACAACCGAGAAAGTAGTGGAGGTGGAACCAACACCCCAACACCAAGAGTTTCCAGAGGCTGAAAAGCACTCTGAGAAAGTAGTTACTGAGCCTTCTGTTGAGAAGGTAAGTTTCAGTAAACTTTCCTTAAGAAAATTTTGGTAAAATTCACTACTTAATCAATATGTTTGTTCTATCTTACAGGCTCAATCAGAAGAACACTTGGACGGAGAGAATATGATCTCATCTCCTCCAAGAGAAACTAAAACCGAACAAGCAAGATTCAAGAAAAGGTTCCGTAAACCCCAAGGTTTCTGAGAAAGATGCCACTGAGCTTCCTCACTTGGAAGTAAGCAAAGTCTCAGAAAGCATTTTTCCACTTATCTTTTCTGATAACAAGTTTCTAAACATATTTGATTCTATTTCTCAGGTTCAATCAGAAAGAAAGGATGCTGAGGATCAGACTTCTCCTCACATCAAGGTATCTGAGGCCTCTGTGCCCAAACAAGCAGAAGTCCAAGCAAATGAGCCTAGCCTAGTGTTTCTACACAGGTATGCTCAGAAAGCTTACTTTTGCACACAGACACTAACACAAGTAGTTTGAACAAAACTAACTTGATCCCTTTCTTTCAAGCTCAAAATCTAGTGCCACTCAACTTACTCCAAGCCTTTAAGAAGCACACTCTCAAGAAACATCTAAAGTGCTTCAGACAATGGCAGAAACTCAGAAAGGCCGATCTTTCTGAAATTGCTAGAGTAATTGACATCCCAGAGAAAAGGGCCATAGCAATAAATCTGGAAGACCATATCTATGCTATGTTTCCCACAGAATCATATTCTTTTGCCACTCTGATGGATGATAACTTCTTAAATGAAGTAGCACAAAGACTCCTAGCAGACTTTCAAGTTGCTGATGCTCAAACCCAAGAGCAGATGGTGACCCATCCTGCCTTGCCCAGCAAGCTCACAACCTACCCTTCTGAGCAAGAAGAAGTAAATGGGAGGATGATCACACTTCCTAATGTGATCAACCTGGTTTCTGAAGATGAGAAGGAAACTGATGAGAATGATTACCAAGAACCTCCTTCTGAGCATCCAAGTCAAGAAGACAAGAAAAAGGATGATGATGATGATCAGAATGATGATCCCCAACCCGAAACCATGGATTCGAAAATTAGCAAAGGAGTGCGAAAAGGCTACCTTCCAATGCTCGTAAAGCCCCCATCATCATCACCACCAAAGTCTCATCAAAATACCCAACAGTGAACAAGACACAATTGAAGAAATCACATAATCGAAGTTCAAGATTGAACAACTCAGACGGTTGGAAGAGGAGAAGAGAATCAACTTAGAGTGTCAAGCTCTTGTTGAAGAAAAGGAAGCTAAACTCGAAAAGCTCAGAGAACCTAATGCTAAGGAACTGGCACTCCTAGATGAGCAAAGGTTGTTGAAAAATTCCATCGTTGTCACTGCTGCTGAGATAGATGCCATGGATGACAATGATGATGAAGAGCATTATGCTAAGGTCGTAAAGACCTTCTACTTCTCGTATACAAGATACTCAAAGGCAAACAAAAGATTGCCACTCTACAAATAATCCAAGAAAAGGATTATGAGAATGATGCTGAAATAAACCCAAACTTGATCTCCCAAGCAGAAGATGAGAGGCTAATCACTAAGGAAAAGCTAGCTTCCGGCCTCAAATTTTCTCCGCCCGTGTGCTTCAAGAAGTGATGAGCACAGTCCGTAATGCTTGTTTTCTTGGAACTAAGAGACGGAATTGTTGCTGAAGACAACCAAGTCCTACAGTCAGACCCAGAAGAGATGAAAGATTTGGCTGCTGCATTGCTAAATAGAGCAACCAGCATAGCTCTGGTCAGGGAAGAAGTCTGCAACAATGCCAATCAAGCACTAGCAGATGCTACTTATGCTACTCAACAAGCTGAGGCTATTCTAAAGCCTCTTGAAGAGCTCAACAGAAAAGAGCAAGTGTTGGTTAGTCAAAACAAGGACATGAAAGAAGAAATCTAAGAATTGGTCAGGGTGCATAACAACCTCCAGAAGAACTTTGAATCACTCTCTGAAGCTTATGCTATCATGAGTCAGTCATTCATGACTAAGGGGGAAGGAGAGATGCCTCAGAAAGGCAGAGGAAGAAAAAGAAAACAATCAAATCTCCCCTCCTCAAGTCAACTAGTCATTAAGGACACCACTAGAGACACCCCTGTTGAAGAAGTGGTTCCAGATCAACCAGCTAGAAAGCTGAGAAGTATGGTCACTAAGGGAACCAAGTCCCTTAGGATCTCAGATGGGAACAACCAGAAAGCTTCTGAAGAAGAAAATCAAGAAGAAGGTGAGGTAAGAGTTCAAGAGAGCTGCAAGCCTCACAACTAGAACATCAATGATGATGATGAGGATGAATCTGATACTGATGAACATCCACTTCACAAAAGAAGAAGGCAAGCAAGCCCCTTACAACCTCCTCTGGAAGCAAGGCTATTAGCACTGTAACCCCTTCCGAAATACCAAGTTAATTCAAGGACTTCCACCAAAGACAAATTTCAAGGTGAAGAAAGAGTCACAGGATCTCCCGATGTAAGGCCACCTAATGTAAAGGCTAGAAGGGATATTCAGGCCAAGAGCAAACAAAGAAACTCATCAAGAAAAGCCAACCGATGCCCACATTGAGTATGTGAAGACCAAGAATGAAGAGTCTTCATATAGGTGCATTCTCAACAAGAAAGGGTATCGATTCGAACGCAACATCTACTTGTCAATGATAAGTTTCCAACTCCCATCTTCAACCAGATCCTAAATGGAGTGAAGGCAAGCCAAATTTACTAAAACATGAGCACCTTCATGCTAAACTTTGAGGTTGAAAAGAGAAATGATGCCAGAAAGATGGACCTTTCTTTTCCTTGTCCTTACCCCAAGCCAGAAGATGTGCACAAGACAAGAAAACTGGATGGTAGCTACAACAAGCAGAACAAGCTAGGTGTTCATCCCTATGAGTCATTCTACATGACAAAGGATGAATATCCGGATGATATTCACTATCCGGAAGAAATATACAAGTATTTCAACCTATTCGAGCCGCAAGTAGACCATGCCCGGTCTGGGAAAATACTATCGGTCAAACACTTCGAAGAAGAACTACAATCTTGGCAAGAGTTACCATGAAATTTGTTTCTTATCCGTAAAGATGTAACTTTCGTCAAGGATAATTTATGACTATGTCCAAGAATGCAGAAAAGTGGATGATTATGTCAACTGATCCCGGAAGGATGCTGAAGAACTTGAGGTTTCTGAACCTAAGTTAATTTTTGAAGACTTGAAGACTAGTATCTTAGAATGTTTACTGAGCTCGACTCTCCTATTGTTCTAATTTACTTAGTTTGTTTTGTTACTTTTGTAATCTTGCCGATCGTTTCTAATTTTCTATCCTTAAAAGTGCATCTTATTCTCAGAATTGCACTCTATCTCAAGATCATACTCGTTATACACTCTAATAGATGACAACTTATCAGCATTCTCAAGTGGCACTGTCTCCCACTTTGCATCCTCCATCCTCATCATTGGGCCTTGTTGTTCCCCTTGAAGAAAGTCCCATTTTCCCTGATTCTTCGAGTGAAAGTGATAAAGAAAGTGTTGTTTCAAGGAATGGAAAAGGTAAAACTATTGAAGATTTTGCTGATGAACCTTTTGCTGGAGAATTAGATTACTATGAAGGGGTTCTATCTAGCTCGGATGAGACCTTATCTAAGGCATTCAAAGGTCCTCAAGCGAGACGCTAATTCGATCCAAGTTGTGTTTCCCAATCGCTAATGTTATTCTTGGAGACAAAGGTCGAGACTGGAAGAAGAAGTGAGAGACTCCACTTGAAAGCTTTGAGGGAAATAATTCAAAATATTTGTCAAAAGGCAATGACTTTGTTTATGATATCGTTAAGATGCTTACTTTTATCGACTTACAACAACCTCGTTTGGAAATCAGAGTAAATGTTTGAATGCGGAAATGGCTCCATTCATGGATTGTGGAAAAGCGGGAGTACTTTGTTTGGTTAATGTATCAGAAGTCGTGATCTTTTGGATTCTAGTCCACTTTGTGGTAGTACTAGTTCCTTTTGGTTCTTTTACTGATTCCGAATTGTACACGGACCCCCGTGAATCTCTTTTTTTGCTTTCAATAAAACGTAGAACCTATTAAAAATTAAAAAAACTTATCAGTAAAGGTCACTTCTTGTGATTTGGTTAATGTTTACTTTCTACACTTAATTCAACTAAAATTGAATATCATTTGAAATGATTAAGTGGTGGATTGTTTTCTCTTCCAGGATTACAACTTTGTAATAGGACTTGAAAGATAGTCATGGATGACTGATCAAAAAGGGGGAAATTTGTTAGTATTTTGATCATTCATCACATGTTCCTATCTTAGCCAGAAAGGTGATTAAGTAATCTTGGTTCACTTGAACATTGTAAAAGAGGAAATCACTGAGTATAATTAGTCTAGTAAATCTTGTATTAGGATTATAGGTCTCTTGGTGTAATTTTTATTTCAAGAAGACCATGAAGATCAATCCTAGCAATGGAGTTTTTCTGAAGATTACAAGACCGGAGATTGCACAAGATTTATGAAGACACCAAGGTTTAGTCTCACTCGGAAAGACTATGTCCTTAATCCTTTCTTAAGTACATTTAGTTACTTTTGAAACATGATTCTGGAACATATGACATCATGAGTATGGAGCATGCAAGCCATCAGAAAGTCTAATGTATCCGTTGAAGACTACAGGACAAGAAATAGTACATATGCATTAATTGCATCGGCAGAAAAGCCGCTAAAGCACGCCTCCTCTCGAGATATGAGACAAGGACTTCGAGTACTCATTTCAAGATAAGTATAGATCAATTTGAATTGTGTCTAACGGATAACATCCCAACAACTCTCTAATTCATCTATAAATATCATGCATTTAGATGTCGAAATACACCAAAGATCGATCTAACTTGCAAACTTACAATCTAGCAAAGTATTCTCTCAAGCACTCTACTATCCTTTCAAAAGCTTTCGCTGTTTGCGTAATCACTAGTAGTTCTAAGTTGTCCCAACCTTAACAAGAGATTGTTATTCGTGAAAGAGTCGAATCATTATATAACCTTTCTCAAGCTCATTCTCCGTAACGGACATCAATTACTGGGTCAAGAAGAGTATTTCCATACACTAAACAAGTGTATTAAGTAGTCTTGTTCTATTAGCCTCTCAAAACATAATCTAAAAGTTATACGAGAAGCCTCTCGACAAACCTTATAACCAACACCATCAAGGCGGAGTAGAGGAAGTACTTGATTTGGGAAATGTGGAATAACTCCAAGGTTATCTCGAGTAGAGGAAGTACTTAGCTCTAGGAGTCGGGAATAACTCTGGGGAACATTTGGTTGGGAAACCATTTGTTTAAGAATCTTAGAATAGGATTTTGTAAGGTGAACTCAATTATCTGTTCTAGTGAATTCTAGGTCTCGTAAAGACCAAGTGGATTAGTTGGAGGATTACGCCACCTCCAGATACCACTATACTTGCTGTTATTTACCTTTCTCAGATTTATCTTCAAAGAAATCACACACACTTACTTATTGTTTCTGCACTTACCTATCTTAAAGTCTTCCTAACTCGATTTAAGTATCGTAAACCCTGTGTTTCGAGAAATCGTGTTTATCGACAAAAGTTTAAAAGACTATTCACCCCCTCTAGTCTTTTACTTTGCCGTTATCCGACCAACATAGATTACTTACCTTCTCCAGTAAGGCTCAAGAATACTTCCTCGTAAAGCTTTTCACTTCCGGAATCTCTAGTTTTGGGTGTTGGTTCCACCACCACTACTTCCTCGATGGAGCCTAAGAAGAGGCATTAAGAATATTAGAACATAAGAGCAATTTTAGTTAGTTATTTATTGTTCGTAGATAACTTTACTACCCGTGGATAGGCTCTTCTTGATGTTCCGAGGTTGAGGAACCTCTTCGATTCAAGGTGGATGTGTTTCTTCCCCGAAAGTGTGTTCCAAGTCATTCGAATAGAGTCAGATCATTGATCTCTTGAACTTGTGGTGATTCCACAGCCTCTGGCTCATTATTGATCTCCTCCGCAGATCATTCCGAGTCTCCATCTCAATCTAATCCTTCTCGAGAGTTGAGCTTTCGTAGTCGAGGAACCTGCTCAAGAACAGGTTTTCTTCAAAGAATAATGTCGGCATTGTGAATGTGGAAGCAATGGCAACATCTTCCATCATTCTATCTTCCTCACCCAGCCTTCTTCTTCCTCGTCATGTAGGGGCTCTTGTCTTTCTCAAGAGCCGAGCTTGATGCTCCTCCACGGGTCTCATACTAATCTTTTGAGTAATTTTGCAAGTACTTCATCATCCTCGTAATCATTATTCTGTTGGTGCACTCCATCTATGATATTTCTATCATCTCCGGAGAGTTCGAGCATTCTCGTTCGTGACTCTCGGGGCATTCTCGATTTGCCTTTCGAAGGCCCAACATCTTCTCGAGACCTTGCTCCGTAAGATTGTGCCTCTTGTATGATTAGGGACTGGAGGCTCTTTTGCTATGAGTCCTCTTTCGGGCAACCGGAGGTTTATCTTGGCTTGCTCAGACCTCCTCACCTTGCTATGCGCTTTCTTCTTCTCCGCTTTTCGAAAAGCGCTCGCAAAGAAGTTTCTTTTTCTTCAAAAGCGGTTCAAAAGGGAGTTGGTGATCGATTTCGCCTCTCGAGATTGATTCCCATTGTTTCCGTAATGTAACAGATCCCGAGACCAGTGCTTATCGCCTTTGGCTCAAGAAGGCCATTGATGATTTTGGGCTCAAATTCTCAATGTGTCCGAGAAATTTGTCAAGACGATTTCCCCAATTGAAGTGGGTTTCGCCTTCATGCTTCTTGTTCGTAAGATGCATCATCATCCATCTCTCCATGCTTATCCGGTCTCCACCTTTGTTACCATCAAAGCAATGCACTGTATTAAGAGCTAAAGTACTAAGAGTTTCGAGATGACTAGTTCGATGGCCTTCGTAACAAAGTCTCCTAGGCAACCTTTGCATTTTCTAACCGGATTGCTTCAAATAGCTCTTCGACGCCAATCATGGAAGGCCCTTGATGTTGATGTCTTCAAATGTTCCTCGATTTTTCAATCGAATATCTTGCGTAAAGTCTTGCCTAGAACAATATCTTGTCCTCGACTTCACCGCATGTATTTTTCTTCTTCATCATTCACAACTTTTGTGAAGATTTTGGAGTTGTTATAGAACTCCAGTACATCCACTGTGGATAGTCCTTTGGGTGCAGCAGATAGAAGCTTGTAGATATGGGAATTCTTCAACATTTCCAATATCAGTTTCCTTTCTGGTTTTGAAGATATAACTGCTGGTACATATCTCTTTACTAGAAAGGCTCCCCAATTCATTCTGTGTTTAGGGTTCCATTCCGATGGGGTAACTTTCCTGTATATGCTTATTCAACACCTTGTTCCTTTCCTCCTTGCTTTTCCAGCAGAGCAGAGGATGTTGCCTTAGGTTCTCGTGGTCATCTTCGGTGCCATCTCTTATATAGAGTTTAGAGTGAGTGTTTTTCAGATGAATATTGCATTAAATCGAGATTAGTCTATCTTTCGTAAGACTAAGCACAATAAGTCGAGTTTTGCAGAGGGGTTTTGCGTAAATCTTGAGAGATTTTATTGCTTGATGCAAGTTTGAAATTTCGAATAGGTAAAAGTGTTTGTCTTTGCCCAAATCCTATATATATAGTGCATAAAATGTACATAGATACAACATACATATAGTCAATATGAATGCGTGTCTTTGCATCCAGATAGGCGTGGTACGCCCTTTGTACTTCATTAAATGCGTAGTGGGCCATGTCTACATTTCTCAACAGACATTACTTGCTTTGCTTTAATCTCAACCGTTGAGATCAAACGTTTATTCATCAAGGACTTATATTGAATATCTTGTAATCATATCAATCAACAAATGATAATGTGCCGACTTGATGGATTTTAATATGCTATATTCATCAGGTCACTTAGTAAAGAGTAGGAACACTTAATCGCTTGAGCTTATCATTCGAGTGTCAAGTCCTTATCTATATATTGTTTATCATGAAAATGGTAAAAATACAAGACATCGCACATGTTTGACTTTCGTAACTTATACCTTTGGGCTTTGTGTCCATTTCTCTTTATGACTACATAGCTTTCAATTCAAGTGTCAAGCTTCATTGTTTGAATGTATTTGACCCACTTTCAAGAAGTAAGTTCTAGTTTTATTTACTTATTAATTGTGTATCAACTTTGCCTTTCCGGATACCTGCCTGTAAATGTTTTGCCTTTCTCGAAGTGTTGCTACCGTAAACCTTTGCATCACTTCTTATCAACTTGGCTTTCGAGAACCGCTCAAAGGCCTACTCACTTATTCGCCTTTTTAGATATTCGTGACAATTTTTCACCTTAGGTAACTCCATTAATCCAAGATTATGTCTTAAGGTCATGAACCGCTTTCTTGTAAGGGCTTAGTGAAGATATCTCCAAGTTGGTCTTCTCGTACAATCTTGAGTATCTCTATATTTCCTTTCTCAACATGGTCTCCATGAAGTGGTGTCTAACCTCAATGTGCTTGGTTCTAGCATGGAATTGGGGGTGCTGTGTGATTGGAATAGGACTTGTGTTATCACGTAAAATGGGAGTTTTCTTCATCGAGTCCATAGTCTCGAAGTTGTTGAATCCACGTAATTTGTGTTGCACAACAACCAGCAGAATATATTCACCTGTGGTAGAAGTTGCAATTGAGTTTTGTTTCTTGCTAAACCATGAGATAAGTCTAGTTCCTAAACCCACAAGTTCCCGAGGTACTTTTCCTATCAAGCATTGATCCAAAGATAATCAAAGATCCGAGTAACCAAACAAACTCAATCCACTTTCTTTAGGATACCACAAACCTACATCTACAAGACTTTCACATACCTTAATATTTTCATAGCAATGTTGTAGTGTGATTGCATCGATTTGTTTGAAATCTAGCACACACTCCAACCGCATATTGAATATCGTGTCCGTCAAGAAGGTAAAGTAGTGAACCTATCAATTTCCTATACTTGTGTTCATCAACACTCTTATCTGATTCAGTATAGGTCATCTTGGTTCCTATGCTCATAGGTATCTTAGCATTCTTTTGAGAAGGCTTAAGTTTGAACTTTGTGAGCATGTCTTTTGCATACTTTGTCTGACTAATGAATATTCCATCATTGAATTGCTTGACTTGCAATCCTAGGAAATAGTTCAATTCTCCCATCATGCTCATCTCAAACTTACTTTTCATGAGATTTGCAAAGTCATCACAAAGTTGCTTGTCCTTAGATTCAAATATGATGTCATCAACATATACTTGAACTAAGAGTAGTTTCCCATCATGGTTTAAAGTAAATAGAGTTTTATCAACTTCACCTTTCTTGAAACCACTTTCCAGAAGGTATTTGGCCAAAGTGTCATACCATGCTCTTGGAGCCTGTTTCAGTCCATACAGAGCTTTCTGTAGCTTATAGACCATTCTACTTTCTGAGGAAGCTTCAAAAACAGGTGGTTGTTCAACATAGACTTCCTCAGCAAGTTCACCATTCAAGAACGCACTTTTGACATCCATCTGATAAACTTTAAAGTCTTTATGAGCTGCAAAGGCTAGAAAGAGTCTTATTGCATCCAACTGCAACAGTATATGACTCATCAAAATCTAAACCTTCAGTCTGGGTGAATCCCTTGGCAACCAACCTTGCTTTGTTTCTGGTTATTTCACCAGATTCATTCATCTTGTTTCTGAAAACCCACTTAGTTCCAATCGCAGATATTCCTTCTACAAATGGAACTACTTTCCAGACTTTATTTCTTTCAAACTGATCCAACTCTTCTTGCATTGCAGAGATCCAGTCTTGGTCTCTTAATGCTTCTTCTATAGTTTTTGGTTCAATGTTTGTGAAAATGCAAGTTGCACTTGATTAGTTAATCTTATCTCTCATGATTCAGTTCAATGTTTGTGTTTGTTGTTGTTGTTTGTGAACTGCAGGATTTCAATGTTGTGCAACATTGCGAAATAGTGCCGATACAATGTTGGAACAACATTACGGACAACAGATAACATAGAAACAAGGTGCAGCCAATTGATTGATGACTTGACCGAAGCAATCAATTCGAATTTCTGCAGGAATAAGGAAAGAGTTTGAGTTGCTTTGGACATAAGGAATGCAATCTAAAGAGAGAATCTTTCAAGAATATTGTTGAAGAAAGCAAGAAGGAAATATATTGTTGAAGACACTATTATGGGAATTTCCTTCTAGCTGATTATTGAAGAAAACAAGAACATGGAAAATTGCCTTTGCTGAGATCCTATTGCCTTTGGATGGGAGCCGATATCTCAAGTATATATACAAGGATTCAAAAGCAATCATCGAGCCTTTCTTGATGATCAATCGAGATTTTATTAAAAGAGTTTAGGCTTCTTGTTTTCTCGCTAGCTTTAGAGTTTGTCTAACAAGATTCATTGTTGAATAAATCTTTCAAACATCGACCTAGAATAGCTTTTTACGCTGGTTCTTCTAGGGTTAGTTTTGGTTGTTTAATCAATCGTCTGTGATTGTATTAAACCCACTTGATTAGATCTACTTTTCCAACAAGAGATATTTTGTTTACTACACGCCAATATATTTTCTATATATCGCTTGGTAATAGAAGTTTCATTCTTATTCATCCGCCGCCATCTGCTTGTGGTTGAAGACAATGTTGAACAACATTGTTGGCAACATTGTTCAGTGATCTTGTTTCAAGTACCAACCGAGATCTTAAGTTCTAACAAGTGAGATCGAGCCACCACCTAACTACCGTGTCCGGATTTGGTACTACTACAATTGAAGTTGCAAACTCAAGTGTCTACAGCCACCTATGCTTGATGGATCGAACTACCATCGAAAATCAGATGAGGACATACATCAAGTCCATTGAATGTCGAGCTTGGAGATCCGTTCTAGAAGGATTTGTCCGCCCATCAAGGACCTCGATGTCGATGGAGATATTGTTCTATACCAAGAACGCTTCACCGCAGTGACTTTCTTTTAAGATCTTACAATGAAAAGCTTTAAATGCCATTTTGGACATGTTGATGCTCATATGTTTAAAATCATTCAAAATTGCACTACAGCCTAAACAAGTTCGGGACTTACTTCGTAATCATTGTGAAGGTGATAATAGTGTCAAACAACAAACTAAACTTCAATGCTTTGGTCAAAATTTGAAAATCTAAGAATGGAAGAAGTCAAACCATCGATTCTTATTTTGAAAAGCTTTTGACTTTGTCTAATGATGTTCAACTTCGGTGATGCTATTTCCAACAAGCAATCGATTTCTAAAGCTACACGCTCTCTTCAAAATTTGACACTAAAGTTACTATTTTGGAAGACACTCATAATCGCTACTATGGATTTTCATACCTTGATGAACAATTTGAAAAATTTTGAGATAATTGATAACGAAAGAAAAGGTACGTAAAAATCCTTAGTATGTCCCTTCACTCTAAATCTAAAGCTAAAGTTACGAGCTTGAAAGCGAGTGATGATTCTCAAGACATGACAAGAAGTTTCACAATGACTTGGTTAGGAAAATTGAGAAACTTAGATTCGTGAAGAATTTAATAGGCTCTTCGAGCAACTCAAAAGGAACTAGAAATTTGAAAAGAAAACCGTGTGTCTAACTCTAGCCCTAGTCTTAGTAAACTTAGTAAAGTTAGATGTTTTGAATGTCAAGGATGGGGCATTATCGTAATGAATGTGCTAACACTCTTCAAAGGAGAAAAGACTATGCTTGCTTGTCTCAAGGATGTTTCGATGACTAACAGAAGACGATGATCCGTAAGTTCATGCCAAAGCCCTATCTCATTGCTCAATAATGTTGAGAAACAATGTTGGTCCAACATGGATGGTCCAACATTGACAAAAGAAGTCTTTTCGACTATGATGATTCTCAAAATCTGGAAACACTTTTCGACTAACCCCGAGGAATCATTTTCTACTAATGTTTTCAGGTCTATATGGTTCAGCTTGATCTATCCGCAGATTATCACCGGAAGAGTCGAAATCGATGAATGAAAACAATGTTGAGTCAACATCGACATCAACATTGTCTGCTCAAACCGCCTTTTTCGATGTCTCCCCAAAAAAGGCATCAGATCAAGAATAAACAAAGTTGTTGCAATAAAGTTACGTACACTACCCCGAGAAACCGACATCAACCCGAAAAGGTGTCTAAACCAAGAACTCCACCTGGTGTACAAGGAGAAATTGTCAATGTCGACAAAGAATGATGACACAACATCGAGCTCAATATCACAAAGTAAATTCCATCCGACGGCACCCATGAGATGAGCATGATAGGTGAACCCAAAGACTCCTATGGCTAATGGTCTTATGCTCAGCAGAATCGATGTCGAGATGATGTTGACCTAACATTGTATGTAATAATGACTCACAAATTTTCTATCTATCAACCAAAGATACCTCACATTATGTTTTATGTGTGTTTTGTGCTGTATCGCCTAACCCTAAAATCCCACACCGATTGTTCTTAAAAGATTTTCATATATATATCAAGAACGTTAATCTTAGATTATGGTATGCATGTGATACAAACACTAATCTAGTGGGATTTAGTGATGATCGGTGTTCTAGATGATAGAAAATACACTAGTGGAGGTTGCTTTTATCTTGATTCTAATTTAATGTCATGGTATTTCAAGAAATGTAACAATGTGTCACTCTCATATGTCAATCAACATGTAACATCCGGGAGTCAGGTTACTCAATTGATATGGGTGAAAATATGTCAGATGACTTTGGTCAACAATGTGATACCTTGTTGATGTTCTATGATGACCTTAGTGCCATAAATAATTTTAAGAAGCCTGTTTTGCCCTCACGCATGAAACACATAGACATTAGGCATAATTTTCTTAAGCATATGGTCAATCTGCAAGTAATAGTCATACAACACTTAGGTACAACCAATCAACTTGCAGATATTTTTACCAAACCATTAGATTGTGAGAGATTCTTCACCTTAGGAGATCTCGATTTGTGCTCTTTGTGATCTTCGATGTTGAAACCAAGGTTGACTCAACATCATACCAACACCGGGCAAAAAGTGATGTGTTTTTGTTGCCTTTTGATTTTTTTTATTTTTTCAGGTGTGTGTCTATGTGCTTTCCGTGCTTCAGATCGGTCTATGGTTGTTCCTACTTTGTAGCTTACAAAGGGTGATGCTTAGGTTGAAAGGCTATTTGAAATCAAGGTTGAAAGGGATCGAGTCTCAGGTGTTTGCTTTATGTAAAACCCACTTTTGCTTTTTTGGCTATTTTACTGCACTGACTCACACTTGATGTTGCCTCCCGCCCTTATGCTTAATAAACTGATGAATTATGATAAAAGGGCTCAAGTGTTTCACGAGGATCGTGGTCAAGGTGTTTCAAATACTATCCAGACATCGACGCGGCCAATGTGTCATATGTCGTGAGGGTTGATGACCAGACAGAAACCGACACGCACAAAAGTGCCGATTCTCGTAATGCCGGTTCACTTTCGAAAACCAAATTACCAAATGTGGTCAATCGAGTGATTTTATGCCATGAGACGGTGTTTGCCTAACTCCGCATAGTTCGCTTTGGAGCGGATTCATACGTGTTCCAATTATTCGACATGGTTCACGGCCTCATGGTCACCCCCACTCAAACTTATGCTAATTGTTCAATTTACTTTTTGAGGCAATGTTGAGTGTGTTTCTTTGGTATTCCTTTCTCTCTCGCTTTGCCCGCAGATCGCGGTGTTAATCGAATCGCACATTTTGAGACTTGGTTTCCTGGCTGACTTACATTAAGAGTGGTCTGATTTCCCGATGTTGTCATCAATGTTGAGTCAACATGCTGGTCATCATTGGCTGTCCTTGGAGTACTTTCTGACTTATATTTGCTCTTTTTTATATGTGCTTCTCTATCTGACCTTTCTGTGTGTTTGGGTTGAGGGGAGTAGTCCGAGGTGTTTCGTGTCTAAGGTGTTTCATTGGGGTTTGGGGTTTTGCTTTCCGTTTCTTGCATTTCAAGTCATTATTTAAGATCAAGATTTTAGTGTCAACCTCCTAGGTTTATCTGCTTATCTAATTACTATGACTTGACGGATAACCTGCTTTACTTGCAACTTTAATCTTTATTAACAGCCAGTACGCTCAGCATTGACATATATTCGTAGGATCTTTTAAGGCAAACCCAACAACACCCATCATGATCATCCACTCTTATCCTAACACTGCTCTTCAGCTAATCCAACCTCTATTTATGATTACTGCCCTTCAGCCGATCCAAACTCTTTTCCTACTTCTGCTATCACCTTGGCTGCCAGTGTTGAACTCAATGTTTTCAACATCATTCTCCAACATTGCACAGCTCTTATTGCAGGTCCTATAGTCCACAACTCATTGCATGTCTTCTTGTCTCCTTCTGTGAACTTGGTTGAATAATCTGAGAGATATCTTTCTTCTCAAACAAGGGGGAGAAGAGAAGAGATTGAACAAAAAGCTAACATACTTTATTTTGTTATATTGCTCTCGTCTAATGTTGAGGGGGAGTTCTGTAGTTTCATGCCTGTTATATTTGTTTGTTTCTAACAAGTTTGTTCAGGTGTGTTTTTGTTGTTTGTTTCTAACAAGTTTGTTCAGGTGTGTTTTTGTGAAGAAAGACAAAGGGGGAGATTGAATAGTGCATTGTTGACTGCAATGTTGTGTCAACATTGCATTTACTTTGTTTATCGACTTATACGCGATTCTTCGCAAGTTTGTCTTTATTCACTAACTCGAAAAGTGTGAATTGTCAAAAGAAGTATGATATGATGCCCATGATGAGTTCAAAGGAGATGAGTAGACAAAGACATAAGAGGTAATTTGAAAGTATATTTACAAAGAATGTCGAGTTCTCAGGTCGACTCAACATTGTCCATTAGCATTGATCGATTGCACTTTATCTTTCAGCCCCAACAAAGGATTCCTCTCGACTTGTTTAAATCCTACTTGTTCGATTTGACTAACAAACGGTTTTAGGTTGTGAAGAAAGATCGTAATTATGGGGAGATTGAAAGTGATTTAGTGCACTTTGTTTAGTAATTCAACCTTTCTTCGAATATAACCGGTTCATCGCTTGTAGTTGTTTTTCTATGAATATTTTGTAGGATATATCGTCGGGCTCAAACATGCTTATTGGATCAAAAGGAATCAATGAGCCAAAAGGAATGCTATTGCTTGATGAAAGACTAAGATTAAGGGGAGATTGAAATGCAAGTTGCACTTGATTAGTTAATCTTATCTTTCATGATTCAGCCTAATGTTTGTGTTTGTTGTTGTTGTTTGTGAATCGCAGGATTTCAATGTTGTGCAACATTGTAAATAGTGCCGATACAATGTTGGAACAACATTACGGACAACAGCAGACAACATAGAAACAAGGTGCCAATCGATTGATGACTTGACCGGAAGCAATCAATTCAATTATCGCAGAATAAGGAAAGAGTTCGAGCTTTGGACATAAGGAATGCAATCTAAAGAGAATCTTTCAAGAATATTGTTGAAGAAAGCAAGAAGGAAATATATTGTTGAAGACACTAATATGGGAATTTCCTTCTAGCCGATTATCAAGAAAACAAGACATGGAAAATTGCCTTTGCCGAGATCCTATCATTGCCTTCGACTTGGATGGAGTCGCGATATCTCAAGTATATATACAAGGATTCAGCCGAGCAATCATTGAGCCTTTCTTGATGATCAATCAAGATTTTATTAAAAGAGTTTAGGCTTCTTGTTTTCTGCTAGCTTTAGAGTTTGTCTAAGAGTATTCATTGTTGGAATAAATCTTTCAAACATCGACCTAGAATAGCTTTTACTGTTGGTTCTTCTAGGGCTAGTTTTGGTTGTTTAATCAATCGTCTGTGATTGTATTAAACCCACTTGATTAGATCTACTTTTCCGTCAAGAGATATTTTGTTCACGCTACCGCCAATATATTTTCTATATATTGGCTTGGTAATAGAAGTTTCATTCTTATTCATCCGCCGCCATCTGCTTGTCAGGTTGAAGACAATGTTGAACAACATTGTTGGCAACATTATCTATTGATCTTGTTTCAAGTACCAATCCGGGATCTTAAGTTCTAACAGTTTGAGATAAATCATCTTTTGTTCTCCTAGTCCTAACACCTTGATTGATTGGTACAATTTCATCTTTTGTAGGATGATCCTTGATCCAACACATCATGGGTTTAGGGCTAGTAGGGTCAACATCTATGTGATCTGAATGTGAATCACTATGATTATGACTTGATACTTCCTCAGTATCTGTGACATTTTGCACCTCAGAAGGGCGGTGAATGTCTGACACTTTCTCGCAGGAGAGCTTTCGACATGCCTCGCCGAGAGGTCATTTCCAGAATTAGCTCTCTGATGAACATCTTCAGTTTCCATTTCTGGAATTCTCATAGGAAATTCTTCATCGTGTCTGAGAATCATCTGGTTGTTACTAGGCATTTCATGCTTTTCTTCGTCAGAGTCATCCTCCCTTTCCACAATGATGTTTTTCCTTTCTGAGAGTTCCTCTTCAGAATCCTTTATCATTAGTTCCTTGAACCTTTCTGAGAGTTCATCAGCAAGGGGTGTTTTCTTGCTTCCTTCATAGAATACAACATGAACTGATTCTTCAATCTTCTTTGTTCTTTTATTGTAAACTCTGTATGCTTTGCTATTCATAGAATAACCAAGAAACACACCTTCATCTGCCTTTGGGTGAAATGTCCTTAGATACTCTTTTCCATTGTTAAGAACAAAACATCTACAACGAAATACTTTTAGATGTTTGATATTAGGGGGTCTACCAACCAAGAGTTCATAAGGGGTCTTGCTGTGTTTGTTTATCAAACATCTGCTCGAGTGTAGCATGTCGTGTTTACAGCTTCAACCCAATAAACTTCACTTATCTCAAAGGTCGCCTAGCATTGTCCTTTACGCTTCTTTAAGTGTTATATTTTTCCTTTCTCGCAACACCATTTTGTTGTGGTGTTCTTACAGAGGAAAGTTGGTGTTGTATACCTTTGTCGGTACAAAACTCCTTAATGTACCGTCGACAAACTCAAGACTATGGTCTGCTCGACAGATACCTTGTCATTTTTCATGACTTCAAGCTTATTCAGCAAGTTTGGTATCTCCACCCTTGCATCAGATTTGTGCTTCAGAAAGACAACCCAAGTGAATATTGAGAAGTCATCCACAACAACAAGACCATACTTCTTTCCTGCATAACTAGTTACAGATGATTCAAAAAGATCCATGTGTAATAGTTGCAGTGGTCTAACACTAGAGTGTCTGGTTTTGGACTTGAAAGAGATTTTGGATTGTTTCCCCATCTGACAGGCAGAACAGATACCATCCTTTCTGAAAGATGTTTTGGGAAGGCCAACCACTAACTCTTTCTTGGCAAGTTTATTCAGAGTTTTGAAATTCAAGTGTGTTGGGAAATTTCTTGAGAAATTTGTTATGAATTTTGTTAAGAATATCTGTTTAGTTTTGATCAGCAACATGATGACTTATCTTAGTCTCAGAAAGGTGATTAGTACTCTTGGTTCACTTGAACATTGTAAAAGAGGAAACCCACTAAGTATGATAGTCTAGTTAATCTTGTATAGGATGTTAGGTCTCAAAATGTAATTTTTATTTTATGAAGAGAAGACCAAGAAGAAGACATCCCAGCAGAACAAGCTCAACGACATTGAAGACTTGAAGAAATCACAAAGATTATCAAATCGTTGTTCAGATACCTTAACCAGATATCTTGAAGACACGAATAGTTTCAAACAAACTGTGTCACAAGAGATATCTAAGAAATAAGAGACATCTGAAAACAAGGAAAGTGTCCACAGATATCTATTCTCAGATACCTTGAGCATTAACCACATTTCTGAAAAAGAATTATATATTGCAAACAAAGTTGTTTCAATAAATAAGTGGTATCTGAAGATTGAAGATAAGGACGTGCAAAGAATCAGATAACACTAGTCTCGACATAAAGCATAGTTCCGCTGACACTACAGACAAAAGTATAGTACAATGCATTTAATGCATGATAGAGATGTCTCAATAAAAGCAACGGCAGCTCAAGAAGAAGACAAAACCGCCATAAAGATTATACACAGATATCAATAGTTTGAATTTGAGCCTAACGGATACTATTCAAACGACACTCAAATTCATCTATAAATATCAACACTTAGACTGCTTGAGAAGATACCTTAGACACACCTTGAACTGCATAAAACGTCGAACATCTTACTCTCTCAAAGCAACTTACTTATTCTCAAAGCTTTCATGCACTAAAGCTTTTGATCTCGAGTAACACCAAGTTCTAAGTGTCCCGATCCTAAACAAGCAAAGCTATCTGTGAAGGAGTTGAATCAAAAGATCCACTATCCGAGATTCATTCTCTTGAATGTATATCATAAGACTTAGGTCAAGAAATCAACAAGATACCATACGCTGTAAAGTGTATTAAGTAACTTGATTCACAAAGCTATCTGAATAACTGAATAAGTTATTAAAGAAGCTCATCTGACAACTCAAACCAAAACCAACACCATAACTGGCGTGGAGTACATGAAGTACTTAGTTTGAAAATCGTGAATAACTCCAAGGTTACCGAGTATAGGAAGTACTTGATTTGGGAAACTAAGGAATAACTCCAAGGTTATTGAGTATAGGAAGTACTTAGCTGGGCTAGGAATAACTCAAAGGTTTCGAGCAGAAGTACTGTCAGGAAAGCCGGGGAACAACTCAGGGGGAACATTTGGTTGGGAACCAATTGTTAAGAATCATAGAATAAGTTTATTGTAAGGTGAACTCAATTATCTGTTCTAGTGAATTCTAGGTCTCTGATAGACCGAAGTGGATTAGTTGGAGGATTACGCCACCTCCAGATACCACTAAACTTGTTGTGTTATTTACCTTCAGATTTACATTTCAAAGAACACACACACACACATTAACTGCTTCGCACTTATCTTTATTAAGTCTTCCGGCCTCGATTTTAAGTATCGATATCTATTCAGATATCGAGAAATAGTTTTATCGAAAAATTTTAAAAGACTATTCACCCCCTAGTCTTTTACTTTGCCGTTATCCGACCAACAAGTTGTATCAGAGCGGAGGTTCACAAGCTTTCAGACCAACCTAGATCCTGATAGGTGAAGGAACTTTGTCCACTTTTGAGGACTATTTAATTTGTGTGTTATGTGCGTATGTCTCGAGTGATGCACACGCTCTCAAACCGTAGAACTACGAGAAATGGAAAATAACATGATGCTCCACCTTGAAGCCATAAGTGACGAGATGATCAAGTAATAAAGAATGGCCCAATAGTCATTCAACAACTTAAGCAAGTCATGGAGGTTTCGAGGAAGAGACAGATCAAAGCTAAGGATCTTCATAAAGATGCGCCAACTAGTGGAAGTTCTATCGTCAAGTTATTTATTAACCAAAGCCCAGAACTCGACATTGAAGATGCCATGAGGAATCAATCGGATGGTCAAGCTCATAACATCATCATCGATCGACACTGAGCACATACAGGTAAATCGGGTGCTAAACGGCGAAAAGTTGCTCGCAACCGATTGAAGAAATCTGCCGAACCGAGAAAACCAAAGAAAACAAGTCCGAAGTTCTCAAGTTGAAATTTCAAAATTTCAAACAAGGACCCATCAAACTATGGAAGAACTTGATTTCAGATTTACCACTCATGAGTGACATGGCGCCTTTGGGAAAGCAGATACTCCCAATGTAAAGGATTAAGACCATTGTCAAGTCTTAACCACAACGGGAGCATACCAAATTCTTTATTTTAACCAAGGAATGCCAAATATCACTCCAAAGGAACTTTTCTCTCATCTTGCTACTGATTATGAGACAACTCAAAGAGAACAAACAACAAAAGTTGCAAAACGCTGCTCTAATCACTCAAGGAACTTCAAAAGAAGAAAAGCAAGGAAGAAATCGAGGATGCTCTTGCCGCAAAGCAAATGAGCAAATATATCACGAGAAATTGAAAGAAGAAAAGCCAAAGAGAAGTCAAAAGCATCTAGCTCAAACTATCACCAAGACAAAATATGCAAAGCTCAACAACAAGCCACCGTAAACCATCATGTATCGAGGAAGCGTAAATTGGAAACGATATCTATTTCTATTGTCGTAAACCTGCCACTTCAAGAAGGATTGTCCGCCTCAACAAACTAAGGACAGTGACAAGAAAGAGAGGAGAATCTTCGTAAGAAGCCGTAAAGCTCGTTAATCAAGAAAGAAAGAAAATCCAAACTCAATCGATGCTCTAGACGCTGAGACAGATTCTCAAGATGACAATTCAAATGACTCAACCATACCATCACCGTAATTATGTGGAGTTACTCATGATATAATCGATTTCGCCTCAAGAAGAATGAAATGTGGAGTTGTCAAATTGACGGTCCGCACATCTCCAACATAGAAAACTGCCTTTATGGCTGATGAGGTAACACATACTTCTTGTTATACTTATGAAAGTGATGAAGAGGAAATAAAAATCTAGAAAATCTCAGAAAGAACTTGATATCTATGAAAGAGAATTTCTAATGATCCGAGCTAGAGTCGAAAACCTTGAAGAAGAAAAGAATTCTCTTGCAAAGGAAAATTCTCAATTAGTTAAAGTATCCGAGAGAAAGGATGCTGAAAATGCATTTCAAAGCTCGATATATCGAGACGAAAAGTCACATAAAGAAGCAATGGTGAATTACAAAAGAAATATGAAGATCTTCTTTCCGAGAACAAGGAACTCAAGAAGAAAGAATTATCTTTTCAATCTTATGCCAAAGCTAGTGACACTTTCATCAAGTACAATCTTACTTAAGAGATCCTTCAAAAGAAAGGACTTCAATAATACACAGTGATTGTTCTATCACTCAATAAGAGTAACGAGAGAAGAACATTTGTAAGTACTCAGCAACACGGTTCCCATGCAATCTATAACATCAGTGAGAAGACAAAGATTGTTGACAAAGGAAAGGCAGTTGTGACTAAACCTTTGTGGGAAAAACAAGTCAAAACAAAACTGCTGGCACGCTCTCGAAAAGAAACACAACACTAAAAAGTGTAAACACCCACAAGTTATGTCTCAAAAGGTAGAATTGCAAATTCTCCCATGTCACTTTTTCTCGAAAGAAATTGACCAACCAGAGACTAGCAAAGTCAGAAAAGATCTCAGATAGCTTCAAGTGCTCAAACGATTGCTACAAAGGCATCGGAAAACAACTTGCTCATGAGTACAAGCAGAGCAAGAACGATGGTAAAGCTAGAATTGCTCAAAGCAAACTCGTAAACTGAAAATCAATGCCGTGGGCTAGAAGAAATCAAGAAAGGCTAAGTTTGTCGAAAGCAAACTCGTAAACCCGATGTATCTCAAAAGCATCATATGGAGCACCTAGGAACACACCAAGCAAGAAAATAATTCTTACTAATGATAACATTCATTCAAATAGAATTCTCCTTACGATCCTCGTCAAAAAAAGCATATTTCAAAGAAATTCATTCAAAATGGATTCCACCGAAGAACTTTTAATTCTAACGGTTCCATCAAAGATATGAGAACCTAATCTCCTGCTTCCGTCAGTGTAATGCCTCCGGACTAAAGCACAATGGCTATTTGATAGTGGATGCGAAAGCACATGACAGAGACAAAGCAACCGTTGATTACAAAGCTTGCAAACACAGACCGTATATCGATTTGTGAGGAGAATTAAATCCTCTCCGGATTTGGCAACGCCAAATTGGGGACTTTAACAATCACCATATATTACATGTTAAGGATTTGAAATATAATCTATTTAGCATGAGCCGCTTATGCATAAGGGTTTTACTATAAAATTCAAAGCTAACATCGAAACTAATTGACAATGAGTCAAAGGCATACCTTAGTTGGTCGGAAAGGCCTTTTTATGTTGATTGGGCATCCGCCACAATCAAGAATGTCTCATGGTGAGTCAACTGATCACGTAAGAGCACCGTTATGGCACAAAAGAATGAGTCACTTGAACTTCAAAACTCAATAGACTTGCCAAGAAAGAGTTAGTGGTCGGCCTTCCTGTAACATCTTCGTAAAGGAAGGTATCTGCTCTCGTTAGATGGGGAACAATCTAAGATCTCTTTCAAGTCCAAGATCGACACTCTAAGAGTTAGACCAACGCAACTTTTACACATGGATCTTTTGAATCATCTCAGAACTAGTTATGCAGAAAGAAATATGGTCTAGTTGTTGTAGATGACTTCAAGATTCACTTGGTTGTCTTTCCCAAACACAACCGATGCCGTGGTGGAGATACCAAACTTGTCAAAAAGCTTGAAGTCATGAAAATGACAAGGTATCTACAATCGAATGCACTATGGTACCGAAGTTTGTCAACCAAGACATAAAGGAGTTTTGTACGCAAAGGTATACAACACCAACTTTCTCCGTAAGAACACCTCAACAAAATGGTGTTGCGTAAAGGAAAACAAAACCCTTAAAGAAGATGCAAGGACAATGCTAATGAATCGAAATAAGTGAAATTTATTAGGTTGAAGTCAGAACACAAATTGTTACACTCAAATCGATGTTTGATAAACAAACACCATGACAAGACCCCTATGAAATCTTGGTGGTAGACCCCTAATATCAAACATCCGAGAGTATTTGTTGTAGATGTTTTGTTTTAAACAATGGGAAAGATTATCCGAGAACATTTCAACCAAAGGCGTATGAAGGTGTTTTTCGTTATTCCACGTATAGCAAAGCCTACAGAGTTTACAACAAAAGAACAAAGAAAATTGAAGAATCAATTCATGTTGTATTCTATGAAGGAAATAAGAAAACACCTCCTATTGATGAAATCTCAGAAATGTTCAAAGAACTATTACTGAGGGATCCTAAAGAAGAATCCTCAGAAAGGAGAAACATCATTATGGAATGTGAGGATGACTCTGACGTAGAAAAGCTTGAAATGCCTAGTAACAACAAGATGACTCATATGATGAGGAATTTCCTATGAGTTTTCCGTAAATGGAACAAAAATCGAGAACCTTCATCATGAAGAGGTATCTGAAAATAAGAATGTTGAAATGCATGTTCCAGATATCTCTAACACTGAAAGAGTGTCAGATATCCATGACATTTCCCATATGTCAGATATCTCAGATACTGAAAAAGTATCAAATCAAAATCTTAGTGATTCACATTCAGATCACGTGGATATTGATCCTACTAGCACTAAACCTATGACGAGATGGATCAAAGATCATCCTGCAAAGGATATAATTGGACCAATTAATCGTGGTTAGGACTAGGAGAGCAATAGCTAAAAATGCTAACTCTCTCTTTGGATGTTTCATCTCGAATATTGAACCTAAAAATATAGAAGAAGCATTAGGAGACCAAGACTGGATCTCTGCAATGCAAGAAGAGTTGTATCAATTTGAGAGAAACAAAGTCTGGAAACTAGTTTCATTTATAGAAGGACTATCTGTGATTGGAACTAAATGGGTTTTCAGAAACAAGATGAATGAATCTGGTGAAATAACCAGAAACAAAGCAAGATTGGTTGCCAAGGGATTTACCCAGACTGAAGGCTTAGATTTTGACGAGTCATATGCACCTGTTGCCAGATTGGATGCAATAAGACTCTTTCTAGCCTTTGCAGCTCATAAAGATTTTCAAAGTTTATCAGATGGATGTCAAAAGTGCATTCTTGAACGGTGAACTTGCAGAAGAAGTTTATGTTGACCAACCACCTGGCTTTGAAGTTTCCTCATAAATGGTCAAATAATAAACCATGTAAAGCTCAGATGGACTAAAACAGGCTCCAAGAGCATGGTATGACACTTTGGCCAAGTACCTTCTGGAAAGTGGTTTCAAGAAAGGTGAAGTTGATAAAACTTTATTTACCTTAAATCATGACGGGAAACTACTCTTAGTTCAAGTATATGTTGATGACATCATATTTGGATCTAAGGACAAGCAACTTTGTAATGACTTTGCAAATCTCATGAAAAGCAAGTTTTAGATGAGCATGATGGGAGAAACGAATTATTTCCTAGGATTGCAAGTCAAGCAACTCAATGATGGAATATTCATTAGTCAAACAAAGTATGCAAAAGATATGCTCACAAAATTCAATCTTAAGCCTTCCAAAAGAAAGAATGCTAAGATACCTATGAGCATTGGAACCAAAATGACCTATAATCGAATCAAGGTGTCAAGAACATAAGTATAGGAAATTGATAGTTCACTACTTTACCTCACCGCAAGTAGACTCGATATTCAATATGCCATTGAGTATGTGCTAGATTTCGCATAAATCCAATGCAAACACACTACAACATTGCTATGAAAATATTAAGGTATGTAAAGGGTACAGAGATGTAGATTGTGGTATCCTAAAGAAAGTGGATTGAGTTTAATGGGTACTCAGACGATTATGCCGGATCATCGCTGATAGGAAAAGCACCTCAGAACTTTCCAGCTTCGGGTACTAGACTTATCTCATGGTTTAGCAAGAAGCAAAACTCAATTGCAACTTCTACCACAGAGGCTGAATATATTGTCACCGTTGTTGTGCAACACAAATTCTATGGATACAACAACAACTTAAAGACTATGGACTCGATGAGAAGAAAACTCCCATTTTCCGTGACAACACAAGTGCTATTACATTACACGTAATCCTAAATTTCATGCCGTAACAAAGCACATTGATGTTAGACATCACTTCATCGTAGACCATGTTGAAAAGGGCAATATAGAGATACTCAAGATTGGCATCAAGACCAACTTGCGTATATCTTCACTAAGCCACTACAAGAAAGTAGATTCTTAGCCTTAAGACATAGTCTTCGACTAATGGAACTACCAATGAACCTAAAAGTTCGTATCCGAACGGGCATCCAGAGAAGAGGTATCTCGAACGGCATCCAGAGAAGAGGTATCCGAACGGTATCCGTAAAAGAGAAAGAGAAAACTAGAACGGGTATCCGTAAGTCAAAAAGGCTAAAGAGCAAAAGATGCCTTAAGATCTCGAGACGGAACTCGATATCCGAATCAACTGCAAAACGAAGAACACAAAGGAGAATAGTACAACTATCCGCAACTACTCTCTTGAAATTCGCATTGTTTCTATCTTGATTAAAAACTTGGAAAATCCTAAGTATAAGATGATTCAGATGCAAACAAAGGTTCTTGGTCATATTAAAGACGCGATTCAGATAGCAAGTCGCCAAAATTCATTAAATGGGCACAATTACACTTGTTGATTGTGATCATTGTCAAGAAGCAATGGTGACCCTTGATGAAATTAAGCGATTGATCCGCACGGTGGAAATTAATTCACAAGAATAGTGGATGCTGAAATTCGCATACGGCCCACTAAGCATTTAATGCCGAACTAGCTTTTGCTCACGCTTGTAAATCACGGATACGCATACACAAAATCAATTTGTATGTATTTGTCTGTGGGATTCAATCGCTATATATATAGGATTTTGGCATAGGAAATCACTTTTGCCTAATCCAAAACTCATCTTGCCCAAAAATAGCAAATCCTTCTCGATTCTCGCAAAACCTTCTACAATCTCTCGCAAATCAAGATTAAGTTTTTCCGCAAAGAATCAATCAAATCTCTTTTCAAACACCAATTTCAAATCCCTACACTATATAAAGAGATGGCCCTAAAAGTTCAACCACACCGAATCTCAATCCTCCACGGCATCACGAAAAGCAAGCACCAGAGTCAAGTTATTGTGAACAACCGAATCGATAGGAGATTTTAATCCCGACCATTGACTTCAAGTCACGTAATGATTTGGGTGGTGCCATGGTTGAGGAATACCTCACTACCGAATAGAGAACCAAGTCTGTAAACTAATTGACATGCTTGAAAAGGCACAAATCAAGGGCTTCAGATTCCGCCTAGTGGAATTTCATCACCGATGTGTTGGAATTCTACAACAACTCCATGATTATTTCCAAGGTTTCAAGGCAATCAAATAGTTCGTTAAAACCTCACCCAAGGAAAGGAAATCCTTCCGACTTAACAACTTTCAGAAGTTGTTCGAGTTTCAAAATCTTGAAAGGATTTTGAAATAAACACCAAGGATGAGGAACTCTTGAAGGTGTTAAAGAACTTTACAATGACGTGTGATCTTGAAAATCGATACACCCATCGAGTTCAAGCTTGTCGACATCCCAACCGTACATCTAATGGTTCACCGATGTACCGGCTTGCATTCTTCATGATGCTTTGATGGTCTACAAGGAGGTGCACCGATAAGCCAAGAACGGATGATGATGTTCGTTTGAATCAACAAGACAAAAGGATGGAAAACCCTTTAACCGGGAAAGTACGCCTTCAAGTTGGTGAAGAAGATTCAAAGCTGAGCCTAAGATTACTAAAGGACTAGCCGAGCCAAAGGCCATGAGGTTATGGTCTCAAGATATGCTACTATCGGAAAAGCTTGGCATTGAGCTCAGAGAGACTACCGAATAGCCAACAAAGAACTACTCTACAAATATGAGTATACAAACTTGATGAAAAAGGTTACCGGGTCTCGTAAAGGTTCTAAGAAGCGAAAGTCCTAAAAGGTATCTCAAGAAAAGGTTATACTAAGAAGCCCGTAACTTCAAGAAAGAAGTCTTTGGCAAATCAAGACACACCTAAAGAGGTCACGATTCTCGATATCCGGAGGCATTGCCGATGAACTAATAAAGGCGTATGAAATCATCAATGTCAAAAAGAGTTATCAACCATCGAACAAGTAGACTCAAGAAGAGAAAGTGCTTTCGTAAATGTTGCACTAATGCGAAAGCCTTGCCGATGAACTCATAAATGTCGCCAAAAGTGGTGAAAACACCAAGCCCTATCTCAGAGAAACCACAGAATAATGGAGCACCGCCCTAATGTCGATGAGAGCTCGACAATGAAGATGATGAATTGGTCATCTCTCAAGTCCTAGAAAGAACAAAGAGGGCTAAGGTTATCAAACAAGAATCGTGATAAGGTATTCAAGAAGAACCTACACCACAAAGTTGTCAACCTATAGCAAAGGTTGTTGTAAAACACTTCATCGTGGAATATTTCTCGCACAACTTCAAAAAGCCCCGATGAGTGGTATCTTAGTGTCGGCATGCCGATGGAATCGCCACATCTAAAAGTCCGGAAGAACGCTCATGATCAATCTTCCGCCTGCATAACAACAACAACCACAACCACAACAGCCACAAGTGGTTGATGAAATGGTAAATGAACTCCATTTCGACTTACCAAAGAATGCAAGATGTCAAGAAAATCTCGCAAAAGAGCAGTTCCCTAACTCATCGAGAGGGATCAAACTGAGACATCTACTCAGAATGATCAACCAGGGGAGGCAACTGAGTTGCATACTCAGGAAAGGTGTGAAGTACCAGAAACTTCAAGCAAAGAAACTACACTGGGACAAGAAGACCAAAGTATAGAAAGGTCACAAGTTCCAGAGACCAATCAGCCTGAAATTGCTCAAGTAGATGACTGGTTTAACTCTTATCTTGTGAACATTTTATGCTTATACATCTTTTCTCATAAAAAATTTCTTTGTTACAGGCTGAGTTAGAAACGGTAAACAAGAGGAAGTCGAGAAGCTTGCCTCAGACATCGAAAAAGAGGTCCTTCAACCTCAACTCTTGAGAAATCTAAGCTCGTGCTACGTAAATGATTCTTAAAGAGAACTAATTTTCAAGAAAAATGTTTATGTGCTCATTCATGTTAAATGTTTCTAACAGGCTCCAACTGAGAAGGAAGAAGATAAGGCAGAAATGCCAGAGACAAATCCAGAGACCAACAAGGTTTCTGAAGAATACATCACTGAGCCTTCAAACTTGAAGGTATATGACAATCAAGTGACAAGTATTCTTCATCTTGGGTTATATTTTGTCTCTTCTAATATTCAATACTTTCTACTTACAGTTATTTCGTAAGTAGAAATGCAAGGATAAAGTTACTTTTCAAGATCAATGGAAATTGATGAAGCCCCAAGGCAACATCACCGAAAGAACACCGTAAACTAAAAGTTTCGAGAAAATGACTGAGCTTCCTATTGAGGAAATAAGTAGCTCGTAACTCATTAAAGCATATATTTGCACGCTTTTTCAAACAATTTCCTAAGTATCGATCATTTTATTTCTCAGGTTCAAGAAAGAAAGGTTGATGAGGACCAGACTTCCAAGTCTCCACCTCACAACAAGATATCTGAGACACCCATTGTCTCAGTGGTTCAAGTATTCGAGCCTGATGTTCATACTCAGGTAACTCAGAAACTAAACTACACTTATACTCAGATATCTACAAAAGTTTTGAAACTCACTCAAAACTCTTTCTTTCAGGCTCAAATAGATGCAAAGCAGGTTCCCATTGAAGAAACAAGGGACCTACTTCACTTCTTCAAAGCTCACACCCTGCCAAAGCATATTCAATGCTTCAAGAAATGGCAGAGGTTAAGGTGCTCTGATCTCTCTGAAATATTGAGAATCACTGATCAACCAATCGACGAGCACGAGCTCTTGACTTGAGACATATATCCATGCAATGTTCCCACCTAACAAGACATACATAACCTTATTGCATAAGGATTTCTCCAAAGAAGTGGCGATAGTTTGATACATGCCTTTGAATGTGTAGATGGTCGACAAGATTACAGATGGCATTCAAGCCGCCCCGCCTGCACTGCAATTTATACCTTTTGAACAAGAAGAAGTTATCAAGTAAGATCACTATCCTGAGGTGATCAATCTTGTATCTCAAGATGATGAGGAAGAAGAAATGAATGAAAATTACTTTGATGAACCTCCCACCCACCATCACCAAAAGGATGATAATGACAAAAGGATGATGATGATGCCCGCACTGTGGACCGGAGGAATTTTACAAAGAAACAATGCCTCAACCCGAAAAGCAAACCGAGAAGACTTCACGTAAATCTCCGCCTTCATCACCTCGTAAATCTACTCATCCATCTTCCCAACACGCAGCTATTACATCGACAAGAAGTCGAGCTCAAGAAACCGATCGTAAAATATTAAACACTCAAACCAGATCTTCAACTCGTATAACCGTTGGAAGAAGAACAACACCCATCTTCAATCGAAGATCAAATAGCTAAATCCAGACAAGCTTGATCAACTACAAGATCAATACTTACAAGAAATGATTGCTTACTCCGAGGTTAAAGAGCTACGGGATGTTGTGCATGATATCACCAAAGAACTCGACATCAAGAAGTATTCAAGTCAAGCATGATGCTAAGGCTGCATCATCTTCAAAAGAAGTACCATCCTCCTCCCAGAAAGGAAAGAAACCAATCTCTGAGATGGTTGCTGGACTCGATACAATCGATGAAAATGTCCAAGAAGATGAAGATCATCGGTGATTACTCGATGATGAAGAAGACAAGACTTTGGCGTAACAATCGCAATGAACATTTAGCGGTTTCTCACTTGAAAAGGAAGCTGATTGCTCCTACAATATTCAGCAACCGCCAAACGCCCACTCCCATGAATACATGAACAGTGTCAAGGCACACAACTTAAAAGGAGATGTCTTCACGTAACAAGGAAGTAATTGCCTCCCTCTCGAATGAGGGAAGTTCACCGAGCTCATCACTCGAGAACCACTAGCATAGTCATTGCTCGTAAAGATCTGCGAATGATAAGGGACGATGATGCCTTTAGTCAAAAAGCTTTCCAAGAGGCAAGTTACACCGGAAAAGCAGATGCCATCCTAGCCCATCAAGAGCTCACCGATAAGGACAATGGACTTATCAAGCAAAATTAGGAGCTCAAAGCCGAACTTCAGAAGTTGGTCACTGCCTATAATTATTTACAAGGGCACTTCAACTCTCTCTCAGATTCCTTTATGAGATTGAGTAAGCCAATAATGACTTCGGGGAAAGAATGTACAAATCGACCTCAAATTGTGGGGAATGGGAAGAAGGAGAAGCAAACAAAAGAGATCCGAGTCATGCGGCTCGTAAAGGAAGAAGAAAACTTCCCACCACCACTCGTAATCAATGAACCCTCCTCAAGCCAAGTCATGGTAAATAGTAGCCGCCCTAAACCCATCAAGGAACCAAGATGATAACAAGGGCCATGGCACAGAAACCTCCAAGGAGTACCAAGGCTCCAAGGAGAAGACAAGTTAAAGGGATTGATGAATCTTCTGAAGAAGAAGAAGAAGGTCAAATCAAGTCCCTGGGCAATGAAGAAGGCTGTAAAACTCTCACAAAATCTAATCTTGATGATGATGAGGAAACGATGAAGATGAAGCCTCTTCACGTAAAAAGGAAAATTAAAAGCCTAACTGAGCCCATAGCTGCAAAGCCCCTAGCAGCTAAAACACCTCTGGAAATACCAAGTCTATTCAGGGTGGTGGTTCTTCAAGCAATAACCCCAAAGAGAATTCAAGACAAAGAAGGAACAGACTGAGAGCTGAGCAAAGACAAAGTCAACTTCCATCAGGCCAGAAGAAGCCAAAATAGAGTATGTGAAGTATGACAATGATTCCTCCGCTCACAGTGCATCAATCGAAAATGGCTATCGATTCGGAACTTAAGCATCTATTGGTAAATTCAAGATTTTAACCAATCCATAAACAACTTATGGCATGGAGAAAAGATAAGCCAACCTTGATCAACACCAATCACATTAAAGCCCGTCGATTTTGAAGTTGTCAAGAGAATCAAGCCATGAGAAAGGACCTCTCGATGAATGTCCATATGGAAAGCCGATGATGTGCATGCACTCAACATCACAGAACAGTACAAGAGAAAGACTCATCAGAGAACCCTATGAATCGCTCTATCTAATCAAGATCAATACAGGGTGACATCGATATCCAAGATTATCTACGAATACTTCAAGCTTTCGATATCGTAATAGAGCATGCCCGAAGTGGGGAAAGTACCGTGGGTCAAACATTTTGTCAAGAAAAATCCTACCAAAACCTACAAAGAGGTCTCGTGGATTTGCCAGACACGTAGATGCTCGCTTAACTCTTCCCTATGACTATTCTGATGACATCAAAAGGTTTGGAGATAGGAAATTTGCAGACTGATCTACAGATATACAGTTGAAGACTTGAAGAGATTGAAGACTTGAAGACTAGTTTATTAGGATGTTTACTTGGAGCTTGGATACTCCTGTTGTCCTGATTTACTACGTAGTTTTTGTTGTATTTTTGCTGACTGAGCTTAACTGTATTATGTATTAAAGTTATATGTAATCTTTATTTGTAACTTATCTGAAGAACTTACTCTCAGATAGTAATCTATAAAAGATAACTTGTCAGCAAAGATCACACCTTGTGATTTGGTTGATGTTTACTTTCTGCACTTATTTAAATAATTTAAAGATCTTAAGAAAAGATTAAGTGTTGGATTGTTCACTCATCCAGATTTGTAATAGGTAAGATAGTCATCGTTGACTGATCAAAAAGGGGGAAATTTGTTGGGAAATTTGTTGGGAAATTTCTTGAGAAATTTGTTAGGAATTTTGTTAGATATTTTGTTAAGAATATCTGTTTAGTTTTGATCAGCAACATGATGACTTATCTTAGTCTCAGAAAGGTGATTAGTACTCTTGGTTCACTTGAACATTGTAAAAGAGGAAACCCACTAAGTATGATAGTCTAGTTAATCTTGTATAGGATGTTAGGTCTCAAAATGTAATTTTTATTTTATGAAGAGAAGACCAAGAAGAAGACATCCAAGCAGAACAAGCTCAACGACATTGAAGACTTGAAGAAACTGCGCAAGATTACTGAAACTGTTGTTCAGATACCTTAACCAGATATCTTGAAGACACGAATAGTTTCAAACAAACTGTGTCACAAGAGATATCTGAGAAATAAGAGACATCTGAAAACAAGGAAAGTGTCCATGATATCTATTCTCGATACCTTGAGCATTAACCACATTTCGAAAAGAATTATATATTGCAAACAAAGTTGTTTCAATAAATAAGTGGTATCTGAAGATTGAAGATAAGGACGTGCAAAGAATCAGATAACACTAGTCTCTGATACAAAGCATAGTTCCGTTGACACTACAGGACAAAAAGTATAGTACAATGCATTTAATGCATGGACAGAGATGTCTGAATAAAAGCAACGGCAGCTTCTGAAGAAGAAGACAAAACCTGCTATAAAGATTATATACACAGATATATCAATAGTTTGAATTTGAGCCTAACGGATACTATTCAAACGGCACTCAAATTCATCTATAAATATCAACACTTAGACTGCTTGAGAAGATACCTTAGATGCACTTGAACCGCATAAAACGTCAACATCTTACTCTCTCAAAGCAACTTACTTATTCTCAAAGCTTTCACATACTCAAAGCTTTTGATCTTGAGTAACACCGAAGTTCTAAGTGTCCCGATCCTAAACAAGCAAAGCTATCGTGAAGGAGTTGAATCAAAAGATCCACTATCCGAGATTCATTCTCTTGAATGTATATCATAAGACTTAGTCAAGAAATCAACAAGATACCATACACGTAAAGTGTATTAAATAACTTGATTCACAGAGCTATCGAATAATCAATAAGTTATTAAAGAAGCTCATCCGACAACTCAAACCAAAACGAACACCATAATCGTGGAGTACAGGAAGTACTTAGTTTGAAAAATCGTGAATAACTCCAAGGTTACCGAGTATATGAAGTACTTGATTTGGGAAACTAAGGAATAACTCCAAGGTTATTGAGTATAGGAAGTACTTAGCTAGGAATAACTCAAAGGTTTCGAGTATTGAAGTACTGTCAGTGGAAAGCCGGGAACAACTCAGAGGAACATTTGGTCGAAACAATTGTTAAGAATCTTAGAATAGGTTTATTGTAAGGTGAACTCAATTATCTGTTTCTAGTGAATTCTAGGTCTCGATAGACAAGTGGATTAGTTGGAGGATAACGCCACCTCCGTGATACCACTATACTTGTCGTGTTATTTACCTTTCTCAGATTTACATTTCAAAGAACACACACACACACATTAACTGCTCGCACTTATCTTTATTAAGTCTTCCGGCTCGATTTTAAGTATCAGATATCTATTCAGATATCTGAGAAATAGTTTTTATCGACAAAAGTTTTAAAAGACTCTTCAGCCCCCCTTTTTACTTTGCTTTTCGACCAACAAAGTGACTCATTCTTTTGTGCCATAACCAAGGCTCTTCAGGTGACCCGATTGACTCACCATGAGACATTCTTCAACAGGCCAGGTATGCCTAGTCGGCAACATAAAGACTGCCTTTCCGCCGAGCAACCAAGACTGTCTGCTTTGACTTATTGTCTATATGTTTGCAATACTTTGCTTTGAATTTCACAGTAAATCCCTTGTCTGCAAACTGGCTCATGCTAAATAGATTATATTTCAAACCATTAACATGTAATACGTCAGTGATAGTTAATGATCCTAATTTGACGTTGCCAAATCCCAGAGAGGTATTTAATTCTCCTCCAGCAAATCTGATGTCTGGTCCATTGTTGCAAGTTTTTTAGTTGACCAGATTTGCTTTGTCTCCTGTCATGTGCTTTCCACATCCACTATCAAATAGCCATTGAGCCTTAGTCCAAGAGGTGTTCTTCACAAAACAGGAAACAGGAGTTAGGTTCTTGCTTCAGAGATAGAACCATTTAGACTAAACATTATTCTAGTAGGAATCCACATTTTAGTGAATTTCTTGGGAGTTTGTTTTTGTCTAACTTGATCAGAAGGAGATGCAATAAAATCAGTAATTTTGATCTCAATTTTCCTTCTTATGGTGTTTCTAGGTGTTCCTTTTGGTGCTTCGGACCTCGGTTTCGGATTGCTTTTCAAAGAACTCACCTTTCCGCCGTGTTCTTTCTCGCCCGGCATTCAGCTTTTTCGGCCTTGAGATTTCTTCCACTTCCTATTGTTACGTGCAATATCGCCTTTGCGCCATTGTTCTTGTCCTTCCTTATATTGTTGCGTAAGAACTTTTCCAATAGCACGATAGCCAATGCCATTTCAACACCTTAAGCTTTCAACACGCTCTTAAGCAGGTTTTACTAGTTTCGGCACCATCTTTATTTTCATAAAATGGTACAGTAGAGAATTTGCCTATTCCAGCAATTCTTCCTTTCCTATTAATGTAGCAATGTGGATGGTTCCATGTCTGAGGGTTATGCTTCTTTTCAGAAACCTTATCCGCAAGTTTCTTGTGAACTTGTTGTTCTTTCAAAGGATGGGTTGCTACTCCTTTTCCTTTATCAACTACCCTAGCTTTCTAACCAATGCTATAGGTGGTTGAAGAACCATTCTGTTGACTTTTTACAAAGGTCAACCTTTCATCACTCTTCTTCAGAGGAGATGAATTACTCGATTGTTCATCAAGTCCAAGTCCACCTTTCTCAGAGGGATCTCTCAGATAGGATTGAACCTCAGTGAGAGTGTCACTAGCCTTTGTATAAGATTGGAAGGATAGCTCTTTCTTTTTGAGTTCTTCATTCTCAGAAAGCAGCTTCATCATTTTCTTAGTAAGTTCATCCAAGGCTAGTTTGTGAGAATTTTTATTCTCAGATATCTGAGATTTATTTAAAGGCTATTTCAGCTCTTGTTCTCAGATACGGTTAGCTCGTAAACATCTTTTCAAGAGTTTCTTTGCTTTCCTCTAGAATTCTAGTTTTGGATTGTGCTTCCGTAAATTCTTTCTCATAACGATCCAATTCACTTGACCAACTCTGATCCTCAATTCCATCATCACTCTCATAGTACGTAAATTGTGAATTGTTAGTTACCTCATCAGCCATAAGACACATTTCAATGTTGGAGATGTCCGACCAAAGAATCTCAAAGAACTCCACATTTATTTCTTCTTAAGGCCGAAGTCAATTACATCGTGGGTGATTCCACACAATTCTAGTGATGGTAGGTTTGAGTCATCTGAATCTCCATTTTCAGAATCTATCTCAAAGTCTAGAGCATCAAGTTGAATTTGAATCTTCTTCCTTTCTTCACCAAGAAGGCCCTTTGATTTCTCTTGAAATTTCTTCTCATCTTTTGTCAATTGCCTTGAGCTTGTTTAAAGAAGGACAATCTCTCTGAAGTGACCGCTTTTGACAATAGAAGGTATATCATTTCCTATTTCGCAGCTTTCAAGATTAACACCTTTCCGAATGGGGATGTTCGAGAGTTGTTCACTTGTATGTTCTCATCGATGATAGTTTGGGCCAAGATGCTTTTTCAGCTTTTCTTTAGCTTTTCTTCTCTCAATCTCTTGACTCACAAATTTCTTCATGTGTCTTACTGCAAGAGCATTTTCTTCAGATGCTTCTTTGGTATCCTTCTTTTCAGAAGTACCTTGAGAAACTAGAGCAACACTTTGCAACTTTTCAGCTGTTTGTTCTCTCTTAGTTGTCTCATAGTCTACAGTAGCAAGATAAGAGAAGAGCTCTCTCGAGTAATATTCGGCATCCCTTGATTGAAATAAAAGAACTTAGTGTGTTCCCCAGTGATTGAGACTTCTGACAATAGTCTTAATCTTTTCTGACTGAGAGTATCTATTGCTTTCACCAAGTGCAGCCATATCACTCATAAGAGTAGTAAATCTGAAATCAAGTTCTTCCAGAGTTTCAGTAGGACCTTGTTTGAAGTTTTGGAACTTCAATTTAAGAACTTTGAACTTGTTTTCTTTGGTTTTCTGCCCGCATGATTTCTTCAATCAATTGCAGTGCAACTCGCCATTTTAGCACCCCTACGCTTTAATCGTATGTGCTCAGTGTCGATCCGATGATTATATTGCATGCTTGACCATCCAATCAGGTCTCTCGCATCTTCGATGTCCGTAGCTCTCGGATTGTCTTCATATATAATGCTTCCACGAGCAACATGACCACTATCACTAGCAGCCATGTCCTCGCTTCCATCTTCCTTGTCTGAGGCTTTTCTTCCATCAGACACCTCCGTAACTTATTTGAGTTGTCTGATTTTGATAGGCCCTTCATTGATGACATAGATCATCTCATCACTAATGGCCTCCAGATGGAGCATCATGTTGTTCTTCCATTTCTCGTAGTTTTCTGGCTTTAGAACGGGTGCATCACTCAGAGACATACCTGCACACTTAACACACAAATTATATAGTCCTCAGAAAGGGACAAAGTTCCTTCACCTATCCGGGATCTAGGTTCAAGGTATGATTGTGAACATCCAGCTCTGATACCACTTGTTGGTCCAGATAACGGCAAAGTAAAAGACTATAGGGGGGGTGAATAGTCTTTTAAAACTTTTGTCGATAAACACAGTTTCTCAGAAACCTGGGGGTTTCTGATACTTAAATTCAGAGCGCGGAAGACTTTAAGATAGGTAAGTGCAGAAACAATAAGTAAGTTTGTGTGTGCTTTGCTGAAATGTAAATACAGAAAGGTAAATAACACAGCAAGTATAGTGGTATCTGGAGGTGGCGTAATCTTCCAACTAATCCACTTCGGTTTTTCTGAGACCTAGAATTCACTAGAACAGATAATTGAGTTCACCTCACAATAATCCTTATTCTAAGATTCCTAAACAAATGGTTCCCACCCAAATGTTCCCCCTGAGTTATTCCCCAGCTCCTAGAGCTAAGTACTTCCTCTACTCAGATAACCTTGGAGTTATTCCCTGATTTCCCAAATCAAGTACTTCCTCTACTCCACGCGTTGATGGTGTTGGTTATAAGGTTTGTCAGAGAGGCTTCTCGTATAACTTTTCAGTTATGTTTTCAGAGAGCCTAATAGAACAAGACTACTTAATACACTTGTTCAGTGGATGGCAGTCTGCTCTTTACTGACCCATGTAATTGGTGTCCGTTCTAGAGAATGATCTTCAGAAATGGTATCTGATAGTTTAACTCTTTCACGAATAACAATCTCTTGTTAAGGTTCAGGACAACTTAGAACTACTAGTGATTCTTCAAGCATGTAAAGCTTTCAGAAAGGGTAGTAGAGTGCTTGAGAGAATACTTTGCTTGATGGTAAATTTGCAAGATAGAGCGTTCTAAGGTAAGTTCTTCAAGCATCTAAGTGTGTGATATATATAGATAAATTTGAGAGGCGTTTGAATTGTATCCGTTGTGCTCTCTATCAAATTATATCCGTTTATATCTTGAACTATGTACTCAGAAGTCACTATCTCATTTTTCAGAGAGGATCGCTATAAAGATTTCCGATGCATTTAATGCATAGTACTGTTCATTGTCCTTTAGTCTCAATGGATACATGAGCCTTTCTGAAGGCTTGCATGCTCCATACTCATGATGTCATATGTTCAGAATCATATCCCGAAAATAAGTTAATATACTCAAGAAAGGATTAAGGACATAGTCTTTCTGAGTTAGACTAAACCTCAGGTCTTCATAAACCTTGTGCAATCTTCAGTCTTCTAATCTTCAGAAAAGCTCCATTGCTAGGATTGATCTTCATGGTCTTCTTGAAATAAAAATTACACTCAGAGACCTATAATCCTAATACAAGATTTACTGGACTAATCATACTCAATGATTTCCTCTTTTACAATGTTCAAGTGAACCAAGAGCACTTAATCACCTTTCTGGCTAAGATAAGAACATGTGATGAGTGATCAAAATACTAACAGATATTCCTAACACGGGGCTTGATTTGCCAACCACTTTCGTACCTAGCAAGCCTTTCGGGGCCCAGCTTTTGTGACTGAAAGAAAGATTTTAGTAAGTGAAAGTGACTCGGATCGTTCTTAGCTTGTTTTCTTGTTTTATTGGTCTAACTTGTGTTGCTTCGGAATTGCATTATCAATTTCTCATTTTCTCATTAAGTGACTCGGACTCAACTTGTATTTGGTTCGGCCTTGCAGAGTTTTGATTCGATTACATCATGTCTACAATGAGGGCACTCAAGAGAAAGCATAATGCTGCTCAGAAGAAGGAGGTGGAAGAAGGCGTCCGGGACTAGCTGAACAAGACGTCCACTAGAGCCTCGGAACGCTTCTACGTTCCGAGCTGAGGATCTCCGCAGGGTAGCAGCTGGTGAAGGCAAGCAGACTATACCCACTCCAGACAAGCGCAAAGTGGCTCCTAGTAAAGGGGCGAAGAAGCCTCAGAGGGCTTCTCTGAAAGAAGCCTCGGTGAGTGGGGCTAGCGCTACGGGCAGGCAAAAGTGCTCATCTGAAGGTCCGATCCCCCAGCCAAGAAAGATAAGGGGATAATGATTGAGGATTCGGACCTTGAGTCCGAGGTGAGTCGGTTGGCTTCAGTTTCGGAGCTGGAAAGGATTGCTGAGCTTGTTGCTGCTCATCAGAAGGTATGCTTAGTTCCGAATGCGCTCCTTAATTTTTCAATATCTTGAAAGTGCCATCTTTTATTGACTTAGACTTTTCCATTTTTGTTCTTAGCTTACGGCTGCTGTCCGAGCTTGTTTTGAGGTGGCGGGTCACAGGGCCACAATGGAAATAAAGTTGTCCAAGTCCGAGCCAAGTAGGGAGGCCGAGGCGAACAAGGACGTGGTTTATAAAGAGAAGTATAAGAAGAGCCTTGCCTCGTTGAAGGAAGCCGAGGCTGAAAATCAAAAGTTGAAGAGTGCTATCCGAGCTTTGGAGACGGACTTGGAGGCATATAGGGATGGCATGGACGATCTTACAGCGGTCTCTCAGAACTTCAAGGATCGCATGCTCGAGCACCTGCTTACGGTTCGAACTGAGGCTATCCGGGACTACTTAAACTCGGATGCTCATAAGTTTCACTTGGACACCAAGTATGACTTGGCCCGTCAAGAAGGGTTCGATGCAGCAGTGGGCCAGCTCCAAAAGAAGGGCCTCATTCCGAAGGACTATAACTTGGAGGATGAAGGGATCTCGACCTTTAATGAACTGGATGGGTATGTCTTTGTCTCGGAGGATGTGGAGGACGATGTTCTGTTCAAGTCCGAGTTTGTGGAACTTGTGTGCGAGGAGAACGAGGATTACAAGTACAATCACAATGGTCCGTACTTGCCTTCCTTCGTTCCGCAAGTCCTGATGTCCTATGTCTTCGTGTCGTTCGAGGAGTATGAGGACCACAACCGTGTGTGGCTGAAGATCCCTGGTCCGGTGCTAGGCCATGACCAAGACTTGGACTTGTACAAAGAATACCCGGAGTTCATCCGGAAGAAAAGAGAGAAACTAGCCAAGAGGTTGTCCGAGCACCAGGCTTCTCAGCATGATGATTCGGAGAGTGCCCCTGACAGTGCCCAACCGGAGTCCCAGGCCAATCCTTCTGGGAGTTGAACTAATTGAAGGCGGGGTATACCCCGTGAATGATGTTATGGTCGGACCTTAAGACAGTTTCCATTTGCTCTTTATTTTCAGTTTGAAAAATTGTCCAACTTATTCTGCTTCGGATCTTGTTGTTTTGCTCAAACTGATGTTGGTCCGGAGTATTGTTCTACTTCGTATCAGCTCTCCCTTAAATAGATGAATTTAGTTTGCTTCTGTAGTTTCTTCTATGCTCCGAGTTAATACATGCATGTTTGATGTAATTGTTTTAAGTATTTCTAGTTCGATCTGCTGGAAGTAACTCTGAGCCGACTTACAAACTTAAACTTGAGGTGGCCAATAATCCAAGTCTGGGAATCGGTTCGGACTCTCTCGGTTGTGGTCCGAACGGATTGTTTCAAATCAATGTGCTCATAATATAAGAAATGTAACTTAGTATTATTCCACACAAGTGATTGTGGCTCGGACTATTTTTAACGAAATAGGCCGAGTAAACTTTATAGATTCGGACACACGTTGGTTGAAGTGTATCAATCCCAAGTGTCTGAATCATAAAGTCTTGTAAATAATGATTCGCACAATGAGCTAAGTATCGGTCCGGAGTAATAACTTAGTCCGAACCACTCGAATCATTAATGGATCTGAAGTGGAAGCCCAATAGTAAAGGCCCAACTCAGGACCAAGCCCAATGGTAGCCGTTACATTGCACACGTCCCAATGTGATTGGACGATGGCGTCTATAAATACATTCGCATTGTACTACTGTTTTGTATAATTTTTGTCTTGTAGTAATAGGTGATTCGGATCCCCTAGTTCGGATATCTATCAACTGGGTCGATTCCGACGTTCCTATGTGTGATCCGCCTTGTAGGAGCCTTTCACTTGTCCGAGGGGCTTGTATGAGTCGGATCTCACTGGGAACGATGAGATCGAACCACTCGAACTTTGGGCTTTCCTGACAAACTCTTATTAAGTCGGACCCAATGGCTCTGTGTAGGGATTCGCCCATGAGGAGCTCTTTCCAAACCAAAGGCTGTTTATTGGTGGATCTCTACCTGGATCAATATGTCCAATTCATCTTGGTCCGAAGGGTCAAATTCTTGAACCTTTGGCCTTTCGCACCATTTACCATTATATGTGAGTGCTTTGCGTCTAACTCGGAAATGGTCATGGTCTGAGAGGTTGTAGATTTAAGGAACTGCGTAGCTAATATCTCGTACGGACCTATCTGGCTGTATGGAGTAAGACCAACATGCTCGGAGGATCAATTCTTTGATCTGTCCGCCTCTTCCACCGTTTACCATTTTCTGTGAGTGCGTTCTGTCTGACTCGAAAATGGTAGCGGTTGAAGAGGTAGATGGTTCGAAGAGGATTATTGGTCACTGCTTCGATCTCTGTTCAATTTCGAAACCACTTTACTTTATTCGGAGGATCAATTCCTTGATCCGTCCGCCTCACCCACCACTTTCTGTGAGTGGCTTTCACCTAACTCGGAAATGGCAGTTGTTCGGAGAGGTAGATGGTTCGAGGATCTTCCGGTGAAGATTCCACTCGGGTGTGCTTAGTTCGGACATATCTGCTCGGACTGGGTTGTTTTCTAACTTTGTTATTTCGTTTATGATGCTTGAGAGTCTTAGCTCCGGACCTGCTGATCTGAGTCGGTGGTTCTTGGAATTTCTTAAGTGTAGAACTGAAGTCTTAGAGATTTGATCATTTAGTATTTTTGTAAGGAAAGGCTACGGTTCGGAGAGGTGAGTTCGAAGAGAGGAATTGAGTCTAAAAAATGTAACTGACAAAGACAGAAGTTGTATTGATTTGTCGTAAATGCAATTACAACTGGTGGGCTTAAGGACCAAAAAGCAAAAACTGGCAAAAGTAAGTAACTGACGTAGTTCTAAGCATAAAACTTCTGAAGGTTCTTGGTATTTTAAGTTCTCTTCAAGACCCTTCCATGATCATCCTCTAATTCATAGCTTCCGTTGACCCTTGCTCCAATGATCTTGTAAGGACCTTCCCATTTAGGCTTAAGTTTTCCAACCTTACTGAGAATGTCTACCCTTCTAAGAACCAAATCGCCAACCTATAGATCTTTAGCATAGGCATGCTTGTTGTAGGCTCGGGCAGCTGCCGCTTGGTAGCGGTGGATGTTAGCTAGTGCAGTGTTTCTTTTGTCCTCAAGCAGCTCCAAGTCATAAATCCTTGCCACTTCATTCTCCACAGGTTGTTACTATTGAATCATTTGAGTCTCAACTGCAATCTCCGAAGGGATGACTGCCTCAGTGCCATAGACTAGTGCAAGGGGTGTCTTCTGAGTAGCAGTTCCAGTAGTACAGTGAGCCCAAAGTACCCCGTCCAAGTCATCTGCCCAACTTCCTTGAGAAGTCCTTAGCCTCTTTTCTAGGATCTCAACAATTGTCTTGTTCGTTGACTCAACTTGACCATTAGCTTGAGGGTGGCCAACTAATGTGAATCGTTGCTCTATCTTGAAGGATTTGCACCATTCCTTAAGTTTAGCTCCGGAGAACTGAGTCCCATTGTCCGAGACAAGGACCCTGGGTAGTCCAAAGCGACAAATGATGTTTTTCCAAATGAAAGTTCTCACTCGGTTCTCAGTGATAGTTGAGACAGCCTCTGCCTCAACCCATTTAGTGAAGTATTCCACATCAACAATTAGGAATTTCTTCTGGTGAGTACCGCGGGGAAAAGGACCGACTATATATCCCCCATTGATCAAATGGGCAGGCTATGATTGACGAAATCATAGGGTTTGTAGGGCGGTGAGGAATGTTGGAATAGTACTAACAATCATCACACGCTTGAGCAAAGTTTGAAGCATCCTTATCAATTGTTGGCCAGTAGTAACCTTGCCTTATGACGTTTTGAGCCAAAGTTCGGCCTCCTGAGTGACTTCCACAACTTCCACTATGGATTTCTTCCAAAACAGTCCTAGCCTCTTGGGGTCCAAAGCACCTCAAGTGAGTGCCACTAAAAGACTTCTTGTAAAGATCTTCCCCAAGGATAAAATATCTAGTGGCTCTGCAAAAAACTCTCCTTGCTTCCTTTGGATCTGAGGGTAAAGACCCGTCCTTAAGGAAATTGAAGATGTCTGTCATCCAAGTCCGTTCAGTGCTTAAGAGAAAAATATGCGGGCCTGGACTCATGAGTGAAGAAGTCCTAAGAGTCAATAGGATGATGCTTCGAGTGTCCAACGCTCCTGAAGCTGAAGCATACTTTGAGAGTGGGTCAGTTTTCTCATTCCATTCCCTATCAAACCTTTCCAGTGTGAATTCCTCAAAGTTCTCTACCTCTTTCCTGAGCAAGTCCAATTACTTGATCATGTTAGGGCCCTCAGTGGCGAAGGACCCTGAGAACTGAGATTCAACTAGTTGCGAGTCAGTGTAAGCTTTGACCCTTCTCACTTGGAGTGATTATGACATTTTGAGTCCGATGAGGAGTGCCTCGTACTCAGCTTCGTTGTTGGTCACCTTAAAGTCAAGCGTGATGGCATAATCCAACTCAGCACCTTCAGGGCTTTTAAGGTGTATTCCAATGCAACCAAGTCTACCGGTAGAAGATCCATCTGCTTGTAGTGTCCAAGTGCCTTTCTCTGGTTCTTTGGATGCTGTAGTAGCATCGATGTCAATGTTGGAGCAATCTGGATATATCTCCTCAGCAACCCCACATAATTCCATTTTCTTTTGACCAAAGTCAACTAGTTCATGAGTGATGCCACATAATTCTGGAGAAGGTAGTTTGGAGTCATCTGAGTCTTCTTCCTCAGATTCTGACTCAATATCGAGAGCATCCAGTTGGATTTGAATCTTTTTCCTTTCTTCAGTGAGCAAAGCTCTCTGACCTCTCTTGAAGTTTCTTCTATCTTTCTTGTCACCAGTCTTTAGCTTATTGAAAACAGGACAGTCTCTTTTAAAATGACCAGTTTCTGACAATAGAAACAGATATCGTTTCCGATTTCTTCTTCCTCAGTACTAGATGCTCGCTGAGCCGGTTTGTTCAGCGAGCTTGACAGCTGCATATTCTTGTACTGGTGATAGTTTGAGCCTAGATGATTTTTCAGCTTCTCTTTGGATTTTCTTCTCTCAATCTCCCGACTGACATATTTTCTCATTTGCTTTACAGCAAGAGAATCTTCCTCAGTCATTTCCTTGGTATCCTTTTTAGAAGTACCTTGTGTTACTAAAGCAACATTGTGAACTTTCTCAGCAATTGTTTGTTCTCTCTGAGTAGTTTCATAGTTGACAGTAACTAAGTGGGAAAAGAGTTCTACTGGAGTGATATTTGACATTCCTTGGTTGAAATAAAAATACTGAGTGTGTTCCCAGTTTTGATTCAAGCTTCTCACGATAGTCTTAACCTTTTCAGAGTTAGAGTATCTCTCACTTTCACCAAGTGCAGCCATTTCACTCATCAATGTTGTAAATCGAAAATCTAGTTCTTCAAGAGTCTCAGTGGGACCTTGTTTAAAGTTTTGGAATTTAAGCTTCAAAACTTCGAACTTATTTTCCTTTGTTTTCTCAGTGCCGGCAAAGATTTCTTCAATCAGTTGCCAGGCCACTTTCGCCGTTTTTGAACCCCACAGTTTACACTGTATGTGCTCTGGAGTGGAACGTATGATGATATTGCGAGCCTGACCATCTAGTCGATTTCTCTTGGCATCTTCCGTTGTCCAGAGCTCTCTGGGCTTTGGCCCATAAACAATTTGACAAGTAGGTCTTCCACTGGTTGAAGCACCTGTTTGTGAGGAACCACCACTTGGTTCTTCATCAGTGGGAACTCTATCTCTACCATTAGAAACCTCCATGACCTGCTTGAGTTGTTGAATGACTATGGGGCCATTCTTTATTACTTCGATCATTTCGTCACTGATGGCTTCTAGGTGGAGCATCATGTTGTTCTTCAATTTCTCATAATTCTCTGGCCTGAGAATTGGAGCGTCATTTAAAGACATCCTGCAGCAAACACACTAAACATACAAATCAAGTGTAGGTGAAAAATAGTTAGTGGGCACTTATCTGGGATCTAGGTTCAGTGCAGAAGGCCTGGGAACATCCTGCTCTGATACCACTTGTTGGTCCAGATAACGGCAAAGGGAAAAGACTGGGGGGGGGTGAATAGTCTTTTACAAGTTTTGTCGATAAACACAATTTCTCAGATATTTGATACTTAATTTCAGAGAGCGGAAGACTTTTCTGTGATAAGTGCACGTGCTCAGCAAGATATGTGTAAATACTCAGCAAGGTAAATAAAGCAAGTAATAAATTGCAGAAAGTAAATAACATTGATCTTTATAGAGGTATCTGAAGGTGGCGTAATCCTTCAACTAATCCACTTCGGCCTTTCTCAGACCTAGAATCCACTAAGACAGATAATTGAGTTTACCTTACAAATATCTTCTCTTGATTCCTAAATACACTAGGTTCCCAACCAAGTGTTCCCCCTGAGTTATTCCCCGGCTTTCTCAGCCAAGTAATTCCTATACTCAGAAACCTTTGAGCTATTCCTTAGCTTCCCAAACTAAGTACTTCCTGTACTCCACGCCGTTTAAGGTGTTGGTTAAGGTAGTTTGTCAGGTGAGTAGTCTTTATAACTTTCTCAGTTATGTAAGAGTACTTGATAGAACAAGAATCACTTAACACACTTCACAATGTGTGGTGATATGTTATTTACTGACCCAAGTCTATGTTAAATGTTCTAGAGAATGAAACTTAGATACTTGATCTTTTGATTCAACTCCTTCACAGATAGCAATGCTTGTTAAGGATCAGGACACTTAGAACTTTCGTGCTACTTAGAATTCAAGAGCTTAGTCGCAACTGTAAGCTAAAGAGTAAGTAGGTTGAAGGCTTGTATGCTTGAATGAGTTTGTCGATGTAAGTTCTTGGCGTGTTCAGTGTGTGTGTATTCAAGCATTCTAAGTGTTGATATTTATAGTTGAAAATCATGCCGTTTGAATAGTATCCATTAGGCTTAATGAAATTCAAACTATTGATATCTCAGAATAATCGCAGAGACGTTGTCTCTTTTCGTAGATTTCCTCTTTAGTTCGTATGTCCGTATGCGCATTTATTGCATTGTACTATTTTTGTCCTCAGAGTTAACGGAACTATGCACGCTTTCTAAAGCATTGCATGTCCCTTTCCAGAAACCTTCACATCTCCAGATACCTGTTGAAACATTGTTTCCCAGAAACATAGTTTTATCCAGGATATCTGAGTGTAGATAACTGTGGGCACTTTTCCTTGTTCAGAAATCTTGTGTTCTCAGATATCTTTTGCAAAACTTTTTTATTGAGAAACACTTGTTTATCAAAGATATCTGGACATAGGTATCTGATAACCTTTGTCTTCAGCAATCTTGTGCAGTCTTCAAAACTTCAAAATTTGTTGAACTCTCCTGTTGGATGCCTTCTTCTTGGTCTTCTTCAAAGGTATAAAAATTACATTCAGAGACCTAACATCCTATACAAGATTTGCTAGACTAACATACTTAGTGATTTTCCTCTTTTACAGTGTTCAAGTGAACCAAGAGTACTAACCACCTTTCTGTGCTAAGATAAGTCATTAGGTTGCTGATCAAAATCTAAACAGATTTTCCTAACAAGGACAATAGAAAATTCCAAGTTCCAAGTGAACATCCTAACTAGCTGGCCTTCATCCTTCTTCATTCTTCATCATCTGGTCGAATGTAAGCAGAGTATCTGATGATATCGTCTGAGTAGTCAGTGAGAGCTTCTCTGATGAAAAGTTCAAACTTTCTAGAGGTCGCAACATACTCCTTGTATGATCTTTTTTTCTTACATGCTGTACGAGCCCTTTCGACCTAGAGATATATGCCCCGGAGCCAGGCATGCTCAATCTGTATGGAAGATAACTTGAGTTCTTGGTACACTTTACTCAAGTATTTCAGATCTAGCTTGTATTCTTCCTCTGTCATGTAGAAGTTTTCATAGACCATTACTTTAGTTTTTGGTACCATCTTGTTAACAAGAACATTGAGTTTCAAATAAACATCATTTGGTCTGTAGTAGGGGCAAACATCAGTAAGCTCTTTTTCAATAGCTTGTTTTCTGACCGTTATCTCGAAGGATAGTGCATCTTTTAATCTTTCATCAGATAGCAATTTCCTTTTGTTCTTTCTCCAGGCTATCAAATGAAGGAAGACTTGTTTTGGGAAAGGTTTTGAGGCAAATATTAAACTATTGATGTCCATTACCCAGAAACCATTGATGCACTTATAGACATTTGAGTTCAGATCTTCTGGAGTTGGTTCATACTTTATTAGTACTTCTTCAGGACTTAAAGTATCAACTCCTTGAAGTTTTTCAATTCGTTCTTTGATCTTCCTCTGTCTAAATGCTTCCCTTTGCGCTTTCTTGGAAAGCTCTCTGTTACTTGTACCTTCTTGAGTGGGTACTGCAGAAGTGATTCCTGGTCCAATTGGAAATCCCACACTTCTCTTTCAAATAAGAGGTGTAGGGTCTTCTTCCTCATCATCTTCTTCCTGATGAGTTGCCACTGAGGCCTTGTTTCCATCTTGACCAACTTTATTCTTCTTTTCAGAAGGCTCTTCAACATCTTCTGCCCTTGAGCTCTTGACAGCTTTAGGAACTTCGTGAGACTCTTTGGTAACAGGTGGAGGTGGTGGTAGGAGAACTTGACTAGAGGTACTTTGTAGAGGCAAAGCTTCAAATATAGTCAGTTGTTTGCTTTTTCTCTTGGTTTTTCCATTTCCCCCCTAGTCATAAGAGGCTGATCAATACGTTTTGACAGCTTCACAAAGGATTCTGAGATGGAGGCAAAGCTTCCTTGTAATCCTTTATAAGCTTGAGTGAGTTCTTGCAGTTCAGCTCTTAAAAGCATATTCTGGTTAGCAAAACCAGTTGCTTCATCATTTAGCTTTGCTACCTCAGAAACCACTTTTGGTATATTCTCAATAGCCATAGTGGAGAGGTAGTCGATGAGCTGTATCAAATCCTCATCTTCCATTCTTTGCAGGGCCTCTTCTCTCTGAATGAAGGATAAAGTAGTGATCCTTCTGGCAAGTAATGTTGCAAGTTTCTGGAAGGCAGGAGGTGCAGACTCTATAAGCTCCTTGTCTTGAACAGAGCATTCCTTAAACAGATTCTCAAAGATCTATTCTTGCTCACTCCATACATCACCAACAGATTTTGGCACCGGAATTATCATCAATGGGTCAAGCGTTGGTGGAGCAAAGTCCTGTAAAGTGTATTTTTCCTTCAGAGGCGTTGAATCCCTATGTTCTGCTTCTTCTTCAAAATTCCGGTTGTCAGCAGCCAGTTTACCTTGTTTAATGGAAGCTCTCAGTTCTTCCATAGTAGTCTCTCTGTCTTGATTCTCCTTGTCAATAGCTGCTTGTTTAGCACTCTGGAGATTTTGTAATTCTTGTAGAGCTGCTTCCTCTATGAGAATGAGATCCTCAACTTTCTTGAGGTCGGCTTCCTTTTCTGTGATCTTGGTTTGTACCTCAAGATGCAGTGTAGCTTCCTGTGTCAGCAAGTCTCTGAGATGAGATATCTTGGACTCTAATTCTAGCAGTTGCTGCAGAGTCGGATTATCATCAGAGAGTTCTAAGATGTCCTTGTGTAGCTTCTTGCTGGAGGAATCATCTCAATGGTGAGATGCAGAAGTGGTTAGTTTCTTCTCATATTGTTTTGCAACAACTGAGGATTGCTTTGTAGAGATTGTTCTGCCTGCTCTAGGTGGTTGATCATCGTTGTTATCATTATCACCATCAGAATTATCCTTAGACGCATCATGTTTACAGGAGGTTGGTAGAGAAGTTTGAGATTTGTCCTTTCGATCCGACTCCTCTTTGTTATCAGAAGTTGGAGTCTTAGCAGAAGAAGCTCCTTGTTGTAAGTGACGTGGAAGTATAGGATGATGAATCATCTGAAGCTGCTTCTGCTTATCCGCATTCTGAAAGAGTTCCACCAAAATGGTCGCACACAGTATTTCTAAATCCCGTACTTATACATTCACTGAGCCTATGTTTATCAGTTGGTAGCAATCGATGAATGAATTATTCCAGGTATTTATACTGCTCTCTCATTTGTGCATCATCACCATCTTTAAACAGAGTTTTAAGGCTAAATCTCCTGACTTTCTGCCATTGTGAAAAGTATTCCATCTGCTTCGTCAGAACGGTGGTCTCGTACTTATCGAGTAATGAGAGATACTCCCCATCGAAAGAGTCAACATCAGAGATTGAAGGACTCGGAGGAGTAGGCGTAACAGAAAGAACCTGTGTCGCAACAACAGGTACATAAGTCTTGTTGGGAGAGGTGGTCCGTGCCTCAGACATTTCAGTTGACTTAGGAGACTTGAGATTTTTCTCCTTTTCAACTTCCTTTTCTTTCTGATCCTGAGAAATAGAAGTGTTAGTACACTTAGAAAGATTAAGAAGGATTCTACACACAATAGTTTTTGAGTTTTCTAGCTCGTTCACTGGAGGTTCAGAAACATGTTTTTTAGAAACTCGCTAGCCAGTGTGTCCTCTGAAGCCTTTGGCTTTTCAGCCGCTTCATCTTTCTTCTCAGTTTGAGCCTTCAAGAAATATAAGAAAGGGTTAATGAAATCCTTAGAGGAATATTTCTGAGAGATCACTTGTGAATCATGGTCTACCTGTATAACAGACTCAGATTCTAGAATGATTGGAGAAAGCATTTCTGCTTCTTGTCCTTCCTTACTTTCAAGACCAGCCTAAACAAAGAGCAAATCACTTTGTCAGAACAAAATAAGTGACACAGAAAATCAAGTAAAGATTTGAACCATCCAGTAACCTGATTTGCATCAGACTGATTGGTATCTGGAACTCGAGTGGGTTCCACATCTTGGTTTTGTTGCTGAGTGACTTTTTCTTTGTTTGAAGTTTCTGGCACTTTGGGCCCTTCCAGAGACAATGTCTCGGTTGCCATCCCCTGGGCGTCTTTCTTGGTCACAACAGTAGAAAGACTCCTCTTTGAAGAGAGTTGGGGAACCTACTTGTTTGCAGGATTTTCTTCAGCAGTGACACGTGATGGTAGCTCTGTAAATTCTTGAAATGCATTCAACATATCGACAGCATCACTTAGATGGTCGTGATGTTGAGTAAACGTGTCTTCCTTTACCAGAGCTTCTTCCTTCGGAACCTCTTGCATTTCTGCAGGGTTTGCACTTTCTGGAGGGATTGGTTGTTTTTCCATCGTGTCTTTCTCAATAAAAGAGATGCTGGGGGTAAAACAGAAGATGCTGGCTTCTTCTTCAGATAGGGCTTTGGACTTTTTGGTACCCCGTGCTAAGGATGCGTCGACATTGATGTCTTCATCAGATTCTGTCTCTTCCGAATCTTCTCTTAGCAGGTTCTTCCACTTTCTTAGCAGCCTTTTTCTTTCTGGAGGTTCTTGGCTTCTTAAGAGTTGGACCATCAGAAATTTCGAATGCCTTTCTTTTACTAGGCACAGCCTTGTGATTGTTTATCAGATAACCTTTGGCAATTGGTGTCTGATCTCTGAGTATTATCCCCGATTTCTCAAGGATATAACAGATTTTCAGAGCGAAGGCCACTGACTTTGTGAGTTCTGCTTTTCCATCAACAATCTGAGGAGAGAATTTCTTTATCTTGCTAATGAACCTTAGGAAAGCGTATTTCCCCCAATTGAAATCCTCTGGCTGCTCTCTCAGGGTGCTCAGGAAAGCCAACATTCCCCAACATTCCATGCTTACTTGGTCTAATCCAACATTGTAGTCAAAACATCTATGAAGGATTAATGCAATTGTATCCCAAGTTTCTGCCAGATGTTTTCTTTTAACATCGTGGTTGTTGAAGTAATCAGGAGTTGTTGTGTCATCTGCATTGATGTGCCCAAGTAAAATGCTTCAGCAGTTTGGACGGAGGTGTCCGGGATGAATTCAGTGCCATTTGTGGGAAGGCAAAAGAGGTCACAGAAGGATTTAAGGTTCAGTTTAACCACCTTTTCTTGAACCTTAGATTCTATATACACATTTTCTGTGTCTTCATCGATTATCTTCGAGTTGTTATAAAATTCTAGTACATCTATGAGTGAGGCACAAGAAGGTTGTGCAGAGCAGAATTCTTTAATCCCTACCTTTTCAAGTAGAGGTAGTCCTCGCCTCACATCTCGTGGATGTTTCGAACCATTAATCACATACTCGTCGATAAGTACTCCTCCCCAGAGTACTTTTGAGTTTTCGTTCCACATCTTGAAATCAACATTACCAGTGACTCTTCAGTTTTTTTATTTCAATTAGCTTTTCAGCAGTAACAGATGTGGTCTCTTGAGTCTTCTGAGTAGAAGCTCTTTTTGGTGCCATCTCTCTTTTATAATAGTACGATTGGGAAGAGATGAAAGGGAGTTGGGTTGAAAATAGCAAGAATTTCTTTGCATAAATACTTTTTGCAGATTTTCAGAAGGTTTTGAATAGGATTTGTAGAGAGATTTAGAGAGAGAGAATGCTATTCTTGGTGCAAATTGAAATGTAGGTTTATGCAAAAGTAATTCTAATTGCCAAAACCTCGTTTATATAGCAAGGCAAGTACATTCGATATAGATGAATTCTATACGTATATATCTCGCACTTCTGCACAGGCGTGATGAAAAAACGGTTTATCATTAAATGCTAGTGGGGTCAGTCACTTGGTTTCTGTGCGAGCGGACTATTGTGGACGCATCTCGGTCGTGGAATTACAAGTGTTTCTACTGAAGGGTTGAGATTGATTACAAGTGTTTGAGGGTGAGTTTTGGTAGAGTAAGTGTAGTATTTATAGTGAAATGAGTCAAAATTCATATTGGAATAAGACTTCAAATTCAGATGAAATTGATATTGAGATTGGAATTAATTGAATTCTTGGAATGAGGTTTTCTGATGTTTGGAAGCAATGTTAGGTATCCAATGGTACCTATCCCCATAAAGAGTAGACAAAAATCCATCAATGCATGATTGATATGTTTTGCTATTGAAATCTGATTTTTTCCATTTGATTTGACCTCAATAAATTATAAAACGAGTTTTACGAATTAAAACAAGTGAAATTCCAAATCATTTTATAGTTCCGTCGTATGGGGGTTTGTTAGACCCCGGTCTTACCCCCGGTGGTCTCACCCTCTCACTGTAGCAGTGGGACCCACAGTGTGAAACCCACTGCTACAGTGAGAGGGTGAGACCACCGGGGGTAAGATCGGGGTCGAATTTTCCGCATAAGAGATACTCATAAGACATATTCCACTCCAAATCACCTAAGACCATTCCCAATAGGTCATGAGCATGATCGTGAATAGTTGCGGCTGTGAGCGACGGCTGAAACGATGACCACATCTGAAGAAATCCTGTCCAATAGGCCGTCGCGACGACCGTGAATAGTATTTTTATTTTATTTTATTATTTATATTTTTCTTAACATGTTTAATATATTATAAGAGTGTTTAGAAGTTGAAATTAATCAAGGGTAATCCGATTCCGATCCGATCTATTGCGGGTACCCGATCACGGGTACCCGCAAAAGATAGGGTCGGAATTGGGATGAATAAATTCAAATCTAAATTACCGGGTACCCGATGTTCAATCACAATCCCGTCCAAAACCCGTCCCGTGCCCACCCCTAATTTTAACTAAAATTTCCAAGCATAACTCCTGTTCATTTTCTCATACAATCTTTGAAAGATAAAACATGTATGATGGATTATAGTGCTTTCTTAGTATTATATGTCTCATATTGAAATTTAAATATGATATGTAGCGTCCTGAATTTTATAAAAACGAACTAAGAAAAATATAACTCGTGCTAGTTCGTGAGCTTGAAAATTCGTCGAATTTGACTTGCAAAAAGATAAAACGTTACTAAACGCCTTGAACGTCCTTAGACTTGACATGAAAAATCTTGATTATAATTCTTGAACTAGTAAAATAATACAGCGGAACTTTAGAATTTTAAAAGCTTGAATACAAAATTTATAAATCATGACTGGAAATGGTAAAGACGCTTCTGGTAGTGATCACTGCTCCGGCAACGCTCCACTCCAATAGCTCGGCTTCAAATATCTAAAATTGATAATTTTAGCAAGGGTCAGTCGTGACCACTTGACTGATCAAATTCCATGTACGTGCTATGACCTATAATTCTATCTTCATGTCTTTTAAATCTTTTTATCTTAATTAATGCAATGCAACCCTATGACCTGACATGACTTGACTTGCACACTCGAACTTGTTCTTCCTAGAAAACTCTTTGACTTGAACTTGAAACTTAACTTGAAGCTTTATCTTTAAATGTCTTAAAACATAACATGATCGCGAGCTCACTTGGCATCGTAGGTTCCTATCCAGGCCATGGTGGCTATCTGCCGGCCTCAGGTCACTTTCGTGGCCCTATCTATTGAATAAATAAATAAAAACTCACGGCCTCAGGACCTTGGTCCCTTTTCGCTGAACATGAACTAAGCACTGCGCCACAAATAGCAGGATATTTCCCTACGAGCCCTTTTACTTATCTTTAACTTGAAAACCTTTATTTACTTCAAATCTCTAACGTTTTGTTAAAATGAATGCATGCTTGTAAACTTTAACTCATAAATGCATGATTCAGTGTGTGTAAAGCAATATAGCCATACACCATGGGCAATATAGAATGAATTCACATAGAAAATGTAATTCATGGACCATTAACATTATCAGAAACTAAACAAAGTAAATATAGAATGCAGCACAAGTGATCATTAGGTAGCAAAACATACAAGTAAGAAACAGAGCAATCCATTCAATCCATCAAGTGAAATCCCAACTATTGACATGCCAAGAACATAGAGTGAAGCTGCAAATAGAACATAAATAGGACCTGATCTTATTCGCAGAACATCATCTCTAGACATATATTAAGTTGAACTCCTCAAGTCAGTGATTAACATTTACTAAACAAGGTTTTGCACAAACTCATCAGACTAACCGACTAGTAACAAAACCTCTAAAATATTCCAACTAAGCCATATCAAATGATTACATAACATTTGTAAATTTCACAAGGTAAGGAATACACACACACACACGTATGCTTACATATGGACTCCACTATTAACCTACTGCATCAAGTGATTAACTATACCACTTAGCTAATTACCTTTGTATTAAGGTATACAACGTCCCAAAACTAATCAACAGATTCACAGGCCATATAAAGGTTTAACAGGTAATTGACAGACTCATAACAGCCGAGCATCAACACAATGGAGTTCAATTCATGAGAAATGAGCGAGAACCTAATTCAGTAAAACTCGAGCTAATGGGAACGTGCAACAACAAACACACAATTCAACAATATTGAATGAAGAAATTGCAAAAATCACAAATCATAACATAGATAACAATTAACCCCATAATCAGAAATGAAATCTTAGGGGAACTTGCAAGCATAGCATATCATATCATAAACAACCACCAATTATTCGTGGATGAAATCTTAGGGGAACTTGCAATAATTTCATATCATAGCATAGATAACAATCAACAACACAAGGTTAACATCATACATATATACATATTTGTGCATGCAAGTCCTACAGTTAGAAGGTAGTGTTCTTACGCTGAGATTGATTATTCCTGGTGATTTTTATCAATAGATTCGTTGTTTGATCTTGTAAAGCGTTGATTGATCAATATAATGTCTGGTGATTCTCCCGTGGATGTAGGCTTTTACCGAACCACATAATTGATTTGTATTCTTGTTGATTCGATTGAGATTATTGTTTGGTTTAGTTCTTGATTGATTGATCATTGTTCGTAGATTGTGAGATTGAATTTGTTTGATTACACAACAGTTGGCGCATTCTGTGGAAAGCTCTAACTCATTCAACAATCTATTGCTTCAATAGCGAGGTTTGACGTTGAGAAACTTACAGAGAAAGTGGATTTCTCTCTGTGGAAGGTAAAGTTGCAAGCACTACTGGTACAACAAGGTTTGGATCAGGCTTTTTTCCAAGGATGAAGCTCATTATGGGTAAATCACATAACATGTTGATTATTTCGTTAGGAGATAAAACCTTGAGGGAAGTTGTGAAGGAAACAACCGCAAAAGATGTCTGGGAGAAACCGAAATCACTATACCATATGAAAACTGTAGCCAGTACTCTTTCTTAAGAAAAAATTATTCTCATACAGGATGAGGACACAAAGATCTATCACTGATCAACTGGATGAATTTAACAAGCTATGTATGGATCTTGAAGCTTCAGGCGTAAAGATTGCAGAAGATGATAAAGCATTGGCTCTGTTAAGTTCTTTACCAGAGAGCTATGAAAACTTTATTTATGCAATTGAGATCAATAAGACTGGGGATTTAAAGTCATGTGATGTTGAAACGACTTCAAGAAACAAGGAACTACATAAGAATATTGGTCATCAACAAGATACAATAGGTGAAAGTCTCTCTATCAAGCTAGCTTGGAACAAGAATTAAGTTCAAAGGAATAAGATATATTCAAAGCACAAACAACATAAGGATAACGGCTATGGTGAAAATGATAACACAAAGAAGAGAAAGTGTTTTCACTACAAAAGGCCAGGACATTTGAAGAAGAATTGTTTCATACTAAAGAGAGAACAGAAGGCAGGAAAGACTCCAGGGCAAGGTGGAGCTCCTACTGCAAATGTTGCAGAATCATCAAATGCTTATGATGATGGAGAGGTACTCTCTATCGCTGAATCGAATTGTGGTATACACTGGATTTTAGATTCGTGTTGTTCTTTCCATATGTGTCCTATTAGAGAGTGGTTTGAGAACTTCATATATGAACATAGAGGAATGTATTCCTTGGTGATGATCATGCATGTGTAGTTAAAGTAATAAACATTAGGTTGATAATGCATGATGGAGTAACAAGAATTCTCACTAATGTTAGATACATACCTGCATTAAAGAGAAACTTTATAACTCTGTGAACTCTTGATATAATAGGGTACATATATGGATCTGAGAATGGTGTAATGCAAGTATTTAAAGGAGATGTAGTTGTAATAAAGGGAGCATTGAAAAATGGCATATATTTTCTACAAGGTGAAGTAGTTTCTGGTATAGTTTCCTCTGTATCAAGTGATGATAAAACTCAACTGTGGCATGCAAGTTAGTTCATATAAGTGAAAAGGAGCTCAAGGAACTGTCAAAACAAAATTTACTGGTGATCAAATCTCTAGATTGAATTTCTGTGAGAATTGTGTTCTCGGAAAAGCTCACAGGACTAGTCATGAAACTGGAAACCATACTACTAAGTATGTGCATTCAGATTTGTGGGGACTAGCTAGAACTGAGACTTTGAATTGTGGAAAATACTACATGTCTGTAATTGATGATTATTCAAGAAAGGTATGGCTCATGGTGTTAAAATATAAATATGAGGCCTTCTCAAAGTTCTGGGATTGGTTAACTGAAATTGAAAATCAAACAGGCAGGAAGCTGAGATATCTCAGGATACATAATAGGCTTGAGTACCTCTCTGGTGAACTCAATGAATTCTGCAAACAAAAGGGTATTATAAGATGCAAAACAATACCCGGGACTCCACACCAAAATGGTATTGCAGAGAAGTACAGCAGGACAATTTTGGAAAGAATTAGGTGCATGTTAATGAGCTCAGGTGCGACATATTAGGTGTGAGGCCAGTATCCTTGCTCACCAACTTTGTCATGGATTTGAAGAGGACTCTATAGGCTTTATCTCTTTGCCCTTTGGTTTTAGTGAGGACTTGTAGGTTTATGTGGGCTTAGATCTTTGTTGCTATTGCTAGTGTTTATTTATACAGATTTAGAGGAATTCTATTGGGGGGGGGGGGGGGGTTGGTTAGGTGCCAGTCGCTTATTTCTTATGTTATTTAGCGTTATTGTTGTCTACTTGTATTAGGCCTTTGCTCCTTTTGATTGGTTTTAGTAAAACCACTTCCTTTCGAAAAAAAAAAATGGTGTTAATAATGATGGTCAGGTAGAATTTAAATTATTTGAGGATATTTGATTCGCTCTACTTCATATTCACTTGTTATAATAGTTAAGAGTACATACCCGAGCATATTAGAATAATGAGATAGTACAGGAGTTCAATGATTATATCATGTCACTTTTACCTGGAGATGCGACCGAGTTCATGAATTCTGATAGCACCTGAAGAAGATGATATCATCAAAAGAGAAAATATATATCAGGTCGAGTTCCTAAACACTACTAGGGTGTATTGAATACCAAATCATATCATTCGACTGAAGATTGGTTGTCCTATTATGCTTGTTAGGAACATATACCAGTCTATTGAGCTTTTTGGAACTAGGAAAATTTTTTACATGGAAATAATGTTGGAGTGAAGGGTTCCATACCACTAATGGTACTCACACCTTCTGATCTTGCTATTCAATTAGATTCAACGAAGACGATTTCCTATATATGTTTGTTATGCGATGACCATAAACAGGAGCCAAGGACAATCGTTAGCTCATGTTAGACTCTACCTCCCAAAGTTCGATTTCTAGTCATGGCCATCTCTATTGTAAGAAAGGGCTCAAGTTTTTAGCATTGGATGAGGAAGGCAATCCCACTAACAGGACGACCAATGTTGTTTACATGGAGGTGCTAGCCATCTTTGATATAGTCTTTTTTATATTAATACACTTTATGTTTAAATTATGAAAATAAAATTATTCAAAGTAGTATAATAATTCACAAAGTTTCACTAAGTTTTCAATTCAATTTAAATCTCATCCGTTGATCTTACTGATTCAATTTGAATCTAGTTCGTATATGTGTCATTGTTTAAGACTTTAAGTAGAAGGTGCAGGGTTCGAATCTTATTGGCGTAAGTTTCTCCCTTTTATTTATTATTAAATGTTTTCTCTTTTTACAATCACATATTCATTGGTTTACATAAAAACTATTAACACACGTAGTGTGTTACGTAAATGCCAGTATTCAAAGTAGTATAATAATTCACAAAGTTTATAATTCAATTTAAATCTCATCCGTTGATCATACTTATTCAATTTGAATATGGTAAGTACATGTGTCGTTGTTTAAGTAGAAGGTGCAGGGTTCGAATCCCATTGGCGTAAGTATCCCTTTTATTTATTATTTTTAAATGTTTTTAAAAATCACAAGTTCATTGGTTTATATAAAAACCCTTAACACACGTAGTGTGTTAACGTAAATGCTAGTATATATATGTAGTATTGTTTTTGGGTTATTCTCTTGAACCACCACATCAATCTTAGACGAGTTGCAATGCAGCTCGTCAGCCAAGGGCGACGCGCCCTTGGCGCGTCAGCCTTCTCTCCCGTCACTATGTGACGGGAGAGTTTAAAGTGGCAGCAGTCGAGTCCAGGGTTTTGTTTTATTTTATTTTTTTAAATTTCAAATTCCGTTTAATTTTTAAACGGCTATAACTTTCAAAATAAAAATGCAAAAAATAAATAAAAATCATCAACGGCTTTATTTTTCCGAGATCTATAAAATGAGACCAGTCTTGACTATGTTTGGATCATTCCATCTACAACTCCTCTTTCTCTCTTAATTAAACTTAAAACACTCTCTTCACTCCAAAACACCATATCCACTTCGATTTTCCGACAACATGGACGGAAACTTATTTACTCCGGAGACTCTCAAGTGGATGCAAGAAAACACACCCGGATCCGACCAAGAGTTGATGCAAAAGCTCAACGAAAACACTTCTCAACAACCCCAACCGAGCTTCGTTCGCCCTTTGTTCCAAAGCTCCTACCAAGACCCCTACACTCAAAATTACCATTCTCCAACCTCCCAAACACCAATATTTTCTCAAGCACCGGAAGTTGTTCCTGAAACGCAGCCGGAAATTCAACCGAACCGGAGGCGTGGGAAAGGGAAAGCCAAAGACACGGAAGGAGGGACGACCAATAAAAAGGGGAAGGACGGAGCTCACTCTACAACACGAATGAGGACTTGGTTCTCATCTCTTGTTACATGGCTGTTAGCGCAAATCCGATCATTGGCACGAATCAGAGGTACGCAAGTTTGTTCAAGATAGTTGAGGAGAAGTTCGAGGATGTGCGGAGGATGTCCGGTATGGAAAAAAAAGCACAGTCATGATTCACTTCATCTCAAAACAATTTGTTAATTTCAACTTCTAAACACTCTAATAATATGTTAAATATGTTTAAAAAAATTAAAAATTAAAATTAAAATTTCATGACGGCACGATGACGCGTCACCAATGCAACAAAATCTCGTCACGGATCCCGTCACCAGCCGCTGACGCGTCACGGAGCCGTCATGTAGTTTAGAACTACTAGTTCAATATAATTGATGTTGGGAGCCCTAATAGTACAACTAAACTAAATTCAAGCATTCTCACTAGCTTATGAATTATGATCATTTGGTTTCATAAAGGTAAACTGAATATTTGAGTAACAGCACAATTATATGAAGTGTGAGAAGGTAAACTAAATTCGAGGATGTGCGGAGGATGTCCGGTATGGAAAAAAAAGCAGAGTCATGATTCACTTCGTCTCAAAACAATTTGTTAATTTCAACTTCTAAACACTCTAATAATATGTTAAATATGTTTAAAAAAATTAAAAATAAAAATTAAAATTTCATGACGGCACGATGACGCGTCACCAATACAAAGAAAATCTCACACGGATCCTCACACCAATGACGCCAGCTTGAGCCGTCACCATTGCTAGTAATATACTGTCACCCTTTGGATCAACAAAACTAACAAGACTTGATATATAGACAGTACATGTAGTTTAGAACTACTAATTCAATATAATTGATGTTGGGAGCCCTAATAGTACAACTAAACTAAATTCAAGCATTCTCACTAGCTTATGAATTATGATCATTTGGTTTCATAAAGGTAAACTGAATATTTGAGTAACAGCACAATTAGAAGTGTGAGAAGTGCAGTAGGACAAAAAGCCCCCCTTATATATACTTAGAAAGGTCCATTACAAATTTCCACTTGTACAGTCTTAATTACAGCTGAAAAAGTTGTACAATGGACTGATGATGATGATACTAACAGAGGAATCCTAAGGTTATAATACGATCCCCTGTATTCTTCTCCTTTTTTTTTTTTTTTTTTTTTTGCATTTTTCACCTAATTCCCAATTACTACAAGTCTACAAGTACATCATAAACTTGCATACATACTATTTTCCTGCTAATCCTAGAAAGTAAATACACATCATATGCATACTCTTCTTCCCCATAATATTGACAGTTATTCAGTTAGGGCAAAGACATCTTGAACTCCTCAAGTCTCTTTCTCATCCTGAACTGCCTTCTCAAGGACAGCTTCTTCCACTCTACCAAACGCCGCAGAAATGCCATCACCTAAGAAAACGATACAAATATAGTGTATGAGCAAACAAGACATGATGATAAAGACTCAAAAATAAGGACCTAATTCAGTATATAAGTATACCTCAGATGGTTCCTGCAAGGAGTAAGAAGCAGTTGTGTCTTTTGGAGCCTTTGAAACAAGAATTCCAAATCCTTGACCTCTCTCTCTTAGAACCTTCAAAACGAACGCCCTTTGTTAGAAATAACATTCAAAAAATCAAAAGTAAGGCCACTATGGTTATGCTTCAATCAAAATAATGATTTACCTTAAAAGCATCTTCATCGGTTCGATCATCACCAATATAGATAGGAAACACATCAGTACAGTTAGCATAACCTGTGAAACAAGAAAACAAATACAAACATTTAGAAATCTAGTTGTGTTTCTATACCTACATGTTTGGACCAAAAACATTAAACAACAGAACTCACCAAGAGACTCCAACAAAAATTCAAGAGCCTTGCCTTTGTCCCATTTAATAGTAGGACGGATTTCGAGAACCTGCACACATACCGAAACTCCATCAAACCTCAAAACCTACGCGATACTATTATTTAAACAACGACGATATAAAAACTAAAAATCGGAATATTCATCTCACACACCTTTCTCCCCTGGCTCAATCGAAGGTCAGGGTAACTTTCCAACACTGATCCAACTTGCTTGGCTAGTTCACTCCATTTCTACAATTTGATACCCAATTAGGAATCAAATCAGCAACTTTTTCACAAATTATTAATTTCATCAAGTAAACTAGGCCCCATTGAAAATAATCTGGTAGAGCCATTAGCCACTAGTTAAGATAATAATTAGCACCGATCACGCATTAAGGATTCAAAATGAAAGAATAAAGTTCAACACAAGTGATTAAATTATGTATACCTTCTCATCCACGCAGCGAAAATGTACCGATAAACAGAACTTGTTATTCTCCACCCTTGCACCAGGAGTAGATTTTGTCACCTCCAACAGAGACTTGTACACCTGAAATTTTGTCGAGGAAGACAAAAATCATTGTCAAAACAGGACTATTTGAATAAAACTAGGATGCATAGTTTAATTGATGAAAGAGTTGACTAGTACCTCATCAATCATGGGAAGAAACTCACTAGCAGGCTGGAACAGAACAGATTGAGTACCCTGCCAATTATTCATTCATTCACAGATTTTAGTACTAATAATTAAATACGAAGTTGAATTGAATAAATTAATAAAACAACAAGTGTAAAAGAAACTCACTTTCTTATCCTTGGAGCCTTTTGATGGACCTTTTATGTCCATACCATGGCTTCCAGCATAATACAGCTCGGCTAATCGGACAAAGTTGTAAACCTTGTCTCTGCATCTGCCACTCACAATAGCAGTAGGAAAATATCTAGCCAGTTTCCTCACTGTAGCTCTCATCTGAAATCACAAAACTACATTTAAAAAAAACGCGGTCTAGGTAATAATTTTCCGAAAACGAACATGGATAAAGATACTGACCGAGTCAGACATAAAGGCACGGTCAGGATCATCAACAATGGGAGATAGGGTGCCATCATAATCCAGAAACATAACAATCTGCTTTCCCTTAGAAGCACTTGTTATTTGCTCAAACATGTCAAGAGCTGATGGATGCTTCATCTGTATAAGCAGTCACATTTTCATTAACTCATAAATATATTTATTCCCACGTCATTTCTCAACTTATCAATCAAAGCCACCAACAGAATTTCCATTTCTTTAACAAAAAACAAAAAAATGAAAAGTACAAAATACATACATACACGTGTATGATGCATACAGAGTCTAAATCTGTATGTACATACATAGCATGTGTTTATTCTATTATCATGTACATACATGAAGGTACAATTTACAGAGACAATGAGACAAACTATTACTAAAAATGCACCTAATTTCGAGTTATTTCCGGAAAAGAAAAAAACAGAAAAAGAATATTTACCATCCAAGAGTCCTGGTCATCAGAAAGAAGAGAAGATTTGATATGAGTAGGAGAAGAAGCTCTCATGGAATCAACCCAAGAATTCATTCTTGGGGCGCTGTTGATTTCAAGATTCTGGAGCAACTTCTTCTTGGAGATGGTGAGGTAAGTCCCCGGAACAGGCGGTGGTTTGGGCGTCGCCGCCGTCGAAACAGCCGTCTTTATCGCCATGTTGGTATCAGCAGCCACCACCACATTCTGATTCGTCATTCTTCACCTAAAACACCAAAAAGATACGATTTTTATTCATTAGAACAGTCCAAACTCCAAACCCACCTCCCAAGATCAAAAATTTAGTCCAAACCCACCAACCAAGATCAAAAATTTAGTCCATTTCGGAGTTATTACCTGAAAAAGAGGCAGAATTTTGGTGCTGGCAGTTAAAATGCAAGAAGGGAGAAAAATGGACAAGTTGCAGAAGCAAAGATATTGGCAGGGAGGGAGAAGAAGAGGAATGGAGAAATGAGTGTTGTGACTTGTGAAAGAAATGTGGCAGCTTGGCTTATTTTTATACTGGCAAGGAGACTAAAAATGCCTTATTCTTGGTGGGCCCCTCGTCGGTTTATTGGGCCCACTATGTAAATCCTGAGGTATTCACCTTCCTCACATGGGGGCCCACTTGAACAAAATCACACCACCACCGTGTGTGGCCGCCTCTCGCCGCCGGGAAACCCACCGCATTCCGTCACCTCGGTGTCTTTCCACGTGAGGTGAGAAGGCTTGTTTATGGCTTTGCTGTGGGCTTCTGCCACGTGCTGGGACATATGAGTATTTTGGGAGATTGACAACTAATAGGAGTTATCCAATTGTATCGACTCTTAGAATGCGAGTTGTGTTCCAACGTAATTTCTTTCGAGTACTTGCACTTGCTCCTGCTCCTATTACAGTAGAAATCCGCATTAATCTTTTTTTTTTTCAAGTCATATAAATTACATCAAGCATCCAAAGGAGCCTACATACACTCCCACTCTAGATGGCATAGAGCGAAATTCGAAAGTGGGAGCGAAAGCGAGAGCGGAATTCGACAATTTAAAAAATATACGAGAGTGAGAACGCTATAATTCGAGTGTAAAAATAAATAAATAAGTATACATTATTAATAGTTATATCATTTGACTATATAATTCTTCTGTCTATTACAGAAATACAAATATCTGTATTGTCTAGACTTCTCCGGAATATGACATAAATCATTTTTCGAAGGTAGAAAACTCCGGTAATTAACAATTATTGTACCTTCCCTTCCCCTTATACATGTATAATGCCAATTTATCTTCAAAATTCTTAATCAAAGAATTAGTCTCTTCTAGTTCGTGAATTAAAAAAAAAAACTAAAACACCATAGAGTGAGATTTAAACTCTCAAAGTGCGAGAGCAAACTCACGACGCAATTCGATGACTTTGATCGAAGAATTATGTGACCTAGCTCCTACTAACCAAATCAGGACTATATCACAGACATACAAAAGTGGACTTGGTAATACATCATTGAGGGGAGGGTTGAAAGTTGTGAGTTTAGTCCTCGATCGTGACAAATCTTGTGCTCAACAAGCTTGGCTAGATGGCCAGAATATATGTTTCATATATATATCATTAATGTTCACCCATTATAGTTTCATATTAAATTAATTCCATTTGTTCTTGTGAGAGCATAGGGTGGAGGGTAATGGTCAATAAAGATTGGATCGCAATTGCCATGAATAATTTGTTGGGGCGATTGAAGGAGAAGAAAATCAAGTGGACCTTCTTAGGTTTGGAAAAGTAGTAAATTGATATACAATGGTTGTAATATAGATCTAAACGCCTCGATTTAGAGGTTTGTATGGAAACCACATGTTATCATAAATCAACCCTCTTTAAGTTTTACGTTGGAGTTTTAGTATTTCCCCAGTGTTGGATTCGGTTGCAATTCCTTATCGTACGGCTTATTTAAGAAATTATGCCAGAAATATTTTAATTGGGCCCCTAATAATAAAAAATATTGATTATAATAGAAGAAAAAAATATTCAAGATATGAAAAACAAAAAAAATTACACAATCATGAATTGAACATGAGACCTTTTGTAAGTTAGATATTAACTTTACCACTTGGAGAAATAGATTTTAATGATTTGTTATTACATGGAAACATATTTATATATAACCTCAAATTTAAAATCGTACTCAAAATAGTACCGAAATGAATGGCGCATGCTTTCTGAAGCTCGTCTTTACTTTCAGCTTGACCTTTTATGCATTGACATAATAAACGATGTGGGGGGTCATTTTCCTTTCCATCTAGAATATATGTCCAGGCTTGTTTGGTGATTTAGTTTTGGTTAGCTTTTATGATGTATTTGTATAAGAGAATCCCTTATATATGGTCGTGTACTTGGTTCAAATGTTTTATCAAACAAATTATTTTGCCATTTCAAAAGGAAAAAAGAAAACACCGGGTGAAATAGCCACTGTGACATTTCACCTAATACTAACACTGGCGAACTTATATTATATTGAATATGATTAAGTGCAAGAGAGAAGAGAAATAGAATGTGTGTTCGGTAGTTTATTTCTTTTATGTAATTAAACTTAATCGTTTCCTTGAAAGTGTGTCAAACCCTTAAAAAATGCTACACAAGTTTTATAGAACAATTCAATAGAGTAGCTCACTTTCTCAAAGCTATCATTCACAAAACACTTCAAAATCCGTCAAACCGAACCTATAAAACATGTTGTGTTTCTCCGTGGTGAGCTCCAAGGCTCGTCGTAATAGTAGCCTAGTGTGCACGTCCTCCAGGTGCTTCTACTGTAGGGCTGGTGTCTGCAAAAGCACCTCCCCATAACTTGGAACTAACATTTAATTTGATCTATTCCTCCATTTAATTGCTTTTTAAATTCTTTTTAACTCGGTTGTTTCTCATGAATTTTATTCCAGCAGGGCCTACACCCACATGGTTAGCTCGTCCCGTTCACTTAAACATAGTACGTACATGCATTAATTACATGCTTAACCTTACGAATAATTTCAGTATATAACACGTTAGTGACTATTGTTCTTCAAATGGAGATGCACATACACAGAACCACATTTTCGGAGAGTGGGGCCCACATGAATGAGTCATCATATTGCTTTGTAAATAACTTGTTAAATTGAAATTTCCGACAATACTATAATCATTATTTAACTATTACTACTATATTTTAACACATTCTCTAATAGTTTAACACAAAACTCAATTGTTTAATTGTATTCCTTATTTTTGGGATCAAAAGTAAATGAAAACCTTATTGTGTAACAGAGGGAGCGACGTTAAAAAAATATTATTACAAATATAATATCTCAATTTTGAAGGGCTGCATTGGATGTAAATTCCCGTGAGTTATAGGATGCATTATTTACACCCTCCACATCCATCCAATTTCCATATAAAAGTAGGTTAACTTTACATTATTGGTTTGGATAAAGAAAAGAATGTGAGTTCCAGTTTTAAATGTGAGTTAGTTTTAATTTATTTACTATAGATGTATATATATCTTAGGTGTTTCTCTATGATAGTAATATATAAAACCCATCCAAATGGCACGGGAGTATTTACTACTTATTTATCTCTAACATGTTTCTACTGACTTCATGATCAAACTTTTTCATTTTTTAATTAATTATTTAAATGAATGCAAAATGTTTAATTTTTTATATAATGAAAATTTAGCCCCTAAAGTTTCATTATATAAAAAAATTAAACATTTTACATTTGCGGTTTAAGATTAATTCGTAGTCAAAATTGAATTTGACCGTAAAAAGTCAAAGTGGCAAACTTGTTCCCGGACATAGGAGGAAGTATATAGTACTAGTAGATGGATAGTGATTCATATAATTGATCTCTTTTATATCTATTCCAGGGCACTTGTTTACTAATCATGTAAAAACACCTCTGAAGCTTTGAGATAAAAACACACTCACTCTGGAGATCATATTTCACATGTAGGTTCCATTTATGTTATAGTAGTAGTAGTAGTGATGACAAGTAGAAGAAGATGATGGTGATGCTTAATGTTGGTCGTTAGCACAAATTTCACTCCTCAATCCAAGTTTAGCCTTTTTCATATCAATTACTTATATTGAAATTTTTATTTCAAAACTGTATTGCCCGATAGAATTCAATCTCATCTAAAAGCTCGAAACTGCAAAGAGGTGTGGAATTTAATCATTTATGTTAATACTTAAATGCTCCCCCGTACTTGTGGACGATTTCAACCTCCTTGGAGAGGCCATTCGAGTGGAAATTTTAATATGAGGCGGAGATTATCTCTGTGGAGATTCGAACTCAAATGAGCGTGAGCCACAAACTCTGATACCATTATATAATTTTATCTCATTTTAAAGCTCGAACTTGTAAAGAGGTGTAGAATTTAGTCATTTATATTAATACTCTAATATTGCCAACACTCCGAAATTAAACTTCTCCTAAAAATTAAGTTGAACGAATTATATGTTGTATTATGTTTACCTTTACATTTCTCTACTAACTAGAGCTATAATAAAATTGCAGTATAGTTATCATAAAATTGCAGCAATTTACCTGACCAATAATTAAGCGATCCTAAGAGAGTAAAACAATGATACAACAAAGACAGGGAGGGCACATGGAATTGGGTAAGGTTTAAGAGTTTTCCAAAAATGGACCTAAAACCAGAGTTTAGAATGGGGTCAATCGAATAAGAGCCTGCAATTATTTGCCAACTTACTCGACACAGTAAATGGTCCTAGAACTATGGAGGTTTTGTGAATTCTTTACTGCCAATCAAAACAAGCTGCTCAAAACATAATACTACAGACCACTGACCAAAACCAGGATTAACCCATTTGTTAAAAGTTGCGAGACAACTATAAAATAAGCCAACTTGTAGTTTAACTTCCTTTTCTGCATCGATAGTGGTTGAATCATATTACTTGGGAATTGTATGAATATGATCGATCAATGGAGAATATTTTTACGGTTATATAGGATATTTTCATGTGTGCCATTATTATATAGGAATTATATGTTAGGTTTCCAAATAGATATGGATATCTCTTAGGCTCTGTTCTCTTCGTATGAACAGAACTGAATCGAACTTATTTGTATTATAAAAAACAACTAAGACTCTGTTCTTTTTGTTGGAAATTTATAGAAGAGCGACAATATATTAAAGATATATATAAATGAAGTAACATGTAAGAGAACAAATTAAGGACTGCTGCGGCGATAGTTGGCTCTCGGCTTTAAGACAAATTTACCCCCGCTTAGATGCCTACGGTTGCAATTACCAAAATGTCTCCCAAAATTACACAGCAGGTGAATCTGTAAGCTGGCACTTGAAATCACAGATTCGAGTGGACTACTGCAATATGGAAAAACAGGCTTAAAAGAAGAAGAGAAGAAAGAAGGAGAGAATTTGGATATCTTTTGTTATATGTATGAAATCCAACTATGGACCTCTATTTATAGTTTTGTAAAGTTGTGACCAAAAGATGCAATTGTTGAACAAAAGGCTTCTGGTACCGAATAGATATGTACTTTCGTAAGATACAATCATTCACCAGAAGACATGTTGTTCCAGTGGCAACACTTGCCACTTTAGGAGCCTAGGTCATGGGTTTGACACCCACCTGCACTAACTTTTTAGTATTTTGCTTCTTTTCGTGTACAAGTGCACCCCTTGCAAATTACACACTTCAACTCACATTCTTTCACAAATGCTACATGGCCCAACTGGAAAGGTGCATCTATTGAACGAAATTGGTCATGGGTTCGACAGCCCTTTGAACCATTTTCTCCAATTTTTCACCTTTTTTACCTATTCTAGCTCCATCTTCTTAATTTTAGCTATATTGAACTATTTCCACTCCAACTCTTTGATTTTTCATAACTAGTACATCAACCAACACACTTTGAGCATTAATTACTCTTTCACAATTGAATTTTAGTAATATTTGTTCAAGTGTCTTCTACTACTATAGTAGATAATGCACGTTCCAGAAACATATGTGTTGGTCCAGATAACGGCAAAGTAAAAGACTAGAGGGGGGAGGGGGGGGGGTGAATAGTCTTTTAAACTTTTGTCGATAAACACAGTTTCTCAGAAACCTGGGGGTTTCTGATACTTAAATTCAGAGTGCGCAAGACTTTAAGATAGGTAAGTGCAGAAACAATAAGTAAGTGTGTGTGCTTTGCTGAAAGATAAATACAGAAAGGTAAATTACACAGCAAGTATAGTGGTATCTGGAGGTGGCGTAATCCTCCAACTAATCCACTTCGGTCTTTCTGAGACCTAGAATTCACTAGAACAGATAATTGAGTTCACCTTACAAAAATCCTATTCTAAGATTCTTAAACAAATGGTTCCCAACCAAATGTTCCCCCTGAGTTATTCCTCAGCTCCTAGAGCTAAGTACTTCCTCTACTCAGATAACCTTGGAGTTATTCCCTGATTTCCCAAATCAAGTACTTCCTCTACTCCACGCCTTGATGGTGTTGGTTATAAGGTTTGTCAGATAGGCTTCTCGTATAACTTTTCAGTTATGTTTTCAGAGAGCCTAATAGAACAAGACTACTTAATACACTTGTTCAGTGTATGGCAATCTGCTCTTCTTGACCCAAGTAATTGATGTCCGCTCGAGAATGAGCTTGAAAGGTTATCCGAGCTCAACTCTTTCACGAATAACAATCTCTTGTTAAGGTTCAGGACAACTTAGAACTACTAGTGATTCTTCAAGCAACAGAAAGCTTTCAGAAAGGATAGTAGAGTGCTTGAGAGAATACTTTGCTAGATTGTAAGTTTGCAAGTTAGATCGTTCTTCGATCGTATTTCTCAGCATCTAAGTGTGTGATATTTATAGATGAATTAGAGAGTCATTGGGATGTTATCCGTTAGACACAATTCAAATTCAGTCTATACTTATCTTGAAATGAGTACTCAGAAGTCCTTGTCTCATATCTCAGAGAGGATCGTGCTTTAGCTTTTTCGCGATGCAATTAATGCATATGTACTATTTCTTGTCCTGTAGTCTTCAACGGATACATTAGCCTTTCTGATGGCTTGCATGCTCCATACTCATGATGTCATATGTTCCAGAATCATGTTTCAAAAGTAACTAAATGTACTTAAGAAAGGATTAAGGACATAGTCTTTCCGAGTGAGACTAAACCTTGGTGTCTTCATAAATCTTGTGCAATCTCCGGTCTTGTAATCTTCAGAAAAACTCCATTGCTAGGATTGATCTTCATGGTCTTCTTGAAATAAAAATTACACTCAGAGACCTATAATCCTAATACAAGATTTACTAGACTAATTATACTCAGTGATTTCCTCTTTTACAATGTTCAAGTGAACCAAGAGTACTTAATCACATTTCTGGCTAAGATAGGAACATGTGATGAATGATCAAAATACTAACAGATATTCCTAGCAAATTTCCCCCTTTTTGATCAGTCATCCATGACTATCTTTCAAAGTCCTATTACAAAGTTGTAATCGTGGAAGAGAAAACAATGCACCACTTAATCATTTCAAATGATATTCAATTTTAGTTGAATTAAGTGCAGAAAGTAAACATCAACCAAATCACAAGAAGTGACCTTTGCTGATAAGTTGTCATGTATTAGAGTGTATCTGAGAGTATGATCTTTAGATAGGTACAGATTACATAATAAGATGCAACTTTTAAGGGTAGAGAAAATTTGAAACAGTCAGCAAGATTACAAAAAGTAACAAAACAAACTAAGTAAATTAGAACAACAGGAGAGTCCAAGCTCCAAGTAAACATTCTAAGATACTAGTCTTCAAGTCTTCAAAAATTAACTTAGGTTCAGAAACCTCAAGTTCTTCAGCATCCTTTCTGGATCAATTGACATAATCATCCACTTTTCTGCATTCTTGGACATAGTCATAAAGTATCCTTCTGACAGAAAGTTCTGTCTTTCTGGATAAGATACAAATTTCATGGTAACTCTTGCCAAGATTGTAGTTCTTCTTCAGAAAGTGTTTGACCCAGTAGTATTTTCCCCAAACCCAGGCATGGTCTACTTGCAGCTCAGATAGGTTGAAATACTTGTATATTTCTTTCAGATAGTGAATATCATCCAGATATTCATCCTTTGTCATGTAGAATGACTCATAGGGATGAACACCTAGCTTGTTCTGCTAGCTGTAGGTACCATCCAGTTTTCTTGTCTTGTGCACATCTTCTGGCTTGGGGTAAGGACAAGGAAAAGAAAGGTCCATCTTTCTGGCATCATTTCTCTTTTCAACCTCAAAGTTAGCCAGGCATGAAGGTGCTCATGTTTTAGCAAATTTGGCTTGCCTTCACTCCATTTTAGGATCTGGTTGAAGATGGGAGTTGGAAACTTATCATTGACAAGTAGATGTTGCAGTTCCAGAATCCAATACCCTTTCTTGTTCAGAATGCACCTATATGAAGACTCTTCATTACTGGTCTTCACATACTCAATGTGGGCATCAGTTGACTTTTCTTGATGAGTTTCTTTGTTTGCTTTGCCAAACTGAATATCCCTTCTAGCCTTTCCGTTAGGTGGTCTTCTGTCAGGAGATCCTGTGACTCTTTCTTCCTGCCTTGAGGCTGTGCTGGTGGAAGTCCCGTGAATTGACTTGGTATTTCCAGAAGGGGTTCTGGCTGCTAATGGCCTTGCTGCCAGAGGAGGTTGTAAGGGGCTTGCTTGCCTTCTTCTTTTGTGAAGTGGATGTTCATCAGTATCAGATTCATCCTCATCATCATCATTGATGTTCCAGTTGTGAGGCTTGCAGCTCTCTTGACCTCTTACCTCACCTTCTTCTTGATTTTCTTCTTCAGAAGCTTTCTGGTTGTTCCCATCTGAGATCCTAAGGGATTTGGTTCCCCTAGTGACCATACTTCTCAGCTTTCTGGCTGGTTGATCTGAACAACTTCTTCAACAGGGGTGTCTCCAATGGTGCCTTAATGACTAGTTGACTTGAGGAGGGGAGATTTGATTGTTTTCTTTTTCTTCCTCTGCCTTTCTGAGGCATCTCTCCTTCCCCCTCAGTCATGAATGACTGATTCATGATAGCATAAGCTTCAGAGAGTGATTCAAAGTTCTTCTGGAGGTTGTTATACACCCTGACCAATTCTTGGATTTCTTCTTTCATGTCCTTGTTTTGCCTAACCAACACTTGCTATTTTCTGTTGAGCTCTTCAAGAGGCTTTAGAATAGCCTCAGCTTGTTGAGTAGCATAAGTAGCATCTGCTAGTGCTTGATTGGCATTGTTGCAGTCTTCTTCCCTGATCAAAGCTAAGTATTTCTGAGAGAGAGCTATGCTGGTTGCTTTATTTAGCAATGCAGCAGCCAAATCTTTCATCTCTTCTGGGACTGACTGTAGGACTTGGTTGTCTTGAGCAACAAGTCTGTCTCTTAGTTCCAAGAAAACAGCTGTTCTGGACCTGTGCTCATCACTTCTTAAAGCACCTGGAGCAGAGAAAATTTGAGGCGCCAGAAGGTCTAGCTTTTCCTTAGTGATTAGCCTCTCATCTTCTGCTTGGGAGATCAAGTTTAGGTTTATTTCAGCATCATTCTCATAATCCTTTTCTTGGATTGTTTGCAGAGTGGCAATCTTTTGTTTGCCTTTGAGTATGCTGGCCTTCTGAGAAGTAGAAGGTCTTTCTGATGCAGCCTTAGCATAATGCTCTTCATCATCATTGTCATCCATGGCATCTATCTCATCAGCAGTGACAACGATGGCATTTTTCAACAACCTTTGCTCATCTAGGAGTGCCAGTTCCTTAGCATTAGCTTCTCTGAGCTTTTCGAGTTTGGCTTCCTTTTCTTCAACAAGAGCTTGACACTCTAAGTTGATTCTCTTCTCCTCTTCCAACTTAAATCTGAGTTGTTCAATCTCGAACTCGATGGTGTGATTTCTTCAATTGTGTCTTGTTCAGCCTGTTGGGTATTTTGATGAGACTTTGGTGGTGATGATGATGGGGCTTTCTGAGCATTGGAAGGAGTAGCCTTTTCTGCACTTCCTTTGCTAATTTTCTGAATCCCCCTGTTTCCAGGTTGGGGATCATCATTCTGATCATCATCATCATCCTTTTTCTTGTCTTCTTAACTTGGATGCTCAGAAGGAGGTTCTTGGTAATCATTCTCCTCAGTTTCCTTCTCATCTTCAGAAACCAGGTTGATCACATTAGGAAGTGTGATCATCCTCCCATTTACTTCTTCTTGCTCAGAAGGGTAGGTTGTGAGCTTGCTGGGCAAGGCAGGATGGGTCACCATCTGCTCTTGGGTTTGAGCATCAGCAGCTTGAAAGTCTGCTAGGAGTCTTTGTGCTACTTCATTTAAGAAGTTATCATCCATCAGAGTGGCAAAAGAATATGATTTTGTGGGAAACATAGCATGGATATGGTCTTCCAGATTTATTGCTTTGGTCCTTTTCTCTGGGATGTCAATTACTCTAGTAATTTCAGAAAGATCGGCCTTTCTGAGTTTCTGCCATTGTCTGAAGCACTTTAGATGTTTCTTGAGAGTGTGCTTCTTAAAGGCTTGGAGTAAGTTGAGTGGCACTAGACTTTGAGCCTGAAAGAAAGGGATCAAGTTAGTTTTGTTCAAACTACTTATGTTAGTATCTGTGTGCAAAAGTAAGCTTTCTGAGCATACCTGTGTAGAAACACTAAGCTCATTTGCTTGGACTTCTGCTTGTTTGGGCACAGAGGCCTCAGATACCTTGATGTGAGGAGAAGTCTGATCCTCAGCATCCTTTCTTTCTGATTGAACCTGAGAAATAGAATCAAATATGTTTAGAAACTTGTTATCATAAAAGATAAGTGGAAAAATGCTTTCTGAGACTTTGCTTACTTCCAAGTGAGGAAGCTCAGTGGCATCTTTCTCAGAAACCTTGGGGGTTTCTGGAACCTTTTCTTCAGATACTGCTTGTTCAGCAGTTTTAGTTTCTCTTGGAGGAGATGAGATCACATTCTCTCTGTCCAAGTGTTCTTCTGATTGAGCCTGTAAGATAGAACAAACATATTGATTAAGTAGTGAATTTTACCAAAATTTTCTTAAGGAAAGTTTACTGATACTTACCTTCTCAACAGAAGGCTCAGTAACTACTTCCTCAGAGTGCTTTTCAGTCTCTGGAAACTCTTGGTGTTGGGGTGTTGGTTCCACCTCCACTACTTTCTCAGTTGTAGCCTAAGAAGAGACATTAAGAATTTCAGAACATAAGAGCAATTTTAGTTAGTTATTCCTTGTTCAGAGATAACTTTTACTACCTGTGGAACAGGCTCTTCTTGATGTTCTGAGGTTGGAGGAACCTCTTCTTGATTCAAGGGAGTGGACAAGTTTTCTTCCCCCTGAAATTGTGTCTCCAAGTTGGCCTGTAACAAATGAAGCTTATGAGTAACAAGTTAACATTTTAATGTTGATTAGATACAAACTACTTTTGTTACCTGAATAGAGTCAGGCTGAGTTTGGGTCTCTTGGACTAGTGGAGTTTCCACAGCCTCTCTTTGTTCATTGTTGGTCTCCTCTACAATATCTTTCTGAGTCTCCATCTCAGTTTGATCCCTTTGTGAGAGTTGAGCTCTCTCAGAAGGTTGAGGAACCTGTTCAAGAACAGGGTTTTCTTCAGCCACATTAAGTGCTGGCATTGTGAATGTGGAAGCAATGTCAACATCTTCCATCACTCTATCTTCCTCTTCCAGGCCTTCTTCTTCCCACGGATGAGGGCTCCTTTCTGAGGGGCTGAGCTTGATGCTCCTCCATGGGTCTCAATCCTGGACTTTTTGAATACTTGTGTAAGTACTACATCATCATCAGAGTCACTGTCCAGATTGGGAGCTGACCCATCTATGATATTTCTATCATCTCTGGATATTTCTGGAGCAGCCTGTCTCAGAATTCTTGGGGCTTTCTGGTGTTGCCTTTCTGGCCGAACAACATCTTCTGAGATCTTGTCTCCAGAAGGTTGTGCTTTTTGTACACTTTAGGACTTAGAGGCTTTCTTGCTTTGAGTCCTCTTTCTCTTGGAAACTGGAGGTTGAGCAGGAGCTTGCTCAGAGATCTCTTCACCTTGCTGGGCAACTTCAAGCTCTTCTGCCTCTTTCTGAGCTTTCTCAGCAGCAATTCTCTCCTTTTCTTCAAAGGCATGTCTGAAAAGAGAGTTGGTGACTGGGATTTCTTGTCTCTTTCTGAGAGTTATTCCCATTGTTTCTAGAATGTAGCAAATTATGAGACCAAAATGCATATTGGCCTTTGTCTCAGGAAGGCCATTGATGATTTTATGCTCAAATTCCTCAATGTGCCCAAGAAATTTGTTGAAGGCGTACTTCCCCCAATTAAAGTGGGTTTCCTGCCCTTCATGCTTCTTATTCAGAAGATGCATCATCATCCATCTCTCCATGCTTATCTGGTCTACTCCACCTTTGTTGCCATCAAAGCAACGGACCAGAATGAGAGCCAAAGTACTCCAGTGTTTCTGGAGATGACTGGTTCTGATGGCTTTCAGAACAAAGTTTGCTGGACAACCCTTTGCATTTTCAATCTGGATTGCCTCAAATAGCTCCTTAACACTTTAAATCATGGAGGCATCCCTGATGTTGATGTCGTCGATTGTTCCTCGATTTTTCAATCGGAATAAGTTGCAGAAAGTCTTGCAGTCTAGGATAATTTCTTGTCCTTGAACTTCAGTCTACATGAACTTCTCTTCTATATCATTCACAACTTTTATGAAGATTTTGGAGTTGTTGTAGAACTCCAACACATCCAGTGTGGAAAGTCCACTGGGTGCAGCACACAGAAACTTGTAGATATGGAAACTTTTCAACATTCCCAATATCAGTTTTCTATCTGCTTTTGAAGAAATGACTGCAGAAACATATTTCTTCACAAGAAAAGCTCCCCAATTCATCTTGTGACTTGGATTCGAGTCAAAAGGGGTAAACTCTCCTAGAAGGCGTTTATTCAACACCTTGAGTTCTTTTCCTCCTTGCTTTTCAGCAGGAGCAGATGATGCGGCCTTAGGGTTCTTGGTGGTCATCTTCTTTGGTGCCATCTCTTATATAGAGTCTTTGAGTGAGTGTTTACATATGGGTTTTGCAAGAATAATCGAGATTAGTCTATCTTTTCAGAAGACTAAGCACAAGAAGTTGAGTTGCAGAAGAAGTTTTGCAGAAATCTTGAGAGATTTTGCTATTTTGATGCAAGTGTGAAATTTCGGATTTGATAAAAGTGTTTGTCTTTTGCTCAATTCCTATATATATAGCAGACAAAACATACATAGATACAACATACATACAGCTGAATATGAATGCGTGTCTTTGTATCTGCATAGGCGTGGTACGACCTTTGTACTTCATTAAATGCTTAGTGGGCCATGTCTGCATTTCTCAACAGACATTACTTGCTTTGTTTTAATCTCAGCCGTTGAGATCAAACGTTTATACATCAAGGGTTTATATTGAATATCTTGTAATGATATCAATCAACAAATGGTATTGTGCCGACTTGATGGATTTTTAATATGCTACATTCATTGTGTCACTTAGTAAAGAGTAGGAACACTTAATCGTTTGAGCTTATCATTCTGAGTGTCAAGTCCTTATCGTTATATTATTTATCATAAAAATGGCAAAAATACAAGACATTGGACATGTTTGACTCCCAGAACTTATACTTTTTCGGGCTTTATGTGTCTTTTCTCTTTATGACTAAATAGTTTCCTGAATTCAAGAATCAGAAACTTCAGTTGTTTGAATGTATTTGACCCACTCTTAGTAAGTAAGTTCTAGTCTTATTTACTCATTGAGTGTGTACCAACCTTTGCCTTTCTGGATACCCGTTCCAGAAATGTTTTGCCTTTCGAGTGTTGCTACCGTAAACCTTTGCATCACTTCATAACAACTTGGCTTTCGAGAGCATGTTCTCGAGGCCTACTTTTCTACCTTGCTTACTCGGACTTTAGAGATTCGTGACATTTTTCAGTCCTTAGGCAACTCCATTAACCCAAGATTATGTCTTAAGGTCAAGAACCGCTTACGTAGGGGGCTTGGTGAAGATATCCAAGTTGGTCTTCTGTGCCAATCTTGAGTATCTCTATATTGCCTTTTTCAACATGGTCTCTGATGAAGTGGTGTCTAACATCAATGTGCTTTGTTCTGGCATGGAACTTGGGGTTCTGTGTGATTGCAATAGCACTTGTGTTATCACAGAAAATGGGAGTTTTCTCTTCATTGAGTCCATAATCTCTGAGTTGTTGTTGAATCCACAGAATTTGTGTTGCACAACAACCAGCAGCAATATATTCAGCCTTTGTGGTAGAAGTTGCAATTGAGTTTTGTTTCTTGCTAAACCATGAGATAAGTCTAGCTCCCAGAAATTGACAAGTTTCTGAGGTACTTTTCCTATCAAGCATTGATCCAGCAAAATCAGCATCTGAGTAACCAGCCAAACTCAATCCACTTTCTTTAGGGTACCACAAACCTACATCTACCGTACCTTTCACATACCTTAATATTTTCATAGCAATGTTGTAGTGTGATTGCATCGGATTTGTTTGAAATCTAGCACACACCAACCGCGCATATTGGATATCGTGTCCTTGCGATGAAGGTAAAGTAGTGAACCTATCAATTTCCTATACTTGTGTTCATCAACACTCTTATCTGATTCAGTATAGGTCATCTTGGTTCCTATGCTCATAGGTATCTTAGCATTATTTTCAGAAGGCTTAAGATTGAACTTTGTGAGCATGTCTTTTGCATACTTTGTCTGACTAATGAATATTCCATCATTGAGTTGCTTGACTTGCAATCCTAGGAAATAGTTCAATTCTCCCATCATGCTCATCTCGAACTTACTTTTCATGAGATTTGCAAAGTCATCACAAAGTTGCTTGTCCTTAGATCCAAATATGATGTCATCAACATATACTTGAACTAAGAGCAGTTTTCCATCATGATTTAAGGTAAATAAAGTTTTATCAACTTCACCTTTCTTGAAACCACTTTCCAGAGGGTATTTGGCCAAAGTGTCATACATGCTCTTGGAGCCTGTTTCAGTCCATATAGAGATTTCTGTAGCTTGTAGACCATTCTAATTTCTGAGGAAACTTCAAAACCAGGTGGTTGTTCAACATAGACTTCCTCAGCAAGTTCACCATTCAAGAATGCACTTTTGACATCCATCTGTTAAACTTTAAAGTCTTTATGAGCTGCAAAGGCCAGAAAGAGTCTTATCGCATCCAATCTGGCAACTGGTGCATATGACTCATCAAAATCTAAGCCTTCAGTCCGGGTGAATCCCTTGGCAACCAACCTTGCTTTGTTTCTGGTTATTTCACCAGATTCATTCATCTTGCTTCTGAAAACCCACTTGGTTCCAATCACAGATATTCCTTCTACAAATGGAACTAGTTTCCAGACTTTGTTTCTTTCAAACTGATCCAACTCTTCTTGCATTGCAGAGATCCAGTCTTGGTCTCTTAATGCTTCTTCAATAGTTTTAGGTTCAATGTTTGAGATGAAACATCCAAAGAGAGAATTAGCATTTTCGGCTATTGCTCTCCTAGTCCTAACACCTTGATTGATTGGTCCAATCACATCCATTGCAGGATGATCCTTGATCCATCTCATCATGGGTTTGGGGCTAGTAGGGTCAACATCTATGTGATCTGAATGTGAATCACTATGATTATGACTTGATACTTCTTCAGTATCTATGACATTTTGTACCATAGAAGGGCGTTGAATGTCTGACACTTGCTCGGTGAGGGCTTTCGGGACATGCTGTCGAGAGGTCATTTCAATTAGCTCGATGAACATCTTCAGTTTCCATTTCTGGAAATCTCATAGGAAATTCTTCATCATGTCTGAGAATCATCTGGTTGTTACTAGGCATTTCATGCTTTTCTTCGTCAGAGTCATCCTCTCTTTCCATAATGATGTTTTTCCTTTCTGAGGGTTCTTCTTCAGAATCCTTTAACATTAGTTCCTTGAACCTTTCTGAGAGTTCATCAGCAAGGGGTGATTTCTTGCTTTCTTCATAGAATACAACATGAACTGATTCTTGAATCTTCTTTGTTCTTTTGTTGTAAACTCTGTAAGCTCTGCTATTCATAGAATAACCAAGAAACACTCCTTCATCTGCCTTTGTTTGAAATGTTCTTAGATACTCTTTTCCATTGTTAAGAACAAAACATCTACAACCAAACACTTTCAGATGTTTAATATTAGGGGGTCTACCAACCAAGAGCTCATAAGGGGTCTTGTCATGGTGTTTGTTTATCAAACATCTGTTCTGAGTGTAGCATGCTGTGTTTACAGCTTCAACCCAATAAACTTCACTTATTTCAGTGTCACCAAAGATTGTCCTTCTTTGCTTCTTTAAGGGTTCTATTTTTCCTTTCTGCAACACCATTTTGTTGTGGTGTTCTTACAGAGGAAAGTTGATGTTGTATACCTTTGCTGGTACAAAACTCCTTTATGTACTGGTTGACAAATTCAGTACCATGGTCTGTTCTGATTGCAGATAACTTGTCATTTTTCATGACTTCAAGCTTATTTAGCTAGTTTGGTATCTCCACCCTAGCATCAGATTTGTGCTTCAGAAAGACAACCCAAGTGAATCTTGAGAAGTCATCTACAACAACCAGACCATACTTCTTTCCTGCATAAATAGTTACAGATGATTCAAAAAGATCCATGTGTAATAGTTGCAGTGGTCTAACACTAGAGTGTCTGATTTTGGACCTGAAGGAGATCTTAGATTGTTTCCCCATCTGACAGGCAGAACAGATACCATCCTTTCTGAAAGATGTTTTGGGAAGGCCAACCACTAACTCTTTCTTGGCAAGTTTGTTCAGAGTTTTGAAGTTCAAGTGACTCATTCTTTTGTGCCATAACCAGTGCTCTTCTGTGTGACCAGATTGACTCACCATGAGACATTCTTCAGTTGTGGCAGATGCCCAATCGGCAACATAAAGACTACCTTTCCGCCGAGCAACCAAGACTGTCTGCTTTGACTCATTGTCAATAAGTTTGCAAAACTTTGCTTTGAATTTCACAGTGAATCCCTTGTCTGCAAACTGGCTCATGCTAAATTGATTGTATTTCAAACCCTTAACATGAAATACGTCAGTAATTGTTAAAGATCCTAATTTGACGTTGTCAAATCCCAGTGAGGGATTTATTTCTCCTCCAACAAATCTGATGTCTGGTCCAGTGTTGCAAGCTTTGTAGTTGACCAGATTTGCTTTGTCTCCTGTCATGTGCTTTCCGCATCCACTATCAAATAGCCATTGAGCCTTAGTCCAAGAGGCGTTCTGCACAAAACAGGAAACATGAGTTAGGTTCTTGCTTCAGAGATAGAACCATTTAGACTAAACATTCTTCCAGTAGGAATCCACATTTTAGTGAATTTCTTGGGAGTTTGTTTTTGTCTAACTTGATCAGAAGGAGATGCAATGAAATTAGTAATTTTGATCTCAATCTTCCTTCTTGGGGTGTTTCTAGGTGTTCCCTTTGGTGCTTTCTGGATCCTGGGTTTCTGGGGTTGCTTTTCAGCAAACTTAGCCTTTCTGGCCAGGTTCCTTCTAGCTTTGGCATTCAGTTTTTCAGTGGTTTGAGATTTCTTCCACTTCTGTTTATTGCTACGTGCAATATCAGCCTTGCGCCATTGTTCTTGTCCTTCCTTATATTGTTGTAAAAGGACTTTTCCAATAGCACGATAGCCAATGCCATTTCGAACACCTTTGGCTTTCTGAATGCGGTCTTCAGAAGCCTTACTAGTTTCTGCACCATCTTTATTTTCATAAAATGGTATAGTTGAGAATTTGCCTATTCCAGCAATTCTTCCCTTCTTAGTAATATAGCACTGTGGATGGTTGCATGTCTAAGGGTTGTGTTTCTTTTCAGAAACCTTATCCACATAATTCTTGTGAACTTGTTGTTCTTTCAAAGGCTGAGTTGCTACTCCTTTTCCATTGTCAACTACCCTAGCTTTCTGACTAATGCTATAGGTGGTTGAAGAACCATTCTGTTGACTTTTTACAAAGGTCAACCTATCATCACCCTTCTTCAGAGGAGACGAATTGCTTGATTGTTCATCAAGTCCAAGTCCACCTTTCTCAGAGGGATCTCTCAGATATGATTGAAGCTCAGTGAGAGTGTCACTATCCTTTGCATAAGATTGGAAGGATAGCTCTTTCTTTCGGAGTTCCTCATTCTCAGAAAGCAGCTTCATCATTTTCTTATTAAGTTCATTGTGAAAATTTTCATTTTCAGATATCTGACTTTTCAGAAGGGCTATTTCAGCGCTCTTGTTCTCAGATACCCTGCTTAGCTCAGAAACCTCTTTTTCAAGAGTTTCTTTGCTTTCCTCTAGAATTCTGGTTTTGGATTGTGCTTCCAGAAATTCTTTCTCATAACGATCCAATTCAATCCTGATTAACTCCAGATCCTCAATTCCATCATCACTCTCATAGTACAGAAATTGTGAAATGTTAGTTACCTCATCAGCCATAAGACACATTTCAATGTTGGAGATGTCTGGACCAAAGAATCTCAAAGACAACTCCACACATTTCATTCTTCTTAAGGCCGAAGTCGATTACGTTGTGGGTGATTCAACACAATTCTGGTGATGGTAGGTTTGAGTTATCTGAATCTCCATCTTCAGAATCTGTCTCAATATCTAGAGCATCAAGTTGGATTTGAATATTCTTCCTTTCTTCAGTCAGTAAGGCCCTTTGATTTCTTTTGTAATTTCTTCTGTCCTTCTTGTCACCTATCTTGAGCTTGTTTAAAGCAGGGCAATCTCTCTTAAAGTGACCAGGCTTTTGACAATAGAAGCAGATATCATTTCCTATCTCTGCTGATTCAGTACTAACACCTTTCTGAATGGGGGTCTTCAGAGAGTTGTTTAGTTGAATGTTTTTGTACTGATGATAGTTTGGGCCAAGATGCTTTTTCAGCTTTTCTTTAGCTTTTCTTCTCTCAATCTCTTGACTCACAAATTTATTCATGTATCTTACTGCAAGAGCATTTTCTTCAGATGCGTCATTGGTATCTTTCTTTTCAGAAGTACCTTGAGAGACTAGAGCAACACTTTGCAACTTCTCATTGCTTTGTTCTCTCCGAGTTGTCTCATAATCTCTGATAGCAAGATGAGAGAAGAGCTCTACTGGAGTAATATTTGGCATTCCTTGGTTGAAATAAAAGAATTTAGTGTGCTCCCAGTTGTGATTGAGAATTCTGACAATAGTCTTAATCTTTTCTGACTGGGAGTATCTGTTGCTTTCACCAAGTGCAGCCATATCACTCATAAGAGTAGTAAACCTGAAATCAAGTTCTTCCAGAGTTTCGGTGGGACCTTGCTTGAAGTTTTGGAACTTCAATTTAAGAACTTCGAACTTGTTTTCTTTGGTTTTCTCCCGCATGATTTCTTCAATCAATTGTGCAACGCCGCTTTTTTAGCACCCCACAGTTTACACTGTATGTGCTCAGGTGTCAATCTGATGATTATATTACGAGCTTGACCATCCAATCTGTGTCTCTTGGCATCTTCAGATGTCCAGAGCTCTCTTGGCTTGTCTTCATACATAATGCTTCCACGAGCAACATGACCACTATCACTAGCAGCCATGTCCTCGCTTCCATCTTCCTTGTCTGAGGCTTTTCTTCCATCAGAAACCTCAGTGACTTGTTTGAGTTGTCTGATTTTGATAGGCCCTTCATTGATGACATAGATCATCTCATCACTAATGGCCTCTAGATGGAGCATCATGTTGTTCTTCCATTTCTCGTAGTTTTCTGGCTTTAGAACGGGTGCATCGCTCAGAGACATACCTACACACTTAACACACAAATTATATAGTCCTCAGAAAGGGACAAAGTTTCTTCACCTATCTGGGGATCTAGGTTCAGTGCCATAAGGCTTGGGAACCTCCTACTCTGATACCACTTGTTGGTCCAGATAACGGCAAAGTAAAAGACTAGGGGGGGGGGGTGAATAGTCTTTTAAACTTTTGTCGATAAACAGATTCTCGAACACAGGTTTCTGATACTTAAATTCAGAGTGCGCAAGACTTTAAGATAGGTAAGTGCAGAAACAATAAGTAAGTGTGTGTGCTTTGCTGAAAGATAAATATAGAAAGGTAAATAACACAGCAAGTATAGTGGTATCTGGAGGTGGCGTAATCCTTCAACTAATCCACTTCGGTCTTTAAGAGACCTAGAATTCACTAGAACAGATAATTGAGTTCACCTTACAAAAATCCTATTCTAAGATTCTTAAATAAATGGTTCCCAACCAAATGTTCCCCCTGAGTTATTCCCCAGCTCCTAGAGCTAAGTACTTCCTCTACTTAGATAACCTTGGAGTTATTCCCTGATTTCCCAAATCAAGTACTTCCTCTACTCCACGCCTTGATGGTGTTGGTTATAAGGTTTGTCTGAGAGGCTTCTCGTATAACTTTTCAGTTATGTTTTCAGAGAGCCTAATAGAACAAGACTACTTAATACACTTGTTCAGTGTATGGCAATCGCTTTCTTTTCCAAGTAATTGATGTCCGTTCTGGAGAATGAGCTTCAGAAAGGTTATCTGACAGTTCAACTCTTTCACGAATAACAATCTCTTGTTAAGGTTCAGGACAACCACTACAAAAAATCTGGCCTGTAGCGACGGATAGATCCGTCGCTACAGGCCAGCTATCCGTCGCCCCAGCTCTGGCGACGGATCGGGCGACGGATAGAAAATCCGTCGCCACGAGCCGATGGCGACGGATAACAATCCGTCGTCAATTCACATGATTGGACGACGGATTGACCAATTATTATTTTTTTTAATTCCGAAATTTAGCGACGGATAGATTCTATCCGTCGCTATATTTAGCGACGGATAGATTATCCGTCGCTATATTTAGCGACGGATAGATCCTATCCGTCGCTAAATATTTTATCGACTAGTGACGAATTTGAAATTCCGTCACTAATTCCACATCGTGAATTCCGTCACTAATTCCGTCACTGTGAATTCCGTCACTACTTCCGTCACTATTTATTTCATATTAATCCTATTTTTCGTAGTTCACCTATTTAATCAATATAATGTTCGATAATAAATCAATAATACGGAAAATGTTTCAATGAATAAAAAGTAATATTCGAGTGGAGAAATTATCCAAACAAGTGTAAATATGAAAAAATCCGAACATACGATACATAACTAGCTATCGACGGGGTGGGGTGGGTGATGGCGAACTGGACATGAATCGCTCCATTCAGAATCAAGGCGCTCGTTCTCCTCCTTCGTTCTCTGTCATGGCGCTCCATCTCGCCCTTTGTTGCTCCATCTCTTGAGTTAGCCGAGCAACTGTGTTCCGGACGATCGCACCATTTCCGAGACACGGTCCTGTGTAAACCGGACGTCTGGATCTTGGGATGATGATGAGGAGCACGCCGGACTAGCCAGATGCAAACCGAGGCTCCCGAGTCCATATATTCGCCCTTTCTTGTCCGTTTGTTGACCTCTAGGAAGATGTTGTCAACTTGTTCATTGACAACACATCACCGTCTCGTCCTCTTCCCCGCCACCGAGCATCAACCTCGGCTGAAATCGTAAATAGCAGATATAATGATGCCATCTTGTTTTTAAAAAGTAACTTGTAATAGTGTACAAATATGAACTTTAAGCAACATAAACATACCGCATGATAGACGAGGCCCGCAATGGTCCATACCCATACCTTGGCCTTCTTGAAGATGGCATACTTGGATGTCACCTCCCCGTGCCACTGAATCAAACCAGATCTAGTCAACAATTTATCATCTACAAGTAATAGAGCAGAGAGACTTCATACATACACGTAATGCTAGATTGCAAAAACACATATATACGCACGATTGATAATAATCGAATGAGATCGCCTCCCAAGGTGGTGAACGGCCCTTCTGCCAGACGATCGGGATGCCCGGTTACGCTGGTCCAAGCAACGCCCGGACATCGTTCGGCGCCAGAGGGCATCCCAAAGGGCCCACCGTTGCATCAACTGTGGAGGATTGGGCCACCGATCCCGAATGGCCTTCCACGCACAGACCATATCCTCAGATGCTTTGGATCCCACAGCCTCGTAAACGCGCCAGATCGTGGATCAACTTCTGGAATGAAGTACTCCTTCTACATTCCCAATTTCATACAACATCCAAAGTCAATACATGTCCTAACAACATAACAGATATGGTGACTAACATATCACTCACATACAGTGGCTAACATACCACTCACATACAGTGGCTAACATACCACTCACATTGTCCTAAAATTTACTAACACAATGGTGACTAACATATCACCCAAATAAAGTGGCTAACATACCACTCACATACAGTGGCTAACATACCACTCACATTGTCCTAAAATTTACTAACACAATGGTGACTAACATATCACCCAAATAAAGTGGCTAACATACCACTCACATACAGTGGCTAACATACCACTCATATTAAAACGATTATAATTACAAACAAATGAATGTCATATTTTAACTTACCTCACTCATCGAAGTACTCGCCCTCATGCGCTCGAGATGTGGCTCCAACACTCACCACCACCGCCTTGGGTGGCTCTCTCTCCTCGGAAGATGTCACCTAGTTTGTTGTGCACCTCCCGAGGCTATAAGCTGTTGTCAATGTATAAGATACAAGAAACGAATATGCATTACTTTAGTACAACAATTTATACTTGTCAACTATCATTATCAGTTATGTTTTACATATTTAAGAAGAATGTATAATACTTACTTGGCAGGACCAATAGGGAAAATCACAGGCAAGCCGTCCCACGTGACGTTGGGATTGTTTGGATCGAACACGAGGTAGAAACAATCGTCTTGGTCGTCCTCCAGCATGTGTCCGGGCTGACTGGTAGAGCCACGGCTGCTCTCTCCTGCCCGGGGGGTCTCAGGAATCCGAGACCTTGTCACGATCTTGAGCCCTCCTCGTTCGACAGTGTCCCGACCCACCACTATCATGCGGCCATTGCGTGGGGGGACGATAGGTGGACGGCCTCTGTCAGCATCCAAAAAAAATGTAATAAATACAATAAAATGTGTTAGTACGAAGTTATAATACATAATGATTATAATAACACATATAATTACTCATAATACACATAATATACCATTATAGCCGTCCTCTAAGACTACATATTGGTCCTCGTGCAGATCAAACAACTCATCATCTGCTTCTATGGGATCTTCTGCTTGTTTATCGACATCCTCTTGTTGGTACGAGTTGGTAATTGAGTCGTCTTTCTCAATGTACTCCACTTTCGAAACGACGAATAGGTACCGCATGACTAACCATTCCCCTTATCGCTTTTCGCTTGATATTCAAGAAACACCACTTGTCGTGCTTGAGTCGCCGAATAAATGGTTCATACTTGGTTCGGTACCTCTTCTTTTGGTTCACATCAACCATTTCATACCGCTCTTCCTCGTACCTCTGGATTAGGATCATACCACTCAACGTCAAACAAGAAGGTTCGTTTAAATGGCAATCCAGAATATTCAATCCTCACAATTCGTTTTAGCTTGCCGTGGAAATCAAACAAAGTAGCGTCTCCATACTCTTCTGCACCATTAACACACACCCCGGAGTTGCTTGTCGTCATGGCCGTGTTACATTCAGTCGTGTGGAACCTAAGGCCATTGACTATATAACCTGGGAATGTGTAGACCTTTTTGAATGGACCCTCTGCGAGAGCCTTTAAGTATATGCATGTGACGTTGTTAATAGGATTCGGACATACTCTCGAACCAACTGGAAATTCAGAGGAATTTTTGAGTCAAGTAGTTCCTCTAGTGTATCCTCATCATCCGAGGATTTTCTTCCAAACAATGCTTTTGAAAAAGCGCAAACATTGATTCGATGATAAGTCTATAATTGAAGTAGAGACTTGTAGCTATATTAAAATTTAAATAAATGGTTCTCGACCTGCAAATAGTACCATATCTTTGGTTAACCTCAAAGACAATTCGTGAGGACATAATATTGAGCTGCTTTCAACTCTTTATCCGTAAGATATTCTTTCTTAGCTGCACCAAGAGGTCTCCCTGATACCCTGAAGACAGATAGGGAAAACTCATCATCCGCTTGAACTACGAATGTGTCTGCATTTCGAGCCGGCCTTGCTGTCTTCGTAGGGACGTGTTCATCAAAGTAATAAGAGCGAGGTTGCGCTTTCCTCGAATGTAGGCATTGGCAATCGAACCTTCAGGTTAACCTTTGTTGTTGACATACTTCTTCAATTTCCCTAAGTACCTCTCGAATGGATACATCCATCGACATCGAACCGACCAAAGAAGTCTCGCTTCATGAGGAAGGTGAACCGAAGTGCTCCATAGAATCAAACTAGCTCGGTGGAAAGATACGCCGAGCTTGCATAGAATCAATGGTATGTTCCTTTCAAGATTTTCCAACACTTTATCATGAACCACCCTTGTGCCTAAATTTTTGAAAAATAAGCTCAACTCGGTGATAGCAGTCCATACGTGTTTCGGAAGCAGCTCTCGAAATGCTACCGGGATAAGCCTCTCCATGAACACATGACAGTCGTGGCTCTTCATCCCATAAACCTTTGTCTTCTTCAAATCCACACACCTCTAAATTTGAGGTAATTATCTGGAAACTCAATGCCCTCACCCAATCAAACAAAATTGACCTAGAAGCATTGTCAATTGTGTAGCACGCTTTCGGCCACTTACCATTCTCATCCTTCTTTGTCAACTCAGGCCTTTTACACCACGTCGACAACTCGGATCTAGACTTCGCATGGTCCTTTGTTTTTCCCTCAATGTTGCAAAGTGTATTGAATAAGTTCTCGAACACGTTCTTCTCAATGTGCATGAAATCTAAGTTGTGACGGATAAGAAGACCGCCCAAGAAGGCAAGTCCCGTAAAATGCTTCTCTTCCTCCAACCACATTTTTACCAATTTTCTCGTTATGCTTCATCCACCCAAGCTCACCACCTTCATAAGACCCAATCTATCAATCTCCGCAAGAATTTGTGCACCAAGAAGTCTTGTCGGGCTTTTTGTTGACGACTTTATTTTTCAAGAATTGATCCTTGTTCTTCTGAACGGATGGTCACTTTCTAACCTACGATGACAATCAAACCAACAAAATTTTCCACTACCCTTTAGTCTAAATGCATCAGTATCCTCCAAGCAATGTGGACATGCATATTTCCTTGCTTTTCCTTCTAGATAGCATGGTACGCAGGAAGTCACTCACGGTCCAAAGAAGAGCGCTCTCAAGGTGAAGTTCTTTTTGTCGACACATCATATCTTGAGGATACCATCCGTCCACAACTCGATCAGCTCCTTGAATAGGCGTTGCAAGAAAACATCCAACGTCATTCCAGGATCTTTCGCCCATGAACCAATGCAGTCAGAAACATGAATGGCTCCTTCATGCACTCACCGGGCGATTATGGTGTGAGCATAATCGGCCAACAAGAGTATTTACGTTCACTACCGAGCAGGTTAAAACCATCCGCATAAAGTCCCAAACGTACATTTCTAGATTCGCCGCAAACTCGGATATGTCTTGTCAAACGATTTCCATGCGGTGAGTCTGTTGGATGGTCCATTCTACCACCTTCAAAGACATTATCCGAGATTACCGCTCCTTGTGCCACCGCATTTTATCCATGAAGCACTTGAAGCATACAATCTTTTCAAACGAGGTGCTAGAGGGAAGTACCACATTTTCTTATGTGAGAGATTTTTCTTTTGTCGTTTCTTTGCAGCCCCCTCCTTGTAACGCTTGTACCGTTCCTTACCACAGAACTTGCATTCTATTAGATCTGCATCCTCCTCCCAATATATCATGCACATTTTCGGACAACAGTCTATGGTTACCACAGGCAGCCCTAATCCCCGCATCTTTTTCTTCGCTTGGTAAAAGTTGGTGGGAACTAGGTTTTCTTCAGGACAAAGGTCCGACATTACGTCAACCCATTCATTGAAGCTCGTTTCAGATTGCTGGCCATTAGCCTTACAACTCATTAGCCGAGATAACAAAGACAACTCAGTGAGCTTACACCCCGGGTAAACCGGCTTCCTTGATGATTCTAACAAGTCAAAGAACAACTGATCCTCGGGATTCGGTGGTTCCTCCACCTCGGTTTCAGTGTTGGTTGTGTCCCTGAACTCCGCCCCTGCAGCATCGTACACCATTTGTTCGACTCGAGCTCGAATAGCATCGCCTTCAGATTGGGATTGTTCCCCGACTTGTTCATTTTTTCTCTTCCTTCCACGTTGTCTGTATTGGTCATATGTATTGGACGGTGCTGCTTCCTCACCATGATGATTCCATACCTGATACGCAGGAAGGAATCCATTTTTCCTCAAGTGCTGGACTACCACTTTAGGAGTCACGTATTGCTTGTTTCTGCACTGTTTCATTGCACAAGGACACTTTATCAACCCATCCTTTACACAAGACGGATTTGACATTGCAAATTCAATGAAACCTTCAACCCCTTTCAGAAAACTCCATTGAACTCTGCCATTGAGAGTACGACAATACATCCATCCACGATCGGTATTCATTGAATAATTAGATAATAACCTGACACGTTTGAATTCATTAGATCGAGGTCTTTCATTTACGGTAATAAATCAATTTCACAATAATTCAATCAATTGCTACGTAATATAAGTTATATTAGCTTCAGTCAATTGTTAAGGCATTACATAATATAAGTTACATCAGCTTCAATTGACGGTGCTTCCTCACCGTGATGAATCCATACATGATACTCAGGCATGAATCCATAACGTCGCAAGTGCTCGAATACTGCAGTAGGCGTCATAAATTGCTTGTTTCATGAGTTTCAATGTGCAAGGACACTTTATCAACCCCCCAATTGCACAAACCGGATGTCCCATGGCAAACGAGATGAAACCTTTAACCCCTTCTACGAAACTCCTAGAAACTCTGTCATTTACCGCCGTACGATCGTACATCCATGAACGGTCGGAATTCATTGTTTACTTTATTTTTAACCTGAAACGTTCCAATTGATTAGATCGTATTTAATTTATTAGATCGATTCCAATTCGGATAAGAAGATTGTAGAGGTTAATTGTTAATTATTATATGTTCCTTATAAATTAATTATTAATTAAGTGTTCGATGTGTTACAAAATTGGACATATATAATAACCATTTCAACCTCTTAGTACATATATTATATACTTAACATACATATCAAATTAACTAATTACTCTATACATATCGAATTACTACATATATTCATATCAAATTACATACTTAACATACAAATTTATCAAATCAAAACTACATACTTCTATACTTAACAAACATATCAAATTAACTAAACTAACTATATATACTTAACACACAAATCAAACTAACTACATACATTCATACATACCAAACTTAACATACTACATACATTCATATCATTCAAATTGAACAAATTACATATAATTGATCAAATTAACTAAACTAACTACTACATACTTATCATATATACATATAATTGCTCAAATTAATCAAAAATAAACAAAATCCCCAAATTTTTAAAAACTAGGGTTTTAGCAAAAATACCTTGATTAATCGGTAGAAATATGAAATTGATCGAAGAACCAAACTCCTTGTCACACGAGCTTCGATTAGGCACCAAGATTGGCCGGAATAACGGATGATTGGCCGGAAAACGGGATTGAGGAGAAGAAGAAAATGAGGAAGAAGATGAAGAAATGAGGATTCTGCCCTCTGTTTGCCGGAAAATAAGAACTCTGGGCCGACGGACACGTATCCGTTGGCCCAGAGGCCGATCCGTCGCCAGTCTGGGCGACGGATAGGAATCCGTCGCCTTATAGCGACGGATAATCTATCCGTCGACCAGTTTTTTAAAATATATATATATATATATATTTTTTAAAAAAAAAAGTCAAACCTGGGCGACGGATAATAATTATGCGTCGCCCAATTTAGCGACGGATAAGTTATCCGTCGCTAATAAGCGACGGATAACAGTTATCCGTCCTAAATTGGGACGACGGATAGATTCCGTCGCCCCAATAGGCGATCCGTCGTTATGGGGCGACGGATAAAATCCGTCGCCCCATAACGTCGTTTTTTAATGTTTTTCTTGTAGTGAACTTAGAACTACTAGTGATTCTTCAAGAAACAGAAAGCTTTCAGAAAGGATAGTAGAGTGCTTGAGAGAATACTTTGCTAGATTGTAAGTTTGCAAGTTAGATCGTTCTTCGGTCGTATTTCTCAGCATCTAAGTGTGTGATATTTATAGATGAATTAGAGAGTCGTTGGGATGTTATCCGTTAGACACAATTCAAATTCAGTCTATACTTATCTTGAAATGAGTACTCAGAAGTCCTTGTCTCATATCTCAGAGAGGACTGTGCTTTAGCGGCTTTTCTGCCGATGCAATTAATGCATATGTACTATTTCTTGTCTTGTAGTCTTCAACGGATACATTAGCCTTTCTGATGGCTTGCATGCTCCATACTCATGATGTCATATGTTCCAGAATCATGTTTCAAAAGTAACTAAATGTACTTAAGAAATGATTAAGGACATAGTCTTTCCGAGTGAGACTAAACCTTGGTGTCTTCATAAATCTTGTGCAATCTCCGGTCTTGTAATCTTCAGAAAAACTCCATTGCTAGGATTGATCTTCATGGTCTTCTTGAAATAAAAATTACACTCAGAGACCTATAATCCTAATACAAGATTTACTAGACTAATTATACTCAGTGATTTCCTCTTTTACAATGTTCAAGTGAACCAAGAGTACTTAATCACCTTTCTGGCTAAGATAGGAACATGTGATGAATGATCAAAATACTAACAGATATTCCTAACAATATGTTTCCAACGTATGGGGCCCCATTTGGTTGAAATACAAAGTCATAGACAAACCACTCTTGGTTAGCTAAAATTCCAACAATCTCCACATGAAAGAGAATTGATGCTCACAGCACATCGGAGTGCTCCAGCCTCGAATTTCCAGTGGAAAACTTATTGCATCGAGAACGATAGCTTTCACTTTGAATCTTCCCCTAGTAGAGTACCATCGAATTTACTTGCCAACTGGTGAACGCAATGTCTTGAACCAGTCGGCGTTTTGTGTAAACCAAGACAATGATACCTACACAATAATTCCCCTTATTGTTTCGTTCCAGGTTTGTATGTCCATTAAAGGCCTTGGACACCCTTGGATTATTAAGTGTTTCAGTTGAAGCGGTCAAACTTCATACACTTAAATAGGTTATCTCCTTCTAAGAGCATCCTGCCATTGATGCTCCGCTCAAAAGCTCTAGACGATCATTAAGAGTTCGATGACTCATCCTCCGCCCGATACAGCAACAACACTTAATGTCTATCGCGGGAACAGCCTCATGGAGTATAACTCATAAGTGCTCTTACCTCGAAGTATAAAACTTCACGAGGCGCTCAACTGGTCCTTTACAACTTCGTTTTCCACATTGAACCAAATTCTTAGGATCTCCAGTCAGTATGGTTGGGTACCGCTGTAAATTTCCTTTAATTCGTGGGTCTTAGGCCCATTCCCCTAGACAGGCAGATTGCTTGATGCTTTATGTATTGCTTTTGTTTAGCGGATCCGCATGTTATCCTTTGATTTCACACGATCAATAGTGATAACCCCCTAAAGATCAACTGCCAAATGGTCTTATGTCTACGACTTTACGTGTCTAGACTTTCCATACTGTTCTTATGCCCTTTTTTTAAAAGTCGACTGACTATCGTAGTGAAACATCACTGAAGGCACATGCTTATCCCAACAAGGGACATCCTCTAAAATTTATAAATCCATTATGCTTCTTCCTATGCTTTTTCCAAAGCAATAAATTCCGATTCCCACGTGGATCGGGCGATGCATCTTTGTTTAGAGGATCTACACGAAAGAACCCTTACCATCAGTGGTAAATAAATACCCTCTTGTGGACTTGGTTTCCTTGATATCAGATATCCATTTTTCAATAATGTATCCTCCTGATACTGTTGGATATCTCCCATAGTGTAATCCATAACTCATCGAGTACTTCAAGTACCTTAGTCGATGATGATTAGTTTTCCAGTGTTTATTTATAGTATTACGTGTGAACTTAGCCACCATATTGACTACGTGTGCAGTAATCAGACGAGTGATGTCCATTATGCACATTAGATTGTCAATTATCCAAGAATATAACACCGACTCTACATGATCACCACTATGTTGCTTATTTTGATGTGATATGTGTACACAAATCTACATCCAGACATTTTTCTTGTGCATCAATAAGTCTCCATAGTTTCTCCAAACTTGAGACAACCTCTGTTTTATTGATAGCGATAAGAAAGAACGCTTTGACTCGTGCTCCAACATAAGTAAACCTATTTCATGTCTACAACTTTCATAATTCTTCTGAACAAGAATTTAGTTTAGACAAAGAAATATATGTGTTTTCCATGCCCCTCCAATAGCCTCCATTTGAAAACATCATTATTTGAACTCGTAGTTCAAACAATTAATTCCACGCCAGTAACATGGTCTTAATTAGAATTAATCGCATTCTGGACCTACAGTCCAACCAATTTTTCTTACGAAAATCTTTGATCCACCTCGAAACAACCACGAGAGAACATTCATAAGTATCCATACTTGCAAAATTGTGTATTGGTCACACCAATTCCCTTGTACTATCAAGTGTCAAATGCGGGAATAATTCCTTTAGAATTTTACACCTTCCCCACATTTATAGAATTTCAAGCCATTATATATTTAACGTGGTCTGTTCATACATGTCAAGAAACTAAATTTCCACATTATGAGACCCACGCAAATTAAAACTTGAATTCTAACAAGTACAAAGACCAAAGTCTCATGTACATTCAATAACACCCCCATGGGAGATGAGTCTTTTCTTCTCAACTAGCGAACGCAAAATCTCCCCTCCCCACAGGAACAAAGACTCTCCAAAGTTAAAAAACTTTCGGAGCTTCATTCTATATGGTAGACACTAGAGACAATGCTTAGATGATTATCCTTCGAACATTTTCTGCCAAATAGGCTAGAAAATCTGGTCCTAAGTACTTGTTCTTCCTTGCCATTTTACCGCATCTAGATTCAAACTCATGAGCCTTGGTGTTCTCTTGATTTGAAATCCTAGTTTGCATTCATTCCTCTAGTTTCAATTTAATTGAACAACTAGAATAGACAGGAGTTACAAACAACAGGTTTGATCATTCTGGGTCAAGGTCCGGACCACTTGGTTCAGACTCAGTTTCCGAACCAAAATTACGTTTAGGGTCAATTCCTTCATCTATGGACAAGGGAAGACATCTCAAATATTTAACAATCATTAATTCAACGAATCGTTCCCACGTCAATATCATTAATCTTGGACCTAAAGACCAAGAAATTGATATACATTACATTACTAGCATATCCAAAGAATATGTAGTCCATAGTTCTGGGACCAAATTCCGCTTGCCTTGGGTTAGGTACTTCTACCTTGGCCAACCAGCACCACAAATCGATATTTGAAAGAAGCAAGGCTATGTCTCCATAACTTATATGGAACTATGTTGTTGTGCTTGTGGAAATTCTGTTAAGAATTTTGTTATCCAAGAGAATGACCTCTCCCCACAATTCTAGTAAAGTCAAGAATTCAACAACATCGCCTTTGCTTCTAACAAAGTATAAATTATATTAATGCCATTGCTATATTCAACAAACACACCAAAGTACGTTTTCCATCTGCACACAAGTCCATTGAACAGAAGGCGGTTTTATACAAGTTAGTTTCATATTCACATGGTGAGCTGAGTGAACTTCACGGTTGAAGTCGCGTACCGACTTACTGTTCAACGATAACCGAGTCGTGTCAAATTCTTTCCACCATGGATTAGGTCAACCAACAATTTCCAAACCTCTAAACCACTTTTCAAGTGGACTAATGCAAGTACCACAAGATACCTAGTATCCGTACTTACAACAAGTTTTTATCTCGATTTCTTTAGTGAACATATCCAACCAATATTTCACAAAACTCATTAAGTTTCTTAGAACTTAACAACACATTAACGTATCAAGACACTATGCATTCTTGAAATGTTATGTGCCAACAATAAGTGGGAAACATTTGTCCATATGACAAACCACAATTTCATAGAATTGTCATTCTCCCCACATTTGGAAAGATTCAAGACTTTAAACGTTTAGTGTAGTCTTTCCATAGGCCGAGAAATAGAATTTCTGCATAACAAGACCCACTCATATGATACTTGAATTTCGACCTTCCATGGACACAAAGTCTCATGCATCTCCCAACACTAGGGACATAATTTCTCATGCATTTCATGTATAACAAATACATATGCATTGAATATGCCAATTTACACAATCATCACACAATATTACATAAACGAAATGTAATAAACTCATCATACAAAACAAACATGACCACACATAGTTTGTATACTTTTGTATGATTGCAAATAGATGATTGAACCAAAACATGCATATAAAGCAACTTCAAAAAGTAACAGCATGAGAACACATATTGCCTTTAACTCTCACAAGTTTCATGTTAAAATCACAACAAGTTTCAACATACACGTACTAACAAAGTTATAGAAGTACGGTAAAGCATGCCCACAATGCATCATAAGAAACTTCATGATACATAAGTAAAAATTCCAAAACCAAATGGAAATAACATGACATACTAACACAACGAACTTGTAAAATTAACCAAACATTTACCAAGCACATGGCAATTTAAACGAGAGAAAGGAAAAAGCATGTAATTCACAAAAAGCAAAATAGTCAGTTCCCGAACATATAGAAATCACACCAAGTTTTAAACTAATGGTTGTGATGGTTGAGTGGTATGTTGCTCAAGTGGTTTGCCAAAGGTTATGTGTTCAAACCCCAACAAATGCAACATTCCAGATTTAATTTTTCATGGCCCCACATATCAACCAGCACTTTAACAAAAAAACGAAAACTTACCGTTATTCGAGCTCAAGTGAACCACCAGCAAAATTAAAAAGAATCTCAGTAACACAAAGGTATCGAACATGACACATCTTGCTTGTCAGCAACTCCTTGTGCCACTGGACCATTGCATCTGTTTATAGCATACATGAACTGAAAAGGTATCTCAATGATCTTACACGAGATTGGATCCACTTCCATCCGTTTCTGTCTCCAAGCAATGACTCCATTCGTATATCCATCTTCAAACACATCAAACAAATTTGTCTTAAGCAAACACATCAAACATTCCAGATTTAATTTTTCATGGCCCCACATATCAACCAGCACTTTAACAAAAAAATGAAAATGTACCGTTATTCGAGCTCAAGTGAACCATCAGCAAAATGAAAAAGAATCTCAGTAACACAAAGGTATCGAACATGACACATCTTGCTTGTCAGCAACTCTTTGTGCCACTGGACCATTGCATCTGTTTGTAGCATACATGAACTGAACAGGTATCTCAAGGATCTTACACGAGATTGGATCCACTTCCATCCGTTTCTGTCTCCAATCAATGACTCCATTCGTATATCCATCTTCAAACACATCAAACAAATTTTTCTTAAGTTGTTGGAAATTTATAGAAGAGCGGCAATATATTAAAGATATATATAAATGAAGTAACATGTAAGAGAACAAATTAAGGACTGCTGCGGTGAGAGTTGGCTCTCGATCCTTAAGACAAATTTTCCCCGCTTAGATGCCTACGGTTGCAATTAGCAAAATGTCTCCCAAGATTACACAACAGGTGAATCTGTAAGCTAGCACTTGAAATCACAGATTCGAGTGGACTACTGCAATATGGAAAGACAGGCTTAAAAGAAGAAGAGAAGAAAGAAGGAGAGAATTGGATATCTCTTGTTATATGTATGAAATCCAACTATGGACCTCTATTTATAGTTTTGTAAAGTTGTGACCAAAAGATGCAATTGTTGAACAAAAGGCTTCTGGTACCGAACAGATATGTACTTTCGTAAGATACAATCATTCACCAAAAGACATGTTGTTCCAGTGGCAACACTTGCCACTTTAGGTGCCCAGGTCATGGGTTTGACACCCACCTGCACCAGCTTTTCAGTATTTTTGCATCTTTTCGTGTACAAATGCACCCCTTGCAAATTCACACTTCAACTCACATTATTTCACAAATGCTACATGGTCCAACTGGAAAGGTACATCTATTGGATGAAATTGGTCATGGGTTCGACAGCCCTTTGTACCATTTTCTCCAATTTTTCACCTTTTCACCTATTCTAGCTCCTTCTTCTTAATTTTAGCTGTGGAACTATTTCCACTCCAACTCTTTGATTTTCCATAACTAGTACATCAACCAACACACTTTGAGCATTAATTACTCTTTGACAATTTAATTTTAGTAATATTTGTTCAAGTGTCTTCTACTACTATAGTAGATAATGCACGTTCCAGAAATATCTGTTTCCGACGTGTGGGGCCCCATTTGGTTGAGATACAAAGTCATAGACAAACCACTCTTTGTTAGCTAAAATTTCAACACTTTTCATCTGAAAACTCATTAATTTCATGATTCAGATTCGGATTCATTGATTCGGCCTCGTTAGTTGTTTTTATACTACAATTCGATTCAGCTTTTGTTCAGACGAAGAGAACAGAGCCTAAGCAGAACTTATCTTAATAAATCTGAAATGAACGGATTAAATAGTTTTCAGATAAAAGAACATAGCCTTAACCAATCAACCCAAACTCTCTTATACAAGGCAAATTGATTAGAACACCAGGCTTGGTATTCTACTAGATCAACATTTATATCTCCTGACGGAGTAGATCAGTCAGTATATAAGAATACGATGTCTACCTATCCGTGAGACTTCCTGCAACCTAAGAGACCTCTACTCTCTAAGATTAACTCAGGGTACACTTACGTATTCAAAATGCCTACTCTAAGCATCTGCCAAAGAACTCAACTAAACACTTATCTTATTTCTGCATTGTAATCAAGAAGTGTCTTAAGACATTTATAACCTCTACAAAATACTATGGGCCCTAGCTCATAAGCATATTCCTAGAATATTTCTTACGTACATCTAGTACTCCTCCGGGACGTCCCGGAGAACTTCATACAAAATGGTTGACGCACAGTTTTAAGTGAAAAAAAGTAATGATAAGATATTTAAAGGTGGAAAAAAAGTGTACTTTTAGTGCTAAAATGTATAATTTGTGTGAAAAGTCGATATTGTTTATTATATGTTGGATGTGGGGTAGCTTTCTTTTTCTGTAAAGTACTTTAGACAGATAGACAATTAAGTTGCAGAAAGTAAATAACACTTTTTATAGTGGTCTCTGAAGGTGGTGTAATCCTTCAACTAATCAAATTCCCCCGTTCTCAGGATTTGAATACACTAAGATGGAAATTGAGTTTCCTTACAAACTCCTATCCTTAGCTAAATCCCTTTATACCCTAAATTCCCAACTTAGTAACCTTGAGCTTTTTTTTTTTTTACTTCCCAAGTCAAGAACTCTTGCTCCTCCAAGGGGTTTTCCTTAACTTTTTAGGTTAAGTAGTTCCTCCCTTCTTCCTAAACATGTTGTTTGGTTTGTTTGAGTGTGATTTTGACAAGACAATGATCACTTACTGATCACAATGTTCCAGTTAGCTTCAATGATCAAGAAACTCAACCAAAGTTCTTATATTTCAAAGACGTGGTGTTTTGTTCCTGAAGAGCATGACTTGTTCTTGTTTAGAAAAAAGTACACTTGTATGTCGCAACTTAAAGCAGGTTCTACTTCTTCACAAGTAGTTTGAAAAGCTTTAGTATTATTAGAAACTTATGAACTTAGAAAACTTGAGAGAAATTGATCGCAATAGCTAGTGTGAGTTCAGTGAAAATTGTGTTTTCTCAAGCTCGAAGTGTTCCTATTTATAGTGTAAAATAGTTTCGTTTGAAATGTATCCGTTTGATAGCATTTCAAAACTTCGAGCTAAATTTTACTATTAGAGGTACAAAACGTTTGTCTTGATTTTCCCTAGCAGTCTTGCTTTTTGGCAGTTGGTCTATTTTGTCTTCTAGCAAAACGTAATTGCCTTATCTTTTTGAGAACATATATTTTCATTGCTTTTTAGAAACTGTGTCCTTCAGTGAGCAGTATATTCATTGAGTGACTTGTTAACTTACTATGTCATAGTATATATTTTCACTTAGTCAAATGTGTCCCTGAGACATTTCCACTTGCTGAGAAAAAGTTCTCTTCTTCAACAGGCTTATACAACCAGTCTGAGCCTCCAACAACTTGTAATCCTCTTGGGTCGAAACTGTTCCCCTAGTTTGCAAGTATCTTTGTAGAAGATAGTTGAGGAACTATAGTGTCCGGGGAGCTTAGGACGCCTTGGACATATTTTTGTATCAACATATGTCCCCCTAGTTTTCAAGTATCTTTGTAGAAGATAGTTGAGGAACTATAGTGTCCGGGGAGCTTAGGACGCCTTTGACGCCTTGGACATATTTCTGTATCAACATATATCCCCCTAATTTCCAAGTATCTTTGTAGAAGATAGTTGAGGAACTATAGGGCCCGGGGAGTTTCTTCGTGGGATCAATCTTGTGAGCTCTGAAGAGAAATTTTCCTTATCCGTTTCCTCTACAGTTTTTCCTCTATCTCTTCCCCCCCCCCCCCTTCTTACAGTCCAAGACGGGAGATGTCCCATCTCAGACGGTAGGAAACGAGGTATTTGTAGCGAGATAGGGTCAAACGTGAAGGCTTAGGACTTTGGAAAATTTTGTCGCTCAGATGTGCGGATCTGAGGTGCCATGCCGGCTAAATTTTTCCGTGTAAATTTTGTCACTCAGATGTCGGATCCGGACTTCAAAAAAATATATATAACTTCTTCCATTTGCCACACTCCTTAGAGAGAAGAATTTTTTAAGTTCTTTAATGGGCACATAGGCTAGGACCTATGCCGTCCTAAGTAGACCTTAGCGATGGTGTAGTAGTGCTTTGGAAGAAGATCTGAGCCTAGTTGTCCAAGCCAAGACCAGCTTGTATTAGCTACTTAGTAGGATTGACTTAACCCCTTTTGTACATTCGAGGGTCTTCTGTTGTGAGGCGTCCGACCCGGAGTTTGTCCGGTCCTAGGCTAGCTTCGGACGTTAGGCTTCCTTTTGTATGTTTATTCAGTAAGAGAGATTGGACATGTGGTGAGGTTGGGTCGGACTGAGTAGATACGAAAGGACGTAGGATAAAGACGCTTTTCGTTAGTGGAAAGATCCGAAAGTGGACATCCGAATGGACGAGAGTCCGTGTGAGAGGATAACTCATCCATCCGTAAGAGGGATGGGGTGTTATCTCTTTACGACAACCGATTTTTCGGGATGGTCCGAAGTAGGACATTCGAACGGACGAGAGTCCGTGTGAGAGGATAACTCATCCATCCGTAAGAGGGATGGGTTCTTTTTAAACAACCGGTGTTGCGGGATGGTCCGAAAGGAGGACATCCGAATGGATGAGAGTCCGTGTTATGTCGAGACGGTCGGGCTTATATTGAAATACTTACGCCGAGATGGTCGGGCTTATATTGAAATACTTATGCCGAGACGGTCGGGCTTATATTGAAGTACTTATGCCGCGACGGTCGGGCTTATATTGAAGTACTTATGCCGAGGCGTTCGGGCTAATATTGAAGTACTTATGCCGAGGCGGTTGGGCTTATATAATTTCGTAGGTGTCGGCCCCCCTTATTAATCGGAAACATGTCCTTGACGAATCATGTACGCTTGTCGTAAATGAAGTATTGATAAATAATGCGTGCGTGCGTGCATGATGAATGAATGAATGAATGATGCGATGGATGTGAATGTATGGTAAATGATGATTTCAAGTTATGTCAAAATACTTACTTTTTCATCGAAAAATGTAGAGCATTATTTTTGGTTCTCCGTTTTAAGAGAAGCCAGCGAAATTGGAGATCGGGATTCGAAATAAACAAATCCCAACCTTTGAAAGTATCTCCTAGCTTTTAAGCTTATGGAGTTGACCTCACTTTTGCTTGTGCAGCTAAAGGTGTAAGATGCTTGTCCTAGCCACTCTGGTGGTAGGAGACTTGTCCTGGCCACTTTGGCATTGGAGACGGTCCTAGCCACTTTGGCGGTAGGAGGCTGTCCTAGCCAAATTTGTAGCAACTGTCGGATGTTTGTAGAACGATGAGTGTCTTACTTAGTTGGTCCAAAGGACGTAGTCTGGCCTTAGGACGCGATATCTAAGACATGTCAAGGACCCGCTCCGAGGATATGGTGAGAACATGGTCCGAGGCCACGGTGAGAACCTGCTCCGAGGAGATGGTAAGAACCAGGTCCGAGGACAGGGTAAGAACATGGTCCGAGGCCACGGTGAGAACCTGCTCCGAGGAGATGGTGAGAACCGGGTCCGAGGACATGGTCCGACCTTATTCGGCCTTAGGGAGCCTAGGATATGGTTCCCAGGATGTGGTCCGAGGATTGTCCCTAGGGCGTGGTCCTATCCTGCCTTCCTTGGATGATTTTTGCTAAGTGCTCCACTGACCTCATCTTCTTTTGCCCTCTCAAACCTTTTTAGGAAGAGCGTGATGATATCCACCTAAGATTTGATGGAGACATCGGGTAAGAGTGGTTGAGAAGGTAAGAGCCTTCATGTTATCATTCAGACCATTTGACTCCATCCGGCTCTCATACCTAGTTAGATGACCCACGGGACAAGTATCACTCGTCCTATTCGCATGAGAGGTCTCCCTCACGGCCTAGGAGCTGAACTTCTTACTGCTGCACTAACGGTTCTCGCTGATCTTCTTGGTTTTTCCATTGCTAGAGTACAGAACTTCTTGTAACGCTTCCCACAGACGGCGCCAAAATGTTGAGGGTATAAGTCCCCCAACCACTTAGAGATTGCTCCTTAAATTGCTCCACACACAATGACTAGGATACCTTTAGGTAAGAACCACCACACTCTTAAGAGCCAACGTGTAAGGACCCGAGATCCTAAGCTTCTTCAAGATGTCTTCTTGGTAAGGACCTGAGGTCCTAAGCTTCTTCAAGGTGTCTTCTTGGAAAGGACCTTCACAAGTGACTTGGAGGGGGGGGGGGGGGTTTAGGACCGTAGACCCGGTTTGCTAAGTGTCAAACCGGTCTGAGACTTTACTCAAGAGAGACTGAAGATCTACTCTGTATAATAGTCGGGAAGGTAATTGTCTGGGAAGAAGGCTTGACTTACCCTGCATTATGAGGATATGTCCCATATTTATTGGTTTCCCTTGAGAAAGTGAGGACTCACAAGATTGCGCCCAAGTGTAAGGCTCAAATTGCGCGAACAATGCTCTATTAGGCCCATGGCCCAATGTCTTGATAGGCCTATGACCCAATAGGTTGGTTGGGTTAGGACATCCTGCTTAGGACTGTAGTCCGATAGAGCGGTTAGGACGTCCCGCTTAGGACTGTAGTCTGTGACAGAGCGGTTAGGATATCCCGCTTAGGACTGTAGTCCGATAGAGCGGTTAGGACGTCCCACTTAGGACTGTAGTCTGATAGAGCGGTTAGGACGTCCCACTTAAGACTGTAGTCCGTGACAGAGCGGTTAGGACGTCATGGACATATTTCTGTATCAACAGAAACTATTCGGCCGTTGTTTTTTAGTGAAGGTCTTCATCAAGTTTTCGAAGAATAAAATTACATACTATTGAAAACCTAACACTTATACAAGTTACTAAACTATCAGTCAATAAGGTTCCTTTTTTACAATGTTCATGTTAAAAACATTAGGACTAAAAGTCTACTTAGCCAATGAGTCTAAAGGTGTCACGTGATTGCTAATTAAAAACTACACTTACACTAACATATTATATATAAACTAATTTAACGTCAATATATTCATGAATTAATGGGACAAAACGAGACCACGTAGTAGAAATTATCATTTTTTTAGAATTTTACGCACACTTAAACTTGAAATTATTGGAGATGGAGTAGACCACAGTGGTAATTAAAACGGTTCGGATAGTAATGCAACGTAACATATATGGCAAAACGACAGGAAAACCAGATAGTTGCGTTTATCTCGTATAGCCAATACTTTTCTTGTCCTTTTTAATATAATACACAATTTACAAATAAATGGAGTATTTACTCCTTCCTTCCTGCATACTGCATACATTGGCCCAATTGAATTGTGGTCTGGTCTGGTCTGGTCTTTAGTTTAACTCAGTGGACAAATTTAGTTGCAAGTTGCAACCTACGTACAAAGATATTTGGACTCGTTTGTAATTGCAAATCTTGTACTATGCCTCTTCAATATTTTCCTTTTCTACTTCTGGAAATCTTCAGCTTTTACTTCACGAAAACAGGATTACCATTTTTGTGCTAAAAGCCAGCAACATTTTGGGATTCCACCCCAACTAATTTTACACGTTCCCAAAACAATTATGAACGTACTACTATATACATATTTATTATATCTTTTTATCTAGGATCTAGCAACATCTAGTACCTTCAAGTTCATATAACAAGTGTTCAAAACTAGACTCTAAAAATGCAACAAGAACCGTGAAGGAAGAAAAATTAAGAATTTGGAATGAGAAGTCACCAGAAAGAACAGCGCACAATCCAATTAAAGTTCGAAATTCACTCCTTAAGAATCCGTTTTTAAGGGGAAAATTCTTCAATATCTAGATCTATTAGACCTTGTGGTTGAAAATAATATTCATAACTTGATAAATGAGTTTATTAAATTACAATCATTTCTCAAGTTATGTGTTTTATTCGAAAAACAAGGTCTACAACTTACTCATAAACCCATTATAATCAAGCCCGAGCCTAATTCGGTTCATTAACAATACTAACTATTTTTCGAGCTCGAATTAGAGTCATAATAATTAAAATGTATTCGGCTTATTTAGTTCGAGTTGTAGCTGAGTTCGAGCTCGACATACACATAAACAATAGTTTGTACCAACTCAATTCATTTTTGTAGTTTGCTTAATAAATTTCATTTTGTGATTTGTTTTGTAATAATGGACCATTCCGCTGGGAATGGCCGTCAAAAACCGAAATTTCTTTCAACGAGAAACTCCCATTTCGAATGTCATTAGGTTAAATTCAAGAGTAGTTTTTATATATAATTAAAAGTGTGAAGGATACATAAAAAAATTTTAAAAAAAGTGTGAAGGAGATCCCTGAAAGTACGGGAATAAGAACAAAACATGATTAAAAGAATAATCAAACAGAATCATTTGAAAGTAATATCTCTAGTCCAAAGCTCGATCGATCCCTAATTATTTATTCTTAAACACAATTTCGTGGCACCATATGAAAGCATGGGATTCTTGTTTAACATATATTCCGAATTTATATATCACATGCCCTCTGTGCATTCTCTTAATCAAAGAATTTGTACTCATCCTTTTTCTTTTTCTTAAAAAAATTGTTCATGAATCAAAACAATGCATCCACTCTTGAAACTTTGCTGACGAGAGATCTTCTTTCTACTTAACCAGTCAAAACTTCATTTGGAAAAACGATGAAGAGTACACAGGTTCCAGCTGCCAAACTTTTTTTTGTTTTGTTGACGTTGATCACAGATTCCAGCTGCCAAACTTTTTATTAGACTCCAAACAAATTCACTAATGGTAGAATAAAATTACATGGAGCATTAGAAATGTTCATACAAGAATACATATGATAAAATTTCATGTCATTTAATATCTCGAACTTATAGAGAGATGTGGAATCTAACGATTCATAAATAGAATTTGTCTATTTACTAGTTTGGAGATGGGTTGGACCGTTTTTTTGTACATTTTGGGGCTGCTTGGTCTTGTAATTTGTGAATACTGGTGTTCTCTAGTGAAGCAATAATTAATACTTTAACTTATTCAAAAATATTAATACATACTCCCCGCACTCGTAGTCGGTTTCAACATCATTGGGGAGGTCATTCTAGTGTCATGATAGAATTTCATCTCATCTAAAAACTCAAATTTATAAAGAGGTGTGCAATCTAACTATATATTTATATTAATGCTTCAATAACATCCCATCTAAACTATTACCAGTAAAGTCTCCAAATCTAGAACCATTTTTGTCAAGACATACTAGATGATGTGGGTGACCATTCTTCTTTTCATCTAATTTGAGGCTGATCGGGTGATTTTGTTGTCTCTAGTTAACAAGTAGTGTGTAGAAAGATTGATACTTATATTTTTTGGGAGCATTTCTAAGGCCTTGTGTAATTGTTTAAGGACAGTGAATAAATTTTCTTGATTCGGAAAAAAAGCATTTTATGACATAAGATCACCCCAAAAAAGGTTTTTTAGAAAATTGTAAGTGTTAAAAATAAATGCGTGCAAACCATTATTTAACAATTTTATGGAGTCATGAATTTGGTCATGATATAAAAATTCTGGGAAATAGGAATGGAAATTTTTTCCGTGGCTTAACTCCCGATGGAATTTTCTCGTTCGACGAATTGTCAATTCGTCCAAATACGTATTTGAACCATCACTATTTAGCGCTAGACAATATTCCATCGTCAAATTGCAATCCATCTTTGAATAGATTTTTTGAAAATTAAATTGAAAACACTTGATGGATTAAGGTTCTCATCCCTGGTCCATAGCTATTTAGCAACTAAATTCGGGTTCCGGATTTACTGTGCAAATTGGTGTGCATAATACTGTTTGACCCAATGCGATGGAGACACATGGCCACGACTTAAGCCAACAACAAAAAGCCCAAAACTTTTCTCTCGGCTGACAAAATGGCTTGGCTTAACAACTTATGATTAATGTTAATTAATTACTCCTAATTAGGCAAAGAAAAAAGAAAACTTGGAGACTTTTGAGTAGCGGCGCTTCTTCTCCAACTCCATCATCCTCCCGCCGCGCCGAAGTTACTCCAATCACCATCCTCCACCGAAGTCACACGCATCCCCTTAATCCTCTCGAATTTTAGAATAAATAGTGGTGATGCTCCCACTATTTCACTCTTTCTTGACGAATCCTACACAAAAACTTCTGGAGATGGATTATCGAGAATCTTACTTTAATCGCCGTAATGAAGCACTTTCACTTCTAAAATGGAAAGGGATTTTGGATGGATGGAGGAATTGGAACTCTAAAATTCGAGAGGATTAAGGGGACGCGTGTGACTTCGGTGGAGGATGGTGATTGGAGTAACTTTGCCAAGGAGTAAGTAATTAACATTAATCATAAGTTGTAAGCTGCCATTTTGTCAACAAAGATTGGGATGCACACCAATTTGAATTCAAGAAGCCCTAAATCATCATCATCTATAAATAGTATTTTCTTTTAAAATTAAAAAAATGACTGAAAACTTTAGAGATGGATTAAAGTAACTCTCACTCTTCTGGAAGTGTCCAGAATTGGGTATTCGCTCAAAATTAAACTAGGAAGGTGATCTTCGTCATGAGTTGCCTCAAATATCTTATGCGAGAGTATTCTTTCAATGAGCTGAAAGAGACTTTTTAAAACAACGACTAAGAGTAAAGAAATGTAAGACTGACTATTGTTCTTTATTATTATTATTTTTTTTTTTGCCTTTTCATTATTTCCCTTTTTTCTTTAATTCTGGATACTATTTTTTCAGTCATATGCGGTTTATTAATTGGACACATTCGACTCTTTTATACTCAAATTTTTGGAAGTGTCTGTTTTACCGATAATCTGCACTTTTGTGCGTGTCAGTTAGGTGCGCATGCCATCAACCTTCACGAAAATATAGCTTTTTAGGGCCACGCCGATATGTGGGTAGTATCTGAAACATGGCCAACACGACTAACGGTAATCACTAGGACCTTAGACCACCCCGAGACTCAAAAAAAAAATTAGAGAACAGGATCCAAAGTTACAAATTATCTACCAATTAGTTCAATCAAGAATATGAACAGTCGTGAACGTAAGAGAACCCCCTCCAAACATGTTCCTTGGAATGGATGAATTCAGTAAAAAGCACATGTCGTTCGTCATCCCCACATAAATAGAATACACATAAGTATGATGAGGCGCAAAAAAATCGTAAAAGTTAACCCTTCCTAGGAGTCACACAATGCATACGCCGGTATAATTTCTTGTCATCAGCTACTAGGCTTGTCACGGACTTTTTGGACTACAAAGTTACACATACTTCCTATTTACAAGAGAAATGAACTTAAATGATTTAAAATTTACCAACTACTACTAGTTAATAATCATTCAAAGCATAAGCAGGCTAGCAACTTCACCACCTACAATAGATGTACGACTGGAAAATACTCATACTCACCTAATTTTTTTGAAAAATAAGCAAAAAACGCAGGCCAAAAGACTCTAACTAAGAAACTAAAATAAAAAATAATAAAAGAGAAACAAACACATACAGGTGGATAACGTACCACCCCACATAGTCACAAAGTGCCTAACATACCACTTAAATACAAAGTACAAAAATGTACAAGACAACGTAATCATGAATAACACACTTTAATCAGCCTCCCCAAACTTACGCTATAGCTACACCCTAGCCATAGAAACATGAATAAGCTGGTAAAAAGAAATTCGTAGAGTGAATTGATCCCCACATACTTGGAAGTTCAAACTTGAACAAAATATTACTCTCTAGCTTCATTTTACTATCAAGATATGTTAGAACATAAAATTTTATGATTTGAATGTTAACCCGCTATGACCTTATTTCAAGGCGTACATAGTTACATATTGATTATAAATCGGGATGTATTGAACATTGAGATATCTTGCCAATAGTACTAATGATTTATTCACCTAAGTGAAATACGATTTCAGTGCTAAAATACAATACAAGAAGAATGGCAAGATAAGACAGTTGGTACTCCTGAGGAGTAATGTATGCCCATGAAAGGAATAAATATTTGAATTATAATAGATGGCATAGATGAAAGGAAATGGTACCCACGAACAATATTCGGATATCGATGATCAATACTGACTTGAAAAAAAAAAATAGCAAAGAGATTTGATGTACCGGTATACATGGAACCGAGAAATTTATAAGCATATGCAAAAATCGATGGACATAAATTATTGGACATGTAAGTCCATTTGATAGCATCATCGTGATGATAGAAAAATTGAGCTCTTGGACTTGAAGTACGTTTTGATTAACGAATTCGAAATACGTACGGTACATTTTTGTTTTATCGAGTCAATTTCATAGGCATTTAGATACTAAACATTGCATCATAATATGTCTATTCTTGCATAGCTTAAATTATTTAGTTTTTTCTAGTATCCTTAGGCATGATGATGCATACTCACATGTTTATCTTTATCTTAAATGTTACCACTTATACACAACCCTGAAGATTGTGCACATGAATTGTGTATGGATTACTAATACAATTATTTGAGAAAGATCAATGAGGGGAGATATCATTGACTAAATGTATCATGTTAGCAAACATGGATTGAATGAGTACAGTTCTTGGAGGACTAATGTTTCATATATGCAAATCTCTATACTCATTTCATAATCAACTTCACGTTGATAAAATTCACTACAAGTGAATGATTGAAGTTTGAGATAAAATTCTCAATACTCGTGAAAAGTAGTATTGGTTACACCAATGTTGGCTCAACCTGGAATTTGAGCATGTAAAGGAATATATTTAAAGATCAATGACTTCTTGTTAACCTTGAGGTTGACATGGTCCAGAAGTACCTTAATCATTTGTCAAGTAAGAATTCAAATTCTTAAAAGTTGAGTTAACAAGAAGTTACAATTCCTTACTATACCTCCTGAAGAAGGTATGTATCTAGTCAAGTAAATGGAGATAACGACCGAAAATCAATGAGTACTGTTGTGCATTCCAAGAGCAATTGTTGCACTCTTTTTTCCTTTCTATGTTTTTGTCCCATTGGATTTTTGCTAGTAATGTTTTAACGAGGCAACATTATAAGCGCATATAATTATCTCCACATCTCCATATCTTTTATACATATGATAAATATAAGGTCATAAGACTTATTGGTCTAACTTTACAATACAATGGGGCAATATATCTTTTGCGTACCAACCGTCACCAACCATGTTCATTTAAGGGGAATGCTATGTATAAATGCACAAAAGTTAGTAGGTGATGTACATGGGTTAGTGGATGTACGCAAGTTAATGGAGATGTCTTAGCCTCTTGAGATCACTTTTCAATTGTATAAATCTTGTGCTCTCATTTTGATATAAGAACAAACTCTACATTATATTCTCTTCTCTTCTCTATTTCCTCTCCTTTTCTCTTAACATCTTTCAAAATGTCATATTAAAAGCTCAAATGTACTTAAACTTTATAATTTTCACATAAATGAACCTTAACTATAATGTTTTAATATAGATTGATGTTTTAGGGTGGAATTACTAAGAACATGGAAACTTGATTTTCATGAACCTTAATAGATTAACAATTAAGTTTTGATCCAAAATCTCATTTTTGTGCTCACCAAAAGATTAAACCAAACATGCCTTAAGTAAAAAATTAAAAATTAGACCTTATATCATTTTAAATTATTATTTTAAAAAAATCAAATTGGACGCTTTGTGGCAGACTCCGCCAATAATGTTTGTTTCATTAGTTTAAGCATCACCGATATTAGTTTCACTAGTTTCAGCGCCAAATGTGTTAGTTTCAACATTAACGATGTTAGTTTCACTAACATTATAATCGACATGTGTGTAAGTTTCAACATTAAGTATTAGTTTCAATGTTGATTTAATTGGTTTCATGTGAAAGCAAGCTGGATAGTTTCATTAGTAAAAAATAAAAATGAAACTTTTTATCATTTTAAATTATTATTAAAAATATTAAATTGGAGACTTTCTGGTGGAGCTTCTATTAATGGCGGATGTTGAGGGGTTGAGCCTCAAACACTAACTAAACTACTACAAATCCCTATTCTAAGGTCCGCCTCCAACTTGAAGTCCAACCTGGTGACTTGGCCCGAGCCGGGACACCTGAAAAGACTAAGTGGGGGGGGGGGGGGGTGGTTAGATAGGTAACCCGGTTTGCTAGATGTCAAACCGGGAAAAGACTTTACTCAAGAGAGAGAGGAAGGCTCTCAGTGTAGTAGTTATGAGGGAAGTTATGACAAGAGTTGACTTACCTTAAGGTCTTGGACCTTGTGTTATATTTATAGTTATCATATACTTATGAAGAGGTTCATAAGATGATGCCAAGTGTATGTTCAGGATTTGGACAACAATGCTCCCTTGGCCCATGGCCCAATAGTATGTGAGGGTCTAACACTATTAGATGGGCCTGGGAGGGTAGATTGGTCATTTTTCCCCTCAGAGTACTATTTCCGCTGATGGGTCCGTGTGAGACCCTTTAGAATGATCCGAGCTCTGTTGAGTTGGTCTGTTCCTAGGTAGCTCAGTGACGGTCCGAGATACTAGCTGATCGAAAGTATCTTGGAGGTTCTAGTGTATACGTTTGGTCTTATTGTTAAGGTGGCATCGAGTTTATCTCGTCCGGTCCGTTTGGCATCCTAGGACTGACAGTGTGTGGTACTTGGTGAGACCATGTGACCTTTTGTCAGGTTCGGAAGTCGTGCACCTAGCTAGGTCGGACCAGCTGAAGAGGTGTATTGACTTGAGCGTACTGATTGACCTGGAAGGCTTTCCTTAAGGCGGATTAGCCAAGATCGGATAAGTACTGAATTGTCTATTTTAGCCTTGATGCACTCTAGGACACGCTCTATGGCGCCCTTAATGGATTGGACGTATATCCGTATTAACATATGTCCCCCTAGTTTCCAAGTATCTTAGTAGAAGATAGTTGTGGAACTATGAGTAAAGGAACAAGTGTGTTTAGGAGCGTGTCCGAATCGTTAATTGTGAAAGGAAAAAATCCCTTCTTTCCATGCAAAATATCCGTATCCGTGTTTCAAGAAATTAATCTCTCTCTCTCTCTCTCTCTCTCTCTCTCTCTCTCTCTCTCTCCCCCCCCCCCCTTTCATTCTACAGTCCGGGATAGGAAAAATCACGGACTGTAGAAGGAAAAGGTATTTGTATCCGAGATATATCGCGATCCAAGTACGGTTTTAGGATTTAAAGAAGTCTCTTGTGGAAGAGTGTGTAAGAAGTAATCCGTTGGGTTGGATATATAAAATGGTTCATCTGGGCCGATGAATAGTGATCCAAGAGGCCCAGTAAGTCATCCGTCCAGCCCATGAGTGAGGATCCTGAGATAGTGGAGAATTTCCAAAATAAATTTAATGGGGCGTGATGTAATTTCGTCAAATGTGAACCGATGCAACCGTTGGATTGAAATGATCAACGGCTGGGGTTGGAATCAAAGTGATGCGATGCTTCAGCTTCCCCAACTAACCCTCTATAAATAGTTGCCATATCTGTCATTGTCACACTTTAGCCAAATTGAATTCAGAGCACTCCTAAGCAATCCGAGCAAGTAACTAACTTCCGAGCAAGCAAGGTTTCCAGTGAGTAATCAGATCTGCCGTGCAAGTCACTGTCAGAGAGCTAGCAAGGCTTCGTCGTCCGTCAATCTTTCTCCAGCTACTTTATCAAGTAAGTAAATTTGGCTTTCTCTAAACTCTAAGTATTTTTCTTCTTTCTCGGATGCATGTATGCGTTGTTGAATTTCCATGCTCGTATGCTGTATAGATAGGTTTTTTTTTTTTTTTTTTTGGCCAAGTAATGTGTCGTACATTGTTTTGGTGACTCTAGCGTTGCATGCGTTCCGTAGTTGAGCTATGGTACCAATTTGTAGGTATGACTCGTAGATTTGCCTTGTAAATGTGCCATGTATAGTAGAATATAGCGCCAGTAGGCTTGTTGAGATTCCTGTTACCTTGCCTCGTGTAGTAGATAATAGTGCCAATTGGCACGTAGAATTCCCCTGTGGCATGACCTTGTGTGCCAAGCTTGGTGCCAATAGGTAGAGACAATGGCCCCTAGGAACACACAATCAAGTAGGATTTTTTCGGACCATGGGACTTAATAAGATACATAAACGGACTCTCGGACGACCACAATATCATTTTCTAATCCGTTTCCTTGTGCCCTAGGAGCGATAGTCAGAATCAACACGAAGCTCATGATTATGATGATGGAATAAACCAAGGATCCGAGTCTGTCGTGGTAACCTCGTCCGCATCATACAATCCGGAACTGGAGATTCGACAAAACAGACTTCCCGCGGAGGAACGTAACGCAGACGTTGTCTCTTTTGGAGATTCAGATGTTGGGCATGGGGTCCGAGACTCTGTCACTAACCGGAACGAGACTGTGAGAAACGAGACAGATGTCGCGAGAACAAAGGTACGAGTCCAATCTCGGACCATTGGCAGCGGTGGCATGCCTGCTGACATGAGCATGCCTCGGACGGAACAAGGAGGTGATACTGATCGTGAGGCAGAAGATATAGAGATGTTCGAGGCTGGGGAGGAGGACCGTGTGGTGATGGAAACTGGTACGACCAATCTAAGTACATCTGGGAGACCCGAACATGGAGAAGAAGAGGAGGAAGAAGGAGAAGAAGAAGATGATGACGAGGAGGAAGAGGAGGAAGCCCCTCAAGCTGCTCGTCCGCGGGGGACGCTCTGGGCATCGGATTGTTTTGTCATTATCGCGGACCCCTGTGGTGAACTGAACGCGGATGGTTTGCTCCCCACTTGTTCGTCCAAGGTAAAGCCTGAGGATATCCCGGACTGGAGGCAGAAGTGGGAAATTCCCGAGTCCGTCAAGATTATGGTTCCAGAGCCTGGGCACGCTTTCTACAATCCACCAGCTGGATATATGTGTGTGCACGAAGCGGCTTTCTCCTGCGGATGGAAGGTCCCCATTGCCTCCAAGTTTAAGCACATATTGAATCACACCGGAATAGGTCCGAGCCAGGTCATCCCCAAATCCTTGGAAAACCTGATTTGCTTCGTGGTCTTCTATGCGAAGAAGGGGCAACATGTAAATTTTGAAAATTTCCGGCAGTTATTTAACGTAACCTTTAGTCCGGGGATCCCCTTTTCTACACGTTTGTGAATAGGAAGTCATACAACTTCATCTCTGATTCCATCTCCTCGCTCGGATCGAAGTGGTGGGAGAAATACATCTTCGTGCGGATGGCCTTGAAGCCTGGGGAGTCCGCAAGGAGACGAGAGCAGTGGGGGTTGCCCACAAAATTTTTGAGGGAGAGCATTCCGGATTGGCGCCCTCTTCCTAAAAATGTGGCTCCGTGGGTGGTGGAGATCCATAAGAAAAATAACCCACCAACTTATCCGTCCCACGGATTGATTTGTCAGCCGCTGCCCTATTTGTGCGGACTGACTGGCGTCGTGGAGGTCGGAGGGAAGACCGACTTCTGTAAGGATTCTTTAGGGTTCATGTTTTCTTTCTGTCTTTTAAGTGTCATATATAATTATCATATGAGACTGCTATTCGTAGTTTGACAGATCCGTTGCTGACATCGCTTGTTCCTTTCGCAGCTTACTGGTTTGAATACATAATGTCGACCCTCCGTGAAAAGAAGAAGCAACAGAGGGAGCAGCAGGCCCTTGAGCTTGCCACTGGCCAGAGGGCCAGGATCATCAATACTTTCGTGGGTTTGCCTATGGCAGACCCCAAAAATGCAGCCCTATTTGCTGCCGAAGAAGAGAGACGGAAGAAGGCGGGTGAGGATCCGCAGATCTTGGAGGTGCCCAACAAGGGCAAAGGTCCTGCGACCCGTAGTGCTACTACGTCGAAGCCACCAACCGCAGGTGCTCCGAGGACGTCTGGGCCTGGTGGTTCCGCTGCGTCCGCGCCTCCGTAGGATGTGTTGATGCGGGATGCCATCGTCTCTGGCAAGAAGAGGGGCGCGACCTCGGATGCTTCTCCTGCATCGAAGAGACAGCTTTTCTCCGCGGTTCTGCCGTTATCTGATCAAGCGGCCCTTGACGCGGAGTATGAATGGAGTCGCGGACTCCCTGAGGTTGAGAGGGTCGGAGAAATCCATGAACTCCATCAAAGGGTAAGTACCTTCCGCCTGTTTTCTTTGTTTGATTTCAGCTTTTGGCTAAAGATATAACTTCTGACTTTACGGACTTCTTGTAGCTCGGATGCATGATCAATGCCATGCAGTGGAAGGCCAGTGAGTGGGCCACTATTGAGGAGGACTTGCATAAGGCGTTGGCTCCATCAGTGGAGGAGGCGGAGAAGGTTAAGCGGGCGGAGGCCCAATTGAAGAAGAAGGATACGCTCCTCGCCAAGTTGAAGGCTAGCTGGGAAGAGGCTAAGTCGGACGTGGAGTAGCAGGAGAACTTCATTGACACATCGATGAAGGCGTTCCTGGAGTCCAACGATGCTCTCCTCGAAGATCTCCAGTTCTCCCGGCTTGAAGCTGTTAAGGACTTCATGAAGTCGGACTCCTTCAAGTTCTTCATGGCAGACAAGGCCGACGCTCTCCGCCTGGAGGGGTTCTCATCCGCCATTGGCCAATTACAAGCAAAGGGGTTGGTGCCTCCAAACTTTGACTGGAAGGCGGAAGGATTGGATCCATCCGCGGACGCTGGTGGAGTTGAAATCCCGGTGAAAATCATCCCAGGTGAGCGGTTAGCGGCATGTGAGTTCGCGGAGTTGGTCACCGAGGAAGGTGAAATTGAAATCACCAACAGCGGACCTTTTCTTCCCAAATGTGTCCCGGGAGATATAGGGAAGGTATGCTTCATGCCTTTCCATGATAACATGAATTATCTGAAGAATTGGTACTTCATGCCTTCTCGGATTGTTGGCCATGACACGGACTTTAACTTGTTCGAAAGCATAAAGGCTTCCTTTGATGTTGTTGCCGAGTCACGCGCGGGTGCCTCAAATGCCAATCCGTCCTCCACCAATCCACCTGGAACTGATGAAGCCGGCCTAAGCCAGCCCCCTCCTCAATGAGAAGTCCGGGGTATGGCCCGTAGAAATGCTGTAACTTTTGAATATTAATTTTTAATTGCACGCATCTGTTGCCAAGTACATTGATTTCCCGTTCTGTAATAGTAATGCAAGTACAATATGCTTCTTTTGATATATCAATGCTTCTATTCTTATGCTTTCTTGATCCGTCATGTTATGCGTAGTCTTAGTAGTCTGCATAAATGCACAACTCTTGCAAGCTCGGATCATTTTGAGATATATTTGATTTAAAGCAAGCAGTTTGATCCTCGGACTACTCGATAGACTTAACCTTTGGGTGTTTCTGCAAATGAAGTTTGTCGGATTTTTCGATGAGTGAATACTCGGATACTTTTGTAGGACAGTCAAGGACATGGGCTCAATATGATCAGATGGGGTAAGCCCAAATGATCTAATATTGTCTGGCCCTTACGAATGTCCCAAGCCCATCGTCGACCTCAAACTTATTACGTGGCGGACGCTGATTGGTTCGTCCTATCTATAAATACCCGAGTTCCCTCCACTGCATTGATAGCATAAATCTGATTCTAATTTTCATCTTGTTAAAAATTTCATCCTTCTTTCTCAAGCTCGGACTGATCTTACAGTTTGAGCCTAGTGGTCCCAATAGGAAGACGATGTCTTGACTAGTCTCCCCATCGAGACTCCCGTCCATTCTCAAATTGGCATGTATTGTTTTGAGTTTGAGAGTGGCGTGGGTCTAGAGGGATAGACTACTTGAGATCTGTTGTTAGGAAATGTAGATCTTGGCAAATTTTCCGATCAAGGTAAGCTGACGGACGACCGTACGATCAATGTGTTAGATCCGTATTTTGGATTAAAACGAATGGATATGTTGAAGAATCTTAGTGTCCGGAGGTTGATTCTTGATTTGTTCGTGTTACAGGTACATCCCATTGCTCGTTGTCTATAGAAAGATTGATGATGTTGGTGTGCTGATGGACCCCTTTTGCTTGAGAGATCTTTTGGTGAATTTATGGTATATCTCGGAGAATAGGACAAGCTCTTCCATTGTAGTGTAGATATTGTAGTGATCCGTATATATATGTCGGATCGTAGTGCATACAAAGGAGATTTTGTGTTTCGTTGTTTATTTGTACAAACAAGATTGTTGTTAGAATCTTTTTTTGCCATGTAAATAATCAAATTTCGTTTTGAAATGAAAGATGAAAGTTGTATTGATTTGCCGTAAATTCAATTACAACTTGTGAGCTGCATGGCCAATGACAAAAGAGTTTACAAAAATAGAACTGACGGAGTTCCGTGTAACAAACGGTTTAAGCCTAGAATGTCAAAACAACTGACGGAGTTCCATGTAACAAGCCCTAAGCATAGTACTTTTGAAGGTTCTTGGCATTCCAAGTACGCTTGAGTGGGTGTCCGTGCTCGTCCTCCAGTTCATAACTTCCATTCACTCTTGCACCAACAATCTTGTAAGGTCCTTCCCACTTAGGCTTGAGCTTCCCAACATTGCTCAAGATATCAACTCTGCGGAGCACCAGGTCTCCGACCTGTAAATCTTTAGCTTGAATATTTTTGTTGTAGGCTCGGGCTGTAGTTGCTTGATATCTGTGGATATTATCCAATGCCTCGGTCCTCTTCTGTTCTAGCATATCTAGGTCATAGGTCCGAGCTTCCTGATTGGCGGAATCATGGAATTCTTGGACCCTCATTGTTTCGACTGCAATTTCCGCTGGTATGACTGCTTTCGTGCCATAAACCAGAGCAAATGGGGTCTCCCTAGTTGCAGTCCGTGCTGTGGTGCGGTGAGCCCAGAGTACACCGTCCAGGTCATCCGCCCAACTATCCTGAGAGGTCCTCAGTCGCTTCTCCAGGATCTTAACAATTGTTTTGTTCTTGGATTCAGCTTGTCCATTAGCCTGTGGATATCCAACAAATGTAAAGCATTGCTCAATCTTGAAAGAGGCCAACCATTCCTTGAGTTTGTTGCCTGAAAATTGAGCACCATTATCCGAGACAAGAACTCTCGGTAAGCCAAAGCGACAAATGATGTTTTTCCAAATGAAGGTCCGCACATGGCTTTCCATGATAGTGGCCACTACTCCCGCTTCTACCCATTTGGTGAAATATTCCACAGCTACAATTAAGAATTTCTTCTGTTGAGTGCTTCTTGGGAAAGGTCCGGCAATATCAATACCCCATTGATCAAACAGGCATGCTATGACTGACGAAATCATAGGGTGTGTCGGGCGATGGGGGACATTTGCATAATACTGACAATCAAGGGCAATTTCGGGCGAAGCTCGCGAAATCCTTATCAATGGTAGGCCAGTAGTAACCTTGTCGGATGATCTTTTGAGGGAGAGTCCGACCACCAGAATGACTTCCGCAGCTTCCACTGTGAATTTCCTCAAGCACCTCCTCGCTTCTTGTGGATCCAAACATCTCATATGTGTCCCAGCGAAGGATTTATTATACAAATCTTCCCCAAGTATGAAATACCTGTTTGCTCGACGTTGTACACTCCTTGACTCCTTCGGATCAGCAGGTAATGATCCGTCCTTGAGATAACTAAAGATATCAGTCATCCAATTTCTTCCTATTCCAGTGATCATAACGGTTGGAGTAGGACTCATGACGGATGAGTTCCTAATTGTGAGTAGAATGACTCTCCTTGTATCCAAAGCAGCTTTTGCAGATCCATACTTTGCCAGAGTGTCCGCCCTTTCATTCCATTCCCTATCAAATTTTTCCAGGGTAAACTCTTCGAAGAGACTCACTTCTTGCTTCAGTAGATCAAGATATTTGATCGTTGAAGGGTCTTTTGTGGCGAAAGCACTAGAAAACTGGGCTTCAACCAACTGTGAATCCGTGTAAGCTTTGAGTTTTCCGGACTTGTAGGGACTTGGCTATACGTAGTCCGACCAACAGTGCTTCGTATTCAGTTTCATTGTTTGTAACCTTGAAGTCCAAGGATATCGCATAGTCGAGTTCCGCGCCATCAGGACTTTTAAGATAGATTCCAATGCCTCCCACTCTTCCGGTGGATGAACCATCCACTTCCAATGTCCAAACATCAGTGGGTTGTTCCTTGGTTTGGGGATCTCCTAGAAGCTCCTGAATTTTGAACCCTCGTTCCTTCTCCTTTTGGGTATCCCGGTCAGAGTTATCAGTTTTTGATTCTCTTGAGATATCATCAAGGAGGAACATTTGGTTGACCTGAGTTTCTTCCCATGACGTAGTCCGAGATTGAGTGATGAACTGAGCATCTTCAAGGTTATCTGGGTTGATCTTTGGCAAAACAGACTTTCGTTTGATTTGCTTGGTAATCAGGCACTCAAATGCCTGTTTATCCGAGACTTTCTCTGACTCCGCTTCAGGGTACTCCGCTAGGAAGTCAGCAATAATTTGAGCTTTCCTGGCTGTCGGAGCCTGATAGATAATGTCGTATTCGCTCAGCTCAATTGCCCATTTAGAGAGTCGTCCGGATTGGTCGGGCTTTTCCAGGACCTTTTTCCGTAGTTAGGACTACTATCTTATGAGATTTGAAATAGGGCTTTAACCGCCTTGCGGTGTAAACCAAAGCATATGCAAATTTCTCAATCTTTACGTATATTGTCTCCGCCCCAGCAAGGGCTTTACTAAGATAGTGGATTGGCATGTGACCATTAGCTTGGATCCGTACTAATACGGAACTCATTGCCTCTTCCGTAATTGCAAGGTAGAGGTAGAGTGGTTCTCCTTCTACGGGTTTGGAGAGCAGTGGAGGGGAATGGAGGTACTTTTTGAAGTTTTCAAAAGCCTCGGAACATTCCGCAGTCCACTCAAAGTTCTCTCCTTTCCGGAGGATTTTGAAGAATGGAAGATTCTTCTCTGCGGATCGCGAAATAAAACGACTTAAGGACATGAGGCGTCCGATAAGCTGTTGTACCTCATTGAGGTTCTTCGGATGAGGCAGGTCTAGGATGGCTTTTATCTTCTCAGGATTTGCACTTATTCCCCTAATTGTGACCATGTAGCCTAGGAACTTCCCGCCCTTTACTCCGAAGGTGCACTTTTCCGGATTGAGATTCATTCCGTATTTCATAAGGATAGCAAAGCATTTGTTTAAGTGCTCTATATGATGTTCCTTAGTTTTGCTTTTAACGAGCATGTCATCCACGTACACCTCCATGGTCTTGCCGATTTCTTCCTTGAACATTTGATTTACCAGTCGTTGGTAAGTAGCTCCCGCGTTTTTCAATCCGAAGGGCATCACTTTAAAGAAATACACCCCTCCCGCAACAAAGAAAGCTGTTTTTCTAATATCCTCCTTGGCCATCCGAATCTGGTAAAAGCCTTGATACGCGTCCATGAAACTCAGTAACGCGCATCCAGCCGTGGAATCAACCAATTGGTCAATCCGTGGCAAAGGGTATGGATCCTTTGGGCAAAACTTATTTAGCCTGGTGAAATCATTGCACATCCACCATTTGCTCGGTGATTTCTCAACTAGGACAACGTTGCAAACCCAATCGGAATAACGGACCTCTTCGATGTGTCCGGCCTTCATGAGCCGGTCAACTTTCGCGGATATGATGGCATCCTTGATTGGACCAAAATATTTTCTCTTCTGACGAATATATTTAATCGAGGGGTCCATGTTCAGACGGTGAACAGTGACCCTCGGATCTATCCCCTTGAGGTCGTTAGTACTCCAAGCAAAGACATCGTTGTTGTCTCGGAGACAAGCAATGAGCTTCATCTCCACTTCCGCATTCATCTCTGTTCCGATTCTAGTCTTCTTGTCCGGGCTTCCAACAACAAGTTCAACATCCTTAAGAGTATCATGAGGTTCGATCCGTGTAGTTTTGGGAAACTTGTCCTTCTGGCTCCCTATTCCAATGTTGGGATTCTCCTTTTTCGGTGGGAGAATAATCTGCGGATCAGAAGTCAGAGAGACTGCCAACACGGGAGCGGATACTCTCCTGGTAGATAGGATGTAACACTCCCAAGCTTCTCAGATGTTTCCTACTTCTTCTCCAATCCCGCAGGGAGTCGAAAACTTCATTCTATTATGGAAGGTGGAAGGTATAGCTCGAAATTGATTGAGCCCCGGACGACCAAAGATGGCATTGTCGTCAAAAGTTCGATCCACCACTACAAAATGGACCAGCTGTGTCACTCTCGAGGGATGTGTCCCCAACAATACATGTAACATGATGCTTCCTAGAGGGCGGACACTTCCTCCTCCAAACCCTAGTATGGAGGTATTGACTCTCTCATATTGAATTCTTCCCAGGTTCATTTGATCTATTGTTCTTTTGGCAATGATGTTCGAGGAACTCCCCGTATCTACCAGGATCTTGTTCACCCGATAAGTTGCTATGGTTAAAATGACCACCAGTGGAACATCCGGATCATCTATGTCCTCACCTCCTGCCGTAGGAGGGGGAATCTCACTGTCATCAAAGGATATAGTGTTGGTTCCACGGATTGCCGGAGCAACATAGGATCTATCATTATTCCGCAGATTCTGAGCTGTCCGTTCTCTTGCATTCCTGCTATCGCCTCCAGTCGGTCCTCCTGCTATGGTGTTGATCACTCCACTGTATGGAAGATTCTCCATTTCAATATCATCATCATACCTGTACTGGTGATGATCTGTTCGAGGTGGATGATTGGTTGGCGGAGGTGGCAAGGATAGCGGATATGGTTGCGGTTTTGTGGTTATGTCTTGCCTTCTTCGTTCCGTCCTATCATGCCTAGAAGGCTCGTCCGTATAGACGTGCTCCTTCAACTTTCCCTCTCTTATTAAGTGCCCAACCTCTGTTTTCAGTTGAATGCAATCGTCCGTCTCATGGCCACGGCTCTTGTGAAACTTGCAATACCCTTTTGCATTCTTGTTCTTCCGATTATTGTGAGATGGCTTTGGCCATTGAATATCCAACTTTTTCTCAATAATGGTTGCCAAGATGTCGGATCTTGGTCTATTGAGATGGGTGTAATCCGCGAATCTTCTTGGCGGACTCCTTTCCCTGTTGAAACCTTTATCTCTGTAATCCTTCTTTGGATCGATCTTTCCATGACGTTGCTCTTGCTTCATTTGCTCTTTTCCTCTCTTGGAACCAGCTCTCACTGGAACATTCCTTCAGTACTCCTCTCCGTACATTACCTCTTCACAAATGTCATCCAAATGCTTTTCACTTCTTACTTCCTGGCTAGAAAGTTTCATGCGGAGTTCTACGTTGTAAGTATTAGCATACAGGTGACGGACCCGTTCCTTAATACTGTGAGGCTCAACTCGGAGGACCTCCGCATTGAAGCGAACTAGGAAAGTCCTAAGATCCTCTTGTTCTCTTTGTATAACTTCTGCCAGGTGCTCCACAGTTCGTTTCCTTCTTTTCGATTTTCCAAATCGTCTCAGGAACTTGGAAGAGAGGTCCGCATAGGATCTTACTGACTTGTTTGGCAAAGCAGTGTACCAATCCATGGCTGTTCCGAAGAGAGTGGATGAGAAAGTGAGAGCTTTTGTATTATCACTCATCCCCTTGGAATCCATCTTACTATTGTACCTTGTCAAGTGGCCCATAGGACAAGTATCTCCGTAATAGTATTCTAAGTTCCGAATCACTTGATCCAAGTTCTTGTTTCTTTCCTTTTCTTTCATGATATCGTCACACAAAGGGTTTGGCGCACTAGTAGCTATCTTCTCATGATCCTTTACCAAGCGTCCGAGATTGAGAATCTGAGCTTCCAAGGGTTTTTGCTAAGCATAGATTTCTTCCGTAGTCATCATCTCTCCCGTTCTAGGATGAATTGCTACATCCGCGGGAAGTTAATCCAAGTGGACCAGTGGAATGGTTTCCGCCACGTGATCCCTAGCCCGTGTAGGTATCTGTTGTTGAGCTCTAGGTTGCCTATTTCCGTCTTCTTGATATGCTCTCTGCCCATTTGGGCTTCCTTCTCGTCGAGCCTGGGAAGCAGAGGCTCTCCTGTCTAGTAGATTCTGCAAATCCTCCTATGGTAGCTGATTCCCCAACCTCTACTGGATCGGACGTTGCTCGTTCCTTGATAGAGCGGGCTCTGCTTGCCTCGGATTAGCCACTGGCGGAGTGATTTGCTGGAGTTGGACATTGTTAGACCCAAGACAACCCTGGATTATCGTGAGCACTCGACCAAATTGATTCTCACTTAATCCAAAGTCACTAGTGCGGACTATACGACCATCTGGCATGGTAAAGTGCTGACCTGGTGGAGGACCTTGTGTCCCTGCCGGAAGAACTTGAGCGGCCCCTTCTCCGTGATTTTCAGGCCCAACATTCTCAGGAACATTATGGATTCCCCTGGACGGAACGTCTCTTCCCTCATTAGAGGATGGGCTTGCTGTGTGACCGTCGCTCGGGTATCTCCTTCCCTCAGCGTTCCTTTCTGCTATAGTGGCCCTCCGTCCTCTGTTGGGTGGACCTCCGCATCGGCGTGGAGGTGGAGTTCCGATGCCAGCAGCACTGGTCCGTGCTGTCCGTCTTGTTCTCACCATCAGCTCAGCTTAAACACGGAACCTTTTGTAAGTTTTCCACAGGCGGCGCCAAAGCCTCAAACACTAACTAAACTACTACAAATCCCTATTCTAAGGTCCGCCTCCAACTTGAAGTCCGACCTAGTGACTTGGTCCGAGCCGGGACACCTGAAAAGGCTAGGGGGGGGGGTTAGATAGGTAACCCGGTTTGCTAGATGTCAAACCGGGAAGAGAATTTACTCAATAGAGAGAGAGGAAGGCTCTCAATGTAGTAGTTATGAGGGAAGTTATGACAAGAGTTGACTTACCTTAAGGTCTTGGGCCTTGTGTTATATTTATAGTTATCATGTACTTATGAAGAGGTTCATAAGATGATGCCAAGTGTATGTTCAGGATTTGGATAACAATGCTCCCTTGGCCTATGGCCCAAGAGTATGTGAGGGTCTAACACTATTAGATGGGTCTGGGAGGGTAGATTGGTCATTTTCCCCTCAAAGTACTATTTCCGCTGATGGGTCCGTGTGAGACCCTTTAGAATGATCCGAGCTCTGTTGAGTTGGTCTGTTCCTAGGTAGCTCTGTGACGGTCCGAGATACTAGCTGCTTCTAAGTATCTTGGAGGTTCTAGTGTATACGTTTGGTATTATTGTTAAGGTGGCGTCCGTGTTTATCTTGTCCGATCCGTTTGGCATCCTAGGACTGACAGTGTGTGGTACTTGGTGAGACCATGTGACTTTTTGTCAGGTTCGGAAGTCGTGCACCTAACTAGGTTGGACCAGCTGAAGAGGTGTATTGACTTGAGCGTACTGATTGATCTGGAAGGCTTTCCTTAAGGCGGATTAGCCAAGATCGGATAAGTACTGAATTGGCTATTTTAGCCTTGATGCGCTCTAGGACACGCTCTATGATGCCCTTAACGGATTGGACATATATCCGTATTAACAGCGGAGCAGAAGCTCCGCCATTAATGGTAGAGCCTCTGCTCCACCAATTTAATTATTTTTTTATTGTTTTTAAAGAAACTTTAAGGCATGTTTGGTTTCTTTTGGAAAATGAGTTTGGTCAACTAAAAAATGGACCTAAATGTAATTGTTTGTCATTAGTTGTTTCTAATCCGTAATTTTCAGTGTATAGTGGTTAATTTTGAGAACGCGGTGAAGAGTATGAAAAAGTAATAATTCCTCATGAATATGACAGTATGAGTCAGCGTACATAAGATCTATAGTATAAAAAATTGCCGGTATGATTAATCACCTTGTTTAGTAGTCGCTAATTGTACTATTTATTAACACTAATACTAGTACTATATAATTAAGTTGGTGGTCAAGAGATGTCTGGGGGCAAGGTGACATTTGTCCACGGTAAACCTAGGACCTACGAACCGCACCTAGGTCCGTCCGTCCAGTCTAACTACGTTCGATCCAACAATTTTCTACGATGCACCGTGTTTGGCTAAACTAATTAATCTAAACTACACTACTTAATATTTTACCCTCCGACACTTACACGTGTGTCTTTATCGTAGTTCCACTTCTGGACACGTGGCACATTTCGGATGACTTTGTGGAGTAAGTGTGGGACCATTTACAGCCACATGTCCACGCAGACCCGGCTGTGCGTTTTCTTGGTCGGTTGATTTCTGTTTTCATCCCCTCATCTTTTGAGTTATTGACAAACTATTATTAGGGGAATTATATTAAAAACTGATCACATTAGTGAAAATGTTACTAATACTTGATGAATTTCCATTCACCTCCTCCACTTCTTTGTAACTTTTGTAACCTCAATCACCCCACTACTATCTCTTATTGATTATGGGTTAAAGGGCACCATTTACATCCTATTGTAACTCTTGTAACTTCAATCACCCCACTACTATTATACTTTATGATGAAATTAAATCCCCTCCACTTATAGCCTATAAATAGCGGCTCATGATGTATGTTGAATACACTTGTATCACTGAATAAGATGAATGATATATTCTTCTACTCTACTCTCTCCTTTCTTATTGTTCTTCTTTTGTTTCTTATCACATTAGTTCTATAATTTCTAACACGTTATCAGCACGATAGTGATCAACCAACTGATAGATAATCTAAACTGCGATCCGAGGGCAAAGCTAGAAGAAGAGGAGAGTTCTGATTGGCCATGATGATGATCATGAATAGAGATTTCTTATTACATCATCCCTCCATCTCTCAATTTCATATACTCCATTGATGCATTTTATTATTTTTATGTTTGAGATTATATACTAATAAGTTCTTTGGTTTTGTAGTTCCATCCTAAAGATGCATGAAGCAACCTTAGACGATGGCACACTGAAGACATACTTAAGACCATGGCAAAGAATTTTGATAGAAGATACCAGGTGTATTAGTATGATCACTTACGAATTTTTACTGATGGAGCTAACATACGGATGATGCCATCAATGGAGCTACATATCCTTTGAAATTATAAAACTATCATCTTTCAAGATAAGTTTTATTTTGTTTATAATTTACTTCCTTGAATTTATTTTTCTCATCATATGATATCATTTAACCACTTTAATTTTCTTGTTAGTGGTGAATCTCATATTCACACTCATATTTTTGATGAACCTTTCAAGCATTGATAAAATACAATACTGTTTACCATATTCCTTGAAGTAAATATGAGATACAAAACCATGAAAATTATGGTTATTGATCATTCACATGGACATTTGATCCAAATTTTTAATAATTGCAAACCACCAGAAGTGGTAAGTAAATGAATATTGACCATTTACAAAAATTGCAAATAGAAAGTGATAGCTTCCAACCTGAAGTTGGTAGTATTAATGTTTTATAGCTTGCCCAACTTGAAGTTGGAATCATATGTGTGCAAGTGACCTTTTGTAAAGCATATATATATATTATGAAGTCATTCTCATAAAAATATAATTTTTTATTATTGCTCCCGAAGTAGCAATCATGAGCATACTTGGATCTTGAAGACCACTATATACTTGATATGTATGTGGTAAAAATATACCCCTAGCTCACAAAACAATGTTTGGTCCCGTAGACTAAAGTATTATAATTTGCGTCATGCAACTATTGTTATTCATACATATTTTACATGATGATGAACTAGAAGTTCACTTTATTTGTAAAATTCGTTATCTTATATAATGACTAACAAATACAAATTGTGTTTCTCCTTTCCCCGAAGTGATTGGAGATACATGGAAAATTAAGAGAGTTGCAAGATGAGCTAATGACAAGTTGGTACATTAAAAAGAACCAACATTATTTGATCCATACTCAAGTAACCACGAGAAGTGGTTGAAAAATAAAAAAGTTTTAAAATTTTAAATGAAAGAACACAATCAATTTCTAAAAAGTGATTCTTCTCATTCTCTGAAGTGAATGTGAACATTTTTCTAATTATATATGAAACTTTGTCCATAGCTTCACCAGAAGTGAGCATGAAATAGATCTCATCAACCTCAAGATGAGAAAAATATACGAGTAATCAAATAAATCTCAACCTAAAGTTTGGAGAAATGTATTAAAATATCCAACCTCAAGTTGGAAGAAGTAAATGGAAATACAAAATATATCTCGCCAACATGTAGTTGGGTCTTGTTCTCCAAATGCACACATATATTTTGTTGTCCAAGCATTTGGATAGAAACTGGCATGTCATATATACCCTTATAGAGATATTGCTATTGAAGAGTGTACAAATTATAATCTATTTAATCAGGCATATTATAAGATATATGTACAACAATTCGCATCTAATACATGTCTAATGCATTTCCAATCTCAAGTTTGTAAAACTAATTATATTCAAGATGATGAAACTATATCAAGCACAAAGTTGATTACCTAACATGTAGTTGGGATCGAACAATGTTTATACAACATCTGTCATGATGCTAGCATTCAGAGGGGACATTACATCTAATTTCGTGAATGCTCATTAGTCTCCTCATATTTACTGGTGAACTTTGGACCAAAGCGGCAATCACTCTTATTTACTACGTCTATTAGTCACTGTATATGGATTTACAAGTCCTTGCATATCACTTTCCGACTTGATGTTGTGTGAAAGCACTAGAAGAGTTTGCTACTACTAGTAGTATAAAGTCATAAGTGACAACTTGTGCCCCGAAGGCATAATTACAAATGAATCACTTGATGCTTTTACCACCTGAAGTGCAAAACTTACTTGGTATAGATTATTCAAGTAGTTTTTAAATATAAATGAAGCATCAAAAGAAAGTACAGGATCTAGAAGAGTAACTACGTTGAAGAACATTGTGTCCCATAAGAACACGTGTTAGACTTACTCCTTGAACGAGTTGATGACTATATGTCTTTCCATATAAAAAAGAGACAATGATTCGTTTCTTTATGTCACATCGTTCTGGCCAGTATCAAAATTAATTTTGTATACAAGCGCTATGAAATTTCACTACCCGTCAACAAGAAGATTGGCACATTCTCTAATAATTAGTCACTACCAACCAAAAGCTTGGCAGAAAGTGATAATATTGAACATTATGTTTGATGTGACAAATTCGGGCATCCGGTTACAACTTTACCGTTTTTGTGAAACCTGAAGTTCTCATATACAAAATATAATTATGTGTTGAAAGCTTTCCCATGTTGTAATTCAATTGTATCAGTGGCAAGACACAACATTGAGTAAGCATGAAAATTGAGATCTTGAAAATAAGCAATAGCACACTCATCAAGTTGATAAGATTGATATAATATAAGTGGCCAGAAGTCTACATGTATCTTTCAATTGTTTTACAATTAAAGTTTATTGAGTGAGTTAATTGATCTCTATTTTGGGGCAAATTTATTTTCAGCACTATCTATAAAATCCAACTGTGCAAATATGTTAACTTCCCCATTGTTATGTCCTTTTGAAGAGAACTAGACATGAGAAACTTATTCTAAGGTGGACACTATGATGTTTGATAATAAATCTCCCAATAAACCAATCCCTTAGAGATAGGTTTTACCACCTTAAGGGGAGGATGAAGGATAAAGCTGGTAAAAAGAATTATATCTCCAAACTAAACCGGAAGTTTAGACTTGTTAAATATAAAATACATCAAATAGATGTTCAAAAGGATATGATGATGTATCATATATAAACCAGTTATATCTTTCAAAATTACCGAGATATGTTCAACCATAAAATTTTATGATTTGACTGCTGACCCGCTATGATCCATTTTGAGGCATACAGAGTTACAGATCAGTGATATAATGGTATGTGTTGAACATTGAGGTATCTTGCCTATTTTATTAATGACCAATGCACCTGAAGTGCGATATATGAGGTTCCAAATATTACATACAATATAGGAAAATTGCAAGATAAAGCAGTTGGTCCTATTGAAGAGTATGATATGGCCATGAAAGGCATATATATATATATATCTGAATTATAATAGATGGCATATATAAAATGAAATGGTACCTCCAAAATATTCAGGTATTAATTATCAGTACTGATTTGAAAAATCGAAGAAAGAGATTTGAAATACCGGTATACATGGAACCGAGAAATTTATAGGCATATACAAAATTCGATGGACATAAATTCTTAGACATGTAAGTGGAGATCTTACATGTGAATCCATTTGATGACATCATGATGATGATAAAAATGAGCTCATGGACCTGAAGTCCGATTGATTAACGAATTCGAAATACGTACGGTACCGTTGCATTATCGAGTCAAATTTCATGTGCATTTAGATACTAAGTAATGCATCCTAATAAGTTTATTCTTGCATAGCTTACATTATTTAGTTTTTTCTAGTATCCTTATGTATCATGTTGCATACTCACATGTTTATTCTTATATTGTGAATGTTATCACTCATACACAACCCTCAGGTTGTGCACATGAAAGTGACTGGCTTGACTTACAAGTCATATGAGTTGAGAAAGTTTAATGAGGGAGTTATCATCTCCAACAGTTAGTTCCAGAAGGAGACTAAAAGTATCATGTTAACAAACATGGATTGAATGAGGAAAGTTCTTGAAGAACTATTTTCTTTTTATATCTAGACTCATTCTATAATCAACTTCACGTCGACGACATGAAAATGTATATTCATTACATTGAACAAGTGAAGTATGAGATAAGATTCTCAAGATTTGTAAATAGTAGTATTTGTTACATCAATAATAGTTCAACCTAAAGTTTGAGCATATACAATGATTACAATGATTACTCTTGTTAACAATATTGAGATTGACATGGTCCAGAAGTACCTTAATCATTTGTCAACTAAGAATACAAATTCTTAAAAGTCGAGTTAACAAGAAGTTTACAATCATTTACTATACCTTCTGAAGAAGGTATGTATCTTGTCATGTGAAGGGAGATAATGACTGAAAATCCATGAGTGCTTTTGCGCATTCCAGGATCAATTGTTGCACTCTTTTTCCCTTGCTAATTTTTTACCCCATCGGGTTTTTCCAAATGAGGTTTTTAACGAGGCAACATTTTAAGCGCATATATGGTTATTTCCATATGTCCATGATTGTGACATATGTTGTAAACATAAGGTTATATAACTTGATAGTTATCTTTACATTTACAAATATGATGGAGATTTAGAACTCATTTCCTCGGGACAAGATTTTTTTGCAAAGTTTTCAAAATGATCACATATCATATTGAAGGAAACTTAAAATATAGTTCGAAGAAATGTAATTCTTCAAGTGCTCGAGACGTTCTTCTCATGAAGATAAACGTATATATCGACAAATTTTTGTGTTCTTATTCTAACCATGCAGAAACAATTGAGGACTTATGTGATGAACAATATATGGAGGGACATTTGTTGCTCATTGAAGATAATTCAGATACATAATGGACGAAGTTCGCAATGAAGCACTTTACGTTCATCATATAATGTTGATAATGTCGATCAACAAATTGTCCAGAAGACAATATGAATATGGTGGATATAAATGAAATGATGCACTCATGAGGGGGAGCAAATACGCACAGTACTCTTTTCCTTGACTAAGGTTTTTCCCACTGGATTTTTCTTATCAAGGTTTTTAACGAGATAGGATTACCAAAGTGTATTTTCTTTTAATAAGGATGATGTACTCTTTTTCCTTCACTAGACTTTTTTCCACTCGGTTTTTGCTAGTAAGGTTTTAACGAGGCACATTCTCAAGTCAATGGACATTCAAGGGGGAGTGTTATGTAATAATATGATACTTGATGAATGTCCATTCACCTCCTCCACTTCTTTATAACTCTTGTAACCCCAATCACCCCACTACTATCCCTTATTGATTATGGGTTAAAGGGCACCATTTACATCCTATTGTAACTCTTGTAACTCCAATCACCCCACTACTATTATACTTTATGATGAGATTAAATCTCCTCCTACTTATAGCCTATAAATAGTAGCTCATTATGTATGTTTAATACACTTGTATAATTGGATAAGATGAATGATATATTCTTCTACTCTACTCTCTCCTTTCTTATTGTTCTTCTTTTCTTTCCTATCACATTAGTTCTATAATTTGTAACAGAAAAACTATTATTAGGGGAATTATAGCATACTGATTAATTGCTAACTAGGATGCAGTTGCATGCTTCTGATAACAATTACAAATTGATGTAATCTTTAAATCTTTTCTACTAATTAATTATAAATAATATCTTTACTATAATTTAATGTCTATATATCTAATTCCAAAGATGTCCTCTAACTAAATACTAAATATAGTATACTTAATAATCAAAATTAATTTTCAATCATCTATTAGATTTGGTTTCATAAGATCAGCCAAGCACCATAAAAATAAACGATCACCTTTATTTACCAGCATTTAATTGCAAGCATCATTTAGCATTATATTACAAGTATCATCCAATACGAAACAAGCATCATATTAATACTGCAAGCATCATCCATCCATCCATATATTATGTAAAGCACAATGGTCTAAACATCACCAGATTCATTCAGTCCTACGTGGAATTTGGTGGAATTAGTTACATTTTAGTCAGTATATATTTCAATGTTATTTTTGGTATGTTAACTGCATATATAATTTTTATTAAATCTCATATAACTTTATCTAAAAAATCTGAAAAATATATGGAACATATATTTGAATTAAATAAACAAGACGAATCCATAGACACCAATCTTGAATACTATTATTAATTAAATAAATTATTTTATCTATTAAAATTAAATATAAATTTATTAAATAAGATAAAATGAAATACTGAAATTTTAAAAATAGAGTATTTATTAAATTAATTCATTCCTACGTGGAATTAGCTGCATTTTCAACCGGTATATACATATTTCACAGTTTATTTTTGGTATGTTGGTTGCATATATAATTTTTATTAAATCTCATATAACTTTATCTACAAAAATTCGAAAAATATATTTTAATTTCCCGTGACAAGACGAATCCATAGACACTAATCTTGAATACTATTATTCATTAAATAAATTATATTATTTATTAAAATAAAATATAAATTTATTAACTAAGATAAAATGAAATAATTAAATTAAAAAAATAGACCATTTATTAAATTAATTCAATCCTATTTGAAATTTTGTGGAATTAGTTGCATTTTCAACCAGTATATATTTCACTGTTTATTTTTGAATGTTGGCTACATATATAGTTTTTATTAAGTCTCATATAAATTTATCTACAAAACTCCGAAAAATGTTTATGTTTACATTAATAGATATTTATATTTTCAATTAATATATAATAGATATTTATATCTTCAATTATACATTTTGATTCTACGGTTGAGCAGATTCCAGGTAGGGGGAGAGAATTTTGTTGCATAAAGTTTTGCCAGGTTAAACGTGAGGAACTAAGGCTAATGTTTTAGCACTTAGATAATCAGTTGGGTATTCTTATATAATATAATATATAAAGTTGATGAGCTAATTAACCCACCAGATTCATTCAAATTTCATCCATCATACGTGAAATTTTGATTTTACGATTAAGCAGAGTCTGAATAGGGGAACGTAGTAGTGTTGTTGCTGAGATCATGTGAGCAATGTTATTAATTGGTGATAAAATTTTATGTCTTATGGTTGCTGAAAATGTGGAAGGCCATGAATAGTGTTTTCTAATAGATGATTATTATTACTATTATTATTATTAATTAAATAAATCATTTCATTCACTAAAATAAAATATTAATCTCATATAACTTTATCTACAAAAATTCAAAAAAAATATTTTTAACATATATTTGAATTCGTCGTGACAGGACGAATCTATAGACACCAATCTTGAATACTATTATTAATTAAATAAATTATTTTATTCATTAAAATAAAATATAAATTTATTGAATAAGATAAAATGAAATAATGAAATTTTAAAAATTAAAAACGACTCATTAAAATACATTATAAATAAGTAACGTAGCATCAAGCATTCAAAAAGATACTCATTTTAAATAGTTTAGCATCAAACATTCTAGACAAACTAAAATATACGATTATTTTGATTAGCCTCATATATATATATATATATATATATATGTATATATATATATATATATGTATATACATATCTATATACATACATATACATATACATATATATATATATATATATATATATACATATATACATATACATATATATATATATATACATATACATATATATATATATATATATATATATATATATATATACGACCATAGCATTTATGCACTTTCGGTTATTCTGGCACTTTCGTATATTTTTCTACTATATTCTAAAGTTGATGGTTTACTTTGAAGCACACATGATCCACATGTGCATAAATGATACTTGGAGCACTTTCTAATTACTTGGACATTTTCTAATACAAAATTAAAGTAAAAAAGAAATTCATTTTAAATTGTATTAACTCTCTACGTTTTTCTTATTTTTGAATTTAGGTTTCGACTTTTCTCTAAATACTTATGTATGAAAATAATGAATAGTCGTAGGAGATAGTGAATAAAGTAGAAGATGTGAGAAGGTAAAGAATAAAGTAATAAATTAATTTTCAATTTTTAGGCATGTGAAGATGAGATCTATCCATATATTATAAAGACCAGTTTTTATTATCAATTCTAGCTATAGTACTTTGGCCTCAAATCAATGTGAGAAATTCTTTCATTTTTTTAGATTAAAAAATTACAAAACAATTATAATCAGGGTAAATTTATTTTTGATGCCAAGTTAATGCGTATTTGGTTCTGTTACCTTTACAATTTTAATCTAATTTTGGTTACATAATTCTGCCAATGATATTCAACCTTTGCAACTATTTATAAATGTGATCAATCAAATCTTCTAAATCCTATAATTCCATCAAAATCGCCACACACACACTAATTTTCTTAATGGGCATGAATCCAGATTGGAGGACCTTTGGATCTATGCTTGGCATAGTTCCTTCAACTAATCTTATAAGAATGTTCTATAAATCGTGTACTAGACGTGCTATTTTCAGTTCCAGAAGATGGAAGAGACACACGTGAGCTAATTGGTGGTGTGTTGATCTTACATGTCTATCAACAACTTTTTACATGTGAAGACTTTCAATTTCTTTTTCTTTATGTATATGATTCGATCGGTAGGATGAGGTATAAGGCTTCTCTTCTCTACGATCTGGAAGGACTGGTTCTATCCAACCCGAATTCCAACCCCATTCGAAATAATGATGTTCAGGTCCGGTCTGATATATACTTTAACCCGTTTCATACATTTGTTACAAGAACTGACCACAACATTTTATGATTAAGTTAGTAAAAACTACATTTTTTCCGGCGGAGGGTGGGGGGGAGTCTACATATACTCTCTAGGCGGAGAAACTCTCTTCGATCTTATCTCTACTTTCTTGATACATAACGGACCTGGGGGATCTGATACTCTCTAGGTGGGGAAACTCTCTTAGATCTTCTCTCTACTTTCCTGATCTCCATAACGAGCCTGGGGGTGTGTCTTTGGTGGGGTGACGCATACCACCCCGTGGTTGTTAGGAACCGGTGGGTTGGAAAAAACAACCGTGACATGTGAAATTACGTTTGTATAATATTTGTGTGTATGGTGGGGTGACCACATATCACCGCGAGATTGTTGGGAACAACCATATTGATTGTGTTGTATACTTTTGTATTTTATTTTGGTTCCGTTTGAGGGATAGATTTTTTTTGTAAAAAAACATGTACCTATTACTAATTAACAAGTCGGGTATGGTAGGACCCTATTTTTACATTTTCTATAATTAACATAAATAAACACTCAATGATATAATATTGGATGAAGAATGACTACCGACCGACACCACGACCAACGTTGTCTACAAGGAATTTTGACTATCTTTTTTTCGATTAATTTATTTAATCCTCACATTTCAATTTATTAATAAAGGTAAACTATACCGTGGCATCGCCACGGGTTAGTACTAGTTTAGCATTATACAAGTATCATATTAGTACTGCAAGTATCATTTAGCTTTACATTACAAACATTATAAAATACAAGCATCCAATACGAAACAAGCATCATATTACTCAAGCATCATATAATACACGCATCCAAAACGAAACAAGCGTCATATTAGTTACACAGGCACCATTGATACATCAAAGTATCAAGCATCATTCTTCAATAGTTACAACAAGCATCAAGCATCATATTAAGAAAGCATCCAAATTTGAATGAAGAAAAACAAAAATAACTCAATGCAATCCACTAATTGAACACATGCCAATAGAATTAAGTTAAGGAGGTACGATGTCAATAAGAAAATATGAACAGAAAAAAAATCCTAATAATAGAGGATGTAGCAAGCTAGAAGGTTGATTATTGTGATGATGATACTTACATCAATTAGCAGATGCTTGTATCAATTAATAGATGCTTGTTTGTTTCAACTGTGTCTGGCGTGTGAACGTGTTGATAATAGTGTGTTTTGAATTAGTGTTTTGATTTAATTTCCTATAAATAAGGAATTGATTTTATCAATAATGATGTATTTAATTTCATATCTATATATATGTGAAAAGTGGTGATGTAATTGAGCAAAGAGATATGCCACATTGGACAAAATCCTAGGTGGCGAATTGAACCTCAAAATAAATGAATTAATATTCAACTAATTATTACTTTTTTTTTGAATAATTAAAATTTTATTTCACTAAACCGGAACATCAGGAATGTTCCCTCAACCAGTACAAGCAACAGCCAGAATTCCAAGTTCTAAAACACAAGGAAAAACAGCCCGAAAATAACAAACAACAGACCAAATAACTCAACTATATCCAAAAGAGAAGCCAGGACCTGAAATAAACACCCAAACCACCACAGCCAGAACCTATGTTCAAAGACATTCCGGATCACAAAAACTCGTGTTTCCCCCTCGTCTAGCATGTCACATAACCGAGCTTCTGTGCCAAGAGTTCAGGGGAAGACAGCAAGCACCTAGTCAGAGAGATATCACCCAAGAAAGATAGAAAGAAAAGGGTGATGATGTCCGAAAAGGCCGACCGGAAAACCCTTGAACACAGGGGTGTACCAGAAAAGGTAAAAATCCCACGGTCCATCGACATAAACCAGCAAAAGGCACAACACACAAAACTGCAAACCAGCTCATTCGGAAAACTCAGAACACAGTAAAACGTCACAAAAGCCTCAACTTGCTGAAGACAAAGCACATACAGTCTTCCCAGCTTGCCAATGAAATCTTGAGCATCAACTAAAATCCAGTTGCAAAATATCACTCGGGAATCTATCCCAATCTGTCTGCTTATAATTCAAACTACATAATCGGTTGAAGCAATAGAAATATCTATTTTAATTGCATTTTATTGAATGTTGAATTTTAACCCCTAATTAAATTAGATGAATTTTAATGAAATGACGTTTGACTTAATCCATAGCTAATCTCTTAATAATAGCATATCAACATACTTATGACAGGTAGAGAGTTTGAAGCAGAAATTTTGGGTTTCTATTCGAATTTGGTTGGAAGGGCAGCTCCCCGCCGTGAAGGGATCGGCATTGATGCCCTGCGAGATGGGAAGCGGTTGGGGTATGAAGATCGCACCTGGTTGATCCGACCAGTTTCTCATGCGGAGGTGGATGCTGCTCTGAAAGACATCGGGGATTTAAAAGCTCCAGGAGTGGATGGATATAATGCTTTCTTTTTCAAGAAGGCCTGGCATACGATCGGGAGAGATGTCTATGATGCGGTAATGGATTTCTTCAGCACTTCTGCATTATACCCAGCACTGAATTTCACTATGATCACACTTATTTCGAAGTCTCCGGAAGCGGTTAAAGTCAAGGATATGAGACCTATTGCATGTTGTACTACTGTTTATAAAATCATCTCCAAGATAATGACTGCACGATTGGGTAAGGTGATTAATAGCATTGTTGACGATTGCCAATCTGCCTTCCTACCAGGCAAAGTCATTCATGATAACATACTGCTTGCACAAGAACTTGTAAAAGGATATGGGCGGAAAGGCATTTCCCCGAGGTGTATGATACAGATGGACTTACATAAGGATTATGACACGGTGGAATGGGGAGCATTAGAGGTTATTCTGCGAGAACTTGGCTTTCCGGAGCTATTTGTCGGCTGGCTTATGACCTGTGTGAAGTCGGTGTCCTACAGATATATTGATTAATGGTGAACCATCGAAGCTATTGAAAGCGCAACGAGGGTTGAGGCAGGGGGATCCGCTCTCCCCTTACTTGTTTGTGCTAGTCATGGAATATCTCCATCGATGCTTACAGAAACTTAGGCATATACCTGACTTCAATTTCCACCCGAAGTGTGAACAACTTCATATTACTAACCTGTGTTTTGCAGATGATCTCATGCTCTTCTCTCGTGGTGATGCCATCTCGGTCTAGCTTCTAATGTCACGGATTCAGGCCTTCTCGGAGGCTACGGGCCTCAAGCCAAGCGTGGAAAAGACAAAAGTCTTCTTCGGGGGAGTTTCAGCAGCGGACAGGACGCGAATCCTTGCTGCCACGGAATTCAGCTCTGGCACTCTCCCTATTCGATATCTTTGCGTTCCCTTATCTCACCGGAGACTAACGGCAGCTCAGTACCAGCCACTTATTGCACGGATTGTAGGACGGGTTTCTCATTGGTCCAAGAGACTATTGAGTTATGCTGGACGGGAGCAGTTTATCCGCAGTGTTATCACATCGATTACAACTTATTGGCTCCAGGTTTTTCCGTTTCCAAACAAAATCCTGGAACACATTCAGCGTATTTGTCGGAGTTTTCTATGGAGCGGAAAAGATGGCAATTACCGCAAGGCATTAGTCTCCTGGGAACAAGTTTGCACTCCTCATAGTTGTGGAGGACTGAACATAATCTCTCTCCCAGAATGGAATAAAGCCCTGATATGCAAGCTTTTATGGAAGATCCAAACGAAGGCGGATTTGTTATGGGCTCGCTGGATTCACAGTTACTACATCAAGACTCAACCTGTGGAGCATTGGGTGGCTCCGATGTGTAGCTCTTCGATTATAAAAGTGATGATCCAATTGCGTGAACGGGTTCAGGATTCTCCGGAGTGGTTAGGGTAGCTTGTTATGCCACGATTTCAGGTCCGCAAACTATATGCTTTTTTCCGGGGGCATATGGAGAAGGTGGAATGGTGTGACTTGATCATTAGGAACCTAGCTCGCCCGAAGACGCGATTTATCCTATGGTTGGCTTTGCATAGGCGTTTAGCTACAAAAGATCGACTAGCAGGGTTTGGCATTGAGACGGATGGACAGTGTATATTTTGTAATCAGATGGAGTCCATGGATCACTTGTTCTTTCAATTTCCAATTACATTTGCGATCATGAGACGTGCTTTGAGCTGGATGCAAGTGGTGACCCCTCAATTAAGTACATGGCAGCAACTCCTCCGATGGTGTCGCCTATGTGCCAAGGGAAAGGGTCGTAGAGCCTATGCGTTTCGCGTACTGCTGGCTGAAACAGTATATCACATATGGGCGGTTAGAAATGCGATCATATTCCAGCAGAAACCTTGGGACCAACAAGAAGTATTTCGCTCGATTACACAAGCAGTTCGGATCCGGTGCAGGTCGGGAAAACTGGCGGATTTGATTTCGACATTCATAGATTAGCAGCATGTTTTACTTTGTTACTTTTGTTACATAGCTATTGTTGGGCTTGGATTTAATCAGCCCTTAAATGTACTAATATTGTTTTTGGAGTAATAAGACAAGTTCTATCATTCCAAAAAAAATAGTATATCAATTATTCCCCTAATGCAATTCTCAGTTAGTTAAACATATAGTATAGATCTGATCAAATCTCCTATAATCATGTTACCTTCTCCTATTTTTAGAATCACATAACACTAATAAACGTTTCTGTAGCTCAATTACACACACATTACGAAAACTATCTATCATATCTGGCAGGCAAGAAACGAGAAGATTTTCCAACAACGGGACTTCGATATACAGGATATCATCAGATCAATACTGCACATCACGACTATGAGATGCCGAGCGGATCTTGTGACGGTGGTCCACAATTTGGATTAGCCCCTTTACTTGATTCCTTTTTTATTTCACCTGTTTGCTAGCTTTTTATGATTTGGGCTTGGACGGTCCCCGTCAGCCCCTAAATGTACGTACATTGTTTTTGGTATCAATAAGACATGTTCTTTCATTCAAAAAAAAAAAAAATTACACACACATTACAAATATTAATAACATCTATAGCACCTATAAATTTATGTTTTCACTCTCTCCATTTCTTTTTATTTGTCAATTTAGGTTTTGGATTTTAGTGAAAACTTTATCTACATGAGATTTTGACCAGATTATGAAAGATAGTGAATGAAGTTGGATACATAATGAATAAAGTAAGAAAAAATATTTTTAATTTAAAGTATGAGAAGATGTTGTAATAAACAAAAGAGAAAAGTGGGAAGTTAAGCTTTAGATGGGTGGATATTTTTTAGTACTCCCTCACTTCGAAAAAATTCATACAATAAGGCTAGCGAAATTTTAGATGAAAAATTAAAATAAATGAGAAAGGAAAAAGTTTGAAAAATGTGTACTTTTAGTGATAAAATATATGATTACAGTGTAAAACTAACCTTTCTGTTGAGGGTGAAGTCCCCCAAACTCTTAGTAAGTTCTTCCTAAGTCGTACTAAGTCCAAACCACTGCAGATCGTCCTGAGTCGAGGTTCGAAGCACTCCAAGGTCCAAAGCACTAATGGGAAAGACCTGCACAAGTAACTTGGAGGGGGGTTAGGACCGTAGACCCGGTTTGCTAAGTGTCAACCGGTCTGACACTTTACTCAAGAGAGACTGAAGATCTACTCTGTATAATAGTCGGGAAGGTAAGAGTCCGGGAAGAAGTCTTACCTCGCTTTAAGAGGATATGTCCATATTTATAGGTTTCCCTTGAGAGAGGGAGGACTCACAAGATCGCGCCAAGTGTAAGGCTCGGATCGCACCAACAATGCTCTATTAGGCCCATGGCCCATTAAGAAGACTTAACCCATTTCCCTTTTGGGCTTTCGAGGGTAGTTTATTCAATCTCCGAGAGAAATTAGAGACTTCTGAAGTCCGTCTCGGACCTCCGTCCGAGATGGTAGGTCCGGAGCAATGGTCCGAGGGTAGGTCCGGAGTAATGGTCCGAGCGGTACTCACTTGAAAGTAAGATAACTTAAACAACGTCCTAAAGTACTGTGGTTCGGACCTTGCTAGCCTCGGACCTTGCCTTCTCTCTTGGTGCTAGTTCACTTGGTTCTTTATGAGGTCTGAGTCATTCGTCCGAAGCAACGTCTCTGGGTCGGACCATCTATCTTGAAGGCCAAGGTTCTCATTGCTTATTCCGGGAAGGTCAAGGGTCGGACCTCTGGGTCGGACATTGAGCCTTTTGACCTTAGACAGTTTAATACGCCTTAGGATACGCTTCCAAGGCGTCTATGACGGATTGGACATATTTCTATATCAACACTTTTTATGGTTTGTTTGAGTGGTAATTTTCATTTCTGATAACTTATGATGTTTATGGAATACCTAAAAATGAAAAATGTATGAAGTTCTCCAGCACAAAGCGATTATGTTAGAAAAATGAATAAAAAAGGGTTTTGATGACACGTAGTAAAAATGGAGATCAATAATGTTACATAAACAATAAAAGTTAATTTGGGGTTCATTAATTTTGTTTGCATACTGCACCCACGTAAATGAACCCCAAATAAAGTACTCATAAGACCATCTCAAGCAGTTGCAACTCTTGCAATCCACTCTCTCTGCCACGTTAGCATTTCACTAACTGCAATCCTCTTTGCAACTCTCTGCAATTCTCCACTTCAGCAATTGAGTTACAAATTTATTTTCTTTTCACATTTCTTTCAAACTTAATTTTTCATTTCATTTTCTTTTCTCATTTCATTTTAAACTTTATTCTTGAATTTATTTTAAATGTCGTTAACTAATTATAATAGAATCACATTAATTTGTTTAAAATACATTACTTGAAAATAAAAAGTACAATACTTGAAATTGAAAATTATAATAATTGAAATTGAAAATCACAACAATTAAGCTACTACATGAAAATTATACATTTTTCATGTACGTTTTACATTTTTTAGTATCTGTAGTTTTTTTTTTAATTTTTACAATTGTGATTTTAAATTCAAACAATATGTATTTTAAATATTACAAGTAATGTTTTATATATAAGTATGTTTGTACTTTGTATTGCTATAAATATTATTATCATATGAAAATATTCAATAATATTTGAAATTGAAAAAAATTGCATTACTTGAAATAAAAATTACAATACTCAGAAAAATAAAAGAAAAGAAATAAAAACAATAAAAAAGACAAAAGTGGGAAATAAATAGAAACAAAAAATTAAAAACACTCTTTAAACACAAAACAAAAGGAGAAAAGAAAATAAAAAATAGGATAAAGAAGTGATGGGCCGCACCCCAAATTTTGGGGTGCAACCCATCTTTTCTCTTAAACAGGGTTGCACACTGATGGAGAAGGTCTAAGGCTCGCTCAGATATTTTTCTTAATCTTTTGTGAGCCCATTGTAATATAGGGAATTTGATTCTCTGTAACTTTTATCAATTATCTATATATATGATAAAAGTGATGGTCTAGATGAAAGAAGAGCTATGCCACGTATGTAAAAAGCTGATGTGGCAAATTCCCTCCAGAAATAAATGATTTTTAATTCACTAATTTTTATCCAGAATCAGTCAGCTTTATTAGAAAAGTTTGTTTCTCCTATTCGCATCATAAACCGATCTGTATAATTAGTTATTAAAATTCCCTACTTATATGGGATACGTAACCTCTATGGAGTATAGTTCAAATGGATTATTATATTCTCCTGCTATTCTGTTTGTTATTATTTCACGTTGATATTTAAAATTCCTACTAAATCGTCCTGGGCGTTGCTAAACCAATCCCCCATATAAATTCCGCTACATCTTCAGCCAACAAACGCATTGTCAGCTTATCAAGAATAAAAATTGCCTATTCTCATCTTCAATGTTTGCCAAATCATTTGCTAATTATTAATATGGATGCATGGACTAAAATAACTAAGCAGGTGAGAACATGATCTTCTTCTTCAATTATATGTTCATATAATGTGTCTTTGTACTTTCTAACTATATCTCACTTCTACTTAATAGTTGTCCCCAATTTTTTAATTTGCCAATGTACCAAGTCTACCAAAAAAATATATGTAAACACTAGCATATCACATTTGTTTTACTAATTTAAGTAATTTTCATTTGGAACCAATGGTGTTGAGGGGGGGTTAATCGAACTGCTAGACAAATCAAATAAAACCAATCTATTAATATGGATTTCTTTTGTAAGTCAGAGGCTTCAAAGTATGAGTACTCTAATTACGTTATTGATATAATTAAATTTTGTGTCATTGTATTTTAATGTTTACATTACATTTCCTTCACAAGAAGATACATAAATTATGAGTTAGTATTGTGTTATGCTTATTCGGTATACTTTCTAATTGACTTCGCAGGTAAAAGAAAAAGAAAGGGAATTTGTCAAAGGATTGGAACCTCCCGACGTATGCCATAGATTTTATTTTAATTATTCTATTAAGATGAGAGTGTGTGAATATGGTGACAAGTCCAGAGTATAAAGTAGTAAATCTATAGCCTTCTGTAATGTCGATATATAGATATCCTTTTGTAACGTTATGTAACCTCATCAGCCAAGTCAAATTCATCAGCCACCACTTTTGCTCCTTCCGAGAGACTACAACAGTAGTAGGTAAATTTGACATAGTACTTTACTAAAAATAGAACACTGAAAAAAGAGTGGAGAAACAATCTTATGACGAAAATTTGTGGTTGAATTTGAAGTGATGATGAAAATGGAAACTAAATATGCCATAGAATTCAAAATATTACGTGGTAAATTCAAGCCAAGAAAAAATGATTTTAATCCCAGCTATATTTTCTATATCGACTCAATCATATTACATATAATACGGGTGAAATATCCTAAGAAAATCTCAACTACCTGAACAACATAATCTAAATCTAGAGTTTACCATTTAAATGAAATTGAATTTTAAAATAAAATCTCAATTCTACCTATAGGACTTGAAACAAGAATGAATATGAGAATTTCGTGCATTTTTCCGTATTAAAAATTACCAAACAATTATAATTAGGGAAAATCTATATGATTGGTGTATCCAATTAATTAAGCTTCCCCAAAATTTTAGAAAGATCACAAGATTGGCACTTCGGCCGGATTTTGACTTCTGTCTAAGATTTATTGTCTATTTCATATATGGTATGTACTATAGTTATGTTTGATTGTGATCAATTTAAATCCCATTAGTCAAAAACTTCATATGGTAAAAAAGGTACTTTATACCTTTTGCTATATACTTAACGAGATTAGGGCAAATCGAATCCTTCTGAGTTTAAAATATTTTCAAAATATTATTTACACTATCATATTAATTTTCATCTAAATACACTATAAATACCACATATATAGCTAATTCACAAATTTTATCAAACCTAAAGGTCATTAAACCCCGAGATGAAAACCGAATCCATGGAAAAAAAGTGAAATTCAAATCTCTATGTTGTCCGATGATATGCAAACGTATAACATGACTTGCCATAAGAACTTATTGTATTGTGAAGCTGGTGGTTCATGAAGGTGTGAACAAGTTGGCCTGGGCAAAGATGGAGATTTTCACAAGTGATGATTGAGTTTTAATAATTGTAAGTTCAATGCAGAAAGTTTTGGTCATGGATTCGTGGGTTGGTATAAAAAAGGTGGTTTAGAATATTTGTGTAGGTTCGGATTTTGCATGTATATTATGAAGGATTTGTAATTATATAAGTATTTCTTATTCTCAGATAAACACTTTATTCTAATTAGCTAATAGTATATTTTCGCTGTTAAAAAGAAAATGATATGAAAACTTGAGTTATTTGTTGCCGAGTATACATGTTTTTTATTCTAATTTATTTTGAAATTTCTATATTTCCGAATTCTAAACAAAAGAAGTTTACACACATCCACATATATCGAATTCTATGACAAACATTTCAAACAAATACGAAAAGCAAATGAGGACTCTCAGTCTCCCACTTCTTCATAAAATGAGTTACTCAATGGTACCATAAACGTATGTACATGTACGCACCAGATTGAAATGAATAAGTAATATGAATGGATGAAATTTAAATTGAATTTTTAATTGTGTACAACGATCCACTTATTATATACTATCTTTTAAAATCTTTAATATAAGAGAGAGGCCAAATCATAATTAATTTCATTATATAGAACAAACCAATAATTATGTGGAATTGAGTTCACCAAATTACATTGTTTAGCATGCGATTAAAATCAAGAAAAATTGGGTACAACACCTACATTTTTTATTAACTGAATGTTTTAATTGCATGGAATACAATCACTCAAGGAGTGATTGGTAGGACTAAAATTCAAAAATCAGATTAAAAACATCTAAATTTTACATTACTTACCAATCACTTAAAAGACTAATGCCCAACAAGGCGTGAGGGAAAATGTTTTTTCCACAAAATCTAATGAACTACCCTACTAAAATTAGATCCTAACATAGGCAGTTCTGGGACAAGAAAGAGTTTTAAAAAGACAAAGAAAAAATTCACGGGTGTATGTTTACCATTGCAATTTAGATTTTAGTCTTAACATCGTTGGGATTTTCTAGAGTCGGTGCAATTTTTCCAGCTTTAATTATTTCATCCTCCTTCACACCGTGGAATTTTCAAATCATGCAATTTTAACTGAAGGGTTAAGTCGTACGTTTTCATCATTAAAGTTAGTGTCTAATTAAGGAATTACTTAGTATGTTATATATATCACTCATCGCATAATTTAAAATGTCAATCAATATATATATTAAAACTTGAATTGGGCATATTAAAGGAATGCTTCGGAAAAAAAATCTTATCTCCGAAACAGTTTTGCGGATTTTATAACATGAGGGATAAGTTGGGATGGTTGAAGGATAATCTATGCCACTGCAATTTCTATGGTTGAGAAAAGAAAAAAAAAAAAGAAAAAAAAAACTCAAAGTATTAAATAGCGAACTTGCTCTTAGTTCCGGGAGGTTTTTGAATGAATGAATATATAAACTAAAATCTATATATATTTCATCCAGTGCCCCTCTTAAATGTTCTAATTACACCTAGGTACCAGTTAGTTCAACAATAACATATAGGTCCATTTTTTCATTTTTTTTGTTGACCAAAGCATTGATGCCAAACATGGCCTTATTTTGTCAATTTGAAAAGATAATCCTTTTTTCTTCCTAATTCAACTTAAATCCTTTATCGTCCAACATTTTTTGTTGAGTACCTTATTTATTGTTCAACCCATGAGTTAAAAACTGCTAGGGCCTTTTATAATTTTCATAAATATAATTATAATTTTCTAAAAGGTTTATGGACTTAATTGCAAAATCAGAAACAAGTTCCGGGTCAAATTGAAAGCAACTAAAATTTTGTCCGAAATACAATAAAAATAAAGCAAGGTCCTTTTGTTCATCTTTTTTCCTTCCCAACCTGACACAGTGTTAGGGTTGGGTGTAGAGTAGATGTTCTTCCAGTGTTCCATGTGAAGAAGCCAGGTTCTGTTATTACTTCACCTCAAGAACAAGAATCGCGTATGGCATATCGAAGTCAAACCATCATATTTATTTCAACAACACTAAAAAATCATAGGAAAAACATCTTCTTATGTACATTCAGGTCTATTTTCATGACTCAGTGGAGGCGTACGCATTCGATGGTAGGAGCCACGGAGATGCTTTCGACACCGGAGCTGTGGTGGAGCTTCTCATTCCCAATATTTTTAGTTTGTTTCTAAATAAACTTTCTGTTAATTTTAAAGATTTTGTATATTAGTTTGTTGAATAATATAATTTGTAAAATATAATTTGATTTTTGAGTAAATAACTATAATGTTATAAGTTAGGGCAGGTCAAATTTAATTTGCAATTTGCAGTAAAAACTTGTGAAGGGTTGTGTTTGGAAAAATTAAAAGTGATTTGACTTTTGGGCTTATATGTAATATAAATATTATAATTGTTAATTCTTCGTTATTGTTAAACTAACTGATGCTTAATGGGTGAGAAGAAGCTATATAACAGGGCTGGTATATGTAATAATCCCCAAAAAAAGATTACTATAATTTTAACTTGAGAACTCTAAGGAAAGATAAATTATACTCTCTCCATTCCAGAAAAAGTGTTACATTTTACTATTCTGCGGTCAACTGTCTCCGCGTTTGACCACAATTTACTCTTAAACGATATTAATAAATAAATTATTAAAATTATATAATGAAAAGTTAGTAATTAAATTTTTATTATATGATTTTATTAAATTATTTACTATTATCGTTTATGAGTAAATTGTGGTCAAACTCGAAGACAGTTGACCGGTCAAAGTCAAAATGTAACACTTTCTCTTAAATGGAGGGAGTATTATTTAGAAAATAATATAAAAATAAGATAATTCTGACTTAGTAACTTAATTTGAACGGTAAACATATTTTATGAATGAGATCATCAGACTTGCAAGAAAGCTTTATTAGAAGTGTAAACCACATTATATTAGAAATACTCTAAAATGTGATTATTCTATTTGAGGACTTAGTTTGTCGGGTAAACAAACTCTAACATTGTGATAATTACAAATTGAGAACTATATTTGAAAACTAAACAATACTTTATTAGAAAGTACTTTAATGAAGGGATACTTTCAACGGATGGACTCTATTCAAATGTAACCAATGATAATAATAAGATCATTTTGATTTGGGAACTAAATTGGTAGGATAAATTCAACTCTAAGATTGTGATAAGTCTAACTTGAAAACCAATGTTGATGTTGTTTACAAGGAGATGTTTAACAATGTTTGTGGTAGTGTTATATATGCTCTATTAAATGAATTATTATATATCATTTGCATGACTATTCAAGAATTTTATGCTGTGTCATCGCCACGGGTTAGTAAAACTACATGTCCGATGCTGGGGTGATTTCCCAATTCTTATAAGTCCTTATCTTCAAATAGTCAAGAGCGTCTTAATCCGCCTACCGAAAGTACTTGCGATCCTTAAGACTTGAGGTTAGGACCTGCACAAATGCTAAATTGGGGGGGGGGGGGGGGGGGTTTTTAAAAATAGATACGGTTTGCTAAGTGTTAAATCAAACGAAGACTTTACTCGAGAGAGATTGAAAGGTCTACTATGTATAGTATTTTTGGTAAGAATAAGTGTAGATGACTTACTTTGTTTATTGGTATATGTCCCATACCCATGAGAATGGGAGAACTCGCAAGTGTATGTCCAGATCGTGCCACCAATGCTTATTAGGTCCATGGTCCATTAGGTTGACTTAGCTCATATTCTTTTTTGTCCTTTGAAGGCATTGTGGTTCTTTCACCAGCCTGAATTGATTTGAGGGTAAGGATCGAAGTCCACATCCTTAGAACGGAAAGGTTAGGACATCCGACTTAGGACTATAGTCATCATCCTCAGTAGAGGTCAAGACATCCCGCTTAGGAATGTAGTATGCACCCTTATGAGAGGTTAGGACGTCCAGCTTACGAATGTAGTCCACATCCTTAAGAGAGGTTAGGACGTCCAGCTTAGGATTGTAGTCCGCATCCTTAAGAGAGGTTATGACGTCTAGCTTAGTACTGTAGTTCACATCATTAAGAGAGGTTAGGACGTCTAGCTTAGTACTGTAGTTCACATCATTAAGAGATGTTAGGACGTCCAGCTTAAGACTGTAGTCCACGACCTTAGGAGGTTAGGACGTCTAGCTCAGGACTGTAATCCACATCCTTAGGATAGGTTAGGACGTCCAATTTAAGACTGTAGTCCACATCCTTAGGATTGGTTAGGACGTCCAGCTTAGGACTGTAGTCCATGACTTTAGGAGAACTCAGGGAGCTCAGGACGTCCAGCTTAGGACTGTAGTCCACGGCCTTAGGAGAACTCAATGAGCTTAGGACGTCTTTGACGCTCTAGATATGTTTCCGTATCAACATCCCCCACCCCAGGGATACTCTCTAGGTGGGGAAACTATCTTCAATCTTCCCTATACTTTTCTGATTGGGGGGGGGGGACCGGTAACATGTGAAATTAGGTTTGTAGAATAAAAATATTTATGTGTGTGGTGGGGTACACATACCATTGCGTTGTTGGAACCAACCCCTATTGATTGTATTATACATTTTTGTGTTTTATTTAGTTCGGATTTAAGGGATACAATTTTAAAAAAAAACATGTATCTGGACTAACTAACATGTCACTATCAACATGTCAGGTCCCGAACGTGTTCAGGTCAAACCTACCCCTTTCAGAGCATATCATTCACGATGAGTCGTATTTTTATTTTTTGATAATTAGCATAAAATAAGACTCAACGATATAGTGCCACATGAAGAAGGACTATCCACCGACACCACGACCAACCAATGTTGTTTGACTATCTTATTCTCTCGATTAATTTGTTTTGTCATTCCCTTTACATATATTATTAAAAGCAAATTATACCGTGACATCGCCACGGATTAGTACTAGTTAACATTTGTAGCATGGATTTAAGCATTTGGGAAAGATTTACAAATACTTTAATAGTATATATACAAAGTCAACCCAAGGGGAATTTATGTTTTCACTCTACATTTCTATTTGATTGGGGATTTTTTTTTTCAAAATATCAATATTACAATGATATTACATCAATTGAACTATCACTAAGTTTATAATAAGTCACAACTAGCATACACTAGATCACAAGCCCGTTCTTCACAGTAATCGAACCCATAACCTTTGAAATTATGGCACCTCAGCCTAATCAATTAAGCTAGGCCTCATTGGCATTTGTTTGGATTTAGATAGCAAATAGAATATAAGTTATGTATATGATACAGAGGTAATAAATTATGTGAGATTGTTAAAGTAGGAAAAACGATTTTCTTTTTAAGGCAGGAAAATATATGGGGATAAACGGAAAATAAAAGTCTTAAGTTGAAATTGAGGCGGGGAGTATTTTGTGAGAATTAATATGGTTCACATATTTTACGTACCAAATCACACATTGTATGTTCAATACTAGCTTCATCCCGCGTAACTTCATACAAGCGTAATTTAGTTGAAATTTTTAAATAGAAAAAGTAAAAGTTGAAAAATGTGTAATGTAGTGTAAAAATACCACTTTAATTATTTATATGTCTGAGGTGGTTTTGATTCTTTTGTAACGTATAGGTTCTATGAAACACGTAAAAATGAAAAAGGTATGTACGATCCGGAACATAGGAGTATTAGGCTCTGTTCTCTTCGTCTGCACATAACTGAGCTAAATTGATATGATCTGAATTTATTTTTAGTATAAAAAATAACTAAGTAAATCTGAACTAAACTGAATTGAAATTAATGGTTTTTTTTAATAAAGAGAACAGAACTTTATTAGGTAAAAATTGAACAAGAAAGCTTTTGGTGACAGTGATAAAAATGGAAGGCAGTATGGTCACATAAATAATACTCCCTCCATTTCAGAGAAAGTGTTACATTTTGACTTTGACCGGTCAAATGTCTTCGAATTTGACCACAAATTACTCAAACGATAATAATAAATAATTTAATAAAATCATATAATAAAATTTAATTACTAAATTTTCATTATATAATTTTAATAATTTATTTATTAATATCGTTTAAGAGTAAATTGTGGTCAAACGCTGAGACAGTTGACCGCAAAATAGTAAAATGTAACACTTTTTCTGAAATGGAGGGAGTACTACTAAAGAGAGTTTAGGGGTTTATTTATATATCTGTGCATTGCTCAAACATCATATATTTAAACACGGTATAGTCTTACAACTATACCTTAAAGTGGATGTCAATGCATGCATAGGGAATTTGTGTGGAATTAAAATGGTAAAATGAAAAAAAAAAATTACAAAGCTTCACGGACACAGATGAGCTCATGTCGGCCTATATTTTACTATACTGGTATTCCATCATTCTACTTCTAAACGGGTCGGATTCTATCCAACATGAATCAAAACCCGTTCAAATAATGATATTCAGGTTCAGATCGAGCTTCTATTCGACCCGTTTCATACCTTTGTAACAAGACCCGAACCACAACATATTATGGTTAAATTAGTAAAACGTACATTTTTCGGGGGGGGGGGGGGGGGGGTTTGGGGTATGATGGGGTGTGGGTTACTAAAAAACTACCGCAACATGTGAAATTATATTTGTAAAATAATAATTTGTGTATGAGTGTGTAGGCGGGGGATCACATACCTACCCAGGGGTTGTTCGCAGGCTACCATGTTAATTGTGATATACACTTTTTGTATTTTATTTTGGTTCCGGTTTGACATATACAATTTTTTACTAATCAATGGGCTGGGTACGAGTAGAATACCCGATATAAAATATATTTTATCAAACCGTCGAGTCATGAATGGGTTCGGGTTGGGTTGGAGCCTACCCCATTAAAAGCATAAAAGTCATGGTGAGTCGTATATTACATTTTCTATATTTATCATAAAAAAGACTCCTTGGTTTAGTATTCGATGAAGAGGGACTACCACCGATCGACACCACAACCATGCAACGTTGTTTACAATGAAGTTTGACTTTATTATTTTCTCTTTAGTATATTTTTATTATATCCTCTCCCTTCTATATTATTACAAGTAAACAATAATAAATTCGAAATGATTCAACGGGATTCTTTTGTGTAGTTTGGAATAATTATTGAGTTTTAGAGGACTATTTGATGATAATTTTGGTACATATTGAAACAGGAAGAAAAAAAAAAGTACTCTAGGTCGAGGCACTTTCAGTTTTAGGTGTGAGAGATTGGTATCGTCTGATAAATTTATACTTAATTTAATGAACTGTGCAATTAAGAACTCCTTCCCAAAACTTGCCAAACGAATTTTTGATTGGTACAAGTATACTAAAATGTTTTTTACAATCAATCGTGTATGATCTAATAAAGTAAAATTTTGATATTACTGAATATAACAACTATCAATTTAAAATAATAAATCTATATCTATATAAAACAATCATCATTTCTCTCCCTCTAATTCTCGAGATTGATTATCAGTTTGGATTAATAAAGAAAATTCAGTTTGCCTTATTTCTTTTCTGATTTGTTTATTACGGTTGAGTCGGTGTTTCTTCAGATATGGAGGATGGTCCAGACATTTAAAAAATTAGGAAAATACAAAATAATATACTTATTCAATTCATAGTTATCATGATAATAAATTTAAGTGTACATCTTCAACAAGATTATAACATTTCGGCATAATAGATATGTGTTGATTGAGAGGATTATATACTATAAGGACAACTACATATCTGATCCAAACTTACAAGAATGAAACTCATACAGCCTTATAATGTTTTAATGTGAGTGAACGTTCAAAGTTGTGTTAGTCTATATTCTATGGGTGAGTTTTGATTTAAGGGTTTTACACTTTGATACATCTTCGTATACCATCAAACATCAACTAGAAAAGAATTATACACAATAAGATTGTGAATTCACCCCATATATGTACACTAAATCGCAACATTATATGTTTAAATTAGCAAAAAAGTGCATGTGTTTTTATTGGGGGGGGGGGGGGGGGTTTGATATACTGGAGGTAGTGCGGGTGCCGGCCAAACCATAACATGAGAAATTATGTTTGTAAAATAATAATTTTTATTTGGAGAGGGATATTTATTTTAAACATGTATCAGTTACTAATTAACAGGCCGTGTACGGTAGATGACCCGATATGAAATACTGGTTCTGTACAAGATTAGGTTGTATCCAATACCTTTAAAATCATATCAGTTATGGTGAGACACATTTTACATTTTCTATAGTTATCGTAAGAAAGATTTTATTATTTAGTATTATACGAAAGAAGTATTGCCCACCGAAACTACGACCAACGTTTTTAACACGGAAGTTTGACTATCTTATTAATGTCTTTCTCTATCTATTTATTATTAAAATTTAAACATGTCGTGACAACGCCACAGGTTAGTACTAGTTACTAAAAGTAATAAAATCACTAATTTGTAGGAAGTTTTTTATGCATAATTAAAGTGTAAGAAGTCTTTGAAAGTTACACTAATTTGTAATTATTTTACATATTACTCCCTCCGTTTCACTAAAAGTGTTACAATTTTTCGTTTTGGGCATTTCACTAAAAGTGTTACAATTCATTTTATAGAAATTAGTTTTATAATAAAACTCATTTCGAACCACACATTTTCGGGCCCACATGTATTTTTCCACTCAATTAATATCTCATATTCATTCTCCACCACATATTTTTGGGGACCACATACTTCTATACATTTTCCTTAAAAATTGTGTCCAACACAATTGTTTCACTTTTAGTGAAACAGAGGGAGTAGGTGATACATATTTCAGATGGGGAGTAATACATGTTATTTGATACTCCATATGGAGTGATATGTACTAGTAAGTTCGACTTCCAGATGGGCGGATCAGAACGACTTGGATCCATTCCATGATATATCCATTCCTTGGTTCGAGGCTCAACCATAGTCATGGTCCGACTCCCAGTCAACATTAAGGGTACAAAAAGGAAGAAAGCCAGATTAATATGACGGGCCAGTCTGACCTCCGTCATCCCTGTCTCGACCTCCTTCGACAAGAACAGATTATTATTTCTAATATTAAGCAAACTAAGTGCGACCTCCATATAGGTCCGATCCCTGGGTTCCAGTGGATCATCTCTAACACGTCATTGATATTGGCTTGATCTAAAAACATGCTCACTCATCTTTGAATTCACGTGTCATCATCTCACCAAGCTGACTAATCTCCGATGTGTCACAGGTAAGGTTCCTGAATACAAAATGTAAAAAATGATAGTGTATGACTTGATAACTTCTCTAATTTAGCTGGGACTATTTATATACATCACAATTCGCTCATTAGCCTTCTTGGATTTTGACGAATCTATTATCGGGACGGTTGTAATTGCAGCAGGTATGTATAGGGGTGCACATTTTGATCAATCCGATCTGAAGTTCAGATTGATCCGGAATTTCGGAGCACCTCCAGGTCAATCCGAAATACGAAAGTTTAAAAAGCAATTAAAAAAACCGTTTATTTTAAAATTTCAGAAATAACATTTGAATCATGAACTAACAAGCTAACACTAAGGGAATAAATAAATTAGGGTATGTTGGGGTTTTTATATAGTACGGTTTGGGTATAAATTGTTAGTTGTAGAAACGGTTTTAGCTAAGGGAAAGGTAATTTTTTTTATTTAATATATTTCGGATCAAATCGGATTAATCCGAAAATCTGCGGATTTAATTCGATCCGAAATTCGAAAATATTAAATATGCCAATCTAAAATTCGATTCAAACACATCGGATCAGATTTGTTCGGATTTCGAACCACTAGTTATGTCATTGCTATGTTTAGTTTTGGAGTCGCCATTATAACTAATTCTTGGCAGCTGGAACTTTTCTATTTGCTTTTTGGATCATTTTTCTATTTGCATTCTTGGCAGCAGTTGTTAGGGATTTTTTAAAAAAATATAATGTAGAGTGAGACAGATTCAGTGTATATACTCCACAATGGCTCTGTTCAAATTATATACTTTCTTTGCCTCGTCTCATGTTACCCACTTTGACTTTTTCCAGTCAACAGTGTCCAACTTTGACTACAAATTAATTTTAAACCGCAAATGTAAAATGTTCAATTAAATTATATTATGAAAGTTTAGTCCTTAAAGTATCATAATATAATTTAATTGAACATTTTACATTTACCGTTTAAGATTTATTCGTAGTCAAAGTTGAAAACGGTTGATCGAAAAAAGTCAAAATGGGACGGGACGGAGGAAGTACTATATAAAGACTACCCGTCCATTTCATATACTCCATTAAGTTTTTTAATGGAAATAGCAACTGAGATACAAGTGTCGTCTGTTTTATATACCACCGACACGTGTCAGCTTCTCGTTTAATATAAAGTATTTTTTAATGAAAATCAAAAAATAAATACGAAAAATCATTAAAATCTCAAAAAGAACATAAAAATTTCAAGAAAATTATTGGGACACATCTCAACACCATAATAATTCTGAAAAATAAAATAAAAATATTATAAAATAAAAAATAGAAAAATTCACAAAAAATTATCTCGAGAATAAACATGGAAACTAATTGATATAAAAGATTTAAAATATGAAATTTTAATATCAATATAGATTCTTAATTTGATTAATAAAATATTAATAATTTAGCAATACTTCACAAGATAGAAAGTCACAAAAGATAGACCATAAAATAAATAAAATGTTAAAAAACTTTCACCACGACATTTGTACGTTAATTTTGTTATCCCTTATAAATCGTGAAAATATATCTTTATAATTACAGATACTATGATATTTTAGTTTAATACGAGACTTGGATTTACTACTACTACTACTATTTGCTTTGTTTCTTTTATGTTAATTTTGAATTCCGTAATTAGTTTTAATATCTAATGGATTATTTTTGTTCGTTTTAAAGTTTATTTAATAAAATACACTTCAAATTGTTGAAATATTTTTTTTAACTTTTTAGCTTTTAAATATTATGGTGGTTAACATGTGTCCCCGATATTTTTTTTTGTATTTTTTAAAATTATTTTTAATTAATTTTTTTTGAATTGTACAAAAATAATAATCCAGATTAAATGAGAAGCTGCCACGTGTCAGCGGTATATAAAATGGACAACGCATGCATCTCACTCTCCATTCCCGTTAAAAAAATTTAACGGAGTATATGAAATGGACGGGTAGCCTTCATATAGTATATAAAATGGACGAAGCCATTGAAGAGTATATAAACTGTATCTGTCTCACTATACGGTATATTTTAAAAAAATTCCCCAAGATAGACAAGAGTAAGTCTTATGAGAGACGATGTTGTGTAGAGATTAATAGAGACGGATAAACATTACAGTTATGTCAAAAAATATTAGAGGTTTTACTAAAAATATCGGTGATATACGTATACATAAAAAATATATAAAATTTCTACTCATACAACATTACTAATATTGTTTAAAACATTATACATATCTTAGGCATTTCATTAACTAACGTCGCTTTCAAAACTTTGTGTTAACGGAATCATTTTTTAATTACAAAGACAGATACGAGTTTTTAAAAGTTATTAAGTACAAAGGTATTTTTGTTCTACATCACACGATACGTACGTACGTGTAGCTAGCTGAAATCCATATTCTATTATAATAAAAAGTCTGCCGTACGTAAATGTAAATTTCCAAATCTGAAAAACTACAAAAATAATCGATTGAAGACTATAAAAGAAAATATTATGGAGACTATCTACACAAATCCATGGGCGGTGCATAATCTTTTTTGTTTTCTTCATTAATTAAATACTTGAGAAATCAGAACAAAACTTGACTTTTTCGGCGACATGGTCTGCTAATCAGATCTTTTATTGTGCATAATTAGAATTAGAATGTGTTGTCTAATTATACGAATAAAGGTAATTTAAGGAATATTCAAATGAATCATCTTTAATGTACAGTAATTTAGCAGGTTCATGAATAATCTCGATTCCATGTTAAATTGTTAATGCTCCTATTGCCGATGTTCACACGTACGATCTTAAAATGATTCTTTGACTCATGCCACATGATAGTATTATGCACTATGTTACCAAATCTTGAAATCTTAGCATCCCTTGAAAGAAGATATATAACAGATTTAATTCGGTGGAAGAGAGAGACTAGAGAGTATACAAGATTATACTAGCTAAATTATACTTCCATGTCGCATTAAGAGTTATGAGCAGTTCTCTATGAGGTTTTAATAAAGAATATAATTAATGATAAGTAATAAAATTGGGACGCATTTCATAAGTTGCCCATTAAATTTGATCAAATTACATATTCATCCCCGTGATTTTAACATTTACAAGTAAATTCAAAATTTAATTTTTTAGTTGACCAAATATAAATTAAATAGAAAAGAAATCAATTGGACTTACAATTTACAATTACAATTTTTAAACTACTACACATTTAATTCTGATTGACAAAACTACAAAATTGACGACACAAAACAATTTAATTATTTTTGAAACAGCAAAAAGTACTAATAATAAATTAAAGTTCACAATGAATATAAGAAATGTTCGAGACTCACAAGTCCACGAAGACATGTGTTGCCAATACGAACCAACTCCAACTATGTTTAACCCACTGTACCCTTTCAACTATCAATCCCTCACAAATTCAAGCTTTTTTTTTTTTTTTTTAAACGGCAAAAATATATATATATATAACCTCAAAATGTCAACAAAAGCATAAGAAATACTCGAATGAGAAATACATTACAAATCACAACCCCATCACTTTCAAACTTAAACATTCCCAAAACCATCAATAAGCTCTAGATCAAAAATGCGGCCATCAACGGGAACCATTAGCATCCCGGTTTCCAAGCCATGAATCACATAATAGTAGCAAGTACCAAACGTCAATGGGAACCATTAATATACTTTCCCAAACCATGAATCACATAATAGTAGCCATGAATCACAAATTCAAGCTTTAATACTCCAATCAACCCAAACTCTACCAAACCAATTCTTTGCACTAGCTCTTACAGAACCGCCTAATACCACTAGTTGAGGTAAAATAAGTAATATAGTGACAAAATGTTAAAACCTTAGGGAGTGTACATTTGTATAATTTTTTGAAAAGTAAACTATGTGTGCACATACTTTTGTAGTTTTATGCATAAAATAGGAGTCCTACAACTTTGTAAAAATATAAAGAGTATATATGATATAGAAGATGAATTAACATATACTTTGAATCAAAAAATTTAGAAGTCTTACAACTAGTGCTCTAATTTTACACATGGCCAGGGGCGGACCTAAGGGGGTCAGGGGTTCGCCCCCCACTAAAATTTGAAAATAAAATAAAATTATAGGTACCCCATCGAAAAAAACATCATATATATAATTTCGCCCCCCTGAAATACCAATCTTGTGTCCGCCCTAGCACATGGCGTAAGTTACATGGAGGCCCGCCTTTCAATCTAAAGCTCGCGCGCTTTCTTGCACCAAAAAATATCCATCAATTGCAAATTATTGCAACTTACATTTAGAGTAGAAGATACCAAGAATTAAAGACCTTTCTTTTCGAAGTTTGTTTTGAGCGAGCATCTGTTCGAATACAAGACAAAGGTTTGAAAATTTTCATTCTGAGTCTTACATATGCTTTCTCTCTTCAATGGGTTTTCGCAGTTGATGATACGTGTTCAGAATGAATCGTTATATATGAATAAGATTATGATTCCCTGCATATATAATTGGTGGTAATATTTAAAACACAATTAAGACAATAACACAGTAGTGTTCAATGTATACTGTATCAATGTCAATATTTAGGACGACAAGCTGTACGAATTAAGACGAAACAATGTTGACATAATGAACGTGCATGCAGTCATGCATATGCATTTAATAATTAATTAAGACTTTTTGAGTCAATGGAACAACAACTGAATATTAATTGAACATCTTAATTAAACACTTACCGATACTCGGACTAAATGTCATCAAAGACTTTAACTTGATGACTAAGTAAGGCACAATTAAGTAGTTCACGAGGAAGACCAATGTGAATGGACGACCTAACATGGACCACATTACAAATTTTGGTTTAGTCATGGAATGATATTATAATACTCCAACACATTTGTAACTTAGATTCAATGCCATATTGCTATTTGCTAGCTATGAGCTATCTTGGTGGGTATTATTTCAAATAATTTATGAATTTGTAAGTACTTATAATTTGATCGACGAATAAAGTATGATTATGCTTCATTAAGCTATAAGAACTCCTTATGTTGTTGGCTCTCGATCGAGAAACTTTCAATTCATAAAAAAATTGGGTTTGAGAACGGTTAACTGATTAATTTTTAATCTCAATCAGCCACACAATGATATAGCTTCATAGTATTTGTCTAATAATTTCTCCATACACATTTGAGATTTCTAATTATTCAAACTCATAATCTACGCGATTCAAACACCTTGACCTATTGATGGAATGGGCAAGTGTAGTGAATATAATCTCGCAATCACACTCAAGAAACAGTTGAATAGATATTCCAAAATGAGTAACGTTTAGGTCAATCTCGGATCCATTTGACGGTTCAGGAGAGGCTAACATGTATCAAGTGACGCACTTTCGGTTGCCACAAAGGAACATCACCTTGGCCATGTTCTCATGTGTCAGGTATCTCCTCCTTTGTGGTCTTGGTTTTTGACTTCGTTAACCCTCACTCTTTTCTTTAGGATGCAGACATCTTAAACGATGGTGGCCAAGAGATGAGATTTCGTTACTTGAAACGTGTTGCCTTGTAACTTATTGGAATTGACGGTTTTTGGGGTCTACGACCATACCTTAAATTTCTTACCACTTGTTTCGTTTACGAGCATAGGGTGGAGGGGTGTGGATAAGACACTTGGTCCACATTTTGGAATTGACGGCTTGTACGACATGTCATATTGTTTCAGTTATGGCTCTACTTGGTTGAAGGATTTTGGGTTTTGGAACTGTTTGGAACATGATTGTGCTGTTGAAAGAGTACGACTTGGGATGAGTTGGTAGTGTAGGTATGGATACTAGTGCAATGATGTTAATTGGGTAGGATGGTGAACTTTTGAGGATTTAGGTGATGGTTATTGTTTTTTTTTAATCGGCAAAACATTTTATTAATGATAATAATAGTCATAAGGAGCATAAGGGATGCTCAATACTGCAAATACATGGTCAATTGACCGAATCCAAAAAATCGAAGTCCAAACCATTACAAACTATGAAACCTTCGAGATATTTTACTGTAATTGCTATGTTCATACGAACATCCCTTATGCTCTTGTATTGTAAACGTTTGAAGTATCAATATATTTTGCCGTTATAAAAAAAAAATGTTAAAATAATTCAGGCATAAACTCAAAATAATGACACCCAAGACGTGTGAGGTTATAGTTTGTGGACAGGATGAGATTAAAATGAGTTAGAGTTACGCATGCTAATAGATTAAAAGAGGTAGTCGGCCCACAGTTCAAAACGTGGGTTGCATCTTTTCAACCAGATCAAGTCAAGTGGCCCACAAGGCAAATTCAATTTGGACACTCTTATTGGACTCACTCACTCAACTCACCAGTTGTCTTGCATTGCATGTTCAGTGTTGAAACGTTAAATCAGTTTTATTGTTGTTTTTAGAAATAAAAAATAATTTCCTATTTTACATGCGCCATTGATAGCAGCATTATTTGCAGGGGCGGACCTGAGGGGCGTTAAAAAAATTTATAGGTAATATTTTCAAAAATTTTGGATTTCACCTCCTCTAACCCTTAGAAAAACTTCATATATGTAATTTCGCCCCCTCGAGGTTGAAATCCTAAGTCCGCCCCTGATTATTTGGTATTGGTGATTGACAACTAACTGGCAGAACATACATAAAGAAGAAATTTCAGAACAAACCAAACTGCTTTGGAATTTTCCATCGTCGTTTAATGGAATCCATCATGTGTAAGTGGAGTGGAACAAATAATTGAGGGTTCTCTCTTTTTTACATTATCATGCGCATAAATAATTCACTTCTTACTACTATTATTACACCTATTTCTACCCCGAACTTATATAAACGTCAATCATGCCTTTTTTTTCAGCTTTCTTCTGTAGTAAAATGGAGATAGATTTTCGTGGAGAGTGCATTGAATGACCAAAATATTCACAAGGCTATGTTAAATATTTCCAGACTAGTCCAATAATAGGTAAGTCAGGTCCTCAAAGTTGGGGAACATTGTCACCATTTGGTCAGATGAAAATGTCATTAGTAACGAATTTTTAATAAGGCTGAACATAAATACAAGTCTAATAATCACAACTCACAAGTCTCGAAAAAGCAAAGCCCCAGCAGAGTGTGGCTCGCCTGGCGTACTTGATTCAAACGTCTTCCTCAAGGAGGACTCTGACGAGGACCCGAGATCTGGACTTCGAAGAATCAACCTACTTACAATATTAAAATTATTTTCATTATAAAATAATATGCGATATATATATAATCTTGAAGTGTAACACTTCAAGTGTTAGTTATTTTATTTTTTTTTGAGAATATCACTATTACAATCATATTACATGAAACTAATATATCAATCGATACATAATCATCACTCATCAATCTATCATAACTAGAATACACTAGATCACAACCCGCTGTCGACGGGAATCGAACCCATAACCTCTGGGATTATGGCACCTCAACCTAACCAAATGAGCTAGACCTCATTGGTAAGTGTTAGTTATTTTAAGTAATATAATAAATTAACTCTTTAATTTAGGACAAAGGTTAATTTTCATATTTCCCACAACTGTTTATAGGCTATTTTGCTAAGTAGTAAAACTCACCGCCTTTTCATTGTGTTTTAACAGATGAATAGTAACCGTATTTTAATTGAGTTGTGAAAAATTGTGTTTAACATATAATTTAAATTTTATAGGTTTTTCTAGGATTGTTATATAGGATGTATAAATGTTGAGTACATGTAAGATTTTTAAGATTATTTGACTTTTTTTAATATTATTTAATTGGTTAAGATTGTTATAATAAATGAAGAAGTAAAGTGATAGCCTAGACAGAGAGATAAAATTTAATTGAGTTGTGAATGGTAGCTGGATTAAAAACGATTACTATTTTAAGTGGATTAAAGTCGTTAACCAAACATGATAGAAAAGACAACCGGATTAAAGCTGAAATTTAATACTTAGTCAAACAGCCACTTCGTCAAATAGTAGCTAGACGTGTGTTGGTATATGGGAAATGTAATGAGAAGTTGACACAGTCACAAATGAAAAGACCCTGAAGAATCTTGCATGGCCAAAAATGTGACAACTAACTAACCTATAACTGCACTTCAACCGATCGATATGTCTAGACTTTCGGTAATAATGCAACAATAAAGATAGTGAAATTTATTCTTGGTCCCCTTCATCTATTTATTCTTACACTGGTTGTCAATCGATAATCGCTTTCATGTATCAACCACTTGTCACTCAAATCTCTTAACCTTTAATTTTCCGGCTTGAGAACTAAATAAATTACTATTTGTGTTGATAATATTTGAATAATCCATTTCACAACTAATTTAATCACATTTTGGTCAATTTCATGCCTGATAAAAAGACATAATAGTACATTTGTTTTGTACTAGATTGTCGTTGTCGAAAGCTATACTTCAATTCTCTAGTTAATATCCAGTCATGCATGCATTCATATATAGTTCAATGTTGACATATAACTAACCAAACATGATTTAACAGCCATCAATAATTAACTTAAATATTCATGAAACATGACTAAACTTACTCAACTAATTATCCTATGTGCTAATTTTATGGTATTATTATTAATTATATATTGATGTTGTTATGGATAAATGCACATTGAGTTAGTGGATGAGAGGTTAATGTATAAGTTAGTGGATGAAGAGTTAAGTGTATGAAAGGTTAGTGGATTAAGAGATAAGTGTGTTAAATGCTATCCCTGTGTACATTTTGCAAGCCCTGCACCCCCCTAAATCTGTGTTTTATGAAATAGAACAAATCTTTGCCAGATTCTTTTGGGAGCTTCTCCTGATGCTAAAAAGATACATTGGACAAAATGGAAAAATCTTTGTTTTCCTGTGGATGAGAAGGGTTTGAATGTGTTTAATCTTTCTGAACTTACTCATGCCTTTGCTATCAAACTGTGGTTCAAATTCAGAGAGAATAAGTCCCTATGAGCATCTTTTATGAATGGTAAATATTGCAGGAACTTTTTCCCTATTGAGCTTGGGCCTAAGCCATCTGATTCTCCTACTTGGAGAAGAATCCTTAGCTGTCAGTCACATTGCACAAGACAACATGTATTGGCACTTGGGTACTGGTAATCTTTTTTTCTGGTATGATCAGTGGAACACAGGTATGAATGGGGCAGAGTTGAGAGGCTCTAGTTTGAACAATGGTGTAGACCACTCTTTAGTACAAGACTGGTTCTTGAATGGCACTTGGAATTTAGATAAGCTGAGAGAGTGTCTCCCTCCTCTGATTAGGGATTTTTTTACAACAAAGTCACTTATGGGACAACATTTTACCTTAAGGCAACGATAGATTTTCGCCCAACGAGCATTACGGGCAAGTCACCTCGGTATCGCGCATGGGTACCGGTACCGGACATGGGTGGTTGAATCCGGTGGTGGGGGTGGTGGAATCCGGTGGTGGGGTGGTGGAATCCCGTGGTGGGTGGTGGAATCCGGAGGTGTGGTGGTGGAATCCGGTGGTGGGTGGTGGAATCCGGTGGTGTGGTGGTTGAATCCGGTGGTGCGGTGGTGGAAGATGGTGAAAGGAAGAAGAAGGTGAGATGGAGAAGAAGGGTGAAATGAAGAAGAAGAAGGGAGATTTTCAAATAAGTCACTAAGGATAAAAACGACTTTTCATACCAAAAGGCACCTAGACGTAAGGGTGTAATCTATCGATGCCTTACGGTAAAAAGTTGTGCAATTGGTGACCTATTGGTAGCTTGCACCTCTGATTAGTACTAAGATCTTTTCGGAGTCTCAATGTTATGTCCAGGACTCCTCCTACCCTATTTGGAAGCCCTCCCAATCTGGTTTGTTTGTCACTAAGACTGCTAGGCACCTTATTAGGGACACTAAACCTCTCAATCCTTTTTTTGGTATTCTCTGGAGTCCTTTTCTTTCTCCTATAATCTCTATCTTTTGGTGGAAACTGTTACAGGGATGGGTGCCTGTAGATGTTAAACTCCAGTCCCTTGGCATTGTCTTGGCCTCTAAATGCCAATGTTGTAGAAGTGTAGAGACCCTGGATCATGTTATGTTGCATAATTCTGAAGTTAAAAAAGCTTGGGTCTGGTTCTCTAATTTCTTTCTTGTCCCCTGTTTGGACTCCCATAATGTCACTTCTAGGTTGTTTGCCTGGTGGAACTCTTCTGATTTGGTCAAAACTTCTCACATTAGAGTCTTAGTTCATTTGCTTATTGCTTGTGTTGGGGGTATAGTTCCCCAAACACTTAGTAATATTTCAATTGCCCAGGTTATGCTACAGACGGCACCAAAATGTTGGGGGTATAGTTTCCCAAACACTTAGTAATATTTCAATTGCCCAGGTTATGCTCCAGACGATATCTTCCTCAATACGTAAGAACCAACGGGTAAGAATCTTCCACTGTGCACTTGGTGAGAACCTGCGCAAGAGGCTTGGAGGGGGGTTAGGACCCGGTTTGCCAAGTGTCAAACTGGTATAAGACTTTACTCGAGAGAGACTGGAGATCTACTCTGTATACTGTTCGAGATTAAGTTCGTAATATCGCTTACCTTTGCATGGGGATATGTACCCCTATATATAGGGTTTCCTCAAAGTGGAAGGCTTCTCCAAGATCGCGCCAAGTGTAGGGCTCTGGTTGAGCCACCAAGGCATATCTAGGCCCATGGCCCAACAATGATACCTAGCCCATGCCCTTTTTGGGCTTTAGAGGTAGTTTAGTCATTATTAGGAGAGTTTTGGAGGGTGTGACATAGTCTGCCGAGGTCCGAGGTCCGGAGAGGTTGGTCCGGACGCCTGGTCCGGACCGTATTGGGTTGTCAGATGAGGAAGTCCTCTAAGCCTGCCCAACTCTTTCGATTCGGTCCTTATGGTTCGGACCCTCTACTCTCTGATGCCTGTCTACTTGGTTGCCTGTGAGATTGTCATGTTGGATCGGAGTGATCGTCCGTATCTGAGGCCCTGGGTCGGACCCAGTACTGTTCAAGTACTATGCCTCCTTTTCTAGAAGGCTCGGACCCAGGTGGGTCGGACCTGAGATCCCTAGGTCGGATCTAGTAAGCTTTAGATCCTTTGTTCTTCTCTTCTAGGGTGGGTCGGACCATGGTGGGTCTGCCCGGATCGGACCGTTGGCTCGGACCAATGTGTCTCGGATCCATTAGATGACTTAAGACGCCTTAGGATTTGTTCTAAGGGCTCTTATGACGGATTGGACATATTTTCATATCAACATATGTCCCCCTAGTTTCCAAGTATCTTAGTAGAAGATAGTTGTGGAACTATTGGTTGAGACTGTTGAGGATGGATCGTTTTTTGGTCCAATCCGCCTCTCGTAAGCAGAAAAAAGGTGTAATCCGTGCTTCGTGTGGTTCTTAACTTAGTCTCTCTCCCCCCCCCCCCCTTATTTCTTACTTTTGTTTCTGTCCGAAGGGAAGGGCCCGGAGTGCAACAAAATTGAGAAAGAAAAGGGTATTTGTAAGCGAGACCAAGCATAGACTCCGAACGTCGGTATTGTACCTTTGTTGATGTACGGGTCGATCCGTAGGTGAATGTTCTATCCGTACCAAGCTCTTGTGCAAAGAGAAGGTCCGAATGAAAATGTCCAAGCGAACGAAGGTTCGTGGGAAAATATCCGAGCGGACGAAGGTCCGTAAAATAACATCCCAGCTGACCAAGGTCTATAGGAGAACATCTGACACTACAAGAATAACCGGATTTAGGGACGGATAAAATCCATCCCTAAGTTAGGGACGAATGGTGGTGCTAGAAACGGACTAGGGATGGATAGGCCTATCCGTCCCTAAATAGGGACGGATTAGTAATCCGTCCCTATTTAGGGACGGATAGAATTATCCGTCTCTAAATTTAGAGACGGATAATTCTATCCGTTTCTAATTCGTTGACTAAAAAAAAAAAAGAAAATTTAGGGACGGATAGATTTATCCGTCCCTAAATTAGGGACGGATAGATCTATCCGTCCCTAAACTATCAGAAACCCTAATTTATAACTCTCTTCCTCCCACACTTACTAACCACTCCTTCTCCTTCTCTCCTTCTCTCCCACTCCACCACCACCACTCCACCACCGTTCGACCACCACTCCACCGCCGTTCGACCACCACTCCACCACCACGGGATCTCCGTCCTCCACCACTCCACCACCTCCACCACCTCCACCGTACCACCACCTCCACCACCACGGGCTCTCCGTCCTCCACCACTTCACCACCTCCACCACCACTCCACCACCTCACCACCACTGCCTCTCCGTCCACCACCACCTCGACCACCACTGCCTCTTCGTCCACCACGGCCTCTACGTCCACCACCACTCTGTTAGGAATATCTGTTAGTATTTTGATCATTCATCACATGTTCTTATCTTAGCCAGAAAGGTGATTAAAGTACTCTTGGTTCACTTGAACATTGTAAAAGAGGAAATCACTGAGTATGATTAGTATAGTAAATCTTGTATTAGGATTATAGGTCTCTGAGTGTAATTTTTATTTCCAAGAAGACCATGAAGATCAATCCTAGCAATGGAGCTTTTCTGAAGATTACAAGACCGGAGATTGCACAAGATTTATGAAGACACCAAGGTTTAGTCTCACTCGGAAAGACTATGTCCTTAATCCTTTCTTAAGTTCATTTAGTTACTTTTGAAACATGATTCTGGAACATATGACATCATGAGTATGGAGCATTCAAGCCATCAGAAAGGCTAATGTATCCGTTTTAGACTACAGGACAAGAAATAGTACATGTGCATTAATTGCATCGGCAGAAAAGACGCTAAAGCACAGTCCTCTCTGAGATATGAGACAAGGACTTCTGAGTACTCATTTCAAGATAAGTATAGACTGAATTTTAATTGTGTCTAACGGATAACATCCCAACGACTCTCTAATTCATCTATAAATATCACACACTTAGATGCTGAGAAATACGACCGAAGAACGATCTAACTTGCAAACTTACAATCAAGCAAAGTATTCTCTCAAGCACTCTACTACCCTTTCTGAAAGCTTTCTGTTGCTTGAAGAATCACTAGTAGTTCTAAGTTGTCCTGAACCTTAACAAGAGATTGTTATTCGTGAAAGAGTTGAACTATCAGATAACCTTTCTGAAGCTCATTCTCCAGATTGGACATCAATTACTTGGGTCAGTAAAGAGCAGATTGCCATACACTGAACAAGTGTATTAAGTAGTCTTGTTCTATTAGGCTCTCTGAAAACATAACTGAAAAGTTATACGAGAAGCCTCTCTGACAAACCTTATAACCAACACCATCAAGGCGTGGAGTAGAGGAAGTACTTGATTTGGGAAATAAGGAAATAACTCCAAGGTTATCTGAGTAGAGGAAGTACTTAGCTCTAGGAGCTGGGGAATAACTCAGGGGGAATATTTGGTTGGGAACCAATTGTTTAAGAATCTTAGAATAGGATTTTTGTAAGGTGAACTCAATTATCTGTTCTAGTGAATTCTAGGTCTCAGAAAGACCGAAGTGGATTAGTTGGAGGATTACGCCACCTCCAGATACCACTATACTTGCTGTGTTATTTACCTTTCTGTATTTTATCTTTCAGCAAAGCACACACACATACTTATTGTTTCTGTACTTACCTATCTTAAAGTCTTCCGCGCTCTGAATCTAAGTACCAGAAACCCCAGGTTTCTGAGAAACTGTGTTTATCGACAAAAGTTTTAAAAGACTATTCACCCCCCCCCCCCTCTAGTCTTTTACTTTGCCGTTATCTGGACCAACAAGTGGTATCAGAGCAGGAGGTTCCCAAGCCTTCAAGATCGAACCTAGATCCCCAGATAGGTGAAGGAACTTTGTCCCTTTCTGAGGACTATATAATTTGTGTGTTAAGTGTGCAGGTATGTCTCTGAGCGATGCACCCGTTCTAAATCCAGAAAACTACGAGAAATGGAAGAACAACATGATGCTCCATCTGGAGGCCATTAGTGATGAGATGATCTATGTCATCAATGAAGGGCCTATCAAAATCAGACAACTCAAACAAGTTACTGAGGTGTCTGATGGAAGAAAATCCTCATACAAGGAAGATGGAAGCGAGGACATGGCTGTTAGTAATAGTGGTCATGTTGCTCGTGGAAGCATTATATATGAAGACAAGCCAAGAGAGCTCTGGACATCTGAAGATGCCAAGAGACACAGATTGGATGGTCAAGCTCGTAATATCATCATCAGATCGACACCTGAGCACATACAGTGTAAACTGTGGGGTGCTAAAACGGCGAAAGTTGCCTGGCAATTGATTGAAGAAATCTGTGCCGGAACTGAGAAAACCAAAGAAAACAAGTTCGAAGTTCTTAAATTGAAGTTCCAAAACTTCAAGCAAGGTCCCACTGAAACTCTGGAAGAACTTGATTTCAGATTTACTACACTTATGAGTGATATGGCTGCACTTGGTGAAAGCAACAGATACTCCCAGCCAGAAAAGATTAAGACTATTGTCAGAAGTCTCAATCACAACTGGGAGCACACTAAATTCTTTTATTTCAACCAAGGAATGCCAAATATTACTCCAGTAGAGCTCTTCTCTCATCTTGCTACTGTAGATTATGAGACAACTCAGAGAGAACAAACAGCTGAGAAGTTGCAAAGTGTTGCTCTAGTCTCTCAAGGTACTTCTGAAAAGAAAGATACCAAAGACGCATCTGAAGAAAATGCTCTTGCAGTAAGACACATGAATAAATTTGTGAGTCAAGAGATTGAGAGAAGAAAAGCTAAAGAAAAGCTGAAAAAGCATCTTGGCCCAAACTATCATCAGTACAAGAACATTCAACTAAACAACTCTCTGAAGACCCCCATTCAGAAAGGTGTTAGTACTGAATCAGCAGAGATAGGAAATGATATCTGCTTCTATTGTCAAAAGCCTGGTCACTTCAAGAGAGATTGCCCTGCTTTAAACAAGCTCAAGACAGGTGACAAGAAAGACAGAAGAAATTACAAAAGAAATCAAAGGGCCTTACTGACTGAAGAAAGGAAGAAGATTCAAATCCAACTTGATGCTCAGGATATTGAGACAGATTCTAAAGATGGAGATTCAGATAACTCAAACCTACCATCACCAGAATTGTGTGGAATCACTCACGACGTAATGGACTTCGGCCTTAAGAAGAATGAAATGTGTGGAGTTCTTTGAGATTCTTTGGTCGGACATCTCCAACATTGAAATGTGTCTTATGGCTGATGAGGTAACTAACATTTCACAGTTTCTGTACTATGAGAGTGATGATGGAATTGAGGATCTGGAGTTAATCAGGAGTGAATTGGATTGTTATGAGAAAGAATTTCTGGAAGCATAATTCAAAACCAGAATTCTAGAGGAAAGCAAAGAAACTCTTGAAAAAGAGGTTTCTGAGCTAACCAGGGTATCTAAGAACAAGAGCGCTGAAATAGCCCTTCTGAAAAGTCAGATATCTGAAAATGAAAATTTTCACAAACTGGCCTTGGATGAACTTAATAAGAAAATGATGAAGCTTTACGAGAATGAGGAACTCCGAAAGAAAGAGCTATCCTTCCAATCTTATGCAAAGGCTAGTGACACTCTCACTGAGGTTCAATCATATCTGAGAGATCCCTCTGAGAAAGGTGGACTTGGACTTGATGAACAATCAAGTAATTCATCTCCTCTGAAGAAGAGTGATGAAAGGTTGACCTTTGTAAAAAGACAACAGAATGGTTCTTCAACCACCTATAGCATTGGTCAGAAAGCTAGGGTAGTTGACAAAGGAAAAGGTGTAGCAACCCAACCTTTGAAAGAACAACAAGTTCACAAGAAACTTGTGGATGAGGTTTCTGAAAAGAAATACAACCCTCAGACATGTAACCATCCACATTGCTATGTTACTAGGAAAGGAAGAATGGCTGGAATAGGCAAATTCTCTCTTGTACCATTTTATGAAAATAAAGACGGTCGAGAAACTAGTAAGGCTTCGAAGACGCATTGAAAGCCAAAGGTGTTCGAAATGGCATTGGCTATCGTGCTATTGGAAAAGTCCTTTTACAACAATATAAGGAAGGACAAGAACAATGGCGCAAGGCGATATTGCGTAGCAATAAGCGAAGTGGAAGAAATCTCAAACCACCGAAAAGCTGAATGCCAAGCTAGAAGGAACACGGCGAGAAAGGCTAAGTTTGAAAAGCAACCCCGAAAACCTGTGGTCCAGAAAGCACCAAAAGGAACACCTAGAAACACCCCAAGAAGGAAGATTGAGATCAAAATTACTGATTATATTGCTTCTCCTTCTGATAAAGTTAGACAAAAACAAACTCCCAAGAAATTCACTAAAATGTGGATTCCTACTGGAAAAATGTTTAGTCTAAGTGGTTCTATCTGTGAGGCAAGAACCTAACTCCTGTTTCCTGTTTTGTGCAGAACGCCTCTTGGACTAAGGCTCAATGGCTATTTGATAGTGGATGCGGAAAGCACATGACAGGAGACAAAGCAAATCTGGTCAACTACAAAGCTTGCAGCGATGGACCGGACATCGATTCTTTGGAGAATTAAATCCCTATCTGGGATTTGGCAACGTCAAATTGGGATCTTTAACAATTACTGACGTATTACATGTTAAGGGTTTGAAATACAATCTATTTAGCATGAGCCAGTTTGCAGACAAGGGATTTACTGTGAAATTCAAAGCAAAGTTTTGCAAACTTATTGACAATGAGTCAAAGCAGACAGTCTTGGTTGCTCGGCGGAAAGGTAGTCTTTACGTTGCCGATTGGGCATCTGCCACAACTAAAGAATGTCTCATGGTGAGTCAATCTGGTCACACAGAAGAGCACTGGTATTGGCACAAAAGAATGAGTCACTTGAACTTCAAAACACTGAACAAACTTGCCAAGAAAGAGTTAGTGGTTGGCCTTCCCAAAACATCTTTCAGAAAGGATGGTATCTGTTACACTTTGTCGGATGGAAACAATCTAAGATCTCTTTCAAGTCCAAAATCGACATTCTAGTGTTAGACCAACGCAACTATTACACATGGATCTTTTGAATCATCGTAACTAGTTATGCGGGGAAAGAAGTATGAATGCGGTTGTTGTAGATGACTTCTCAAGATTCACTTGGGTTGTCTTTCTAAAGCACAAATCGATGCTAGGGTGGAGATACCAAACTTCTTTGAATAAGCTTGAAGTCATGAAAATGACAAAGTATCTCGCAATCGAGCAGACCATGGTACCGAGTTTGTCAACCCGATTACATAAAGGAGTTTTAATGCAAAAGGTATACAACAACTTTCCTCTCAGAAGAACACCACAACAAAATGGTGTTGCGAAAGGAAAAATAGAACCCTTAAAGAAGCGCAAGGACAATCTTTGGTGACCTTTGAAATAAGTGAAGTTTATTGGGTTGAAGTTGTAAACACAGCATGCTACACTCAGAACAGATGTTTGATAAACAAACACCATGACAAGACCCCTTATGAGCTCTTGGTTGGTAGACCCCCTAATATTAAACATCTGAAAGTGTTTGGTTGTAGATGTTTTGTTCTTAACAATGGAAAAGAGTATCTAAGAACATTTCAACCAAAGGCAGATAAAGGAGTGTTTCTTGGTTATTCTATGAATAGCAAAGCTTACAGAGTTTACAACAAAAGAACAAAGAAGATTGAAGAATCAGTTCATGTTGTATTCTATGAAGAAAGCAAGAAATCACCCCTTGATGATGAACTCTCAAGGAACTAATGATAAAGGATTCTGAAGAAGAACCCTCAGAAAGGAAAAACATCATTGTGGAAAGAGAGGATGACTCTGACGAAGAAAAGCATGAAATGCCTAGTAACAACCAGATGACTCTCAGACATGATGAAGAATTTCCTATGAGAATTCCAGAAATGGAAACTGAAGATGTTCATCAGAGAGCTAACTCTGGAAATGACCTCTCTGACAGGCATGTCCCAGAAAGCTCTCACACTGAGCAAGTGTCAGACATTCACCGCCCTTTTGAGGTGCAAAATGTCACAGATACTGAAGAAGTATCAAGTCATAATCATAGTGATTCTCATTTAGATCACATAGATGTTGACCTTACTAGCCCTAAACCCATGATGAGATGGATCAAGGATCATCCTGCAAAAGACGTGATTAGACCAATCAATCAAGGTGTTAGGACTAGGAGAGCAATAGCTGAAAATGCTAATTCTCTCTTTGGATCTTTTATCTCAAACATTGAACCAAAAACTATAGAAGAAGCATTAAGAGACCAAGACTGGATCTCAGCAATGCAAGAAGAGTTGGATCAGTTTGAAAGAAACAAAGTCTGGAAACTAGTTCCATTTGTAGAAGGAATATCTGTGATTGGAACTAAGTGGGTTTTCAGAAACAAGATGAATGAATCTGGTGAAATAACCAGAAACAAAGCAAGGTTGGTTGCCAAGGGATTCACCCAGACTGAAGGTTTAGATTTTAATGAGTCATATGCACCAGTTGCCAGATTGGATGCAATAAGACTCTTTCTGGCCTTTGCAGCTCATAAAGACTTTAAAGTTTATCAGATGGATGTCAAAAGTGCATTCTTGAATGGTGAACTTGCTGAGGAAGTCTATGTTGAACAACCACCTGGTTTTGAAGTTTCCTCAGAAAGTAGAATGGTCTACAAGCTACAGAAAGCTCTATATGGACTGAAACAGGCTCCAAGAGCATGGTATGACACTTTGGCCAAATACCTTCTGGAAAGTGGTTTCAAGAAAGGTGAAGTTGATAAAACTTTATTTACCTTAAATCATGATGGGAAACTGCTCTTAGTTCAAGTACATGTTGATGACATTATATTTGGATCTAAGGACAAGCAACTTTGTGATGACTTTGCAAATCTCATGAAAAATAAGTTTGAGATGAGCATGATGGGAGAATTGAACTATTTCCTACGATTGCAAGTCAAGCAACTCAATGATGGAATATTCATTAGTCAGACAAAGTATGCAAGAGACATGCTCGCAAAGTTCAATCTTAAGCCTTCTGAAAAGAATGCTAAGATACCTATGAGCATAGGAACCAAGATGACCTATACTGAATCAGATAAGAGTGTTGATGAACATAAGTATAGAAAATTGATAGGTTCACTACTCTACCTTACTGCAAATAGACCTGATATTCCATATGCAGTTGGAGTGTGTGCTAGATTTCAAACAAATCCAATGCAATCACACTACAACATTGCTATGAAAATATTAAGGTATGTGAAAGGTACAGTAGATGTAGGTTTGTGGTATCCTAAAGAAAGTGGATTGAGTTTGGCTGGTTACTCGGATCTCGATTATCTTTGGATCAATGCTTGATAGGAAAAGTACCTCGGGAACTTGGGTTTAGGAGCTAGACTTATCTCATGGTTTAGCAAGAAACAAAACTCAATTGCAACTTCTACCACAATTTGAATATATTGCTTTGGTTGTTGTGCAACACAAATTCTGTGGATTCAACAACAACTCAGAGATTATGGACTCAATGAAGAGAAAACTCCCATTTTCTGTGATAACACAAGTGCTATTGCAATCACACAGAACCCCAAGTTCCATGCCAGAACAAAGCACATTGATGTTAGACACCACTCCATCAGAGACCATGTTGAAAAAGACAATATAGAGATACTCAAGATTGGCACAGAAGATCAACTTGCAGATATCTTCACCAAGCCCCTACAAGAAAGCCGGTTCTTGACCTTAAGACATAATCTTGGGTTGATGGAGTTGCCTAAGGACTGAAAAATGTCTTGAATCTCTAAAGTCTGAGTAAGCAAGGTAGAAAAGAAGTAGGCCTCTGAGAACATGCTCTCAGAAAGCCAAGTTGTTAAGAAGTGATGCAAAGGTTTACGGTAGCAACACTCGAGAAAAGGCAAAACATTCTGGGCGGGTATCCAGAAAGGCAAAGGTTGGTACACACTCAATGAGTAAATAAGACTAGAACTTACTTACTAAGAGTGGGTCAAATACATTCAAACAACTGAAGTTTCTGATTCTTGAATTCAGGAAACTATTTAGTCATAAAGAGAAAAGACACATAAAGCCCGAAAAACATAAGTTCTGGGAGTCAAACATGTCCAATGTCTTGTATTTTTGCCATTTTCATGATAAAAAATATATAGATAAGGACTTGACACTCAGAATGATAAGCTCAAACGATTAAGTGTTCCTACTCTTTACTAAATGACACAATGAATGTAGCATATTAAAAATCCATCAAGTCGGCACATTACCATTTGTTGATTGATATCATTACAAGATATTCAATATAAGCCCTTGATGTATAAACGTTTGATCTCAACGGCTGAGATTAAATCAAAGCAAGTAATGTCTGTTGAGAAATGCAGACATGGCCCACTACGCATTTAATGAGAAACGTGTGTGATACCACGCTATCTGAATCTGAAGACACATTCATACTCAGTTATATGTATGTTGTATCTATGTATGTTTTGTCTTCTATATATATAGGAATTGGGCAAAAGACAAACACTTTTACCAAATCCAAAATTTCATACTTGCGTCAAAATAGCAAAACCTCTCAAGTTTTCTGCAAAACTTCTTCTGCAACTCAACTTCTTGTGCTTAGTCTTCTGAAAAGATAGACTAATCGATTATTCTTGCAAAACCCATCTATAAACACTCACTCAAAGACTCTATATAAGAGATGGCACCAAAGAAGATGACCACCAAGAACCCTAAGGCCGCATCATCTGCTCCTGCTGAAAAGCAAGGAGGAAAAGAACTCAAGGTGTTGAATAAACGCCTTCTAGGAGAGTTTACCCCTTCTGACTGGAATCCAAGTCACAATATGAATTGGGGAGCTTCTCTTGTGAAGAAATATGTTTCTGCAGTCATTTCTTCAAAAACAGATAGAAAACTGATATTGGAAATGTTGAAAAGTTCCCATATCTACAAGTTTCTGTGTGCTGCACCCAGTGGACTTTCCACACTGGATGTGTTGGAGTTCTACAACAACTCCAAAATCTTCACAAAAGTTGTAAATGATGTAGAAGAGAAGTACATGCAGACTGAAGTTCAAGGACAAGAAATTGTCCTAGACTGCAAGACTTTCTGCAACTTATTCCGATTGAAAAATCGAGGAACAATCGATGACATCAACATCAGGGATGCCTCCATGATTCAAAGTGTTAAGGAGCTATTTGAGGCAATCCAGATTGAAAATGCAAAGGGTTGCCCAGCAAACTTTGTTACGAAGCCATCGAGAACGGTCATCTCGTAAACACCGAGTACTTTGGCTCTCATTACGGTCCGTTGCTTTGATGGCAACAAAGGTGGAGTAGACCAGATAAGCATGGAGAGATGGATGATGATGCATCTTACGAATAAGAAGCATGAAGGCGGAAACCCACTTTAATTGGGGAAATACGCCTTCAACAAATTTCTTGGGTACATTGAGAATTTGAGCCTAAAATCATCAATGGCCTTCGAGACAAAGGCCATATGCATTTTGGTCTCGAATCTGCTACATTCGGAAACAATGGAATAACTCTCGAGAAGAGACAAATCGATCCACCAACTCCCTTTTCGGACATGCCTTTGAAGAAAAGGAGAAAATTGTCTTGAAAGCTCAAAAGAGGCGGAAGAGCTTGAAGGCGCCCAAGAAGGTGAAGAGGTCTCGAGCAAGCTCACCTCAACCTCCGGTTGCCAAGAGAAAGAGGACTCAAAGCAAGAGAACCTCTAAGTCCCAAAGTGTACAAAAGCACAACCTTCGGAGACAAGATCTCGAAGATGTTGTTCGCCAAAAAGCAACACCGAAGCCCCAAGAATTGCGAGACAGTGCTCGAAATCTCCAGATGATAGAAATATCATAGATGGGTTGACTCCAATCTGGACAGTGACTCTGATGATGATGTAGTACTTACACAAGTATTCAAAAAGTCCAGGATTGAGACCCATGGAGGAGCATCAAGCTCAGCCCCTCAGAAAGAAAGGAGCCCCTCTATCCAGCAAGAAGAAGAAGGCCTGGATGAGGAAGATAGACTGATGGAAGATGTTGACATTGCTTCCACATTCACAATGCCAGCACTCAATGTGGCTGAAGAAAACCCTGTTCTTGAACAGGTTCCTCAACCTTCTGAGAGAGCTCAACTCTCAGAAAGAGATCAAACTGAGATGGAGACTCAGAAAGATATTGTAGAGGAGACCAACAATGAGCAAAGAGAGGCTGTGGAAACTCCACTGGCCCAAGAGACCCAAACTCAGCTTGACTCTATTCAGGCTAACTTGGAGTCACAATTTCTGGGGGAAGAAAACTTGTCCACTCCCTTGAATCAAGAAGAGGTTACTCCAACCTCAGAACATCAAGAAGAGCCTGTTCCACAGGTAGTAAAGTTATCTCTAAACAAGAAATAATTAACTTAAAATTGCTCTAATCTTATGTTCTGATATTCTTAAATGTCTCTTATTAGGCTACAACTGAGAAAGTAGTGGAGGTGGAACCAACACCCCAACACCAAGAGTTTCCAGAGGCTGAAAAGCACTCTAAGGAAGTAGTTACTGAGCCTTCTGTTGAGAAGGTAAGTATCAGTAAACTTTCCTTAAGAAAATTTTGGTAAAATTCACTACTTAATCAATATGTTTGTTCTATCTTACAGGCTCAATCAGAAGAACACTTGGACGGAGAGAATGTGATCTTATCTCCTCCAAGAGAAACTAAAACTGCTGAACAAGCAGTATCTGAAGAAAAGGTTCCAGAAACCCCCAAGGTTTCTGAGAAAGATGCCACTGAGCTTCCTCACTTGGAAGTAAGTGAAGTCTCAGAAAGCACTTTTCCATCTATCTTTTCTGTTAACAGTTTCTAAACATATTTGATTGTAATTCTCAGGTTCAATCAGAAAGAAAGGATGCTGAGGATCAGACTTCTCCTCACATCAAGGTATCTGAGTCCTCTGTGCCCAAACAAGCAGAAGTCCAAGCAAATGAGCCTAGTGTTTCTACACAGGTATGCTCAGAAAGTTTACTTTTGCACACAGATACTAACACAAGTAGTTTCAACAAAACTAACTTGATCCCTTTCTTTCAGGCTCAAAGTCTAGTGCTACTCAACTTACTCGAAGCCTTTAAGAAGCACACTCTCAAGAAACATCTAAAGTGCTTCAGACAATGGCAGAAACTCAGAAAGGCCGATCTTTCTGAAATTGCAAGAGTAATTGACATCCCAGAGAAAAGGGCCATAGCAATCATTCTGGAAGACCATATCCATGCTATGTTTCCCACAGAATCATATTCTTTTGCCACTCTGATGGATGATAACTTCTTAAATGAAGTAGCACAAAGACTCCTAGTAGACTTTCAAGCTGCTGATGCTCAAACCCAAGAGCAGATGGTGACCCATCACCTTGCCCAAAGAAGCTCACAACCTACCCTTCTGAGCAAGAAGAAGTAAATGGGAGGATGATCACACTTCCTAATGTGATCAACCTGGTTTCTGAAGATGAGGAGGAAACTGATGAGAATGACTACCAAGAACCTCCTTCTGAGCATCCAAGTCAAGAAGACAAGAAAAAGGAGGATGATGATGATGATCCCCAACCTGGAAACGGCGGGATTCAGAAAGTTAGCAAAGGGAGTGCAGAAAAGGCTACTCCTTCCAATACTCAGAAAGCCCCATCATCATCACCACCAAAGTCTCATCAAAATACCCAACAGGCTGAACAAGACACAATTGAAGAAATCACGACCATCGAGTTCGAGATTGAACAACTCAGATTTAAGTTGGAAGAGGAGAAGAGAATCAACTTAGAGTGTCAAGCTCTTATTGAAGAAAAGGAAGCCAAACTTGAAAAGCTCAAAGAAGCTAATGCTAAGGAACTGGCACTCCTAGATGAGCAAAGGTTGTTGAAAAATGCAATCGTTGTACTGCTGCTGAGATAGATGCCATGGATGACAATGATGATGAAGAGCATTATGTTAAGGCTGCATCAGAAAGACCTTCTACTTCTCAGAAGGCCAGCATACTCAAAGGCAAACAAAAGATTGCCACTCTGCAAACAATCCAAGAAAAGCATTATGAGAGTGATGCTGAAATAAACCCAAACTTGATCTCCCAAGCAGAAGATGAGAGGCTAATCACTAAGGAAAAGCTAGCCCTTCTGGCTCCTCAAATTTTCTCTGCTCCAGGTGCTTCAAGAAGTGATGAGCACAGTCGAAAATTGTTTTCTTGGAACTAAGAGATAGACTTGTTGCTCAAGACAACCAAGTCCTCTGATCGATCCAGAAGAGATGAAAGATTTGGCTGCTGCATTGCTAAATAGAGCAACCAGCATAGCTCTCTCTCAGAAAGACTTAGCTCTGATCAGGGAAGAAGGCTGCAACAATGCCAATCAAGCACTAGCAGATGCTACTTGTGCTACTCAACAAGCTGAGGCTATACTAAGGCCTCTTGAAGAGCTCAACATAAAAGAGCAAGTGTTGGTTAGGCAAAACAAGGACATGAAAGAAGAAATCCAAGAATTGGTCAGGGTGCATAACAACATCCAGAAGAACTTTGAATCACTCTCTGAATCTTATGCTATCATGAGTCAGTCATTCATGACTAAGGGGGGAGGAGAGATGCCTCAGAAAGGCAGAGGAAGAAAAAGAAAACAATCAAATCTCCCCTCCTCAAGTCAACTAGTCATTAAGGACACCACTGGAGACCCCCTGCTGAAGAAGTTGTTGCAGATCAACCAGCCAGAAAGCTGAGAAGTATGGTCACTAGGGGTACCAAGTCCCTTAGGATCTCAGATGGGAACAACCAGAAAGCTTCTGAAGAAGAAAATCAAGAAGAAGGTGAGGTAAGAGGTCAAGAGAGTTGCAAGCCTCACAACTGGAACACCAATGATGATGATGAGGATGAATCTGATCGACCCCGAGCTCATGGGTTCTTATTGGTGGATCAGCGGCTCTTTCCTCATCTGAGGAGAGACTAGCAGTACGGCCGTCGCTTGGATAGTCCCTTGCATCTCTCGGTGGAGTTTCTGCCACCCTTCCCCTCCTAGGAGGTCTACCTCTTTGCCTTGGAGCAGGTGTTCCAATTGCAGTGGCGTTGGTTCTCGCTGACTTTCTTGTCCTAGCCATTACCGAAGAGAACGAAACTTTTTGTATCGATTCCCACAGATGGCGCCAAAATGTTGGGGGTATAGTTCCCCAAACACTTAGTAATATTTCAATTGCCCAGGTTATGCTACAGATGGCGCCAAAATGTTGGGGGTATAGTTCCCCAAACACTTAGTAATATTTCAATTGCCCAGGTTATGCTCCAGACGATATCTTCCTCACTATGTAAGAACCAACGGGTAAGAATCTCCCACTGTGCACTTGGTGAGAACCTGCGCAAGAGGCTTGGAGGGGGGTTAGGACCCGGTTTGCCAAGTGTCAAACCGGTATAAGACTTTACTCGAGAGAGACTGGAGATCTACTCTGTATACTGTTCGAGATTAAGTTCGTAATATCGCTTACCTTTGCATGGGGATATGTGCACCTATATATAGGGTTTCCTCAAAGTGGAAGGCTTCTCCAAGATCACGCCAAGTGTAGGGCTCTGGTTGAGCCACCAAGGCATATCTAGGCCCATGGCCCAACAATGATACCTAGCCCATGCCCTTTTTGGGCTTTAGGGGTAGTTTAGTCATTATTAGGAGAGTTTTGGAGGGTGTGACATAGTCTGCCGAGGTCCGAGGTCCAGAGAGGTTGGTCCGGACCGTATTGGGTTATCAGATGAGGAAGTCCTCTAAGCCTGCCCAACTCTTCCGATTCGGTCCTTATTGTTCTGACCCCCTACTCTCTGGTGCCTGTCTACTTGGTTGCCTGTGAGATTGTCATGTTGGATCCGAGTGATCGTCGTGTCGAGGCCACAGGTGGGACCAGATCTTGTTCAAGTACTATGCCTCCTTTTCTAGAGAGGCTCGGACCCAGGTGGGTCGGACCTGAGATCCATGGGTCGGATCTAGTAAGCTTTAGATCCTTTGTTCTTCTCTTCTAGGGTGGGTCGGACCATGGTGGGTCTGCCCGGATCGGACCGTTGGCTCGGACCAATGTGTCTCGGATCCATTAGATGACTTAGGACGCCTTAGAATTTGTTCTAAGGGCTCTTATGACGGATTGGACATATTTTCGTATCAACAGCTTGGTTCTCTTGGAAAGGTAGGAATGAGTCTCAGCACAGATTCTGGAAAGGTTTCTGCACATTGCATCATCTCTCTCACCCTCAACATCTTCACACCATTCACAGATCCTTTTCTATTCCTGCTTCTGTGTGGAAGGGAGACACTTCTTTAGCTGAACTTTTTGATATGAAAATCTGTAGGCCTTTGGTTAAGCCTCTGATTCTGGTCTATTGGAGAAGACCCCCTATTAATTGGGTAAAAGTTAACACTGATGGCTCCTTTGATGCCATTTCTCATCTTTCTTCTGCTGCAGGTGTAATTAGATGTTCCAATGGAAGAGTGATTAAACTTTTTCAACAATACCTTGGCTCTAAGAGCATCTTTGAAGTAGAATTTGCTGCCATAGTAGGGGGTATCAAGCTGTGTAAACTGCTAGGCTCTACCAAAGTTATTGTGGAGTCTGATGCTCAGAATGTGATACTAACCATCCAAAAGTGTACCTTGGTTGTGCATCGGAAAGTGCATGAATATATGAGGTTGTTGCAGGTACTCACAAGTGACATGGAGGTTACCTATTCCCACATACACAGAGAAGGCAACTTAGTGGTTGATCATCTGGCAAAAGAAGCTCTTTCACACAGAAGAATCAGGATTTTCAACATTGGACAGACATCTACTGCTCAGAAGAGATTGATCTACTCTGACAACACTGGAGTACCATCACTACAAGAAATTACTGAAAAAACGATGGAAAGCTACCCTAAGCGACGGATAATTTTATCCGTAAAAAATTTAGCGATGGATAATTTTATCCGTCGCTAAACAGTTGACTTTTATTTTAATTTTTTTAAAAAATTAAAAAATTATTTAAAATTTTATTAAAAAATAGCGACGGATAAATTATCCGTCGCTACATTTAAAAAAAAAAACTAATTTGGTCCGACGGATAAACTATCCGTCGGATCCAGCGACGGATCGCTGTCACTAGCGACGGATAGCGATCCGTCGCTACACAAGATTAAATTACGGGAAGCAGCCCCAATTCGCCATTTCCGATTCTACTTCAGTTTCCTCCATTTCTTCCGCTCTTCAGCTTTTCCGTCCAATAATCCGTCGTTGCAGCCAATCTTGGTATCAATTCGAAGCTCGTCGGACAAGGAGCTTGGGTGGTCGATCAATTTCATCCTTCTTCGACTATTTTTACCGTAATTTGAGGTATTAGGCTAAACCCTAACTATTCTAAATTTAAAATTTTTGATAATTTGGATCAATTGTATGTTTGTAAACAATTATGGTAGCTAGTATATGTTATATAAAGTAGTGGGTTAAGCTTGGGGTTGTCAATTGATTGATTTTGTTGTGAAATTGATTTATTGTTTGATGTTTGATTGATTAAGCTTGATTTTCATGTTTGATGTTTAATTGATTAAACTTGATTTTCATGTTTGATGTTTTTGTATATGTATTACGATTAGTGTTTTGAAACCCTATTTTTTTGACAAATTTGGGAATTTTGTTAATTTCGACTAGTTTAATGTTAAGTATATATATATATATATATATATATCAAATTAATATTACTAGTTAATTAGTATAATGTTAAGATTTAGTAAATTAACTTTGAGATTGCTATCACTTAGATTGTTAATTCGTATAATGTTAAGTAGTTCTGATTTGATAAATTCGTATATGTACTAGATAACGAGGATTTAGTTAAGTGTTTTGAGACCATTTGTTGATTATATTAACGTGTAATTTATAAATTATAACTCGTAGTAAGTGGTTGAAATGGTTAAAATACATGGGAAATTTTGTAACATATCAAACACTTAATAATTAATCATGAAAGACGACTGAATTACCAACTACGAACTCGTACCAACAAGAGGATGTCGATAAACAGGCAGAAAATCCCATAGAAGCAGATGATGAGTTGTTTGATCTGCACGAGGACCAATATGTAGACTTAGAGGACGGCGATAACGGTATATTATGTGTATTATAACTAGTTAGTAGTTGATAACACTTGAGTATTTCTGTTCTGCATGAAAAATGGTTACATGTGTTATTTATAATTTGTTCTGTATTATAACTCGTATTAACACATTTTATTGTATTTGTTACATGTTTTTGCAGATGCCGCGACAAAGACCACGCACTATCGCTTCCATGACCCATTTGCATGATGGTGTTAGTGGGGGCAGTCGAGGGGTTAGGGCTTTGGTAGTCGAGGCGAGTCTCAGTTCTGAGACCCCACCGATCATAGCAGTGAGGCTCTACCAGTCAGCCCGGACACAGACTTGAGGAGGAGGACGATTGTCCCTACCTCGAGTGGGATGCACAGAATCCCAATGTTACGTGGGACCGGTTGCCTGTGATTTTTCCTCTTGGTCCTACCAAGTAAGTATCATACATTCTTCTTAAATATGTAAAACATAACTTATGATAGTTGACAAGTATAAATTGTTGTACTAAAGTAATAAATATTTGTTTCTTGTATCTTATACATTGACAACAGTTTATGGCCTCGGGTGGTCCACAACAAACTAGGTGACATCTTTCGGAGCAGGAGAGAGCCACCGGGGCAGGGTGGTGAGTGTTGGTCTCAGACCGCATGAGGGCCGAGTACTTTGAATATGACATTCCTTTATTTGTTATTATAATCATTTTAATATGAGTGGTATGTTAGCCACTTTATTGGGTGATATGTTAGTCACCATTGTGTTAGTATAACTTAGGACAATGTGAGTGGTATGTTATCCACTATATGTGAGTGGTATGTTAGCCACTTTATTTGGGTGATATGTTAGTCACCATATTTGTTATGCTGTTGTATCTTATTAAATTGATGTAACATGGTGACGTTATATATATTGACTTTGGATGTTGTATGAAATTGGGAATGTAGAAGGAGTACTTCATTCCCAGCAGATTGATCCCCCAGATCTGGCGTGTTTACGAGACTGTGGGATCTAAACTGTACAAGGATATGGTCCATACTTCGAAAGCCATTCGGGATCGGAATGGCCCAATGCCTCCACAAGTTGATGCAGAGGAGTGGGCCCTTTGGGATGCCTACTGGTCTCGAACTGATGTCGAGAATAATGCCTACATCAACAAACAAAACCGGGCGTCTCGATCGTCACGGCGGAAGGGCCGTTCACCACCTTGGGAGGCGATCTACTCTCACTGATTATTACCAATCGGTAAGTATATATATGTTTTTTTTCAATCTAGCATTACGTGTATGTATTGTGTCTCTGCTCTATTACTTGTGAGATGATAAATTGTTGACTATATATGTTGTTCAGATGTCATGGGGGGAGGTGAAATCCAAGTATGACATCTTTAAGAAGGCCAAGCATGAGGGCGGGGTATGGACTGACTCCCGGGTCGAGTCTATTGCGGCATGTTTATGTTACTTAAAGTTCATATTTGTACACTATTACATGTTATTTTTGAAAAACAGTAACTGATCATGATATTTGCTATTTACGATTTCAGGCTGAGGTTGATGCTCAGGTAGCGAGGCAGGAGGAAGAGACGGGTGATGTGCTGTCAACTGAACAAGTTGACAACATCTTCTTAGAGGTCAACAAACCGGACAGTAAAGGACGAATATATGGACTCGGGAGCCTCGATTTGAGCTTGGCTAGTCCGGGGTGCTCCTCATCATCATCCCAACAGTCTAGACGTCCGGTTTTCACACAGGCCCAGGTCTCGGATATGGTGCAGTCGCAGGTCGCAGAACATGTTGCACGGCTAACTCAAGAGATGGAGCGGCGCGACAGAGAACAAAGGGAGGAGATGGAGCGGCGCGACAGAGAACGAAGGGAGGAGAACGAGCGCCTTCGGTTACAGATGGAGGATTTCATGTCCCAGTTCGGCCAGCACCCACCCCCGTCTGGTAGCTAGTTATGTATATGTACTATGTACGTTTGGATATATTATATTTAGACTTGTTCGGATAATTTAGACTTATTCGGATATTACATTTTTGATTTATCATTTATTGAAACATTTTCCGTATATTTGATTTATTATCTAGCATTATATTGATTAAATAGGTGAAATACGAAAAACAGGGATTGATATTAAAAAAACAAAATTAAAAAAGAAAATTATTTTGTGACGGAAGTAGTGATGGAATTTGAGATTCCGTCGCTAATTCCAATAATACATTGGGCGACAGATAGATTCTATCCGTCGCCCAATTTAGCGACGGATAGACATGGGGCGACGGATAGATAGATTCTATCCGTCGCCAAACTAGGCGACGGATAGAATCTATCCGTCGCTAATAATCGATTTTTTTTTTTAAAAAAAAGGTCAAACAAGATAATCCGTCGTCCAATCCGTCGCGAATTGGGCGACGTATTATCTATCCGTCGCCACAGCTCCAGTGGGACGACGACATTATTATCCGTCGCCAGAGCTGGGGCGACAGATCGTCTATCCGTCGCTACAGACCAGTATTTTTGTAGTGCATACCTCAGAATTCCAATATGAAGGAACTCCTCCTGTGCTCTATAGGTTTGCAACTCTCCCTAGATTGAGTGGCAATCCATATGAGGTTCTCTTGAGGTGCCCTGGCAGGTATACTTCTATGACCCTTGGTTATGCAGAGTCTCTATGGCAATGCATAGCCTCTGGACATGATGATATTTTTCTGATCCATCTTCCTCCCCCGTTTCCCCTTCTAGTAGAGGTTAGGTTATTTTGTTGGGCTTTTATGTGGTACTTTCCTCTGGGAGAAGTGATGCTCCTCTGTCATAGCAGAAGAGGAAGCATATTTTTATATGCTCTCTAATGAGAATCCTATGTCATGAGCCCCTTATTGTTGGATACAAGCTTTATGCTTTGCTTCACCCTAACTTCAAAGTATCATGTACTAGTTTTTCTCTATCTCTGTCCCCCTAGTCTTGTATTTTGTTAGATGTTAGTAGGGAAGATTTGGCTGTACTTGCTCTGGAAACAGACTGGAACATCCCTCCTCCCTACTTGTGCCATCTTGAGCTGGTTCATAGTACATATTGTAGATCCTTTTACAGGAAACGTTGGGCATATAAATGTTATAGTTTATATGCTACATTTCTTCCTTGGAGGATAAAGAGTATGTGGTTAGGCAACTGTATGTCTCCTCTTGCTAACCTTTTGTGGCTGGTACTCTTTTCTGGACTGTGGGACTTTTGCTTCTGCACTAACTCTCTAACTGCCTCCTCTAACTTTCTAACTTTGAGGTTCTGTATGTGCTCTACTTGGAATATTGATGTAACATGTAAAGATCCTTTTGTACTTACTTCTAGTCATTTTTATGGTATTTTTGCTAACCTCCTTAGCTATTGGCCTGTAATAGCAAGTGAGATGGTCTATGTTGCTAGCTTGGAGCCTGTCTTGTCCTCTAAGTTCCTTTTGAAGCTCCTTTTCAAGATCAAAGCTGCAGTCCTTACACCATCTTGGACTTCTTTTGTTGGAACTCATGTATTTCCTAGTATTCTAGGGTTTACATTGTACTTTAGCTTTGGTAGTGTTAGAAGGTACATCTTGAGTACCTTGCAAGTACTTATGATTTTGTTGCTCATGGGTTCTTATAAACCCACATGATTGTACTCTCTTTATTTTGAGGTTATAATACTAGTAGCCTATATAAAAAAAACTGTATACAAGTAGTGGAGATGTCTTATCTCTTCATATTACTCTTCACTTGTATAAATAGCTAGTTTGTACTCTCATTGTGTGACTAGAATGAATACTACATTCTCTCTATTCCATTATCTCTTCTTTCTTCTACTTCTAGTCTCCTACTACTCTATTTTCTCTTTAACACGTTAACAGCATGATAGTGCTCAATCAACTGATAGAGAATGTAAACTGTGGCCTGAGGGAAAAGCTAGAAGAAGAGGAGAGTTCTGATTGGCCATGAATGATGAGTAAATCATGAGTCATGAACGAATAATTGTGGAAGAAAGCAAGCGATTGATGATGATCATCATGAATGGGGATTGCTTATTACATCAACCCTCCACCTCTCAATTACATTGATTCATTTTATCATGTTTCAGTTTGAGATTATATACTAATAAGTTTTTTATTTTTGTAGTGCCATCCTAAAGATGCATGAAGCAACCTTAAACAATGGCATACTTATGACATACTTAAGATCATGACAAAGAATTTTGATAGCCGATGCCATGTGTGTTAGTTTGATCACTTATGAGTTTCTACCGGTGGAGCTAAGATATGGATGATACAATCAATGGAGCCACATATGATCCTTTGAAACCATAAAAATTATTTATCATCTTTCAAGATAAATTTTATTTTGTTTATAATTTATTTTACTTGAATTTCTTTTTCTCATCATATGATATTATCTAACCACTCTAATTTTCTTGAAGTTGTAAATCATATCCAAACTCATATTTTGGATGAAGCTTTTCAAGCGGCGATAAAATACAAAATCATATTCTCTGAATTTGAATATGAGATACAAAACCATGAAAGTTGATGTGGTTATATATTTACAATGAAGTGAATGTCAAATTATCATTCAAACGGATATTTGATCCAAATTTTTCAAGAGTTGCAAACTGCCAGAAGTGGCTACAATTGATGTTTCAGAATCATTGAATTTTCTTTGTTAAATATATATGTCCACAGACATATCATAAATCCATCAACATATGGTTAATATTCTAGCCATAAACCATCAACAGATGGGTCAAAATTCTGGCTTTGATTAGCTAGCCAAAGATGGAATGCACACCCATATCAAGAATTTTATTAATGGTGATGCAAAGAAAGTGTTAACTTCCAACCTGATGTTGGTCGTATTAATCTTTATAACTTGCCCAACTTGAAGTTGGAATCATATGTGTGCAAGTGGACTTAAAGTCATTCTCATAAAAGCACAATCTGTTATTATTGCTCTTGAAGTAGCAATCGTGTGCATAGTATGGATCTTGAAGACCACTATAAATTTGATATGTATGTGGTAAAAATATACCCCTAGCTCGCAAGAACAATGTTTGGTCTCGTAGACCATAGTACTAAATATGAGTGCAACTATTGTTGTTCATACATATTTTACATGATGATGAACTAGAAGTTCATTTTATTTGTAAATGTTCTCATCTTGTACAATGAATAACATATACAATTTATGTTTCTCCTTTCCCGGAAGTGATTGGAGATACTTGGAAAAATTTAGAAGGTTGCAAAATGAGCTAATGGCAATTTGGTATATTGGAAATGAACCACCATTATTTGATCTATACAAGTGCATCCATGATCACACCCCAAGAGGTGGTTGTAAAATAATAAAGTTTTAAAACTTTAATTGCATGATCATAATCAATTTATGAAAATTGATTCTTCTCATTCCCTGGAGTGAATGTGCACATTTTGCTTGTTTATACATGTATCAAAGCTTCACCAAAAGCAAGCATAAAATATAACTCATCAACCTCAAGTTGATAGAAGTATACGAGTGATCAAATATATCTCACCAACTTGAAGTTGGGAGAATGAGAATTGAGCATTTTATTCTCAAAAAGAATTTTATATAATATGCTAAATTCTGTTGTCTGAGCGTTTGGGTGGAAACCTGACATGTCCTTTATACTCTTCGAATGGAGTGTTGGGGCGAAGTAGGTGTAACAATTCCGACAGCAAAGACTTCTGAAAACAGAAATGAAGAATTATGTACGCAAATAACTATTGCTCGTGACAAGTGTACATATTATAAGCTATATGTACAGCAAGCATATCATAATGCATGTTTACAAGCAAACTTTGTGCCCAGAATAGCACATATTAGACTTACTCATTGAATGAGTACTTATAAGTCTTGCCAAAATAGAAAAAGATAAAGATTTGTGTCTTTACGTCACATCATTCTGGCCAGTTTTGAAAGTACTTATGTATACATGTCAAAAGTGATAATATAGACGTATATTGACATGCAAATTTGATGTGACAAATTAGGCTATCCGGTTATAATTTAACCGTTGTTGTGAAACCTGAAGTTTCCTTATAATTATGTGCTGAAGCTATCTCATGTTGTAATTATTATGGTGATGGCAAGACAAGACATTGAGATTAAGCATGAAAATGGAGATCTTGAAATGAGCAAAAGTCACACTTTTAAAGTTGACAATGATTGATATATAGGTGGCCAGAATCCCACATGATCTCCCAATTTGAGGGCAAATTTATTTTCAGCACAAGAAATTCAACTGTGCAAATATAGACTCCTTATCATATTGTTCTCCGCAGAGAACTAATGCTTGAAGCATACAAAATTTGTATGCGTATATCAATTTCTAAGCTGGGCATTATAATATCATGAGCCCTCATTTTCCCAGCTTAGTGGAGGAAGAACATGAGTAAGCTGGCAAAAACAAATTCATAGAGTGAATTGATCCCCACATTCATTTGAAAGTTCAAACTTGAACTAAATATTTACCCTCCAGCTCCATGTTACTATATCAAGATATGGTAACACATGAAATTCTATGATTGGAATGTTAACCCGCTATGACCCTATTTTGCGGTGTACAGAGTTACATATCAGTTATAAAATGGCATGTGTTGGACATTGAGATATCTTGCCTATTGTACTAATGATTCATTCACCTCAATGAAATATACGGTTGCAGTGCTAAGTACAATACAAGGAAATGGCAAGATAAGGCAGTTGGTACTCCTAAAGAGTGATGAATGCCATGAAAGGCATAAATATCTGAATTGTAATAGATGGCCTATATGAAATAAAATGGTACCTCCAAAAATATTCAGATATCAATATTAGTACTAACTTAAAAAATCTAGCAAAGAGATTTGATATACCGGTATACATGGAACCGATATATTTTATATGCATATGCAAAATCGATGGACATAAATTATTGGACATGTACATGGGGATCTTACATGTAAGTCCATTTGATGACATCATATGATGATAGAAAATGAGCTCATGGACCTGAAGTCCGATTGATTAACGAATTCAATATGTACGGTACCGTTGGTTTATCGAGTCAAATTTCATGTGCATTTAGATACTAAGTAATGCATCCTACTATGTTTATTCTTGCATAACTTATATTATTTAGTTTTTTTCTAGTATCCTTAGGTATCATGTTGCATACTCGCATGTTTATTCTTATAATATGAATGCTACAACTCATACACAACCCTCAGGTTGTGCACATGAAAATGACTGTTTGACTTACAAGTCATATGCTTCAAGAAAGTTCAATGAGGGGAGATATCATCTCCGACAATTAGTCCCAAAAGGAGACTAAAAGTATCATGTTAACAAACATGGATTGAATGAGGAAAAGTTCTTGAAGAACTAATTTTTTGTCTCTGTACTCATTCTATAATGAACTTCACATTGATAAAATTCACCACAAGCAAACTATTGAAGTATGAGATAAAATTGTCAATACTCATGAAAAGTAGTATTGGTTAGACCAATGTTAGCTCAACCTGAAGTTTGAGCATATTAATGAATATTTACAAAGTTACTTATTGTAAACCTTGTATTTAATTAACATGGTCCAGAAGTACCTTAATCATTTGTCAAGCAAGAATTTTGATATTCGTCACAATACCTCCTGAAGAAGGTACATTTATATTGTCAAGTAAATGGTGACAACGATTGAAAAGCAATGAGAACGTTTGCGCATTCATGAGCAACTGTTGCACTTTTTTTCCTTTCTAGTTTTTATCTCATTGGGTTTTCTTAGCAAGGTTTTTAACGATGCAACATTATAAGTGCATATAATTATCTCCACATCTCCATATCTTTGATACATGTGATAAAGATAAGGTAATGAGACTTATTGGTCCAACCTTACAATATTATGGAATGATGTTATGAAATTTGAAACTATATGATGTTCCAAGTATTTGAAAAGTTCTTCCACATGAAGACGAGCCACATGTTACAGAAGATCTTCTCCCCCATTATCTATGAGAAGAAGATTCCATTCAAGCACAACACATTTGAAGATTTGCTCACCAAATCATATCTGACATCATCATTTGAGAAGTTGGTCCGAAAAATTAGAGTTGCAACAGTTTGAAGATTAACGTGATGCATCAATCAGGGGAGTTGGATACGCACTGCACTCTTTTTCCACTGACTAAGTTTTTATCCCAAAGGTTTTTCTTAGCAAGGTTTTTAATGAGGCAGTATATTTTTGGCGTACCAACAATCACCAACTCATGTTCATTCAAGGGGAGTGTTATGGATAAATGCACATTGAGTTAGTGGATGGGAGTTAGTGGATGTGAGGTTAATGTACAAGTTAGTGGATGAAGAGTTAAGTGTATGAAGGGTTAGTGGACGAAGAGATAAATGTATACAATTAGTGGAGATGTTTTATCTCTTCATATCACTCTTCACTTGTATAAATAGCTAGCTTGTACTCTCATTGTGTGACTATAATGAATACTATATTCTCTCTATTCCATTATCTCTTCTTTCTTCTACTTCTAGTCCCCTACTACTCTATTTTCTCTTATCAGATGTACATTTCTTTCCATAAAAAAGAAAAAAGAAGTACTTTTTTTTTGGTCCATCAGTTAATTGAAATAGTGCCACAATAGTTATTCGTGATAGAAGTATCCCCAATAATAGAAGTAAGGGAATTTTACACCCAGCCACCTTTTTAGATGCCCTGTGAACGATTAGGTCCCTAACGATTTAAAATTTACAGTGAAGTCCAATTTGAGCATAAAGTTTGACTTTTGGCAAAAAGTCTAGTTTGTCCCTCTATTTAAGCATTTCTTTTAAAATACAAGTTTCATCTTATTACACATTTGTCTCAAATATTTTGCGTTTTACAATATAGACATAATACTTCAATATAATACCTAAAACTTTCCAATTAAATCCCAAAGTTTTAACTTTTTATAGATTTATCCATCTTCTTCATAAAAAAAAAATTTAAGAATATAAAAAAGAGGAGCTTCCATGGAAGCTCCAAAACCGGAGTTGGAAGCTCCAAAACCAGATCTGGAGCTTGGAAGCTCCGAATTTGGAGCTTCCAAGCTCCAGTTTTGGAGCTTCCATGGAAGCTTCAATAGAGATTCCATGGAAGCTCCATTTTTCATTTTTTTTTAATGATTTGAAGAAGAACATAGATGAAAATATGAAAATTTAAAACATTAAGGCTTCTTTATTATAACTTGAAAGTTTTAGAGGGTTAATTGTAATAAAATGAAATATGGAATTTCAAAGAAAAGGGAAAAGAAAATGCATTTCCACGCTGTCTCCTATGACTTTGTCCTTCGGTGTAAATAATGTTTTAATTCAGTTCTAAGTTTGTCCTTCTCCGTAATATTCGAAACGTTGGGGACCTGATCGTTTATAGGACATCTAAAAAGGTTGCTAGATGTAAATCGCCCATAGAAGTAAATATTCTTCAGTGGGACAACAACTGGGAATATTCACAGGTAGACAAGAGTTAAAGGTAAATGGAGAGATGCCAAAGGGGAAATGTAAAATTATGGGAAAAGAAGTTTCAATCAATCCATAAGAGTGGACGTTAGAAGGAAGTTGGAGTTGGAAATAGAAGGTGTGAGATCAAATTCCCTTGAAGATGAAAATTGTGTATTTTTTCTGATATGCAAGCATTGTTAGCTCCGAGCATTTGTAACTAGTAGTTGATAAAGGAATAAAAAATTAATAATATAAGTATGTGATATTGTACTGTTTTTGAGAATATGTGATATTGTACTTTGAAATAATAATAATGATATTAATTATATGGAAATTGTCTTTGTTTCCAATTAATGGATCGGAGTTGTCTGATAAGTTTTTTTTAAAGCAAAATACTTGTTATATTAATTCAACATCATAGGAATTGTCTGATAAGTTAAAATGAACAAAACATGCAGAACTTCAGTAAAATTAGGTTGCAAATCTTTTTAAATGCTAAGATTTAGACTTTATAATAACGTGAGTTCATGATATGTGATATGAGATTCTCTTCGACTTTTCAAATTGGTATGAACATCCATTCCCATTATTATGTGTTTAAAAGGCAGAACAGGAAGAAATAGATTTTTTTCTACTTTATATAAATAAATAAATATATACTTAGAGCAAGTGACTAAAGTATATGCACCATTAGTGTTGATACGGACATGTGTCCAATCCGTTAAGGGCGCCATAGAGCGTGTCCTAAAGCGCATCAAGGCTGAGATAGCCTATTCATTGCTAGTCCGACCTTCGAATGGTCCGACGTAAAGGAAATCATCTCAGGTCAACTAGTATTTACAAGTCAGCACGCCATTTCAGCTAGGTCCGACCAAGCTAAATGGATGACTTCCGAACCTGACAAAAGGTCATATGGACCTTCCAAGTACCACAAACTGTCAGTCCTAAGATGCTAAACGGACCGGACGAGAGAATCTCGGACGCCACCATCACAGTAAGACCAAACGTATATAATAGAACCAATGAGGTACTTCCGTGGAACTCTAGGTCCGGACACCTTGAGTTGCCTAGGGCCAGATCACCAAAGCATACGGATCTGTCCGAGGAACTTACACGGACCCAACATGCGGAACAGTACTCTCAGAGGGAAAGGTCCAAACTACCATCTCAGGCCCATTGATTAGTATGGATTACTGTTCACTAATGGGCCATGGGCCGAAGGTAGCATTGGTTTCCAAATCTGAAGCATACACTTGGCATCATCTTGTGAGCGATCTCATAAGATACGATAACTATAAGTATAGCACAAGGTCCAAGACCTTAAGAGAGGTGACAAGTGTTAAGTCATAATCCCTCATGACTATTACGTTGAGAGCTTCCAACTCTCTCTTGAGTAAAGTCTCTTACCGGATTGACATAGGCAATCCGGGTAACCCATTCTAACCCCCCCACTTAGTCCTTTCAGGTACTCAAGCTCGGACCAGTACTACATCGGGCTTCAAGTCTGAGGCGGGTCTTAGACTAGGTTGCTTGTAATAGTTTAGTTAGTTAGTGTTCGAGGTTTTACCCCTCAACATTTTGGCGTCGTCTGTGGGAAACTTTACAAAAAGTTTTCGTGTTTGAGTTTGAAGTTGATGGAAAGAACAAGACGGACAGCGCGGACTAGTGCTGGAGGTGTGGGACTCCACCACCACGCCCATGAGGACGTCCGTCCACCCGTGGACGAAGAGCCACTGTGGCTGGAGGGAACGCTGGAAGGAGATATCCGAGCGATGGGCGCACAGCCAGCCAATCCTCAGATGAAGGGAGAGACGCTCCGCACAGGGGAGTCCGAAGTGTCCCTGAGAATGTTGTGCCTGTGAGCCATGGAGAAGGGATCGTACGAGCTTCTCCGGCAGAAGCTCAAGGCCCTTCTGCAGGTCAACAGTTCACTATGCCCGATGGTCGCACTGTCCGCACTAGTGATCTCGGACTAAGTGAGACTCAGTTCGATAGATTGCTCACAATCATCCAAGGATACCTGGGGTCTAACAATGCTCATCCTCAGCAAGCCACTCCGCCAGTGGTTACTCCTCCTCAGGCAGAGCCTGCATTATCAAGAAACAAGCAACGTCCGATCCAACAGAGGTTGGGGAATCAGCCACCTCAAGAGGATTTGCAAAACCTTCTGGACCGACGGGCGTCTGCCTCTCAAGCTCGAGGTGAAGAAAGCCCAAACTGAAGGAGAGAGTATCAAGAAGGGGATAATAGGCATCCAGGAGTTCCGCGACAAGCACCTCAGAGAGATAGAGATCAAGTAGCAGAAACTGTTCCAGTGGTCCGGATAGAAGAACTTCCCGCAGATGTAGCTGTTCATCCGAGGACAGGAGAGATCATGACTGTTGACGAAATCTACGCTCAACAAAAGGCTTTGGAGGCCCAGATTTTGAATCTCGGACGCCTGGTAAAAGACCATGAGCAGGTAACCACTAGTGCACCAAATCCCTTGTGCGATGACATCATGAGAGAAAAGGAAAGAAACAGAAACTCGGATAAAGTAATCCCGAGCTTGGAATACTATTTTGGGGATGCTTGTCCCATTGGTCACCTGACGAGGTACAATAGCAAGATGGATTCCAAGGAGATGAGCAACAATACAAAAGCTCTTACGTTCTCATCCACTCTCTTCGAAACGGCAATGGATTGGTACACCGCTTTGCCGAACAAGTCGATAAAGTCATATGCAGGCCTTTCTTCAAAGTTCTTGGCATGATTTGGAAAGGCAAAAAGGAGAAAGCGTACCGTAGAGCACCTGGCAGAAGTTATACAGCGGGAGCAAGAGGATCTAAGGACCTTCTTAGATCGCTTTCACGCAGAAGTTCTTCGAGTTGAGCCTCACAGTATTAAGGAACGGGTCCGTCACCTGTATGCTAATACTTTCAACTCAGAGCTCCGCAGAAAACTATCTAGTTAGGAGGTGAGGAGTGAAAAGCATTTCGATGACATTTGTGAAGAAGTGATGTACGGAGAGGAGTATCGAAGGAATGTTCCGGTAAGAGCTGGTTCCAAGAAAGGAAAGGATCCGGTGAAGCAAGAGCAACGCCAGGGGAAGTTTGACTCAAAGAAGGATCACAGAGATAAAGGCTTCCACAGGGAGAGAAGTCCGTCGAGGAGATATGCGGATTATACCCGTCTCAACAGACCAAGATCCGACATCTTGGCGACTATTATCGAGAAAAAGCTGGATGTCCAATGACCCAAGCCCTCTCACAACAACCGTAAGAATAAGAATGCAAAGGGTTACTGCAAGTTCCACAAGTGCCGCGGTCACGAGACTGATGATTGTATCCAACTGAAAACAGAGGTTGAACACCTGGTAAGAGAGGGCAAGCTAAAGGAGCACATCTATGCGGATGAACCCTCCAGGCATGATAGAATGGAGCGAAGGAGGGAGGATAATGCTACAGAACCACCACCTCGCCCGCTATCTTTGCCACCTCCGCATGCTCACTATCCACCTTGCACGGATGGACATCCTTACAGATACAGCGATGACATTGATATGGAGAACCCTCCGTACAGCGGAGTGATCAACACCATCGCAGGCGGACCATCTGGAGGTGATAGTAGGAACGCGAGAGAGAGGACTGCTCAAAATCTTCGGAACAACGATAGAGCGTACGCTGCTCCAGCAATTCGGGGTACAAACGCTATATCCTTCGATGATAGCGAGATTCCTCCTCCTACGGCAGGAGGAGAGGACATTGATAATCTAGATATTCCGCTGGTAGTTTCGTTAACCATCGCGACTTATCGAGTGAACAAAATTTTGGTAGACACTGAGAGTTCCTCGAATATCATTTCCAAAAGAACACTGGACCAGATGGAGCTGGGGAGAATCCGATATGAGAGGGTCCACACCTCTATACTAGGGTTTGGTGGGGGAACTGTTCGACCCCTAGGAAGTGTTATGTTGCACGTCTCACTCGGGAGTTTCCCGGCAAGAGTTACTCAGTTGGTCCGATTTGTAGTGGTGGACCGGACTTTCGACTACAATGCCATCTTTGGGCGTCCGAGGCTCAATCAATTCCGGGCTATTTCCTCCACTCTCCATAACAGAATGAAGTTTCCAACTCCCTTCGGAGTTGGAGAAGAGGTGGGAAACGTCCGTGAAGCCTGGGAATGTTACATTATGTCCACAAGAAATCGTCGCCCCGTCTTGTGACTTTGACCTCTGGTCTGCCAGTTATTCTTCCGACCAAAAAGGAGAATCCGCAGATTGGAGTGGAGAGCCAAAAGGAGAAGTTTCCTAGGACAGTGCGAATCGAGCCTCATGAAACTCTCAAGGAAGTTGAGATTGTTGTTGGAAACCCGGACAAGAAAACAAGAATCGGAACAGAAATGAACGCGGAGGTGGAAATGAAGCTCATTGCTTGTCTCCATGACAACAGTGATGTGTTTGCCTAGAGCACCGATGACTTAAAGGGAATCGACCCGAGGATCACTGTTCACCGTCTGAACATGGATCCCTCGATCAAGTACATCCGACAAAAAAGGAAAGATTTCGGTCCGGTCAAGGATGCCATCATATCCGCTGAAGTTGAGCGACTCCTGAAAGCAGGGCATATTGAAGAAGTCCGTTACTCTGACTGGGTGTGCAACGTGGTTCTGGTAGAGAAATCACCGGGCAAATGGCGGATGTGCAATGACTTCACTAGGTTGAACAAGTTCTGCTCAAAGGATCCGTACCCTTTGCCACGAATAGATCAGTTGGTTGACTCCACGTCCGGATGTGCGTTGCTGAGTTTCATGGATGCATACCAAGGTTTTTACCAAATTCGGATGGCCAAGGAGGACATCAAGAAAACAGCTTTCTTCGATGCCGGGGGGGGGGGGGGGTATATAGCTTCAAGTTAATGCCCTTCGGATTGAAAAATGCGGGAGCCACTTACCAACGTCTGGTGAACCAAATGTTCAAGGAAGAGATTGGGAAAACCATGGAAGTGTACGTGGACGACATGCTCGTCAAGAGCAAAACTGAAGAGCAACACGTACATCATTTGAACAAGTGCTTCGCTATCCTTAGGAAGTACGGAATGAAATTGAATCCGGAAAAGTGCACGTTCGGAGTAAAAGGAGGGAAGTTCCTCGGATACATGGTCACGGAGAGGGGGATAAGCGCAAACCCTGAGAAGATCAAGGCAATCCTAGATCTGCCGCACCCGAAAACCCTCAATGAGGTACAACAACTCATAGGACGTCTTATGTCCTTGAGTCGTTTTATTTCACGTTCTGCGGAGAAAAATCTTCCGTTCTTCAAAATCCTCCGGAAAGGAGAGAGCTTTGAGTGGACCGCGGAATGTTCTGAGGCTTTCGAGAAATTGAAAAAGTACCTCCATTCCCCTTACCTGCATCTTACGAGGAAACTCGGGTCAACCAAATGTTCCTTCTTGACGATATTGCAAGCGGATCCGGTATTAACAACTCCGGACCGGAAATCAAAGAAAAAGAGGAACAAAGGTTGGGACCTCGGGAGCTTGCAGAAGATCTCCAAGCCGAAAAATATCCTTCCGATGTCTGGACATTGGAAGTGGATGGTTCCTCCACTGGAAGAGTGGGAGGGATTGGAATCTTTCTTAAGAGCCCTGATGGCGCGGAACTCGACTATGCTATATCCCTGGAATTCAAAGTTACCAATAATGAGGCTGAGTATGAAGCATTGTTAGTCGGACTACGTCTGGCCAAATCCCTGCAAGTTCGGAATCTCAAAGCTTACACGGACTCACAGCTCGTTGATACTATATCACTCTTTCTTTGCACGCATTGTTATAGTAATTGTCTTAAATAGAAGGCATAGTACTACTTATATATTTGTTGTCTATGAGTACTAAGAAAGTTATAACATATGTACACTTATTCCTTTTCAATATATTTCCCTTACACAAAACACAAACAAAGGTTAGTACCACTTCTCTATAGCTTTTAATTATGAAGTTAGATCACACTAGATAAAAAGATAAATAGAATTCTTTAAGTAATGAAAGCAACTCCTATAAAATGGTAGAAGCGTATAAGTGTAGTGTCATGAGAGATTGTACTTACCTTTTAACTAAGACATTGACACATAAGCTTTATAAGTACTCCTTTATTATAATCCTTTTTTTTTTTTTTTTGACCATGTTCAATAAATCTAACCTAAAGGTAAGTTAACCCTGTAATGTATGATATTTAAGCTCAATTTTCAGGAACTTTTACCACAAAAGGTCCTTCGATGATCAAGTATCTTGAGCTAATCAAGCAGGAAGCCAGTCACTTTGAGGAATTTACCTTGGAAAAGTTTGACAGAGCCTGGAATGAAAGAGCGGACGCTCTGGCAAAATACGCGTCCGCGACAGCGGCTCTGGACACAAGGAGAGTAATCCTACTCACTGTTACTGACTCATCCGTCATGAGTCTCAATTCAGCTGTCATGATAACTGACACAGGCAGAAATTGGATGACTGACATCTTGAACTATCTCAAGGACGAATCTCTACCAGCTGATCCGAAGGAATCAAGGAGCGTGCAGTGTCGAGCGAACATATACTTTATACTGGGAGAAGATTTGTACAAGAGATCTTTTGCCGGGACTCACTGGAGGTGTTTAAGCCCGCAAGAAGCAAAGACTGTGTTGGAAGAGATACATAACGGGAGCTGCGGAAGTCATTCCGGGGGAAGAACTCTTGCCCAGAAAATCATACGGCAAGGCTATTACTGGCCTAGCATTGATAAAGATTCCGCCGATCACGCTCGGAAGTGCCCTGATTGCCAATACTATGCGAACATTCCACATCGTCCGATGCATCCTATGATTCCGTCAATCATAGCGTGTCCATTCGATCAATGGGGCATTGATGTAGTAGGACCGTTCCCGAGGGGCACCCAACAGAAGAAGTTCCTGATTGTGGCCGTGGAATATTTTACCAAATGGGTAGAAGCGGAAGCTGTGGCAACCATTACAGAGAGTCAGGTGCGGACCTTCATCTGGAAGAACATCATTTGCCGCTTTGGCCTGCTCAGAGTTCTCGTCTCGGACAATGGTGCCCAGTTTTCAGGCAATAGGCTCAAGGAATGGCTGGCGTCCTTCAAAATCGAACAATGTTTCACATCTGTTGGATATCCGCAAGCTAATGGACAGGCTGAGTCCACAAACAAGACAATAGTCAAGATCCTCGAGAAGCGGTTGAGAACTTCACAAGATAGCTGGGCGGACGACCTGGAGGGCGTGCTATGGGCTCATCGCACCACTGCACGGACTGAGACCAAAGAAACTCCATTTGCTTTGGTATATGGCTCGGAAGCAGTTATACCAGCCGAAATTGCTGTTGAGACTATGAGGGTCCAAGAGTTCGAAGATTCCGCCAATCGCGAAGCTCGGATATTCGACCTGGACTTGCTCGAACAAAAAAGATCTGAAGCACTGGCTAATATCCATAGGTATCAGGCAACTGCTGCCCGAGCCTACAACAGGAATGTTCGAGCGAATAACTTGCAGGTCGGAGACCTAGTGCTTCGCCGTGCTGACATTTTGAGCAATGTTGGAAAACTCAAGCCCAAATGGGAAGGACCCTACAAGATTGTCGGAGCAAGAGTGAATGGGAGTTATGAAATTAGAAGATGAGCGCGGACACCCACTCAAGCGTACATGGAATGCCAGAAACCTTCAAAAGTTTTACGCATAAAGATGGTTGCGTGAATCTCCGTCAGGACGTTTGGTTACTTTAGATTCCAACTATCTATTACACGGAACTCCGTCAGTTCTGTTTTTTATTAATCCTTTTGTCATTGGTCTTGAAGCTCGCAAGTTGTAATTGAATTTCCGGCAAATCAATACAACTTCTATCTTTCAATTCGAGCGTCTGAGATTTAATGTTCAGTTGACAAGAAAAGGCAAGCAATGAGTTTTATTCATACATGAAACGAATTATACATGATGTTGTCTATACAATCTACAATCTCGGATCTTTAGCCGGATCTACGGATGCAATACATAAACTGTGGAGAAAGTCTCCGGAGATACGTCATCTCCCATCGAGATTATTCCCCCATCAGGAAAAGCTTTTTCCACATCAAGCGGAAAGTATAGTTCCCGCGGAGACAAGGAACTTGACCTACCTGCACAAGGAAAAATGGTTAAACATGACAGAATTTTTCATGATATCACCGAACCATGATAATGTAGATCCAGTGTCCGGGAAGAACAAAGTACCAACAGACAAAGGTGTATACAAGCCGAAACGACTGAGATCTCTGCCTAACCAGCTTTAGAGACTCCAACTTTCTTGAAATCAAGAGGCCTTTACCAATTCAAGAAAGATTCGAGCCACTAAAGTAGGATTGGAAGAAAAGAAGAGAGATCCGGCTTTAATGGTTTGCAGACAAGCCAAAACGACAAAGATAGAAAAGGAAAAATTTGGGATCAGTTTACACGGTTTTGGTACTGGGGTCGTGCCTTTTTATAGAACACTCCAACCAATTAGCGTCCGCCACGCCAACAGTTTGACGCCAGCATTGGGCTTGAGTCACCCATTTGGGTTGAACTGTGTTGGGTCAGTTGAATTTGTATTTGTTGATCGCCTTACAAGGGTAAGCGTGTCAATATAATCCGACAAAGTACGAATAATAAAAGGGTGGCGATCTCATCTGATGAAAAGTAGTTCGAATTTTATAGACAAAATTATCCAAACATCTACATACGGAAGGTACAATCTGAAAAGGTCCAAGGGCAATACATACTTCTACGGGGCATACCCCGCCTTGTTCCTTCACCAGATTTCGGAAGTCGAGCCTTGGGACTCCGAGCCACCACCTCGAGCCTGGCGAGCTTGCTGCTACATTCGGATCCTCCTACGGATCATCTTCAACGTCCGCTCCCTCTCTTCCTCGGCTAACCTCCTGGCTATTCCCGGACATCGAGGGGGATCGCCTTCAAAATCAAGAATGATTAGATTATCCGCGGTCCCTTTACTCGGATAAATCGGCGGATGCATGTTCCCGCAAGCACAATTCACCCAATGCTAATACTCTTCTTCATCGGATTCTGACATCCTCAAGAAATTTGCCTTATTTGGAAATTGACTGTGCTAAACAAGGAAAAACTGGTGAAACGTACAAGCAAAGAATTACGCATCCCAACGAACGAACGGTCCGAAGATCGGAAGGACGATGGTTTGATTTCTACATCAGACGCCATCAACAGCGATCCGTGTTCTTAAGAGAGGTATATTTTATGATAACTCAGTGTATGAAAAACAAATAAAAAGGAAGCGAAGAAGAGAGCAAGTAATGATCCGGAAGCCCGGGAGGCATAGCTCCACGGATAATAGGAATAAAAACATTGTACATGGCGACATTCCGCGCCATCAAAAGATAACGAATTCAACAGAAAAATTCAGCAAGTACAGAATTTCAACGGGGCATACCCCGGACTTCTCACAGGGGGCCGGCTTGGCTCGGACCAGCTTCACCGGTTTGAGGCGGATTGACAGAAGACGTGTTGGAGACGACTTGCGCGGCAAGGGATTCAGCAAACTCGAATAAGTTGAAATCCGCGGCAAGACCAACGACCCGAGCAGGCAGGTAGTACCAGTTCTTTAGGAAAGCCCGGTAATTCTCGAAAGGAACAAAGCATACCTTTCGGAGGGCGTCCGGGACACATCTCGGGAGAAAGGGTCCGCCGTTTTGGATCTCAATCTCACCCTCCTCAGTGACCAACTTCGCAAACTCGCACGCGGCCAACTATTCATCCGAGACATTGTCCACAGGGACCTCCACACCATTAGCATCCGCAGAAGGGATCAATCCTTCCGCCTTCCAGTCGAAGTTCGGTGGAAGTAGTCCCTTGGACTGTAGCTGGCCGATAGCGGATACAAACCCATCTAGGCGGGAGGCATCGGACTTGTCTGCCATAAAGAACTTGAAGAAAATCAAGTTCATGAAATCACGACCAGCCTGAAGGCGGGCATATTGGTGGCCCCCGAGCAGGATATCCTTTGCGTCCAGGAAGGCCTTCATCGACCTACTGACAAAATTCTCCTGCCAGTCCAAGTCCGCCTTGATCTCTTCCCAGCTTGCCTTCAGCTTATGGAACTTCACTTCATTTTCTTTCAGCTGCATTTTCATCTGCTTTACCTTCTCCGCCTCGTCCGCGAAAGTGGCTACGGCCTTGTGCAGATCCTCCTCAATAGTAGCACGTTCGCCTGCCTTCCATTGCATGGCTCTGACGAAACATCCGAGCTGCAAGAGGTCCGCAAGGATATAAGTTGTGTCTCTGTTATACTAAGAACAAGCCGAGGAAACCTTGGAAAAGTTACTTACCCGCTGGTATAGCTCGTCGATCCCTCCAACCCGCTCCACCTCAGGGAGTCCGCGAGCCCGCTCGTACTCCTTATCGAGAGCAGCTTGATCAACCGGCAGGACAGCGGACAGTTGCTGCCTCTTTGCTGCAAGGGAAGCCTCCGAGGTCGCTCCCCTCTTGCGCCCCGAAGTTATGGCATCCCGCATTAACACTTCCCGCTGGGGTGCGAGTGGCCTAGAGGCAGTGGCGCTCCGAGTGGCAGGACCTTTACCCTTGTCGGGCACCGCCAAGGCCTGTGAATCTTCTCCGGCCTTGTTCCGCCTTTCTTCCTCTACAGCAAACACCGCCGCATTTTTCGGATCCGACATCGGAAGACCCGTAGAGGTGTTGAAGATTTTGGTCCTCTGACCAGCGGCGACCTCCAAGACTTGCTGCTCCCTCTGCAACCTTTTCTTTTCACGGAGCGTCGACATGATGTACTCGAACCAGTGAGCTGCGCAATAAAATAAAGGCGTCAGATACGGATATATAAAGGAAGGATTACCAGAATTGCGGAAATACATGATCAAAACAGAGCACTCTAAAGAAAAAAGAGCACAAATCCTAAAGTTAAAAATCCTTACTGAAATCCGTCTTCCCTCCAACTTCCACGGCGTCTGTCAGTCCGCACAAGTAAGGTAGCGGCTGACAGATCAATCCGTGGAACGGGTAAGTATGTGGGTTATTCTTTTTGTGGATCGCCGCCACCCACAGAGCAACGTTCTTCGGAAGGGGGCGCCAATCCGGGATGATATCCCTTCAGAACTTTATCGGCAGCCCTTTGCCTCGGACGTCGAGTTTGGAGGCCATCCGCACAAAAATGTACCTATCCCACTACTTCGACCCCAAAGAAGAAATGGAGTCGGAAATGAAGTTATAGGATTTTCTAACTACAAAAGTATAAAATAGGGGATTGCCCGGACTAAAGGTAACATGGAAAAGCTGCTTAAAGTTCTCGAAATTCACCGGCTGCCCCTTCTTTTTACAAAAAATGACAAAGCAAATGAGGTTACCCAAAGACTTTGGGATAACCTGACTCGGACCGATCCGATGTGGTTCAGGATTTGCTTTATCTCTGGCGCAATGGGGATCTTCCACCCACAGGCAAAAGCTACCTCGTGCACGCACATGTACCCAGCGGGCGGATTGTAAAATGCATGTCCGGGCTCAGGAATCTTGATTTCTACGGACTCAGGGATCTCCCACTTCCGCCTCCACTCTGGAATGTCCTCCGCCTTAACCTTTGACAGACAGGTAGGAAGAAGCCCGTCCGTATTTAACTCTCCAAAGTCGTCCGCTATCACAACGGCAGACGCAGGACGAGGGAATTTGATTCTCGCAGCCTTCGCACCGCGTCCCTCTACTAGTGGAAGATTGGATTGAGCGAACGCAGCAGGATGTAACGCAATCCGACGACCAGTGCGTCTCTGCGGGCGAGCGACGGGAGAACCTTCCTCTCCCTCCTCCTCCTCATCTTCTTCTTCTTCACCATCTTCCTCCTCCTCTTCGCCGCCTTCGGGTCTCCTAGACGTGCTCGGGTTGGACGGACCTGTTTCCGCCACAACACGGTCTTCTTCCCCAGCCTCAAACATTTCCACTTCGTCGGCCTCCCGACCACTGTCGCCTTCCCGCTCGGTATGAAGTTCATTCGGATCACCGGACGTCCCAACACCACCTTTAGTCCGAGATTGGACTAGTGACCTAGTCCTAGCAATGTCTCCATGACCCACTGCAACGTCAGCCTGAGTTTCTGCTGCACCACGGACTCCTTGTCCAGCATCAGAGTCCCTGGAAGACGCAAGATCCACGACCAGAAAATCTCCAACGGACATGGTTAAATCCACGGACTCAGTCACCGAGTTTACTCCATCACTGTAACCTTGAGCCTCGTGTTGGTTCTGACTATCGCTCCCGGACATCCTAGGGCAGAAGAAAATGAGTCAGAAACGATAGTGGTGATTGTCCGAGAGTTCATTTAGATGTCTTATTAAGTCAAAGCGATCCGACGAAGTTCTACTTTACCGGATTTTCTGCATGAAGTATAGTCTCAACACCATGGGCACTAACCATGGCACACAGAGACGTGCCATCAGCACTATCGTTTACCCTAACCGGCACGTCAACAGGGACAATTTACGAAAGACTGTGTGCCAATCGGCACCAACACATCACCAAATAAGCATGCATAATCAAGTTTTGGTTACAGTAGGCATGACATACGAGACGAATCAACAGGATACCGGTAAAGGAAGAGAAGTATTCCAACTAAGTACGCTGCTAAAGCCTATCACTAGCAACATCGGCAGCCACAGAATCAACAATTTGACATTCAATCAGGGCAAAAACATACGAGCATGAAGCAAGCATATCACGAAAATGAGAAACATTAGGAGGAATTGAGGCGAACTTACTTGGCAAAGTTGACTGGATAAGCTTGAATGGATGAGGAAGCCTTGCTAGCTCTCCGAGGGTACGAATCTGGGATGTAAATTCCAAGATTCTGCGAGTTTCAGTTGCTCGGACTAGTCTTTGATTGCTCGGATTGCTTTATAGTTGCTCTGAGTTTCGATGAGGCTAAAAGTGTGAAAGTGACTGATGGGCTGACTATTTATAAGGGCAATTTGGGGAAAGCCAAGAGTCATATCACTTGGATTCGAACCCCAGCCGTTGATCTTTTCAATCCAACGGTTGTACCGGTTCGCAAGTGGATAGCTAACAGTGCATCCCATTTAATACTCAACAGAAGCGTCACGTCAATTGGGTTTAAAATCCCAACCGTTGATATCTCTCCAATCCAACGGTCGCATCGCTTTGCCCGGGATCTTTCCTCGTAGGCCGGACAGACAACTCGTTGGGCCTCTTTGATTTACGGATCAGTGGCCCAGGAGGACCATTTCACATAATCGGTCCAACCGATAGCTTCCCATACACTCTTCCACAGAGGACTACATCAGATCTTAACCGTACTCGGATCTATATATCTCAGATACAAATACCTTTTCCATCTACAGTCCGAGCTATTACATAACTCGGACTGTAGAAGGAAAAGGGGGGGGGGGGGAGAGAGAGATATATTGAATTCCTAAGAATACGGATGACGGATCCCAACAGAAAGGATTTTTTCCTTTTTCAGTTAACGATTCGGACACGCTCCACAACACACTTGTTCTTTTCATAGTTACCAACTATCTTCTACAAAGATACTTGGAAACTAGGGGGACATATGTTGATACGGACATGTGTCCAATCCGTTAAGGGCGCCATAGAGCGTGTCCTAAAGCGCATCAAGGCTGAGATAGCCTATTCATTGCTAGTCCGACCTTCGAATGGTCCGACGTAAAGGAAACCATCTCAGGTCAACTAGTATTTACAAGTCAGCACGCCATTTCAGCTAGGTCCGACCAACCTAAATGGATGACTTCCGAACCTGACAAAAGGTCACATGGACCTTCCAAGTACCACAAACTGTCAGTCCTAAGATGCTAAACGGACCGGACGAGAGAATCTCGGACGCCACCATCACAGTAAGACCAAACGTATATAACAGAACCAATGAGGTACTTCCGTGGAACTCTAGGTCCGGACACCTTGAGTTGCCTAGGGCCAGATCAACCAAGCATACAGATCTGTCCGAGGAACTTACACGGACCCAACATGCGCATCAGTACTCTCAGAGGGAAAGGTCCAAACTACCCTCCCAGGCCCATTGATTAGTATTGGATTACTGTTCACTAATGGGCCATGGGCCGAAGGTAGCATTGGTGTCCAAATCTGAAGCATACACTTGGCATCATCTTGTGAGCGATCTCATAAGATACGATAACTATAAGTATAGCACAAGGTCCAAGACCTTAAGAGAGGTGACAAGTGTTAAGTCATAATCCCTTATAACTATTACATTGAGAGGTTCCAACTCTCTCTTGAGTAAAGTCTCTTACCGGATTGACATAGGCAATCCGGGTAACCCATTCTAACCCCCCCCCCCCCCCACTTAGTCCTTTCATGTACTCAAGCTCGGACCAGTACTACATCGGGCTTCAAGTCTGGGGCGGGTCTTAGACTAGGTTGCTTGTAATAGTTTAGTTAGTTAGTGTTCGAGGTTTTACCCCTCAACAATTAGGATCCTTTTTGGAATCGATTGTGACTCGTCTCACATGAAGAAATTTATGCTTTTTTGGTTTCTTCCCTTTGTGAAGCAACTATTACACTAATAATGATTGATGGCTAATTAAACAAAATCTCGAGATCGAATTTTGTGGATGTAAATTAAAGAGCATAGGTGAGAGTGCCGCCCTAAATTTTAAAAAGGGCTCTAACCGTGCTCAGACTGATTGATCGCGCAAAACTGTTATTCGGTGGGAAAACAGATGTTCATTTCTCAAAAAATTGCTATGACCAAGTAAAATATGAAATATGTTCCTTTGTTCTGTATACCATGTGGACTATGCCTTCGGCCTAATTTTGCTAAACTCATGACTATAATTGTTTTAGATAAATTTGGAAATGTAGAATTACAATTATAATAAGAATAAATACAAATGTGGATATGGTGATAACAAGAGGAGATAAAGATAAACTAGTAGGAGTATATGGCAATCTTTTAAGCCTAGGTCGTCATATGGTAAGCCTAATCCTTATCTTAAAAATGTCTAGCTAGCTAGATATTGCATCCTTTTTTGGCTCATCATGAACGATCATAGCCATAATAGTACAACAACATGGGAAAGCAAACCATGTCCGCTCTAATAAGTCATTCTTATCAGAATTTCTTTTAAAAGAAAAGTGAGAATAATGTAACTTCGATCGTAAAAATAAATAAATGAATAAATAGATAGACGACAAGATTAAAATTAAAAAAAAAAACCGTGAATTATAATAAACGTTATGTATAGCAAAGTTAGTTGATAACCCATGATAACCTACAGTTAGTTAATTTTTATGTAGTTATTTATTAAATTAATTATTTGATATGTTATATTTTAGATATAAAACTAATTTAACTAACTGATTTTATAATAAACTGATGGGAAACGACTTTTTTAGGATAATTCGGGATATGAATTATCAAGCAATTCGCTCGAATAGAGCGACCTCCAGCGACAAACTGGCACGAATCACCTAGAAACTAAGGCAACTTGCACACTAAGAACAATTTTAATCAAAAACACACTCCTTATTGTGGAAATTATGTTTATTCATCAACTCCTCAACATCATTATAATTGGGGTTAAGACATAGAGTCCTATTTATCCTAGATGCCTAACAGAGTATTAGTCTAGAGTATGTAAATAAAAGATATGGAAAATAATAAAAGATCGTATTATCATATAAGAGAAAATATAGCAACAGATCCTAAATAATCTACTTGACTTGTTCAGCTCTTCCTCTCTCCTTAGGCGCGTCTCCAGTACGAATGATCCCTCACACCCCTCTATGCGCCTATTTGCATCTCATAGCATGTCCATTTCTTGGATGTAGCCCTTAGGGTTTTCTGTAACCCAATGTTCATAGTCAACTGCTTCCAATGTCCTTCTCCTTTTTGCAAGATTAGTCATATCAACAATAATCGGAATGTAGTCAAGAGGTGGAAACTTCCTCTTAGTTGAACCGGCTCCTTCTGATGAATAGCGTCCCCCATTAATATAGTACAAATTTAAAGCATCATCGACCATTACCACTGTTGCTAGCTAGAGTTCATGCTCTTTTTCTTCAAAAGTTCCCTCCCAATCAGATGTGCCATGGTACTCATCCTTGATTATCCTTGTCACTATCTCCCGGTTGATATCGCACTTCATGTAATTGAGGGCAATTTGTTCCACCTAAGGACCAAGCTCATCTTCCCCCTCCTTTACCTCATCCAGTTGGTACTCACAGTACTCTCCAACTTATATGATCATCTTCAAGGGTGCCACTTGCTCTTGTGCTTACTCAAGATCTTCAATGTAACCCTCACCCTTTAGTCGGAATCTAGTTCGTCCAAAGCCGAGCATAATGTACCTTCCAAACCCATCAAAGGTAGTTGGACCAAGCGCCTCTAACTACAACATTCCCAATACCACCTCATCAACTTCTTCCAAACCTTCCACAACCATAAACACTACAAAAAATACTAAGACATGAATGCAAACTGAACATCATCGCATTTATACCTAGTGGTCATCTCGTGTCTGCTAATAGAAGTCACATGGGAACTCGTCTCGTTTGGTACTCGACACAGTCCATGTTGTTTAGCAAACATTCCGCATATATAGTTTCAAGTAGCTCCACTATCCAATTTATCGTAGTTGATTGACCGCTAACTCGTCCTTTGAACCTTAGTGCTCGGTGGAATTTGCTCTTAGATCTTTCTTCAACAATGTAGCCTAACATCCCTCTACAATCTCGCAACTCACTTGCACGATTACTCCACTTGTTTCCTTGCTTCTACGTCCCATAGATAGTGCCACTCCTTCATCGCCCAAGCATTAATCTTCTTCATATTCATCTTCATCGGAATCTTCTATGGATTCCTCTTCTTCAATTCCCTTGTTTGACTTTAGTAAGAAAATATATCCCACTTGATATGGATACTTAGATTTCCACATAGCTTCCAACGAATTCCCACTTGTTTTGATTACCTCTAGTAGCGATAAGTGTTCATCAATGATTTATAGACGAATTCTTGTTCCACGAAATCTTATATTGTTCAGCAGCAGTGCCCCCTAGGCCAATCTAATATCCATACGTCTCCAGCTACCCGCCACGCTCCTCCACGTGCTGATCTGCTTCCCCACGCACCAAATAAGCTTCTCCACGCTGGAAACGGCCTCCAACGCGCGCCACTCGCTTTGGGTATACGCATGTCACGCACTTCCTCTTCTTCGTTTGCCTCTCGGCTTCATTCTTTTTCCCCAACCTCGTTACTCAACTTCTAAGCTCCACCCCCTCTTCTTCTCCACACCTCACCTTGCATGAAACACACCATGGATTTGTTTCTTGAGCTTTCTTCCACCATTAATGGTGATTTCCGGCCCAATATCTTCCCTTGCTCCAATTCAACCTTTTCTCCACTTCCTTCCTCCATCTTGTTGTCATCATCCGTCCAGCCACTCTCGCGCGCACTTCTTTTCTCTCCATGTTTCGGTTGTTTGCCCATTATAGAGAAAAGCATATTCTTAATCATCAACACTTCTCCTTCAAGCTTGTCTAGTCTCCTTCTTGCTAGCCAGCATTGTTGCGGAAGCTTCAGGATCCATAACTTTAGCTCTGATACCAAGTGATGGGAAACGACCTTTTGGGATTATTCGCGGTACGAATTATTAAGCAATTCTCTCAAATAAAGCGACCTCCAACGTTAAAATGACATGAATCACCTAGAAACCAGTGTAACTTGGACACCTAAGAACAATATTAATCGAAAACACACTTCTTACGGTGGAAAATACGTTTATTCATCAACTCCTCACAATCATCAGAATTAGGGTGAAGCCCTAGCTAGGGTCCTATAATAGTTACCGGACAAAGTATCTCAGACAGTCTAGAATTTTAATTGAAATAAAAGATATGCAGAAATAATCAAAGATCCTAGATAATCTACTTGCCTTATTATCTAAGAGAAAATCTAGCAACTGCCTTATCTCTTATATTATGGGCCAAAAGATATCTCCTAGCATAATTAATGTAAGTGTGAGATTTCTGGGTGTGTTGGAAACACACATAGTGTTCTTATTTCCAGTGTTCAGGAAACACTGTTTTTTTCAGTGTTCTGGAATCACTGGATATTGTATCACACTTAGCTTATTTAATCTCATTGTAGTTTTTACCTTTATTCGGTTTCTTAATAAGTTCCACAGTTTTGGTGATATATATGTGCAGATATTTTAGGACAAAAGATCTCTTAGAATCCAAGATGCTATATACAAGTCGAAGTCAACAAGGATTGAGAGTTCGAGTAGTAGTATTCCAAGAAGATGAAGTCTACTAGGATTCTACTTAAAGATCATAACAACATCAATGTAGGACTCTTCTGTTCAGACAGGCGGTTTACATTCTTATATATAGAGGGTCATACATCGAAGAAAATACACTTGAAGCAAGCAAGAAAATCTTGAGTTTATGTCTAGTAGATTCGCGTATTTGTCATCCAGTTTTCTGAGTTGTTTCTAGCAAGAATTCTCTGTTTGTTTCAGAGATTGATAGGTAGATTGGTAGAGGTAGCTCTTTACGATTACTCAGTTGTTTTGCATCTAGAGATATTCGTTAGAATAGATCTAGAGTAGTTCTTTATATTCATTATCAACAAACATATAGTGGATACTTTTCGCCATGAGGCTCGGTGGATTATAGAAATATAATCTGCTAGAAACTTATCTCGTTGTCTTGTTTATTTTCATTGTTTATTCTGTTGAAGTCGAGATTATGTTTCTTGGTTAAGTTTTGCTTAGTCGAGCTTGGTGTCTTGATAACACTGGAACAGTTATAGACGGATTTGGTGTTCTTGACACACTGAACTCTGTCGTCGTAGTTAGATTAGTATCGAATCCTGGTCCGGTTACTATTTCAATTAATAAAATAATTCCAAAAAGATGTATTTCCACCAGACTGGACTTGCTATACAGGCTCTAGCCAGTATTGTTAGTGCGTGTGGAACCGACAAAAAGTTGTGTTCCATCATAAACCAATTGAAGTAGTTTATAAGCTCACACTTATCGGGGAAAAAAATCATAAAATTAAATAGGTTGTATTGAACATTGTCATTACTAATCGATTAATAATCGGGTCGTTAGACAAATTATATTCAACTACTTCCATTTTATCAATTTATTCATATTATATAAGCAACATCCTCATTTATGTACTCTTTATTTATACATTCTTGTGAAAAGCTGTTTTACTAACTGGTGTAAAACTGATTTCTCTTTAGTCACATAATGAGCAACGACTTGGTCACTTAATTAAGGATCAACCAAACGAGTTTTAAAACTAAGTGTTAAAGGTGAACTGTAGTCGAGTATTACTAGCAGAAGGAGTACTACTAAATTTCATAAGATGACATTATGAATATTTTTATTTGCCAATGAAAAAAATACTTTTTGTAAGAATAACTTTAAGATATTATCTTGTTATCCTTACACCAGTAAATTCATGTGATGTAGGCATATCAACAAAATTCAATTTCATGCAGGTAGCTAGCACAAATAATATATTTAATATAATTTTGGGTGACTAAGGCCAGAGTTGTTTCCTTGTCATTCCAAATTCTTGTTGATAATATCTAAATCTATCTATCCATCCATCCATCCATCCATGGATGACTTATCAATGCATGTGTCTGCTTTCCCTTTTTATCCTCACTAGATTTTGAAGCTTGAAATGATTCATGATTAGACAACTTTTGATAAATGGCACTGCTTAATACAATAGTATATTAACAAAAAACATCAACTGCCATTAGGAAAACATCAATTAACATGGTTTTGTGATTGTAAGTTGTAAGTATATGAATATTTTACATCACTACCATACTTTTATAAAAAATTTATTTTTATGACCAAAAGAGAAATACTGTATATGACAGTATGTTATCATTACTTTGAAAAGGAGTACTTAGCATGGAGAAAAGAACATAGTATTAAAGTTGAGATTATATTTTAAATCAAGCAAATTGAAGTGCTTGTGTGTTCTTTTTTTTTTTTTTTATTTAACTTTTTCTATGGATGAGGGATATCTTATCAACTAGCTATAGCTAATTAATTAGCATTAATCAATAACCAAGCAGGTTGTTGTGCTTAGTACATTCACTGATAAATTAGCTTATACTCTCTGTTAGGAATATCTGTTTAAATTTTGATTAGCAACCTAATGATTTATCTTAGCTCAGAAAGGTAGTTAGTACTTTTGGTTCACTTGAACACTGTAAATGAAGAAACCCACTAAGTATGATAGTCTAGCAAATCTTGTATAGAATGTTAGGTCTCTGAATGTAATTTTTATTCTCTGAAGAAGACCAAGAAGAAGGCATCCAGCAGGAAAAGTTCAACAAATTTTGAAGATCTGAAGACTGCACAACATTGCTGAAGACAAAGGTTTTTCAGATACCTATGACCAGATATCTTGAAGACACAAGCATTTTTAAATAAACGGTGTTGCAAAAGATATCTGAGAAATAAAAGGTTTCTGAAACGAGGAAAAGTGCCCACAAATATCTACACTCATACCTTGGATAAAGATTATGTTTCCGGGAAACAATATATTTTTAACAAGTGGGATCTGGAGTTGTGATAGTCTCTGGAAAATGACGTGCAAGGCTTCAGAAAGCATGCATAGTTCCGTTGGCACTACATGACAAAGTATAGTACAGTGCATTAAATGCACGGACAGAAATGTTTGAACAAAAACGGTAGCTTCTGAAGAAGAAGACAAACCTACTACAGTATTATACTCAGATATCAATAGTTTGAAATTGAGTTAAGCCTAACAGATACTATTCAAACGGCACTCAAATTCATCTATAAATATCAACACTTAGACTGCTTGAGAACACACACAGAGAACTTACACCTTAGATCACTGAACTTATATTAAATACTCTCACAATCTCTCTCAAGCACACTACTTACCTTCAAGCTTTCTGTTGCGGCCAAAGCTCTTGATTCTAAGTAGTACAAAAGTTCTAAGTGTCCTGATCCTTAAGAAGCATTGTTATTTGTGAAAGAGTTCAACTAAGATTTCATATATGAGATTCATTCTCTTGAACACTTATCATAGACTTGGGTCAGTAAAGAACAAGATACCATACATTGCAAAGTGTATTAAGTATACTTGATTCATAGAGCTATCTGAATAACTGAACAAGTTATTAAAGAAGCTCACCTGACAAACTACCTTAACCAACACCTTAATCGGCGTGGAGTACAGGAAGTACTTAGTTTGGGAAACTAAGGAATAACTCCAAGGTTACTGAGCATAGGAAGTACTTAGTTTGGGAAACTAATGAATAGCTCAAAAGGTTTCTGAGTACAGTAAATACTTGGCTGTGAAAGTCGGGGAATAACTCAGGGGGAACACTTGGTTGGGAACCTAGTGTATTTAGGAATCTAGAGAAGATACTTGTAAGGTTACCTCAATTATCTGTCTTAGTGGATTCTAGGTTTGAGAAAGGCCAAAGTGGATTTGTTGAAGGATTACGCCACCTTCAGATACCACTATAAAAAGACTTGTGTTATTTACTTTCTGCAGTTTATTACTTGCTTTATTTATCTTGCAAAGTATTTACACTTATCTTGCTGAGCACGTGCACTTATCACAGAAAAGTCTTCCGCTCTCTGAAATTAAGTATCAGATATCTTCACAGATATCTGAGAAACTGTGTTTATCGACAAAAGTTTTAAAAGACTATTCACTCCCCCCCCCCCTAGTCTTTTACTTTGTCGTTATCTGGACCAACAAGTGGTATCAGAGCAGGATGTTCCCAAGCCTTCTGCACTGAACCTAGATCCCAGATAAGTGCCCACTATTTGCTTTTCACCTACACTTGATTCGTTTGTTTAGTGTGTTTGTTGTAGGATGTCTTTAAGTGACGCCCCAATTCTCAAGCCAGAGAATTATGAGAAATGGAAGAACAACATAATACTCCACCTAGAAGCCATCAGTGACGAAATGATCGACGTGATAAAGAATTGCCCAATAGTCATTCAACAACTCAAGCAAGTCATAGAGGTTTCTAATGGTAGAGACAGAGAACAAAGCGATGGGTCTTCACAGACAGATGCGTCAACCAGTGGGAGACTTGCCAGTCAAGTTATTTACGAGCCAAAGCCCAAAGAGCTCTGGACATCGGAAGATGCCAAGAGAAATCGATTGGATGGTCAGGCTCGTAATATCATCATACGTTCTACTCCAGAGCACATACAGTGTAAACTGTGGGGTGCAAAAACGGCGAAAGTGGCCTGGCAACTGATTGAAGAAATCTGTGCCGGCACTGAGAAAACAAAGGAAAATAAATTCGAAGTTTTGAAGCTCAAATTCCAAAACTTTAAACAAGGTGCCACAGAGACTCTTGAAGAACTAGATTTCCGGTTTACAACACTTATGAGTGACATGGCTGCACTTGGTGAAAAGATTAAGACTATTGTGAGAAGTCTAATTCATAACTGGGAGCACACAAAGTTTTTCTACTTTAACCAAGGAATGCCAGATATCACTCCAGCGGAACTTTTCTCTCAACTTGCCACCGTTGACTATGAGACAACTCAAAGAGAACAAACAACTGAGAAGTTGAAGAATGTTGCTCTAATTTCTCAAGGAACTTCTGAAAAGAAGAAAGTCAAGGAGGTGACTGAGGATGCTCTTGTTGTAAAGCAAATGGGAAAATATGTCAGTCGAGAAATTGAGAGAAGAAAAGCCAAAGAGAAGCTGAAAAAGTATCTAAGCTCAAACTATCACCAGTACAAAAATATGCAAAGCTCGCTGAACAAGCCGGCTCAGAAAGCATCAAGTACTGAGGAAGTAGAAATCGGAAATGATATCTGTTTCTATTGTCAGAAACCTGGTCATTTCAAGAAGGATTGCCCTGCCTTCAACAAACTTAAGACAGGTGACAAGAAAGATAGAAGAATCTTCAAAAGAAGTCAAAGAGCTATGCTCACTGAAGAAAGGAAAAAGATCCAACTCCAACTGGATGCTCTAGACATTGAGTCTGATTCTGAGGATGAAGACTCAGATGATTCCACACTGCCTTCTCCAGAAATGCGCAGTGTTTCACATGAAGTAATTGACTTTGGACAAAAGAAGAAAGAAGTGTGTGGAATGGCTGAAGAGATCTTTCCAGATATCTCCAACATTGAACCTTGTCTAATGGCTGATGAGGTAACACATACTTCCTGTTATACTTATGAAAGTGATGAAGAAGGAATCAAAGATCTGGAAAATCTCAGAAGAGAACTTGATCTCTACAAAAGAGAATTTCTAATGGTCCGAGCTAGAGCCGAAATTCTTGAAGAAGAAAAGAATTTTCTTGTAGGAAAATTCACAAATGCTCAAGATATATGAGAAAAAGGATGTTGAAAATGCATTTCTCAAGGCTCAGATATCTGAGACCGAAAAGTCACATAAAGAAGCATTGGCCAATCTTCAAAAGAAATGTGAAGATCTTCTTTCTGAGAATGAAGAACTCAAAAAGAAAGAATTATCTTTTCAATCTTATGCCAAAGCTGGTGACACTCTTACTGAAGTACAATCTTATTTAAGAGATCCTTCAGAAAAGAGAGTACTTGGGCTGGACACACACACAGATAGTTCTACCACTCTGAATAAGAGTGATGAAAGACGAACATTTGTCAGTGCTCAGCAAGGTGATTCCCAAACAATCTACAGTATCGGTCAGAAAGCTAAGGTTGTTGACAAACGAAAGGCAGTTGCGACCAAGACTTTGTGGGAAAAACAAGTCCCAAGGAAAACTGTTGGGAATGTCTCTAAAAAGAAACATAACACTGAAAAGTGCAATCACCCACAGTGCTATGTCTCTCAGAAAGGAAAAATTGCAGGAGCCAACAAATTCTCCTATGTCACATTTTCTGGAAAGAAAATAGTTATCCAGAGACTAGCAAAGCTGCTGAGAAAAGATCTCAGATAGCACCAGGTGCTCGGAATGGTATTGGCTATAAAGCCATCGGGAAACAACTTGCTCGTGAGTACCAACAAGAGCAATAACGATGGTTAAAGGCTAGAATTGCTCACAGCAATTATCAGAAGTGGAAGATGAATCAAGCCACTGAAAATCTGAATCCAGGGCTAGAAGAAATCTGGCTAGGAAAGCTAAGTTTGCTGAGAAGCAGACTCAGAAACCTGACAGGTATCTGAAAGCACCAAATGGAGCACTAAGGAACACACCAAGGAAGAAAATAGTTCTTATTAACAATGATACTAATCATTTAACTAAAATTCCTCCTTATGTTCCTGTTAGACAAAAGAATGTTCCTAAGAAATTCATTCAAAAATGGATTCCTACTGGAAGATTCTTTAGTCCAGATGGTTCCATTGTTGGCATGAGAACCTAATCTCCGGTTTCCTGTTTTGTGCAGAACACTCTAAAGACTAATTCAAAGTGGCATTTTGATAGTGGATGTGGGAAGCACATGACAGGAGATAAAGCAAATCTAATTGACTACAGAAAGTGCAATGATGGACCAATTATCAAGTTTGCTGGAGGAGATGAAAATCCAACGATAGGTTTTGACAATTTGAAGTTTGGAGCCCTTACTATCTCTGAAGTACTTCATGTAAAAGGATTGAAATATAATCTCCTAAGCATGAGTCAACTAGTAGACAAAGGGTACACTATCAAGATCAAGTCAAAACTATGTAAAGTCATTGACAATGGTCAAAGCAGACAATCTTGGTTGCAAGGCGTAAAGGAAATCTTTATGTTACTGATTGGGCATCCGCCACAACTGAAGAATGTCTCATGGTGAGTCAATCTGGCCACACTGAAGAAAATTGGCTATGGCATAAAAGAATGAGTCACTTGAATTTCAAAACTCTTAATAAGCTAGCCAAGAAAGAGATGGTGGTTGGTTTACCCAAAATGGCATATAGAAAAGAAGGTGTATGCTCAGCTTGCCAAATGGGAAAACAATCCAAAACATCTTTCAAGTCTAAAACTAGACATTCCAGTGAAAGGCCACTGCAAATGTTACATATGGATCTTTTTGAATCCTCTGTAACTAGTTATGCAGGAAAGAAGTATGGTCTGGTTGTTGTTGATGATTACTCAAGATTCACTTGGGTTGTCTTTCTCAAACAAAAATCTGATGCAAGGGTTGAGATACCCAACTTGCTGAATAAGCTCGATGTCATGAAAAATGACAAGGTATCTGTAATCAGAACAGACCATGGTACTAAGTTTGTGAACCAGTACATAAAAGAGTTTTGTACCTGCAAAGGTATACAACATCAACTATCTTCTGTAAGGACACTACAAAAAAATGGTGTTGCTGAAAGAAAGAATAGGACCCCGAAAGAAGCAGCAAGAACAATGCTTGCTGACACTGAAATAAGTGAAATCTATTGGATTGAAGCTGTAAACACAGCATGCTACACTCAAAATAGATGTCTGATTAACAAACACCATGAAAAAACTCCTTACGAGCTTTTCATTGGTAGACCCCCTAGTATCAAACATCTAAGGGTGTTTGGTTGCAGATGTTTCTGTTGGTCCAGATAACGGCAAAGTGAAAGACTAGAGGGGGAGGGGGGTGAATAGTCTTTCAAAACTTTTGTCGATAAAAACTATTTCTCAGATATCTGAATAGATATCTGATATTTAGAATCAGAGCGCGGAAGACTTAATAAAGATAAGTGCAGAAACAGTTAAAGTGTTGTGTGTGTTGGTGAAATGTAAATACAGAAAGGTAAATAACAAAGCAAGTATAGTGGTATCTGGAGGTGGCGTAATCCTCCAACTAATCCACTTCGGTCTATCAGAGACCTAGAAATCACTAGAACAGATAATTGAGTTCACATTACAATAATCCTATTCTAAGATTCTAAAACAATTGGTTCCCAACCAAATGTTCCCCCTGAGTTGTTCCCCGGCTTTCCATGACCAAGTACTTCTGACTCAGAAACCTTTGAGTTATTCCCTAGCTTCCCAAGCTAAGTACTTCCTATACTCAATAACCTTGGAGTTATTCCTTAGTTTCCCAAATCAAGTACTTCCTATACTCCGGTAACCTTGGAGTTATTCCCTGATTTTTCAAAATAAGTACTTCCTGTACTCCACGCCAGTTATGGTGTTGGTTTTGGTTTGAGTTGTCAGATGAGCTTCTTTAATAACTTATTCAGTTATTCAGATAGCTCTGTGAATCAAGTATACTTAATACACTTTTCAATGTATGGTATCTTGTTCTTTTCTTGACCAAGTCTTAGATAAATGTTCAAGAGAATGAATCTCAGATACTTTGATCTTTCGTTTCAACTCTTTCACAGATAGCTATGCTTGTTTAGGATCAGGACACTTAGAACTTCAGTATTACTCAAGATCAAAAGCTTTGGTCGCAACAGAAAGCTTTGTGAGTAAGTTGCTTTGAGAGAGTAAGATGTTCAGCGTTTTTATGCAGTTCAAGGTGTGTCTAAGGTATCTTCTCAAGCAGTCTAAGTGTTGATATTTATAGATGAATTTGAGTGCCGTTTGAATAGTATCCGTTAGACTCAAATTCAAACTATTGATATCTGTATAATCTTATGTGAGTTTTGTCTTCTTCTTCAAAAGCTGCCGTTGCTTTTATTCAGACATCTCTGTCCGTGCATTAAATGCATTGTACTATACTTTTTGTCCTATAGTGCCAACGGAACTATGCTTTGTATCAGAGACTAGTGTTGTCTGATTCTTTGCACGTCCTTATCTTCAATCTTCAGATACCACTTATTTATTGAAACAACTTTGTTTGCAATATATATATTTCTTTTTCAGAAATGTGGTTAATGCTCAAGGTATCTGAGAATAGATATCTGTGGACACTTTCCTTGTTTTCAGATATGTCTCTTATTTCTCAGATATCTCTTGTGACACAGTTTGTTTGAAACTATTCGTGTCTTCAAGATATCTAGTTAAGGTATCTGAACAACAGTTTCAGCAATCTTGCGCAGTTTCTTCAAGTCTTCAATGTCGTTGAGCTTGTTCTGCTTGGATGTCTTCTTCTTGGTCTTCTCTTCATAAAATAAAAATTACATTTTGAGACCTAACATCCTATACAAGATTAGCTAGACTATCATACTTAGTGAGTTTCCTCTTTTACAATGTTCAAGTGAACCAAGAGTACTAATCACCTTTCTGAGACTAAGATAAGTCATCATGTTGCTGATCAAAATCTAAACAGATATTTCTAACAATATATCTAACAAATTTCCTAACAAATTTCTCAAGAAATTTCCCAACAAATTTCCCCCTTTTTGATCAGTCAACGATGACTATCTTACCTATTACAAATCTAGATGAGTGAACAATCCAACACTTAATCTTTTCTTAAGATCTTCAAATTATTTAATTAAGTGCAGAAAGTAGACATCAACCAAATCACTAGGTGTGATCTTTGCTGACAAGTTATCTTTTATAGATTACTATCTGAGAGTAAGTTCTTCAGATAAGTTACAAATAAAGATTACAGATAACTTTAATACATAATACAGTTAAGCTCAGTCAGCAAAAATACAACAAAAACTACGTAGTAAATCAGGACAACAGGAGTAACCAAGCTCCAAGTAAACATCCTAATAAACTAGTCTTCAAGTCTTCAATCTCTTCAAGTCTTCAACTGTATATCTGTAGATCAGTCTGCAAATTTCCTATCTCCAAACCTTTTGATGTCATCAGAATAGTCATAGAGAAGAGTTCTGACGAGCATCTCTGTGTCTCTGGCAAATCCACAGACCTCTTTGTAGGTTTTGGTAGGATTTTTCTTGACAAAATGTTTGACCCACAGATACTTTCCCCACTTCCAGGCATGCTCTATTCTGATATCTGAAAGCTTGAAGTATTCGTAGATAATCTTCAGATATCTGATGTCACCCTTGTATTGCTCTTCAGTTAGATAGAACGATTCATAGGGTTCTACAACAAGTCTTGCTCTTGTGTACATTCTGTGATATTCGAATTCATGCACATCATCTGGCTTTCCATATGGACATTCATCAGAGAGGTCCTTTCTCATGGCTTCAGTTCTCTTGACAACTTCAAAATCCAACCAGGCTTTAATGTGATTGGTGTTGATCAAGGTTGGCTTATCTTTTCTCCATGCCATAAGTTGTTTATGGATTGGTTCTGGAAATCTTGAATTTACCAAGAGATGCTTAAGTTCCAGAATCCAATAGCCATTTTTCTGATTGATGCACACAGCGGAGGAATCATTGTCATACTTCACATACTCTATTTTGGCTTCTTCTGGCCTGAGTGGAAGTTGACTTTGTCTTTGCTCAGCTCTCAGTATGTTCCTTCTCTGTCTTGAATTCTCTTTGGGGTTGTTGCTTTAAGAACCACCACCCTGGATAGACTTGGTATTTCTAGAGGGTGTTTTAGCTGCTAGGGGCTTTGCAGCTATGGGCTCAGTTAGGCTTTCAATTTTCCTTTTTCTGTGAAGAGGAGCTTCATCTTCATCAGTTTCCTCATCATCATCAAGATTAGATCTTGTGAGAGTTTCTGACCTTCTTCATTGCTAGGGACTTGATTTGACCTTCTTCTTCTTCTTGGAAGATTCATCAATCCTTTAACTTGTCTTCTCCTTGGAGCCTTGGTACTCCTTGAGGTTTACGTGCCATGGCCCTTGTTATCATTTGGTTCCTTGATGGGTTTCGGGAAGCGACTACTATTTGCATGACTTGGCTTGAGGAGGGTTCATTGATTACGAGTGGTGGAAGTTTAGTTTTTCTTCTTCCTTTCTGAGCCGCACCAGCTCCAGATCTCTTTTTGTTTGCTTCTCCTTCTTCCCATTCCCCCTGACTTTGAGGTCCAGATTTGTACATTCTTTCCCCCTTAGTCATTGTTGGCTGACTCAATCTCATAAAGGAATCTGAGAGAGAGTTGAAGTGCCCTTGTAAATAATTATAGGCAGTGACCAACTTCTGAAGTTCGGCTTTGAGCTCCTGATTTTGCTTGATAAGTCCATTGTCCTTATCAGTGAGCTCGCTGATGGGCTAGGATGGCATCTGCTTTTCCAGCAGTGTAACTTGCCTCTTGGAAAGCTTTTTCAGCTAAAGACACATCATCGTCCCTTATCATTCCCAGGTCTTTCTGAGCAACGACTATGCTAGTTGTTCTCTAAGTGATGAGCTCAGTGAACTTTCTCATTTCAGAGGGGACAGAGGCAATTACTTCTTTGTTCTGTGAAGACATCTCCTTGTTCAGAGTAGCCAGTACTTGGTACCTGTTCATGTATTCATTGGAGTGAACATTTGGCAGTTTGCTGAAAATTGTAGGAGCAATCAGCTTCCTTTTTAAGTGAGAAACCGCTAGATGTTCATTGCGGTGTTCTGCCAAAGTCTTGTCTTCTTCATCATCTGAGTAATCAGCCCAGTGATCTTCATCCTCTTGGACATTTTCATCGATTGTATCGAGTCCAGCAACCATCTCAGAGATTGGTTTCTTTCCTTTCTGGGAGGAGGATGGTACTTCTTTTGAAGATGATGCAGCCTTAGCATCATGCTTGACTTCAGATACTTCTTCAGTATCGAGTTCTTTGATGATATCATGCACAACATCCCGTAGCTCTTTAACCTCAGAGTAAGCAATCATTTCTTGTAAGTATTGATCTTGTAGTTGATCAAGCTTGCCTCTGGATTTAGCTATTTGATCTTCCAGTTGAAGATGGAGTTGTTGTTCTTCTTCCAACAGTTGTCTGAGTTGAGCAGATCTGGTTTGAGTGTTTAATATTTTCTGATCGGTTTCTTCAGAAAGCTCAACTACTTGTCCAGTAGTAACTGCGTGTTGGGAAGATGGATGAGTAGATTTCTGAGGTGATGAAGACGGAGATTTCTGTGAAGTCTTCTAAGTTTTCTTTTCAGCAGCTGGGGCATTGTTTCTTTGTGAAATTCCTCCGGTCCCTGGTGCAGGGGCATCATCATCATCCTTTTTGTCATTATCATCCTTTTGGTGATGGTCAGTGGGAGGTTCATCAAAGTAATTTTCATTCATTTCTTCCTCCTCATCATCTTCAGATACAAGATTGATCACCTCTGGGATAGTGATCTTCTGCCCATTAACTTCTTCTTGTTCAGAAGGTATAAATTGCAGAATCTGGGGCAGGACTGGCTTGAATGCCATCTGTAATCTTGTCTGACCATCTGCTTGTTCAAAGGCATGTATCAAACTATGCGCCACTTCTTTGGAGAAATCCTTATGCAATAAGGTCGCAACTGTGTACTGTTCGGTAGGGAACATTGCATGGATATATGTCTCCAAGTCAAGAGCTCGTGCTCGTCTGATTGGTTGATCTGTGATTCTCAATATTTCAGAGAGATCAGAGCACCTTAACTTCTGCCATTTCTTGAAGCATTGAATATGCTTTGGCAGGGTGTGAGCTTTGAAGAAGTGAAGTAGGTCCCTTGTTTCTTCAATGGGAACCTGCTTTGCATCTGTTTGAGCCTGAAAGAAAGAGTTTTGAGTGAGTTTCAAAACTTTTGTAGATATCTGAGTATAAGTGTAGTTTAGTTTCTGAGTTACCTGAGTATGAACATCAGGCTCAGATACTTGAACCACTGAGACAATGGGTGTCTCAGATATCTTGTTGTGAGGTGGAGACTTGGAAGTCTGGTCCTCATCAACCTTTCTTTCTTGAACCTGAGAAATAAAATGATCCAATACTTAGGAAATTGTTTGAAAGAAACTGTGCAAATATATGCTTTAATGAGTTCTGAGTTACTTACTTCCTCAATAGGAAGCTCAGAGTCATTTTTCTCAGAAACTTTCGCAGTCTCTGGTGTTCTTTCAGGTGATGTTGCCTTGGGGGCTTCATCAATTTCCATTTATGCAGGGGATGTCGCAACTTTGTCCCCATGCATTTCTACTTCTGATTGATCCTGTAAGTAGAAAGTATTGAATATTTTTAGAAGAGATATGAGATAACCCTAGTCGAAGAATACTTATCACTTGATTTGTCATATACCTTCATGCTAGAAGGCTCAGTGATGTGTTCTTCAGAAACCTTGTTGGTCTCTGGGTTTGTCTCTGGCATTTCTGCCTTATCTTCTTCCATCTCAGTTGGAGCCTGTTAGAAAGATTTATTTCAAAGATTAAGCACATAAACTTATAACTGAAGAAGTGTTATCTTAAGAATCCATTATTACCTGTGACACAGGCTCAGATGTCTTAAGAGGCGAGGTTGAGGAAACCTCCTTCTCAGTTTCTGAGGTAAGCTTTTCAGCTTCCTCTTGTTTCTGTGTTTCTAACTCAGCCTGTAACAAAGAAATTCTATGAGTGACAAGATTTATAAGCATAAATTTTTTCACAAGGTAAGAGTTAAACCAGTCAGTTACCTGAGCAGTTTCAGGCTGATTGGTCTCTGGAACTTGTGACCTTTCTATACATTGGTCGTCTTGTCCCAGTGCAGTTTCTTTGCTTGAAGTTTCTGGTACTTCACACCTTTCCTGAGTATGCAACTCAGTTGCTTCCCCTGGTTGATCATTCTGAGTAGATGTCTCAGTTTGATCCCTCTCAGTGAGTTGGGGAACCTGCTCTTTTGCAGGATTTTCTTCAGCATACTGCATTGCTGGTAAGTCGAAATGGAGTTCATTTACCATTTCATCAACCACTTGTGGCTGTTGTGGTTGTGGTTGTTGTGGTTGTCTGGAAGCAGAAGATTGATCACTTGAACGTTCTTCCAGACTTTTAGATGTGGCGATTCCATCAGCATCTGCCAGCACTAAGATACCACTCATCAGGGCTTTTTGAAGTTGTGCAAGAGAAATATTCCCTGATGAAGTGTTTGCACCAACAACCTTTGCTATAGGTTCAGCAACCTGTGGTGTAGGTTCTTCTTCAGATACCTTATCACCAGTTACTGTTTCAGTAACCTTAGCCCTCTTTGTTCTTTCTAGGACTTGAGAGATGACCAATTCATCATCTTCATTGTCAGAGCTCTCATCAGCATTAGGAACTGATTGGTCCATTATTCCTGCGGTTTCTGCAGATGGGGCTGGGTGTTTTTCACCACTTTTGGTAACATTTATGAGTTCATCAGCAAGGCTTTCTGCATTAGTCGCAACATTTCTGAAAGCACTTTCTCTTGCTGAGTCTACTTGTTCAGTAGTTGATAACTCTTTTTCAGCATTGATGAGTTCATCTGCCTTTATCAGTTCATCGGCAATGCCTGCAGATATCTGAGAATCGACAACCTCTTTGGGTGTGTCTTCTGATTTGCCAGCAGACTTCATTCTTGAAGTTCTGGGCTTCTTGGTCGCAACCTTTTCTTCAGATACCTTTTTAGACTTTCGCTTCTTAGAACCTTTCTGAGACCCAGTAACCTTTTTCATCAAGTTTGTATACTCATATTTGTAGAGTAGGTTACTGTTGGCTATTTCAACCGTCTCTCTGAGCTCAATGCCAAGCTTTTCCAGCAAGTAGCATATCTTCAGACCATAACCTACTGTAGCCTTTGGCTCAGCTAGTCCTTTGGTAATCTTAGGCTCGAAACCTTGAATCTTCTTCACGAACTTCAGAAAGGCGTACTTTCCCCAGTTAAAAGGGTTTTCCAGCCTTTTGTCTTGTTGATTCAGCAAGAACATCATCATCCACCGTTCTTGGCTTATCTGGTCAGCACCTCCTTGTAGACCATCAAAGCATCTGTGAAGAATGCAAGCCAGTACATCCCAGTGAACCAACAGATGTCTGGTTCGGATGTTAGCAAGCTTGAACTCAGTGGGTCTCGATTTTCAAGATCACACACGTCACTGTAAAGTTCTTTAACACCTTCAAGGAGTTCATCATCCTTGGTGTTTATTTCAAAATCCTTTCCAAGATTTTGAAACTCAAACAACTTACAGAAAGTTGTTAAGTCCAGAAGGATTTCCTTTCCTTGGACTGAGGTTTTAACAGACACTATTTCAGTGCCTTCAGAAACACAGGAAATAATCCTAGAGTTGTTGTAGAATTTCAACACATCGAGTGATGAAATTCCACTAGGGCGAGCAGATAGAAATCCCTTGATTTGTGCCTTTTCAAGCATGTCAAGAATTAGCTTTCTGTCGGCTTGGTTCTCTATTCCAGCCGTGAGGTATTCCTCAACCATGGCACCACCCCAAATCATTCTGTGACTTGAAGTCCAATGGTCAGGATTAAAATCTCCTACCAGTAGGTTGTTCACAATAACCAACTCTGGTGCTTGCTTTTCAGCAGTACCAGTGGAGGATTGAGATTTCAGTGTGGTTGAACTTTTAGGGGCCATCTCTTTATATAGTGTAGGGATTTGAAATTGGTGTTTGAAAAGAGATTTGATTCAGTAATTCTTTGCAGAAAAACTTAATCTTGATTTGTAGAGATTGTAGAAGGTTTTGCAGAGAATCAAGAGAAGGATTTGCTATTTTTGTGCAAGATGAGTTTTCGGATTAGGCAAAAGTGATTTCCTATGCCAAAATCCTATATATATAGCAGTTGAATCCCAACAGACAAATACATACAAATTGATTTTGTGTGTACGTATCTGTGATTTGCAAGCAGGCGTGAGCAAAAGCTAGTTCGGCATTAAATGCTTAGTGGGCCATGTCTGAATTTCAACAGTCCACTATTTACTATGAATTAATTTCCACCGTACAGATCAATCGCTTAATTTCATCAAGGGTCACCTTTGCTTCTTCAGGAATGATCAATCAACAAGTGTAATTGTGCCCATTTAATGAATTTTGGCTATTAGCTATCTGAATCGCGTCTTTGTATGACCAAGAACACTGTTTGCATCTGAATCTGTCTTATACTTAGGATTTTTCCAAGTTTTTCATCAAGATAGAAACAATGCGAATTTCAAGAGAGTAGTTGACTGCAGATAGTTGTACTATTCTCCTTTGTGTTCTCCGTTTGCAGATTGATTCAGATATCTGAGTTCCCGTCTCAGAGATCTTAAGCTGTCTTTTTGCTCTTTAGCCTTTTTGACTTCTGGATACCCGTTCCAGTTTTCTCTTTTCTCTTTTCTGGATACCCATTCCAGATACCTCTTCTCTGGATGCCCGTTCTAGATACCTCTTCTCTGGATGCCCGTTCCAGATACCTGAACTTTTTTAGTTCATTGGTAGTTCCATTAGTCCAAGACTATGTCTTAAGGCTAAGAATCTACTTTCATGTAGTGGCTTAGTGAAGATATCTGCAAGTTGGTCTTCAGTGCCAATCTTGAGTATCTCTATATTGCCCTTTTCAACATGGTCTCTGATGAAGTGATGTCTAACATCAATGTGCTTTGTTCTGGCATGAAATTTAGGATTCTGTGTAATCGCAATAGCACTTGTGTTGTCACAGAAAATGGGAGTTTTCTTCTCATCGAGTCCATAGTCTTTAAGTTGTTGTTGTATCCACAGAATTTGTGTTGCACAACAACCAGCAGCAATATATTCAGCCTCTGTGGTAGAAGTTGCAATTGAGTTTTGCTTCTTGCTAAACCATGAGATAAGTCTAGTACCCAGAAACTGGCAAGTTCCTGAGGTGCTTTTCCTATCAAGCAGTGATCCAGCATAATCAGCGTCTGAGTACCCAGCTAAACTCAATCCACTTTCTTTAGGATACCACAATCCTACATCTACTGTACCCTTTACATACCTTAATATTTTCATAGCAATGTTGTAGTGTGTTTGCATTGGATTTGTCTGAAATCTAGCACATACTCCAACGGCATATTGAATATCAGGTCTACTTGCAGTGAGGTAAAGTAGTGAACCTATCAATTTTCTATACTTATGTTCTTCAACACCCTTATCTGATTCAGTATAGGTCATTTTGGTTCCAATGCTCATAGGTATCTTAGCATTCTTTTCAGAAGGCTTAAGATTGAATTTTGTGAGCATATCTTTTGCATACTTTGTTTGACTAATGAATATTCCATCATTGAGTTGCTTGACTTGCAATCCTAGGAAATAATTCATTTCTCCCATCATGCTCATCTCAAACTTGCTTTTCATGAGATTTGCAAAGTCATTACAAAGTTGCTTGTCCTTAGATCCAAATATGATGTCATCAACATATACTTGAACTAAGAGTAGTTTCCCGTCATGATTTAAGGTAAATAAAGTTTTATCAACTTCACCTTTCTTGAAACCACTTTCCAGAAGGTACTTGGCCAAAGTGTCATACCATGCTCTTGGAGCCTGTTTTAGTCCATACAGAGCTTTCTGTAGTTTATAGACCATTTTACTTTCTGAGGAAACTTCAAAGCCAGGTGGTTGCTCAACATAAACTTCTTCTGCAAGTTCACCGTTCAAGAATGCACTTTTGACATCCATCTGATAAACTTTGAAATCTTTATGAGCTGAAAAGGCTAGAAAGAGTCTTATTGCATCAATCGGCAAGGTGCATATGACTCGTCAAAATCTAAGCCTTGATGCAGGTAAATCCTTAGCAACCAATCTTGCTTTGTTTACGGTTATTTCACCAGATTCATTCATCTTGTTTCTGAAAACCCATTTAGTTCCAATCACAGATATTCCTTCTATAAATGGAACTAGTTTCCAGACTTTGTTTCTCTCAAATTGATCCAACTCTTCTTGCATTGCAGAGATCCAGTCTTGGTCTCCTAATGCTTCTTCTATATTTTTAGGTTCAATATTCGAGATGAAACATCCAAAGAGAGAGTTAGCATTTTCAGCTATTGCTCTCCTAGTCCTAACACCCTGATTAATTGGTCCAATTATATCCTTTGCAGGATGATCTTTGATCCATCTCATCATAGGTTTAGTGCTAGTCGGATCAATATCCAAGTGATTTGTATGTGAATCACTAAGATTTTGATTTGATACTTTTTCGATTCGAGATATCTGACATATGGGAAATGTCATGGATATCTGACACTTTTTCAGTGTTAGAGATATCTGGAACTTGCATTACAGCAGTCTTATTTTCAGATACCTCTTCATGATGAAGGTTCTCAGTAACCTTTTCCATTTCTGAAAGACTCATAGGAAATTCTTCATCATGTCTGTGAGTCATCTTGTTGTTACTAGGCATTTCAAGCTTTTCTACGTCAGAGTCATCCTCACTTTCCATAATGATGTTTCTCCTTTCTGAGGATTCTTCTTTAGGATCCCTCAGTAATAGTTCTTTGAACATTTCTGAGATTTCATCAATAGGAGGTGTTTTCTTATTTCCTTCATAGAATACAACATGAATTGATTCTTCAATTTTCTTTGTTCTTTTGTTGTAAACTCTGTAGGCTTTGCTGTTTGTGGAATAACCAAGAAATACACCTTCATCTGCCTTTGGTTGAAATGTTCTCAGATAATCTTTCCCATTGTTTAGAACAAAACATCTACAACCAAATATTCTCAGATGTTTGATACTAGGGGGTCTACCAACCAAGATTTCATAGGGGGTCTTGTCATGGTGTTTGTTTATCAAGCATCTGTTTTGAGTGTAGCAAGCTGTGTTTACAGCTTCAACCCAATAAATTTCACTTATTTCAGTGTCAGCTAGCATTGTCCTTGCAGCTTCTTTAAGGGTTCTGTTTTTCTACGCAACACCATTTTGTTGAGGTGTTCTTACAGAGGAAAGTTGGTGTTGTATACCTTTGCAGGTACAAAACTCCTTTATGTACTGGTTGACAAACTCAGTACCATGGTCTGTTCTGATTGCAGATACCTTGTCATTTTTCATGACTTCAAGCTTTTTCGGCAAGTTTGGTATCTCCACCCTGGCATCAGATTTGTGTTTCAGAAAGACAACCCAATTTCTGCTTCCTCAGTACATGATGCTTTCTGAGCTGGCTTGTTCAGCGAGCTTTGCATATTTTTGTATTGGTGATAGTTTGAGCCTAGATGCTTTTTCAGCTTCTCTTTGGCTTTTCTTCTTTCAATTTCTCGACTGATATATTTGCTCATTTGCTTTGCAGCAAGAGCATCCTCAGTTTCTTCCTTGCTTTTCTTCTTTTCAGAAGTTCCTTGAGTGATTAGAGCAACGTTTTGCAACTTTTCAGTTGTTTGTTCTCTTTGAGTTGTCTCATAATCAACAGTAGCAAGATGAGAGAAAAGTTCCACTGGAGTGATATTTGGCATTCCTTGGTTAAAATAAAAGAATTTGGTATGCTCCCAGTTGTGGTTAAGACTTCTGACAATGGTCTTAATCTTTTCTGACTGGGAGTATCTGTTGCTTTCCCCAAGAGCTGCCATGTCACTCATGAGAGTGGTAAATCTGAAATCAAGTTCTTCCAGAGTTTCAGTGGGTCCTTGTTCGAACTTGTTTTCTTTGGTTTTCTCAGTTCCGGCACAAATTTCTTCAATCAGTTTCCAGGCAACTTTCGCCGTTTTAGCACCCCACAGTTTACAATGTATATGCTCCGGTGTCGATCTCATGATGATATTACGAGCTTGACCATCCAGACGATTTCTCTTGGCATCTTCCGATGTCCAGAGTTCTCTGGGCTTTGGTTCGTAAATAACTTGACTAGTAGATCTCCCGCTTGTTGACGCATCGGTTTGTGAAGATCCTTCGCTTTGATCTCTGTCTCTACCATTAGAAACCTCCATGACTTGTTTGAGTTGTTGAATGACTATTGGGCCATTCTTTATCACTTCGATCATTTCGTCACTTATGGCTTCAAGGTGGAGCATCATGTTATTTTTCCATTTCTCGTAATTCTCTGGTTTGAGAATGGGTGCATCACTCAGAGACATACCTGCACACTTAACACACAAATTAAATAGTCCTAAAAAATGGACAAAGTTCCTTCACCTATCTGGGGATCTAGGTTCAGTGCAGAAGGCTTGTGAACCTCCTACTCTGATACCACTTGTTGGTCCAGATAACGGCAAAGTGAAAGACTAGAGGGGAGGGGGTGAATAGTCTTTCAAAACTTTTGTCGATAAAAACTATTTCTCAGATATCTGAATAGATATCTGATACTTAGAATCAAAGCGCGGAAGACTTAATAAAGATAAGTGCAGAAACAGTTAAAGTTTGTGTGTGTGTTGCTGAAATGTAAATACAGAAAGGTAAATAACACAGCAAGTATAGTGGTATCTGGAGGTGGCGTAATCCTCCAACTAATCCACTTCGGTCTATCAGAGACCTAGAATTCACTAGAACAGATAATTGAGTTCACCTTACAATAATCCTATTCTAAGATTCTAAAACAATTGGTTCCCAACCAAATGTTCCCCCTGAGTTGTTCCCCGGCTTTCACAGCCAAGTACTTCCTGTACTCAGAAACCTTTGAGTTATTCCCTAGCTTCCCAAGCTAAGTACTTCCTATACTCAATAACCTTGGAGTTATTCCTTAGTTTCCCAAATCAAGTACTTCCTATACTCCGGTAACCTTGGAGTTATTCCCTGATTTTTCAAACTAAGTACTTCCTGTACTCCACGCCAGTTATGGTGTTGGTTTTGGTTTGAGTTGTCAGATGAGCTTCTTTAATAACTTATTCAGTTATTCAGATAGCTCTGTGAATCAAGTATACTTAATACACTTTTCAATGTATGGTATCTTGTTCTTTTTACTGACCCAAGTCTTAGATAAATGTTCAAGAGAATGAATCTCAGATACTTTGATCTTTCGTTTCAACTCTTTCACAGATAGCTATGCTTGTTTAGGATCAGGACACTTAGAACTTCAGTATTACTCAAGATCAAAAGCTTTGATCGCAACAGAAAGCTTTGTGAGTAAGTAAGTTGCTTTGAGAGAGTAAGATGTTCAGCGTTTTTATGCAGTTCAAGGTGTGTCTAAGGTATCTTCTCAAGCAGTCTAAGTGTTCATATTTATAGATGAATTTGAGTGTCGTTTGAATAGTATCCGTTAGGCTCAAATTCAAACTATTGATATATGTGTATAGTACTGTAGTAGGTTTTGTCTTCTTCTTCAGAAGCTGCCGTTGCTTTTATTCAGACATCTCTGTCCGTGCATTAAATGCATTGTACTATACTTTTTGTCCTATAGTGCCAACGGAACTATGCTTTGTATCAGAGACTAGTGTTGTCTGATTCTTTGCACGTCCTTATCTTCAATCTTCAGATACCACTTATTTATTGAAACAACTTTGTTTGCAATATATATATTTCTTTTTCAGAAATGTGGTTAATGCTCAAGGTATCTGAGAATAGATATCTGTGGACAGTTTCCTTGTTTTCAGATATGTCTCTTATTTCTCAGATATCTCTTGTGACACAGTTTGTTTGAAACTATTCGTGTCTTCAAGATATCTGGTTAAGGTATCTGAACAACGATTTGACAATCTTGCTTGATTTCTTCAAGTCTTCAATGTCGTTGAGCTTGTTCTGCTTGGATGTCTTCTTCTTGGTCTTCTCTTCATAAAATAAAAATTACATTTTGAGACCTAACATCCTATACAAGATTAGCTAGACTATCATACTTAGTGAGTTTCCTCTTTTACAATGTTGATTACTAATAACCTTTCTGAGACTAAGATAAGTCATCATGTTGCTGATCAAAATCTAAACAGATATTTCTAACAAAATATCTAACAAATTTCCTAACAAATTTCTCAAGAAATTTCCCAACAAATTTCCGAACAGTTTCGTTCTTAACAATGGAAAAGAATACTTGAGAACATTTCAACCAAAGGCAGATGAAGGAGTATTTCTTGGTTATTCTATGAATAGCAAAGCCTATAAATCTACAACAAAAGAATGCAAAAGATTGAGGAATCTGTTCATGTAGTATTCTATGAAGAAAACAAGAAAGTACTCTTGAATGATGATCACTCAGATATGTTCAAAGAACTGATGATTAAAGATTCTGAAAAAGGATCCTCAGAAGGAAACAATTCTATCATTCAAATAGAGGATGAGTCTGACGATGAAAAGCAACCAATGCTTAGTAACAACCAGATGACTCTAAGACATGATGAAGAATTTCCTATGAGAATTCCAGAAATGGAACAGGTTACTGAGAACCTTCATCATGAAAAGGTATCTGAAAATGAGATTGTTGAAATGCAAGATTCAGATATCTCTAACACTGAAAGAGTGTCAGATATCCATGGCATTTCCCATGTGTCAGATATCTCAGATACTGCACAAGTATCTCATCAAGATCATATTGATTCACATTCAAATCAAAATGATATTGATCCTACTAGTTCAAAACTCATTATGAAATCGATAAGAAATCATCCTGCAAAGGATGTGATTGGTCCCATAGACCAAAAAGTTAGAACTAGAAGAGCAATCGCTGAAAATGCAAATTGTCTCTATGGATGTTTCATCTCAAACATTGAACCAAAAACTATTGAAGAAGCATTAAAGGATCAAGATTGGATCTCTGCAATGCAAGAAGAGTTGGATCAATTTGAGAGAAACAAAGTCTAGAACTGGTTCCATTTGTTGATGGAATATCTGTAATCGGGACCAAGTGGGTTTTCAGAAACAAAATGAATGAGTCTGGTGAAATAACCAGAAACAAAGCTAGGTTGGTTGCCAAGGGATTCACCCAGACTGAAGGACTAGATTTTGATGAATCTTATGCACCAATTGCAAGATTGGATGCAATAAGACTCTTTCTAGCCTTTGCAGCTCATAATGACTTTACAGTTTATCAGATGGATGTCAAGAGTGCATTTCTAAATGGTGAACTTGCTGAGGAAGTCTATGTTGAGCAACCACCAGGTTTTGAAGTTTCCTCAAAAAGTAGGATGGTCTATAAGCTTCAGAAAGCTCTGTATGGGCTGAAACAAGCTCCAAGAGCATGGTATGATAGATTGGCTAGATACCTACTAGAAAGTGGTTTCAAGAAAGGAGATGTTGATAAAACACTCTTCACATTGAACCATGTTAGGAAACTACTTTTAGTTCAAGTATATGTTGATGACATTATATTTGGATCTAAAGACAAGCAACTTTGTGAAGACTTTGCTGAACTCATGAAATGTAAATTTGAGATGAGCATGATGGGAGAATTGAATTACTTCCTAGGGCTGCAAGTCAAGCAACTCAATGATGGAATATTCATTAGTCAAACAAAGTATGCAAAGGACATGCTCAATAACTTTAATCTAAAGCCTTCTGAAAAGAATGCTAAGATACCAATGAGCATTGGAATCAAAATGACCTATACTGAATCTGACAAGAGTGTTGAAGAACACAAGTATAGGAAATTGATTGGATCTCTACTGTACCTCACTGCAAGTAGACCTGATATTAAATATTCAGTTGGAGTGTGTGCTAGATTTCAGACAAATCCAATGCAATCACACTACAACATTGCTATGAAAATATTGAGGTATGAAAAAGGTATTGTACAAGTTGGATTGTGGTATCCAAAAGATAGTGGATTGAGTTTGGTTGGCTATTCAGATGCCGACTATGCTGGATCATTGCTTGATAGAAAAAGCACCTCAGGAACTTGTCAATTTCTTGGTGCTAGATTGATATCTTGGTTCAGCAAGAAACAAAATTCAATTGCCACATCTACCACAATTTGAATATATTCTTCTTTGGGTGTTGTGCTTCACAGATATTGTGGATACAATAACAACTCAGAGACTATGGACTCAATGAAGAGAAAACTCCCATTTTCTGTGACAACACAAGTGCCACTGCCATAACTCAGAATCCTAAATTTCATGCAAGAACAAAGCACATTGATGTTAGACACCACTTCATCAGAGACCATGTTGAAAAAGGCAATATAGAGATACTCAAGATTGGCACTGAAGACCAACTTGCAGATATCTTCACTAAGCCACTACAAGAAAGTAGATTCTTAGCCTTAAGACACAGTCTTGGACTAATGGAGCTACCAAAGAACTGAAAAATTTTAGATATCTGAAGAAGATATCAAAGGAGAGAGAAAAGGAATCTGGAACGGGTATCCAGAGAAGAGGTATCTGGAACGGGTATCCAGAAAAGAGGAATCTGGAACGGGTATACAGAAACCAAAGGCTCAAGGGTAAAATGGCTATTTGAAGATTTCTGAGACGGGTACTCAGATATCTAGATCACTCTGTGAGGGGGAACACAAAAGAGAATAGTACAAATGTCTACAGTTAACTACTATCTTAAAATTTGTATTATTTCTATCTTTGTGAAAAACTTTGAAAAGACAACAAGTATAAGATAGAATCAGATACAAACAGTGTTCTCATTCACACAGAAACGTGATTCAGATAGCTAATAGCCAACATTCATTAAATGGGCACAATTACAATTGTTGATTGTGATCATTGCTGAAGAAGCAATGGTGACCCTTGATGAAATGGGCGATTGATCTTCTGGCAGATTAATTCTCGGTAAATAGTGGGTATTGAAATTCGACATGGCCCACTATGCATTTAATGCGAACAAACTTTTACCCGCACATGCGCAATTCACAGATACGTATATACAAAACCAATTTGTATGTATATGTTTGTCTGAATTACGTTGCTATATATATAGGATTTTGGCAAAAGAAATTACTTTTGCCTAATCTAACATTCAAACTTGCACAAGAATAGCAAAAACCATTTTTCAACCTCAGCGAATTTCTGTTAGTCTTTCTGCAAAGAATCACTAATCTCTCATCCAAATCTCTTTCAAACTTTCAAAACACTTGCACTATATAAAGAGATGGCTCCTAAGCATTCGTCTACCCAGAAACCCCAATCTTCTACCACTGATACTGCTGAAAAGCAAGCACCAGTGTTGGTTTTAGTGAATAATCGATTGGTAGGAGACTTTAATCCCGATCATTGGACTTCAAATCATAGAATAATTTAGGGTGGTGCCATGATTGAGGAATACCTCACGGCTGCTGTTGAAAATCAAGCCGATAGGAAGCTAATTCTTGACATGCTTAAAAAGGCACAAATCAAGGGTTTTCCATCTGCTCTTCCCAGTGGAATTTCTTCACTGGATGTGTTAGAATTCTACAATAACTCCAGGATTATATCCTGTGTTTACGAAAACCTTTGCAATAGTGTCTATAAAAACTAAGGTCCAAGGAAAGGAAATCCTTTTGGACTTGACAACTTTCTGTAAGTTGTTTGATCTTCAAAATCTTGGAAAGGATTTTGAAATAGACACCAAGGATGATGATCTCCTTGAAGGTGTAAAACAGCTGTACAGTGATGTGTGTGATCTTGAAAAACCAGATACACCCACTGATTTCAAGCTTGCTGACATCAGAACCAGACATTTGCTAGTTCACTAGGATGTGTTGGCATGCGTTCTTCACAGATACTTTGATGGTCTACAAGGAGGTGCTAACAGATAAGCCAAGAACGCTGGATGATGATGTTCTTGTTGCAACAGGAAGACAAAAGGCTGGAAAACCCTTTCAATTGGGGAAAGTACGCCTTTATGAAGTTTGTGAAGAAGATTCAGGGCTTTGAGCCTAAAATCGCTAAGGGACTTCCTGAGCCAAAGGCCACAGTAAGCTATGGTCTAAAGATATGCTACTTGCTGGAGAAGCTTGGCATTGAGCTCAGAGAGAAGGCTGATATAGCCAACAGTATCCTACTCTACAAATATGAGTATACGAACTTGATGAAAAAGGTTACTAGATCTCAGAAAGGTTCCAAGAAGCGAAAGACTGAAGAGGTATCTGAGGGAAAGGTTGCGACCAAGAAGCCCAGAACTTCACGAAAGAAGTCTGCTGGCAAATCAGAAGGCACACCCATTGAGGTTGTCGATTCCCAGATATGTGCCGCCACTGCTGATGAACTCATAAATGCAGATGAACTCATCAATGCTGCAAAAGAGGTATCGGCTACTGAACAAGTAGACTCAGCAAGAGAAAGTGCTTTCAAAAATGTTAAGACTACTGCCGAAAGCTTTGCTGATGAACTCATCAATGCTGCTAAAGAAATTAGTGATAGATACCAAGCCCTATCTACAGAAACCGCAGGGATTATGAACCAATCAGTTCCTAATGCTGATGAGAGCTCTGACGATGAAGATGATGAATTAGTCATCTCTCAAGTCCTAGAAAAATCAAAAAGGGCTAAGGTTACAGAAAAAGTAACTGGTGTAGAGGTATCTGAAGAAGAACCTACACCACAGGTTGCTGAACAAGCACTTGTTTCAAAGGTTGCTGAAGAAGCAACTGTGTCCAAGGTCACTGGACAAATTACACCATCAGAGCAAGAAAGACTGAAACTTATTGAAGATGCTCTGATGAGTGATAGCTTAGTGTTGAAGGATACTGCCATTGCCTCAACACTCAACAGTCTGTCTCAAGCATAACAACCACAACAGCCAGTTGTGCATACTACTGAAATGGTATTTGAGTTACAGAAACCAGCATCTTTCATTGCTGAAGAAAATCCTGCAAAAGAGCAGGTTCCCCAACTCAATGAGAGGGATCAAACTGAGGCATCTGCTCAGAATGATCAACTAGGGGAGGCAACTGAGTTGCATACTCAGGAAAGGTCTGAAGTACCTGAAACTTCAAACAAAGAAGCTGAAATGGAACAACAAGACCAAAACATAGAAGGGTCACAAGTTCCACAGACCAATCAGCCTGACACTGCTCGGGCTGAATTAGAAACACAAGAACAAGAGAAAACTGGAAAGCTTGCCTCAGAGACTGAGAAGGAGACTACTACAACCTCACCTCTTAAGGAATCTGAGGAGATGGATGAGTAGATGAGTAGATTTCTGAGGAGATGGAGGAGGGGAGTTGGATGAGTAGATTTCTGAGGAGATGGAGGAGGGGATTGCTGTGATGTCCTCTCAGTGTGGTTTTCAACAGCTGAAGCATTGTTTCCTTGTGGAATCCCTCCTGTCCCTGGTGCAGGGGAATCATCATCATCCTTCTTATCCTCATCCTTGTGATGGTCAGAAGGAGGATCTTCATAATTTTTCTCATCAGTTTCCTTCTCTTCTTCATCTTCAGAGACCAGGTTGATCACTTCTGGAATAGTGACCGTTTGCCCATTAACTTCCTCTTGTTCAGAGGGTATGTATTGTAGAGTCTGGGGCAAAGTAGGCTTGAATGCCATCTGTAGTCTGGTCTGACCATCCGCTTGTTTGAAAGCTTGGATCAGTTTTCTGGCCACTTCCTTGATAAAATCCTTATCCATCAATGTTCCGAAAGAATATTGTTCAGTGGGGAACATTGCATAGATGTAGTTTTCCAAGTCAAGGGCTCGTGCTCTCCTTGTGTGGTGATCAGTCACCTTTAAGATTTCAGATAGATCGGAGCATCGGAGCTTTTGCCATTTCTTGAAGCATTTCAGATGCTTTGGCAAAGTGTGTTCCTTGAAGAAAGGAAGCAGGTCCTCTTTCTTGTTTTGAGGCATCTCAGAGACTTGTACTACTGAGGCAGGGGGTGCCTCAGATATCTTGTTGTGAGGTGGAGACTTGGATGTCTGGTCCTCATCAACCTTTCTTTCTGCTTGATCTTCCTCAACAGGAGGCTCAGAATCATTTTTCGCAGAAACGTTCGCAGTTTCTGGTGATGTTGCCTTGGGGGCTTCATCAATTTCCATGGGTGCAGGGGATGTCGCAACTCTTTCCCCTTGCACTTCTACTTCTGAATGAGCCTTCATACTAGAAGGCTCAATGACATTTTCTTCAGAAACATTGACGGTTTCTGGGTCCTTTTCTGGCATGTCTGCCTTATCTTCTTCTTTCTCAGTTGGAGTAGTCTCCTTCTCTGAAGAAATCTACTCATCCAACTCCCCAACACAAAGATACTACTGAACAAGTAGTTGAGCACTCTGAGGAAACAACTCAGAAAATATCAGATGCACAAGCCAGAGTTGCTCAACTCAAACAACTGTTGGAGGAAGAACAACAGCTACATCTTCAACTGGAAGAAAAGATAACTGAATCCAGAGTCAAGCTAGACAAACTTAAAGAACAAACACGGAAGGAAACGCAAGCTTACTCTGAGATTAAAGAGCTCCGGGAAGCTGTTGACTATATTACTAAGGAGCTAGATGTTGAACAAGCATCTAAACCAAAGCATGATGCTAACGCTGCATCTTCACCAAAGAAACCATCCTCCAAAGGCAAGAAACCCATATTTGAGATGGTTGCGCTATCAGAAACCTTGATGAAGAAGTACAAGAGGATAAAGATCACTGGGCTGATGACTCAGATGATGAAGAAGACAAAACCTTGGCAGAACATGCAAATGTTCACTTGGGAGTTTCTCACTTAAAGAGAAAACTGATAGCTCCTCAAAGCTTCAGTAAGAAACCAAATCTCAACTCCCATGATTACATGGCCAGATACCAGGTTCTGGCAACTCTAATAAAGGAGTTATCTCAACAAAATGAAGAAGTAATTGCAACAGTCCCTGCTGAAATGAAAAAGTTCACTGAGCTAATCACTCAAAGAACAACAAGCTTGGTCATTGCTCAAAGAGACCTAGGCATGGTAAGGGATGATGACAATAATCTTGCTGAAAAAGCCCTCAATGAGGCTAGCTATGCTGCTGGAAAAGCATATGCTACTCAATGCCCACTGGCAGAGCTCACTAATAAGAATACTGGTCTTATCAAACAAAATTAGGAGCTCAAGGCCACTCTGGAACAGTTGGTTGCTGCTTACAGCTATCTGCAAGGCAACTTTAACTCCCTTTCAGAATCCTTTGTAATTCTTAGTCATTCAACAATGACTAAGGGGGGAAGGATTTCAAAATGCTCAGAGAGGAAGAGGAAACAAAAGAAAATCTGAACAACCACCTCTCAGAATTAATGAGCCCTCCTCCAGTCAGACTGCTCTACAGATAGTGGCCACCACTCAGCAACTTCCTGAAAAAGGAATGACAACAAGGGCCAGAGCACAGAAACCTCCAAGGAGTACCAAGGCTCCAAGGAGAAGACAATTAAGAGGGATTGATGAGTCTTCTGAAGAGGAGGAGGAGGAGGAGGAGGAGGAGGAGGAGGAGGAGAAGAAGAAGAAGGCCAAATCAAATCCCTGGGCAATGAAGAAGGCTGCAAAAGTCTCACAAGAATTGATATTGATGATGATGAAGAGACTGATGAAGATAAAGCTCCTCTTCACAGAAAAAGAAAAATTGATAGCCTAACTGAGCCCATAGCTGCAAAGCCTTTGGCAGCTAAAACACCCTCTGGAAATACCAAGTCTATCCAGGGTGGTTCTTCAAGCAATACCCCAAGGGAAAATTCAAGACAAAGGAGGAACAGGGTGAGAGCTGAACAAAGAAAACTTCAACTACCACTCAGGCCTGAAGAAGCCAAGATTGAGTATGTGAAGACCAACAATGACTCCTCTGTCTACAGGTGCATTAATCAGAAGAATGGCTACTGGATTCTGGAACTCAAGCACTTATTGGTAAATGAAAAATTTTCAGAACCAATCCATAAACAGCTCATGGCATGGAGAAAAAACAAGCCAATCTTGATTAACACCAACCACATCAAAGCCTGGTTGGATTTTGAAGTAATCAAGAGAATAGAAGCCATGAAAAAGGACCTCTCTGATGAATGTCCTTATGGAAAGCCAGATGATGTGCACAGAATTCCCAACATCACTGGAACAAGCACAAGAGCAAGACTTGCTGTGGAACCCTATGAGTCCTTCCACTTGACTGAAGATCAATACAAGGGTGACATCAAATATCTGAAGATCATATATGAATACTTCAAGCTATCAGATATCAGAATCGAGCATGCCTGGAAGTGGGGAAAGTATCTGTGGGTCAAGCACTTTGCCAAGAAGAATCCTACCAAAACCTACAAGGAAGTCTGTGGATTTGCCAGAGACACAGAGATGATTGTCAGAACACTTCTCTATGACTACTCTGATGATGTCAAAAGGTTTGGTGATAGAAAATTTGCAGATTGATCCATGGAACTGCTTTTGAAGACTTGAAGTGTTGAAGACTTGAAGACTAGTTTATTAGGATGTCTACTTTGAGCTTGGTTACTCCCGTTGTCCTAATTTAAACTATGTATTTTGTATCTTGCTAACTGAGCAGAAATGTTTTTTTATCTTGTATTAAAGTTATCTCTGAACTTTCTTTGTAACATATCTGATGAACCTACTCTCATATATCAATTTCTATAAAAGATAACTTGTCAGCAAAGATCACACCTTGTGATTTGGTTGATGTTTACTTTCTGCACTTAATTATACGAATTGAAAAATCATAAGAAATGATTAAGTGATGGATAGTTTCCTCATCCAGATTTCTAATAGGTCAGATAGTCATCGTTGACTAATCGAAATGGGGGAAATTTGTTAGGAATATCTGTTTAGATTTTGATCAGCAACCTAATGGCTTATCTTAGCTCAGAAAGGTGGTTAGTACTCTTGGTTCACTTGAACACTGTAAAAGAGGAAACTCACTAGTATGATAGTCTAGCAAATCTTGTATAGGATGTTAGGTCTCTGAATGTAATTTTTATTCTCTGAAGAAGACCAAGAAGAAGGCATCCAGCAGGAAAAGTTCAACAAATTTTGAAGATCTGAAGACTGCACAAGATTGCTGAAGACAAAGGTTTTTCAGATACCTATGACCAGATATCTTGAAGACACAAGCATTTTTAAATAAACGGTGTTGCAAAAGATATCTCAGAAATAAAAGGTTTCTGAAACGAGGAAAAGTGCCCACAGATATCTACACTCAGATACCTTTGATAAACATTATGTTTCCGGGAAACAATATATTTTAACAAGTGGTATCTGGAGTTGTGATAGTCTCTGGAAAAGGACGTGCAAGGCTTCAGAAAGCATGCATAGTTCCGTTGGCACTACAGGACAAAGTATAGTACAGTGCATTAAATGCGCGGACAGAAATGTCTGAACAAAAACGGTAGCTTCTGAAGAAGAAGACAAACCTACTACAGTACTATACTCAGATATCAATAGTTTGAAATTGATTTAAGCCTAACGGATACTATTCATACGGCACTCAAATTCATCTATAAATATCAACACTTAGACTTCTTGAGAACACACACAGAGAACTTACACCTTAGATCACTGAACTTATATTGAATACTCTCTCAAGCACACTACTTACCTTCAAGCTTTCTGTTGCGACCAAAGCTCTTGATTCTAAGTAGCACAAAAGTTCTAAGTGTCCTGATCCTTAACAAGCATTGTTATTTGTGAAAGAGTTGAACTAAGATTTCATATCTGAGATTCATTCTCTTGAACACTTATCATAGACTTGGGTCAGTAAAGAACAAGATACCATACATTGCAATTTGTATTAAGTATACTTGATTCATAGAGCTATCTGAATAACTGAACAAGTTATTAAAGAAGCTCACCTGATAAACTACCTTAGCCAACACCTTAATCGGCGTGGAGTACAGGAAGTACTTAGTTTGGGAAACTAAGGAATAACTCCAAGGTTACTGACCATAGGAAGTACTTAGTTTGGGAAACTAAGGAATAGCTCAAAAGCTTTCTGAGTACAGGAAGTACTTGGCTGTGAAACCGGGGAATAACTCAGGGGGAACACTTGCTTGGGAACCTAGTGTATTTAGGAATCTAGAGAAGATACTTGTAAGGTTACCTCATTTATCTGTCTTAGTGGATTCTAGGTCTGAGAAAGGCCAAAGTGGATTAGTTGAAGGATTACGCCACCTTTAGATACCACTATAAAAAGACTTGTGTTATTTACTTTCTGCAGTTTATTACTTGCTTTATTTATCTTGCAAAGTATTTACACTTATCTTCTTGAAAGCGTGCACTTATCACGTAAAAGTCTTCCGCTCTCGAAATTAAGTATCGATATCTTCAGAAATCAGAAAGCGTGTTTATCGACAAAAGTTTTAAAAGACTATTCATCCCCCCCCCCCCCCTAGTCTTTTGCTTTGCCGTTATCTGGACCAACACTCTCATCGTCCATGAATTCAACTTTCTGCATTTCATCCTGGAACGTTTCAATTTCAACTTTTCATTTATTTGGTTTAAAGAAAAATAGAGGAAAAAAACAGGGGGGGAGGGGGGGGGAATAAGATTTCCAGTAAAATATTTTAGGGAAAAACAACTTTCCTTATTTTGTGGAGAGATATATTTGATAAAGAGTTTCTAAAATTTTCTAGATTTTACAAATGATTATTAAATTGTGGAAAACAATAATTTTTCCTATTTTTTTTCTTTTTTCCCTATTTTCCCTCAAACCAAATAAAGTCTAAATGGAAAATCTCCTCCTACTTTAGTCATTCTCTGCTACTTTACTTATCATATATCATTCTTTATTTACTTTATTTCCTATTTCATTCACTATTTCTTCTACTTTATCATTTTTATTTTAAAACTTGTGTCAGGGCCCACGGGGAGTTCAATTTGGGACGGAGGGAGTATGTTGTAAAGAATAAATGCATAAATAGATCCATCTAACTGATAAACATGTAGTGGCTATTAGATCAATTTAACAAGATTACTAATTTTTAGAAAATTTTGACAAATTCTTAGGATTTTTTTTATGCATATATAACTAATATGTAAGAAGTTTTTTAAACTAGCACCGTTTTGTAATTATTAACTATATATTACTTTTCCGTCCCGTCCGAAACTTCCATTTTGTCATTTTTGCGTTCTAATAAAAGCTTCCCGTTTCAATTTTTATCAATTCTTAGTCCAACTATAATATTTAATATATTCAGATTTTCATAAAACCTGAAAGGTAAAGTCAAAACAAAATCTCAACTCCACAATATTACTTTAATCAAAAGTAATGTTAAGCTATTTTTCCCACCAAAAAAGTTTGTGAACATATTACAAATCCATAAATTAAAACTGACGAATGAAAGATTGATTAATTTAGTAACACTTGGTAGAATGGGGTTGGTGGGATAATAGATAAAAAGAGAAGTGGCAGTTTATTTAGTTAGTTAATGACTTGTAGTGTAGTAGAAATGGCAATAAACTAGTTGTGTTTATGAGGAAGAAAATGATTTGATAATGTGATGTGATTAATCAATGAGACATTCCTACAAGGTTCCAAGTCGGCGTGATGAGGTTCCACGTCGGTGAACATCAGTATCACCACTTTGTTAAAATATTCTTATTCTGATTATGATTGATCTAATTCACTAACAATCTTGGTTAATACTTTCATTAATTATTTATCATGTTACTTTTTAATCAAGTCAAGGTGGTTAATTATGCCAAAAGGACTAACCTAACACTCGCTTCTTACACGGATTTTCCCTGACCATTTCCACCAATTAAAATGTTTAAAGAGTGGGAACACGTTAATACGTACTCCAGATGATATATACTTCTAGATGAATGTCATTATTCAAAAGAGGAGAATTATTTTAAGCATGATTTAAACAAGGTGTATTAAATGTGAACGACTGGTTGCCTTTCGTCGAATGAAGGTTCTTAGATATATGAGTGGACGTGTTTAATCAGTGTTGAGATCAATTGATCCTAGGTCTTCTGTGAGAGTTTTAACTCAATAATGATATGGATCGATGAAAGACTCAGATTAAATATGGAAATCTCAACGGTGATGATCAAATCCAAGATATGGAAAGCTGGAGAATTAGTTAGGCATTTAACTAATTCAGTTTCCTGATTCTAGAAGGAATTCTAGGTGGTTTCCTTATATAAGAAAGTTATCTAAATTAGTTTTCTTGTACTAGAAGATTAGTAATTAGTTTTCTTGTTCTAGTAGGATTTGGTAGTTGAGTTCTCTATATATAGTCAAGGGGGCTTGTTTGTTACTTAGATCAGATCAGACTAGAATATCAACAGTAGAAGATTGATAGGAAGTTAGGGATCATACTTCGAAGAATAGCATATTAGGTTGGTCTTATCTTTTATGTGGGATTATTCTTGTTACGTCGTATGGTTGTAACCTAAGTATCAATAAAGATTGTTGGTTGATCTCCGTGGACGTAGGCATTGCCGAACCACGTAAAATCTTGTGTCTCTGGCCTTCTGATTTTGGTTCATTGTTTGTTCGATTATTGTTTTCTGTCATTGTTGCATTATTCCTCATTGTTTGAACTTAACAACCTCCATTCCTAGTGGTGGTTCTCGCCGGTCCCCATAAATCTGCATGCACATACTCAAGTATGTCCTGTGTGGTGTGTTTGTATTGAAGTCCAAGGATGAGACTTTCATGAAATTCAAGAAATGGCTTGTGGAGATGGAGAATCAAACGAACAAGAAGCTCAAGGTGATCAGAACTGATAATGGGCTGGAATTCTTGTCTAATGAATTCAATACCTTCTGTGTTGGGAAGGGCATCTTGAGACACAAAACAGTTCCTGGAAATCCACAGCAGAATGGAGTAGTTGAAAGGATGAATAGAACAATCCTAGAAAGAGTGAGGTGCATGCTTCTTGGATCAGGTTTGTCAAAAATCTTTTGGGGAGAGGCTGTGACTACAGCAGCACATCTTATTAACCTATGCCCATCATCAGCTATTGGTTTCAAGACACCTGAAGAGGTTTGGAAAGGTACTCATTCAGACTACTCATATCTAAAAGTATTTGGATGCTTAGCTTATGCTCATGTCAAGCAAGATAAGTTAGAGGCTAGAGCAGTAAAGTGCTTGTTTCTTGGTTATCCAAAGGGAGTTAAGGGATATAAACTCTGGTGCTTAGAACCAGGGGTAAATAGATGCATCATCGGCAGGGATTTGACTTTCCATGAAGATGTGATGCCATTATTGAGGAATACTGACAGTGTTGAGAGAACACTCAGTCAGGTGGAGCCTGTCGAAGATGGTGTGTCAGGAACACTGAATATGGAGCAAACAGACACTGGTGTGGTGATAACACCAGTTTTCGCAAACCATGGTGTTCTGACAACACCGCATGCTGAATCTCAGGGAAATACTGACATACATGATCAGGTGGAGCCTGAATCGAATAATCAGGTGAAGAGGCATGTGATTAGAAGAAGGGCAGAGATAGAGCTCAATAATCCAGATGATGTTGTGGATTATCAACTCATCAGAGATAGAGAAACAAGAGTTAGAACCTCTACTGCAGATCCAGATATGGTATGTTGCAGGCCGAATTTGGCTCATGCAATGAGCTCAGTAAGCAGGTATATGGATAATCCTGGCAAGGACCATTGGGAGGCAGCTAAGTGGCTGTTCAGGTATATTGGTGGTTCGATTAGACTAGGATTGGTGTTTAAGCAACACCAAACGGGGAATGATGCACTGATTGGGTATGTCGACTTGGATTATGCTGCAAACTTGGATACAAGGATGTCTTTAACTGGATATTTATTCACATTATTTGGTACAGCAGTGAGTTGGAAGACTACTCATCAACCTGTGGTTGCATTATCAACTACAGAGGCAGAATTTATGGCCATGACGGAAGCTGTGAAAGAAGCTATTTGGCTCGAGGAATGCAGGGCGATTCGGTGTTGCGAACCGTGACTATATTTTGTTATAGTCAAAGTGCAATTCATTTGTCAAAACATCAAGCTTACTATGACCGGTCCAAACACATTGATATAAAGTTTCACTTTGTCAGAGATGAAGTTGAAAAGGGTACTATCAAGATTGAGAAGATCAGCACAGATGTTAATCCGGCGGATGGATTTACTAAGTCAATTTCTGTGATGAAGTTTGGATCGTGTCTAAGTTCTATCAAGTTGATGGAAGGAAGGGTTGTGTCCTAACTCTAGGGACATGAATGGTGTGGTATACTGTGGTTACATTAATATGAAGCTAAGGTGGAGAATTGTGAAGCCGGTTAGCTTAATATTGAAGGAAGTAATGGAGCATAGTGTACTGAAAACACTGATCACAAGGATAATGGAAGTGTGGTGTTAGAGTGTGCTGAAGACACTTGGATATAACACTGAGAAGATTGTTGTGTGGTGTGAACACAGGAGCAGTTAGAATCCGAATCTAACTGGGATTCTTTTACTTGGCGACAAAGGTTTCTTTTCTAGTTAGGAAGGAATTCGTTTCTGGTTAGGAAAGGGAATGTATGTTGATTTCTCTAGTATAAATACACATGTAGGTACTAGAATAAATTGATGATGACATAGAGAAAGATTTCTTGAGAGAAACACGGTGAGGAATAGAAAACAGAGGAGCGTGTAGCTTGAAACTCGGGAGGTTTGATCGATTGCTTGTAAACTGTGTTTTGGTTCTTGATTAATAGAAATCTTGGTTATTCCGTGGACGTAGGCATTGCCGAACCACATTAAATATTGTGTCTCTGGCCTTCTGATTTTGGTTCATTGTTTGTTCGATTATTGTTTTCTGTCATTGTTGCATTATTCATCATTGTTTGAACTTAACAATTGGCGCCGTCTGTGGGAAAGGGGAAGGAAGTATTGTATCAATGGCGTCTACATGGTGCAAGATCGATGAACATGCCAAAGGATTATGGGAGAAACTAGAGACGGTTAACAAGGTAAGAAAGCACAACAGCTGGATGCTAGCACGTGAAGGTGTGTCCGGGCTCGGAATGACGCGTGGTTTTGTCCGTTGGATTCCTAAGACGATTTTCCAGGTGTTAGGGTTGATGTCCGGCTGGTATGGTGTCCTGGAGAGCGGCAGAAGACATCCTAAAGTGAAAGAACAGCTTCTTGAAGGCAAAGAAGGAGCGATCATTGAAGATAAGGTGTTCAATAGCCGTGGGATGGTATCACGAGGGAAAAGGATTCACTGGAGGATGGTTTGGGATAGCGGTGGAGCATGGACAATGCTGAAACCAAGAAAGAAATCTGCACATGTTCGGGTGGAGACTGTTACAGGAGGTGTAACATGCACTGAAGTCCAATTTAAAGTTGATAGAGTTGCGTCTGAGGTGGAGCTACATGGAAAAGAACAAGTTGCAGTGCTTATCATATCTGAAGGACATGAAGATGATCCGGGTTCAGGTAGTGATGATGATGACACATGATGGAAACAACATTAATGATGTAAGGTTGTTTTTCATGAGGGGTGAGATATCTAAAGGTGTGATCAGGGTGAAGAAGATTCAGACTTCTTTGAATGTTTTTGATTGCATGACGAAAGCTCTTCCTTATTCAAAGTTCAGGTTGTGTCTGGATTTGGTGGGAGTGAAGACTTTCAGGGTTGTGTCCTAACTTCAGGGATACGTTGAGATCAGTTAATGGGATCATTGATTGAGCTAAAAGTGGAGATTGTGAGAGTTTTAACTCAACAATGATATGGATCGATGAACGACCCAGATTAAATATGAAAATCTCAACGGTGATGATCAAATCCAAGATATGGAAAGCTGGAGAATTAGTTAGGCATTTAACTAATTCAGTTTCCTGATTCTAGAAGGAATTCTAGGTTGTTTCCTTATATAAGAAAGTTACCTAAATTAGTTTTCTTGTACTAGAAGAATTAGTAATTAGTTTTCTTGTTCTAGTAGGATTTGGTAGTTGAGTTCTCTATATATAGTCAAGGGGGCTTGTTTATTACTTAGATCAGATTAGACTAGAATATCAACAGTAGAAGATTGATAGGAAGTTAGGGATCATACTTCGGAGAATAGCATATTAGGTTGGTCTTATCTTTTATGTGGGATTATTCTTGTTACGTCGTATGGTTGTAACCTAAGTATCAATAAAGATTGTTGGTTGATCTCTGTGGACGTAGGCATTGCCGAACCACGTTAAATCTTGTGTCTCTGGCCTTCTGATTTTGGTTCATTGTTTGTTCGATTATTGTTTTCAGTCATTGTTGCATTATTTCTCATTGTTTGAACTTAACATCTTCAAATGAACAAACATCTATAAAGTTGGTTTACATTCTTTTTAGTAATAAGTCTTGAAAAAATTAAACCGATTTCACGATATTGTAAATCGACATAAAAAAATTGATGGATATGCAAACATTTTTTTTTTTTTTTGAACAGCCCATATATTAACAACAAAGTCTTACAAAGTACAACCATACGAACGAGAAACTAAACGTGGTGTGGTTATCCACCTATCTTGATCCGAAATACATATTAGCCACTCGGGGACAGAAAACCACACCACGGAATTGTCTTGGTTAACAACACATCTACAACTACACGCATTACGTGTTTGTCTACTAACACAACAGTTAAAACTAGACTGGTCAAAAGAGCTTCCAAACTTTGCTACTTGGTCTGCGACTTGATTTGCTTCTCTAAACACAAAAGACAGCTTTACATCTTGAAACTTGCTCCATAGTTGGTTGATGTCATTAAGTAGCAGCTGATGAGCCCCCTGTACCTTCTTCTCCTGGAGTTGGCTGATGCTCCTATTGACAATGAAGACAGAGACTTGAGAGTCAGTGAAGAGCCAAACATGTTGGTAATTTAGGTTAAAGGCTAAAGCTAGTCCAGCTCGAATTGCCATAAGTTCTGCCGCATTGTTTGTAGTTCTTCCTATAGATCCAGCAATAGCAGCAACAAAGTTTCCATTAAAATCCCTAAGCACTGCTCCATACCCAGCCTTACCCGTATCAGTGAGAACCGACCCATCAATATTAAGAGCAACAAATGGTGATGAGGGAGGTTTCCATTTACATTGAACAATATTAATACATTTAACAATCTTTGGGTAAGTTTGCTGAATATCAGAAATGTGTCTCTTGATTGAATTTACTGCATTCTTAATATTGACTTGGTTGTTCCGGAAAATGTAATCATTCCGCGTAAACCAAATAACCCAAACTGTTATAATGAAATTAATCTGGGAAGGTTGATTCATTTGTAGACGGAAAACAAGGTCAATTAAAGAACCACCACCTTCCTTCCATCCCACAGGAAGAAAAACATATGCAAACATTTAAGGTGGTGTTGGTGATGAAAGTTTGGTGACGTTGAGAGTTTTTCTTCTTTTTTCTTCTTTCATGTTCTCTTCATTTGGAATACTATACGGAGAATAGAGGAAAACCTTTGAATCTGATTGGGCTTTCAAGAGTGGATTCTCAAATAGTGATCCACCATATAGTGGACTTTGAACCTAAACATGACTAATTAAATGTTATAGGTGAAATCATATTTTAGACCAAAAAAATGTCTAAAATCTCAACGTCCCTCCTGCCAACATGCAAGAGGCCTACACTCAAAGGTAAGATATAATTTCGATAGAACCAATTACTGAAATCTCAACGTCCCTCCTGCCAAATTAAACAATCCAAATTCCGTTTTTGGTAGAGATCGGAAAAGTAATACGGACTATATATGTTATGGACTTATGGTGGATCATATTTTAGACCAAGAACTGTCCAATCAATTGGATTTTCAAATTACCATCATGCAAGACTCAAACAAATCATTTGATTCATTTCTCTTGACATAAAAATTTTGTTTGTAATGTCACAAAATTCATTTCACTCGAGCCCAATCTTATCTTGTTTCTTCAGATGGACTGGGATTCATTGGGCCCTTAGACCAAGAACTGTCCAATCAATTGGATTTTCAAATTACCATCATGCAAGACTCAAACAAATCATTTGATTCATTTCTCTTGACATAAAAATTTTGTTTGTAATGTCACAAAATTCATTTCACTCGAGCCCAATCTTATCTTGTTTCTTCAGATGGACTGGGATTCATTGGGCCCTTCAGTTGCTAGAGCCCAATCTTACCTTGTTCCTAATCTGAGTTGGAAGTAGTCGTCAAATTTGTTTTACTGTGCGCGGTTAGTAGTGGACCAAATGATTGGTTTTATGTTGTCTTTTGGATTGTGTTTAATGAATTGAAAATTCTTGTCTAAGTGCACTACTACTTGGAATATTTTCAACACTAAATCGAGCCTTTAAGAAGTAATAAGTCAAAACAATTCTTGTCCAAGTGCACTACTAATTGGAATATTTTTTACTTGCAATCTAGTTCCCATATTTTTATTGCCGCAGTACTAGTACAGTAAAATTCCTCCCAACTCTTTTTACTGATTTTCCCGAGTTTTGTCCAGAAAGATGAGAAGAAAATGCTTTTACGTGGCATCAGCCATTAGACCAACAAACTGGGTCGAGTATTGTTGGGCTTGTAGAAATCCCAGATCAAGTGGCCCAATATCTTTTGCTACAACAAATGCAAAACTATCCTGTTGTGGACTATGGGCCACCAATGCCCTATAAGACTGGGCCATAAGAGTCAACCCTATTAAGCATTTTGACTGCATACGTGAACTCCTATTACTTACTATAATTAGGGCCAACCCGCCAAAGCCAGCACCATTTAGTGTGCGGGCTGGTCCGGGCCAGTTTTTAAACGGGTCGGGCCAGGCTTTTTTATAAATATTCTGGCCCGGCACGGCCCCTAGCCCACTTATAAATGTTCCGGGCTGGGCCAACCCATATGCAATTTTTTTTTTTTTTTTTTTGCTTTTTCTGTAAAAGTTGCATGTAAATATGCATATACATAAACTAGAAGATATAAAACGAGAGAAGGAAAGTTAAAAAGAAAAGGAAATGAAATGAAATAACAAGAGTTGAAAATCGTGCGTTAACAATGAATTATGAGAGTTTAATTAGTATAAGTATGACAATAATATTATTATAATCACACATTTAATTAAGAAAAAGTGTATTGCAAAATTTTCTTTGTTAGCTTTGTTTAATTAATCGAGATGATGAATGAATGAATATATGTTTAGGATTTCATCTAATATTAGTTCCACTAATTATGTAGGATTCTTATAATAATACACGGGCTGATCCGGTCCCGGGCCGGGCCAAGGAATACATGGCCTCTATGGCCCACATAACTTAAATGTACACGGGCCGGTCCAGGCCAAATATTAAACGGGTCGGGCCGATTTTTAAACGTGCCGGGATGTTCTGCGACCGGCCCAGATAACACCTCTACCACCATATCTTCACTTCTTCCATAACAGCCATACCCTTAGACTTCTAACTTCATAACACATCCCCTTTTATCTCCAGTAGTTACATTAACTAAGGCTCTGTTGATCTGTTCTCTTCGTCTAAACAGAAACGAATTGAACTGAATTTATTTATAGTATAAAAAAGAAGTAAGCAAATCTTAACTGAACTAAACTGAATTTAATGGTTTTTCAGACGAAGAGAAGATAGAGTAACTCCTCCAGACGTGAGTCAGTTGCCACTAAATCCTGTGCATGAACTCCATTGCCATAATTACGATTGACTGTCTGTTTACTTTCCGATGAGGACTCTACCGGAACCACCTTAGTCGAGGCAGAATTCACCGGAATATGACTCGATTTCACCGCACCCATTCCCCCTGGATTTCTTCCAAAGGATAACAGGTGAACTACCCCTGGATTTTACTTGGATTGGAGATTGTTAATATGAGTTCGTTGGGAAAAATTCGAAAAAGATATCTTAAGTTGTCCCACTCCCTGAGTTCTAAACCACTCCACATATTCAAACAACGTAATTGTCGTCTGTCGGTCGCAAGGATACATGTCCTGTAGATCGAATCGCAGTTTATCTAGACACCCTCACGTATACCAATGGAAACATTGTGTCACTCAACAAACCATCACATCCAAGTAAAACAATAACAAAGAACAATTACGGTTTAAGTCTAAAACTAATTTGTCAAGATATAAAAAGTAGCGCAGCAGAGTTTGGCGGTTCGCCTTTACGAAAGGGTTTAGCTACTCATAGAAGGAGTAGTAAACATCATAACAATAAAAAGAATATAAAAGAAAAAAAAAAGAGTTTGCTTGTTGATGACGACTGCGTTCTTCATTTTTCAATGGTGTTAACGGCCTCGGTTTATATATATTAGGATTTCGAGAGGCTATTCTTCTCTTGTGTCATGTTGCCCTTCAAGAGAAGTAGGGTGTTGGTCCAGATAACGGCAAAGGGAAAAGACTAGAGGGGGGGGGGGGGGAGTGAATAGTCTTTTACAACTTTTGTCGATAAACACAATTTCTCAGATATCTGTGAAGATATCTGAAACTTAATTTCAGAGAGCGGAAGACTTTTCTGTGATTAGTGCACGTGCTCAGCAAGATATGTGTAAATACTCAGCAAGGTAAATAAAGCAAGTAATAAATTGCAGAAAGTAAATAACACTGATCTTTATAGTGGTATCTGAAGGTGGCATAATCCTTCAACTAATCCACTTCGGCCTTTCTCAGACCTAGAATCCACTAAGACAGATAAATGAGTTCACCTTACAAATATCTTCTCTCGATTCCTAAATACACTAGGTTCCCAACCAAGTGTTCCCCCTGATTTATTCCCCGGCTTTCTCAGCCAAGTACTTCCAATACTCAGAAACCTTTGAGCTATTCCTTAGTTTCCCAAACTAAGTACTTCCTATGCTCAGTAACTGTTAGGAATATCTGTTAATATTTTGATCACTCATCACATGTTCTTATCTTAGCCTGAAAGGTGATTAAGTACTCTTGGTTCACTTGAACATTGTAAAAGAGGAAATCACCGAGTATGATTAGTCTAGTAAATCTTGTATTAGGATTATAGGTCTCTGAGTGTAATTTTTATTTCCAGAAGACCATGAAGATCAATCCTAGCAATGGAGCTTTTCTGAAGATTAGAAGACTGAAGATTGCACAAGATTTATGAAGATATCAAGGTTTAGTCTAACTCAAGAAAGACTATGTCCTTAATACTTTCTTAAGTGTATTTACTTACTTTTGAAATATGATTCTGGACACATGACATCATGAGTATGGAGCATGCAAGCCATCAGAAAGGCTCATGTTTCCGTTGAAGACTACAGGATAAGAAATAGTACAAGTGCATTAATTGCATCGGCAAAAAAGCTGCTGAAGCACAGTCCTCTCTGAGACATGAGACAAGGACTTCTGAGTACTCATTTCAAGATAAGTATGGACTGAATTTGAATTGTGTCTAACGGATATCATTCCAACAACTCTCAAATTCATCTATATATATATATCACACACTTAGATGCTGAGAAATACACACCTTAGAACGCTCTATCTTGCAAACTTACCATCAAGCAAAGTATTCTCTCAAGCACTCTACTACCCTTTCTGAAAGCTTTTTGTTGCTCGAAGAATCACTAGTAGTTCTAAGTTGTCCTGAACCTTAACAAGAGATTGTTATTCGTAAAAGAGTTGAACTATCAGATACCCTTTCTGAATCTCATTCTCCAGAACGGACATCAATTACTTGGGTCAGTAAAGATCAGACTACCATCCACTGAACAAGTGTATTAAGTAGTCTTGTTCTATTAGGCTCTCTGAAAACATAACTGAAAAGTTATACGAGAAGCCTTTATTGACAAACCTTATAACCAACACAATCAAGGCGTGGAGTAGAGGAAGTACTTGATTTGGGAAATCAAGGAATAACTCCAAGGTTATCTGAGTAGAGGAAGTAGGGTGATAAAGTATGAGAATCAGTGAATAAAGTACTGATAAAGTAATAGACTAATAGAGATAATGGATAAAGAATTCATAAGTTGGATAGAGAAACTCATTTTCGAATTAGGAAGCTTGTAATGGTATGCCAAAACTAGAATTCTAGGAAGCTTGTAAAGTAACAGAGGGAGTTAAAAAGGAAAACATTCCTACATACTATTTACTTGAAGGTGAAACTTCAGTTGATGATCCAATCTTAGAACAGAATAAACCTTAAATAACCACATTAACTGAACACAGAAAAATAATAAAGCAGCTGATTTACCTGCAAAGTTGAGGGAACTACTGTAGTTTTTGAGAGGAACCATCTCTCCATGAATTGAAACGAAGTCCTTGCGTATGTCCATCATCTCTTCACTGAACTCAACCTCAGAAGTAAATACACCATTCCTATTACTTTTCTCCTTCACTCGGTCTATTCTTTCCTTTAGTGCCTGAGACAGCAGCAACAGGTAACAAAAAAACAAAATGTACAACTATATTGTTCATCTTCTATTTTGTCCTTGCGTTCTGGAATGGTGCTTGGATTAGTAAAGGGGCGGCCTTTAATTTCTAAATCAAAATGTTAAGTGATACGTACTAGTTATGTACTTATGTTAATTGTCATGGTCCTAATTATTATATTTGCATTTTAATATTTAATTAGAATTTGTAGTAGGTATTTAAATGTTATTAGCATATAGCTGGTTATGGATAAGGATGAATTAGTAGCAGTTATGAGTAGTCAGTAAGTTAGGGTAGTATATATATGTGTGCCTGTGTGTATTGTAAAAGGCAGGAATGAAAAGTTTGATTTTAATTGTTAAGTTTACACTAACAAAACAAAATTCATATCTTTATACCTATCATTAAGTAAAAAGTGGAAGGATGCAGACCTATCTTGGCAAACAGACTAGAGACATCTGTTGCAGCCTTCTCCAGCTCTACTTGAAGTTCAAGGGCTCGCTCGATGAGTGCTTTCTCTGATGAAAACAATCACATGAAAGACTCAAGGCGGTGCTAAGGAAATAATATATAATTAAGCTTCAGATTCCAACAAATCGAAAAATAATCTACTTGGTTTATGATTATGGAAGACTATAATTGTAACAGTTGATGTTTTCTTCTTCAGTTTATGTGCTCCCTGGGATTCAGGACACTTTCAGTTCACTATAGCTCTTCAATAATTCATCTATATTATCAACACTGTTATTGTCGACTTTTACAGTGTATGTCCGATTAGCTAGTCAGATTTGGAGAAACTCAAGAAGAAAACAAAGTGATATATAATAATTTAGGAGGAAAAGTTCATAACCTAAGTTGATAAGAATTATACAAGCAAAGGTACCAACCAGACTTAAGAAGATTGGATATCAGGTACTCTTTTTCCTTTATTTTTGCATTAGCCTGTCTGTGACTTTCTTCAAGGTCAAGCAGTGAATACTCGATTTTCTTTAGGTTTTTCTGAATCAAAACAGAAATTTAGCCAACGAATGTATCATAAAAGACATGAGTGTATCTGACCTACTGCATAGATTTTTTCCAATTCTACTTCACTCACAAAACACAAACTATGAATCCTCAAAACAATCTCAGTTTTTAAACATAAATGAGTAAACAACTTAACCATCAAACACTACTACATATCACAATCAAATCAATTGCACAATAAACCTAAACAAGTAAACAAAATTAGGCATAAATCAGCAAAAGAAACAATGAATGACCTGAAAGCGGATGATGAAATCCTCCTCCTTATCGACGTAGAAATCGTTGAACTTTTCAAGCTCCTCGTTCAGAAGCCCAACAAACCAATCCTGCAGCTCCCTCAGCGGCAGCGACCGGAATCGTCGAGATTTGGCCAGAAATGAAAAGGGGCGAATTTGAGAAGAGAGGAAAAAAGAAAGAAAGCAGAAGGAAAATGAGGAAGAAAGGGCAAGGCTGCCCGCTGTATAGGGTTTTTAGGGACGGATAGCTATCCATCCCTAAAAACATTTATTTTTTTTATTTTTTTTAGTCAACTATTTTAGGGACGGATAAAAAACCCGTCCCTAAAACAGGGACGGATTATTCAATCCGTCCCTAGTTAAGGACGGATTAGGGATGGATAGGCCTATCCGTCCCTAATCCGTCCCTAAACTCACCGATTCATCCCTAACTTAGTGCAAGCACCTAAATCCGTCCCTAAATCCGATTATTCTTGTAGTGCAAGCACCTATACAAAGGTTGTTGGTGCCAACACACCATCAAGGAAAGTCACGTATAAACAACTTCAAGAAGCCCTGATGAGTGGTGAGCTAGTGTTGGTAGACGTTGATGTCAACACCACACTTAAAAATATGGAAGAGCTCTCAAATGCTCAAACTTCTGCTTCCAGACAACCACAACAACCACAACCACAACAGCCACAAGTGGTTGATGAAATGGTCAATGAACTCCATTTCGACATACCAGCAATGCAATATGCTGAAGAAAATCCTGCAAATGAGCAGGTTCCCCAACTCCTAGAGAGGGATCAAACTGAGACACCGCCGTAATGATCAAACAGGGGAGGCAACTGAGTTAGTCACTCAGGAAAGGTCTGAAGTACCTGAAACTTCAAACAAAGAAGCTGAAATGGAACAACAAGACCAAAGCATAGAAGGGTCACAAGTTCCAGAGACCAATCAGCTTGACACTACTCAGGTAGCTGAATGGTTTAACTCTCTACTTGTGATATTTTGTGTTTAATAATCTTGTTATCTAATAAAATTTCTTTGTTACAGGCTGAATTAGAAACACAATAACAAGAGGAAGCTGGAAAGCTTGCCTCAGAATCTGAGAAGGAGGCTTCCATAGCCTCACCACTTAAGGAACAGGAGCCTGTCTCACAGGTAGAAGAAAGTTCCTTAAGATATAACATCTCAGATATATGCCTTATACACATGAATAATACTAAGGTGTTTGTTTCTAATAGGCTCCATCTGAGAAAAAAAATGGAGAGACTGAAAAGTCTATCTCTTCAGAGAAGAATCCAGAGACTTCCAAGGTATCTGAAAAACAAGTATCTGAACCTTCTATATATATATATATATATATATATATTCTTTGTTCTGCTGTAATTTAACTCCTAGTAAATACTGGTCAAAATAGGTTTTTTAAGTATGCAGGCAAGCAAAGAGGTCAGGAAATTAGAACTCTTCGTACTTTCTATTTACAGGACTTAAGTTCGGCATCATCGCTACGAAGCATCTCCGAAAAAGTGGACAAAGACCATCAATCCACAACAACAAGAACAAAGCTGGGAAAGATTTACTGATACTATAATATCTCTTTATTAGAGTTCACTTTTCCTTTTGGCGAAAGACCTACTATTGATTGAATACCAAATATGACATTTCTTTTCTTACTTTGCATATGTCTTGTAAGTTTCTAAATAGAATGGACAAGATGACTGCACAAATTTATATCATACATAATAAATAATACTAGAAAATGGGTGGATTTTCACACTCTAAAATTGTTATTAATGAAATAAATGATTTGATTAACAATTAGAAGGATACATCGATTATTTATATAGAATTTATATAGTAAATATAGTACGAAAGTAAATTATTTTATAGGATGAGTAATATTCAAAACAAGCAAAGCAAGTAGGAGAAACTTATATCCAATAAATAAATAGATGTGATTTAAATACATATATACATATATATATATATATATATATATATATATATATATATATATATATATATATTTCAGATACCTATAATCTTCAAAGACAAATCTCTGATCATTTTCTCAAACTAACACTTTCTACTTACAGGTTCAAAAAGAAGTAGAAGTTGCTGGGGAATTGCCCACTCAATCCCCGCAACCAATGGAAATTGATCAGGGATCAAAGCTTTCATCACAAGAAAAACTTCCAGAGACTGCACAAGTCTCTGATAGACAAATATCTGAGCCTCCTATTGTGGAGGTAATTGACTTCTCAGATAACTAAAATTGTCTAACGTAGTTTTCTTGATCAAAATTTTCAAAGTGTTGTTTTTAATCTCAGGTTCAAGCAGAAAGAAAGATCACTGAGGATCAAGCTTCTCAGTCTCCTCCTCATATCCAGATATCTGAGGCACCTGGAACCTCAGTAGTCAAGTCATCTGAGCCTGTCACACACGTAACTCAGATACCTTTCTACTCTAAAGCCCAGATATCTACTAAAGTTTTTAAACTAATTCAGAACTCTTTCTTTCAGGCTCAAACAAGTGCCACTAAGGTCCTTGTTGACAAGAATAAGGACCTGCTTCCTTTATTCAAGGAATACACTTTGCCAAAGCACCTAAAATGCTTCAAGAATAGAAGCCATGAAAAAAGGACCTCTCTGATGATTGTCCTTATGGAAAGCCAGATGTGTGCACAGAATTCCCAACACCACTGGAACAGGCACAAGAGCAAGACTTGATGTCCGTTCTGGAGAATGAGCTTCAGAAAGGGTATCTGATAGTTCAACTCTTTTACGAATAACAATCTCTTCTTAAGGTTCAGGACAACTTAGAACTACTAGTGATTCTTCGAGCAACATAAAGCTTTCAGAAAGGGTAGTAGAGTGCTTGAGAGAATACTTTGCTTGATGGTAAGTTTGCAAGATAGAGCGTTCTAAGGTGTGTATTTCTCAGCATCTAAGTGTGTGATATATATAGATGAATTTGAGAGTTGTTGGAATGATATCCGTTAGACACAATTCAAATTCAGTCCACACTTATCTTGAAATGAGTACTCAGAAGTCCTTGTCTCATGTCTCAGAGAGGACTGTGCTTCAGCAGCTTTTCTGCCGATGCAATTAATGCACTTGTACTATTTCTTGTCCTGTAGTCTTCAACGGAAACATGAGCCTTTCTGATGGCTTGCATGCTCCATACTCATGATGTCATGTGTCCAGAATCATATTTCAAAAGTAAGTAAATACACTTAAGAAAGTATTAAGGACATAGTCTTTCTTGAGTTAGACTAAACCTTGATATCTTCATAAATCTTGTGCAATCTTCAGTCTTCTAATCTTCAGAAAAGCTCCATTGCTAGGATTGATCTTCATGTTCTTCTGGAAATAAAAATTACACTCAGATACCTATAATCCTAATACAAGATTTACTAGACTAATCATACTCGGTGATTTCCTCTTTTACAATGTTCAAGTGAACCAAGAGTACTTAATCACCTTTCAGGCTAAGATAAGAACATGTAATGAGTGATCAAAATACTAACAGATATTCCTAACAAATTTTCCCCTTTTTGATCAGTCATCCATGACTATCTTTTAAGTCCTATTACAAATTTGTAATCCTGGAAGAGAAAACAATCCACCACTTAAACATTTCAAATGATATTCAATTTTAGTTGAATTAAGTGCAGAAAGTAAACATCAACCAAATCACAAGAAGTGATCTTTGCTGATAAGTTGTCATCTATTAGAATGTATCTGAGAGTATGATCTTCAGATAGGTACAGTTTACAGAATAAGATGCAACTCTTACAAATAGAGAAATTCAGAAACAATCAACAAGATTACAAAAAGTAACAAAACATACTAAGTAAATTAGAACAAAGGAGAATCCAAGCTCCAAGAGAGTATTCTAATGTTACTAGTCTTCAAGTCTTCAAAAATGCAACTTGGGTTCAGATACCTCAAGTTCTTCAGCATCCTTTCTGGATCAGTTGACATAATCATCCACTTTTCTGCATTCTTGGACATAGTCATAAAGAATCCTTATGTCAGAGAGCTCTGCCTTTCTGGATAAGTCACATATTTCATGGTAACTCTTGCCAAGCTTGTGATTCTTCCGCATAAAATGTTTGACCCAGAAGTTCTTTCCCCAGACCCAGGCATGGTCTACTTGCAGCTGAGATAGGTTGAAATACTTGTATATTTCTTCCAGATAGTGTATATCATCTAGGTATTCACCCAATGTCATATAGAATGACTCATAGGTTGAAACACCTAGTTTGTTCTTCCTGCTGTAGCTACCATCCAATTTTCTTACCTTGTGTACATCATCAGGCTTTGGGTAAGGACAGGCAAAGGAAAGATCCATCTTTCTGGCTTCATTCCTCTTTTCTACTTCAAAGTTTAGCCAGGCATGAAGGTGCTCAGGTTTTAGCAATTCTGGCTTGCCTTCTCTCCATTTCAGGATCTGGTTGAGGATGGGAGTTGGAAACTTATCATTGATAAGTAGATGTTTTAGTTCCAGAATCCAATACCCTCTCTTGTTCAAAATGCACCTATATGAAGACTCTTCATTACTAGTCTTCACATACTCAATGTGGGCATCAGTTGGCCTTTCTTGATGAGTTTCTCTGTTTACTCTGCCAAACTGGGCATCCCTTCTTGCTTTTCTGTTAGGTGGCCTTCTGTCAGGAGATCTTCTAACCCTTTCTTCCTGCCTTGGGGCTGTGCTGGTGAATGTTCCTTGTAATGACTGGGTATTTCTAGAAGGGGTTCTGGCTGCCAGAGGAGGTTGTGAAGTAGTTGCTTGTCTCCTTTTCTTGTGAAGTGGATGTTCATCTGTATCAGATTCATCCTCATCATCATTGAAGTTCAAAGTTGGAGACTTGCAGCTTTCTTGACCTCTTACTTCTCCTTCTTCCTTTTCTTCTTCTTCAGAAGTCTTCTTCTCTTCTGAGATTCTAAGGGACTTGGCTCCCCTAGTTATCATACTTCACCTTGTTTGGTTGATCTGGAACAACTTCTTGACAAGGGTGTCTCCAGTGGTGTCTTTAATGACAAGTTGACTTGAGGAGGGAGGATTTGATTGTTTTCTTTTTCTTCCTCTGCCTTTCTGAGGCATCTCTTCCCCCTTAGTCATGAATGACTGACTCATGACAGCATAAGCTTCAGAGAGTGATTCAAAGTTTTTCTGGAGATTGTTGTGCACCCTGACTAATTCTTGAAGTTCCTTCTTCAGCTCTTTGTTCTGCCTAACCAGTTCCTGCTCCTTTCTGTTGAGCTCTTTAAGCGGCCTTAGGATGGCGTTGGCTTGCAGGACAACATGGCTGGCTTCATGCAATGCTGCATTAGCATTGTTACAATCCTCATCCCTGACCAACCCTAGGTCTTTCTGAGAGAGAGCTATGCTGGTTGCTCTATTGAGTAAAGCAGCAGCCAATGGCTTCATCTCTTCTGGGACGGATTTTAGCACTTCTGTGTCTTGGGCAACTAGTGTCTCTTTGAGTTCCAAAAAGATACTATTCCTTGGACGGTGATCTTCACTTCTTGAACTACCTGGTCCAGAGAATATATGAGGAGTAAGTAGGGCTCTCTTTTGCTGAGTGATAAGTCTCTCATCTTCTTCTGCAGTAATCAAGTTGCAGTCTTCTTCAGCATCACTCTCATAATCCTTCTCTGGGATTGTTTGCAAGCTGGATAACATCTTTTGTTTGCCTTGGAGTATGCTGGCCTTCTGAGAGAATGTAGAAGGTCTTTCTGATCCAGCCTCAGCATCATGCTCTTCATCATCATTGTCATCCATGGCATCTATCTCAGCAGCTGTGACAACAATGGCATTCTTCAGATTTCTTTGCTCATCTAGGAGTGCCAATTCCTTGGCATTAGCTTCTTTGAGCTTTTTGAGTTTGGCCTCCTTTTCATCAATAAGAGCTTGACACTCAATGTTGATTCTCTTTTCTTCTTCCAACACCTTCCTGAGTTGTTCAATCCTGAACTCAGCGGCTGAAATTTCTTCTATGGCATCATTGTGCTCAGCCTGTTGGATATCTTGATGAGACTTGTGAGGTGATGATGATGGGGCTTTCTGAGCATTTGAAGGAGTAGCCTTTTCTCCACTTCCTTTGCTAGCTTTCTGAATCCCGCCTTGTCCAGGTTGGGGATCATCATTCTGATCATCATCATCATCACTCTTGTTCTTTGCTTCTTGGTTTGGATGCTCAGAGGGAGGTTCTTGATAATCATTTTCGTCCATCTCCTCGCCATCTTCTGAAACCAGGTTGATCACATTTGGGAATGTAATCATCCTCCCATTAACTTCTTCTTGTTCAGCAGGATAAGTAGTGAGCTTGCTGGGCAAGGCAGGATGAGTAACCATCTGCTCTTGGGTTTGAGCATCCGCAGACTTGAAATCTGCTATAAGTCTTTGTGCTACTTCATGAATGAAGTCTTCATGCATCAGAGTGGCAAATGAGTAGGACTCTGTTGGGAACAATGCATGGATATAATCTTCCAGATTGAAGGCGATTGCTCTCTTTTCTGGGATGTCGATTACTCTGGCTAATTCAAAAAGGTCAGCCTTTCTGAGTTTCTGCCATTGTCTGAAGCACTTGAGATGTTTCTTTAAAGTGTGCTTCTGGAAAACCTTGAGTAAATCAACTGGCACTAGACTTTGAGCCTGAAAGAAAGGGATCAAGTTAGTTTTGTTTAAACCACTTGTGTTAGTATCTGTGTGCAAAAGTAAGCTTTCTGAGCATACCCGTGTAGAAACACTAGGCCATCTGCTTGGACTTCTGCTTGTTTGGTCTCAGAGACCAAAAATACCTTGTTGTGAGGAGAAGTCTGATCCTCATCAACCTTTCTTTCTGCTTGAACCTGAGAATTAAAATCAATTATGGTTTCAGAAACTTGTTTATCAGAGAAAGATAGATAGAAATATGCTTTTTGAGGCTTCACTTACTTCCAAGTTAGGAAGCTCAGTAGCATGTTCCTTAGAAGCCTTGGGGGTTTCTGGCACCTTTTCTGCAGATACTGCTTGTTCTGCAGTTTTAGTTTCCTTTGGAGGAGATAACACAACTGTTTCTCCATCCATTTGTTCTTCTGACTGAGCCTGTAAGAACAAACATAAAAGATTTAGTAGTGGGTTTTCCCGAGCATTCTTGAAGGAGACTATTACTGATTACTTACCTTCTCAGCAGAAGGCTCAGTAAATGCTTCCTCAGAGAGCTTTTCAGCCTCTGGAATCTCTTGGTTTTGGGGTGTTAGTTCCGCTACCACTACTTCCTCAGTTGGAGCCTAAAAAGAGACATTAATAATATTAGAACATAAGATAAGAGCATTTTTAGTTAGTTATTTCTTGTTCAGAGATAAATTTACTACCTGTGGGACAGGCTCTTCTTGATGTTCTGAGGTTGGAGGAACCTCTTCTTGATTCAAAGGGGTGGACAAGTTTTCTTCCCCCTGAAAGATTGCCTCTAAATTGGCTCAGAATAAACAAAGCTTATGAATAACTGGTTAACATATACCTATGTTCACAAGTTACATACAAACCATCTTTGTTACCTGAATAGAGTCAGGCTGATCATTGATCTCTTGGACTTGTGGTGATTCCACAGTCTCTCTGTGCTCATTGTTGTTCTCCTCTGCAGTATCATTCTGAGTCTCCATCTCAGTTTGATCCTTCTCTGAGAGTTGAGCTTTCTTAGAAGGTTGAGGAACCTGTGTTAAAACAGGATTTTCTTCAGCAACATTAAGTGCTGGCATTGTGAATGTGGAAGCAATGTCAAGATCTTCCAGCATTCTATCTTTCTCACCCAGGCCTTCTTCTTCCTGCTGGGTAGAGGGGGCTCTTGTCTCTCTGAAGAGCTGAGCTTGATGCTCCTCCATGGGTCTCATACTTAAATCTTTTGAGTACTTTTGCAAGTACTTCATCATCCTCAGAATCACTATTCTGTGTTGGTGCAGACCCATCTATGATATTTCTATCATCTCTGGAGAGTTCTTGAGCAGTCTGATTCAGGATTCTTGGGGCATTATGGAGTTGCCTTTCTGGGCGTCCAACATCTTCTGAGACCTTGTCTCCAGAAGGTTGTGCCTCTTGTATGCTTAGGGACTTGGAGGCTCTTTTGCTTTGAGTACTCTTTCTCTTGGCAACTGGAGTTTTAGCTTGAGCTTGCTCAGAGACCTCCTCACCTTGCTGTGCAGTCTCTTCTTCTTCTGCCTTTCTGAGTGCGTTCTCAGCAGCAAGTTTCTCCTTTTCTTCAAAAGAATGTCTGAAAAGGGAGTTGGTGACTGGGATTTCTTGTTTCTCTCTGAGAGTGATCCCCATTGTTTCCAGAATGTAACAGATTCTGAGACCAAAGTGCATATTGGCCTTTGGCTCAGCAAGGCCATTGATCATTTTGGGCTCAAATTCCTCAATATGTCCAAGGAATTTGTTGAAGGCGTACTTCCCCCAATTGAAGTGGGTTTCCTACCCTTCATGCTTCTTGTTCAGAAGATGCATCATCATCCATCTCTCCATGCTTATCTGGTCTACTCCACCTTTGTTGCAAACAAAGAAACGGACCAGAATAAGAGCTAAAGTACTCCAGTGTTTCTGGAGATGACTAGTTCTGATGGCTTTCAGAACAAAGTCTCCTGGGCAACCCTTTGCATTTTCTATCTGGATTGCTTCAAATAGCTCTTTGACGCCTTGAATCATGGAAGCGTCCTTGATGTTGATGTCTTCAAATGTTCCTCGATTTTTCAATCGGAATATCTTGCAGAAAGTCTTGCAGTCTAGAACAATTTCTTGTCCTTGGACTTCAGTCTGCATGTATTTCTCTTCTTCATCATTCACAACCTTTGTGAAGATTTTGGAGTTGTTGTAGAACTCCAGTACATCCAGTGTGGATAGTCCACTGGGTGCAGCAGATAGAAGCTTGTAGATATGGGAATTCTTCAGCATCCCCAATATCAGTTTCCTTTCTGGTCTTGAAGGTATAACTGCTGGTACATACCTCTTCACCAGAAAAGCTCCCCAATTCATTTTGTGGTTAGGGTTCCAGTCCGATGGGGTGAACTTTCCCAGAAGGCGTTTATTCAACACCTTAAGTTCCTTTCCTCCTTGCTTTTCAGCAGGAGTAGATGATGCGGCCTTAGGGTTCTTGGTGGTCATCTTCTTGGGTGCCATCTCTTATATAGAGTTTTGAGTGAGTGTTTTTCAGATAAATTTTGCAAAATTAATCGAGATTAGTCTATCTTTTTAGAAGACTAAGCACAAGAAGTTGAGTTTGCAGAGGGGGTTTTGTAGAAATCTTAAGAGATTTTGCTGTTTTGATGCAAGTTTGAAATTTCGGAATCGGTAAAAGTGTTTGTCTTTTGCCCAAATCCTATATATATAGCAGACAAAATGTACATAGATACAACACACATACAACTGAATATGAATGCGTGTCTTTGTATCTGCATAGGCGTGGTACGTCCTTTGTACTTCATTAAATGCGTAGTGGGCCATGTCTGCATTTCTCAACAGACATTACTTGTTTTGTTTTAATCTCAACCGTTGAGATCAAACGTTTATTCATCAAGGGCTAATGTTGAATATCTTGTAATGATATCAATCAACAAATGGTATTGTGCCGACTTGATGGATTTTTAACAAGTTATATCCATTATGTCACTTAGTAAAGAGTAAGAACACTCAATCGTTTGAACTTATCATTCTGAGTGTCAAGTCCTTATCTTTATATTGTTTATCATTCTGAGGTGCTTTTCCTATCAAGCATTGATCCAGCATAATCAGCACCTGAGTAACCAGCCAAACTCAATCCACTTTCTTTAGGATACCACAAACCTACATCTACTGTACCTTTCACAAACCTTAATATTTTCATAGAAATGTTGTAGTGTGATTGCATTGGATTTCTTTGAAATCTAGCACACACACCAACTGCATATTGAATATCAGGTCTGCTTGCAGTAAGGTAAAGTAGTGAACCTATCAATTTCCTATACTAGTGTTCATCAACACTCTTATCTGATTCAGTATAGGTCATCTTGGTTCCTATGCTCATAGGAATCTTAGCATTCTTTTCAGAAGGCTTAAGATTGAACTTTGTGAGCATGTCTGTTGCATACTTTGTCGGACTAATGAATATTCCATCATTGAGTTGCTTGACTTGCAATCCTAGGAAATAGTTCAATTCTCCCATCATGCTCATCTCAAACTTACTTTTCATGAGATTTGCAAAGTCATCACAAAGTTGCTTGTCCTTAGATCCAAATATAATGTCATCAACATATACTTGAACTAAGAGTAGTTTCCCATCATGATTTAAAGTAAATAAAGTTTATCAACTTCACCTTTCTTGAAACCACTTTCCAGAAGGTGTTTGGCCAAATTGCCATACCATGCTCTCGGAGCCTGTTTCAGTCCATATAGAGTTTTCTGTAGTTTATAGACCATTCTACTTTCTGAGGAAACTTCAAAGCCAGGTGGTTGTTCAACATAGACTTCCTCAGCAAGTTCACCATTCAAGAATGCACTCTTGACATCCATCTGATAAACTTTAAAGTCTTTATGAGCTGCAAAGGCCAGAAAGAGTCTTATTGCATCCAATCTGGCAACTGTTGATACGGAAATATGTCCAATCCGTTAAGGGCGCCATAGAGCGTGTCCTAAAGCGCATCACGGCTTAACTAGCCAATTCAGTACTGGTCCGACCTCACATGGTCCGCCCAAAGTGAATCGACCGGTACGCCGAAGTCACTACATCCCCACAGCCAGTCCGAGCTGGCTAAGGAAAAGACTTGTAAACCTGACCATGTCAGTACAGAGATGCCTAACGGACCGTACGAGAGAACCTCGGATGCCACCATTACTCTAAGACCAAACGTATGCAACAGAACCACTGAGATACTTCCGTGAGGCTCTTGGCTCGGACATCCAGAGTCACCCAAGGGCAGATCAACCAAGCAGACAGATCTGTCCGAGGGACTAACACGGACCCAACAAAGTGAACAAGACTCGGAGGGAAAAGGTCCAAACTACCCTCCCAGGCCCACTTATCGGTATTGGACTACTGTTCACTAATGGGCCATGGGCCAAAGGTAGCATTGGTGTCCAAATCTGGATCGTACACTTGGCATCATCTTATGAGCCACCTCATAAGTATATGATAACTATAAATACAGCACTAGGTCCAAGACCTCAAGGTAAGCGATACTTAAGCAACAATCCCCAAGTGTTCTTGAGCATAATTACCTTCCTCATAACTATTACATTGAGAGCTTCCAACTCTCTCTTGAGTAAAGTCTCTTACGGGATTGACATAGGCAATCCGGGCATCCAGTTCTAACCCCCCCACTTAGTCGTTTCAGGTGACCTGGTTCGGACGAGTATTCCTTCGGACTTCAAGTAGGAGGCGGGCTACAGACCGGGTTGCTTGTAACAGTTTAGTTAGTAGTGTTCGAGGTTTACCCCTCAACATTTTGGCGCCGTCTGTGGGAAACTTACAAAAAGCATCTGTATTTCGAGTGAACCAATGGCAAGAACAAGACGAACAACGAGAGTTGGTACTACAGAAGTAAGAACTCCACCACCGCGCCCGCGGGGACGCCCCTCCACCCGGGGACGCAGGGCTGCAACGGAAAGAGGAAGATATCCGAGCGAGGGACGCACAGCCATTCCTTCCTCGGAAGAAGGTGCGGCTCGAGCTTCTCCGACAGGAGCTCAAGGCCCACCCGCACCCCAACAATTCACGATGCCTGACGGACGCATTGTCCGCACTAACGACCTTGGATTGAGCGAGGTGCAGTTTGACAGGCTGCTAACGATCATCCAAGGGTGCCTGGGATCCAACAATGCTCCTCCACAACAAGCCACTCCGCCAGTGGTTACACCTCCTCTCAGAGCGGCGTTCAGAACGGACAACGTCCAATCCAAGAGATTAGAGATCGGCAAGCCTGGGAGGATTTGCGAGATCATTGCTGACAAAGGGCATCGCCTCACAGATCCGGGGGGAAGGAAGCCGTCAAGTGAGGAGAGAGCACCAAGACGTGAACAATAGACACCCGGAAGTTCCACTCCCAGTCCCTCCGAGAGACAGGGACCAAGTGGCGGAAACAATTCCAAGAGCCCGTGATGAACTTCCGCGGATGTGGCCATGCATCCGAGGGTGGGAAATCATGACGGCGATTTAGATCTATGCCCAAAGAAAGACTCGAAGCTCGATTCAAAGCCTCGGACGTCTCGTGAAAGATCACGCAGATAACTACCGCACAAATCCCTATGTGGCGATATCATGAGAGAAGGAGAGAACAGAATTCGGACCAAGTGATTCCAAACTTGGAATACTACTATGGGGACGCTTGTCCCTTGGGTCACCTGACATGCTTCAACAGCAAGATGGATTCCAAAGGGATGAGTGACAACACTAAAGCCCTCACCTTCTCGTCCACTCTCTTCGGGACTGCCATGGATTGGTACACCTCTTTGCCGAATAAATCGACAACAGACGCTGGATCATCTTCTAAATTCTTGGCTCGATTAAGCAAGTCCAAGAGGAGAAAACGCACCGTGGAGCATCCGGCAAAGTTATCTGAGGAGAGCACGAGGATCTAAGGACTTTCTTAGATCGATTTCACACGGAGGTTCTTCGGGTTGAGCCACACAGTATTAAAGAACGGGTCCGACACCTGTATGCCAATACTCTCAACTCGGAACTCCGAAGAAAACTCTCAAGTCAAGAAGTAAGAAGCGAAAAGTACTTAGAAGACATCTGTGAGGAGGTGATGTATGGGGAAGATTATAGAAGGAATGTTCCAGTAAGAGCCAGCTCCAAGAAAGCGAAGGATCCGGTAAAACAAGACCAACGCGCAAGAAGTTCGATTCAAGAAGGGAGCAAAGAGACAGAGGTTTTCACAGGGAGAGAAGTCCGCCAAGACGATATGCGGATTATACCCGGCTCAACAGACCAAGATCCGACATCTTGGCAACTATTGTTGAGAAGAAGCTGGACGTCCAATGGCCGAAACCCCCTCACGGCGGTCGTAAGAGCAAAAACGCAAAGGGCTATTGCAAGTTTCACAAGTGTCGCGGACACAAAACGGACGACTGCATTCAGCTAAAGACAGAGGTGGAACACCTGATAAGGGATGGAAAATTGAAGGAGCATATCTATAAGGACGAGCCTGTGCGACAAGATAGAACAGAGCAAAGGAGAGAGGAGAGGATGACGGAACCACCGCCCCACTCACTGCCTTTGCCCCCTCCGCCTACCAACTATCCGCCCCATCTAGACCAGTTTCCTGCACACTGACGACATCGAAATGGAAAATGCCCCATACAGCGGGGTGATCAACACTATCGCGGGAGGACCAACGGGGGGAGATAGCAGGAACGCGAGGGAGCGCACCGCGCAAAACCTCCGAAACAACGACCGAGCATATACCAGTCCGGCGATTCCAGGCACTAACGCCATATCATTCGATGACAGTGAAATTCCTCCTCCTACGGCAGGGGGAGAAGACATCGAAAACCCAGATGTCCCACTGGTGGTCTCCTTAACCATTGCAACCTACCGAGTGAATAAGATCTTGGTGGACACCGGAAGCTCCTCGAACATTATCTCTAAGAGGACACTGGATCAGATGGCATTAGGTAGGTCCGACACGGTGAGTACACACCTCCATATTAGGATTCGAGGAGGAACTGCGACCCTCGGAAGTATCATGTTACATGTTTCTCTCGGTACCTTTCCGCAAGGGTGACAAGAAGTCCGCTTTGTGGTGGTCGAACAAGCTTTCGATTCTGATGCCATCTTGGACGCTTGGTCTCAATCAGTTCCGAGCTGTTTCGTCTACTCTCCACAACATGATGAAGTTCCCAACGGCGTTCGGAGTCGGACAAGAGCTCGGAAATGTCAGAGAAGCTTGGGAATGTTATATCATGTCTACAAGAAGGGTGTACGTGCTAATACTGATGACTCTGACGTCACCGTCTTTCCACCCGAAAGGAGGACTCTGTGTCGGCATAGGAAGCCAGAAGGAAAAATTTCCTAGAACAACGAGAATCGAGCCCCATGAGACCCTCAAAGAAATCGAAATTATTGCTGACGATCCCGAGAAGAAAACAAGGATCGGGACCGAGATGAATGCGGAAGTAGAAATGAAGCTCGTCGCTTGCCTCCGAGAAAACAGCAATGTGTTCGCCTGGAGTGCCGACGACCTGAAGGGGATCGACCCACGGGTTATAGTTCACCGTCTGAACATGGACCCTTCGGTCAAATACATCCGACAGAAAAGGAAAGACTTTGGCCCCATCAAGGATGCCATAATATCCGCCGAAGTCGATCGACTCCTAAAGGCAGGACACATCGAGGAAGTCCGCTACTCTGACTGGGTCTGCAATGTCGTTCTAGTCGAAAAATCGCCAGGCAAGTGGCGAATGTGTAATGACTTCACGAGGTTGAATAAGTTTTGTCCCAAGGATCCGTATCCATTGCCACGGATAGATCAACTGGTTGACTCTACCTCCGGATGTGCGCTACTGAGCTTCATGGACGCATACCAAGGCTTCTACCAAATTCGGATGGCCAAGGAGGACGTTAAGAAAACGGCCTTCTTCGCGGCAGGAGGAGTATACTGCTTCAAGGTGATGCCATTCGGACTGAAGAACGCGGGAGCCACCTACCAGCGACTGGTAAACCAAATGTTCAAAGATGAGATCGGAAAGACGATGGAAGTCTACGTGGACGACATGCTCGTTAAAAGTAAGACTGAGGAAGAGCATATTGAGCATCTCAACAATTGCTTTTCCATCCTGCGGAAGTATGGGATGAAACTGAATCCAGAAAAATGCACTTTCGGAGTGAAGGGAGGAAAATTCCTCGGATACATGGTCACGGAAAGGGGAATCAGCGCCAATCCCGAGAAAATCAAGGCGATCCTAGATCTGCCACACCCGAAAACCCTCAATGAGGTACAGCGGCTCATAGGAAGTCTCATGTCCTTAAGTCGTTTTATTTCCCGGTCAGCCGAGAAAAATCTTCCGTTCTTCAAGACCCTCCGGAAAGGAGAGAACTTTGTGTGGACCGCGGAATGTTCCGAGGCTTTCGAAAAATTGAAAGAATACCTCCATTCCCCTCCACTGCTCTCCAAGCCCGTCGAAGGAGAACCACTCTACCTCTACCTAGCAATTACGGAAGAGGCAATGAGTTCCGTCCTAATACGGATTCAAGCTAACGAGCATTTGCCGATCTACTATCTTAGCAAAGCCCTTGCTGGGGCGGAGACAAGATACGTGAAGATCGAGAAACTCGCATACGCTTTAGTTTATACCGCCAGACGGTTAAAACCTTACTTTAAATCTCACAAAATAGTGGTACTGACTACGGAACCTTTGAAACAGGTCCTAGGAAAGCCCGACCAATCCGGACGACTCTCTAAGTGGGCGATCGAGCTCAGCGAATACGACATTTGCTACCAGGCTCCGTCAGCCAAAAAGGCTCAGGTCCTCGCTGACTTCTTGGCGGATTACCTAGAGAAAGATTCAGAGAAAGTCCCTAACAAGCCAGTGTTCGAGTGCTTAATAACCAAGCATATAGTCCGAAATCCAGCCCCTCCAAGGTTCAACCCAGAAAACCTTGAGGAAGCCCAGTTCATTAATCGACCCCTCCCTTGGTCAGAGGGAGAAACTCGGGTCAACCAAATGTTTCTACTTGCTGATGATCCCAGAGACCCCGGCTCGGACAACATCAAAACAAAAATCACTGAAGGGAATGAACCAGGGGCGGAGCCTCAGCAGCTCGAAGGAGATCTCCAAATCAAAAAACATCCTTCCGATATTTGGACGTTGGAAGTCGACGGTTCTTCCACTGGAAGAGTGGGAGGAATTGGAATCTACCTTAAGAGCCCGCAGGGCGAGGAACTCGACTATGCGATTTCCCTGGATTTCAAAGTTACAAATAATGAGGCAGAGTATGAAGCACTCTTGATGGGGCTGCGACTGGCCAAGTCTCTCCAAGCCCGGAAGGTCAAAGCTTATACGGACTCACAGCTTTTCGAGGCCCAATTTTAAGGAAGTTTTGCCACAAAAGGTCCTTCGATGATCAAGTATCTTGAGCTACTCAAGAATGAGGCCAGCCACTTCGAGGAATTCTCCTTGGAAAAGTTTAACAGAGCTTGGAACGAAAGAGCCGATGCCTTGGCAAAATACGCATCTGCTACAGCGGCTTTGGACACAAGGAGAGTAATTCTACTCACCATCACTGACTCACCCGTCATGAGTTCCGGTTCGACGGTCATGACACTTGACATGGAGAGAAACTGGATGACCGGCATTTTTAATTATCTCAGGGATGGATCTTTGCCGACCGATCCGAAAGAATCAAGGAGTGTGCAGTGCCGAGCAAACAGATATTTTATAATGGGCGATGATCTGTACAAAAGATCTTTTTTCGGGACCCTACTGAGATGCTTGAACCCACAAGAAGCACAGATCGTGCTTGAAGAGATACACAACGGAAGTTGTGGGAGTCATTCCGGGGGAGGACCCTTGCCCAGAAAATCATACGACAAGGCTATTATTGGCCCACCATTGGTAAAGATTCCGCTGACCACGCCCGAAGATGTCAGGATTGCCAATATTACGCAAACATCCCACATCGCCCGACGAACCCTATGATTCCGTCAATCATAGCGTGTCCGTTCGATCAGTGGGGTATCGACATTGTCGGACCATTCCCGAGGGGTACCCAGCAGAAGAAGTTTCTCATTGTGGCTGTGGAATACTTTACCAAATGGGAAGAAGCCGAGGCTGTTGCGACCATTACAGAGAGTCGAGTGCGGACCTTTATCTCGAAGAATATCATCTGTCGCTTTGGCCTGCCCAGGATTCTCGTCTCGGACAATGGTGCCCAGTTCTCAGGACATAGGCTGAAGGAATGGCTGGCGTCCTTCAAAATCGAGCAACGATTTACATCTGTTGGATACCCGCAAGCCAATGGACAGGCTGAGTCCACAAACAAAACAATAGTCAAGATCCTCGAGAAGCGATTGAGAACTTCACAAGAAAGTCAAGGACGACACGGAAGGCGTGCTTTGGCGCATCGCACCTTGCTGACTGCGACCAAAGAAACTCCTTTCTCCTTGGTATATGGTTCGAGGCGCCATACCATCCGAGATTGTCAGAAACTTTGAGAATCCAAGAGTTTGAAGACAAGGCAAACCGAGAAGCTCGGATATTCGAGCTGGACATGTTTGAACAGAAAAGGTCGGATGCACTGGCGAACATCCTCAGGTATCAGGCGACCGCCGCCCGAGCCTACAACAGGAACGTTCGTGCGGCAAACTTGCAAGTCGGGGACTTAGTGCTCCGACGGGCCGACATCTTGAGCAATGTTGGAAAACTCAAGCCCAAGTGGGAAGGACCCTACAAGATTGTTGGGGCCAAAGTAAATGGCAGTTATGTATTAGAAGATGAGAACGGACATCCCCTCAGGCGTCCGTGGAATGCTAGAAACCTCCAGAAGTTCTATGCTTGAAGAAAAATGCGCGAAGCTCCATCATGTTGATTGATCATTTCAATATCAACCATTCGTGACACGGAACTCCGTCAGTTCTGTTTCTTTTTTGATCCTTTTGTTATTGGCCATAGAGCCCGCAAGTTGTAATTGAATTTCCGTCAAATCAATACAACTCCTATCTTTCGATTTTTTCGATCTTCACATCTGAGATCTAATATTCGACTGGCTACAAAGAAAGCAAGAGGTTTCGTTCATACAAAGACGAATTACACTTAATATTGTCTGTACAAATTGCAATCTCGGACCGATATCCGACCTACGGACGCTACGAGAACAAGGCAGAAAATGTCTCTGGAGATACGTCATCTCCCAGCAAAGATCGTTCCCCGTAGAAAAAAGCTTCCTCCGTGTCAAAGCGAAAAGGTCTGGTTCTACCTGCGCACAAGAAAACGGTTAAGCATGCCGGAATCCTTCAGGATACCCCCGAAACATGGAATGCAAGCCCCGTGTCCGGGGAGAACAAAGTGCAGACAGGAAGAGATTTCCGTCATGAAAAGACTCAAACTCTCTTGAAATTCGGAAACCATTTCCAATATAAGAGAGATTTGAGCCATTAAAGTGGGGACGGAAGAAAGTAGAGGAGACGAGCAGATATACATTCAAACCGAGATCTGTACTTTTCGGTGACCGATCTTCAACGATTTTCCCCTCTAGACCCACTCCACTCTCAAACTCAGGATAAAGGCCAATTTTAGAGTGGACGGGAGTCAAGAGGGGGAAACTATTCAAGAAACCGTCTTTTTCCTATGGAGTAGATTTGGAAAGTGGAAGTTGGATTTGAACGACTAAGGTCAAGAGGGATCCGCAGTATTTATAGAAGTGGCGAACCAATGGGCGTCCGACACGTCAGAACTTCAACGTCGACAACGGGCTCAAGTTATTCATTTGGGTTGAACAGTGTTGGGCCAGACGGATTTATCCAATCAAGCCCAAACAAGCCCATCAACTAAGTCCGAGTTTTTTTAGCCAATTTTTACAAAAAATATGCATCAGTTTCATCCGACGAGGTCTGCAAGAAGGAAAAGACGGAGGTCCCACCCAAGGAAAAATAGTTCGAATTATATAAGCAAAATTATTCGAACATTTACGTACAGATGATACAGTCCGACGAAAGCCAAGAAAAAGGTACATGCTACCACGGGGCATACCCCGCCTTGAACATCACCATCGCCCAGAAGTTGAACCTTGAGACTCTGAACCACCACCCCGGACCTGGCGAGCTTGCTGCTGCATCCGAATTCTACTGCGAATCAACCTTAGTATCCGCTCACGCTCCTCTTCAGCCAGTCTCCTGGCTATTCCTGGACATTGAAGGGGCTCACCTTCATAATCTAGGACGATCGGATCACGCCAAGTTCCCCTGCCCGGATAAATGGGCGGATGCATGTTCCCGCAAGCACAGTTCACCCAGTGACCATACTCATCATCGCTCGATTCTGACATTATCAAGAACACTGACTTCCGCTAGAGAAGAAAGTGGATAAAACACAAGACAGGATGAGGGAAGGTACAACAGTGAAAAAGGAGAATTACCACACCCTTATTTATAGTGGCAATAAGTCTTTCAGATCTCGACATCTGTCAATCATCCGACGACTAAGAAGATGAAAAGACGTAGTCATAATGACTATTTCACTGTTTCACCTTCCTCCTTCTAGAAGAATCTCGCACCCCAAGGGACGAACCGTCCGGGTATTGGAAGGATGATGGTTTGACTTCTACATCAGATACCATCTCCAGTGGTCCGTGCTCTTAAGAGATGGGTAATCTATAATAACTCAGCTTATGAGCAACAGATAAAGAAAGGAACGAAGAAGAGAGCAAGTAAACGTTCGGACGTATAAGAAGTTCGTCTCATCGGGTAAAATACGGAACATTGTCATAATATGGAAGGATATTCCGAGTTATCAAAAGGTGCAAATACAACAGAAAAATACAGAATTCCTAACGGGGCATACCCCGAACTTCTCATTCGACCCTAGTCTGGCTTGGACCAGCTTCTTCAGCTTCAAGCCGATTGGTGGCTTCCGCAGCAAGAGCTTGAGCGTGGGCGAACAAGTCGTAATCAGCGGGAAGATCGAGAACGCGGGCAGGTAGGGCAAACCACTTCTGCAGGAAAGCTCGATAATCGTTGAAGGGTACAAGGCCCACTTTCAGAAGAGCTTCCGGGATGAACCTCGGTAGGAAAGGCCCGCCGTTCTAGATCTCAATCTCGCCTTCCTCGGTGACCAGTTCCACGAACTCACACGCAGCCAACTGCTCGTCCGAGACACTATCGACAGGCACTTCGACACCGTTCGCATCCGCAGAAGGGATTAATCCCTCCGCCTTCCAGTCAAAGTCTGGTGGAAGAAGTCCCTTGGACTGCAGCTGTCCGATCGCGGACACAAACCCATCCAGTCGGGCAGCATCCGACTTGTCTGAAGTCAGGAACTTGAAAGCAGCAGAATTCAAGAAGTCACGGCCGGCGTAAAGACGGACATAACGGAGACCACCGACCAGGAAGTTCTTAAAATCCAGGAAAGCCTGCATCGGCTTATCGACGAATCTCTCCTGATGGTCGAGGTCCGCCTTGATCTTCTCCCAGCTGGTCTTCAACTTATGGACCCTCACCTCTTCCTCCTTCAGCCTCATCTCCAGCTGCTTCACTTTTTCCGCCTCATCCGCGGATGTGGCCACAGCCTTGTGAAGGTCCTCTTCGATGGTGGCCCGTTCACTAGCCTTCCACTGCATGGCCTTGATGAAGCACCCAAGCTGGGGAAACACCCGAGTAGATACAAGTTATATTTGTGTCACATTAAGAACGAAACAAGTAAATTAAGGATAGATTATTTACCCGCTGGTATAAAGCATCCAACCCTCCGACTCGCTCCATTTCTGGGAGTCCGCAAGCACGCTCGTATTCCTTGTCCAGAGCAGCTTGGTCCACAGGAAGGACCGCGGACAACTGCTGCCTCTTCGCAGCAGCAGGAGCTTCCGAGCTTGCCGCCCTCTTTTGTCCCGAGACAATGGCGTCCCGCATAAGTACGTCTCGGGGTGGAGCTCGAGTGTTTGGCGGTGGCCCGCCAGAAAGGTGAGCCTTACCCTTATTAGGCACCGCCAAGGCCTGGGAATCTTCACCAGCCTTACTCCGCCTTTCCTCTTCGGGGGCGAACACAGCAGCGTTTTTCGGATCCGACATGGGCAGACCCGCGGAAGTGTTGATGATCTTGGTCCTTTGACCAGCTGCGACTTCCAGAGCTTGTTGTTCCCTCTGCAACCTCTTCTTCTCTCCGAGAGTCGACATGATGTAGTCAAACCAGTGGGCTGCACAATAAACCAAGGGCGTTAGAAACAGGCGGGTTAAAGAATTATCGGAATTACGGACATTTGTGATCAAAATAAAGTATAATGAAGAAGAGAAAAAATGCCAAAGTCTCCAGTCAACGAATCCTTACTGAAGTCCGTCTTCCCTCCCACTTCTACTTCACCGGTTAGTCCGCAAAGGTAGGGAAGTGGCTGGCAGATCAATCCGTGAAACGGATAAGTAGGCGGGTCATGCTTCTTGTGGATGGCCGCCACCCACGGAGCCACATTCTTTGGAAGAGGGCGCCAGTCCGGGATGCTCTCCCTCAGAAACTTTGTGGGCAGTCCCCACTGTTCTCGCTGCCTCTCGGACTCCCCCGGTTTGCCAGTCCATGCATTTAAAATGTATTTGTCCCACCACTTCGACCCCAACGACGAGATGGAGTCCGAGATAAAGTTGTAAGGTTTCCTATTCATGAAAGTATAGAATAGTGGATTCCCCGGACTGAACGAGACATGGAAGAGCTGTCTAAAATTCTCGAAGTTTACAGGCTGCCCTTTCTTCTTGCAAAAGACTACAAAGCAAATGAGGTTACCCAGGGACTTGGGGATAACCTGACTCGGACCTATACCAATATGGTTCAGGATGTTTTTCAGCTCTGTAGCAATGGGGATCTTCCATCCGCAGGAGAAGGCCACCTCATGCACGCACATATACCCGGCGGGCGGATTGTAAAAGGCGTGACCAGGCTCGGGAATCATGATTTCTACGGAATCAGGGATCTCCCACTTTCGCCTCCACTCGGGGATGTCCTCCGCCCTAACCCTGGACGGACACGTAGGAAGAAGCCCGTCCGCGTTTAATTCTCCGAATTGATCCACTATGGTAACAGCGGACGCAGGACGCGGGAACTTCACTCGGGCGGCTTTTGCGCCACGGCCCTCGATTACTTGAAGATTGGACTGAACGGGCGCAGCGGGATGTAATGCAATCCGCCGACTGGATCGTCTAGAGGGACGAGTGACAGGAGATCCTTCTTCTTCTTCCTCCTCGCCCTCGCCTTCCTCTTCCTCACCATCTTCTTCATCTTCGAGGACACCTTCGGGTCTCCCGGACATACTTGGCTTGGACGGACCTGCTTCTACCTGAACACGGTCCTCCACTCCGGCCTCGAACATCTCCACGTCATCGGCCTCATGCCCGCTGTCACCTGCCCGTTCAATTTGAAGCGCATTCGGATCTATAGGCCCTCCCACACCACCTATAGTCCGAGATTGGACCAACGTTCTCGCCTCATCAACACCGCCTTCGACCACTGGCCCGTCTGTCGGAGGGTTATCTGTCTCATGGGTTCCGTGCCTAGCGTCGGAATCTCTGGAGGAAAGGACATCCACAAGAAAGTCTCCTACGAACACGCTCAGGTCCACGGACTCATCGCCCAAACCTACTCCATCCTGGTAATCCCGCACCTCGCGAACGTTTTGACTATCGCTCCCGGACATCCTAGGGCAGAAGGAAACGGATCAGAAACGATGATTGTTATTGTCCGATAGTTCATTTATATGTCTTATTAAGTCCAGAGGTCCGCGAAAAAGTCTAAGCCCTAAGATTTTCTATACACAGAAGGACAGGGACCTCAAGACACCGGCACACGCAGCTGTGCCACTGGCACCACGATCTGCCCCTTACGGCACGATGACAAAAGAAAACATTTATGGCCAAATACCACAACCCACACTGATTTACAAGTAAACATGCATGATCAAGACAGGTTGTGTCGGACGGGACTTATCAAATGAGAGTACAAGACATCAACGAAGAAAAGTGGCATATTATGCGCATGCAACAGGAACACATCAATTATTGTCTAAACCAAAGGTATCGCAAAAGTCAATTACTGAAGACAGGCACAATTACGGAAGCAGCAAAAGAAGCTACACTAGACATGCAATAGACGTATAGCGAATACAGGCAACTTAAACGAGGCCAAAGAAAGGTACTTACTTGCTAGAGAAGTTCCACGGATGATCGAACTTGAGTAATGCACCGAGGTTACAGATCTCAGCTTGATGGCCCAAAAGTCTTACAAGTCCCAGTTGCTCGGATCGACCTTGCGTTGTTTGAATTGCTTAAGGATTGCTCTGAGTTTCGAGATTGCTAAAAGTGTGAAAATGACTGATGGCCTGACTATTTATAAGGGCAATATGGGATAGCCAAGAGTCACGTCGCTTGGATTTTAATCCCAGCCGTTGATCCTCTCCAATCCAAGGGTTGTACCGCTTCGCGAATGGATGGCTGCCAGAACGTCGCATTTAATGCTGGACAGACGCGTCACATCAATCGGACTGGGCGCCCCAACCGTTGATGTCGTCCCGATCCAACGGTCGCGTCTCTTTACTCGGGATCTCTCTCCCGTGGGCCGAACAGACAACCTGTTGGGCCTCTTGGGCTTACGAAGAGGACAGATTCAACAATCGGCCCAACGGACAGCTTCCAGACAGCTACGTCAAATCCTAACCGTACTCGGACACATATATCTCGGATACAAATACCTTTTCCTCTACAGTCCCAGTTATGCGATATTGAATCCTTGAGGACACGGACGACGGATCACGACAAAAAGGATTTTTTCCTTTTTCTCTTAATTAACGATTCGGACACGCTCCACAGACACGACTGATCCCTCATAGTTACCAACTATCTTCTACTAAGATACTTGGAAACTGGGGGGACATATGTTGATACGGAAATATGTCCAATCCGTTAAGGGCGCCATAGAGCGTGTCCTAAAGCGCATCACGGCTTAACTAGCCAATTCAGTACTGGTCCGACCTCACATGGTCCGCCCAAAGTGAATCGACCGGTACGCCGAAGTCACTACATCCCCACAGCCAGTCCGAGCTGGCTAAGGAAAGGACTTGTAAACCTGACCATGTCAGTACAGAGATGCCTAACGGACCGTACGAGAGAACCTCGGACGCCACCATTACTCTAAGACCAAACGTATGCAACAGAACCACTGAGATACTTCCGTGAGGCTCTTGGCTCGGACATCCAGAGTCACCCAAGGGCAGATCAACCAAGCAGACAGATCTGTCCGAGGGACTAACACGGACCCAACAGGCGGAACAGTACTCTCGGAGGGAAAAGGTCCAAACTACCCTCCCAGGCCCACTTATCGGTATTGGACTACTGTTCACTAATGGGCCATGGGCCAAAGGTAGCATTGGTGTCCAAATCTGGATCGTACACTTGGCATCATCTTATGAGCCACCTCATAAGTATATGATAACTATAAATACAGCACTAGGTCCAAGACCTCAAGGTAAGCGATACTTAAGCAACAATCCCCAAGTGTTCTTGAGCATAATTACCTTCCTCATAACTATTACATTGAGAGCTTCCAACTCTCTCTTGAGTAAAGTCTCTTACCGGATTGACATAGGCAATCTGGGCATCCAGTTCTGACCCCCCCCCCCCTCCACTTAGTCGTTTCAGGTGACCTGGTTCGGACGAGTATTCCTTCGGACTTCAAGTAGGAGGCGGGCTACAGACCGGGTTGCTTGTAACAGTTTAGTTAGTTAGTGTTCGAGGTTTACCCCTCAACATTTTGGCGCCGTCTGTGGGAAACTTACAAAAAGCATCTGTATTTCGAGTGAACCAATGGCAAGAACAAGACGAACAACGAGAGTTGGTACTACAGAAGTAAGAACTCCACCACCGCGCCCGCGGGGACGCCCCTCCACCCGGGGACGCAGGGCTGCAACGGAAAGAGGAAGATATCCGAGCGAGGGACGCACAGCCAGTCCTTCCTCGGAAGAAGGTGCGGCTCGAGCTTCTCCGACAGGAGCTCAAGGCCCACCCGCACCCCAACAATTCACGATGCCTGACGGGTTGCTTGTAACAGTTTAGTTAGTTAGTGTTCGAGGTTTACCCCTCAACAGTTGTGCCTCTTGTATGCTTAGGGACTTGGAGGCTCTTTTGCTTTGAGTCCTCTTTCTCTTGGCAACTGGAGTTTTAGCTTGAGCTTGCTCAGAGACCTCCTCACCTTGCTGTGCAGTCTCTTCTTCTTCTTTACGAAAAGTGCTCAAGAAGAAGTTTCTCCTTTTCTTCAAAAGAATGTCTGAAAAGGGAGTTGGTGACTGGGATTTCTTGTTTCTCTCTGAGAGTGATCCCCATTGTTTCCAGAATGTATTCTCGAGACCAGTGCATATTGGCCTTTGGCTCAGCAAGGCCATTGATCATTTTGGGCTCAAATTCCTCAATATGTCCAAGGAATTTGTTGAAGGCGTACTTCCCCCAATTGAAGTGGGTTTCCTACCCTTCATGCTTCTTGTTCAGAAGATGCATCATCATCCATCTCTCCATGCTTATCTGGTCTACTCCACCTTTGTTGCAAACAAAGAAACGGACCAGAATAAGAGCTAAAGTACTCCAGTGTTTCTGGAGATGACTAGTTCTGATGGCTTTCAGAACAAAGTCTCTTGGGCAACCCTTTGCATTTTCTATCTGGATTGCTTCAAATAGCTCTTTGACGCCTTGAATCATGGAAGCGTCCTTGATGTTGATGTCTTCAAAAATACGAGACATTGGACATGTTTGACTTTCAGAACTTATACTTTTCGGGCTTTGTGTGTCTTTTCTCTTTATGACTAAATAGCTTTCTGAATTCAAGTGCAGAAGCTTCAGTTGTTTGAATGTATTTGACCCACTCTCAATAAGTAAGTTCTAGTCTTATTTACTTAATGAGTGTGTACCAACCTTTGCCTTTCTGGATACCCGTTCCAGAAATATTTTGCCTTTCTGAGTGTTGCTACTCAGAAATCTTTGCATCACTTCTTATCAACTTGGCTTTCTGAGAACATGTTCTCAGAGGCCTACTTCTTTTCTACCTCACTTACTCAGACTTTAGAGATTCAGGACATTTTTTCAGTTGTTTGGCATCTCCATTAATCCAAGATTATGTCTTAAGGTCAAGAACCGGCTTTGTTGTAGGGGCTTGGTGAAAATATCTGCAAGTTGGTCTTCTGTGCCAATCTTGAGTATCTCTATATTGCCTTTCTCAACATGGTCTCTGATGAAGTGGTGACTAACATCAATATGCTTTGTTCTGGCATAGAACTTGGGGTTCTGTGTGATTGCAATAGCACTTGTGTTATCACAGAAAATGGGAGTCTTCTCTTCATTGAGTCCATAGTCTCTGAGTTGTTGTTGAATCCACAGAATTTGTGTTGCACAACAACCAGCAACAATATATTCAGCCTTTGTGGTAGAAGTTGCAATTGAGTTTTGCTTTTTGCTAAACCATGAGATAAGTCTAGTTCCCAGAAACTGACAAGTTCCCGATGTGCTTTTCCTATCAAGCATTGATCCAAAGATAATCAAAGATCTGAGTAACCAGCCAAACTCAATCCACTTTCTTTAGGATACCACAAACCTACATCTACTGTACCTTTCACATACCTTAATATTTTCATAGCAATGTTGTAGTGTGATTGCATTGGATTTCTTTGAAATCTAGCACACACACCAACTGCATATTGAATATCGTGTCGTCATAAGAAGGTAAAGTAGTGAACCTATCAATTTCCTATACTTGTGTTCATCAACACTCTTATCTGATTCAGTATAGGTCATCTTGGTTCCTATGCTCATAGGAATCTTAGCATTCTTTTCAGAAGGCTTAAGATTGAACTTTGTGAGCATGTCTGTTGCATACTTTGTCTGACTAATGAATATTCCATCATTGAGTTGCTTGACTTGCAATCCTAGGAAATAGTTCAATTCTCCCATCATGCTCATCTCAAACTTACTTTTCATGAGATTTGCAAAGTCATCACAAAGTTGCTTGTCCTTAGATCCAAATATAATGTCATCAACATATACTTGAACTAAGAGTAGTTTCCCATCATGATTTAAAGTAAATAAAGTTTATCAACTTCACCTTTCTTGAAACCACTTTCCAGAAGGTGTTTGGCCAAATTGTCATACCATGCTCTCGGAGCCTGTTTCAGTCCATATAGAGTTTTCTGTAGTTTATAGACCATTCTACTTTCTGAGGAAACTTCAAAGCCAGGTGGTTGTTCAACATAGACTTCCTCAGCAAGTTCACCATTCAAGAATGCACTCTTGACATCCATATGATAAACTTTAAAGTCTTTATGAGCTGCAAAGGCCAGAAAGAGTCTTATTGCATCCATCGCAACGGTGCATATGACTCATCAAAATCTAAACCTTGATGCAGGTAAATCCTCGCAACCAACCTTGCTTTGTTTCTGGTTATTTCACCAGATTCATTCATCTTGTTTCTGAAAACCCACTTAGTTCCAATCACATATATTCCTTCTACAAATGGAACTAGTTTCCAGACTTTGTTTCTCTCAAACTGATCCAACTCTTCTTGCATTGCAGAGATCCAGTCTTGGTCTCTTTATGCTTCTTCTACAGTTTTAGGTTCAATGTTTGAGATGAAACATCCAAAGAGAGAGTTAGCATTTTCAGCTATTGCTCTCCTAGTCCTAACACCTTGATTGATTGGTCCAATCACATCCTTTGCAGGATGATCCTTGATCCATCTCATCATGGGTTTAGGGCTAGTAGGGTCAACATCTATGTGATCTGAATGTGAATCACTATGATTATGACTTGATATTTCTTCAGTATCTGTGACATTTTGCACCTCAGAGGGGCGGTGAATGTCTGACACTTGCTCAGTGTGAGAGCTTTCTGGGACATGCCTGTCAGAGAGGTCATTTCCAGAGTTAGCTCTCTGATGAACATCTTCAGTTTCCATTTCTGGAATTCTCATAGGAAATTCTTCATCATGTCTGAGAATCATCTGGTTGTTACTAGGCATTTCATGATTTTCTTCATCAGAGTCATCCCCCCTTTCCACAATGATGTTTTTCCTTTCTGAGGGTTCTTCTTCAAAATCCTTTATCATTAGTTCCTTGAACCTTTCTGAGAGTTCATCAGCAAGGGGTGTTTTCCTGCTTCCTTCATAGAATATAACATGAACTGATTCTTCAATCTTCTTTGTTCTTTTGTTGTAAACTCTGTATGCTTTGCTATTCATAGAATAACCAAGAAACACACCTTCATCTGCCTTTGGTTGAAATGTTCTTAGATTCTCTTTTCCATTGTTCAGAACAAAACATCTACAACCAAATACTTTCAGATGTTTGATATTAGGGGGTCTACCAACCAAGAGTTCATATGGGGTCTTGTCATGGTGTTTGTTTATCAAACATCTGTTCTGAGTGTAGCATCTCGTGTTTACGACCTCAACCCAATAAACTTCACTTATTTCAAAGGTCGCCTAGCATTGTCCTTGCCGCTTCCTTAAGGTTCTATTTTTCCTTTCTGCAACACCATTTTGTTGTGGTGTTCTCACAGAGGAAAGTTGGTGTTGTATACCTTTGCTGGTACAAAACTCCTTTATGTACTGGTTGACAAACTCAGTACCATGGTCTGTTCTGATTACAGATACTTTGTCATTTTTCATGACTTCAAGCTTATTCAGCAAATTTGGTATCTCCACCCTAGCATCAGATTTGTGCTTCAGAAAGACAACCCAAGTGAATCTTGAGAAGTCATCTACAACAACCAGACCATACTTCTTTCCTGCATAAATAGTTACGGATGATTAAAAAAGATCCATGTGTAATAGTTGCAGTGGTCTAACACTAGAGTGTCTGATTTTGGTCTTGAAAGAGATCTTGGATTGTTTCCCCATCTGACAGTGCGTAATGATACCATCCTTTCTGAAAGATGTTTTGGGAAGACCAACCACTAACTCTTCCTTGGCAAGTTTGTTCAGAGTTTTGAAATTCAAGTGACTCATTCTTTTGTGCCATAACCAGTGCTCTTATGTGTGACCTGATTGACTCACCATGAGACATTATTCAGTTGTGGCAGATGCCCAATCGGCAACATAAATACTACCTTTCCGCCGAGCAACCAAGACTGTCTGCTTTGACTCATTGTCTATAAGTTTGCAATACTTTGCTTTGAATTTCACAGTGAATCCCTTGTCTGCAAACTGGCTCATGCTAAATAGATTATATTTCAAACCTTTAACATGTAATACGTCAATGATTGTTAATGATCCTAATTTGACGTTGTCAGATCCTAGAGAGGGATTTAATTCTCCTCCAGCAAATCTGATGTCTGGTCTAGTGTTTCAAACTTTGTAGTTGACCAGATTTGCTTTGTCTCCTGTCATGTGCTTTCCGCATCCACTATCAAATAGCCATTGAGCCTTAGTCCAAGAGGCGTTCTGCACAAAACAGGAAACAAGAGTTAGGTTCTTGCCTCAGAGATAGAACCACTTAGACTAAACATTCTTCCAGTAGGAATCCACATTTTAGTGAATTTTTTGGGAGTTTGTTTTTGTCTAACTTGATCAGAAGGAGATGCAATAAAATCGTAATTTTGATCTCAATCTTCCTTCTTGGGTGTTTCTAGGTGTTCCTTTGGTGCTTTCCGGACCACAGGTTTCGGGTTGCTTTTCAAAGAACTTAGCCTTTCCGCCGTGTTTCTTCTAGCTCGCATTCAGTTTTTCAGTGGCTTGAGATTTCTTCCACTTCATCATTGCTACGCAGTAATATCAGCCTTGCGCCATTGTTCTTGTCCTTCCTTATATTGTTGCGTATGACCTTTCCAATAGCACGATAGCCAATGCCATTTCGAACACCTTTGGCTTTCTGAATGCACTCTTCAGAAGCCTTACTAGTTTCTGCACCATCTTTATTTTCATAAAATGGTTTAGTAGAGAATTTGCCTATTCCAGAATTCTTCCTTCCTAGTAATGCAAAGAATGTGGATGGTTGCATATCTGAGGGTTGTATTTCTTTTCAGAAACCTTATCCACATGTTTCTTGTGAACTTGCTGTTCTTTCAAAGGCTGGGTTTCAACTCCTTTTCCTTTGTCAACTACCCTAGCTTTCTGACCAATGCTATAGGTGGTTGAAGAATCATTCTGTTGACTTTTTACAAAGGTCAACCTTCCATCACTCTTATTCAGAGGAGATGAATTACTTGATTGTTCATCAAGTCCAAGTCCACCTTTCTCAGAGGGATCTCTCAGATAGGATTGAACCTCAGTGAGAGTGTCACTAGCCTTTGCATAAGATTGGCAGGATAGCTCTTTCTTTCTGAGTTCTTCATTCTCAGAAAGCAGCTTCATCATTTTCTTATTAAGTTCATCCAAGGCTAGTTTGTGAGAATTTTCATTCTCAGATATCTGAGCTTTCAGAAAGTCTATTCCAGCGTTCTTGTTTTCAGATACTCTAGTTAGCTCAGAAACCTCTTTTTCAAGAGTTTCTTTGCTTTCCTCTAGAATTCTGGTTTTGGATTGTGCTTCCAGAAATTATTTCTCATAACGATCCAATTCACTCTTGACCAACTCCAGATCCTCAATTCCATCATCACTTTCATAGTACAGAAATTGTGAATTGTTAGTTACCTCATCAACCATAAGACATATTTCAATGTTGGAGATGTCTGGACCAGCAATCTCAGCAACTCCACACATTTCATTCTTCTTAAGGCCGAAGTCGATTACATCGTGGGTGATTCCACACAATTCTGGTGATGGTAGGTTTGAGTCATCTGAATCTCCATCTTCAGAATCTGTCTCAATGTCTAGAGCATCAAGTTGAATTTGAATCTTCTTCCTTTCTTCAGTCAGTAAGGCCCTTTGATTTCTCTTGAAATTTCTTACATCCTTCTTGTCACTGTCTTGAGCTTGTTTAAAGCGGAAAATCTCTCTGAAGTGACCAGCTTTTGACAATAGAAGCGTATATCATTTCCTATTTCTAGCTTCAAGATTAACACCTTCCGAATGGGGTGTTCAGAGAGTTGTTCATTTGTATGTTCTTGTACTGATGATAGTTTGGGCCAAGATGCTTTTTCAGCTTTTCTTCTCTCAATCTCTTGACTCACAAATTTCTCCATGTGTCTTACTGCAAGAGCATTTTCTTCAAATGCATCTTTGGTATCCTTCTTTTCAGAAGTACCTTGAGAGATTAAAGCAAAACTTTGCAACTTTTCAACTGTTTGTTCTCTCTGAGTTGTCTCATAGTCTACAGTAGCAAGATGAGAAAAGAGCTCTACTGGTGTGATATTTGGCATCCCTTGGTTGAAATAAAAGAACTTAGTGTGCTCCCAGTTGTGATTGAGACTTCTGACAATAGTCTTAATCTTTTCTGGCTGGGAGTATCTGTTGCTTTCACCAAGTGCAGCCATATCACTCATAAGAGTAGTAAACCTGAAATCAAGTTCTTCTAGAGTTTCAGTGGGACCTTGTTTGAAGTTTTGGAACTTCAATTTAAGAACTTCGAACTTGTTTTCCTTGGTTTTATCAGTTACGGCACATATTTCTTCAATCAATTGCCAGGCAACTTTCGCCATTTTAGCACCCCGTTTACACTGTATGTGCTCAGGTGTCGATCTGATGATGATATTACGAGCTTGACCATCCAATCTGTGTCTCTTGGCATCTTCAGATGTCCAGAGCTCTCTTGGCTTGTCTTCATACATAATGCTTCCACGAGCAACACGACCACTATCACTGGCAGCCGCATCCTCGCTTCCATCTTCCTTGTCTGAGGCTTTTCTTCCATCAGACACCTCAGTAACTTGTTTGAGTTGTCTGATTTTGATAGGCCCTTCATTGATGACATAGATCATCTCGCCACTAATGGCCTCCAGATGGAGCATCATGTTGTTCTTCCATTTCTCGTAATTTTCTGGCTTCAGAACGGGTGCATCACTCAGAGACATACCTGCACACTTAACACACAAATTATATAGTCCTCAGAAAGGGACAAAGTTCCTTCACCTATCTGGGGATCTAGGTTCAGTGCAGAAGGCTTGTGAACCTCCTGCTCTGATACCACTTGTTGGTCCAGATAACGGCAAAGTAAAAGACTGGGGGGGGGGGGGTGAATAGTCTTTTAAAAATTTTGTCGATATACGCTTTCTCGAAACTGGGGTTTCTGATACTTAAATTCAGAGCGCGGAAGACTTTAAGATAGGTAAGTGCAGAAACAATAAGTATGTGTGTGTGCTTTGTTGAAATGTAAATACAGAAAGGTAAATGACACAGCAAGTATAGTGGTATCTGGAGGTGGCGTAATCCTCCAACTAATCCACTTCGGTCTTTTCTGAGACCTAGAATTCACTAGAACAGATAATTGAGTTCACCTTACAATAATCCTATTCTAAGATTCCTAAACAAATGGTTCCCAACCAAATGTCCCCCCTGAGTTATTCTCCAGCTCCTAGAGCTAGTATGATGTTAAAATTTAGTATTCAGAAAGTTCACACAAATATTTTGTTTGGCATAATTGCATTAAACTAAATTTTAGAGAAAATATTTGTTTGTCAATAAACCCAACTGAGAGAAATCGACTTAGTGGTTGCGTGCACTTATCAAGTACCTATTGCTTCAACTTACATAAATTCAGGATAAGTTCCGAATGTTGTGGCTTTATAATTAAACTTCGAGGTTTTGAGCTGGTAGTTGAATTTTTTAGAGGCTGGGTCTTTAGGAACATGAGGAGTGCTCCTTCAGATTTTATAGTTGCACCAGTGTTAATCAATATAAGCAATTACCGTTGTATTATATTTCATCGGAGCCTTAGAAAAAATGTGACTTTTCACTGGTTGTTAAGTTACTTTTGTAGTGTTTGTAAATATGATTTTTGGCTTTGACTTGTATTTTAGCAAGGCGAATAACTAAAAGCCATAAAGCATCTTTCTCAGGATATCCTTACAATTTTTGTGAAGACTTCTGACACAGACGATACTGAACCACAAAAAAATGTTTATTTTTTGTTGCAACATTCTGATCAACTAATTTCTTGCCAAAGTCGTGCTTATAGTAAGGCCGTGTATGTCACTTGTGACCGTCAACTTGTAACTCTTTGAAAATTCCGCATTGCAGCTTCTTCTGATTCAACAGCAAGATTATGGTCCATGTCCAGCGGAGAAGAAATTAAAGTCTACAAGGGCCATCAAAAAGCAATTGTCTGTTGTGCTCTGCATGATGGTACCGAACCTTCATGCTAATTCTAGAGTAGTCGCTTTCTTCTAAGTCGAACAATCTGCCCCAGAGCTATGTTTCTTGCAAAATGTTGATCTTTACGAAACATGTGGCAGAGGGTCAAAGTTCTTAGTAGTTTTCTCCAATTATATATTGTAATAGCAAGTGAAATTGGTGATTGAACACTGTAAATTATCTATCTTTCGTGATCCAGTTTGTATGTGTTGGATATATAACAGAAACTAGCCTTTCTTCAACTAATATATATTTATCACTTTTGGGTATATTATCTACGACTATATTCAGTGTAAAACAGGTGAAATGTGAAAAACAGGAAAAAAATCCAAAAAATGCAGTTAGCGACGGATAATATCCGTCCCTAATTGTCGAAGGCCATATCCGTCCCTAAAGTTATTATCCGTCCCTAATGGCCTTCGACAATTAGGGACGGGTATTATCCATCCCTAATGGTCTTTGACCATTAGGGACGGATATTATCCGTCCTTATTTGGTTAGAGACGCCCGTTTTAAGGATGGGCGTCTCTATCCGTCCCTAAATCCGTCTCTAACAGTTTAGGGACGGATCGGCAGGGGTTTAGGGACGGATAAATCCGTCCCTAAACCCGATTTTTTTTGTAGTGTTGCTCAGCAACCTTGGACCTTTTGGTCCTCTTTCCCTTGGCCTTGGTTAATTTTTCAGTAACCTTGGGGGCTGGGATCTTTTCGTCATCGAAATCTGGAACGGAGTTATCAACAATCCCTGTTGCTTCTGCAGAGAGAGTTTGAAGTTTCTCACTGCTTTTATCAGCATTGATAAGTTCATCTGCAAGGAACTCTGCAACATTGATGAGTTCATCTGCATTGATGAGTTCATCAGCAGTGGTGGCAGGTATCTGAGAGTCGACATCCATAGAGGGTATGCCTTCTGATTTGTCAGCAGACTTCTTTTGTGAAGTTCTAGGCCTCTTGGTCGCAATGGAACCTTCAGATACCTCATCAGTCTTTTGTTTCTTGGAACCTTTCTGAGATGCAGTAACCTTTTTCATCATGTTTGTATACTCATATTTGTAGAGTAGGTTACTATCGGTAATGTCTGCCGTCTCTCTGAGCTCAATGCCAAGGCACTCCAGTAAGTAGCAAATCTTCAGTCCATAGCTTACTGTGGCTTTTGGCTCAGCAAGGACCTTAACGATTTTAGGCTCAAAGCCTTGTATCTTCTTCACAAATTTCATGAAGGCGTACTTCCCCCAATTAAAAGGGTTTTCCAGCCTTTTGTCTTATTGATTCAACAAGAACATCATCATCCAGCGTTCTTGACTTATCTGGTCAGCACCTCCTTGTAGACCATCAAAGCATCTGTGAAGGATACATGCCAACACATCCCAGTGGACCAACAGATGGCTGGTCCTTATGTCAGCAAGCTTAAAGTCGATGGGTGTGTCCGGCTTGTCAAGATCACACATAGTTGCTTCACACCTTCAAGGAGATCTTCATCCTTGGTGTCAATTTCAAAATCATTTCCAAGATTTTGAAGTTCAAACAGCTCACAAAAAGCTGTTTCGTCCAACAAAATTTCTTGTCCTTGGACTTTGGTCTTGATAGACACTGTCTCAGTGCCTTCAGATACTTTGGAGATAATCGTGGAGTTATTGTAAAACTCCAGGACATCCAGTGAAGAAACTCCACTGGGAAGAGCAGATAGAAATTCCTTGATTTGTGCCTTTTCAAGCATATCAAGTACCAGCTTTCTATCAGTCTGGTTTTCTATTGTAGCTACCAGGTATTCTTCAATCATGGCACCACCCCAAATCATCCTGTGATTTGAAGTCCAATGATCAGGATTGAACTCTCCAATCAACCGATTGTTTGTTATAACCAGCACTGGTGCTTGCTTTTCAGCAGTACCAGATGTAGTAGCTTGGGATTTCTGAGTAGAAGCACGTTTGGGAGCCATCTCTTTAAATAGTGAAGTTTTTGAAAAATGAGAAGAGATTAAGGTAGGAAATTAGTGATTCTTTGCAGAAAAACTAAGAGGGAATCAGTAGTTGCAGAGAAAATTGCAGAGAGATTTGAGAGAATTTTGCAGTTTTTGTGCAAGAGCAAATGTAGGATTAGGCGAAAGTGATTTCTTTTGCCAAAATCCTATATATATAGCAGTGTAATTCCAACAGGCAAAAATACACAAATTAATTTTGTGCATTTGTATCTGTGTACGTGCAGTAAGGCGTGGGTAAAATTCGGTTTGCATTAAATGCTTAGTGTCACACCCCAAAACCAAATCACTTTGGCGCGACCGGCCATCTATCGTGAGATGGGCTCACGCCAAGACGAAGCCTACTTTAAACCCTCAAAGTACATCAATATCTCAGAGTGGTACAATCAGAGCATCTAAAATCCCATAAACAACAATAATTACAAGTCCTCAGTACATAACAATCCCAATACTACAAGTCATCTTATACTTTACAAATATCAGAGTAGCAACAGCTGCTAAATAACCTTCAAAAACTCCATCACATGTCCACCTTGCTCGACTCCAAGGTACCATCAACCAATCACTTACTAAATATCTTAAAGGGGTGGGTAAGGGTGAGCCTCATTGACACTTTTACCGAATCAAGCAGAGTTTCAAAGATACATATATATACACGCAATACGATCACACATATACCAAAATTTGCATGGCATAGCAAACGTAACATTTCGGCTCAATCAGACATGATCCTATGGCCACTAGTATAAGTCCGGTGGCACAGAGGTCGGCTCACATAACATAAACATAATCCCCTACCAAAGGGGTAACATAACATAAGGGAGTACTCCAGCCAGACAAATTCCCCGAAGGGCACATAACAATTCATAGTCACAACTGAGAGCTCAAACATAACATTTATCCATGCACTTGAATAAAATCGTTTCACACATCGCACACATCATAAAATACGTTTTGGGTATTCACATACTTGATCCTTTTCGAATAGAATATTATACCAAGTCACATATCTTGATATAATAACCATATGTAGTTTATCAAACATTAAAACTATATATATACGATAATATAAAAATAAGAGCAAAAGTGTCAAAGAAACCCCCTTACCTTAGGTCCAACTAGCTACAGGTCGAGCCTCTACTACAAACACAGAACTCACTTGGAGTTTCAATCATCCTTGCCCAAAGTCAGTCTGCCAGTAATAAGATAAACATTGATGTTAAACTCATAGTCGATCCTCTTAATCTACTATTACTACCAACTCATCAAGTCAACGGA